>CM067371.1:38366784-39641784 GCA_034401795.1 Chaetoderma sp. LZ-2023a
GTGTAATCATACCAGAAGTTTCAAGTTTCTGCGTGAAATGGGCTAGGAGGAGTTGCGATGGTAGCTCTTTTAAATAGACTGTTAAGATTGCCTTTCTGTTCCAATTTTTTAATTTGTTCAAGAAAATTTAAATTTTCTCATGGAAAATATTTATTTCTAGACCAAGAGAAGACTATTTTGAAAATTTACCACTGGCGTGACTGTCTCCGTTATCGAGCTAATAATTCCAGTTGTAAATTTTCATAAATAGTCTTCTCTTAGTTTGCAAATGGACATTTCGCAAGACCATTTCAGATGCACTGAAGAAGGGGTAAAGGGTGAAATCTAAAGTTGTCACCAACTGATTTAGCTAATTGAGACAGGAACTACTTTTACTGTCACGCTTCTAGTATTGAAACACACCACGCATTTGTCAACTCAAGAAAACTGAATGGATAAGATTCTGAAACTGGTTGGAGGGCTTGGGTAGGGATATATGACGGCTGTGGCCACAGTTTCCAGTCAAATTTCTTTCAATACATTCATCAACTTACGCAATACTTCTAGTATTATCAGGAAAATAAGATTTTAGCACTTTATGGTTCAAAGTGTTAAAAGCTAAATCACTAATCCGCTCTATTAAGAGAAGCGTATAATAGCGCATTTAAGCTGCAAGATCACTCAAGCCTGTTTATAATGGGCACTGTATGGTCCATTAAAAAGTGGTTGTTAAAGACAGATAGTCAGTTAATACAACTTATTCGCTATACTATGCAGCGTTCTTGGACCAAAAGATGGTGGTTGCTTACGGCTTCTCGTCATACCACCACCCCTTTTAAAGAATAACCATCTTTTGGCGCCAGAGCACGTGTTCGTCTTTGGGTAATAAATATCTTCCTGGTTATAAGCCTGAGTTTCCATCTGATGGAGCTTTATCATGAAAGCTATATAAAATCATCATTACTAGATTGACGTCTTTTCCGCTGATGCCTAAATATTTAAGATATTATTGTGTGCTCTGACATCTATGTTGTTGAATTTTTTGTAATGTGTTTGACTGAAAGTTGTTCCTCCCGCAGCAATGACCTTCAGTCAAATTATTTTTAAAGAAACAACTCAGTCTACCAAACAATGTTGCTAAATAAACTTGGACATTCGGCTACAAGGAACAGGAGTGTGAAATCTAAAGTTGTCACCATAAGTCTGCTCGACAGCGGAAACTGTAACAGATCTAACCTGTCTATTAAGGAACACCTCTGAAATTAGACCTTTGCTATATATGATGTAGTAATTTCGGAAGTTCATATCTCGGCCGTTTATGGACAGATTATCTTCTAGTTTTCAAACACTCGTTCATCTATGCCCACACTGATATGACAAAGGTCATAGCATTCCGGGATCCATGGCTCAAAAGAAGCCGATAGAAGAGGAATAGTAATAATAATAATAATAAAAGAGAATAATCAGAACAATTTCTAGAAGGATTCCAAGTAAAAGTTAGCATTCTGCAGTATACAGGTTAATACCAATCTATTATTTTACTAGTAGAAGGGTTAATAGGCAGGAACAACTTTCAGTCAAATTGTTTGAAAAATAGGCAGCATGTATCCTTAGCATCTACCATAAGTGCAAGTTTTATATTGGCATTACTAAGTTCATGGGCTAATCAGCCAGGTTGTCAATTGGTATTAAATGGCAATTAAATCCCTATTATATTAACATGTTTACCTAGAGCACTTACAGTAGCAAATGCCATTTGCTACCCCCATGATAACCAGATATAAAATGACAATAAAATGTCACATTAATCATTTTTATTAGAGCCTCTAGCAAACTGTCTTCTACTACATAATAAAGAGGAAAATTAAAATCTAAATATTTCTGCACTTTACAAATAGATCTCGTTCATTTTCACACACACTCTGCAGACGGTCAACTAACATATGCATAGCAATTTTTCCCATCAAAATCCATCAAATAGAAAAGTTCAAAATGGCCCCGAACTTGATCGGTCCACGGTGCCGATACTGTTTGACCAATCAAGTTTTTGCGAACAAATTTCACTTGCCGCCATTGACTTATTATATTCCCCAAATTTTAGCCAGATCGCTTCAGAAGTTCCAGAGGAGAAGATTATTTTGTCATTTATGACGTCATCAAGATGGCCGCCAAATCCCTGAGTGCATCATGTTCTCTTTGATTAATTTCGATCCTAGTTGGCATCTAGACCATAGATCCCGAGTCTTGTATTGATTGACCTGCTGGTTTCGGAGTTTTGGTTCAATTTACTTGCTGGAAATGGCGGGCGGCGGAATAATAATAATAATAATAATAATAATAATAATAACTAGATCTGTTCCATGAACAGATATACGGCTTCCAAGAATACCTGCACTCGAACTAGACATTCTTTTCTTGTACTTCATGTACAATCTAGTTATCTGGTGAAATTCCGTTTTACTTCTTTAGATAATATTTCTTGTCTTTCTGATCAATCGCCTAGGTGGTTTTGGAGAAGATCTATATACACAAAACTGGTCACAAAATCAGCTAGATGATTGGTCATTCAGCAGTAAACAGGTTAATCAGGGATTTCTTTGGACACTAAATCTGATAACATGGAACCAGTTTGACTGTTCTATACCTGGTGCTACGGGAGAAGTAACTAGCAGGACAAGAGGTATTAGAAGATAGCAATATCCCGAATTTTTAAGTTACCCAAGGAACCGGCTGCTGCAGGACCCGGTCTGCGCAGGACTACCTATTCTGTGAAGAAACAATATCCAAGCCATGTACATATATAGAATTAGATTGCCCATTGGACTCCTGCTCACTGCCCGCAGATTGACTCAAGAACAAAATAATCTGTTGTACTGTAGTCTACTAACCACAAGCTTCAAAATGATATGTGACATGACCACATTTGATAAAATTTATTTTCTGCCCACCATTTCCCCCACCCCATCGGCTGATATCAAAATTCCAATGTGTCATGCACATCCCTGGCCATATGTTGAATCATACATTTCTATGTGAAATGGTCTAGGAGGAGTTGTGTTACAATAGATTGGTGCCCACTTTTTACCCTGCCCCATACCCTCAGTTTGACCCAAGATCAAAATAATGCCTTGTACTGTAGTCTACTCATCATTGGCTTCAAAATGATATGTGACATGACCACCTTTGGAAAGATTTTATTTTTTACTCCACATTTCCCATCACTGGGGTCATACCAAAATTCCACAAGAGCTATCAGAAGATAGCAAATAGCTTACCTGTATTGTATATTAATTGTACATCACAGGATATGATGGACCACCGGATAGTCACATTTTGAAATTTGACAATCAACATGTGAATTCAAAACAACGTTGGTACTACCCATTGGGAAAGCATTACTTGGAGACTGAACCATAAAGCTTATCTACCCAGGAGTAACGTGAAGTCATTTAATGACAACTGGCAAATGGTCCAAACATAAGCAAAGTTCATAGTCTGAAAAAAGAAGAAACATTAAAAAAAACAATCAGCATAATACATATTTAGATGTCAAATGCTCTACGGGTTGAATGACAATTGATTTGTGCCCACCTTTGACCCCACCCTATACCCTCAGTTTGACGCAAGATCAAAAAATTCCATGTATTGTTGTCTACTCATCGTTGGCTTGAACATGATATGTGACATGACCACCTTTGGATAAATTAAATGTTTTACCCACAGTTCCCACACCCTGGGTTCATGATAAAATTTAAAGGGTGTTATGCAAATCACTGGCCAGATGTGCAATCATCTCCAAAGTTTCAAGTTTCTATCTGAAGTGGTCTAGGAGAGTTGCATTACAATTGATTGGTGCCCACTTCCGAAATTTTGACGCCGCCTCCCACCCTCAGTTTGACCCAAGATCGAAATAACCTTGTACTGTACACTACTTACCATTGGCTTGAAAATGATATGCAACATGACCTTTGGAAATTTTTTAATTTTGACACACATTTCCCACCCCCAGGGCCCTGCCCCTGGGGTCATGCCAAAATTCCAAAGGTGCCATGCAAATCCCTGTCCATATGTGCAATGATACCAAAAGTTTCAAGCTTCTATGTGAAATGATCTAGGAGGAGTTGTGTAACAATCGATTGGTGCCCACTTTTGATCCCCACTCCCCTCAGTTAGACCCAGGATCGAAATAATTCCTTGTACTGTAGTCTACTTATCATTGGCTTCAAAATGAGATGTGACATGACCATGTTTGGATAAATTCAATTTTTGACCCACAGTCCCCACCCCCAGCGGTCATAACAAAATTTCAAAAGTGCCATGCACATTTCTCGCAATATGTGTAATCATACCGAAAGTTTAAAGGTCTCTGTGAAATGGTCTAGGACGAGCTGCTTTACAATCGATTGGTGCCCACTTGTGTCCCCGCCCCCTACCCTAAGTTGGACCCAAGATAAAAATAATTCCTTGTGTTGTAGTCTATTCATCATTGGCTTGACAATGATATGTGACATGACCACCTTTGCACAAATTTTTACCCACAGTCCCCACCCTCTCGGCGTCATGACAAAATTTCAAAAGTGCCATGCCCATCCATGGCCATATGTGTAATCATACCAGTAGTTTCAAGTTTCTGCGTGAAATGGGCTAGGAGGCGTTGCGATGGTAGCTCTTTTAAATAGACTGTTAAGATTGCCTTTCTGTTGCAATTTTTTAATTTGTTCAAGAAAATCTTAATTTTCTCATGGAAAATATCCATTTCTAGACCAAGAGAAGACTATTTTGAAAATTTACCACTGGAGTGACTTGCTCGGTTATCGAGCTAATCATTCCAGTTGTAAATTTTCATAAATAGTCTTCTCTTAGTTTGCAAATGGACATTTCGCAAGACCATTTCAGATGCACTAAAGAAGGGGTAAAGGGTGAAATCTAAAGTTGTCACCAACTGATGTAGCTAATTGAGACAGGAACTACTTTTACTGTCACGCTTCTAGTATTGAAGCACACCACGCATTTGTCAACTTAAGAAAACTGAATAGATAAGATTCTGAAACTGGTTGGAGGGCTTGGGTAGGGATATATGACGGCTGTGGCCACAGTTTCCAGTCAAATTTCTTTCAATACATTCATCAACTTACGCAATACTTCTAGTATTATCAGGAAAATAAGATTTTAGCACTTTAGGGTTCAAAGTGTTAAAAGCTAAATCACTAATCCGCTCTATTAAGAGAAGAGTATAATAGCGCATTTAAGCGTGCAAGATCACTCAAGCCTGTTTATAATGGGCACTGTATGGTCCATCAAAAAGTGGTTGTTAAAGACAGATAGTCAGTTAATACAACTTATTCGCTATACTATGCAGAGGTTTTGGACCAAAAGATGGTGGTTGCTTACGGCTTCTCGTCATACCACTACCCCTTTTAAAGAATAACCATCTTTTGGCGCCAGAGCACGTGTTCGTCTTTGGGTAATAAATATCTTCCTGGTTATAAGCCTGAATTTCCATCTGATGGAGCTTTATCATGAAAGCTATATAAAATCATCATTACTAGATTGACCTTTTTCCGCTGATGCCTAAATATTTAAGATATTATTGTGTGCTCTGACATCTATGTTGTTGAATTTTGTGTAATGTGTTTGACTGAAAGTTGTTCCTCCCGCAGCAATGACCTTCAGTCAAATTATTTTTAAAGAAACAACTCAGTCTACGAAACCATGTTGCTAAATACACTTGGACATTCGGCTGCAAGGAACAGGAGTGTGACTCTAAAGTTGTCTCCATAAATCTGCTCGACGGCGGAAACTGTAACAGATCTAACCTGTCTATTAAGGAACACCTCCGAAATTAGACCTGTGCTATATATGATGTAGTAATTTCGGAAGTTCATATCTCGGCCGTTTATTGACAGATCTTCTTCTTCTTTTCGTTCGCTGATCATACCGCCAGTCGTAAGTGACTATCGACATGATCATAAGCGTTAAGTGTGTGGATCCATGGTTTATTAGTTTGCGCCGTGCGGCCTGGAACCTCCGTCTTCAGCACTCGAGGTTTCTGTCAGGGTTACCTCACCCTTACCTCCTTTAGTCGCCTCTTACGACACGCAGAGGATACGGAAGGTGTATTCTAAGCCCCACCTACAGGGCAAGTGGACAGATTATCTTCTAGTTTTCAATCACTCGTTCATCTATGCCCACGCTGATATGACAAAGGTCATAGCATTCCGGGATCCATGGCTCAAAAGAAGCCGATAGAAGAGGAATAGTAATTATAATAATAATAAAAGAGAATAATCAGAACAATTTCTAGAAGGATTCCAAGTAAAAGTTAGCATTCTGCAGTATAAAGGTTAATACCAATCTATTATTTTAGCAGTAGAAGGGTTAATAGGCAGGAACAACTTTCAGTCAAATTGTTTTGAACAATAGTCAGCATGTATCCTTAGCATCTACAATAAGTGCAAGTTTTATATTGGCATTCATAAGTTCATGGGTTAATCGGCTCCATGGTCAACTGCTGTTAATTGACAATTAAATCCCTATCACATTAATCTGTTTTCCTGTTCTCTGATGAAATTCCGTTTCTATAACTGCTTTAGGTAATATTTCTTGTCTCTCGGATCAGTCACCTAGGTGGCTTAGGAGAATATCTATATACACACACAAAACTGGTCACAAAAATCATGTAGATGATTGGGCATTCAGCAGTAAATAGGTAAATCAGGGATTGACCATACAGCCATAAACAGATCTAGAAGTGCATGACAATTTTTTTATCTTTCCAATATGCTCAATGGAAACTGGAAATTAGTACAAAATCAATCAAGGGCTAACATTCTGCAGTACACAGGTAAATACAACAACTATAATATTTCACCAGTAGAAGGGTTAATAGGCACGAACAACTTCCAGTCAGATTGTTAAAATATTCTGTGGGTATCCTTAGCATCTACAATAAGCGATAGGTTTATATTGGCATTCATAGGTTGATGGGTTAATTGGCCCCCATGGTCAACATGTATTAAATGACAATTAAATCCCTATCACATTAATATGTTTGCCTAGATCATTTACAGTAGCAAATCCAGTTCATTACTCATAATAGCTATTGAGCCACCTTTAGTTAGCTTGAGTTGCATTCGTGAGTGGCCATGATTGGAACTCTTAAATATATCATCCTCGTATGTTTCGAACGTAGGCCTATTAAAGATAACATTTTAATCACAATTTCTATCATTTATGTTATAGGTCACGGTCGTATTTTTCGCTAAAAAGTGAGGTAAACCTTAATTGTTTAGCTGAATTACTCTGGCCAGATTGATCGCCCTTGTCATCAAGATAGTTCTGATAGGTCTCCCATAACTTATCCAATGGTGTGCTGTGCATATAAATCATGGAAGTTAGTTTGCTAATGTTATGATTTCCCTGTTTTGGGAAGATAATAGTAGGTTAATTAATTACATTAAAATGTTTCTAAAGGTGGTCTGTTACGACCTGTCATACCTGTGGTTTAAGATGCCACAGGTTTCACAATAACCACAAATAGCAATGTTTTTAGAAGCATCACCAATAAGACTCAAGTGGTCCACCTTAGATAGGCATTCTAATGCAGTAGGCTAATTAAGTGCGTAGTGCATGGTCCTATACTGTAATAGCAATGGGTTTGAGAACCACCACTCAAGCAGTTCACTTACAGAGCTGGTCATAGAACATAATTGAGCGCTAATCACTGAGAACCACCGTCATCATACATCAGCATCTCTGTCTTAACGAAAATGGTTACTGTCTCTAAGAGCAGTGTATTTGAGAATCGCCATCAATAAAATTCATGTGGTGCACTTCCATAATATTCAATATTTTCCTGTATTTTTTTTTTTACAAGTATCACATACAACTGCACTATGCAAGCGTATTAATACTTAAATAATTAATAGAAATAGCAACGCAAAACTTGAGTATTTTAGTATTTCATAATCTATGAACATAGCGTGCTTGGAACCTGAAACTTGTATAAATTAGCGGAAATTAAGGAAAGGATCACTATGTTCCAGCATTAATAATGTTTCAACGGCCACTAGCAACAGCTTTCTGTTGCATGGGTGGAATCGTATTAATAATTCTGGAACTAGTAACAATTGTAACACATATCTCAGATGTCTTAGTATGTGTAAACCTCTGAATACGACCCTTGCAACAGAAACCTCTTGCTACTGGTCGTTGCAAAGTTATTAAGGCTGAAACATAGTGATTTATACCAATATTCCCAGAATTTATGCACGTTTCGCGCTCAAATGTCGCTATGCGTTATGTAACTGTATTAATTTTTCATCAACTAGCAGCAATAGCAGCACGCAACAGATATCGTTTAGTATTTCATAGCTTTATAACATGACCGTTGCAACAAAAACAGACGTATTAGGGCTGGAACATAATGATATATTCTATATCATCACATAGTTGAACTATCTCCCCCGTCCCTTCAACTACCTGCCCCCTTCACCTCCCCCCCCCCATCTCCCCTCCACCTCCCTCCCACTCGTTTCAACCGTATATATGCATGGTGGTTATCAATAAAACTCAAGTGGTCTACCTTAGATATGTAGTCCTATGCATTAGGCTAAATAATCGCTTAGATGGGTGGTCCTATACAGGAATAGCAATGCGTTTTTAGAGTCACAACTCAAGTGGTCGCCTTAGATAGGTGGTCATATGCAGGTCATATAAAGGTTAAGTGGCCGCTAATACTTAAAAACCACCATCAACATACATCAGCATCTATTTTTAGTGAACGCCGTTACTGCCGTCAATAACAATGTTTTCATTGACTAAACTTGCCCAATAAAGGTGTAAATGTCAGCATATAATATAGTACTTTTTCCACTACATTTGTAATAGCTATCCACATACAAAGCATGCGCGCACAGCAAGTGTGTGTTCAGGGGGTGGGGTGGGGGTCGGAGGAGGGGGTTGTGACATCTGTGTGGACACAATGCAAATAATTTGTCCGCCATACAATGCATAATAAATAGCATTTTATTCACTCAAAGGCCAATTGCCTATTGTGTAATAAATCTATCTATCTAGCTAACTCTTTAACACTTAAGCTGGCCAAAACAGCTTCTGCATACCAGAAGACTATTTTTGAAACATTATCCTCTCTCTCTCTCTCTCTCTCTCTCTCTCTCTCTCTCCACCCTCTCTCCCCTCCGTCTCCCTCTCCTCCGCTTCTCCCTTCCCTCAATCCCTCCCTCGCTCCCGCCATCCTCTCCCGCCCGCCCTCAATGCCACCCCCTCTCTGTATTATAGTATAATGTGATCCTATTGAATGATGGACACCAGATGGAATGGTACCGAGTGCAAAATGCATGCAGCAACATCAGCTAATACGTTAATATATGTGTATGATCTCGCAACGTTAAAATGAACAGCATTGCGTATTTAAAATGTCATGATATTTGCCCCACCCTTTAAACAGCACAGATTGGACCTCTAAAATAATGCCGGTGTTTTGGGGTAAGTTTTTCCAACATAATTCAGCAACGGAATGATCATAGGTACATAATTAATTACTATCATTGACTATATAAATTCCAATCTACGGCGCAATTGGGACAAAATCGTACCATCGGCTTTGAGTTCTCTCACTAATATAGATTGTCCAAACATGGCGGAATATCAGCCTCAGCGCTTATGCTACAACCCAGCGAAATTGGGCATGGCGCTGAATAGACAGAACAAGGACAATTATTTAAAACTTAATTTAGGCCACACCTCTTGCACGGGACGTGACCTAGCTCTCAAACAAGGAAAAGTTGGAGACATCGCCCAATCTATAAAACTAACATCGCAATTACTTTGTGATTTGTTACCCGGTTTTGGCTAATCCTGGTTTAAACATCCTTGTTGAATTCCGGCCAATGTGACTGAATTGATAGCAACAATTTAGCAACTAATTCCAGCAACATAATTGTCAAAACAAACTCCTTAATGGCTATTTTATTTTGACGCAGAATAGAGTGGTTTCATTACATGTAACAAAATAGCATTACATACGGGGGTGGGTGTGTGGTGAGCGAATGGGCGGCGAAGCAACAACTAGTTATATACGCTGATAGAAATGTAAACAAACTCGGACAATCATCACATTAAATATTTCAGTTCCCTACAGATAAATACTCATGACTGAAAGTTGCTGATACCCTAAATAGTAACAGGTTTCAACAAACATAATATGATAATTGCCAAGCAGGCTACAAGATTTCTCACAAAAATCCAGTCTTGTTTCAATACATACAAGCAGTGATGTATCACTGCATAATTTCACTAGTTTCTTCAGCCCTGCTAGAAGGAAACGGGTTAATTTTGCATTTGGAGTTTTATTGATATCACTCCGATTATCTATTTAACCCTGGTCAATGCATCCTAACGTTCTGGAAATGCCCTGGCTCATTATTTAAAAACAATTTGACTGAACGTAATTGTTTCCTTAGGTAGCAACAACGTTCAGTCAACGTGCTTTCAAAACATTAAGTTGGTTCTCCGCACAACTATCTTCAGAAATAAATGCGCTTTTAAATCGATCATTGGATAAATAATTATGTTGAGATCAGTGCGAAATTGAAATGTTAGCCTTTTTATGCAGGGTAATTATCACCTCCCCCACCCCCACTGTGGTTTGTGAGCCACAACCCATATCATTGGTCTCGTTCATTCTTTTCATGACACTAAATCATTTCATGATTGTTTGTCCAAATGAATAAACAGTGTAACAGTCTATTTCATTCTATTTTCAGAACAGTTATCAAAGAAACCTAAAACAATTTGGCTGACTTTAAAAAAACAATTTGGCTGCATGTTGTTGATACCCTAGTCAACAATATTTTCAGTATATTTCTGTTCAGAATCGACATTATAATCCTGTCAATAACGATCTCATTAGGAGCTTAAGAATTTGTCAGTAAAGGTGGGTTAATACAGGGCAGTTGAAAAAGAGAAATGATTTTGGAGACCAAGGACTTTGGAGGCCATGAACTTTAAAATAATGATGTTACTGTACATAGATTGATCTTAATGCACTGCATATGCAGCAATAGACATCAGTGATATTTAACTCAGATAAGCCCTCTGACACAGTTCGTCAAAGACTGCCTGGTGTGCGCTTTCTTTCAAAGTGCTATCACAGGAAGAGAGGGACATAAAATTATTCACGTCCTGAGTTCTACAAATAACTTAAGGTACTCTATAATGTAATCTCGTTCCAAATGAATCTTTAAAATACTGAATATGTCCCGTAGCCTGATGGGACCAGTTAGCGAGCGTTATTGCTTATTTATTACAGGCATAAAAACATAGAGGTATCAATTTCTAGCAATGCCCCTCCGATTTCTAACTATGCTAGACAGGATTATAATGTCCATCAAGTGTACAAATTGTAAGCCCTATGTCCTTAACATTTAACCCTTTAATGACTAAATCTTGTCAAAAAACTAAACATTTTCTTGTTGAATGTCTTATTGCAGGCCAAGAAAATTGTGTTTTGAAATTTTGCAACTGGAATGACTGACTCGCTTACCGAGCCAGTCATTCCAGTGGTAAATTTTCAGAAATAGTTTTCACTTGGCCTACTAATCGACATTCCTCAAGACCCCTGCAGAGGCCGGTTTGGCCGGCTTCATCATAAGAGGGTTAAGGCCCTATGTTTTTAACATTATGTTGAATATTTTGAAACTATTTCACTGGGCGTTGTTGCAGCCACAACACACAGTCAAATTAGTTTCAAAATATTCAACATGTTACATGAAATTCAGGGATCAATGTGTACAAATTGTATACAAATGTTCTCTGGTGAAATTCACTTTTCAGTAACTGCGCTAGATAATAATACTTGTCATTCGGATCAATCACTTAGGTGGCTTTGGAGAAGATTTATATACAGACACAAAACTGGTCACAAAATTCAGCTAGATGATTGGCCATTCAGCAGTAAATAGGTTAATCAGGGATTGGCCATTCAGCAGTAAAAAATATACGAAGTGTGTGACAATTTACCTTTCCAATATTTCTTAATGGATACTGGAAAATTAGTACAAAATCAATGAAATAAAAGTTAAAATTGCAGTATAAGGGTTAATACAAAATCTAATATTTCACCAGTAGAAGGTTTAATAGGCAGGAACAATTTCCTGTAAAATTGTTTTGAAAAATATTCATCAGCTATCCTTAGCATCTACATTAAGTGCAAGTTTTATATTGACATTAATACATTCATGGGTTAATCGGGCAGATGGTCAACTGGTATTAAATGGCAATTAAATCCCCATTATATTAATCTGTTTGCCTAGAGCATTTACAGTAGCAAATGCCATTTATTACCCCCAGAGATATAAAATGAAAATCAAATGTCACATTAATCATTTTTATTAGAGCCTATAGCAAACTGTCTTCTACTACATAATAAAGAGGAAAATTAAAATCTAAATAGATCCGCCCTTTACAGATGGAGCTCGTTCATTTTAAAACACACCATGCAGATGGTCAACTAACATATGTATAGCAATTTTCTCCATCCAAATCCATCAAATAAAAAAGTTCAAAATACTCGAATTTGATTGGTCCATGGTGGCGATACTGTTTTACCAATCAAGTTTTTGCGAACAAATTTTACTTGCCGCCATAGACTAATTATATTCCCCAAATCTTAGCCAGATCGCTTCAGAAGTTCCAGAGGAGAAGATTATTTTGTCATTTATGACGTCATCAATATGGCCGCCAATGCCCCGAGCCAATCAGGCTCAGTTTAGCTACTTTGATTCAGGGGGTGATCTCAAGGATATATTCTGAGTTTTGATTCAATTTGCTTGCCGGTTTCGGAGTTTTGGTTCAATTTACTTGCTGGAAATGGCTGGCGGCGGAATAATAATAATAATAATAATAATAATAATAATAATAATAATAATAATAATAATAATAATAAACGGAACAATCACTCTAGTCTTCCAGAGCTTCGCTCTTGGAAGCCTAATAAACAGAACAATCACTCTAGTCTTCCAGAGCTTCGCTCTTGGAAGCCTAATAATAATAAACGGAACAATCACTCTAGTCTTCCAGAGCTTCGCTCTTGGAAGCCTAATAAACAGAACAATTACTCTAGTCTTCCAGAGCTTTGCTCTTGGAAGCCTAATAATAATAATAAATGGAACAATCACTCTAGTCTTCCAGAGCTTCGCTCTTGGAAGCCTAATAATAATAAACGGAACAATCACTCTAGTCTTCCAGAGCTTCGCTCTTGGAAGCCTAATATTAAACAGAACAATCACTCTAGTCTTCCAGAGCTTCGCTCTTGGAAGCCTAATAATAATAAACAGAACAATCACTCTAGTCTTCCAGAGCTTCGCTCTTGGAAGCCTAATAACTAGATCTGTTCCATGAACAGATATACGGCTTCCAAGAATACCTGCACTCGAACTAGACATTCTTTTCTTGTACTTCATGTACAATCTAGTTATCTGGTGAAATACCGTTTTACTTCTTTAGATAATATTTCTTGTATTTCTGATGGCCCCGAACAGTTTTATATTGGCATTACTAAGGCGATTGCCTAGGTGGTTTTGGAGAAGATCTATATACACAAAACTGGTCACAAAATCAGCTAGATGATTGATCATTCAGCAGTAAACAGGTTAATCAAGGATTTCTTTGGACACTAAATCTGATAACATGTAACCAGTTTGACTGTTCTATACCTGGTGCTACGGGAGAAGTAACTAGCAGGACAAGAGGTATTAGAAGATAGCAATATCCCGCATTTTTAAGTTACCCAAGGAACCGGCTGCGGCAGGACCCGGTTTGCGCAGGACTACCTATTCTGTGAAGAAACAATATCCAAGCCATGTACATATATAGAATTAGATTGCCCATTTGACTCCTGCTCACTGCCCGCAGATTGACTCAAGAACAAAATAATGTGTTGTACTGTAGTCTACTCACCACAAGCTTAAAAATGATATGTGACATGACCACATTTGATAAAATTTATTTTCTGCCAACCATTTCCCCCACCCCTTCAGCTGATATCAAAATTCCAATGTGTCATGCACATCCCTGGCCATATGTTGAATAATACATTTCCATGTGAAATGGTCTAGGAGGAGTTGTGTTACAATTGATTGGTGCCCACTTTTTACCCTGCCCCATACCCTCAGTTTGACCCAAAATCAAAATAATTCCTTGTACTGTAGTCTACTCTTCATTGACTTCAAAATGATATGTGACATGACCACCTTTGGAAAGATTTTATTTTTTACTCCACATTTCCCATCACTGGGGTCATACCAAAATTCCACAAGACCTATCAGAAGATAGCAAATAGCTGACCTGTACTGTATATTAATTGTACATCACAGGATATGATGGACCACCGGATAGTCACATTTTGAAATTTGACAATCAACATGTGAATTCAAAACACCGTTGGTACTACCCATTGGGAAAGCATAGCTTGGAGACTGAACCATAAAGCTTATCTGCCCAGGAGTAACGTGAAGTCATTTAATGACAACTGGCAAATGGTCCAAACATAAGCAAAGTTCATAGTCTGAAAAAAGAAGAAACATTAAAAAAAACAATCAGCATAATACATATTTAGATGTCAAATGCTCTAGGGGTTGAATGACAATTGATTTGTGCACAACTTTGACCCCGCCCTATACCCTCAGTTTGACGCAAGATCAAAATAATTCCTTGTATTGTTGTCTACTCATCGTTGGCTTGAACATGATATGTGACATGACAACATTTGGATAAATAAAATGTTTTACCCACAGTCCCCACCCCCTGGGGTTCATGATACAATTTAAAAAGTGTCATGCAATCACTGGCCAGATGTACAATCATCTCCAAAGTATCAAGTTTCTATCTGAAGTGGTCTAGGAGAGTTGCATTACAATTGATTGGTGCCCACTTTTGAAATTTTGACGCCGCCTCCCACCCTCAGTTTGACCCAAGATCGAAATAATTCCTTGTACTGTAGACTACTTACCATTGGCTTGAAAATGATATGCAACATGACCTTTGGAAAAATTTAAATTTTGACACACATTTCCCACCCCCAGGGCCCTGCCCCTGGGGTCATGCCAAAATTCCAAAAGTGCCATGCAAATCCCTGTCCATATGTGCAATGATACCAAAAGTTTCAAGCTTCTATGTGAAATGATCTAGGAGGAGTTGTGTAACAATCGATTGGTGCCCACTTTTGATCCCCACTCCCCTCAGTTAGACCCAGGATCGGAATAATTCCTTGTACTGTAGTCTAATTATCATTGGCTTCAAAATGAGATGTGACATGACCATGTTTGGATAAATTAAATTTTTGACCCACAGTCCCCACCCGCCATGCACATTCCTCGCAATATATGTAATCATACGGAAAGTTTAAAGGTCTCTGTGAAATGGTCTAGGACGAGTTGCTTTACAATCGATTGGTGCCCACTTGTGTCCCCGCCCCCTACCCTAAGTTGGACCCAAGATAAAAATAATTCCTTGTGTTGTAGTCTATTCATCATTGGCTTGACAATGATATGTGACATGACCACCTTTGCACAAATTTAAAATTTTACCCACAGTCCCCACCCCCTTCGGCGTCATGACAAAATTTCAAAAGTGCCATGCCCATCCATGGCCATATGTGTAATCATACCAGAAGTTTCAAGTTTCTGCGTGAAATGGGCTAGGAGGAGTTGCGATAGTAGCTCTTTTAAATAGACTGTTAAGATTGCCTTTCTGTTGCAATTTTTAAATTTGTATAAGAAACTTTAAATTTTCTCATGGAAAATATCCATTTCTAGACCAAGAGAAGACTATTTTGAAAATTTACCACTGGAGTGACTGGCTCGGTTATCGAGCTAATCATTCCAGTTGTAAATTTTCATAAATAGTCTTCTCTTAGTTTGCAAATGGACATTTCGCAAAACCATTTCAGATGCACTAAAGAAGGGGTAAAGGGTGAAATCTAAAGTTGTCACCAACTGATGTAGCTAATTGAGACAGGAATTACTTTTACTGTCACGCTTCTAGTATTGAAACACACCACGCATTTGTCAACACAAGAAAACTGAATAGATAAGATTCTGAAACTGGTTGGAGGGATTGGGTAGGGATATATGACGGCTGTGGCCACAGTTTCCAGTCAAATTTCTTTCAATACATTCATCAACTTACGCAATACTTCGAGTATTATCAGGAAAATAAGATTTTAGCACTTTAGGGTTCAAAGTGTTAAAAGCTAAATCACTAATCCGCTCTATTAAGAGAAGGGTATAATAGCGCATTTAAGCTGCAAGATCACTCAAGCCTGTTTATAATGGGCACTGTATGGTCCATCAAAAAGTGGTTGTTAAAGACAGATAGTCAGTTAATACAACTTATTCGCTATACTATGCAGAGTTTTTGGACCAAAAGATGGTGGTTGCTTACGGCTTCTCATCATACCACCACCCCTTTTAAAGAATAACCATCTTTTGGCGCCAGAGCACGTGTTCGTCTTTGGGTAATAAATATCTTCCTGGTTATAAGCCTGAATTTCCATCTGATGGAGCTTTATCATGAAAGCTATATAAAATCATCATTACTAGATTGACCTTTTTTCCGCTGATGCCTAAATATTTAAGATATTATTGTGTGCTCTGACATCTATGTTGTTGAATTTTTTGTAATGTGTTTGACTGAAAGTTGTTCCTCCCGCAGCAATGACCTTCAGGCAAATTATTTTTAAAGAAACAACTCAGTCTACCAAACCATGTTGCTAAATAAACTTGGACATTCGGCTGCAAGGAACAGGAGTGTGAAATCTAAAGTTGTCACCATAAATCTGCTCGACGGCGGAAACTGTAACAGATCTAACCTGTCTATTAAGGAACACCTCTGAAATTAGACCTTTGCTATATATGATGTAGTAATTTCGGAAGTTCATATCTCGGCCGTTTATTGACAGATATTCTTCTTCTTTTCGTTCTCTGATCATACCGCCAGTCCTAAGTGACTATCGACATGATCATAAGCGTTAAGTGCGTGGATCCATGGTTTATTAGTTTGCGCCGTGCGGCCTGGAACCTCCGTCTTCAGCACTCGAGGTTTCTGTCAGGGTTACCTCACCCTTACCTCCTTTAGTCGCCTCTTACGACCCGCAGAGGATACGGAAGGTGTATTCTAAGCCCCACCTACAGGGCAAGTGGACAGATTATCTTCTAGTTTTCAAACACTCGTTCATCTATGCCCACGCTGATATGTCAAAGGTCATAGCATTCCGGGATCCATGGCTCAAAAGAAGCCGATAGAAGAGGAATAGTAATTATAATAATAATAAAAGAGAATAATCAGAACAATTTCTAGAAGGATTCCAAGTAAAAGTTAGCATTCTGCAGTATAAAGGTTAATACCTATCTATTATTTTAGCAGTAGAATGGTTAATAGGCAGGAACAACTTTCAGTCAAATTGTTTTGAAAAATAGTCAGCATGTATCCTTTGCATCTAGAATAAGTGCAAGTTTTATATTGGCATTCATAAGTTCATGGGTTAATCGGCTCCATGGTCAACTGCTGTTAATTGACAATTAAATCCCTATCACATTAATCTGTTTTCCTGTTCTCTGATGAAATTCCGTTTCTATAACTGCTTTAGGTAATATTTATTGTCTCTCGGATCAGTCACCTAGGTGGCTTAGGAGAATATCTATATACAGACACAAAACTGGTCACAAAAATCATGTAGATGATTGGCCATTCAGCAGTAAATACGTAAATCAGGGATTGACCATACAGCCATAAACAGATCTAGAAGTGCATGACAATTTTTTATCTTTCCAATATGCTCAATGGAAACTGGAAATTAGTACAAAATCAATCAAGGGCTAACATTCTGCAGTACACAGGTAAATACAACAACTATAATATTTCACCAGTAGAAGGGTTACTAGGCAGGAACAACTTCCAGTCAGATTGTTAAAATATTATGTGGGTATCCTTAGCATCTACAATAAGCGATAGGTTTATATTGGCATTCATAGGTTGATGGGTTAATTGGCCCCCATGGTCAACATGTATTAAATGACAATTAAATCCCTATCACATTAATATGTTTGTCTAGAGCATTTACAGTAGCAAATCCAGTTCATTACTCATAATAGCTATTGAGCCACCTTTAGTTAGCTTGAGTTGCATTCGTGAGTGGCCATGATTGGAACTCTTAAATATATCATCCTCATATGTTTCGAACGTAGGCCTATTAAAGATAACATTTTAATCACAATTTCTATCATTTATGTTATAGGTCAAGGTCGTATTTTTCGCTAAAAAGTGAGGTAAACCTTAATTGTTTAGCTGAATTACTCTGGCCAGATTGATCGCCCTTGTTATCAAGATAGTTCTGATAGGTCTCCCATAACTTATCCAATGGTGTGCTGTGCATATAAATCATGGAAGTTAGTTTGCTAATGTTATGATTTCCCTGTTTTGGGAAGATAATAGTAGGTTAATTAATTACATTAAAATGTTTATAAAGGTGGTCTGTTACGACCTGTCATACCTGTGGTTTAAGATGCCACAGGTTTCACAATAACCACAAATAGCAATGTTTTTAGAAGCATCACCAATAAGACTCAAGTGGTCCACCTTAGATAGGCATTCTAATGCAGTAGGCTAATTAAGTGCGTAGATGTATGGTCCTATACTGTAATAGCAATGGGTTTGAGAACCACCACTCAAGCGGTTCACTTACAGAGCTGGTCATAGAACGTAATTGAGCGCTAATCACTGAGAACCACCGTCATCATACATCAGCATTTCTGTTTTAACGAAAATGGTTACTGTCTCTAAGAGCAGTGTTTTTGAGAATCGCCATCAATAAAATTCATGTGGTGCACTTCCATAATATTCAATATTTTCCTGTATCTTTTTTTTTACAAGTATCACATTCAACTGCACTATGCAAGCGTATTAATAATTAAATAATTAATAGAAATAGCAACGCAAAACTCGAGTGTTTTAGTATTTCATAATCTATGAACATAGCGTGCTTGGAACGTGAAACTTGTATAAATTAGCGGAAATTAAGGAAAGGATCACTATGTTCCAGCATTAATAATGTTTCAACGGCCACTAGCAACAGCTTTCTGTTGCATGGGTGGAATCGTATTAATAATTCTGGAACTAGTAACAATTGTAACACATATCTCAGATGTCTTAGTATGTGTAAACCTCTGAATACGACCATAGCAACAGAAACCTCTTGCTACTGGTCGTTGCAAAGTTATTAAGGCTGAAACATAGTGATTTATCCCAATATTCCCAGAATTTATGCAAGTTTCGCGTTCAAATGTCGCTATGCGTTATGTAACTGTATTAATTTTTCATAAACTAGCAGCAATAGTAGCACGCAACAGATATCGTTTAGTATTTCATAGCTTTATAACATGACCGTTGCAACAAAAACAGACGTATTAGGGCTGGAACATAATGATAAATTCTATATCATCACATAGTTGATCTATCTCCCCCGCCCCTTCAACTACCTGCCCCCTTCACCTCCCCCCCCCTCTCCCCTCCACCTGCCTCCCACTCGTTTCAACCGTATATATGCATGGTGGTTATCAATAAAACTCAAGTGGTCTACCTTAGATAGGTAGTCCTATGCATTAGGCTAAATAATCGCTTAGATTGGTGGTCCTATACAGGAATAGCAATGCGTTTTTAGAGTCACAACTCAAGTGGTCCCCTTAGATAGGTGGTCATATGCAGGTCATATAAAGGTCAAGTGGCCGCTAATACTTAAAAACCACCATCAACATACATCAGCATCTATTTTTTAGTGAACATCGTTACTGCCTTCAATAACAATGTTTTCATTGACTAAACTTGCCCAATAAAGGTGTAAATGTCAGCATATAATATAGTACTTTTTCCACTACATTTGTAATAGCTATCCACATACAAAGCACGCGCGCACAGCAAGTGTGTGTTCAGGTGGTGGGGTGGGGGTCGGAGGAGGGGTTGTGACATCCGTGTGGACACAATGCAAATAATTTGTCCGCCATACAATGCATAATAAATAGCATTGTATTCACTCAAAGGCCAATTGCCTATTGTGTAATAAATCTATCTATCTAGCTAACTCTTTAACACTTAAGCTGGCCAAAACGGCTTCTGCGGTAGTCTTGGAAAATGTCGGTTTGCATACCAAGAGAAGACTATTTTTGAAACATTATCCTCTCTCTCTCTCTCCACCCTCTCCCCCCCCCCCTCCGTCTCCCTCTCCTCCGCTTCTCCCTTCCCTCAATCCCTCCCTCGCTCCCGCCATCCTCTCCCGCCCGCCCTCAATGCCACCCCCTCTCTGTATTATAGTATAATGTGATCCTGTTGTATGATGGACACCAGATGGAATGGTACCGAGTGCAAAATGCATGCAGCAACATCAGCTAATACGTTAATATATGTGTATGATCTCGCAACGTTAAAATGAACAGCCTTGGATATTTAAAATGTCATGATATTTGCCCCACCCTTTAAACAGCACAGATTGGACCTATAAAATAATGCCGGTGTTTTGGGGTAAGTTTTTGCAACATAATTCAGCAATGGAATGATCATAGGTACATAATTAATTACTATCATTGACTATATAAATTCCACTCTGCGGCGCAATTGGGACAAAATCGTACCACCGGCTTTGAGTTCTCTCACTAATATTGATTGTCCAAGCGTGGCGGAATATCAGCCTCAGCGCTTATGCTACAACCCGGCCAAATTGGGCATGGCGCTGAATAGACATAGAACAAGGACAATTATTTAAAACTTAATTTAGGCCACACCTCTTGCACGGGACGTGACCTAGCTCTCAAACAAGGAAAAGTTGGAGACATCGCCCAATCTATAAAACTAACATCGCAATTACTTTGTGATTTGTTACCCGTTTAGGCTAATCCTGGTTTAAACATCCTTGTTGAATTCCGGCCAATGTGACTGAATTGATAGCAACAATTTAGCAACTCATTCCAGCAACATAATTGTCAAAACAAACTCCATAATGGCTATTTTATTTTGACGCAGAATAGAGTGGTTTCATTACATGTAACAAAATCGCATTACATACGGGGGTGGGTGGGTGGGTGGTGAGCGAATGGGCGGCGAAGCAACAACTAGTTATATACGCTGATAGAAATGTAAACAAACTCGGACAATCATCACATTAAATATTTCAGTTCCCTACAGATAAATACTCATGACTGAAAGTTGCTACTACCCTAAATAGCAACAGGTTTCAACAAACATAATATGATAATTGCCAAGCAGGCTACAAGATTTCTCACAAAAATCCAGTCTTGTTTCAATACATACAAGCAGTGATGGATCACTGCAAAATTTCACTAGTTTCTTCAGCCCTGCTAGAAGGAAACTGGTTAATTTTGCATTTGGAGTTTTATTGATATCACTCCGATTATCTATTTAACCCTGCTCAATGCATCCTAACATTCTGGAAATGCCCTGGCTCATTATTTAAAAACAATTTGACTGAACGTAATTGTTTCCTTAGGTAGCAACAACGTTCAGTCAACGTGCTTTCAAAACGTTAAGTTGGTTCTCCCACAACTATCTTCAGAAATAAATGCGCTTTTAAATCGATCATTGGATAAATAATTATGTTGAGATCAGTGCGAAATTGAAATGTTAGCCTTTTTATGCAGGGTAATTATCACCTCCCCCACTGTGGTTTGTGAGCCGCAACCCCTATCATTGGTCTCGTTCATTCTTTTCATGACACTAAAGCATTTCATGATTGTTTGTCCAAATGAATAAACAGTGTAACAGTCTATTTCATTCTATTTTCAGAACAGTTATCAAAGAAACCTAAAACAATTTGGCTGACTTTAAAAAAACAATTTGGCTGCATGTTGTTGATACCCTAGTCAACAATAATTTTCAGTATATTTCTGTTCGGAATCGACATTATAATCCTGTCAATAACGATCTCATTAGGAGCTTAAGAATGTGTCAGTAAAGGTGGGTTAATACAGGGCAGTTGAAAAAGAGAAATGATTTTGGAGACCAAGGACTTTGGAGGCCATGAACTTTAAAATAATGATGTTACTGTACATAGATTGATCTTAATGCACTGCATATGCAGCAATAGACATCAGTGATATTTAACTCAGATAAGCCCTCTGACACAGTTCGTCAAAGACTGCCTGGTGTGCGCTTTCTTTCAAAGTGCTATCACAGGAAGAGAGGGACATAAAATTATTCAAGTCCTGTGTTCTACAAATAACTTAAGGTACTCTATAATGTAATCTCGTTCCAAATGAATCTTTAAAATACTGAATATGTCCCGTAGCCTGATGGGACCAGTTAGCGAGCGTTGTTGCTTATTTATTACAGGCATAAAAACATAGAGGTATCAATTTCTAGCAATGCCCCTCCGATTTCTAACTATGCTAGACAGGATTATAATGTCCATCAAGTGTACAAATTGTAAGCCCTATGTCCTTAACATTTAACCCTTTAATGACTAAATCTTGTCAAAAAACTAAACATTTCTTGTGGAATGTCTTATTGCACGCCAAGAAAATTGTATTTTGAAATTTTGCAACTGGAATGACTGGCTCGCTTACCGAGCCAGTCATTCCAGTGGTAAATTTCCAGAAATAGTTTTCATTTGGCCTACTAATCGACATTCCTCAAGACCCCTGCAGAGGCCGGTTTGGCTGGCTTCATCATAAGAGGGTTAAGGCCCTATGTTTTTAACATTATGTTGAATATTTTGAAACTATTTCACTGGGCGTTGTTGCAGCCACAACACACAGTCAAATTAGTTTCAAAATATTCAACATGTTACATGATATTCAGGGATCAATGTGTACAAATTGTATACAAATGTTCTCTGGTGAAATTCACTTTTTAGTAACTGCTCTAGATAATAATACTTGTCATTCGGATCAATCACTTAGGTGGCTTTGGAGAAGATTTATATACAGACACAAAACTGGTCACAAAATTCAGCTAGATGATTGGCCATTCAGCAGTAAATAGGTTAATCAGGGATTGGCCATTCAGCAGTAAAAAATATACGAAGTGTGTGACAATTTACCTTTCCAATATTTCTTAATGGATACTGGAAAATTAGTACAAAATCAATGAAATAAAAGTTAACATTGCAGTATAAGGGTTAATACAAAATCTAATATTTCACCAGTAGAAGGTTTAATAGGCAGGAACAATTTCCTGTCAAATTGTTTTGAAAAATATTCATCAGCTATCCTTAGCATCTACATTAAGTGCAAGTTTTATATTGACATTAATACATTCATGGGTTAATCGGGCAGATGGTCAACTGGTATTAAATGGCAATTAAATCCCCATTATATTAATCTGTTTGCCTAGAGCATTTACAGTAGCAAATGCCATTTATTACCCCAGATATATAAAATGAAAATCAAATGTCACATTAATCATTTTTATTAGAGCCTATAGCAAACTGTCTTCTACTACATAATAAAGAGGAAAATTAAAATCTAAATAGTTCCGCCCTTTACAGATGGGTCTCGTTCATTTTAAAACACACCATGCAGATGGTCAACTAACATATGTATAGCAATTTTCTCCATCCAAATCCATCAAATAAAAAAGTTCAAAATGCTCGAATTTGATTGGTCCATGGTGGCGATACTGTTTCACCAATCAAGTTTTTGCGAACAAATTTTACTTGCCGCCATAGACTAATTATATTCCCCAAATCTTAGCCAGATCGCCTCAGTAGTTCCAGAGGAGAAGATTATCTTGTCATTTATGACGTCATCAATATGGCCGCCAATGCCCCGAGCCAATCAGGCTCTCTTTAGCTATTTTGATTCAGGGGGTGATCTCAACCATATATTGTGAGTTTTGATTCAATTTGCTTGCCGGTTTCGGAGTTTTGGTTCAATTTACTTGCTGGAAATGGCTGGCGGCGGAATAATAATAATAATAATAATAATAATAATAACTAGATCTGTTCCATGAACAGATATACGGCTTCCAAGAATACCTGCACTCGAACTAGACATTCTTTTCTTGTGCTTCATGTACAATCTAGTTATCTGGTGAATTTCCGTTTTACTTCTTTGGATAATATTTCTTGTCTTTCTGATCAATCGCCTAGGTGGTTTTGGAGAAGATCTATATACACAAAACTGGTCACAAAATCAGCTAGATGATTGGCCATTCAGCAGTAAACAGGTTAATCAAGGATTTCTTTGGACACTACATCTGATAACATGGAACCAGTTTGACTGTTCTATACCTGGTGCTATGGGAGAAGTAACTAGCAGGACAAGAGGTATTAGACGATAGCAATATCCCGCATTTTTAAGTTACCCAAGGAACCGGCTGCAGCAGGACCCGGTCTGCGCAGGACTACCTATTCTGTGAAGAAACAATATCCAAGCCACGTACATATATAGAATTAGATTGCCCATTTCACTCCTGCTCACTGCCCGCAGATTGAGTCAAGAACAAAATAATGTGTTGTACTGTAGTCTACTAACCACAAGCTTCAAAATGATATGTGACATGACCACATTTGATAAAATTTATTTTCTGCCCACCATTTCTCCAGTATTAGACTACAGTACAGGAATTATTTCGATCCTGGGTCTAACTGAGGGGAGTGGGGGGGGGGTCAAAAGTGGGCACCAATCGATTGTTACACAACTCCTCCTAGATCATTTCACATAGAAGCTTGAAACTTTTGGTATCATTGCACATATGGACAGGGATTTGCATGACACTTTTGGAATTTTGGATTCCTTGTACTGTAGACTACTTACCATTGGCTTGAAAATGATATGCAAATTGACCTTTGGAAAAATTTAAATTTTACTGGATATCAAAATTCCAATGTGTCATGCACATCCCTGGCCATATGTTGAATCATACATTTCTATGTGAAATGGTCTAGGAAGAGTTGTGTTACAATTGATTGGTGCCCACTTTTTACCCTGCCCCATACCCTCAGTTTGACCCAAGATCAAAATAATTCCTTGTACTGTAGTCTACTCATCATTGACTTCAAAATGATATGTGACATGACCACCTTTGGAAAGATTTTATTTTTTACTCCACATTTCCCATCACTGGGGTCATACCAAAATTTCACAAGACCTATCAGAAGATAGAAAATAGCTGACCTGTACTGTATATTAATTGTACATCACAGGATATGATGGACCACCGGATAGTCACATTTTGAAATTTGACAATCAACATGTGAATTCAAAACACCGTTGGTACTACCCATTGGGAAAGCATAGCTTGGAGACTGAACCATAAAGCTTATCTGCCCAGGAGTAACGTGAAGTCATTTAATGACAACTGGCAAATGGTCCAAAGATAAGCAAAGTTCATAGTCTGAAAAAAGAAGAAACATTAAAAAAACCAATCAGCATAATACATATTTAGATGTCAAATGCTCTAGGGGTTGAATGACAATTGATTTGTGCCCACCTTTCACCCCGCCCTATACCCTCAGTTTGACGCAAGATCAAAATAATTCCTTGTATTGTTGTCTACTCATCGTTGGCTTGAACATGATATGTGACATGACCACCTTTGGATAAATTAAATGTTTTACCCACAGTCCCCACACCCTGGGGTTCATGATAAAATTTAAAAAGTGTCATGCAAATCACTGGCCAGATGTGCAATCATCTCCAAAGTTTCAAGTTTCTATCTGAAGTGGTCTAGGAGAGTTGCATTACAATTGATTGGTGCCCACTTTTGGAATTTTGACGCCGCCTTCCACCCTCAGTTTGACCCAAGATCGAAATAATTCCTTGTACTGTAGACTACTTACCATTGGCTTGAAAATGATATGCAAATTGACCTTTGGAAAAATTTAAATTTTGACACACATTTCCCACCCCCAGGGCCCTGCCGCTGGGGTCATGCCAAAATTCCAAAAGTGTCATGCAAATCCCTGTCCATATGTGCAATGATACCAAAAGTTTCAAGCTTCTATGTGAAATGATCTAGGAGGAGTTGTGTAACAATCGATTGGTGCCCACTTTTGACCCCCCCCCCACTCCCCTCAGTTAGACCCAGGATCGAAATAATTCCTGTACTGTAGTCTACTTATCATTGGCTTCAAAATGAGATGTGACATGACCATGTTTGGATAAATTAAATTTTTGACCCACAGTCCCCACCCCCTGGGGTCATGACAAAATTTCAAAAGTGCCATGCACATTCCTCGCAATATGTGTAATCATACGGAAAGTTTAAAGGTCTCTGTGAAATGGTCTAGGACGAGTTGCTTTACAATCGATTGGTGCCCACTTGTGTCCCCGCCCCCTACCCTAAGTTGGACCCAAGATAAAAATAATTCCTTGTGTTGTAGTCTATTCATCATTGGCTTGACAATGATATGTGACATGACCACCTTTGCACAAATTTAAATTTTTACCCACAGTCCCCACCCCCTTCGGCGTCATGACAAAATTTCAAAAGTGCCATGCCCATCCATGGCCATATGTGTAATCATACCAGAAGTTTCATGTTTCTGCGTGAAATGGGCTAGGAGGAGTTGCGATGGTAGCTCTTTTAAATAGACTGTTAAGATTGCCTTTCTGTTGCAATTTTTAAATTTGTTCAAGAAAATTTTAATTTTCTCATGGAAAATATCCATTTCTAGACCAAGAGAAGACTATTTTGAAAATTTACCACTGGAGTGACTGGCTCGGTTATCAAGCTAATCATTCCAGTTGTAAATTTTCATAAATAGTCTTCTCTTAGTTTGCAAATGGACATTTCGCAAGACCATTTCAGATGCACTAAAGAAGGGGTAAAGGGTGAAATCTAAAGTTGTCACCAACTGATGTAGCTAATTGAGACAGGAACTACTTTTACTGTCACGCTTCTAGTATTGAAACACACCACGCATTTGTCAACTTAAGAAAACTGAATAGATAAGATTCTGAAACTGGTTGGAGGGCTTGGGTAGGGATATATCACGGCTGTGGCCACAGTTTCCAGTCAAATTTCTTTCAATACATTCATCAACTTACGCAATACTTCTAGTATTATCAGGAAAATAAGATTTTAGCACTTTAGGGTTCAAAGTGTTAAAAGCTAAATCACTAATCCGCTCTATTATGAGAAGAGTATAATAGCGCATTTAAGCGTGCAAGATCGCTCAAGCCTGTTTATAATGGGCACTGTATGGTCCATCAAAAAGTGGTTGTTAAAGACAGATAGTCAGTTAATACAACTTATTCGCTATACTATGCAGAGTTTTTGGACCAAAAGATGGTGGTTGCTTACGGCTTCTCGTCATACCACCACCCCTTTTAAAGAATAACCATCTTTTGGCGACAGAGCACGTGTTCGTCTTTGGGTAATAAATATCTTCCTGGTTATAAGCCTGAATTTCCATCTGATGGAGCTTTATCATGAAAGCTATATAAAATCATCATTACTAGATTGACCTTCTTTCCGCTGATGCCTAAATATTTAAGATATTATTGTGTGCTCTGACATCTATGTTGTTGAATTTTTTGTAATGTGTTTGACTGAAAGTTGTTCCTCCCGCAGCAATGACCTTCAGTCAAATTATTTTTAAAGAAACAACTCAGTCTACCAAACCATGTTGCTAAATAAACTTGGACATTCGGCTGCAAGGAACAGGAGTGTGAAATCTAAAGTTGTCACCATAAATCTGCTCGACGGCGGAAACTGTAACAGATCTAACCTGTCTATTAAGGAACACCTCTGAAATTAGACCTTTGCTATATATGATGTAGTAATTTCGGAAGTTCATATCTCGGCCGTTTATTGACAGATCTTCTTCTTCTTTCCTAAGTGACTATCGACATGATCATAAGCGTTAAGTGCATGGATCCATGGTTTATTAGTTTGCGCCGTGCGGCCTGGAACCTCCGTCTTCAGCACTCGAGGTTTCTGTCAGGGTTACCTCACCCTTACCTCCTTTAGTCGCCTCTTACGACACGCAGAGGATACGGAAGGTGTATTCTAAGCCCCACCTACAGGGCAAGTGGACAGATTATCTTCTAGTTTTCAAACACTCGTTAATCTATGCCCACGCTGATAGGACAAAGGTCATAGCATTCCGGGATCCATGGCTCAAAAGAAGCCGATAGAAGAGGAATAGTAATTATAATAATAATAAAAGAGAATAATCAGAACAATTTCTAGAAGGATTCCAAGTAAAAGTTAGCATTCTGCAGTATAAAGGTTAATACCAATCTATTATTTTAGCAGTAGAAGGGTTAATAGGCAGGAACAACTTTCAGTCAAATTGTTTTGAAAAATAGTCAGCATGTATCCTTAGCATCTACAATAAGTGCAAGTTTTATATTGGCATTCATAAGTTCATGGGTTAATCGGCTCCATGGTCAACTGCTGTTAATTGACAATTAAATCCCTATCACATTAATCTGTTTTCCTGTTCTCTGATGAAATTCCGTTTCTATAACTGCTTTAGGTAATATTTCTTGTCTCTCGGATCAGTCACCTAGGTGGCTTAGGAGAATATCTATATACAGACACAAAACTGGTCACAAAAATCATGTAGATGAGTGGCCATTCAGCAATAAATAGGTAAATCAGGGATTGACCATACAGCCATAGACAGATCTAGAAGTGCATGACAATTTTTTATCTTTCCAATATGCTCAATGGAAACTGGAAATTAGTACAAAATCAATCAAGGGCTAACATTCTGCAGTACACAGGTAAATACAACAACTATAATATTTCACCAGTAGAAGGGTTAATAGGCAGGAAGAACTTCCAGTCAGATTGTTAAAATATTCTGTGGGTATCCTTAGCATCTACAATAAGCGATAGGTTTATATTGGCATTCATAGGTTGATGGGTTAATTGGCCCCCCATGGTCAACATCTATTAAATGACAATTAAATCCCTATCAACTTAATATGTTTGCCTAGAGCGTTTACAGTAGCAAATCCAGTTCATTACTCATAATAGCTATTGAGCCACCTTTAGTTAGCTTGAGTTGCATTCGTGAGTGGCCATGATTGGAACTCTTAAATATATCATCCTCGTATGTTTCGAACGTAGGCCTATTAAAGATAACATTTTAATCACAATTTCTATCATTTATGTTATAGGTCACGGTCGTATTTTTCGCTAAAAACCTTAATTGTTTAGCTGAATTACTCTGGCCAGATTGATCGCCCTTGTTATCAAGATAGTTCTGATAGTTCTCCCATAATTTATCCAATGGTGTGCTGTGCATATAAATCATGGAAGTTAGTTTGCTAATGTTATGATTTCCCTGTTTTGGGAAGATAATAGTAGGTTAATTAATTACATTAAATTGTTTCTAAAGGTGGTCTGTTACGACCTGCCATACCTGTGGTTTAAGATGCCACAGGTTTCACAATAACCACAAATAGCAATGTTTTTAGAAGCATCACCAATAAGACTCAAGTGGTCCACCTTAGATAGGCATTCTAATGCAGTAGGCTAATTAAGTGCGTAGATGTATGGATCTATGCTGTAATGGCAATGGGTTTGAGAACCACCACTCAAGCGGTTCACTTACAGAGCTGGTCATAGAACGTAATTGAGCGCTAATCACTGAGAACCACCGTCATCATACATCAGCATCTCTGTTTTAACGAAAATGGTTACTGTCTCTAAGAGCAGTGTTTTTGAGAATCGCCATCAATAAAATTCATGTGGTGCACTTCCATAATATTCAATATTTTCCTGTATTTTTTTTTTTACAAGTATCACATTCAACTGCACTATGCAAGCGTATTAATAATTAAATAATTAATAGAAATAGCAACGCAAAACTCGAGTGTTTTAGTATTTCATAATCTATGAACATAGCGTGCTTGGAACCTGAAACTTGTATAAATTAGCGGAAATTAAGGAAAGGATCACTATGTTCCAGCATTAATAATGTTTCAACGGCCACTAGCAACAGCTTTCTGTTGCATGGGTGGAATCGTATTAATAATTCTGGAACTAGTAACAATTGTAACACATATCTCAGATGTCTTAGTATGTGTAAACCTCTGAATACGACCCTTGCAACAGAAACCTCTTGCTACTGGTCGTTGCAAAGTTATTAAGGCTGAAACATGGTGATTTATCCCAATATTCCCAGAATTTATGCAAGTTTCGCGTTCAAATGTCGCTATGCGTTATGTAACTGTATTAATTTTTCATCAACTAGCAGCAATAGCAGCACGCAACAGATATCGTTTAGTATTTCATAGCTTTATAACATGACCGTTGCAACAAAAACAGACGTATTAGGGCTGGAACATAATGATATATTCTATATCATCACATAGTTGATCTATCTTCCCCCGTCCCTTCAACTACCTGCCCCCTTCACCCCCCCCCCCCCTCTCCCCTCCACCTCCCTCCCACTCGTTTCAACTGTATATATGCATGGTGGTTATCAATAAAACTCAAGTGGTCTACCTTAGATAGGTAGTCCTATGCATTAGGCTAAATAATCGCTTAGATGGGTGGTCCTATACAGGAATAGCAATGCGTTTTTAGAGTCACAACCCAAGTGGTCCCCTTAGATAGGTGGTCATATGCAGGTCATATAAAGGTCAAGTGGCCGCTAATACTTAAAAACCACCATCAACATACATCAGCATCTATTTTTAGTGAACGCCGTTACTGCCTTCAATAACAATGTTTTCATTGAATAAAACTTGCCCAATAAAGGTGTAAATGTCAGCATATAATATAGTACTTTTTCCACTACATTTGTAATAGCTATCCACATACAAAGCACGCGCGCACAGCAAGTGTGTGTTCAGGTGGTGGGGTGGGGGTCGGAGGAGGGGTTGTGACATCTGTGTGGACACAATGCAAATAATTTGTCCGCCATACAATGCATAATAAATAGCATTGTATTCACTCAAAGGCCAATTTCCTATTGTGTAATAAATCTATCTATCTAGCTAACTCTTTAACACTTAAGCTGGCCAAAACGCCTTCTGCGGTAGTCTTGGAAAATGTCCGTTTGCATACCAAGAGAAGACTATTTTTGAAACATTATCCTCTCTCTCTCTCTCTCTCTCTCTCTCTCTCTCTCTCTCTCTCTCTCTCTCTCTCTCTCTCTCTCTCTCTCTCTCTCTCTCTCTCTCTCTCTCTCTCTCTCTCTCTGCACCCTCTCTCCCCTCCGTCTCCCTCTCCTCCGCTTCTCCCTTCCCTCAATCCCTCCCTCGCTCCCGCCATCCTCTCCCGCCCGCCCTCAATGCCACCCCTCTCTGTATTATAGTATAATGTGATCCTGTTGTATGATGGACACCAGATGGAATGGTACCGAGTGCAAAATGCATGCAGCAACATCAGCTAATACGTTAATATATGTGTATGATCTCGCAACGTTAAAATGAACAGCCTTGCGTATTTAAAATGTCATGATATTTGGCCCACCCTTTAAACAGCACAGATTGGACCTCTAAAATAATGCCGGTGTTTTGGGGTAAGTTTTTGCAACATAATTCAGCAACGGAATGATCATAGGTACATAATTAATTACTATCATTGACTATATAAATTCCAATCTACGGCGCAATTGGGACAAAATCGTACCATCGGCTTTGAGTTCTCTCACTAATATAGATTGTCCAAGCATGGCGGAATATCAGCCTCAGCGCTTATGCTACAACCCGGCCAAATTGGGCATGGTGCTGAATAGACATAGAACAAGGACAATTATTTAAAACTTAATTTAGGCCACACCTCTTGCACGGGACGTGACCTAGCTCTCAAACAAGGAAAAGTTGGAGACATCGCCCAATCTATAAAACTAACATCGCAATTACTTTGTGATTTGTTACCCGGTTTAGGCTAATCCTGGTTTAAACATCCTTGTTGAATTCCGGCCAATGTGACTGAATTGATAGCAACAATTTAGCAACTCATTCCAGCAACATAATTGTCAAAACAAACTCCATAATGGCTATTTTATATTGACGCAGAATAGAGTGGTTTCATTACATGTAACAAAATAGCATTACATACGGGCGTGGGTGGGTGGTGAGCGAATGGGCGGCGAAGCAACAACTAGTTATATACGCTGATAGAAATGTAAACAAACTCGGACAATCATCACATTAAATATTTCAGTTCCCTACAGATAAATACTCATGACTGAAAGTTGCTGCTACCCTAAATAGCAACCGGTTTCAACAAACATAATATGATAATTGCCAAGCAGGCTACAAGATTTCTCACAAAAATCCAGTCTTGTTTCAATACATACACGCAGTGATGTATCACTGCATAATTTCACTAGTTTCTTCAGCCCTGCTAGAAGGAAACTGGTTAATTTTGCATTTGGAGTTTTATTGATATCACTCCGATTATCTATTTAACCCTGCTCAATGCATCCTAACGTTCTGGAAATGCCCTGGCTCATTATTTAAAAACAATTTGACTGAACGTAATTATTTCCTTAGGTAGCAACAACGTTCAGTCAACGTGCTTTCAAAACATTAAGTTGGTTCTCCGCACAACTATCTTCAGAAATAAATGCGCTTTTAAATCGATCATTGGATAAGTAATTATGTTGAGATCAGTGCGAAATTGAAATGTTAGCCTTTTTATGCAGGGTAATTATCACCTCCCCCACCCCCACTGTGGTTTGTGAGCCGCAACCCCTATCATTGGTCTCGTTCATTCTTTTCATGACACTAAAGCATTTCATGCTTGTTTGTCCAAATGAATAAACAGTGTAACAGTCTATTTCATTCTATTTTCAGAACAGTTATCAAAGAAACCTAAAACAATTTGGCTGACTTTAAAAAAAAACAATTTGGCTGCATGTTGTTGATACCCTAGTCAACAATAATTTTCAGTATATTTCTGTTCGGAATCGACATTATAATCCTGTCAATAACGATCTAATTAGGAGCTTAAGAATTTGTCAGTAAAGGTGGGTTAATACAGGGCAGTTGAAAAAGAGAAATGATTTTGGAGACCAAGGACTTTGGAGGCCATGAACTTTAAAATAATGATGTTACTGTACATAGATTGATCTTAATGCACTGCATATGCAGCAATAGACATCAGTGATATTTAACTCAGATAAGCCCTCTGACACAGTTCGTCAAAGACTGCCTGGTGTGCGCTTTCTTTCAAAGTGCTATCACAGGAAGAGAGGGACATAAAATTATTCAAGTCCTGTGTTCTACAAATAACTTAAGGTACTCTATAATGTAATCTCGTTCCAAATGAATCTTTAAAATACTGAATATGTCCCGTAGCCTGATGGGACCAGTTAGCGAGCGTTGTTGCTTATTTATTACGGGCATAAAAACATAGAGGTATCAATTTCTAGCAATGCCCCTCCGATTTCTAACTATGCTAGACAGGATTATAATGTCCATCAAGTGTACAAATTGTAAGCCCTATGTCCTTAACATTTAACCATTTAATGACTAAATCTTGTCAAAAAACTAAACATTTTCTTGTTGAATGTCTTATTGCAGGCCAAGAAAATTGTATTTTGAAATTTTGCAACTGGAATGACTGGCTCGCTTACCGAGCCAGTCATTCCAGTGGTAAATTTTCAGAAATAGTTTTCACTTGGCCTACTAATCGACATTCCTCAAGACCCCTGCAGAGGCCGGTTTGGCCGGCTTCATCATAAGAGGGTTAAGGCCCTATGTTTTTAACATTATGTTGAATATTTTGAAACTATTTCACTGGGCGTTGTTGCAGCCACAACACACAGTCAAATTAGTTTCAAAATGTTCAACATGTTACATGATATTCAGGAATCAATGTGTACAAATTGTATACAAATGTTCTCTGGTGAAATTCACTTTTTAGTAACTGCTCTAGATAATAATACTTGTCATTCGGATCAATCACTTAGGTGGCTTTGGAGAAGATTTATATACAGACACAAAACTGGTCACAAAATTCAGCTAGATGATTGGCCATTCAGCAGTAAATAGGTTAATCAGTGATTGGCCATTCAGCAGTAAAAAATATACGAAGCGTGTGACAATTTACCTTTCCAATATTTCTTAATGGATACTGGAAAATTAGTACAAAATCAATGAAATAAAAGTTAACATTGCAGTATAAGGGTTAATACAAAATCTAATATTTCACCAGTAGAAGATTTAATAGGCAGGAACAATTTCCTGTCAAATTGTTTTGAAAAATATTCATCAGCTATCCTTAGCATCTACATTAAGTGCAAGGAAATTACATGTGAGAAAGATCTTGGCGTCTATGTCGACAGTGCATTAAAGTCTAACCAACATGCTGAAACAGCAGTGAACAAAGCAAATAAATTAGTTGGCATGATCCGCAGGTCCTTTAACTTCCTAAATCCAACCACATTCAGTCTACTCTACAACAGCTTAGTACGACCCCCACTTGGAATATGGAAACGTCGTCTAGTTGCCTCTATACAAAAAAAATATAAACATCATTGAAAATGTTCAATGTAGAGCAACAAAGATCATTCCAGGGCTAAAAGATGTGCCATCTACTGTCTGAAATTTCTGAAACTGCCAAGTTTAATTTATCAACGTCTACGTGGTGACCTTATCGAGGTTTACAAATACACACACAGCATATACACGGTTGATGCCGAGAGCCTCCTGCCATCGGACAAATGCGACCGAACCTGTGGTAATAGCTTCAAATTACACAAGCAGCGATTCAACACTGACTCCAGAAAATGGTTCTTCAGCATTCGGGTAAACAACCACTGGAATAGTCTTCCTGATACTGTGCTAACTGCTTCAACTCTCAACACCTTTAAAAGTCGGCTAGACAAATACTTTGACAACGCGGCTTACACAACACAGTTCCCGATTCAACCCGTCCACACCCAAAACGTTCAGCAGGTACAACAAATCGACGAAGACGATAGTGAAGACCTGCTATAGGCTGTCTAGCATATCCAGCAGAAATGTCAGATAGGGAGGCGTTTTGGCATCTTATGATATTACCAAGGAATGTTAGTTGTCGGTAATGTAGCTCGGCCATGATAGGCCTAATCCTGGGCAGAAGGAAAACTGCACATTTCGCTGTACGCATGGACATAGACTGAATTATGTGCAGCATCTGCAGATGAAAACCATATAGGCATTTAAGGTGTTTTTGCTGGAGTATAAATATCTCAGGCTCATAAAGAAGGCGTGGTAGTACGTACATGTTAAATATTTTTAGGATTACTCTTGGTGCAAGGCCATTGGAGCCATATAGTCCAGTCCCAGAGAGGCTATAGAATGTTCTTCTAGCCAGGGATATTCTGTTCTCAATATTGAGAGCTATTTCGTCTTTAGAGATATGGATTAGGTCGATATGGGTAGCCTGCAAAGATAGTAAAACTTCAGTGTCACCAAGAGGCCACTCAGACATCACTTCATTACGATATGTTGGCGAAGGCACACACAACACAGAGGTTATATCAGGATGTATAAGAAAACGTTCCCTAAATGTGCAGTTCAACATACACTGTAATTAACCAGCCGAGTTGCTGACCAGCATCACATCATCGGCAACAGTAGGACATCCGGTGTAGTTGGTGCCAATGAATGAACCAATTTCTCCATTAGTGGGGGATAAGCCTTTATGATACTTGTGAAACAGGAACTACATTCGGATGAAATCAATGTGCAAAGCAATTTTAAAGAACATTGTTTTATTTAAATAAGCCTAAAAATAATGAAACTTTATTAGTTGGTGTTATATACAGAAGCCCCACTAGTGACGAGAACAATATAAACCTAATGAACAACCTCCTGCACCAAGTAACAAAGAACACAAAGCAATACACACACATTTTCGTTTGTGGAGATTTCAATTTTCCAAACATCCAATGGGACTCCTGGACAGGATCAGACAGTACTGAAGAATTCCTAGAATGTATAAGAGATTGTTTCCTTTTTCAAAAAATCGAGAACCCCACTAGAGTTAGAGGCACTGACACCCCGCATACAGTGGATCTAATTCTCTGCAACGATGAAAATCTTGTGTCGGATATTGCATACGATAGCTCCCTGGGAAGCAGTGACCATGTTGTGATCACATGCAATCTACAATGTGCAAATGATAAAGTGACAACTGAAATAGAAAAATTAAACTGCGACAAAGGGAACTATGGGGCAATGAAACATGAACTAAATCTTGATTGAGAAATAATATTGGAAGGTAAAGATGTTGAAGACATGTATTCCACTTTTTCTAATAAACTAAAGTTAGCAGAAATAGCACATATCCCCAGATACAAACCACGCAACAAGGGAAAGAAAGTAGCTATCACATCAGAAACTCTTAAACTAATAAAAGCTAAAAATAGAGGTTGGACGAACTATATGAAAATCAGAACAGACAAAGACAGGCTTAAATATACACACCAACGAAACAAACTTAAGACACTCACAAGAAATGCCAAACGGGAAAAAGAAACAGAAATTGCCAGAAGTGTAAAAACGAATCCCAAAATGTTTTGGTATCATTTCAACCGTACAAGAAAACTCACCTCCAGAATACCTGAACTTGAGGTTGAAGCAATTGGTACAGTCCTGAGAGTACAACATGATACTGACAAGGAGGACATATTAGCAAATTTCTATACTATTGTTTTCATTGATGAAGATACTAATACGCTACCACACCTTACTAGGCGAAACTACACAACTTTCTTTAGTGACACTACCTTCAGCCTCAGCGAAACACTTAAAATTATGGAATCAATAAACATTTCTAAATCACCTGTACCTGATGAGGTACATCCTCGCCTCATATATGAATTAAGAGAACTCAGAAGTACTACATAACGGTGCCCATACAAAGAAAAGGATATCAATACTATCGAAAATGTTCAAATGAGGGCAACCAGACAGCTTCCGTCATTAAAGGGACTGAGCTACCCTGATAGGCCAAAAAGACTAAATCTCCCAACTCTAAAATATAGACAACCGTATGTAACCGTAGACAAATAGTAGTGGTCAATGGCTCATACTCAGACTGGGCTCCCGTACTCAGTGGGATACCACAAGGCAGTGTCTTGGGACCAACATTTTTCATCTGTTTCATTAATGATATGCCGGATGAATTGCACAATATGATCAAGATGTTTGTGGATGACACCAAACTGTTTTCAAAGATCTCGACGTTGGAAGACCACGACAACCTCCAGGGTGATCTGAATCTTCTGAAAGAATGGGTCGACAATTGGCAACTGAGGTTTAATGCTACAAAATGTAAAGTTATGCACTTGGGTAGAACAAATGCCAGACAAATACACCATGCAAGAAAAGTCTGAAGCTATAACCCTGGAGGAAATTACATGTGAGAAATATCTTGGCGTCTATGTCGACAGTGCATTAAAGTCTAACCAACATGCTGAAACAGCAGTGAACAAAGCAAATAAATTAGTTGGCATGATCCGCAGGTCCTTTAACTTCCTAAATCCAACCACATTCAGTCTACTCTACAACAGCTTAGTACGACCCCCACTTGGAATATGGAAACGTCGTCTAGTTGCCTCTATACAAAAAAAATATAAACATCATTGAAAATGTTCAATGTAGAGCAACAAAGATCATTCCAGGGCTAAAAGATGTGCCATCTACTGTCTGAAATTTCTGAAACTGCCAAGTTTAATTTATCAACGTCTACGTGGTGACCTTATCGAGGTTTACAAATACACACACAGCATATACACGGTTGATGCCGGGAGCCTCCTGCCGTCGGACAAATGCGACCGAACCTGTGGTAATAGCTTCAAATTACACAAGCAGCGATTCAACACTGACTCCAGAAAATGGTTCTTCAGCATTCGGGTAAACAACCACTGGAATAGTCTTCCTGATACTGTGCTAACTGCTTCAACTCTCAACGCCTTTAAAAGTCGGCTAGACAAATACTTTGACAACGCGGCTTACACAACACAGTTCCCGATTCAACCCGTCCACACCCAAAACGTTCAGCAGGTACAACAAATCGACGAAGACGATAGTGAAGACCTGCTATAGGCTGTCTAGCATATCCAGCAGAAATGTCAGATAGGGAGGCGTTTTGGCATCTTATGATATTACCAAGGAATGTTAGTTGTCGGTAATGTAGCTCGGCCATGATAGGCCTAATCCTGGGCAGAAGGAAAACTGCACATTTCGCTGTACGCATGGACATAGACTGAATTATGTGCAGCATCTGCAGATGAAAACCATATAGGCATTTAAGGTGTTTTTGCTGGAGTATAAATATCTCAGGCTCATAAAGAAGGCGTGGTAGTACGTACATGTTAAATATTTTTAGGATTACTCTTGGTGCAAGGCCATTGGAGCCATATAGTCCAGTCCCAGAGAGGCTATAGAATGTTCTTCTAGCCAGGGATATTCTGTTCTCAATATTGAGAGCTATTTCGTCTTTAGAGATATGGATTAGGTCGATATGGGTAGCCTGCAAAGATAGTAAAACTTCAGTGTCACCAAGAGGCCACTCAGACATCACTACATTACAATATGTTGGCGAAGGCACACACACCACAGAGGTTTTATCAGGATGTATAAGAAACCGTTCCCTAAATGTGCAGTTCAAGATACACTGTAATTCACTTGCCGAGTTGCTGACCAGCATCACATCATCGGCAACAGTAGGACATCCGGTGTAGTTGGTGCCAATGAATGAACCAATTTCTCCATTAGTGGGGGATACGCCTTTATGATACTTGTGAAACAGGAACTACATTCGGATGAAATCAATGTGCAAAGCAATTTTAAAGGACATTGTTTTATTAAAATAAGCCTAAAAAATAATGAAACTTTATTAGTTGGTGTTATATACAGAAGCCCCACTAGTGACGAGAACAATATACACCTAATGAACAACCTCCTGCGCCAAGTAACAAAGAACACAAAGCAATACACACACATTTTCGTTTGTGGAGATTTCAATTTTCCAAACATCCAATGGGACTCCTGGACATGATCAGACAGTACTGAAGAATTCCTAGAATGTATAAGAGATTGTTTCCTTTTTCAAAAAATCGAGAACCCCACTAGAGTTAGAGGCACTGACACCCCGCATACAGTGGATCTAATTCTCTGCAACGATGAAAATCTAGTGTCGGATATTGCATACGATAGCTCCCTGGGAAGCAGTGACCACGTTGTGATCACATACAATCTACAATGTGCAAATGATAAAGTGACAACTGAAATAGAAAAATTAAACTATGACAAAGGGAACTATGGGGCAATGAAACATGAACTAAATCTTGATTGGGAAATAATATTGGAAGGTAAAGATGTTGAAGACATGTATTCCACTTTTTCTAATAAACTAAAGTTAGCAGAAATAGCACATATCCCCAGATACAAACCGCGCAACAACGGAAAGAAAGTAGCTATCACATCAGAAACTCTTAAACTAATAAAAGCTAAAAAGAGAGGTTGGACGAACTATATGAAAATTAGAACAGACAAAGACAGGCTTAAGTATACACACCAGCGAAACAAACTTAAGACACTCACAAGAAATGCCAAACGGGAAAAAGAAACAGAAATTGCCAGAAGTGTAAAAACGAATCCCAAAATGTTTTGGTATCATTTCAACCGTACAAGAAAACTCACCTCCAGAATACATGAACTTGAGGTTGAAGCAATTGGTACAGTCCTGAGAGTACAACATGATACTGACAAGGAGGACATATTAGCAAATTTCTATACTACTGTTTTCATTGATGAAGATACTAATACGCTACCACACCTTACTAGGCGAAACTACACAACTTTCTTTAGTGACACTACCTTCAGCCTCAGCGAAACACTTAAAATTATGGAATCAATAAACATTTCTAAATCACCTGTACCTGATGAGGTACATCCTCGCCTCATATATGAATTAAGAGAACTCAGAAGTACTACATAAACCGCTTAACATCATATTCAACAAATCATTTGTTTCAGGATGTGTACCCACCCACTGGAAACTTGCAAACGTTACACCGATTTTTAAAAAGGGGATAAAAAGGACCCAGGCAACTACAGACCAATAAGCCTTACATGTGTAGTTTGCAAACTCATGGAAAAGCTCATTCGGGATAAGATAGTAAGGCACATAACGTCAAATGATCTACTCACTAATAAACAATTCGGTTTTATTTCCAGGAGGTCAACAACACTGCAATTATTAAATGTTTTGGACCACTGGACAAAAATATTGGACAACAATAGTGAAATAAACATGGTATTTATGGACCTAATGAAGGCATTCGATAGGGTCCCACATGTACGACTCGTGATCAAATTGAAGGCATAAGGATTTAGTGATACATGTGCCAATGGATAAGGGAATTCTTAAAAAATCGTAAACAGTAATCAGTAAACAGGATTAATAAAAGATTTTCTGCCTGGCAAGATATATCCAGTGGGGTACCACAATGTAGTGTGATAGGCCCTATCCTGTTTGTCATTTTTATAAATGACCTACCGGATAATGTCAGTTCTGAAATCTACTTATTCGCAGATGACACAAAGATTTATAAAGAAATTCAAGACAAGACAAACAGTAAAAATAATACAGGATGATCTTGACTCCATGACCGCCTGGGCTTCTACATGGGTACTAAAATTCCATCAAACAAATGTAGAGTTCTGGAAATAAAAATGAAACAAAATGTTGAAAACAGATCCTATCACCTACGCGGAGAGGATGGTCTCCCAATACCACTTGAATCTGTTGAGTTTGAAAAATATCTAGGCATATTTATAGACAGACAACTTAACTTTCGAAAATATACAGGAACAGGTAAATAAAGCCAACAGGATAATGGGAATAATTCGCGGAACCTACACATACCTAATAATGACAATTTCACCTTGCTGTACAAAGCATTAGTACGCCCTCACCTTGAATACGCTAACAGTGTCTGGTGCCCATACAATGAAAAAGATATCAATACTATCGAAAATGTTCAAATTAGGGCAACCAGAAAGCTTCCGTCATTGAAGGGACTGAGCTACCCTGATAGGCTAAAAAGACTAAATCGCCCAACTCTAAAATATAGATGACACCGGGGAGATATGATTGAATTATATAAAATCATACACGGTTATTACGACACACATCTAACAAAACATCTTTTCACATTAAACAATTCGATAGCAATAGGACACACGTATAAATTGAAGAAACATCGCTTTTCACATGATTTCAGAAAACATTACTTTACCAATAGAATAATCGATAACATCGGAAAATTTAAACATATTCAAGAACAGATTAGACACATACTGGGCCAACCAAGAAATATGATTTAACTATCAAAGCAGCCTAACTCTATAGCAGCCTAGCACAAAACGGAACATGGAGGTTTTTAGCCTGAGTTCGGCAATTCAATCTTATCTTATCTTTAACTACCAAGCCATAAATATAAACCCAAAACTATATCCCACAGCCATAAATTAAACACGCTTATGTAAATAACACACTATATAATTGCAAGTTTATAGTAATCTGTCATTACAGGCCAGCATAGCCGTCTCTGGGTTCTCCGAAAACGTATAATCTACTTGAAATTACAATCGAACGCGTTACTGGCTGATCTGACGTCATCAGTCACGGGAGTTATCGCCATTTCTGTAGGTGTCACAACATAAAGCCAACAAACTGCGGAATAAATGAAAAGGATAACGTAATTGTCACCACAAAGCCGCCTTTTGTAAGTATAAGAAGGTATATCAAACACTATTCAACAAACATAATAGGCATTTGTATTGCTTTGAATACGTACTGCATATTTTCACACCTTTTCCTCTTTAATTGTCTCTGTCCGTCAGGTCACTATCTGTCACGTCGTATTGTTTCAGTTTCACAGATCAACTGTAAAATCAGGTGATGATCATCATCATTAGATGACGGAATTAGATTCAGCAATATCGTGTTTCTTTCATCAGATATTCGCAAGTACTTTATATATTTCTTTGTGTCTTTTAACAAATCTCTCAACTGAGTTTATTGGATTTAAGAAATGAGGAAGAAGAATCATTTCTTTAATCTTAGCACTGCCATGGATGATGGATATTTGACTACAACAACTAGTTACAAATGCGACACGACATAGAATAAATCAGACCTCAAATATTTTAAACCTAGCATTAATGAACAACCAAAATATTGTCCATGAAATAACACACTTAGTAACTTCCCGTAGGTACGTGACAAAAAAAAAATCAAACTTGGAATGATCAAGATAAATTGGATACTGTTGGAAAGAGCATTAAAAGACCTTTTTAATGATACTTACATCATCCACATAGGTTGATTATTAAGAAAGTTATGAATATTTATGTGTCGCGAATCGGGGTATAATATTGTCTAACAATTATATATAGTAAAATGGCGAAAATCTGTGACCGTTTTTCAGTGTTTTTACCATTTTTCGGCACTAATTTTGTCATATTTTATTTAATATCGGAGATATCTTCATGAAACTTTCAGATAATATAGATTACATTGGTGTGCTCAATTTGCAGCTAAAAGACTTAGATATTAACAACTGATTGCTCTGTTAGTGTGTTACTAAGGCATTGAAAAAGATTTGACTAATCAAATTTTTACCGTTTTTCGACACCAAATTTATCATATCTTGCTTAATATTAGAGATATCTCAATGAAACTTTCAGATTATATAGATTTCCTTGTTACCTTCAATTTGCAGCTAATAAGTATTAATAGTATTAAATTATTACAATGTCATGTGTGTTATTACTGTTATTTTTTACATTATGGTTGACACTTCAGTATTTGAATTAGATGTGATATCTATTTTACATTTGTGTGTAGGGGGTTCATCGATTCATATGTCCTGCCTTTTGATGGACTGCCCAACTGTGATGTATATATATTATATATTAAGCATGAAATAAATAATCTTGAATCTACATGGATTCCCTGTCCCCTGCTGTTCGAAAGCATATTATGTGCATGGCCTCCTCTGCACAGGGTATCATCGGCGAGCCGCACCGACTCATTGTTGCAGGGCTTGATGATGTACCACTCTCTTGTTATTAGTAAGAGATTGCAACATTGGACATCATCAATTGTTAAGTTATGGATTACAGTGGATCTTGTGTGGTATTCTCTGTGAGGAGGCTGATGGGAGGAGGCCATTCCATTAATCAAATTTGTTCATGTTCGCTGTGATGCTTAGTCTGTCTCTTTAGTAGTGACATTCATGATTGCAATATGAATGTTAGACCTGTTTGCTTAGAAGCAAATACCTTCTTGGCCAGGTCTCATTGCCATCATTTATACACTACCGATATCAGACAGATTCGGTGTTAATCACATTAAGAGATTTTGTAATGTTTATATTCAGTGCTTCAAAGAGCAAAGTCTGAGTATCACAATCCTACGCGGCATTGACTTCATCGTCTCGTTACTAAAACAAGGCATACTCATCTTGAAACGCAATATTATAAATGGAGGTAGTGGCTGTGTCTGAAAGAGTCTGAGATGAGTAGGAAAAACAACGACTTGTTGTTATAATAATAATAATAATAATAATAAAAAGCTCCACTTTCGCTAACTTCCCCCCCCCCCACACGCACACACACACACAACCCAACCATGGGACATGGCCTAATGAAAAAAATCGCCTCACAATCCGCAATCATATGAGTAACTCACTTACTAAATTTGGTTTAATTGTGCCAACTTGAACGTTCTGCCCCTACCCCTCCACCCCAACCTGGGAGCCGAACATAATGTAAAAGTCTTGCAGTCCGCAATCATATGTGTAAGTCACATAGCAAGTTTGAATTCTACTAAACGGGTTCTGATATAGCCAAATTTGAATGTGTTCAATTTGCAGGTATCTACATAATCAGATCGTCACTAATCAGATCAGCGGCAAGCTCATATTTCGAGATATCATAGTCTACAACATTGGTATAGGACTCCTGTTGACTCCAGTAAGCCACAGTCTATGTTCCTCCTCATTTTTTAAGTTTTTCTATCTTACCATTAAACATGACCCGGACATTGTCATCTGACCACATGTGGCAGATTTTGCGGCAATGGCCTTACCCCCCAAAAGATCTACCACAGATTGACACTTGCCGTCATCTGTTGAAGTGCAGCAACCATCTTATCATGCTTTGTGCCAAGGGTATTACCAAAAAAAATCATGTGTGGCCGATAGGACAATAAGGGGATTTTCCACATGTTTTTTCAAAGTGTCGATTACTTTCGAGACAAGGATAATTCCATCAACGTGATCGATTTTACTATCTGCGGATGTATAAAATGTCTTCATCCACGGCCCAGTTAATAGTTTACCGATAAGTCCTAGAACCTGCAGTTCAGTTTTTGCAGTGTCGCTATTGAAATCTTCCAAAATACTGGTTCTCAAACCACCACAAGATGTACCCATTCTCCTTCGATCAATACTCACCATTCTGTTACTTCTGATATACAGCTGGCCTTGACAGCGGCTCTAGGAGTATAGACTTAGAAAGCTTTACCGACTCCTGGGAACCGGGTACCCGGCTCCCAACTGCCTAGTACCCGTTTACCATAGAGCTCATTCTTGTTTGCATAGCAACAAGAGCAATACATGCTTTCTGCATTGAGGATTTTAGTGTTTTTTGTGAAAGAAAATCTAAGTCTTTAATCTGTAATAGTTTGTGTGTGCGTGAAAGGATTAACTAAAGGATACTATGGATAATACCGCCGAAGATAACCAGGTTGTATCATTCTTTATTATCCATAGTTAAAAGACTTAGGTCTCTAAATTTCGCTGTGTCGCATGTTCCAATTTCTGACCCCATAGAATCTGGGACGTGTGCTAACAACGATATATGCCAGACGATCGCCTTCTTTAACCCCCAACAGGCGATCGGCAGATATGAAAATAGGTGTTATGCTACGGTATTTCTAACACGAATATCGGCTGACGTCGTTCTCCGTAGGATCCGAGCGGGTGACGTCACACCCGGTCGCTCGGATGTTTATGTGAAGAAAAATTTTTCATTAATTCGCGCATCTTGTTCTGGGTGCTGCGTACTAAAAATGGTACCGGAAACTTTAGAATGATCAAGTTTACGTGCGATCACGATCGGTTTGCAATGATCGGTGGTTTCAAAATTCTTGAGTAGATGCGTGGTCTGCGGTTTTACCGTGTGATACAGCAGTTTGTTATACATTTTGTTGTTTTCTTCACATATCGTGCTGCTTTCGTTAGGAGTATAATTTATATTGATTGGTAAATATACCCCGAATGCTATGCGATATGATTCCTGGAGCCGTTACACATCCTGGAGGATCTATTATGGGTGTGTTTAATGCCCGCCTCGTTCTTGTCGTCATAATCAATGCGATCGTTGTTGTAACGTGGCAGGGTGGGGTGCGGGAGGGTTTCAGTTAATTTATGAGTCAAATTATTTGAAAATGAATTGTCTGCCTTCCATCCGGGTCTCATTCCGCTTGTTTATTGTATGTTTGTGCTTATGTTATAGGCCAAGCCAGCCCCGCCATCATGTGACGAATGCCATAAGTTTGTCCGTGTCGTGTTCAAGGACCATGTCTGTTTTAGGTGTTCCCTGTGTAATATTGATCATAGGTGTAATGTTTGTGCAGTGTGGTCCGTTGAGATGATGGTTAAGTTCCTTGCCCAGAAGGACTTGGCTGGGTCTGACGCGGGGTCAGGCGGTCCGAGAGTAAATCGTGGAGCGCCCGGTTCGGCCGGTGGGGGTGCTCCACGTCCCCAGCTGGAGGTGGCGGAGATGGCACCGCCGGCGTGGTTTGGTCCGGCTATGCAGGGTTTTCTGCATAGCGTTCTGCCCACGCTGGTGTTGTCCCTGCTACCAAAGGTTGGGGGGGCAGTTTCTCCCCATGCCTGGTACGGATCCTGTCCTCGGACAGGATTCTGGACTGGTTACCGAGGGGGCCGTCTCGTACGGCCCCTGGCAGTCCCGCCTGGCTTCGGCCAGACGGGTTCTGTTTCTCTGCGGCCACCTCCGGGTGGTCCAGTAGCGGTGGCCGGTCCGTCAGGTGTGGGAGCCGTCCGCGAGGACGGTTCCACGGTTGATTCGTCTAGTGACGACTCTTCGGAGTCTGAAGATGAGGAGGCCGAGGAGGAGAGGTTGCTGCGGCCCGTGAAGCCGCAGGTGGAGAATATGGAGGTTGATTCCGTCCTGGACGGAACTAGCCTCCATTTGTCTGGTTTGGCGCAAGCCAGGTCAGCGGCTCCGGCTGTGGCTGAGGCCAATCCGTTACCGTGCACCGGTTCCGTGCGGCTTGTTTTGGCACCAGCCGTCACGGGAACGGGTGTGCCGGGCCGGGCGTGGTACTCACCTGTCTCGCCTGGACCATATGCGTCCGGCTACGGCAGTCAGGGAGCGTCTTCTTGGGACGCCCCTGACAGGGCCTAGCATCTTCGGTGGCCAAGCGCGGGCCATCTTAGAGGATACCGCCAGTATCGCGCAGAATCGGTTAGCGGTAAACCTACAGCTAGAGCTAGTGCGGAAAGCGCACGCACTAGGGGCTGTGGGGAAACCGCTAACGGGACAACCTTCGAAGAAGCAGAAGAAGCATAAGGGCAAGCCGAAAGCTAGGCGTGTTGCAACTTCTGCTTCAGCTGGGTTTTCGGAGCCGCCGCCGGCGAAGAAGCCCAGGAAGGTTGTAGAGGCGCCTACCCTCCCCAATGTTGCTCCTGACCACCCTAGAGGCGGGAAGGGTAAGGGTAAGGCCTCAAAGGGTGGACAGAAGGGGCCGAAGCGTACCTGAGGGTACGAAAGCTCCCTTCATATCCGCCTGGACCGCGCCTGTGCGGGGGGGGTGGTGCGGACTGTGAGCCGGACAACCCCGTTAGACGTCGAGGCGTCTATGGTGGGTGGAAGGCTCATGCGTTTCGTCGAGGCCTGGCGAGGTGTGACGTCAGACAGTCTGGTCCTGGGATGGTTATCCCAGGGTTACATGCCGGAGTGGTGGGACTTTCCGCCACAAAATCTGTCTTTGGCACCTGTCTGGACACCCGTACCAAGGGAGCCAGACAAGTTAGAAGCCGTTCAAAAGGAAGTGTCGGGTTTGCTTCTGAAGGGAGCAATAAAACCAGCAAACCGAAACACTCCAGGCTTCTATTCAAACATGTTCCTTGTCCCCAAGAGCACAGGGGGATGGAGACCCATACTCAATCTCAGGCCATTAAATTGGTTTATCCATACGCCTCGGTTCCAGATGGAAACGCCGAGGTCGGTAATGGCGGGATTGAGGAAAGGAATGTGGTGTGTATCGATCGATCTGAAAGATGCATATTTCCACATTCCTATGAATCGGAGTTGGCACAGGTTTCTGAGATTTGCATTTCAGAATCAAGTATGGGAGTTTACAGTTCTCCCGTTCGGCCTGTCGACAGCTCCGAGGGTTTTCACAAGAGTGGTCCTTGCGGTGACAGCGTTTCTCAGAAAAGAGAACGTGGCGCTACACACCTACATAGACGACTGGCTGCTCAAGGCAGACTCGGCAGCCAGGTTGAACGTGGATACTGCTCTGACTCTGAAGTTACTTTCAGATCTAGGCTGGATAGTCAACGAGGAGAAATCCGAGTTGACGCCCACTCAACATTTCGTTTATTTGGGAATGCAATTCGACCTCGAGGAGGGCAGGGTTTACCCGTCAGAGCCCAGAGTGGTGTCTCTGTTAGCCATCCTCAAGAGTTTTCGAGTGGGAAACCACATTCAGGCGAGGCGGTTCCTTCAGATGCTGGGCATGATGGTCTCCATGGAGCAGGTTATCCCGTACGCTGCTCTAATGCGAAGGCCTATCCAGTTGTATCTGATGTCTCTGTGGAAACAGAGAACAGAGCCCCTGTCAAAACTGGTGCCAGTTTTGGAGCCGATAATATCGCATCTTCTATGGTGGAAACAGCGTCAGAATCTCCTATTAGGGGTTTCGCTGCACCTACCCCACCCCCAGCTGTCCATCTACACGGATGCATCGCTGGAAGGGTGGGGTGCCTGCCTGGGAGAACACCAGGTCTCGGGCACATGGACTCTCCCAGAGAGTCAGCTGCATATCAATCTGTTGGAAATGATGGCAGTGGAACTGGCGTTGGAAGAGTTCCTTCCGATGATCAGGGGCAAGGTGATATTGATACGGTCGGACAATTCGACAGTAGTATCATATATAAATCGCCAAGGCGGGACCAGGTCGCCCACTCTGTGTATCAGGGTTTGGCACTTGATTCACTGGTGCAGGAATTACTCGGTTGTTTTGAAAGCAACTCATATTCCTGGCCGATTGAACATTCTGGCGGATGCTTTGTCGCGCAGACAGAGAATTCTGCCAACAGAATGGTCCCTCAACCCTCCGGTTCTGCGACGGATCTTCGAGCATTGGGGCAAACCCAACGTGGACTTGTTCGCCACAAAGGAAAATGCTCAAATCATGACATATGTCTCGCCGATTCCAGATCCAAATGCCGTCGATACAGACGCTCTGGCGATAAGCTGGAGAGGGATGCACGCTTACGCGTACCCACCCACCATTCTTCTACCAAAGGTATTGGTGAAGGTCAGGGAGGAACCGTGTCTGGTCCTGCTAATAGCGCCGTATTGGCCGAGCAGGGCATGGTTCACGGATCTTCTAGATCTGCTGGTGGAAAATCCTGTGCAGTTGCCCGAGATTCCGAACATAATCTCACAGGCCAAGGGACGCTTCCTACACGAGCGTCCCGAAATGTTCAAATTGACTGCGTGGATGTTATCAAACAACGTTCCACGTCGGAAGGCTTTTCTCGACAGGCTGCTGATTTCATCACGGCTGCGAGAAGGAGGTCAACCTTCAAGTAATATAACAACAAGGTTAACGGTTTGCAGACTGGTGTGAAGAAAAGGGTATTGATACCTTTCAATCCACTATTCAGCAAATAGCAGACTTTCTCTGTGAGCTGTTCTTTTCAGGACTAGCTCCCGTCACAATTGCTGGATACAAGTCAGCTTTGGCATCAGTTATCCCTTGTCTAGCCAACAGGGATAGTCCAGAGGTGGCCCAGTTAAATGTGATGGTGAAGGGAATGAGCAACGACCGAGACAACCGGTAGTCATTCCAGCCTGGAGTCTATCTTTAGTGCTTAATGTACTGGCCAAGCACCCTTTCGAACCGTTGCGTTCGGCTAGCCTAAAGCATTTGACTCTAAAGGCGGTCTTTCTATTGGCAGCTTCCTCAGCTAGAAGGCGCAGTGAGATCCATGCGCTTTCGGCAGAGAGGGACCGATTTATTGTCTCTGGAGAGGGTCTACGTCTTCTGCCAAGAGCAGAGTTTATGTCAAAGAATCAATCTTTGAGATATCCCGGCAAACCGATCATAATACCGAAGTTAACAAGGTGTGATCGTGATGCCAGTGTCTGGTGCCCGGTCCGTGCTTTGACTAAGTACAGGAAACGGACTGACTCGTTACGGTCGAACGATAGACATCTGTCATAAGAAGCCTTATGGCGCCGCATCCATGGATACTATCTCTCGTTGGGTAGTCGAATGCATTCAGACTACTCATGAGATGGCGACTGGGCACCAGGTGCAAGGCGCAAGGGCACACGATGTTAGAGGAATAGCCGCCTCGACTGCCCTTTACAGTGGTGTTCCATTAGAGGACATCATGGCCGTTCCAGAATGGCACTGTGGGTCCTCATTCACGGATTACTATATGAGGGATGTGTCAGACTCAGCCAATCCACTCGCTTTAGCTGTTTTGAAACGATAGTTAAGTGACCACACAGCTCTTCTCCCTTTTTTCACTTTGGTAAGAAAAGAATTTAAAAGCAGACATGGTCGAGCGAGAGGATGACAACCAGATTGTGTCACTGATGGCTTGAGAGTTTTTTGTATTATGGCTATATATCATGTTCATTCATCTTATATATTCATGCTCATTCCCAGGCTAATACATGTGTACAGGCAAGGAGCAGTTAACCCTCTTGGCATATTTGTGTTTTCAGGCGAGATACATGTTCGTTAGTTCTCTCCCGTTTCTTAGGAGAAAAAGGGGGCGGGGTGGGGGTGGCAGTGATGCGAATGTGATTCGGTTCCATTAACTTGACGGTCCTTTTTAGGTCTCCGTTAGTCAAGTTTTTAAGTCTAACTCTTTCTCCAAGGGGCAAAAGTAGCATTTATGGCTTGCCCCTTCCCACCAGGTTACTGACCAAATCTGGTGTATATCAGAAGTAACAGAATGGTGAGTATTGATCGAAGGAGAATGCAGGAAATGGAAATTTCCCTTTCTCCGAGATCTAACAATACTCACCATTCTGTTACGGACCCAGCCTCCCAGCCCCACGGAGGCAAGCCATGGATTTCTCTTGTTTGGTGGCTATGCAAACAATATGAGCTCTATGGTAGACGGGTACTCGGCAGTTGGGAGCCGAGTACCCGGTTCCAAGGAGTCGGTAAAGCTTTCTAAGTCTATAGTCCTAGAGCCAGCTGTCAAGGCCAGCTGTATATCAGGAGTAACAGAATGGTGAGTATTGTTAGATCTCGGAGAAAGGGAAATTTACATTTCCTGCAATCTTTCTTAAAGCGGATTTGGTGCATGTTGCCATAGAATCAAGCGGATGTAGGTGGCAGTTTAATTCATTCAGTGACTTGGCCCATGACTCATTGACCAGTTGAAGTGCAGCATGGTTTGCTGCACATCTATCGCTCATGGAGTTTGAAATGTTGTTAATCATTTGTTTTCTACAATTCTGGAAATCCGCATTATTAAATATAGAGTATGTATTGGCTAAGTTGTCTACTGAGTCACATATATGTTGGTGGTAATCTTGCGCTGTGCCACCTGGCAGCTGATCCACTGCAATCACATAACAATTTGATGTTGTAGTAACATGAATACTATTTATGTGCACCCCTTCTTGTGTTGTTGCGTCAAAGCCAATAGTCAAATTACTATTAGCATGAATGATTTCTGCAGTTTGCAACTCCGAAATCACCCCCAGTTCCCTAACCATCATCTCAACTGTAGTTCTCTGAGGGACCTCATCAAGAGGAGTTCCTAGTCTGTTGAAAAATTTCTCGAAGACCTTAGGAATGTTGTTGGTGGGAACGTGGTTGACAATCGCGTCGAATACATATAACCGCATTGCTGTGGAGTATGATTTCCCGTTGTTTATTTTGCTTTCTATGCCTATCTTTAAATCTGCCAAGCTTTCTTCAAGTTGGAGATTTTTATTCTCTAGTTCTATGATAGTTTGATCTTTTGATTGTACTGTCTCGTGTAATGCAATCAATTCCTTCTGGATTGATTCCATTTCCGATGACGAGTTATCAGTTTTGTGAGACATTTTATATCTCGTGATTACGGATTACACTACGTAATGTTTTTCTCATTTGTTCGTGTTTCTGGTAGATTTCAGAAGTCCTAAATTTGATGCCAAGTTTGTTTATTCTGAGATCCCTTCGTTTGATACTTTGATTTAGTATCCTGATTTATCAAATTTTTTGCAAATTTTCCTTTGAGGCTTGCAGTCGCAACAGAATTTTTCTTTTCTCAGCTAATCGCAATTGCCTAGTTTGACTGAAGCGTGCTCGTAGCACTGCACACATAGAACAATGCTGTCTTGTTCTAATTGTTTGGGGAGCACAGGCACATGTAGATGTAGATTCTACACCATTGATCTGATCTTGATCAGTAATCATTTTGACCTGATCTTGATCATAATGAGTTTTGACAGGTTTTGTGATTTTGACAGATCTCGCTTTAAATGTTGAAAATGGATCCAAACAGATAGATTGGAATTTCTTATATTGATCAGTATTCGTTGGGTTTTTAAACCTCTTCAACGATTTAAGGACCAGTCTCGACAAATTGGAATGGAATGATGGCAAGGATTCACTTGAGATTACAGGTAAGAGAATAGATCGCGTTATGCTAGAATTACTTCCATTGGTAACATAAACATAAAGGATATGCCCATTTAGCAATTCGCTGTCATTAGGAATTAAGCTGTAGTGTTCGGTCAAGTATTGACGTGTGATTCCAGGTTTCTCAGGTCTGCAGATTCCCGATCGTTTTAATGGTCGAGGCATCATTCACACCCGAAAAATACCTAAAGAGAAAGAAGTCCTTAAACCTCTGCAGCGGTTTTGAGAAATGTACATTTGCAGACCAAGAAAATGCCATTTTCAAACATTTAACACTGTAATGACTTGCTCGATATCTTAACCAGTCATTCCAGTGATAAACTTTCAAAAATAGTTTTCTCTTGGTGTGGAAATCGACATCTATGGTCAAATTAAATTTATTGTTTGTGTGCATGCACGGTACGGGACACTTTCAGTGATGAATTCCCTGGGTATCATTTTCAAGGTACCATGCAGGAAATCTGTTTAATATTTTGAAATTGAGCGGAAGCTGTTACTGCCAGTCAAATTAATTTCAAAATATTCAATAAGTTTTATCATAAATTCACTTTTCCAGGGATTTGCAGGTGAAAGGGTTAATGATACCTCAGTTTTAAGACATATTATCTGAGGTTTAATGATAATGGCGGGGTTGGGGGGGGACTAAACTGTGGGAGAGGAAAAAACTGGGGATGGGGGAATCTCCCAATTGAGCCCCCTCATTCTCCTTCGATCAATACTCACCATTCTGTTACTTCTGATATACAGCTGGCCTTGACAGCGGCTCTAGGATTATAGACTTAGAAAGCTTTACCGACTCCTGGGAACCGGGTACTCGGCTCCCAACTGCCGAGTACCCGTTTACCATAGAGCTCATTCTTGTTTGCATAGCAACAAGAGCAATACATGCTTTTTGCATTAGGGATTTTAGTGTTTTAAATAATCTAAGTCTTTAATCGGTGATAGTTTGTGTGTTCTGAAAGGATTAACTAAGGACTATGGAGAATACCGCCCAAGACAACCAGGTTGTATTGTTCTTTATTATCCATAGTTAAAAGACTTAGGTCTCTAAATTTCGTTGTGTCGCATGTTCCAATTTCTGACCCCATAGAATCTGGGACGTGTGCTAACAACGATATATGCCAGACGATCGCCTTCTTTAACCCCCAACAGGCGATCGGCAGATATGAAAATAGGTGTTTGCTTCGGTATTTCTAACACGAATATCGGCTGATGTCGTTCTCCGTAGAATCCGAGCGGGTGACGTCACACCCGGTCGCTCGGATGTTTATGTGAAGAAAATTTTTTTCATTAATTCGCGCATCTTATTCTGGGTGCTGCGTACTAAAAATGGTACCGGAAACTTTAGAATGATCAAGTTTACGTGCGATCACGATCGGTTTGCAATGATCGGTGGTTTCAAAATTCTTGAGTAGATGCGTGGTCTGCGGTTTTACCGTGTGAGACAGCAGTTTGTTATACATTTTGTTGTTTTCTTCACATATCGTGCTGCTTTCGTTAGGAGTATAATTTATATTGATTAGTAAATATACCCTGAATGCTATGCGATATGATTCCTGGAGCCGTTACACATCCTGGAGGATCTATTATGGGTGTGTTTGTGCCCGCCGCGTGCTTGTCGTCATAATCAATGCGATCGTTGTTGTAACATGGCGGGGTGGGGTGCGGGGAGGTTACGGTTAATTTATGAGTCAAAATTATTTGAAAATTAATTGTCTGCCTTCCATCCGGGTCTCGTTCCGCTTGTTTATTGTAGGTTTGTGCTTATTTTATAGGCCAAGCCAGCCCCGCCATCATGTGACGACTGCCATAAGTTTGTCCGTGTAATGTTCAAGGACCATGTCTGTTTTAGGTGTTCCCTGTGTAATATAGATCATAGGTGTAATGTTTGTGCAGTGTGGTCCGTCGAAATGATGGTTAATTTCCTTGCCCAGAAGGACTTGGCTGGGTCTGACGCGGGGTCAGGCGGTCCGAGAGTAAATCGTGGAGCGCCCGGTTCGGCCGGTGGGGGTGCTCCACGTCCCCAGCTGGAGGTGGCGGAGATGGCACCGCCGGCGTGGTTTGGTCCGGCTATGCAGGGATTTCTGCATAGCGTTCTGCCCACGCTGGTGTCGTCCCTGCTACCAAAGGTTGGGGGGGCAGTTTCTCCCCATGCCTGGTACGGATCCTGTCCTCGGACAGGATTCTGGACTGGTTACCGAGGGGGCCGTCTCGTACGGTCCCCTGGCAGGCACGTCTGGCTTCGGTCAGACGGGTTCTGTCTCTCTGCGGCCACCTCCGGGTGGTCCAGTAGCGGTGGCCGGTTCGTCAGGTATGGGAGCCGTCCGCCAGGACGGCTCCACGGTTGACTCGTCTAGTGACGGCTCTTCGGAGTCTGAAGACGAGGAGGAGAGGTTGCTGCGGCCCGTGAAGCCGCAGGTGGAGAATATGGAGGTTTATTCCGTCCTGGACGGAACCGGCCTCCATTTGTCTGGTTTGGCGCAAGCCAGGTCAGCGGCTCCGCCTGCAGCTGAGGCCAATCCGTTACCGTGCACCGGTTCCGCGCGGCTTGGTTTGTCACCAGCCGTCAGGGGAACGGGTGTGCCGGGCCAGGCGTGGTACTCACCTATCTCGCCTGGTCCGGCAGCCGGATGTGGGGTGCCGTTGGCGCCCGTGTCCGGCTATGGTTCCGCGACTGTTACGGGTCCATACAGTTTTCCGTGCGGACCTACCCCATGGACCGGAGTGTTTCATGGGGTGGCGGCGGAACCGTGTGGTAGCGGAGTGCCTGGCGTGTCAGCCGTGGCTCCTTGCCGGGAGGCCGTGGCTGGCAGACCCGTGAGCACGTCAACGGGTGACGTGTTTGCGGGGGTGTCTTCATCGGAGGTAGATTGGTCAGATGCTCTGGCGTGGCTAGCCAGGGTTGACCCGTCTGTGGTTTCGGCCACGGCCGATGAAGATGCGCCCCGTCCGTCGGTTGCGTCGATTAGGACGGGGATTTTGCCCGCGGCCCGGATCCAGTCAGTGGGACTGGATCCACGGTTCATAGATTTGTTGGATGCTATTTATAGCAAACAACTAATGACCAAGGGTCAGCTCCCTGCGGCCTCCAGGGAGGTGCGGGCAAGATGTCGTATTCCGCGGGGTGAATACGACAGGTATGGTGTAGTCCCGTCGGTCACGGAGGATGACCGATGGGTACTGGGAGTCCAGAGTGCCGGGTCGGGTGGCCCCGGTCCGGCACTAGTGGATAAGTCCCAAGTACACCAGGAAGAAGTCCTGTCCCTATGCGATGAGGGTGTGAGGGCAGCGATGAGCGCTGTCAATCACTCTTATCGTCTCCTTCAGTCGGTGTGGGCTGAAGCGGGGGCAGGCCACCCTGTGCCACCTGTGGCGCTCTCATGTGTTAATGACGGCTTGGTGCTGTCAATGGACGCATTGGCAAGGGTGCAAGCGCGAGTGACGAAGTCCAGGAGGCAAATGGTCATTGACCATATGCGTCCGGCTACGGCAGTCAGGGAGCGTCTTCTTGGGACGCCCCTGACAGGGCCTAGCATCTTTGGTGGCCAAGCGCGGGCCATCTTAGAGGACCGCCAGTATCGCGCAGAATCGGTTAGCGGTAAATCTACAGCTAGAGCTAGTGCGGAAAGCGCACGCACTAGGGGCTGTGGGCAAACCGCTAACGGGACAGCCTTCAAAGAAGCAGAAGAAGCATAAGAGCAAGGCGAAAGCCAGGCCTGTTGCGACTTCTGTTTCAGCTGGGTTCTCGGAGCCGCCGCCGGCGAAGAAACCCAGGAAGGTTGTAGAGGCGCCTACCCTCCCCAATGTTGCTCCTGACCGCCCTAGAGGCGGGAAGGGGAAGGGTACGGGTAAGGCCTCAAAGGGCGGACAGAAGGGGCCGAAGCGTACCTGAGGGTACGCAAGCTCCCTTCATATCCGCCTGGACCGCGCCTGTGCGACAGGAACAGCGGTGCCAGTTATACCCGTCGTGCCTAGAACGAAATGGTTCTCACTCTCTCTCGTTAAGAAAGAGGGGGAGGGCGGACTGCGAGCCGGACAACCCCGTTAGACGTCGAGGCGTCTATGGTGGGTGGAAGGCTCATGCGTTTCGTCGAGGCCTGGCGAGGTGTGACGTCAGACAGTCTGGTCCTGGGATGGTTATCCCAGGGTTACATGCCGGAGTGGTGGGACTTTCCGCCACAAAATCTGTCTTTGGCACCTGTCTGGACACCCGTACCAAGGGAGCCAGACAAGTTAGAAGCCGTTCAAAAGGAAGTGTCGGGTTTGCTTCTGAAGGGAGCAATAAAACCAGCAAACCGGAACACTCCAGGCTTCTATTCAAACATGTTCCTTGTCCCCAAGAGCACAGGGGGATGGAGACCCATACTCAATCTCAGGCCATTAAATTGGTTTATCCATACGCCTCGGTTCCAGATGGAAACGCCGAGGTCGGTAATGGCGGGATTGAGGAAAGGAATGTGGTGTGTATCGATCGATCTGAAAGATGCATATTTCCACATTCCGATGAATCGGAGTTGGCACAGGTTTCTGAGATTTGCGTTTCAGAATCAAGTATGGGAGTTTACAGTTCTCTCGTTTGGCCTGTCGACAGCTCCGAGGGTTTTCACAAGAGTGGTCCTTGCGGTGACTGCGTTTCTCAGAAAAGAGAACGTGGCGCTACACACCTACATAGACGACTGGCTGCTCAAGGCAGACTCGGCAGCCAGGTTGAACGTGGATACTGCTCTGACTCTGAAGTTACTTTCAGATCTAGGCTGGATAGTCAACGAGGAGAAATCCGAGTTGACGCTCACTCAACATTTCGTTTATTTGGGGATGCGATTCGACCTCGAGGAGGGCAGGGTTTACCCGTCAGAGCCCAGAGTGGTGTCTCTGTTAGCCATCCTCAGGAGTTTTCGAGTGGGAAACCACATTCAGGCGAGGCGGTTCCTTCAGATGCTGGGCATGATGGTCTCCATGGAGCAGGTTATCCCGTACGCTGCTCTAATGCGAAGGCCTATCCAGTTGTATCTGATGTCTCTGTGGAAACAGAGAACAGAACCCCTGTCAAAACTGGTGCCAGTTTTGGAGCCGATAATATCGCATCTTCTCTGGTGAAAACAGCGTCAGAATCTCCTATTAGGGGTTTCGCTGCACCTACCCCACCCCCAGCTGTCCGTCTACACGGATGCATCGCTGGAAGGGTGGGGTGCCTGCCTGGGAGAACACCAGGTCTCGGGCACATGGACTCTCCCAGAGAGTCAGCTGCATATCAATCTGTTGGAACTGATGGCAGTGGAACTGGCGTTGGAAGAGTTCCTTCCGATGATCAGGGGCAAGGTGATATTGATACGGTCGGACAATTCGACAGTAGTATCATATATAAATCGCCAAGGAGGGACCAGGTCGCCCACCCTGTGCATCAGGGTGTGGCACTTGATTCAATGGTGCAGGAATTACTCGGTTGTTTTGAAAGCAGCTCATATTCCTGGCCGATTGAACATTCTGGCGGATGCTTTGTCTCGCAGACAGAGAATCTTGCCAACAGAATGGTCCCTCAACCCTCCGGTTCTGCGACGGATCTTCGAGCATTGGGGCAAACCCAACGTGGACTTGTTCGCCACAAAGGAAAATGCTCAAATCATGACATATGTCTCGCCGATTCCAGATCCAAATGCCGTCAATACAGACGCTCTGGCGATAAGCTGGAGAGGGATGCACGCTTACGCGTACCCACCCACCATTCTTCTACCGAAGGTATGGATGAAGGTCAGGGAGGAACCGTGTCTCGTCCTGCTAATAGCGCCGTATTGGCCGAGCAGGGCGTGGTTCACGGATCTTCTAGATCTGCTGGTGGAAAATCCTGTGCAGTTGCCTGAGATTCCGAACATAATCTCCCAGGCCAAGGGACGCTTCCTACACGAGCGTCCCGAAATGTTCAAATTGACTGCGTGGATGTTGTCAAACAACGTTCCACGTCGGAAGGCTTTTCTCGACAGGCTGCTGATTTCATCGCGGCTGCGAGAAGGAGGTCAACCTTCAAGTCATATAACAACAAGGTTAACAGATTTGCAGACTGGTGTGAAGAAAAGGGTATTGATACCTTTCAATCCACTATTCAGCAAATAGCAGACTTTCTCTGTGAGCTGTTCTTTTCAGGACTAGCTCCCGTCACAGTTGCTGGATACAAGTCAGCTTTGGCATCAGTTATCCCTTGTCTAGCCAACAGGGATAGTCCAGAGGTGGCCCAGTTAAATGTGATGTTGAAGGGAATGAGCAATCTCCGCCCGAGACAACCGGTAGTCATTCCAGCCTGGTGTCTATCTTTAGTGCTTAATGTACTGGCCAAGCACCCTTTCGAACCGTTGCGTTCGGCCAGTCTAAAGCATTTGACTCTAAAGGCGGTCTTTCTATTGGCAGCTTCCTCAGCTAGAAGGCGCAGTGAGATCCATGCGCTTTCGGCAGAGAGGAACCGATTTATTGTTTCTGGAGAAGGTCTGCGTCTTCTGCCAAGAGCAGAGTTTATGTCAAAGAACCAATCTTTGAGATATCCCGGCAAACCGATCATTATACCGAAGTTAACTAGGTTTGATCGTGATGCCAGTGTCTGGTGCCCGGTCCGTGCTTTGACTAAGTACAAGAAACGGACTGACTCGGTACGGTCAAACGATAGACATCTGTGGATCTGCCATAAAAAGTCTTATGGCGCCGCATCCATGGATACTATCTCTCGTTGGGTGGTCGAATGCATTCAGACTACTCACGAGATGGCGACTGGGCACCAGGTGCAGGGTGTAAGGGCACACGATGTCAGAGGAATAGCCGCCTCGACCGCCCTTTACAATGGTGTTCCATTAGAGGACATCATGGCCGTTGCACAATGGCACTGTGAGTCCTCATTTACGGATTACTATATGAGGGATGTGTCAGACTCAGCCAATCCACTCGCTTTAGCTGTTTTGAAACGATAGTTAGTGACCACACTGCTTTTCCCCTTTTTTCACTTTGGTAAGAAAAGAACCTAAGCAGCTTGTATAATAGTAATGATAATAACCGATTCCGTCTATCTGGATAATCGGGTACTCGCTTAAATAAAGGAATTGCTTCGTCATTTTCGACATTTTTACGCAAACTATTTCATTCACAAAGATGTATTTATATTTATCCGCAGAAATTTGTAAACAAACTGAATTGACCAATCGACAGTGAATTTAGAAAATTCAGCCTTCTGACGTAACGTAAAGCTAAGTTTGATTGGATAAAATGCCCATAATGCTTGTGTATTTAGCGATTGAAAACTGGTGGTAGCGTGAGCCGATAATACGTCCCGCCGCTCCCGGCATCTAATTGTCTCTTGACGATAATACATCCCGTTGGCCCAGGAAGCCAATTGTTTCTAGCCCATAATACGTGCCACAGGGTTAATAACATTTTAAGATGATTAACAGGAAACAAACATTGACAAAACTAGACAGACCGTACAAGTACAAGGGTCAATAACTTTAAAACAATTTTATTTTCTATGCTAACAATGTGCCCTAACAGGCTCCAACCTCTTAGAGGTTTGGAAGAAAATTTTTCAAAATTATTGAAACTAGTCTTTTGACAATTTTACGCTAAGAATTTCATTCACAAAGATTGATTTATATTTTCCCGCATAAATTTGTAAACAAACAGAATTGTCCAATCAACAGTAGATTTATAAAATTCGATCTGCCGTAATCTGACGCTCAGTTTGATTGGCCAAAACACCTGTAATGCTTTGGTACATGAACATTTATTGCAAAGTGTCTAGACAGCGCGTAAGAGACTATATGTATATTTTTTCTAAACAGTCTAGATGTCTCCCAAATTTCGGCCCGCTCCATTAAGCAGTTCTGAAGAACTCGGTTCACTTAAACTGTCAACTAAGATGGCCGCCAAACTATGTGGTCAATCAAGTTCCCTTCGACAAATTTGGTGCAGCTCTTGCCTTAGATGATATTTTCATGAGTTTCGAATCGATCCCCAAAGCGGTTTTGCAGAAGATTTTTAAGTCTGTTTGAACAAATTTGGATCTCTGCACTAAGGACGCTTCCTGCTAAATATAATTGAAATCGTCCCAGTGGTTCTTGAGAAGTCGCTCGAAGGAAGAGGGGACAGGCGGACGGCCACCATGGCATATAAAGCTCAATTGGCCTTTTAGGGCAGGTGAGCTAAATCCAGCTAAACTGTTTTGTTATCGCCAATAGTAAAGCAAGCCACAAATGTCCTGGTTTTGAGAAATGGCAATGCCTATTAGGCCTAGAATATACCCGCGGGTCAAGACTGAAATTTTACTGCTGAAATAACTAGCTAGATAACCAAGCCAGTCATTCTAGTGATAACATTTTTAAATGTCTGAGTGGAAAATATATTTAGTCTCAGCTTTTCCGTTGCATGAAAAAGCTGCAAAACGAAATAAAGCAGTCGCCAGTTTTCGTAGGGATAAAGAAGCACGATATTTATTATTATTATTATTATTATTATTACGGCTCTTACAAGTTTGTGCGGGTGCAGTACAGTCCAATTAAATCATTCACGTTGTCACGCAGGCATGTCAAAATTTGAAATTTGCGTAACCCAAAATAGGGTTACCCAAATTTTTTTTGCGTAACCCGTTTGATTTGTGTAACCCATCTTGATGGTTTATCCCAGTTGGCTTGTATCTCCAAATATATTGATATTAGGCAATTTAAATCATCCAAAAATAGCTTCTGCAGTGGTCATAGAAATGCTCATTGTGCAGACAAAGAGAAGACTATTTTTTTTTCATTTACCACTGGAATGACTGGCTCAATAACAGACAGTCATTCCAGTGATACATTTTTAAAAATAGTCTTCTCATGGTCTGCAAATGGGCATTTTCTATGAGAAATTTGAGATTTTCTTGAAAAAACTTAACCGTTAAAGGGCTAAATGCGTTTTTAAGATTTGGACATCAGAGCAATGAGAGTTAAAATTTAAGTGAGCAAGCCAGTTGAAACAGACTAATGGTCATTCTAGCGTCAAATTCCTAGAAAACTGTAGCCTACATTGTAAATTAGAAACTCTCTAGACGTTTGAACACTAAAATGTAAGATATTACTAAAACACTACTATAAAATCATGCTAAAATTACGTTTATCTTTGCCGCTGAACAACACGTGGTACGGTGCCATAAATTGTGTCAATAAATAAACGTATATATACCGAAATATTTGCTACGAATCAGATTCTACTACACATAAAAATAATGATGATCAGGAAACAGTAAGGACAGCTGACTGGATGGCAGGAATGCGCACCGGGAACTAGCCAACCTAAATAATGTTAGCAGGATATGTCGCTTCGATCATTTTGTTAGCATTGAAGGGGGTAAATGGCGAGCTGCAGTATTTAACATCAGTTCATGTATTTCAGATCATAGCTTCTTGCCATGTTAAATGGTTACAGATCTGAAAATGGCATAATTCGACCACTATCGGTTTCAATAAATTTAGGCGGAATGCCTGGACAATATTGAGCAATTGTCGTATCCCCCCTCCCCCCTAGACCAGAATGAGATCGTCTGATATAATCGTCAATAAATCGGCAGTGTTTTGACAGATTTATCTAGAATAATTAATATGTATGATGCATGGATTTGTACATAGGCCTAAATATGAGTAACAACAGGTACGTGGTCTGAGGTAGACTGAAATACATGACATAATTTCATCTGTTGTAATTTAATCAAGCAATCTCAGATTTAGCTCACCAGATTTTGCGCGAACAAAAAATGGGTTTCGCAAAAAACATTTGTGTAACCTGTCGTTTCGTTCACGCAATTTTGACATGCCTGTCACGCATGTTACCTTCACATTCTTACAAAATGAAGACATAAGAACCGAGTCCGCGGTTATATGTACTCGAGCACTCGTTTATTGCTTCCTAGGATGACGTGTCTAAGATTGCATTTTGACAAGAACTATTGACACATTGGTTGATTCTACAAACCCGTTACTAAAAATTGTAAAACGCATGATACAATAATTAAAGATGCGTTTGAAATAGGTTTTGTCCCGTCACAAAACATTTGCAATGCATTACTGATTTTTATATAACGCATCACTGTATTTTATCTGATGCTCCCTGTTTTTCATCAAATGCATCAATGTTTCTTATACAAAGGGCTACTGATGCGTTAGTGACTTTTAAAATGGCTGCCTTTATGTCCCAATTTTCTATATATATGTTTTGGCCTGTACTGTACCTCCCATTTTTCATGCATATTGGAATCGATTTTAAGCTTTGCAATATGAATTCCCAGTATCTAAATTTCAGGGTAATTCTACAGGTAAGTGGAATAGTTTGAAACTAATTTGACTGGGTGACGTTGCTGCTTCTTTGTTTCAAATGGTTTCCAAAGTCGCAATATGATGTCAACAGCGCCCACACAAATTAGTTTCAAGTTATTCAACAGATGTTTATCAAATTATAAGTTTCATACACTTTGTGACAGAATTGTCAATTTTCATGATAAAGCTAATGGATGTCCTTGTGATTGGGACATCAGCTTACTAGTGATGTAATGGACCTTTCCAGGTTTAGCTATGCCCCGCCCATCTCTAGCTAAGCTCCACCCACACCACGCTCGTGTTCGGATCGATCGATCTCTGAACACCCTCACTATCAATTTCCGAAAAAAATACACAGGTAAGCTGTTGAATATTTTGAAACTAGTTTGACTGGGTGCTGTTGCTGCCTAAGGCAGCAACAGCACCCAGTAAAATTAGTTTCAAAATATTCAACAGCATGTTTATTAAATAGCAAAGAATTACAAAGATATAAATTCATACAACGTGTCAGACCATTTAAGATTTGTTGACGGTCTATATGGAACCCTTTGTGACGTAATAATTATGACATCATCATACACACGCTGAGCTGATTATGATGTCATGCGATGTCTGATGATGAATTGATACTCTGGAACGGTGAATTGATTATGATGCCATTATACTTGAGTGACAGGTCGTATCCGTCCATTAGAAAGCATCTGGAATATACTGATGATGATGATTAACATGCTACATTGATTTGTTCATTGATTTCTTCTGTTTTTAAGGTAGTAACGCAGTAGAACAACCATGTCTTCGAGAAGAAAAGTCTTATTGAAAGTCATTATTCTGGGAGACAGTGGGTGAGTCATTCAATTTCACATCATGTCGATTAACCCTTTACTGGTAAAGACTAATTAATGGTCAGGCAAGCCAAAAATGGCTTCTACAGTGGTCTTGTGCAATGTCTATAAATTTGCATGCTAAGAGAAGACAATTTCTGAAATTTTACCACAAGAGTAACCGACAGGAATGAGACAGGTGATACATTTTCTAAAAGCGCCTATTAATCGGTAGATGGACAATCACTAAGCAATAATTTCCATTGTCGCGACTTAGTTTGACCATTTAAGTGTTAAGAAAGTTTAAAGGTGCATATTCACACCAGAATGCTTGAAAATAAAATTGTTAAAATTGTATTCTTTTACAGGCTTAAATTGTGTGTCTATATGTAATGAAATGAAATAAATCTTAACATATGATGATTTAATTCCATATAAATTAATATAATTTTTTAAGCTGCGAAATTGAAATAGAGGCACAAGACTCTATTTCAAGTTATGCCCCCTTTCGACTTATGCAATACGAAAAATATTAGTTTTCAGCACTTTTTTCGCAGTCTCAAGATATTATACTGAGAATTGCTACATTCCTTTGTTATGAGAAGTTACAAACCAAGTTCGAGTTTCATGCGTATGCGTAAATATTTTATGAAGTTATACGCCCCCTTTCGACCTATGAAATACAAAAAATATTAGTTTTCTGCCCTTTTTCTCGCAGTTTTTCAAGATATTCAACTGAGAATTGGTACATTACTTTATTATGAGAAATTACAGACCAAGTTCGAGTTTCAGGCGTTTGCGTCATTTTTTGATTGAGTTATGTCCCCTTTCGACTTATGAAATACAAACAAATCAGCTTTCAAGACTTTTTCCTTCTCCTTCACCATATATAACTGAGACTTGGTTTATTGCTATATTATGAGAATTTACAGATCATGTTCGAGCTTCAGCTGCTTTTGACAATTTTTAATGAGTTTTTTGACTGTCAATCTCTAAAGATTTATATCACCAGGTAGGGGACATGTATTGCAAAGCAATACTTACAGAATGCTTGTTCACATTTATTTTCCTGCTCTCTTTTCAGGGTTGGAAAGACATCATTAATGAACCAGTATGTGAACAAAAAGTTTAGTAACCAGTACAAAGCCACGATTGGGGCAGATTTCCTCACAAAAGAAGTCATGGTCGATGACAGACTCGTCACAATGCAGGTACATGTAGATCTACAGGGCAGCTCAGAAGTAACAGCTTGCCAAAATAAAATAAAACTTACTGTTGAATATTTTGAACATATTGGATTGGAAGACGTTGTATCTTTCCAATTCAATGGACCTTTCCAGTTTTAGCTATGCCCCGCCCACCTCTAGCTAAGCTCCACTCACACTTCGCCTTGTTGGGATTGATCGATCCACAAATGGCTAACTATCAATTTCTTGAAAACTATACAGGTAAGCTGTTGAATATTTTGCAACTAATTTGACTGGATGCTGTTTCTGCCAGCAGCTGCTGATGACGGCAACATATAAGCAGCAACAGTGACCGCCCAGTCAAATTAGTTACAAAATATTTGACAGCTTACCTGTATAGTTTTCAGGAAATTGATAGTTAAGATATATGGGGATCTAATTTGACTGGGTCCTGTTGCTGCCGTACTAACTAAAATGTTTCCTTTTTATATGTTGCCAAAAGATTGGCGGTGTATTGTGAAGGCGACGTGCAGAGTTCATGTGGCCTTTGTACGAGCAGCAGAGTAGTTTCTGGATGATAGCTCTGTTACAACTATAGGGTGGTTGGACATGGTCTGGAGAAGAAACCTATAGAAATCGACAATGATCCGAAATCCAAGCCACCCCAGAAGCCATCTTGAAAATTGGTTCCCGTATCGTAGCTCTGTTACTGTTTATCAGATTGCTTTGAAACTTCATATGGTGGTAGGACTACATAGACGTCTGGTGGAGAAGAAACCTATCAAAATCAATGATAGTTCGTAATCCAAGCTGGCCGTCGACCACCGGCGGCATCTTAAAATTTGGTTTCCAGCCGATAACTCCATGAAGGATTCCGGACGATGACTCCATAAAATTTCTGTCTAGCGGGTCGTTTTACAACTTCATAGGATGACTGAGCTATCTCTGTGAAAGAAGCCTATGGAATTTGGCTCTCACTCCATGACCGTTTAGCGTGTCGTTTTGAAATTTGATAGGATGACTGGTATAGGTCTGAGGAAAAAAACTTATCGAAGGATCGAAAACCCAATATTGAAAATTGGTTTCCGAAGGGTAACTCCACTTCCGTTTAACGGATCGCTTTGAAATGTCATAAGAGGCCTGAGCTACCTCTGAGGAAGAAAGCTATCGAAACAGACGATGATTCGAAATCAAATATGGTCATCAGCGGCCATCTTGAAAATTCGTTTCCGGACTACAAATCCATTACGTTTTAGCGGATTGCTGTGAAACTGTTGGGCTTGGTTAAATCGCATATTTTGTTGCCGCATAACTTGATAATGCAATGGTGTATTCCTTTTGGATAATGTTTTTAGAAGAATATTGGAAACCCAATTTTATTCTGATTTATAAATTTTCTTGGGGCATTACAAAACATTGAATGTTACAATGTGGGCTGCGTGTTAGTCTATTGCTAACGGAAGGATCCATTTCTAGCTCAGATCCGGCCACCTTTTTATGTGTTTTTGAATCGATTTGAAACTGAAACCTGAATTCCAAAGATCTAAATTTCAATGCACATGTAAATACATATGCATGTAAGCTGTTAAATATTTAAAACTAATTTGTCTAGGCCCTGTTGCTACCTATGCCATCCACAGCTGCCAGTCAAATTAGTTCCAAAATATTCAGCAGAGTGTTTATTAAGTTGTAAATTTATCAAAAACATACAATTCATACATGCTTGTAACAGACTTTGATTTTCTTGATGAAGTTATCTTATTTTGATTGTGACAGCAGCTAACAATAACATGTGATGTAATGGATTATGACGTTAGCTTTGTGACTGACAGATCAGACCCTCTATTTACTGGTTTCGGGTTAGTAGTTGCTCATTCAAGTTAACCCTTTAGCTGTCTCATGACTAAAAGCCACCAGATAATCATTTCGATGAGCAAAACACCTGACTTGCTTTATATTGTGAAAAGAATTTGACTGAAACCTTAGCCACCAACAACTTTCAGTTAAATTGTTTTCAAAATATTTAGCAGATATAACCCTTGGAATATGTTGTCTGCAAAAACTCAAGCCAATCAAAATTGGATTTTGTACTGTTCTTAAGAAATGTCTTTTTGCACGGCATGAGATTATTGAAAATTTAGCACTGGAATGACTGGCTCGCTAACTGAGCCAGTCATTCCAGTGGTAAATTTTCAAAAATAGTCTTGGTCTGCAAATAAACATTTTCTATGAGAAGATTGAAATTTTTAAAACAAATTTTGTGTGCGCTAAAAGGTTAATCTCAAATGGTGATGGTTTTTCTGTTGCAGATATGGGACACAGCTGGACAGGAGCGGTTTCAGAGTTTAGGCGTGGCATTTTACCGAGGTGCTGACTGCTGTGTTCTTGTCTATGATGTCACAATGCCAAACACATTTAAAACACTCGATAGTTGGCGAGACGAGTTCTTAATACAGGCCAGCCCACGTGATCCAGATAACTTTCCATTTGTTGTTATAGGAAACAAAATCGATTTGGAAAACAGAGCGGTATGTATATCCATGGACAAAAATTATCACTTAAAATGGAAAAAATTGGCCAGTAAAATGTACTTTTGAGTTAGAAAATGATGATTAGCAATATTTTTTTAGAAACTAGCCATTGGAATGTGTGCAATGTACCCCCAAAAATATTCCCTTCATCTGCAGATGGATGTTTTCTGAAGTCACTGCAGAAGGTGTTTTAGCCGGCTTGACGCTTAGCCTAAAAGTTAACTCTCAAGTTTGTTCAAGAAAATTTATAGTTTCTTATAGAAAATGATCATTTGCAGAACAAAGATTTTTTTTGAAAATTTATTGCTGGAATAACTGGCTCTATTATCGAACCAGTTATTACAGTGATAGATTTTCAAGAAATAGTCTTCACTTGTTTGGCAAATGGACATTTCTCAAGACCACTGCAGAAGCTGTTTTTGGCTGGCTTGACCCATTTAACACTCATAGCGGCCAAAATGGCTTCTGAAGTGGTCTTGAGAAATGTCTTTTTGTAGACAAAGAGAAGATTTTAGAAGTTTATCACTGGAATATCTGGTTCGATAACCGAGCCAGTCATTCCAGTAAATTTTCTAAAACAGCCCTCTCTTGGTCTGCAAAAGTACATTTTCTATGAAGAAATTTGAAATTTCTTGAACAAATTTAAGTGTTAAAGGATTACGCTTTTCTTATACATCCATAGAATACACCTTTTCCAGATTGACGTATTTTGGGAAAATACCTTCCCACAATGCATCGCTCACAGCACTTCTGCTGGTGAACTGGCCGGGCAGAACGAGAACGGTATTAGTTTACTATTAAGCTTGGATACAACACACTGAACGTTTAACCCTCGAATTTGTTCAAATTTTTTTTTAATTTCTCATAAAATGTCCATTTGCAGATCAAGAGAAGACTATTTTTGTCTCGCCAGGGATCACTATTTCCGTCGCCGGCTGCGGCGGTGTCCCCATATCTGTACTTATGGTTAAGGTTTTCAAATATCAATATTTCTCATCATTGGCCCATCAGATCTTGCTGAAACTTTACAGACATCTTATCTATAATGTAGGGAAGCTCATTCCATCATTATTTTTGTACAAAATTTTGAAAACATTTTGCTGAAGTTTCCATGGTTTTCGACATAGAAAATGTACAGGTTTTTTATGGTTAAGGTTTTTAGAGATCATTATTTCTCAGCATTGACCCATCAGATCTTGCTGAAACCTTACAGACATGTTCTCTATAATATAGGGAAGCATACTACATCAATATTTTTTTTTAATTTTGAAAACATTTTGCTGAATTTTCCATGGTTTTCGACATAGAAAATGTACAGGTTTTTTTATGGTTAAGGTTTTTAGAGATCATTATTTCTCAGCATTGACCCATCAGGTCTTGCTGAAACTTTACAGACACGTTCTCTATAATATAGGGAAGCATACTCCATCAATATTTTATTTTAATTTTGAAAACTTTTTGCTGAATTTTCCATGGTTTTCGACATAGAAAATGTACAGGTTTTTTATGGTTAAGGTTTTTAGAGATCATTATTTCTCAGCATTGACCCATTAGATCTTGCTGAAACTTTAGAGACATGTTCTCTATAATATAGGGAAGCATACTCCATCAATATTTTTTTTAAATCTTGAAAACTTTTTGATGGATTTTCCATGGATTTCGACATAGAAAATGTAATTGATTGTCGTGCAGTCTTGCCCTTCAGGTACAGTAAGCAGGTAGACTGCGGTTCAGTCTCGAGGCTATATCCTTATGGCTTCCCCATTGGCTAATACCATGGGTAGCTTGTTTAATCAACTTATTTTTCAACACTGGCTTATCCGATCTCAATGAAACTTTACAGAGGTGATCTATACTATACAGGGATGTGATCTACATAACAATAGATTTAATTTTGGGGCATTTAACTACTTTTTTCATGGTTTTGGACTTTTTTAATGTGTTTTGCAAGTGCAGTTTTGACCAGTAATTATCGATTGTAATGCAACTCCTAGACCATTTCAGATAGAAACTTGAAACTTCATGGATGATTGCACATATGGACAGGGATGTGCATGACACTTTTGGAATTTTGCCATGACCCCCAGGGGTGGTGGTGGTGAATGTGGGGTCAAAAATTAAATTTTTCCAAAGATTGTCATGTCGCATATCATTTTCAAGCCAATGAAGCGTAGACTACAGTACAAGGAATTGTATTGATCTTGGGTCACAAACTGAGGGTAGGGGGCGTGGGCAAAAGTGGGCACCAATCTATTCTAATGCAACTCCTAGACCATTTCAGATAGAAACTTGAAACTTTGGGGATGATTGCACATATGGCCAGGAATGTGCATGATACTTTTGAAATTTTGGCATGACGCCAGGGCTACACGGCCCTGGGGGTGGGAAATGTGGGGTAAAAAATTACATTTTTCCAAAACCTGTCATGTCTCATATCATTTTCAAGACATTGATGAGTAGACTACAGTAAAGGGATTTATTTTGATCTTGGGTCAAACGGAGGGTGTGTGGGGGTGGGGGGCTGAGGTCAAAAGTTGGCACCAATCTATTGTAACGCAACTCCTCCTAGACCATTTCAGATAGAAACTTGAAACTTTCTGTATGATTACACATATGGCCAGCGATGTGCATGACACATTGGAATTCTGATATCACCCCCAGGGGCAGGTGGGGGAAATGGTGGGCAGAAAATAAATTTTAGCAAATGTGATCATGTCACATGTCATTTTGAAGCTTGTAGTTAGTAGACTACAGTACAACAAATTTGTTTGTTCTTGAGTCAATCTGAGGGCGGTGCCCAGGGGTCAAACTTATTTTTCAACACTGGCTCATCCGATTTAAATGAAACATTACAGAAGTGATCTATTTTGTAGAGGGATGTGCAAACAATGGATTTAATTTTGGGGCATTTTAACAATTTCTTTCAGGGTTTTGGACGTGCCCATTTTTTCAACAATGCCTCACCAGATATCAACAAAATTTTACAGCAGGGTTATATGCTATGCAAGAAGTACTATCTGCATCATTACTAGTTTCATTTGGGAAAAAATTCCAAGATCAGACTATCCGAAGTTTGGTAAAAAAATTCCATGTTTGGTTACACTTGTGTGTTGGTGCATTACTGAATATGTGTATTACAAACCATGCCAAGTTTGCTTTGCCAATCAACACTATCCATGCCTTTACAGGCGAGACATAGTACGCTTCAGCGTTCTTGTTGAAAATTTACAGCTGGAATGACTAATGACTGGCTCGATTATCAAGCCAGTCATTCCAGTGGTCAATTTAAAAAAATAATCTGTTGGTCTGCATATGGACATTTCTCAAGACCACTGCAGAAACCGTTTTACGCTGATATGAGTGTTAAAGGTCTAAGCTGTTCATATGAACAAGTAAGATCATATTATTATTCTAGTCCTACATAATTGGAAAGCTCAGAATCCAATTTTCAAAATATTTATGTATTAGTTTTTGTATTTTTCTAAAATTTTGTCACGCTAATCATAATTTTAAAATACTCTATTGGCCATTTGACGATGGTGTATTGTATATATGCGAATAACTCAGTGAAGATAAATTACAAAAATAAAAAATTGGATGAGCTTCCCAATGGTGTATCACTTCAATAATATTGTGATTGTAGTTCATCATATGAATTCTTTAAAATGTGCTGCTGTTTAGTGCAATGATAACACAATACGGGCCACCTGCTTCTTTCCTAATTTACCAGCCAGCAAATGCACTTGAGCGTTGATTTAGGGGATCCTACCCGGGCTCGCAAAAAAGCTAACCCAATGTCTCGGGACAAATATAATTTCTTGTCGGACAACAATGATTTGTGTAATATTCGCCTGACATACCTGAGGGGCAAGTACAAAATTTGGGCTGGATCAAAACTGCTGGTATCCATTTGCTAAATTAAATTAAATATTACAGGAAATCTTGAACAATTATTTTTATCACAAAATTTATGACAGTTATTTGTGGTGGTGGGAGGGGTTGGAGGTAGTGGTGTGTGTGCAGAGAATATGATCTCTCAAATTCAGGATGAGTCACTTTGGGGTTACTAGCGCCAAAGTAGTGCCAAAACGCCAGCATTCGTAATCAGGTAGGTCTCCTCATCAAAACATGTCAATAGGAGGATAGCGGCCTCGAGTACCTGCCAGAGTAGCTTTGAAAGTACCGGCCTAAACTAACCTATAAGATAACGATATGCGTATGCACAGGCATGTGCTGTTAAGGAAACCTGTTAAAATGGTCTCCATGAGGTTGCCGTAATTCATTCTTAAGGAACCCAAAATGGGTTACCTTACATGTTAATTGTAGTATAGTCACCAATGAGCTTTGTAATGGTTAGGCAGGCATGTCAAAATTGTGCGAACGAAATGATCGTTCGCGCACACATTACGCAAATGTTTTTTGCGAAACCCATTTTTTGTTCGCGCAAAATCTGGTGAGCTAAATCTCAGATTGCTTGATTAAATTACAACAGATGAAATTATGTCATGTATTTCAGTCTACCTCAGACCACGTACCTGTTGTTACTCGTATTTAGGCCTATGTACAAATCCACACATCATACATATTAATTATTCTAGATAAATCTGTCAAAACACTGCCGATTTATTGACGATTATATCAGACGATCTCATTCTGGTCTAGGGGGGAGGGGGGATACGACAATTGCTCAACATTGTCTAGGCATTCCGCCTAACTTTATTGAAGCCGAGAGTGGTCGAATTATGCCATTTTCAGATCTGTAACCATTTAATAGGGCAAAAAGTTATGATCTGAAATACACAGACTGTTGCTAAATACTGCAACTCGGCGTTTACCCCCTTCACTGCTAACAAAATAATCGAAGCGACATATCCCACTAACAGTATTTAGGTTGGCTAGTTCCTGGCGCGGATTCCTGCCATCCATTCTATAACATGTACGTTCACTACAGTTCTTAGCATGTGCAAAATCAGTCTTCACTGATGCGCACTATAATATAGTAAGGAATGCGAAATCGCCGAATGTTCTCGCGAGTGAACACCCGCAGCTAACAGTGAACCGGTCGCCCTATTTAAACACACAGCTGGTTGTAGTCAGGTGTTCACCCGCAGCTAACAGTGAACCGGTCGCCCTATTTAAACACACAGCTGGTTGTAGTCAGGTGTTCTTATTGGTTCCCGATCATCATTATTTTTATGCGTAGTAGAATCTGATTCATAGTAAATATTTCGGTCTAAATACGTTTGTTTATTGACACAATTTATGGTAACGTTCTATAACAGACATCACGTGTTGTTCAGCGGCAAAGATAAACGTAATTTTAGTGTGAATTTATAGTAGTGTTTTAGTAATATCTTACATTTTAGTGTTCATATGTGTAGAGAAAGTTTCTAATTTACAGTGTAGGCAGTTTTTTAATGAATTTTACGCTAGAATGACCATTAGAGTCTGTTTCAACTGGCTTGATCACTTAAATTTTAACTCTACCCTGATGTCTAAATCTTAACGTATGTAACCCTTTAACGCTTAAATTTGTTCAAAAAAATTCCAACTTTCTCATAGAAAATGTCCGTTTACAGACCAAAAGAAGACTGTTTTTTAAAGTGTGTCACTGGAATGACTGGCTCTGTTATCGATCCAGTCATTCCAGTGGTAAATTAAAAAATTAATTGTCTTCTCTTGGTCTGCAAATGGACATTTGTCAAGACCACTGCAGAAGCTATTTTTGGCTGATTTAGAGTAAGATCAGTATATTTGGACATACAAGCTAACGGGGATTCAAAATGGGTTACACAAATCAAATGGGTTACGCAAAAACAATTTGCGTAACCCTAGTTTGGGTTACACAAATTTCAAATTTTGACATGTCTATAAGGCAACCTGTAACAGATTACTATAGGACATTTTACCACACTGGCCTGCATTCATCACTAGTAATTGACTTCCTTATGATCATTTGCCCCTAGAGAGGTATGGACCGTTGCACTTTTAGCCAGGGTTGGCTTGATTTAAATCAATTGATTTATATCATGATTTAAATCATGATTTAAATCACTCGATTTTTATCGAAAAAATCGTGATTTAAATCAGTTTTGCAAAAATAGAGGAATTTTCAAGTAATTAATACAATTAACAGTAATTTTGTTAAATTAAAGTAACATAATTATTTTACTGCTTCCATGGCACTTGAACATCAACACAAAATAGAATTATACACTTAATTGCTCATATTTGTCATCAGCAAGACTAGACCCAGTGCACGAGTCCACATCTACAATCTACATACTTGAGGTTCATGTACACAGTACATCACACATGTGTACAAAGTATGATCATTAAGTATGTGTAAGCTGTAAAGAAGAGGAGAATTCCATGTGCGTACATGTCACTACATGACCATTAAAGCAATAGTGTACATGAAAAGTCATGTATGGGCCAGTATAGCTATTACTATTAGTCTAATTCCAAAAGCACACTCTTTTAAAGCAAGACACTGTCTCTTTTTTCAGCTATGACATGCGTCTGGAGTCACTCTGGAGTGTCATTGAGTGTCTCGATTACTATTGGCTAGTGCTTATCAAGTTGGACTTTTGGGCTCCATTTTATTTAACACTAAAACAATAAAGATTGAAATGTTATTAAATTAAGTAGTTTACTACAACTTCAAAAATCAAAATCAGTAATTGCTGAAACTGGCAAGAAACTATATACATTGTAACACGTAAACACATCATTACATTACATTAACCCTTAGCACACTGATGTAGGAGTTTTAATTTTTCAAAATAAACATAACCCCTAGCACTCTGGAGCATGATAATTTAAATTTTCAAATTAAATTTAAAGATAAACTGGTGTACAATTTGCAACAATTTTTGTGGACGATGCTGCTGTCTGTGACAGCACCATCTTCCACAAAATTTGTTGAAAAACGTACACCAGTTTATCTTTAAATTTAATTTGAAATTTAAAAATTTCGACATCAGTGTGCTAAGGGTTAAAGATAAACTGGTGTACATTTTTCAACAAATTTGGTGGATGATAGAGCTGTCGCAGACAGCAACATCGTCCACCAAAATTGTTGAAAAATGTACACCAGTTTATCAATTTTAATTTGAGCATATTTTTAAAGACAGAAGTTAACAAGGTTGATAGACTTAGACAATGATGACTTTTGCATACCTTCATAGATTTTGTGCATCTAATTAGGGCTAATTCGTTAGATTTATGCATTGCATCATTTCTGTCCTATTGCTACTCACTGTATCTGTGATGCAATTGTGAACAAAATTGAAAAATCGTTGCTAATATGACGTAATATATAAATTTTGAACTCTATATATTATTAGTTCAAACAGTGATAATTAAAGAATAGACATCCCATCATTCGTAACATAATAAACATATTGAATATTTTGAAAGCAATTTCACTGAAAACCGTTGCTGACTTAGGCAGCAACGGCTTCCAGTGAAATTGCTTTCAAAATATTCAATATGTTATGAATGATGGGATGCATATTCTTTAATTATTCACAATTAAGTGATTAACCAGAACACTCGATATATTGACTATTGAGATACCGCAATTTTTTTATAATAACGATATCGATATTCTCTCAAGCAATATCGCGCAAACCTAACTGAGTCACAGATAGATGTGTCTGTCATCACTTTTCACTTTCAGTTTTCAATAATGCTGCAATTGTACTTCACTAGTCTAGTCAACAATCATCATTCAACTGAAACCGGAAGTCATTTTCTTTGTCACAGTTTAGGGACCGAAAAAGAAATACTAGTTTAGCCGCTTTTAAAGTTCCAAGTTTGTTTCTCAACTTACTCTGCACGAGCCCATAGCTGGAGAACACGCGCTCGACACCAGCTGACGCCGCCACAGCTGACATCAGACGCTGAGTGAATTCAAATGCTTCCAGCAGATCATCCTCGAAGTCACGTCTGTGCGACTTCCACCAATGAAGAGAGGTTACTCCATTAACAACTTCGTCGTTAAATTTAAGAATGTGAAATGGTGGTGCCATGGCCTCGAATTTGATTACCAAAGTCATCAAACCAGGGATTTCGGATGCTACGGTGAGTGCAGTTTCACGTTCTTGCTGAGTCAAGTTTCGACCACGGTATTTAGGGTGGAGTAGATTCGCCAGCATGTGGTGAGGTGTCACAGCTTGTTGATAACGCTTATCGGCCGCACGCTTTGTTGAATTATTAGTGTCATTATGCAGGGCCGTTTTTACATCTTTCCATAATTCAACTGCTTCTGCTATTGTGCAATTGTCCGATTGAGCTTTATCGAGAGCGCAAGCTACTGGTTTCAAACAAAGTCGGTATTCATCTGCAGAACGTTTGATTACTACATTACGAACTTTATTGGCAATGGCAACATCTATGCGGTCAGTATGTCCATCACAGATTGTCACAAGTGTCGGCCATGCCTCACAATACGAGTTTAAACAATCGTACATTGTGTTCCACCTTGTATCTGCTGGCATCACTAACTTTCTGCACGATAATTGGCGTATTTGGGCACTAGCAAAGTGGTTATTTCGGAAATACTTCACAACTTGTGTGACATGCTCCTTAACATTACCCATTTCTAAGTCCTTTGAAGTCAGATTTAGAAGATGAGGCGTGCATCCATACGCAATCATGTTGAAACCCAGTCGTTCTTTCAAGAACTCTCGCATCTTTGCTACATTAGCAGCATTGTCTGTGACGATACTACATATAATGCACCCAAAATCATTGTGCGTGTTTTCAATTGTCTGCTTCGCAATGTCATAAAGATATTCCGCTGTGTGAGGATGTCCAGAGGTGTCCGTAGTATCCACTAAGTAAATATCACCTAAGCAGGTCGTCACTGTAGCACATACGATAGGCTCGTTATGAATATTGCTCCAACCGTCTAATGCTAGACAGACAAGTTCACCTTCCAAATTTTTTCTCGCCTTCTCCCGCTCTTCTGTGTAGATAACATCCAAATATTTCCCCCCTATGTCCTTTCTGGATGGTGGTTGATAGCCTGGTCGTAAATCTTTTACAAGGTTTATAAAATGTCTATTTTCTACTAAGCGAAATGGGGAGTTCATAGCATACACCATCCTAGCTACATCACGATCTAATTCACCACGTTTTTCTGCTGAAGTTCTGATGACATAATTCTGTAGACCATAATTCAGCTTGGGTATCTTAGCGGCCAATGTACCAGCAGCTAATTGACCGTGCACTGGGCGCTTCACTGCCGCTGAAGCAGAACTTGAAGTTGACAGAGGTTCAACTTCCATCACCACCACATCGTTTTGATCAACAACAGTTTCAACGCGCTGCTGCTGCTCAGATTGAGATGAAGTCCCCGTTTCTGTTGCGGCTACAGCTAGACCTTGAAGTGCTGGTGTTGGTGGACCTGTGCAATTGGCTGCATGTTTTTTTAACCGCTCTGGGATACCTTGGAGTTCGTGTCGGCAGACCTTGCAGACAGCCCGGACACTGGCCTTATCTGGGGTCTTCACTTTCTCATAATGAATCCATATTGGATCTTGTTTTCGGCCGGAGTTAGACATTTTGCTAATTATGGAATTGAAAATATTTCATAGCCTTTGTCACTTAAGCAGTTTTGACTGTATTTTTCAAGAATGAAAAAATGCTTTTCTATTGCATCATTTAAAAAAAATGATGCAATAAAAAAATGATGCAATAGAAAAATGATGCAATAAAAAAATGATGCAATAAAAAATGATGCAATAATAATACTGTTAAAAAACTGCTTAAGCGAACAAAGTTTTTTTGTATTAAGAAACCAGCAAGCTTAAAATTCAGTTAAAAATAAGTCATAAAAATTAAAAAATACCACTTTATTCAGTTCCAAAATACAGTTTAGCAATGCATCTGGACCTGTATTAAGAGACCACCTGTCTTAAGAGACCACCTTCTGCGACTCCCACAGCCAGTGTCTTAATACAGGTTTCACTGTATAAGTTTTACGTAATTTCCTGGGATGTCGCGAATAAAAATCGATTTAAATCATTGAAATCGATTTAAATCAAAAAAATCGATTGATTTGATTTTTTTGAAAAAAATCGATTTTTTTTTCCAACCCTGCTTTTAGCTATACCCTGTCCATCTCAGTCTAAGTCCCACCCACTCCGCGTCTCTGTTGGGATCGATCGATAAAGACGGGCTATTTCAAATCATTCATGACGTCATGATTATAACGTCAACATACACGTCCCGTAGTTAATTATGACCTCATATGATGTCATGATCGATGGAGAAACTTGGAAAGGTCCATTGCTAATTGTCTCTGGGATCTGCTAAATCAGGCATCTTAAAAAATATCTATATACTAGCACTGCAAATATTTCAAAATTATTGTTGCGAATAGATTTTGCTACAACTATTTGTGATGGAAATGCTTTCAAAATGCTGTTCTGTTCCATTCCATTACAAAGCCTTTATGAATGTATGATAATGACATGAATTGAAAGTGCAAGTTAAAACACTCTTGAGGCAAGCAACTGTCAGAAGGGCAACCTGATTAAAAAAAATTCTGCGAGGCCTGAGTGGCGCGTAATGACATCAATGTGGGAAAGGTGTATTACTGTAATTTTTCCGTGTAAGTGTTAGAGTTTTATGTTTTGATTATCTTATTTCTCAGGTATCGACAAAACGAGCGCAAGGTTGGTGTCAAAGTAAAGGAGGTATACCGTATTTTGAGACATCGGCCAAGGAAGCTATCAATGTTGAACAGGCATTTCAAACTGTCGCCAAGAATGCACTAGCCCAAGAAACTGAAGTTGAAATGTACAACGAATTTCCTGAGCAAATCCGATTGACCAATCAGGACAAACCAAATGATGGAGGCTGTGCATGCTAAGGATAATTAAACATAGTATAAAAAGTCATGACTGCAATTAAAAACTGTATATATTCCAATGATGATGATGAGGCGGTTGGTTGGTAGTTCAAATGTTACTGGAGTGAAGCGGTTTGTGTCTCGCCTTCACAAGCTATTAACCCTGTAACACTTGAATTTGTTCAAGAAAACTTCAATTTTCTCATACAAAATGTCGATATGCCAGTCATTCTAGTGGTAAATTTTCAAAAATAGTCATTTCTCAAAACCATTGCAGAAGTCGTTTTTGGCCAATGAGTGTTAAAGGGTTAACAACCTTGATCATATGATGCCTATTTAAAGCTATCATAGCTGGTTATATGCAGCGTGGAATGGGCTTTGTGATTTAAGAATCCGGCGATATGAGCAATATGTCCACGGCTGGAGAATCGGCTTAACCATGGCTTAACCCTTTAACTCTCAAATTTGCTCAGGAAAATTTCACTTTTCTCGTGGAAACTGTCCATTTGCAGACCAATAGAAAAGTATTTTTGAAAATTTACCACTGGAATAACTGGCTTGGTTATCGAACCAGTTAATCAAGTGGTAAATTTCCCAAAATAAATGTCCTTGGTCTGCAAAAGAACCTCCTCAAGAGCACTACAGAAGTCGGTTTTGGCTGGTTTAAGTGTTAAAGGGTTAATACCAACTGTGGCCATGAGCACATAGTAGCTACATGTAGCTAACTATGTGAATACATGTGTATATTTGAACATAGAATGGACATATATTCTCTTCACCTACAAATGTCTTAATGCATGCTCTGTACTGGTCATGGAAAGTCATGTAATCGGAGTCTAATCAAGGCCTGGAAATCTTGGAAAATCAGCTTGTTTTCTCTTAAGGGTATTCTGAACCAATAAGATTAGGATATACATGTATTTAGACAAATTCCTTGATGATCAACTTCGGATTTGCCATTGTAGTGTGATATTTGCATCTGCCATTATTTATGATTCTCTTGCTCTCGTTGCGCAATGCTCAGTACAGAACATTCCTGTAATGCTAATGATAATCATTGTACCATTGTCATCAGAGCTGCCTCAATAGCATACATAGTAAGAGTATAGTAGTTCTATTCTAATGGATGAATCCAGGTTTACCTATGCCCCGCCCATTTCTAGCTATGCTCCACCCATGCTTTTCCCGATCCCTGAACTCAGAATCTTAATTTCCAGAAAACTACAGTAACCTGTTCAATATTTTGAAACTAATTTGACTGAGTGCTGTTGCTGCCTATGGCAGCAACAGCGCCCGATCAAATTCATTTCAAAATATTCAACAGTGTGTTTATTAAATAATAAATAGTATATATTTCATACAACTTGACGGACTATTAATTGTTTATGACGGAGTATATCGCATCATTCTTGTATTATTGTGTTGTTACCCTACATAGTTGATTAATGATGTCATATGATTGATCGATAAACTGGATTCCTCTATTGTGTATATTCTATGGTAGATGTTATCATGTGAAATGTGCTGGGCTAGATATTGTTGTAACAGGTTGACTGAAATATTGTAGTTGGCTATAGCAATGGCTATAGGCTCTGAAGACGATTGTCACTGAATTTTTCTAAATATTTCTTAAACTTCATGCTTCAGTCGAACTCTATGTCATGGAAGGAACTATGGCAAGTTAACGCTTCACATCTTGGAGTTCGAGCCTTTCAGGACAATCATACTTGTAAGCTATTGACCCTATCATAGCCAAGCCGGCCAAAATGTCCTTGCAGATTAAGCGGAGGGTATTTTTGAAAGGTTACGATGTTCTGGAATGGCTTGGACAATAATCGAGAGTCATTCCAGTGGTAAATTTTCAAAAGTTGACTATTTGCCTGTCAATGGACATTCAATAAGAAAATGTGGATTTCTTGACCGTTAAAGGGTTAAATATGTTAAAACTAAGTTAACTGTGAGATGGCAACAGCAGTTTCCAGTCAAATTAGTTTCAAAATGATTAAAATAGATTTTTCCTATTTTATCAAATTTTGAGAAACAGTATGTATAAACTCTGATCATTATTTAGTCTTTAATGTCATTGCTTTTTGTAATTCTGTTCATGAAAATGTTATTGAATTTCACAATTTGAAAAACTGCTAGTGGTGGCATGGATATATAGTGTATATAGGCATATTTATTGCTCTGCCTTAGATAAATAGTTGATTCCCAAAAATATATGCGGTCTATGTTGGAGCAGGTACAGTACAGCTAAGAAATAACTTTAAATGTTTCTAATAGAAATTAAATTGTACTTTTGAATAAAAGTAACAATGGCTTCCAGTCGAATAAAGTCCAAATTATTCATCAGAACATTTCATACATCGTGTACAAAACTGTACTAACTAATATTTTACTAGGTTTTTTTTGAAACGTGATAACTTATTTGTGAGCTGTACAGTATGTTGACTATGCACCGCATGATGAGGTGTCATTCCAGTGGTCAATTTTCCAAAATGGTCTTCTCTTGGTATGCAAATGGACATTCAATAAGTAAATATTTTAATTTGTTGAACAAATGTAGTCATTAAAGGATTAACCCTTTATTGGTCAAGCTGACTAAAAGCGTCTTCTGCAGTAGTCTTGGGAATGTTCATTTGCAACTCAAGAGACGATTATTTCAGTGGTCAATTTTCGAAAATCTTCCTCTTGGCTACTAAATGGATATTCACTAAGCAAAAAATGTCAGTTTCTTTTCCAATCTTGACCATTAAAGGCCGACATTCACACCAGAATGCTTGAAAATAAATTGTTAAAATGGTACATACAGTACATGTAGAGGCTTAAATTCTGTACATCAATGTCATGAAACAAAATACAGTTGAATTAGAGATGCGTATTGCTAATTCATCTTCGAAACAAAGAAATTATATTAATTTATATGGAATTCCAGTGTTAGATTTTCTTCTCGGACTTTAAATGAACATTTCCTAAGCAAATATTTCAGCTTTCTTAACAAGTTTTGACCATTATAGGGCTAAGAATTAATGGATCTGATCCGCCATATAGTTGTCTGGAAATTGGTAGAGAGTTCAGGGATTGATCGATCCCAATATGGGTGAAGTGGGTGGAGGTTAGCTTGAGATGGGCGGGGCATAGCTAAAACTGGATTCCTCCATTGCACAGCGACAGTAAGCTTGACTGATTTCCAGGCCTTGATTTTGATCTCTGTGTGCCTGTTCTATGGCATGATAGCGGTGATGCGTGACAGCTCTCCCTCCTCGTCATCTCCGCATGTAACAGGATGTATATATATATATATATATATATATATATATATATATATATATATATATATATATATAGCGTGTAATATAAAAGCTGAAATTAATTATTATTGTTATTACTATTACCGATATATGTATCATAAGAATAATTCAAATATTTAACCTGATGACAAATTGTACAATAATAATAAAGCACTACACTGTAAGTGTTTGTAATTATTCATTCATTCATTCATGATATATATTAACTGTCTGACTGGTATAAGACACCGGGCAATAAATTCAATGGGCAATAACTCGGGGCCTGCTGAATATTTTGAAATCAGTTTGACTGAAAGTTGTTGATGGCTTATCCGCCAACAACTTTCAGTCAAATTGTTTTCAAAATAAGCAGCATATCAGAGTTAACGCCCCCCCCCACCCCACGTTAAATGTAGTCTGCAAGAAGTCCAGTCAGACTGTTAACCAATCACCATTGCACGTGTTGTTTTTCTGCGCCGTTGTTTCTCCAATCTATTCTACCCTCTCCCACGTTACTGTGCTGTACATGTTGCTAGAATAAAAGGTTGTTGGGGATTTCTGATCCGTATGATCCCTGATGCAGGTTGTTAGTATTACCGGTTTTTTTGCGTATCAAAATCATCATACAAAATCAGCAACGATACTCTTAGCAGATACAGGACAGCTTATAAATAAGTTTGTATGTTTTCAAAACAGAAACATGTTAGTTAGGGCATTTTGAACACAATGTATTAAATATTCTGGACTTAATTTGATTGGGAGCCATTGCTCTTCCAATTAAGTTAAGTCCAAAATATTCAATCGTATGTTTTATTTTGTTTTAAAAACATGTTAAGTTATTTATGAGTTCTGCTGTATCGGGAATCATATTGATGAGGAAGTCTATTTGTTTGTTTTAATATAGTAACCCTTTAATGGTCAATATTTGTCACAAAAATTAAAACATTTTCCTCTGTGTATATCCAAGATAAGGAATTTTTGTAAATTTATCACTGTCATTCCAGTTGTAAATTTAAAAAAATAATCTTTTTGGCCTACAAATGAACATTCTTCAAGACAACTGCAGAAGCCGGTTTTGGCCGTCTTGACCATTAAAGGGTTAACTCTTATTGTGTCATCTTCACTCAAAACGCTGCTTATGTCATTTAACCATTTAATGGTCACGCTTTTTCAAGAAAAATTAAATTTGTTTATTAAATGTACGTTTGTAAGTCAACAGAATACTTTATTGTGAATGCACAAGTTCTGGAATTTACAAAAATAGCATTCTGTTGTTCTGCAAATGAACACTTCTCGTGACCACTGCAGAGGCCATCTTTGGCCAGTTTGAACACATTTTTTCGCTTAGTCGCTGTTAATTCGTAGGCCAAGAGAAGACTGTCTTTGAAAATGTAGCGCTGAAATGACTTCCAGTGGTAAATTTTCAAAAATAGTCTCGGCCTGCAAATGACAATTTTTGGCCGGCTTAGCCATTAAAGGATTAAGTTGACAGAAGGGTTGTGAGGTGGTGGTGTGTGTGTGTGTGTGTGTGTGTGTGTGTGTGTGTGTGTGTGTGTGTGTGTGTGTGTGTGTGTGCGCGTGTGCATGTGCATTTAAATTTGATGAACTTAGAGCGTTGGGGACGTATTTGCTTATAAATTATGCAACAAAAATTTTTCTGACATTTAGAAATGATTTGAGTGACAATATCTACTTCAACAAATACTTAGTGTTTATATATTTTATGGAAAGTTTTTAAATATGTCCTGATGACTCCTCATGCGCAAATGCAGGACTATAGTTATGGTCCCCGAGAAATTTGGAGGGAGCATATAGTCGCCGCTTTGTCCATTCGTCCCTCCATCCGTTCACCCTCTACAAACTTGTCTGAGCCATAGTTTCAAGAATTTTATAATTACAATCATGAAACTTGGTATGTGGATACATCTTATGGAGAAGATGTGCAGTGTGTATAAAGTAGGTCAGTGTGACCTGCTTTTGACCTACTTTACATGGTTCATTGAATATTACCAAAAATCTGTCCACGCTGTAGTTTCGAGAGTTTTGGTATACGGGAACTAAACTTGATATGTAGATGCATCTTAGGGCGGAAGTGTGCAGCGTATGAAAAGTATGTCAGTGTGACTTACTTTTGACCAATTTTCACTGTTCATTGACCATTACAGAACATGTTAGTCCGGGCTACAATTTCAAGAACTTTTGGCATACTGGAACTAAACTTGATGTATGGATGTATTATACGCTGAAGGTGTGTAGCATATGAAAAGTTGTGACCTACTTTTCATGGTTCACTGAACATTACAGAGAATCTTTGTCCGGACCACATCTTATACAGTGTCCCTACAGCGTATGCCTTTGGGGAGCATACATCAGTTTACTGATATGCCTTGTTTAAAACATAGCACTGGAATAACTGTCTCGGTTACCATGGCAGTAATAAATTTAAAAAAAATTTAATGAGAACGGACATCGTAATCAACTATGTCACATGTAGGGTGATGTCATGAATGACACGATTTAGTCCACCAAGTTGTACAAATTGCATGTCTTTACTATTTAATAAACATTCTGTTGAGTATTCTATAGCAGTTGAGTATTCCTATAGCAGCAACAGCATCCAGGCAAATTAGTTTCAAAATATTCAGCAGCTTACCTGCATAGTTTTCTAGAAATCGAGATTCAGTGAGTGCAGAGATCAATTGATCCCAACACAGCCAAAGTGTGTGTGGAGCTTAGCTAGAGATGGGTGCGGCATAGCTAAAACTGTATTCATCCATTGGTGTAAACGCAGATAAATTCATTGTTTCCTCTACATGCTGACGGAGGAATAGTTATCAATGTAAAGGCAGGCGTAGTTCCGTGTGATAGGGGGGGGGGGGGTGGTTGGGGGTGGCCGTTTGAGAGGGGTGTTGGGGTGGAGTTGGTGGCGAATAGAAATACTGTCAGTATCAGCTCTTTAACCATGAAATGGCTGTTGTCTCAATTTCAAGCCAACTACACAAAGCTGTTGAATGTTTTGAAACTATTTTAACTGGAACCCGTTCGTACCATTGCTGCTTGCTGCCATTGGCAGCAACAGGTCCCAGTCTTATTAGTTTCAAAATATTCAACTGAATATTGCCTAAATGTTTTTGGTCAATAAGGTTTAATAGCACAGAAAATTTGAAGAAAAAAAGTTCCTTCACTTTGCTCTAATGGAGTTGGAGTCTGATATGCCTACTGATTGTTGTGCATCTAGGCCATAATAGAAGGGTTGGTTTGACTGGTGAAAACCACCAGACAATAATTTCAATGGGCAATAACTCTGGATGTTGTCAGCAGAAATCCAGCAGCCACCCAATCTTTGTGTATCCATGTCAATACGGGCTGTTTCTTAGTGTGTTTTTATAATTCCTGCCCTTTAACAACTAATTTCGTCGTCTTAGCATGTTCATAAAACAAAGATAATGCAAATATGTATTTGAAAGTGTCTTGTTTATGCCTTTAATTGCAATTCAAATATTTCATTTAAACGTGTCACATGTTGTATTTGTTAGCTCATGTGGTCAAGGGAGTTACTCCATCGTGATCATCAATACATCCGTCAAATTTTGCGCTCAAACGTATCTCCTAAATCGCTTGGCAGATTTTAAGCAATTTTTTCTTTTCGGAAATTTAATTTGTTGATCTTTCTAGCAGCCATCTTGGATTTTCTAAAGCTTCTCTACATCCTTTAAAACTTTCTTGGGCCTTAACCCTTTAACCCTCAAATTTGTTCTAGAAAATTGTTAATTCCTCATGGAAAATGTCTATGTGCAGACCAAAGAGAAGTCTATCTTTGAAAATTTATCAGTGGAATGACTGCCTCTTTTATCGAGTCAGTCATTCCACTTTATAAATTTTCAAAGACATTTTTCTCTTGGTCTGCAAATGAACATTTTCCAAGGTGACTGCAGAAGCTGTTTTTGGTCGACTTGGGTATTAAAGGAATGAATTGCATAATTTCAATTAAACTTGAGTTGTTGTTGGCTTCAACACTTGCAATCACAGCTTTTGATTGGTCAATTCGTTTGATGGCCACTTTGAATTTTCGGACAATTTTCCAGAAATCAATCCAATAATGGTAGGCTCCAAATCTGTTCAAATTTTTGATTTGGTCGATTTTTTTTGCGGCAACCGTATTTGATTATCAATGAAATGTTTCGAAATTCTTTAAAATGTGTCTAATCAATGGCCTGAACTTCGATGGAATGATTCTAGCGTGATAACTTTAAGACTTCTAATGAGAATTTGACTTGTTAAGTTTTTTCATCGACCATTTTGAATTTGCAAAAATGTACAGGAAATCGTTTAAAATATTACTCCTAAAATGCCCGGCCACAATTTATATTTTTGAAACTTCGTGTCTATAAGGCTGGGCTATATGTGTAGAATGTGACCTTTCTGTTTGAAATGCTATGTTCCAGGTGATAGATACAGGCCCTTTGAACTTCTTGGGCGACTATTCCCCGACTTTATGCCCCTAGTCGAGTAGCTACTCTCGGGTAAATGATATGATGCACATGCATACTTTCACCTAAACACACTCACCGGTCAGTGAAGTCAATCCGGGGAGTAAATAACAATGGCGGATGCCAAACATATTTTATGTTTTTGTCGAACTCATGCAAACATGATTGGAAGCAATAGCCCTTTAAGTTTATGAAGTTGAATTGTTACAAATAAAACCGAAAACTCCGCTTTCTTTTGGCTAGCAGATGATTTCTTTACGAGAGCTGTCAATGTTTCATGTGACCGTTCAGTTTATCACGTAACTTCCTCGACTTAACCCTGCCTCATAGCAGGTTAACTCAAGTATGTACCCTAGTAAGTACTCGAGCCTTTTAGAAGCTATAGTAGCTCGAGTAGCTACTCAACTAGGTGCGTAAACTTACCCCTTGTTTTTGTCAGAATTTCAGCTTTATATCACTGCATTTGATGTGACAGCGTGTGATTGTATGCAGTTTATTGGGCATCTTGGCTATTTAATGGTCAAGCCAGCCTAAAATGGTGTTTGCAGTGGTCTTGCGAAATGTCCATTTGCAGTTCAATTAGAAACTGTTTGAAAATTGACGATTGGAATGTCGATAACCGAGCCAGACATTCAAGTTGTCAATTTTAAAAAATGGTCATTCACTAAACAAAAATTCAGATTTTCTTGACCAATCTTGACCATTGCTGGATTAAACAGTGTCTTGAGCAAATCTTTGTTACTGAGGCGTGTATGATTTTTCCATGTTTTATAAAACTGTCTGGTTATACCACCCACCTGCCACCTGTGTCCAGCTTAAGTGATTTCAGCGACACCCACGTTTAGTCCTATTGTATCTATTAACATAATACTATGTGGTGAGGCTGGATTAGTGCCATTTTAAATTACATGTATCTCCTATCCCCACATGCATGCACGCACGCACACGCATGTAGGCCTATGAAGCGTATAACTGATGATAATGGACCATTAGCGGGTCTATCAAAGTATATGTATTATTCATAATCATCTGCTTGATAATAACACATACTCATACCCACGCTTATATGTCTGTCGCGGTTCAAAGTTCAATCATACATGTGTTGTGCTACATCAGCTACATTATCAGTTTCACGTAGAGTACAGCTCATAAATAAGTTTCGACAAACAAAAAATAGACATAATATTTAGTTCGATTTTGAACATGATGTTAGAAATATTGTTGATTATCTTGGACTTAATTTGATTGTAAGCCATTGCTGCCTAAGGCAAATGAAGTATAAAATATTTGAAAGTACATTTTATTTTGTTTTGGAACGATTCTCCATTATTTCTGTTTTGTACTGTATCCTATTTCATTCTGTCTGACAATTGGTGATATTTATTGCATAAGAATGTTGTCATGGTATTTCCAATGTGGTTTTTTGTTATCAGAACTAATTTGAAAGGTTTCTTATTTAGTAACTTCAATTATTCCAAGTCTTTCACAATGAAAACTATTAACCCGTTCAACCATATAATCAATGTCTTCAAATCTGATGAATGTTTAAAAACTAATTTGACTGGAAGCTGAGATAGCGACAAATTAAAAAACCATTAAGGTGAGACAGTGTTTGGTCTCGGTAAATAATAATTTGAATATACTGTTCACCAACAGTTGATTGTGCTGGTGAATTTCAGACGCAATTAACCCTTAGGTTCGGAAAGACTGGAATTCTTTCTTCGGAGTGTACTGATAGGTTTGACCTGAGTGAAAAATATAGATTTAACCCTTTAACACTCATATCAGCCAAAAATGGCTTCAGCCGTGGTCTTAAGAAATGTCCATCTGCAGACTAAGAGTAGACTATTTTGGGAAATTTAGCACTGGAATGACTGGCTCAATAAGTTTGGTAATTTTTCTTTTAAATCGGGTCGGTCATGGCAGCCAGCAAAATAAATTCAGCGTTCAAAATCTTAAACGTAGCCATTTCATGAACACTGCCCCAGTAAATTAAATTCTAGAAGATCTTGAATATTTTGTAACTAATATGACTGGTGGCAGCAACAGCTTCCAGTCAAATTAATTTCATATTATTCAAGGGAATGCATAATAAAAATAATTTGATATTTCTTTTGTGTAAGGTTGAAACGGTTAAACTGCCTGGTAGTAGAGAATATCATTATGATATATGAGATTGTGAATTTTCACTAATATATAAAAATACTCTAAATTATTAAAAAATCTATTAAATTAATTAATATAAAATTTCCGTGTTGGACTGTACGCTACTGTAATGGCTGCATAAATTATATTTTACTCAATATTTCAGAAGTTACAGACATGGGCATTTAGGGTCTCCGTGTAGAGTATATGTATGATTTACAGGACAAAACGAGTTAACACTATTAACCTCACAAAACAGACACCATAAGTTGACCAGGACATAAGAAAGACTTGGATTTGTTAGAAAATTATATTGATTCTTTTGAAAGTAATATAACTGGAAGCGGTTGCTGTCCCAGGCATTAACGTCTTACATTCAAATTATTTTCACAGTCTGCAACAGCTGTCCAGTGTGGTTTCCTTTATATTGAGACGATGGGAAAGAAAGGGTTTAATATTTCTAAAGAGAGACATTTGAGGTCTTTATATAATTCATAAATGCACAAAAGCTATAGATATTTATATTCAATATTGACATCGCTTGTGATATGCACTTTATTTGCACTCTACGTGTGTTGAAAATTAGGATTATCCATTTAATCGTCAAATTTGTTCAAGAAAATTGTAATTTTCTCATAGAAAATGTCCATTTGCAGACCAAGAGAATACTATTTTGTAAAAATTTACCACTGAAATAACTGGCTCGATTATCGAGCCAGTCATTTCAATGGCAAAATTTCAAAAATAGTCTTCTCTTGGTCTGCAAATGGACATTTCGCACGACCACTGCAGAAAATGTTTTTGGCGGCTTTGAGTGTTAAGGGGTTAAACCATACAGTGGAACCTGTCTATTAAGGCCACACTGGAGGAAGGAACCAGACAAAAGTGGTCCTTATGTAGTGAGTAAAATGTATGGTTGCATAGGATTTGTGACTCAGTAAAACTGACCTTTATCTAGAGCAGGTTAACTGAAGATATAGGTACTGCTGTTAATCTGGACCAATGTGGAGCAGTCTGTCTTTACTGATTTGAGATGTATCATATGGCATTCAGTGCTATAGTCATATTACATGTACTTACTAACCGTTTCAACCCTGAATTTATATTTAAAAACTTGGCACTCCATATACATGTAAAAACAGAAAAGTTAGTGAATATTTTTTAACCAAATTTGACTGGAACCTGTTTTCAGACCCAGTTTCAAAATATTCCATAAAATTTTCTTTACATCATAAAGAATTTGTCATTTATGTTCTGTAAGGATTCAACCCGTAGTCCTTTAACCCTCGAATTTATTCAAGAAAATTTAAATTTTCTCATAGAAAATATAGATTTTCAGACCAAAAGAAGACACTTTGAAAATTTGCCACTGAAATGACTGGCTCGGTTATTGAGCCAGTCATTCCGGTGGTAAATTTTCAAAAATAGTCTTTTGGTCTGCAAATGGACATTTCTCAAGACCACTGCAGAAGTCTTGCCCGGCAAATAGACATTCTTCAAGGTCGACTTGGTCTTGAAAGGGTTAAATCTACATCATACATATAAATAAAGATGACCATCATTAGTCCACAGCTTGATGGATATATACAGATCTTAGGTCAACAATGTAGATTATCTATAGATTAACCGTTTAATGTTCAAATTTGTTCAAGAAAATTTAAATTATCGTCAAAATACTCATTTGCAGATCACTTGAGAGACAAATTTTTGAAAATTTATCACTAAAATTACTGGGTTGGTTATCGAGCTAGTCATTCCAGTGGTAAAATTTTCAAAAAATAATCGTTTCATGGTCTGAAAATGAACATCTCCCAAAACCTGTGTAGAAGCTGGCTTTGGTCAGCTTGTGTGTTAACCCTGTAACCCTCATATCAGCCAAAAATGGCTTCTGCAGTGGTCTTGAGAAATGTCCAGTTGCAGACCAAAAGGTAACTATTTTTGAAAATTTACCACTGGAATGACTGGCTCGATAACGGAGCCAGTCATTCCAATGGTAAATTTTCAGAAATAATCCTCTTGGACAAATGGACATTTTCTATGCGGAAATTGAAATTTTTTTGAATAAATTTGATGGTTAAAGGGTATAAGGTATAAGAACGATTAGATTATTGAGAAGTCAGAGGTGTATTGAAATGTTAACGCTTTTAACAACAAAACTGTATCAATTTAAAAGACAATCAACCCTACAGATAAATTGTAGAATATTTTTAAATAGTGTGAGCTCCCAAGCAAATTTCTTTCAAAATATTCAGTATAATCTTTACATTTTGAAAGACTATCTTGTTAGATGAGTGGTGTTGAAAATGCATAATATGATGTATATTAGATCTCCGTTTGAACTAAGAAACACAAGTGAATGACTCACTGTCACTGACTCAAGTTAATGACGTTGAAATGAACCTTAGTCTGTTAGACACATTCAAATGCGCAATTTGTTTCAGTTGATTTCCTCACTTCATTCAACATATCTTCATTAATCGATATTTAAAATACATATGTTTAAAGTATGCTGGATATTTTTTAAACATATTTTGACTGTAACCTGTTACAGTTTTCAGTTAATTGTATTCTTATGAAGATACTAATGCTTGAAAACTAGCTTCTGGTAATGCAGTATGAAATTGGTTATTGTGTCACATTTCAGATATGTTAAAATGGCACTTCATCAGCATGATTAAATTTAAATTTAATGTAATCTTTAAAACTTTAAACATGTTCAAAATTCAAGTTGTTACATTTCTTTAATAAAGAAAATATTTTAAATCCCTAACTGCCTCACTGCTGCAAGCCACTATACAATAATTTCAATTTCACAAAACCTGTTAACTTGCTGAATTTTTTGAAAACAATTTGACTGAAAGTTGTTGGTGGCTTAGTCAAATTGTTTTCAAAATAAGTAGCGGGTCCAAAGATATAACCCTTGGAATATGTTGTCTGCAAAAACTTAGCAGTCAGGCGGTTAACTGGATAAGAGGGGGTTGTCCATCCATTTTGAAGTTATACAATTTAACCCCTTCATCACTGAAACTCCAATACTTCAATATCATTGCAACCTGACAGGAATGCTGTTGAATATTTCGAAGCTATTTGCAAATGTTTCTGGTCAAATTAGCCTCGAACTACTCGATATAACATTTCTTAACTGCCTGCCTGCTGACTACATTTTGCATGGGGTTTAACTCTGGATATGCTGACTATTTTGAACACAATTTGCCTGAAAGTCGTTGGTGGCGAAGCCATCAACAACTTTCAGTCAAATTGTTTTCAAAATATTTATCAGGTCCTGAGATATTGCCCAATGTAATTATTGTATGGTGGCATGCAACAATCAGGTAGTTAATGTGTAAAGAATTTGTCATATATGATTTGTAGGGATGATTGGATTAATTATTGTCAACATTGAAAATAAATGTAACAAATGTTAACGTTTTAAGTTTAAATTTGTTGTTCATCGTCTAGGTAGACCTATAGATTGAACATGTTGTTTTACATAACTTTTGTTTTACATAGTAGGGGAGGTAACTCTTCAGCCACAATAATGTCAGCTTTAGAATCCAGGCATAACCAAGTTGTTGAAAATACATCGCTAATATGTGAGTAGAAATTGGTGAAATGTTCAGAATTATTCGTCCCCACCGTTTGTTCTGTGGCCGACTTCATAGATGTTTCTGCCAGCTGCACCAGGAACCAGCCTGTTCCCCCCCACCACCCCAACCCCCCCCCCCCTCACTGAAGATTAGTAAGTACGTGGAACACTCAGTTCTATCTGAGTCTGTTCCATGTACTCATTAGTCTTCACCTGGTGGAAAATGTGTAGTAAATGAGTTCATGGAGTGATATGCAGCTATCTAATCCATTTCATGGTAATGTTTATAAACTAATTGCGTCTAGATTAATATATGTAAACAGATATGCACGTATTCCACAGAGGCTGGAGTTACAGATACAGTTACATCCCTTGGTGACATTGAGTAGAGATATGGTTAACCCCCTTTGTAAGCTGTGATAATTCAGTGTAGGACTATTACAGAACATTGTTTGTATACTACGCAAAATGAATGAATGAGAATTAAATTAATCTATCATCATTATCAGGGTCTGTTCCTGAGTATATAATAATCATAATGAAATTGTACAGAAACTTGTATTTCAAATTTTGAAAATAAATTTTCATTCAGAAATATCTATACTGTTCTTGAATTCTTTGTAGTAGCCATACATCATTTATTTATCACCATTGGCAATGTTCATTGTCTACAGAGGTGGGTTTGGGTGGTGAAATGGAAGAGTCCAGTTTTAGCTATGCCCCGCCAATCTCTACCTAAGCTTCACCCACATTTCACCCATGTTTGTATCATTCGATACTGCACTCTATGAATCTCAATTTTGAAAAACCTATACAGGTAAGCTGTTTAATAATTTGAAACTAATTTGGCTGGCCAGTGTTGCTGCCTTGTTGTCATAGGCACCCAGTCTAATTGATTCCAAAATATTCAACATGTTTATTAAATAGTAAAGACACATAAGGCGTACAACTTGACATGCTATTAAGCGTTTATGGTGAACTAAATCGTGTCATTCATGACGTAATTGAGGATGATGTCAACATACATTTGACGTAGTTGATTATGGCGCCATATGATTGATTGAGAAACTGGATTCATCAATTGGGAATATATAATACTTGGGTTACAAGGTTTGCCAAAAGTAGAGCTGATAAGCTTCTGTCTACCTTGTACAGTAAAATGGAGCGATAAGATCTGTCACTCAAGTATCTGATGTCATGATCAAATACGTCACTTGTTAGTTTATGTCGCAATCAAAATAATGTAGCTTCATTGCGAAAGTGGCTGTGGTCTGCCACAAAGGTGTACAAATTGTTTGCCTGTGGTGAATTTACAATTTAGCAAACATTGTGTTGAATATTTTGAAACTAACATAACTGGCAGCACTTGCTGGCATATGTACCAACAGCTGTCAGTCAAAGTAGTTTCAAGATATTCAACAGCTTAACTACAAGTCATGTTCAAATTTATATTCTGGAAATTCGGGTTCCAGTTTCTGGAAATGAGCGGGCCATTTCTTGAAATGACTGCCTTTATTGGAGAATCCACCCTATGCCTATTCTCATCTGGCTGGCATATCAACTATATCGTGGCCATGGCTATGCCATGATCTGAGAGCAGATTATTAACCTACGTAGCTATGGCCATACGTCATCCACACTACTGGAATGCACACGTTAACAAAACATTCTCGTCTTACAGCAGTATAGAGAAAAGGTGTTAAGCAGAGTGCTTATGCAGCTGCGAATATCTGCGGAGGGGCCACAGCCACTTCTATTATCTTCCCCTTCAAGGGAAAGAGCAGGGGCAATGTTTCGAAATGTGAGTTGGCCAAGCGTGTGCTTCTCGCCTGATAAAAGTAGTCTTTGTTCGGCGTTGCCCCTCTCCTCGCCGCTAGTGTCCTCTCCAGCCCTGGACATGAATGGTGATGCACGTGTAGCTCCAAGCTGAGCATGGTCCTGCACATTGGCAGCCGGTGGAGTGGACAGGAAATATGTACCTGAATCTGATAGGTGGCATGAGATAGACGTTCTAGGATGGTGTGGTGCCCTTTCAATTTGTAGCTGAGCTTAGCTAACAAATCTTTCGGCCCAACCACCCTCGGTCACTAGTAAGAAATTAATCGCCATACACGCTCCAGTCATACCCGCTTATCTGCCTCCGATGCACACCAGAAGAATGTGCTCATATGCATTCGTGGGCGTCCTCCATAAATTTTTGTAGGAGCTCCGTGTTCAGAGATGGACTTGTAAGCTTGCCCTTGATCGTAAGTGCAGTTACGTTCAGTGGCAGGTTTAGTTTGTACCCCGTGCTAGAGTGGACAGTGGTTAAATAAGCGAACATTATTAATGGCAAGCATGGGTTCCAGTCTCGGCAGTTAACTTGCATCTCCTTTGTGGGCATAATGGCAAAGGTATGCTTAAAGCATTCCACCATGACATCACTGCGAGGGTGTTATAGTGTTGTGCGTGTTTTTACAATACGCAGCAGCCGACACATTCCAGTGAACAGGCGGCTTTCAAAGTGCATTCCTTGGTCGGAATGAATTTCCTGTGGGACCACGAATCTGCAGATGTTGCTGCAGCGGTGAAAGCTTCCTGGTCAGGCAACGTAAAGGTGTCCACCTACTTCGTGAAGTATAAAATGATTACTACTGTCAGAGGTAGTGATGGTCTCTATCATGTCAATAGCCATCCTGCCAGCGGGTGCTACAAAAATCCGTGTCTGCAGGGGGCTCCCATTCGCCATTGGTTATCGAAGTCGCATCTCTGACAAAGGATGCATTTTACTACCCAGTCCCTTATGTTAGCTAAGACTGCAAGTTAGCCACAGCACCTTTTTTCTTGGGCTGGATGGAAACACCATGGGTGGAAATTATGTACCCCAGGAATTCTACCTCCTCTTTAAATAAATGGCATTTCCTTGGCTTTAGTTTGAGATTGGCTGCTGCAAAGGGTTCTAAGACATGGCACAGATTCTGCACAGCACCCTTAAACGTGGAACGGATTATCACAATGTCGCCAAGGTAGCAGTGGCAAATTTGCTACTGAAGCCGGATGAGAACCTGTTCCATTAGCTGTTCAAATATACCAGGGTGGAGCATGGATAACTTGGTGCAGGGTCGAAACGGCCCAGGCTGAGATGCTACAAACGCACCCCACCCAGGACACTAACATCCTGAATCTAATTGTGAACCAATTTTCCCGATCTGATATCTCCCCAGACTTGTCCGAGCCACGCCAAAGAGTGGTTATTTCATAGCACGTTTATAGTGCTATCTCTGAGTGCTTAAGACACAACATTAACTTAAGCCGTTTTCACTGTGGAACATTGCTTTCACCACCACATATGAACACGTGTTCTTCTTCATGCATCGTTTCAGCACACAGTTCTTCAGATGTTTCTTCGATGCCACGAACCTTTCTCATCAACTACTGATAATTCCTTACTGTGATATTAACTTTTCTACTGTGTTTTCGCTTGTACCAATGACTAAAGGGCACCAACATCGACTGCACCAATCTTTGTGAACTGTTCTTATGCACTGATGACTAATAGGCGCTAAAGTCGATAACTTTGCTTTAATTATTCTTATGCACCGATGCCTAATAGGAGCCTTTAGTTTGTATAATATTATATCTTGTGCTGATTACAAGTAGGAACAGTAAGTTCAGCTAGACCTCATTGTTTACACTGTATATGTGTACTACGCCGACTGCCATTCTTAGTCTGTTTCCTCTTGTTAAGTTAAGTTAGTTCTAAGCCAAAATACACACTCGCTTAAATAATACTACAGACTTTCAATAAAGCATCACATAACTTCCTAAAAAAGGCAACACTTTTTTCACTAGGGACCGCCTCACGTGCCTGCACCAATAGACACGAGACACGGCACCAAAACCCTAAACCAAATATTAGCCCAGATATTTCGGTTAGGACATTGTAGCAAACTAAGGCGGTTGCTCTAAGCAGCTATTTGTATTATAAAGCTTGCCTTTCGGTGCCACAAATTGTAACCCATGGCACAGTCTCTCTCTCTCTCTCTCTCTCTCTCTCTCTCTCTCTCTCTCTCTCTCTCTCTTTCTCTCTTTCTCTGCGCCAAACCTACAGCCAAACTGGTCTTACATTGATCTGGTAACTCCCCCTTAGGTTAGATTAGAGCCGACCCTTGGAATCGCAGATGTTCCTCGATGGCTAGAATCCAAACTAGGACGTTTGACACACCCTCCCAAGTACCTTCACTGATATCTTCAGGATAGTCTTTAAGCCAAAGTAGAAATTCACTGCGCGATAATATAATAGTAGTAATGGCCTAACAGTGAAACTTGAACATTTAACATAACCCTAACGCAGTGAAACATTAGCTCCTAGGAACTGAGTATCATAAGGCTCGTTCCCGGCACTCTGATGGCAGCAAAATACGCTCATTGCCGACTAACTCTACGGTCACTGGAAGGGCCTAGTGGGTCCTCCACGCCTTCAAGGAAGGTCACCATAGTCTGCCATCAGCTTCTTTCGCCTCGTCGTAACTAGATGCGGTGCTTATTTAATGCTTTTGAGCTGTCCTGTCTTTGTCTTGTTATTTGTGGTTGTGCAGACACTTAGTCAGAAGTCGCTCATCGGCTTCAGTATGCGTCGGCTTGGCAAAATGTACACGGGGTCCACTCAATAAGTCAGACCTGAGATGGGGGCTTGAGCGAGCTATGCAAGAAGGCAAAACCGTGTTAAAGTTAAGTAGGCATAATCCGTTTGAGGCCTAAACATTCTATATCCGGACTCCACAAGAAGGACTGCTAAAATAGTGTGGCACCTACTAAAGTTCTTCAATGGTTAGGGAGACGACTGCACCAATTTCTCTTTAAATCTGTACACCATCTCTACGTAAACCAGCGTGCGTCCCTTAATATAAATAATAACACATATAATTCAACACATTGGCTTTGTTCTAAATGGGAGAACGGTATTAACCAATTCTCCTCCTCGGCTTTGGCATGGTAGGCATTTTCCTGTGATGGAGGCCCACGCGGGGCACTTTCCTCTCGCAAAACCAATTTATTGGTCAGCATGAGGCTTATTCGTTTTGCATTAAACTAGTGTATGTATGGCAGGAGAGATTTTAATATGCATGGAAAATAAAAACATTTAGGAGGGAATCTGTAAGCCACGCCCCTCTAATCCTGGTGTCACAGGCAGCCAAGAAGTATAAACCCTGGATAAAATACTATGTGCCACAATCAAGCTACGCATGAATGACCACAACAGGCATTTGGTGATTAGTGGCAGTCAGCAAGTCTTGAACGGTCTGAGCCAGTTGATGCATGCCGAAATAGTATAACAAAAGACATCTAATTTTAAATGTTCTGGTTTAAATTGATAGTAGGCGTGTATGTGTACATTGACAGATCGTATGAAAGAAAATTTGGAAAAACTGTTGTCAAATGTCACCTGTCACTTGCATAATCTATATTTAATTATTCTTGTGACCATTGTGGACACATGTATAAAAATGAAGGTTTTATATTGATTGAGGGGATCGTTGGTGGGTGATGCCCACGTGAATATTATCTGTATGCTGTTGTTAGATTTACACGAAGAAGAAAGATATATGATATAAAAACTTAGTGTTGTCAACTTGTTATGATGTTAAAAGTTAAAGCATAGCCTAATCTGAGAAGCTGTATGTTCGTCAATGAAGACAATTGTGCAGTCAGTCAGTCAGTGGAAGTCAATAGTTTAGCCAGTCAGTCGGCCCGTTAGTCAGTCTGTCAATACCTCGGCCGGTCTGTTAATTAGTGAACCGACCATCCGGGAATATTCAAGTCCGGCAGTCAATCGGTCACTTATCACCGGTAATAGACAATTATATTCATCCGTCAGTCAATCATTCCATCGTCAGCCAGATCAGTAGCTTCATCCCCCAAAGCTGTAGACACTTATATATATATATATATATATATATATATATATATATATATATATATATATATATATATATATATATATATATATATATATATATATATATATATATATATATATATATATATATATATATATCTGTCCGACGATCATACCACCATCTCTAGGATTAGATGGAACACAAATAGACCTATGTGCGAAATATGCATACACATTAGACTGTGCAAGGGCTACGAATAAGTTAGGTATCTCTGGCGAGATACAACATGGATGGCGCAGAAACGCCACTCATATTAATAAGGGTATGTTGCTGACTACGGCTCGTCCCTTCCTTACTATTTCTCAGGAAGCCAGCCCTCGACTCGCTGAGCCAAACATATAGAATAAAGTAAGTACTAACCAATCAAAGTCACAATTATGCATCGCCATACAGGCTACATGAATAGCTGTGATGAGACAGTGGTGTTCGGTGTTGGCGGGAATGCTCTCCCGGCCACACTGGAACATGATCGTTTCACCAGCCCTAGACGTTGGTCTTTGTATCCCCAGGTCACCCGAAGTCTCCCTCCTAACTCCCAGAGGAGAGCTAACCAGCAATGCTGGGGTGGGCTCGTACCACTGGTACGAAGTTGAGTCCAGGAAGGAGGTCCTAATGGGACAACGCAGTGCCGGAGCTACAAGGGGTGTTGCACAAACTCAAAGGGCATTTTGTGGAACTGGAATAGTCATGTACCGCCAGGACCTCAAACAGATGCCTACACTCTCTTCCAGGTTCTAATCTGATCAGAGCATGGGTCCAATTGAAAACCTGAAATGGTATCCTGGTCCGATCATACATACTGAATAGTAAACGTGTGCTAAATAGATGAGTGGCCTGCATATAATCAGGGTCTGGCTAGAAAATTGATGTTGCCACACTTGGCATACATTGTTCTGTTGGTCGAGCTCAACAGTGGTAGTGGCTGATAGTACCAACGTGCAAGTGTCTTGCATATCTGAATGTGGAGCCAAGGGGATGCAGTGGCCATCAATTTCTAACTCTTGGCTGCCACCGTGCATGACAGCGCTGCAGCTGCATAGAAAATATGTGACTAGGCATGTGTCGTTGGAAATGCCAGCCTCTACTACCTTCTATATGTAGCAGAAATCATTGATCTGAATGTAGAAGTTCGCAGTCCCTTGTATTTTGAGGGGTATGTCTGTGGCTCTGCACAGCTGTACGGGTGGGCCACTTATCTTCGTCAATGGCCTCACAGAGATCGGTGCTGAAAATGGTCAGCATGGCTCCCGCATCAACCATCACGGTAACACTCACCTTCCCACTCAAACAGTGACACTTCAGTGCATTCTGATAGCATTACAGTACCTTGCATATAATGAGATAGTGGTGGGAAAAAGGGTGGAAAATTGAGTTTCCTAATATTAAAAGGAGGGTAAGGATTTACGAATATGGACTAATACTATCACGGGATAACAGAAGCGCTAGTAGTTACAAGACAGCGGCAATGGTAGACTTCCCATAGCCCATAGAACAGAGATATTCAATGATAAGTTGGTAGCCTCAAGCTAAGGAGCAGATAGGATGTGGTGTCTTTCGAAGGATGCCAGTAGATTGCACGTAAAGCACATCACTAACTTTCCTCCTATGATGCCCAAGCATGCACAGATTCACACTAATACTCTCACTCAAATGGTCACTCGTGCATGCGCAATGCCAGAGAACACAATGAATAATTAATGCGGAGATTGACCACTTAGTAGAATGATTAGAGCTGCAGTGGCTAGTCAATGATTTTGCGTCCCCCATTGGCCAGTCTCTGTGGTTTTTCATTGAAGAATCTGAACCAATCTCCTGGGTGTGGACTGGCGAAAATGAATCCACAATACAACACACCATGAACGAATGAAAAGGTGGAGGGAGATGGATGGTGGCAATATTTATATATGATTAATATGAAGCGGTAACAGTACAAACACTTGCAGTAATGATGATAAAGCAGTTGGCTAAACAAGCAATGGCTATATTTGCGAACAGTGCTATACGAAAGAATAACAGCAGTAATTATGTTCATCATGGTGGGATCTACACAGCAATTCAGAAAATTGTGGAACGAATTCGTCTGCTCTTATCTACTGTGACACTGCTGCACACTCACATAAATCGACTGCTGGCTATTTGGTTATCAATCATGTGTAAAACTTGTTTCGATTGCCTCAACCGCCAATTGCTAGCACATGCGGTTTGAATGCTTGTAGGATACGATCTCCTGGGGCATATTGACTCTGGTTGCCATTTAGCCTCGCCTATGCTGTTAGATGTTCAAAGTTTGCCTTCTCTCTCGCACTGGATGCACGCTTGGCGGTCATCCGTGTATGGTGACGCGTACTGATAATTTTGAAAATTCTGTTTCTAAATGTTTAGTGAATCATTCTCTGTCTCCATCTGATCAGGGAAGGGGGGGGGGGTGTGTGTGTTGAAGGTGGTGTTTTTAACTTGTTGATTTTGTGATCATTTTTTTAATCAGCGATCATATGTGAGTATATCTATTATAAGCAAATTATTGTATATACAAGGGGTATTCCACTCACTTCCACACTGTTCCGTTCCTCCTTTCATAGGCGAACCCTGTCAATGAAGAATACTAACTAAATATACAAGAGGGGGACCTAGGGTGTGATGTGAATGCGCTAATAAGGGTTTGTTTGAGTCTTACTTTATGTACCGTAATTGGCTTTTTTCCTTTAGGTCAGTATCCAGAATACAAGTGGATTTTATGCGTCTCTCTTTCTAAAAAGGGAAAGGCTATGCAATTATATTTCCTAAACAGAATGGGAGAGAGCTTCCAGGAGGCGGGGTACTTTAAGGTGCGTGTGCGTGCTTGTGTGCATGCGTGTTTGTGGCTAAACTAACGTTTGGTTGGCTTATTTCTAGCTTGTTAGTGGTGCACCAAGATTTCACAAAAGGAAAGAAGAGAAAGTAAGAAAAAGGTGGGGGTGGTTAGAAAATCCGTTCTGGATAACCAACACAGACACCCCTGTGAGAAGTTTTTTTAGAGCACTATTTTAGACCTGCCAAGTTTGTGAGCAGGTGTTGTCTGATAAAGGTTTCCGAGAAGTATATACGAAAGAGATGGAAAGAAGATCGTATCTTGATGCCTTGCCAGGAATTTAGACTGGAGGACTGAAAGCGGAGGCCGAAATGTTTTCCTATCTAATAGGTTTTCGCGTAAGCCAGTGAAAGAGGGGTAAAAGAAAATCGGTTAGTCAATGCCAACGCCAGCACATGTTAGCTTAATTTTCGAAATTCCTTACTCATATTTCAGGCTCCATGATTCAAACCTGAGGGGTCTGGTAGTTATTTCAAAAATAGTCAACAGGAATCATCTATGATTGCTTTGAAATAACTTAAAATTAAAATACATCTGTTTATTATATTTATAGCAATGTGTTCACCCTTTCCTTTGGTGAGATAAGGGTTCTTCTTCTTCTTTTCGATCGCTGGTATCACACTTGGAGAGCCGTTCTCAAGATGAAATCTGTGGTTTTCTGCAGTTCTTCCACAGACCCATACAGCTTTTCAAGAAAAGAGGTTGACAAAGGCCAGATCTCTTCTCTCAGCAGCCGATACGTACTGCAACATAGAAGTATGTGCTCTGTGGGTCAGACTTGAGATTTCAGTGTTAGATTAGTCTAGGTTAATCTGTCTGGTGAATCGTAATGAAAGTAATACTGGATGGGCGGATGCCACTTTCTTTATATACGGTAATACACCTACATGTATGTGATGATCACTAGGGACAAGCAGTGCATATTTCAGTAGCAAAGAGTGGACAGGGCAAGAAAAGGTCAAAGGCCATCGATCTTCAATTTCTGTCTTGAAGTTATTGTCTCATTCCAATATGCTGAAATCTGATCATTTGGTGTGCTGATGTTTTGTGTTAGGGTTACCTTGTTTCAACAAAACCTTTGCTCAAGCGGGCAAATATTACACTCATGACAAATGGATATCATCTTGGTTAGGCTGTTTAGCTAGGATAAGGTGGTTACAATGTAACTTAGGTAGGATAGAAGTACCATGTCAGGAGTTTCATACGCTAGTTATGCAATCAAAATATTAAACTCATAAAATCCATGATGGCTGCTGTAAAAAACTTGGCCAATCAAATTTCTGTATAGAAGTTCAGAAGCCTACATGTACCACCATATGGTGCTTCCAGCCAAGTTAGGTTGAAATCCACTAAGTGATAAATGAGTATAGGCCTTTTAAAGCAGCAAAAGTTGACAGAGGACATGCAAACAACAGATGGATGAACAGACGGATGATGGGTCAATGATGGATGGTCGCCATGCCATACGATCACTGAGCTAACAATCTTAATTCCAAGCATTATGGTGACACAATTTGGGTTATTACAGAAACTAATATGTAGATGATATCATGATGAATGGTAATCGACTAGTGATCTACAGTCATACAGAGTCCTCATCATTGTACAGGTGAATACAACTGAGTGGAGAAAACAAAAGTTATTTGTATTTATAATTGTGTTTTTACAGGTTTAACCCTCGCGAATAAGAAAGGCTGAGGGAATGCTAATGAAAGCAATAGAAGATTCAAACAAAATTGTAACTATTAAATAAGATCTTTTGATGTGTATGTGTTAATGAAATTGTTAAAGTAGAATACAACTAAATTTTCTTAAAATTATAAGCATATATCTTGTTCGGGAATTAATTTAGTACGACGTCTTCAGGCACCAAATTATTCTAGGCGTCTTGAAGCCATTCCCCAATAAGCTTCTGGATTTCTGATTCTGTTGTATTCTTCTGGTTCCTACATTTGTACGCACAAAACCTGTGAAACAGAAAATAACTCATTTTACATCTATTCATACACTGTACAGCTCAGAAATAAGTCAAATTGCTTACAAAACAAAAGCAGGTTAGTCTAATAGTCATATTAGTTAGAATAATTTTGAATACGATGTAAGAAATGTTAATCGACTATTTTGAACATAATTGAATTGGATGTCTTCCAATCCAATTATGTTCAAAATATTCAACATTACGTTTGTTTTTGTTTTGGAAACATGTTACAGTTATTTCTAAGATGTACAGTACCATATATCACACACCAACATGTACTTTGCCTACAGACACGTACAGGTATGCGGGAGCATCCAGGCAGACGGGTCCTACAATGCAGCAGCAGCACTGCTGTTATGGCAGCAGTGGGGGAGTGAGTGGAGGATGACGGAGGAGGAGCAGCATCAGGGAGTGGAGGATGAGGTGATAGAGGATTTATCATGTCCTTTTCCTTCACAGAAGTTATAATGTCATAACTAGGATGTGCATTGCATTGTGGGTAATCAGTTCCACTTGATTCAAGCGCATGCGTATAAGTGCAACTTTCGCACTCAGAAAATTTGCGAGATCACTCCCACTATATTTTTAGATATGGAGACCGGTATCCAGTCAATTTAGAGACCGGTAACTAGTCGATTTACCTACAAGAAAATGCTCCTCCTAGTTATGTCATAATTTCTGTGAAGGAAAAGGACAGGATAAAGCCTCTACCGATGAGGGGGAAGGAAGAGCAGCAGCAGGACATGGTGGTGGATGAGGGAGGAGGAGCAGCAGGGAGTGGAGGATGAGGAGCAGCAGCAACAGGGGGTGGAGGGACGAGCAACAACAGCAGCCGGGACTGGAGAATGAGGGATGAGCATCAGCATCAAGGATTGGAGGATGAGGGAGGAGCAGCAGCAGCAGGGACTGGATAATGAGGGAGGAGCAGCAACAGCAGTGGGGAGTGGAGGATGAGGGAGGAGCAGCAGGGAGTGGAGGATGAGGGAGGAGCAGCAGTGGGGAGTGGAGGATGGGCGATGAGTAGCAGCAGCAGCAAGGAGTGGGGATGCGGGAGGAGCAGCCGCAGCGAGTGGAGTATGAGGGATGAGCAGCATGGAGTGGCGGATGAGGAATGAGCAGCAGCAGGGAGTGGAGGATGAGGGGAGGCACAGCAGGGAGTGGAGGACGAGGGAGGGTGAAGCAGCAGCAGGGGTGGAGGATGAAGGAGGACAAGCAGCAGGGAGTGGATAATGAGGGAGCAGCAGCAGCATGGGGTGAGGATGAGGGATGAGCAGCAGCAGCAGCAGAAGGGAGTGGAGGATGAGGGAGGAGCAGCAGGGAGCGGAGGATGAGGGAGGAGCAGCAGTAGGAGTGGAGGATGGGGGATGAGGAGCAGCAGCAAGGAGTGGAGGATGAGGGAGGAGCAGCAGCAGGGAGTGGAGTATGAGGGATGAGCAGCAGGGTGTGGTGGATGAGGAATGAGCAGCAGCAGGGAGTGGAGGATGAGGGAGGAACAGCAGGAACTGGAGGATGAGGGATTAGGAGCAGCAGCATCACAGAGTGGAGGATGAGGGAGGAGGGAGGAGGGAGGAGCAGCAGCAGCAGGGAGTGGAGGATGAGGGGAGGAGGAGCAGCAGCAGAGTGTGGAGGATGAGAGAGGAACAGCAGGGAGCGGAGGATGAGGGAGGAGCGGCAGCAGGGAGTGAAGGATGATGGAGGAGCAGCAGCAGGGAGTGGAGGATGAGGGAGGAGCAGCAGCAGTAGGGAGTGGAGGATGAGGGATGAGCAACAGCAGCAGGGAGTGGAGGATGAGAGAGGAACAGCAGGGAGCGGAGAATGAGGGAGGAACAGCAGTGGGGAGTGGAGGATGGGGGGGGGGGTGAGGAGCAGCAGCAGCAAGGAGTGGAGGATGAGGGAGGATCAGCAGCAGGGAGTGGAGGATGAGGGATGAGCAGCAGGGAGTGGCGGATGAGGAATGAGCAGCAGCAGGGAGTGGAGGATGAGGGAGGAACAGCAGGAACTGGAGGATGAGGGATTAGGAGCATCACAGAGTGGAGGAGGAGGAGCAGCAGCAGAGAGAGGAGGATGAGGGAGGAGCAGCAGCAGGGAGTGGAGGATGAGGGAGGAGCAGCAGCAGGGAGTGCAAGATGGGGGAGGAAGAGCAGGGACTGGAGGATGAGGGAGGAGCAGCAGCAGCAGGGAGTGGAGGATGAGGGAGGAGCAGCAGTAGCAGGGAGTGGAGGATGAGGGAGGAGCAGCAACAGGGAGTGGAGGATGAGAGAGGAACAGCAGTGGGGAGTGGAGGATGGGGATGAGGAGCAGCAGCAGCAAGGAGTGGAGGATGAGGGAGGAGCAGCAGCAGGGAGTGGAGGATGAGAGAGGAACAGCCGTGGAGGATGGGGGGTGAGGAGCAGCAGCAGCGGAGGATGGAGTATGAGGGATGAGCAGCTGGGAGTGGCGGATGAGGAATGAGCAGCAGCAGGGAGTAGAGGATGAGGGAGGAACAGCAGGAAGTGGAGTATGAGGGATGAGGAGCACGCTGCTTCCTGACATTATAGGTAACGATATATCCAAGCTTAGTTCTAATAGGATTAATGAGCAGAGGTCAAATAGCAATGTCAGAATGACCTTTGACCTAGTGACCTCCCTATCAGCACACATCTTCCTTATAGTATAGGGGAGCATGTGTCCAAGTTTAGTTCTGGTAGTATGCAGCAATTCTCAAATATAAATGTAAATAATTTCCTAAGCACAACAACTTAATGTTGAAAAAGCAGAGGTCAAATAGCAATGTCATAATTACGGTGACCTTTGACCTAGTGACCTTACTGTCAGCACACATTCTTTGTTATGGTATAGGGAACCATGTGTCCAAGCTTAGTTCTGGTAGTATGAGCAATTCTGAAATATAAATTTGGTAATTTATGATTCAAAGCTGACGCAAAAACTTAACGTTGACGCCGCTGCTGTCGGAAGATGATACCAATGTGTCGCTTCCTGCTTCGCAGATGAGACAAAAATTCATGCTGACTTTGCAGGGCTAGAAATTAACCACTGATCCTGTAATCCATAGGCCTTTTTTGCATATGCATCAGTAACGGATCACTGTTTCAGTGGTCCAGTAGTTTTAAGACAATTCAAACTTATTTACTGCTTACTTCATCAACCAGCTCATCCAGCTGTTGAAATCTTTTGTTTTTAACCCTTTAATGGTCAAGTCGACCAAAATGGCCTCTACAGTGATCTTGAGAAATGTCCATTTGCAGGCTAAGAGAAGACTATTTTTGAAAATGTACTGCTGGAATAGCTCGATAAATGAGCCACTCATTACAATGGTAATTTAAAAAAATAGACTTCTCTTGGCCTACAAATGGACATCAACTAAACACACATTTTGAGTTCCTGACCACTAAATGATTAATTATCCTCATAATATGGTGTAAATGATGCATTCAGAACATTTGATTAATTTTATTTTCTGAATGGTTTATTTCATCTGAACTGTACACAGTAATAGAGATACAATATAATAATATTATTATTATTATTATTATTATTATTATTATTATTATTATTATTATTATTATTATTATTATTAATTATTATACAGTACGGATCAGTACTAAATGCCAGGGATCTGTGAAGTTTGTGGTGTACTGATTTGTATGGATTACCGTTAAAATGTTAATTTCTAGCCCTGCTTAGGCATGATTTCTACTTATGAGGCACACACACATGCATGTGAGTGCACGCACGCACGCACGCACGCACGCACGCACGCACGCACGCACGCAAGCACGCACGCACACTCACACACACACACCGTAATACATTGTATGTGTTGCAAACCACACAAATGTCATACGTTATACAACTTACTTATTACTACACGTTAAGATTCATGAACGCGAAATCACATTTGTCTCCTTCGCCACACGAGTTGAACACCAGTGGAAGTGCATTGGTCCAAGGAAGCGTTGAACCAACTTTTCAAGGTTTCTTCTCCCAATTACGCATTGTGATTGCTCTAGAAAGATAAAATCAAGGCACAATTGCATACATGTATCTAGTGTTTTATAGAGTGAAATAAATCTAACAAATCTCTCTCTTTTGAAAAATGATACCACGGTAGTCCTAGTATACTAGCATATATTACACCAATTGGCTGATTTTTATTAAATTTGGCAGTTGGTTCCACCAATGAGGTTGAAAATTTTTTTGTGGCCAAAAAGTCGATTGCATAAACACATCGACCAACAAGGCGGATTTAAGCTGCTGCGTCACTGAATGCTGTGGCATGGGGCACTTACCTAAGGGTCACAGTGGACTGTTTGCCGCCTTTGATCAGCTCATTAATGGCCAAACTACCTCTTATACGTAGTCGTCTTCAGGAATATGTCATTATTGAAAGTCTATTTGCGTGTTGAGATTATTTTTGTAAATTATCACTGCAATGACTGGCTCGCTAAGCGAGCCAGTCATTCCAGTGATAAATGTTCAAAAACTCGTCTTGCCTTTGCTGCAAATGGACATTCAGCAATGACAGATTTTAATTTTTCTTAGCCAATCTTGCCCATCAAAGGGTGAATCACTGATGCCTGCTGTTGATCTGTCAAGGACAAGGGCCAAATAGGAATTTCCATCAATTAACATCAACTGTTCCAGTTCAGGTGCCTAGATTGAATATGGATTTACTCAGCATCAAGGACATCAGAAAAATGATAACGCTGTCTATTATCGATATTACGTTGGCTGAGGTGCTGGCAAATCATTTTCCTGGTGACTTTGTCGATGTCTGGTATATTGGAATAGATGTAAATAGATGGACTCTGTCGACGAAGGAAATTGATTGACAATAAGTCTCCTTCGACTTCAGTTACTTGTCCGAGAAACCTACAATGATGCCCCTGGGCTTTGTACTTGACAAAGACAAATTCACGAGTAGTAACATTGGGATCTACAGACAGAACAGAAGAGTTATTGAAAGTGGTAGGAACTGTGGAGTGAGGTGTGGGCCTGGTCTGGAAACACATGACTTCTTCTATGGTACAAACTGAATGTGTTTCGTTTAATTGTGCATTGGTGTATATTTTGGTGATGACCATCATGCTAGTCAAAGCCTTGATACTATGGATACCAAGTGTTCCTTTGACTTGCAGAAGGCCATCCCATAACTCTTCCAATTTCATTTCCTTTGTATGATTATCTATGGCTATGGAAGTAATCATTATTATCTTTATTCTCGGGCAGGCCGTTGCTGCTTCCTCGGTAAAAGTAGTTGCATTTGATACCACCACTTTCCTTGTGAGAATAGCAGTGGCCACCACCCTCTTCACAGTCCCTCCTAGACCATCAACGGCCCCTTTGCGATGTGATGTTGCGAAATAGTTCCACTGAATTTGAATGCCATAGTTGATGTTTTAGGTATTTAGAATAGAGAAAGTGTACTTGTTCTTAAACTGCGATCCTGGTCCGTCACTAAAGATCTTGAATCGCCTATGTAATTTTAAATGTGTGACAGGTGTTACAAATATTTTATAATTTTATAACAACAACAACAATAATAATAATAATAATAATAATAATAGTAATAATAATAATAATAATAATAATAATAATAATATTATTATTATTATTATTGTTGCTATTACTATTATTATTGAATTATAAGATATGTGTAACACCCGTCACACATTTTGTGACGGGTGTTACAAGTTTATAAAACGGCATAGAAATTTTTTGTGGCAGAATCTTCTAGGTAATGGCCCAGCATTGATTTGGTATACGTGTAGATGTCTATTTAGAGGATTCAAGAGCATTTTACAATTCTCCAAGCCATTAGACAATTATTCAAACTTTTTGCAAAAAATATGACTGGTGTTACATTAATACATTTTTTCGAACTCATGATTAAATTTTTTTAAATTGCAAAATGTCTTCAGTGATTGTTTTAATCCCAAATAATATGTTGTTAATCGATAAACACTCGTTATAACAATATTGAACCATTCTCCTGGTGATATCTAATATGTATTTATTAATGTTTTAAACAACCCAAAAACAACCTCAAAATAATAAACACATTGACACCTACAAACCCCTGATTAAAAGACATAAAAACAAATTCAAATAGACAACAAAATTTATTATTAGGGCAATTTTAATTTTTACAGTTCATCTCCTTCTTTTCATGGAATTGCCCATATTCAGGTTTCAAAGTGTAAACAGTGAGCAGACCTTAGCTAGAAATAGCTGGTGCATTGCTACATGTGCATATGGATACCTCTATTTTAAAACAATGAAGAAAATATCTCTGACATAAGAAGTGATCTGTTGTATCAAAGCTGCAGTGTATGTAGTGTTGAACGAAATGTTTGAGCTATACTCGCACCATTGATTTCTCAGGGCGAGTTTGATTGTGTATAAAACATGTCTTACACGTATCAATTGGCAGTTAGACTTGGACTGCAGTACCGGTAACTCATCGATGGCAGCAGGACACCAATCCCGTGCTAAGCCATACGGTCAATGTCGACAGTCCACATATTGTATTTACCACATGAAAGGATTCCGATCGATACACCAGCTACAACAGAATAGAATTACAAGTTATATATGCATTATTTTTTATGAACGACCAATAAAAATTCTAAATAGAATGGAGTTGACCACCATAAGATCGCTCTAGCAAAATTTGTTTAAAATCTTTAGTTTAGACAGGGCTTCCACTAGTGGAACTCCGGGAGTACTAAATTCCCAAATCTCATGTTTGTACTCCAAAAACAAAGACCTTCGACTTCCTCTTTTTCTGTCCTTGACACCACTGATTGCCTGATTTTAAAGGGGGTACTCAGCGGTATTCTTAAAATAGCTAACAAATCATGATATATATAATGCTCTATTTATTAATTAAAACGATAATATTTTCCAATTTAAACAACTGCCTCAAGGGCCTTAGCGCTCACATGTATGATTAGCATTTGAACCATTAGCATTTGAACAGACATAATACTTTAAATTCAGCAGCAACAAGACAGTAAATACGTGTACAAAATTCGGAATTCAGTACACTCAATATTTAGTGGGAAATTAATGATGACCGATGACCACACAATCACATTGAGCCTTAGGTTCCATCCTCCCAATAAAAAATCCAATATGGCCATCAAATCCTAAATTTGGATTGGTCCATGACAACCACGTTTTATCAAGGATCAAGTTCTCTTCAACAAATTTTAATCACCCATACTTATTGATGAAATTAAATCTCTAATGAGTTGCCTGATCGGTACAGTAGTTCCTGAGATGTCATTTTGGAGAGCAAGAAGGCCACTGGAACAAGCGGTTCATGAGGAGCATCGTTCTTTTAATTTCTTTTTCTTTTATAATTCAAGATGGCCACCAAAAAAATAGACCAATCAAAATTCTGTGTACATGATCTGAAAGCACACCACTCTATGGTCCTTACAGCCGAGTTTGCTTGAAATTGTTCAGGCGGTTAATGAGTAGCATTTTAACTGTTTTCTGACGAGAAATTCAAGATGGGTGGCGAAAAAATAAACCAATCAAAATTCTGTATCCATGTTCTGAAGCATAGCACACTAGAGTCCTTCTAACAGAGTTTGCTCGAAATCGTCCAAGTGGTTAATGAGTAGGCTCTTAACTGAGTTTCACAAATTTTCAGATGAAAATCCAAGATGGCCACCAGAAATATTGACCAATCAGTATTCTCGTTAGAAGAGTTGAAGCCTACTGAAGTTGGGACATTTATATTGGAGCAACATTTTAAATGATTTCCGAATTTTTTTTCGGAAAATCTAAGATGACTGCCTGACAATCTGAACAATCAATGTTCTGAAAAGAAATCCTACCACCATATGATCCTTCCAGCGAAAAGTGCTTGAGATTGCCCAAACAGTTAATGAGGAGTAGGATTTTAACCGATTTCCCACCATTTTCCAGAAAATTCAAGATGGTCACCAAAAGAATAGACCAATCAATATTCTGTATACAGGTGCTGAAGCATATCAAACTAGGGTCCTCCCAACCAAACAGGGCTTCCACTAATTTCTAAACACAGGAAGTCCTGGACTTCCTGTGTAGTAGTTTTGGGAGTCCAAGCATGGAAGTCTAAAATGATTCCCATACATTAAACTTGCTTAAATCATAGTTTTAGGAGTATCAGGGCCAGAAAATGAAGGAAATTTCAATTTCCCTTTCTCCGAGATCTAACAATACTCACCATTCTATTACTTCAGATGCAGCTAGCCCTGATAGCTGGGCCCTAGGACTATAGACTTAGAAAGCTTTACCGACCCCTGGAACCGGGTACTCGGCTCCCAACTGCCGAGTACCCGTTTGCCATGAAGCTCATATTGTTTGCATAGCCACCAAACAAGAGAAACCCATGGCTTGCCTCTGGGAGGCTGGGTCCGTAATAGAATGGTGAGTATTGTTAGATCTCGGAGAAAGGGAAATTGAAATTTCCTTCATTCCCCTTCGATCAATACTCACCATTCCATTACTGCTGATATACAACAGATTTGGTCAGTAACCTGGTGGGAAGGGGCAAGCCATCAATTGCTACTTTTGCCCCTTGGAGAAAGAGCTAGACTTAAACTTGATTAATGGAGACCTAAAAGAAGTTAACGGAACCGAATCACATTCGCATCACTGCCCCCCCCCTTTTTTTCTCCTAAGAAAAGGGAGAGAACTCACGAACATGCATTTCGCCTGAAACACAAATATGGCAAGAGGGTTAACTGCTCTTTGCATATATATATATATATATATATATATATATATATATATATATATATATATATATATATATATATATATATATATATATATATATATATATATATATATATATATATATATATATATATATATATATATATATATATTTATATATATATATATATATATATATATATATATATATATATATATATATATATATATATATATATATATATATATATATATATATATATATATATATATATATATATATATATATATATATTAGCCTGGGAATGAGCATGAATATATAAGATGAATGAACATGATATAGAGACATAATACAAAAAACTCTCAATCTTGAATTACCTCATGATATTTGGATTCCAGACGTGGCGCCTCCAACCATTCACTTGTCCGGCCATCAGTGACACAATCTGGTTGACATCCTCTTGCTCGACCATGTCTGCGTCTTAATTCTTTCTTACAAATGCCAAAAAAGGGAGAAGAGCAGTGTGGTCGTATAACTATCGTTTCAAAACAGCTAAAGCGAGTGGATTGGCGGAGTCTGACACATCCCTCATAAAGTAATCCGTGAAAGAGGACTCAGTGCCATTGTGCAACAGCCATGATGTCCTCTAACGGAACACCACTGTAACGGGCGGTCGAGGCGGCTATTCCTCTAACATTGTGTGCCCTTGCGCATTGCACCTGGTGCCCAGTCGCAATCTCATGGGTAGTCTAAATGCATTCGACTACCCAACGAGAGATAGAATCCATGGATGCGGCGCCATATGGCTTCTTATGGCAGGTCCACAGATGTCTATCATTCAACCGTAACGGGTCTGTCCATTTCTTGTACTTAGTCAAAGCACGGACTGGGCACCAGACACTGGCATCACGATCAAACCTAGTTAGTTTCGGTATAATGATCGGTTTGCCGGGATATCTCAAAGATTGATTCTTTGACATAAACTCTGCTCTTGGCAGTAGACGCAGACCCTCTCCGGAGACAATAAATCGGTCCCTCTCTGCTGAAAGTGCATGGATCTCACTGCGCCTTCTAGCTGAGGAAGCTGAAAATAGAAAGACCGCCTTTAGAGTCAAATACTTTAGACTAGCCGAACGCAATGGTTCGAAAGGGTGCTTGGCCAGTACATTAAGCACTAAAGATAGACTCCAGGCTGTAATGACTACCGGTTGTCTCGGTCGGAGATTGCTCATTCCCTTCACCATCACATTCATCTGGGCCACCTCTGGACTATCCCTATTGGCTAGACAAGGGATAACTGATGCCAAAGCTGACTTGTATCCAGCAATTGTGATGGGAGCTAGTCCTGAAAAGAACAGCTCACAGAGAAAGTCTGCTATTTACTTAATAGTGGGTTGAAAGGTATCAATACCCTTTTCTTCACACCAGTCTGCAAATCTGTTAACTTTGTTGTTATATGACTTGAAGGTTGACCACCTTCTCGCAGCTGCGATGAAATCTGCAGCTTGTCGAGAAAAGCCTTCCGACATGGAACGTTGTTTGATAACATCCACGCAGTCAATTTGAACATTTCGGGACGCTCGTGTAAGAAGCGTCCCTTGGCCTGGGATATTATGTTCGGAATCTCGGGTAACTGCACTGGGTTTTCCACCAGCAGATCTAGAAGATCCGTGAACCACGCCCTGCTGGGCCAAAACGGCGCTATTAGCAGGACCAGGCACGGTTCCTCCCTGATCTTCACCAATATCTTCGGTAGAAGAATGGTGGGTGGGTACACGTATGCGTGCATCCCTCTCCAGCTTATCGCCAGAGCGTTTGTATCGACAGCATTTGGATCTGGAATCGGCGAGACATAAGTCATGATTTGAGCATTTTCCCATGTGGCGAACAAGTCCATGTTGGGTTTGCCCCAATGCTCGAAGATCCTGTGTAGAACTGGAGGGTTGAGAGACCATTCTGTTGGCAGAACTCTCTGTCTGCGAGACAAAGTATCCGCCAGAATGTTCAATTGCCCAGGAATGTGAGCTGCTTTCAAAACGACCGAGTAATTCCTGCACCATTGAATCAAGTGCCACACTTTGATACACAGTGTGGGTGACTTGGTCCCGCCTTGGTGATTTACGTATGATACTACTGTCGAGTTGTCCGACCGTATCAATATCGCCTTGCCCTTGACTTTTGGAAGAAACCTTTCCAATGCCAGTTCCACTGCCATCATTTCCAACAGATTGATATGCAGCTGGCTCTGCTGGAGAGTCCATGTGCCCGAGACCTGGTGTTCTCCCAGGCAGGCCCCCCCCCATCCCTCCAGCGATGCATCCATGTACACGGGCAGCTGGGGTGGGTAGGTGCAGCGAAACTCCTACTAGGAGATTCTGACGCTTTTTCCACCATACAAGATGCGACATTATTGGCTCCAAAACTGGCACCAGCTTTGACAGGGGTTCTGTTCTCTGTTTCCACAGAGACATCAGATACAACTGGATAGGTCTTCGCATCTGAGCAGCGTATGTGATTACCTGCTCCATGGAGACCATCATGCCCAGCATCTGAAGAAACCGCCTCGCCTGAATGTGGTTTCCCAATCGAAAACTCTTGAGGATGGCTAACAGAGACACCACTCTGGGCTCTGGCGGGTAAACCCTGCCCTCCTCGAGATCAATTCGCATCCATAAATAAACGAAATGTTGAGTGGGTGTCAACTCGGATTTCTCCTTGTTGACTATCCAGCCTAGATCTGAAAGCAACTTCAGAGTCAGAGCTGTATCCACCTCTAACCTGGCTGATGCTTCTGCTTTGATCAGCTAATCGTCTATGTAGGTGTGAAGCGCCACGTTATCTTTTCTGAGAAACGCTGTCACCGCAAGGACCACTCTGGTGAAAACCCATGGAACTGTCAACAGGCCGAATGGGAGGACTATAAACTCCCATACTTGATTCTGAAACACAAATCTCAGAAACCTGTGACAACTCCTGTTCATTGGAATGTGGAAATATGCATCTTTCAGATCGATCGATACACACCACATTCCCTTCCTCAGTCCTGCCATTACCGACCTCGGAGTTTCCATCTGAAACCGAGGCGTATGGATAAACCAATTTAATGGCATGACATTGAGTACGGGTCTCCATCCCCCTGTGCTCTTGGGGACAAGGAACATGTTTGAATAGAAGCCTGGAGTGTTCCGGTTCGCTGGTTTTATTGCTCCCTTCAAAAGCAAACCTGACACTTCGTTTTGAATGGCTTCTAACTTGCCTGGTTCACTTGGAACGGGTGTCCAGACAGGTGCCAAAGACAGATTCTGTGGTGGAAAGTCCCACCACTCTGGCATGTATCCCTGGGATAACCACACCAGGACCAGACTGTCTGACGTCACACCTCGCCAAGCCTCGACGAAACGCATGAGCCTTCCACCCACTATAGACGCCTCGACGCCTAATGGAGGTGTCTGGCTCGCAATCCACTCCCCCCCCCCTCTCTTGACGAGAGCGAGAGAGAACCATTTTGGTCTTGGCTTGGCCGGTCTAACTGGCACCGCTGTTCCTGTAATACAGGTGCGGTCCAGGCAGATGCGAAGGGAGCTCTCATACCCTCAGGTACGATCCGCTCCCTTCTTTCCGCCCTTTGAGGACTTATCTCGGGCGATCAGGAGCAACATTGGGGAGGGTAGGAGCCTCCACAACCTTCTTGGCTTTCTTCGCCGGAAGCAGCTGAGAAAACGCAGAAGCAGAGGCAGCACCAGGCTTAGCTTTCGCCTTGCCTTTGTACTTTTTCTGCTTCTTAGAAGGTTGCACGGTCAGCGGCTTAGCTACAGCCCCTAGTGCGTGCGCCTGATGCACTAGTTCTAGCTGCAGGTTAACTGCCAACCGATTCTGCGCAATGCTGGCCGTGTCCTCTAAGATGGCCCGTGCCTGGCCACCAAAGATGCTATGGCCTGTCAGGGGCGTCCCAAGAAGACGCTCCCTGATGGCCGTAGCTGGACACATATGGTCAAGAACCATCTGCCTCCTGGACTTGGTTACACGCGCCTGCACCCTTGCCAATGCATCCATAGACAGCACCAGGCCGTCATTGACGCACGAAAGCACCACAGGTGGCACAGGGTGGCCTGCCCCCGCTTCAGCTCACACCGACTGAAGAAGGCGATAAGAATGGGTGACAGCACTCATAGCTGCCATCACACCCTCATCACATAGGGACAGGACTTCATCATGGTGTCCCTGAGATTTGTCCACCAGTGCCGGGGCGGGGCTACCCGCTCCAGCACTCTGGACACCCAGTACCCATCAGTCATCCTCGGTGACCGACGGGACAACACCATACCTGTCGTAATCCCCCTGTAGAATACGACATCTCGCCCGCACCTCCCTGGAGGCCGCAGGAAGCTAGCCCTTGGTCATGAGTTGTTTGCTATAAATAGCATCAAGTAACTCAATAAACCTTGGATCCAGTCCAATTGACTGGATCCGGGCTGCGGGCAGGATCCCCGTCCTAATCGATGCCACCGATGGACGGCGTGCATCCTCCTCGGCCATGGTCGGAACCACAGATGGGTCTACCCTGGCTAGCCAAGCCAGAGCCTCAGACCACTCCATCTCCAAGGACACTCCCGTGAACACATCACCCGTTGACATGTTCATGGTCCTACCAGCAATGGCCTCCCGGCTAGGAGCCATTACTGATATACCAGGAACTCCGGTACCGTACGGTTCCGCCGCCACCCCATGGAACACACCAGTCCATGGAGTAGGCCCGCACGGAAAACTGTGCAGACCCGTAGCGGTCGCGCAACCATGGCCAAACACATGGTGCTTTCAAAAACGGTGTCTCAGCAGAGGTGCTACAACCTACCACTGCCGTTTTACATAGGAAAGAAGGCTTGTTGTGTGTGGAAAAAGATGGGGATGTCCTTGCTGCAGATGGGGTGGGGGGAGGCAACGTAGGCACTGACATATGTGAAGCCGTGCATTTTGGTGTCAGAGTGAAAATTGATTTCTGTGAGTGATGGTTAGCCACTGAACGTTGTTGCATGAAAGCCGCAGTTGAGCCGAGAGGCGGATATGGGCACCGAAGTGGCTCTGGTTGATTCGGTGCCGTTAGCAGTTTGACTGCTTCTCTGGTTGCAGTGTGCTGCGGTCGGGAGCAGGTGTTGTAGAGGGAGGTCAGTTAGGACACCGCTCCCTCCAATGTCCTGGCTGACCGCATCCGATACAGGTGTTCGGTGGCGGTGCGGTGTTGGTGGTGTTTGCTGTCCTAAACTGGGTGATGGCGAGGTTGGTGCTGAGTGTTGTAACCAAATTAGTGAGTGCGGAGATTTGTTTGTTAATCTCTTCTATCCACTCTCTCATGTTGCCGTTGTTGTTGTTGTTGTTTAGCTGGTTCCCGCGCCCAGGGGCCCTGTTGTACCCTCCTCTTTGGGCATGGCCCCTTCCTCCATGCGCTTGATTCTGATTGGAATTCTGCACATCCGGTGGTGGTGGTGTTGTCTGTGTGGTCGGTGTCGATGATCTGGGGGGAGCACTAGTGGGCGGGGCGATAGCTGCACCCTCTATCCCGTTGATAGGATGGAGTTGGCCTCGGTTATTCTTTTCCCACTCCAGAAAGTTCTCAATGTGTACCGCGGTTGCCGTTAATTGGGCCAAACTTCTGTGGTCACTGAGAAACAGTTTTTCTTTCAGGGTGGGTTCACCACTTATTGCATCGATGAAGGTGTCTAAATGCAAATGTATCATGCCCTCTGTATTGGTGCTCAGATAGGCGTGGGTGACTAGCCTCCTAATTCGACTGGCTAACTCAGGAAGAGTTTCTCCTGTGCGTCGTCGAAGATTTTTAAATTGAAGATGACTGGTTTCCCCGAGGTCCGTGTCACCAAATCGCTCCGTTAGTGCTCATTCCAACTGTGCGTAGGTGGGAGTGTAATCCGTTCCCAGATCCGCAAGAACTTGAAGGGCTTTTCCGGAATGCTTTGCGCCGAGATATTCACCAATTTGGCGATTGTCCCAGCAGTTAGTTCGACTTATGATCTCGAACTGTATCTTATAATTGGTCCAGTCATTCTCCCCACTAAATTCAGGAGGGAGGATGACTCGGCCAAGACCACGGGAAGAATGCAGTGGTTGAAATCCGCGTTGTGCAGGTATCTGGGAAGCTGATGACTGTACTGAGGTTGGTCGTAGTGCAGATGGTGGTGGTGTCAGTGTTTCTCGTCGATGCCGATGCTGAGGAGCCAGGACACACGAACTCCAATTTAATGAGTCCACCCCATTTGTAGAGCCATAGACCGGCATGGGTCTATGGACGGGAGGCGGATTATTGTGAAGATCGTGAGGTCATTCCTCCGAGGTGAGCCCCACATCGGGCACCACTTGTAGCTCGCCGCATAGTGTCGGGTCATTCCGGTGTAGTATGTCGACTCGGCACAAGTGCATGACGAGTGATGATGCTGGTTAGCATCTGGTCTCGGGGTGACGGACCTTGTACGACACTGCCCTGCGGGAAACAAAAACCGGCTCCTAAGGCCGGTGGAACTCAATCGTTCCGGTGGGGCCATGCAACCATCGTCGCGAACCGTAAACACAACTGTCTCATCCCACGAGTTTGTGTCACCAGAATTCCTGTCCATAGCAATTTCCTGATCTATGGACTTACAAGATTTGATTTGGTGACCTGAAAATATAAGTCTATACAATGAGTTTACCTAAACAATTAAAAATATGCTAGATAAAATTACAATAAGAGCATACGAAAATGTAAGACATGGAGACAGGTAGATGCACTTTTAAACATGGGGTTCCCGGAAGTACCACACAGACTTGTAGGTCCGCAGAGGTATCCATGCAAGGGAGGCCCCCATACACGAGACTTAACTAGTTAACTTAATATAAGTTATTATCCCTCTAAGCTGAAAGGAAGAAGGTTATCTCAGATGAAAAGTGATGTGCCTCACACGGGCACTACTCCTAGTGCAAGTTTTGGGTGAGGAGTATTATCCTGGCATGGACCGTTGTTGCTGAATCCTTGCGAGAGGCAAGTGCCTCGTGTGGGCCTCTGTCTCGGGAAGGTGTCGCCACTGCTTAAAGCGGAAGAAGAAAAGTAGGTAAAAATGGGCCTACCCTAATATTTCAATCAAAAATGCTTTAGAAAGAAAAGACCATACCTAGTGAGATTATGACTATAGGGATGCGCACTGTTTTACGTGAAGACGGGACGAAGGATTCCCTTGTCACCATCTTATGTAGTTCTTGGTTTGCTGTATTAGTAGTTACCGCTTTATTTCTGCGGGCCTTCTGCTTTGCTTAATTCCTTTTAGTTGGTTTTAGAATGAGAATTAGTTTAGGCCGCAACTGGCTGATATCTACCTAGCTATTAGACATGGCTGTCGCGAAGAACAGATGTCCCAAAGACACCAATACTAGTGACAGCACTCCTACATGTTACGTAGCAGGATCTCCGAACTGGATAAGAATCTGGACATCCCACCCCGCAACCACATAAAACATTACAAGACATGGGTTACATTTCACAGAAGTATTATTAGACCATTTCTCCTATCGTTATGGTGGTGGTAAGAGAGACGAATTCCCACCGTAAATGTCCTTCCCGCAATGGCGTGGCAGATTTAAATATCATGCCCAGACATTTTAACAGAATTCAGTGGGAATGCGCATCTCGCCCGTCACCGGGTCCTATGAAACTAACCATTTTACCTGTCATTAGGTTTATATACAAGTTGCCAGTTTTGCACTGCGGTGCGGGAGGATTGCCAGTAAATAAGATAATAATTAATACATGTGTTTTCGCAGTGCTTTCCTACATTGGCTTAAAGTGCTAACTACTAAGTATCTGAATATACACAGGAATGTGTATGTGACACCACACCCTGGCCATCACCGCTCGGGAACCCCAATAGTTTCCCAGTCGGATCAGCCCATGGTGCGGATGGGGACATCCAAACAATTAGGAAGCCACAAGACGGAGTGGAACACGAAGAGAGACAAAATCTTACTTATGAGTCTTACCGGAGTGCGGGGCTAGATTATCGCACTACCGGAAGAGAAGAGTATATTACACAGTATGTAATGAAGAAAGTGTCTCTAATCATTTTGAACCTATCCTATTGAGCTGAATAGAAAAGGTTTAGTCGGTAGCATGCCGGGCTAAAGAGAGTTATAGCATGGACAACGACCTCAGTGAAAAATTGTGTGGTGGCGGGAGAAAGTGTTGCATATATAAGTGTTGCTGTATAGTGTTTCCTACGTGCACTGCAGTCCTATATTTTCTATGAATAAACAAAACATATGAACGGGTGGCCACTGGCCATATATATACATAATCTAACCAGAACAATCAATACGGTGTCAAATGATCAAGATATATACACCTGTGCAAAAGTTAAGCACCACCCTATTTTTACGCACATGCGAGGGTATATTCATGTGCTATGAAGAAAGCAATAGCATAAACATTTATGTACCCATCCATCTTAGTGCAAGAGGTAATAATGCAACTAGAGGAATGCTGATTATGATGGTGGGGAAACACTGTATGTTTTTGTTTGAACTTGAAAACGAGGCCTGAATATGGTTACGTTGACACAACTGACAACTATTGCCCTACAGTTGACACACGTGGCTAGATTGTCATTAATGGTGTCTGAAAACGAAGTTTAACATCTGTGCACGAGTTTGAGACTGTCATTATTAATACCGGGTATATCCACCTTGTGCCTGGATGATGGCCTGGACACGACGTCTCATGCTGGTCACCAACCGACTGATACGCCATTGTGGTATTCGTTGCCATTCAAGATGGAGTGCGTCTGTTAATTCCTGTAGGTTCTGCACAGGAGGATCCCTCCTTCTCACCATGTTTCCCAGAATGTCCCAGATATGCTCAATAGGGTTCATGTCAGGGCTCCTTGCTGGCCATGGTAGGGTTTCGATGGCATTCTGGCGGAGGTATTCATGCACAGCTCTAGCACGATGTGGTCGGGCATTGTCATCCATGAATATAGGGTGGGTTCCAGGTGCATGATTTACAAAATGAGGGACCACAACTCTATCCAGTATGGAATCTTGATATCTTTGTCCATTTAGTGTTCCAGGTACAGTCAACAGATCCAGCTTACAATCAAATGAGATGCACCCCCATATCATAACGGAACCTCCACCAAATGGAACTTCTTCCATGATGTTACGTTGGTCGTATGCCGTGCGTCTGGACCTCCGTACACGAGTTCGACCATCTGTGGCATGAAGCAGGAACCGACTTTCATCGGACTAGTGTACCCGTCTCCAGGATCTCATGTTCCAGTGTCTTCTTTCGTTGCACCACCTCAGACGCTCCTCTTCGTGGTGTGCAGTGAGGAGAGGACGTCTGACAGGTCTCCTAGCTTTCATGCCAGTAGCATACAGTCTCCTTTTGACGGTAGACATTGACACTCTATTGCGCGTTTCCCATTGCTGGGTGAGCACTCTGCCGTTGGTGAATGGAGATCTCCTAACAAGGCGTACTAGGGCTCGATCATCACGGGCAGTAGTCTTCTTTGGTCTTCCAGATCTAGGCCTGTCGTTCACCTCGTTAGTTTGCCCATGTTTTGCAATCAAACGACTGATTACAGTATGGTTAATGTTCAGCTGTCTGCCAATCTCTCTGCATGACATACCAGTGGTATGCATGCCTATGATTTGCCATTTCACACGATCACTTAACCTTCGTCTTGCCATAGCGGTTCACAATCAAGAGCTAATTCTCTCTGTACAAATAAACCACGGTCATGAACACAAAATTCCTAATCTTGTCGCCTAAATCTGTATGTAATGTTCTACACCTCAAACTGGACTTTTACATAACTGAACACGTGTGCTGTTTCCCGCCACGCACGGACATCAAGCGGCGTGAAGTCATGCATGCATGTGCATTTCGTACTTGGAATTATGTCAGCTAACGCGGTGACAAAAAGTATGGCAGCCTAGTTGTACCATCATGTTTCTACGTTCTATTGTTTTTGCTGGTGCTTAACTTTTGCACAGGTGTATATATATATATATATCAGTACAGGTTAACGAACCTACTATAGTGCGGTTAGCAACACATTGAGGAAAATGAGAATAATTATCAACAAATACAGAAATTATAACTAGCGGTCCTAAGACCGTTATGGTTCCTTTTAGTCATTGGGACTGTTCTTGCGGATACAATATAATTAACAAAACCTATATAGAGAAATAACTAAACTGTGAAGTATAGTTACTTGAATACTTGGTAGTCATTCCTAAGTTAGGCTACCGTGTTACTGAAATTGATACGTCGATGCTTAGTCGACGTGGGATGATGCGCTCTACGGAAGCTGGAAAGTTCCCGCAGGTTGGTTCTCGCAAGCTGTTTTCCGCAAACAAGATTTCCGCAAGAACCGTCATCGCGGGAGTGCATCGCTTAGTGCTGTAGGCATAATAGAATGTCTAACGAGCAGTCAGTAAAAGATACGATAGTACTATGTGGTGAAGAAAGTTCCCGTACACCGATGGCACGGATGGAAGGTGTAAACAACCTGTCACTAGTGGGGGTTGTCAGAGGCAAACGAGGATAAAAAACAAAGCTTCATGGGGCTGGGTACGTCAGCCAACTCTAAAGATGCACCGGGCAGAGTTTGCTTGCTGCGGTCGAAAGTCGAAAGCACCAACACGATATTAGTGCAGCGGCGATTGAAATACCACTTTTAGGCATGGCTGGCAGATCCAGCGAGTCATACATCAAAGAACATCCTGTCTCTACATCTGTAGACTCACATATTCAGGCCGTAAAGGCATCACTGCAAATTTGTGTTCCGAATGTAGTTGTTGGTATTCGTGAACAATTAGCAGAAGTTCCAATTAATTACCCCCGTAAATGGGGAGTTACAAAATTGTTTTAGTGTGGTGGGTTGGAGAATTGCACGCTAGGGATAAAAACCTGACACATAGCAAAGGAAGACGCGTATTGTCCGTCGCGCTTGTAGTAGCTGGTACAGATCCAACCTGTTCGGCCCCTGGCTGACGATGCTCTCGATCACTGGATCGCTTCTCCTTTTATACTCCTCGTGACATCACAGGCGCAGGCTTCATCCAAGCATCGTTCGAGCAAGAGCCAATCAGTCCACAGCTAATAATAGCGCAGGCGAACGTTCTAGAACATTCTAGAAGCTTTGCTTTCACATGGTTATGACGTCACGGCAATATTTTGAAGATAATCATGAAGAGTTTTCCCAGAATAACTCAGCCATTTCTCAACCGATTTTGAAATGGTTTACGGATTTGAAAGGCCCGTTGAATTATGGTCTTGATTAATGTCAGATTTAATGGGAACAGGTAATCAATAAGGATTACAGGGTACCATCTCGGTACACTAAAAGCGACATCCTATCTAGGTCATAACTACGCGCTCCATATAAACAGCGTCCTAGCGCGCATGCGCATCATGCGTTTTAACGAACTTAGTCATTTTGCGACACGCTATCTCTCCCATAGGCCTATATACGCTTATGGCTCTACCCAGAGGGGCGTGTTCAGGAAACGAATCCAGGATGGGTGGCGCGTACCCAGCTCAACTGGTATGGCCAGTACCCGACCGGTTGATCCGAACTACACACGCTGTACAAAATCCAATCTACCGCCATATTGATATGTCTGTATTTGGTGCGAATATGATGGATGCCTTCCTTTTTATGAAGGCTGTGGTGGTATAGATATATAATGCAAGATTTCTGATTATTGGCACAAGACGACCCACGTCGCTTAGCCCTTGCAGCACGCAAAGCAATGTCCTCATCTGGACTGCAGTAGAAACATTAAACTGAAGCACTGGATACGTGCATTGCTTGACACCACTATTTTGACATGGCATGGCAGATCTGGCTAGATATCAACAAACACCAATGTCCTACATACTAATTTTGACTGTTATTTGCGGCCAAAAGGCCACACCACAAAGAAGGTCTCTCTGGTGCTGGTGGTAGCGGTTAGTCTTCTTTTAATTAGAATTTTTTCCCCTGGTGATCATCCAGGAGCGTCCAAAAACTTACTTGCGGTTTGGAGCACGGGTGTCCTGAGGTGAACCTGACTGAAATAAGCTGCGTTGGTGTAGATTGCAGAAGGTGAGCCCTACCCAGTAGGCAGAATGAGATTACTCCCACTCGGACCAAAACTGCCTGCTTTCTGCTTATTTTAGATTTTCAGAGCTCCTTTTATACTAAATGGTGATGTAGCACCATCGAGACTAGGACAATCAGCGCGCGCGTTGTATACGAGGTACGGGCGCTGACTATGTGATTGCTGGCCTGCACCATGTCAACTTTGTGTGCTATCAATGTCTCTTTTAGTTGGCGCTCAAAATAGTGCGTTTTTATTCTATGATATCTCTGCCAGTTCTGAACCGATTTTCATTCTGTAAGAAGTTTTAATTGTGTTCCTCGATCAATTCTGGTGTTAAACGTATCCAGAATGGCGAAGAGGGGCCTGTCCTGACCAAGTTAGGTTAACAGGCAAAGTATATACATAAGTTGCCATTCTCCACATGCTAACATGTGCATGCTGACTACCTCTCATGGCTGCGCATGCGCATCGGACGATCTCACGGACTCTATATTATTCTGATCCTCTATAATGTGGCTATACACACATGCCTGAGGATGCCATGGGGGGGGGGGGGGTGGTAAGCTTGGAGCATCCCAAACCGGGCTGTTCCATACCCAGATAGACTGGGCTGGTTCGTACCTGACAGGGTGATCCGCGCTACACCAGTGAACAGGTCAGGCAACGCGATTGCAAACTCCCATGCAGATGCAAGGTGAGAACCTGATTTACCAGTGACTTCTCTCAGTAGATCAAATTGTGGCCCCATGATGCGAGACATCATAAGCATAACTGGGAACTAAGCCCGTGTCCCGTATAAGTAGCTAATTTTGTGGTATTGCGATGGTTTTGGAATAGTCGTTGATCGCGTATGTACGTTGCTAGTGTGGCGATGAGTTCTTTTCTCTTCTCGACCATATTATAGATCGCTTTACATGTTTTATGTACTGGTAATGAGGCTATAAGATCAGTAATTAGCTTAGACATTGGGTCTGTGGTAGTGATTTGAACTATCGGTGGAAATTGCTGAACTAAATATTGAACTGTGGAGATCCTTCAAATTTTCACATGTTTAATAATAAAAAGCGTGCGCCATCACCCTCACTTTTATTACATAATTTGCACAACCTGTTTTCTCCGTCGATTTTTTTAGATATAACCGTGTCTCAATTTCCAGGTCATGTGAGCATGTTCTTAGTTTTACTGTTGATGGTGAGCATGTTCTTAGTTTTACTGTTGATGATGATGATGATGATGATGATGAAGGGTTAAAGTTACTAGAGTTATCTCCCTTGGCACGTAATTTCCAACAGATGTCGCTGGGTGCAAATGTCAAATAAAAATCGTCATGAACTGAATGGAGAAATCTAAAATATTGTCAAAATAGTTTTAGAGCTGCAGTCGTAGTCTACAACAAAGCAGGCTGTACTTTATGAATGAAACCGTGCCGTATCTCTAAATAATGACCATTCTTCCAAAGAAAAAGACGTCTAAGGACAAAAATGACCCGGAAAATGGTGACCATTCGAAAGCTTATTCACACGGACATCTTACGAATTCTGGTGATCCTCGCTCTCATGGTAGGGGCAGGACCTCACCCCCTCGCTGGCTTCCTTCGACGTCCAGAGAGGCAGATAAATTGAATGCACACGACCCTGGAGGTGGTTTCGAAACAGAAACAACAGGAGTTCATAATGTTAACAAAAGACGACATCGTTCTTCTCCACATAGAAATGTGATGCTAAAACACAGGAGCCACGCCTCTAGCCTAACCCATGCAGTACATGGGCACGGGGTAGCAGGTGTTGGTCCAGCTGCCAATAATGGACTTGCACCTGCAGCGGTGAAGGATTATGATGACTCTCAATCTGGCTATAATAGTGGTGATGAACACGATCACTGCGCTTATGCAGCTGAAAATAATGTTGACGAGGTTAGCAGATCATTAAGCTGCCATTTAAAATTGAAAAGATGTGTTAAGATATCCAATTCTAACCAGTATTAGTTATTTAAATGTACCGATACATGTTTGTGTTAATTGTGTAGCATTACCATTTCGGTTATTAATACTTTTGGTAAGAGCAGATGGATAGCCTGTCTCGACGTATCCATGAATAATGGTAGAATATTGTAGATTTTTTCGTAGAACACTTGCCATACTGCAGATGCAACAAACTTGACTAGTACCATTGCAATGATTCTCGCTTGAGAATGAGATATATAGACTGAATCAGGATGCCTGCCCAGTCTAACATACCTCAGCGATGATACTTTGTGACATAATATTCAACTTTTATGCCTGTACATTGAAGAAGATATTAACCATTTCATGGTCGTGTCGACCAAAACCTAATGTACCGGTATATTAACCCTTCAAGTTTTTGCTTAATAGTATTTTATTAAAAATGTGTTACTGGAATGCCAAGGGTGCTGCACCGATCTGGAGCGCAGTTCACGGAACATTTTGTTTGGTCACGTGGTAGGGTCAGTCATACATATCTATCGACGAACCTGCCACACCAAACAAAATGTTCGGCGAACTGAAAATATTGGTGCTTCTGAACCAATCCCTGTGTCGATGACAAAGCCAGTAATTCCATCCATAAAATTTAACCTCTTACCACTTAAGCTGGCCAAAAACAGCTTGTGCAGTGGTCCTGATAAATAATCTCCTTGCAGACTAAGAGATTATTTTAGGAAATTTGTCATTGAATAGCTGGCTCAATAACCGAGCCAGTCATTGCATAAATAAAATTTCAAAAACTTGGTTTCTTAATTAAATTTGAGTTAAACTTTAAAGGGTTAAAAATAGTTTTATTTTTTTCTTTCTTAGCCATTAACCCTTTAATGGTCATACCGGTCAAACCAGCCTCTGCTATGGACCTGTTGAATGTCCATTTACAAGCCAAGAGAATATATTTTTTGAAAATAACCGAGTCAGTCATTCCAGTGATAAATTTTCAAAAATTGTAAATGAACTTTCTACAAGAAAATATTTGACCATTAAAGGGTTAAAAGTTTAATAATACATAACACTTTGCTTCCACATGAAAAAAAGCTGGATTGTCCTTATCTTTTGGCTGGAGACATTAAGTGCTCAAATTAGATGGTAGCGTGGACTCACAACTATGAATTTTAGTGGTCCCATGTTAGCTTTTGTAGGCATTTTTGTGCAACAATCTATAACTACTTTATATTTAACAGTCTTCAAGATTTTAGGGGTCTGAAGGGACCCTCTGCCACTATTTTGGGGATCCCAAGCTGCAATTTGGTGGTATATACCCTCAAAAGGACACTTATGAGAATCCCTGCTTATCATGTACCAGCTCTTACAGAACGTTTTATTTTATGGCTGGGCATATATTCTTCAAGAAAATTAATGTTTACTTGCGAAACAATTTATCCAGAAATTCAGCGGGATTATATTTTACATTTTGTTGAAATTAAGTATTAGAAATGCCTTATTTTATCAATGTGATAAACTTCTCTATATATTATATTTTGTGCAGCTTGATCGTCGGTTTGAAAATACCCTAAAAGAGCATAAAGGTTTCATCATAAAGAAGATGCGTGATGATGGCGCTTGTCTCTTCAGGGCTGTTGGTAAGACATCAGATCATTTACTTGTCTTTAGACTTAAATGGTCAAAATTTGTTGAGAAAATTACCTTTTTGTTGCTTAGTAAATTGTTATTCAACTTATTTGCATGCCAAGAGAAGACTATTTTTGAAAATTTACCACCGGAATTACTGGCTGGACTATCATAATCAAGCCTGTCATTACAGCACTTCATAAATTAAATAAAAACTTCTCTTGGACTGCAATTGTACACTTCTAAAGACCCCTAGATGGTTATAACAGGGAGTCTTAGAATGTCCTGTGTAGTTGTTCGAAGAGTCAATTCGTGAAATATGATATATTTATAACAGGATTCAAATGGAATACCTTTTAACCCTTACCACTCTGATGTCAAAATTTACAGTTTTCAAATGAAATTAAATTATGAACTGGTGGTGTTAATTTTTCAACAAATTTTGTTGCTGTCGTAGATGGCAACATCGTGCACCAAATTTGTTGAAAAATGTGTTGGAGTTTTTTTGCTAGTGTTGACACAGTAAAGGATAGAATATTGATATCAGAGTGGTACGGGTTAAGACTTAATGAATAACTTTATTAAGTACCTGACGAAGTACATTTATGTGCGAAAGTGTGTCGAAAATAATAAAGTTACTCTTGAATGGTATCACCTTGAATCGTCTACGTATCATTAATTTAAATATTCAATAACTTGTTAGCTCATCTGGCCTGAAAGGCCAAGTGAGCTTATGTCGTGGCGACAGTTCGTCATCTGTCCGTCCGTCCGTCCGTCAACTTTTCCTTTAAATGACTTCTCAAGAACTGCTGGGCCAATTTCAATTATATTTGGCAGGAAGCATCCTTAAGGCATAGAGATTCAAGTTTGTTCAAACGAACCCGATCGGCCAATTTGGCCGGCGACCATCTTGGATTTCGGCCGATTTTTAGAAATGTTTTTAAAAATCTTCTCCCAAACCATTTGAGGGATCGATTCAAAACTCACGAAATATGATCTAGGGTAAGCGCTGAATCAAGTTTGTTCAAGGGAACTTGATTGACCAAATGCTTCAACGGCCATCTTGAATGACCTAGTTTTCACAAAAACAACTTCTTCCCCAGAACCGCTGAAGTGATCAGGCCGAAATTTGTAATATATAATTAGGAACTAAGGGCGATTAATGTTTGTTCAAGAGAAATTGGTTCGTCAAAAAACATGGCCGCAGTGAACCAATCAAAATATAGTGTGTTTGGCAGCCATATTGGATTTTTTTATTTGATTCATTTTGAGACCGAAATTCGTTTTATATATGTTTTTGGGTATTCTGATTTCAAATTTGAAATTTTTTAAACTGTCGGATAAATGGTTTGGCAGCCATCTTGGATCATTTTCCCGCCAGAAGCTCCCATACTAAAGCAATGGGAAATTTAAGATGTCTTCTCGAGAACTACTGGGCCGATTTGAATTATATTTGGCAGGAAGCATCCTTATGGCATAGAGATTTCATTTTGTTAAAACGGAGCCGATCGACCAATTTGGCCGGTAGCCATCTTGGATTTCGACCGGTTTTTAGAAATGTCTTTAAAAATCTCGTTCTCCGAAACGGCTTGGGGAATCGATTCAAAACTTATGAAACCTCATCTAGACAAAGGGGTAAGCCAAGCTTGTTTAAGACGACTTGATTGACTGAATGGTTCGGCAGCCATCTTGGATAACCTAGTTTTCCCGAAAACTACTTCTCCAGAACCGCTGAATGGATCAGGCCAAAATTTTGGAGATATGATTAGGGACTAAGGGCCATTAAAGTTTGTTCAAGGGAAGTTGCTCCGTCAAAAAACATGTCCGCCGTGTGCCAATCAAAATGTAGCGTGTTTGGCGGACATATTGGATTTTTTTATTTGATGGATTTTGAGGCCAAAATTGGTTCTATATATGTTTTTGGGTATTCTGGGCTCATATTTACAATTTTTGAAACTGTCGGATAAACGGTTTGGTGGCCATCTTGGATAATTTTCCCGTCAAAAGCTCCCATGCTAAAGCAATGGGAAATTAAAAATATCTTCTTGAGAACTACCAGGCCAATTTCAATTATATTTGGTAGGAAGCTTCCTTAGGGCATAAGGATCCAAGTGTGTTCAAATGAACCCGATCGGCCAATTTGCCCAGCGGCCATTTTGGATTTCGGCCGATTTCAGGAAATGTCTTTAAAATCTCCGAAACCACTTGGGGGAATCTTCATCTAGGCTAAGAGGTAAGCCAAGTTTGTTCAAGAGGACTTGATTAACCAAATGGTTCGGCGACCATCTTGGATGACCTGGCTTTCACGAAAATGACTTCCAGAACCACTGAAGGGATCGGGCCGAAATTTGGGCCATTAAAATTTGTTCAAAGGAAGTTGATCCATCAAAAAAACATGGGTGCCGTGGGACAATCAAAATGTAGTGTGTTTGGCGGCCATATTGCACTTGCAAAAATGTCCACAAACTCATTTAAAAGACTGCTAAACCACCCACCAACAATTTTGACAAAAATTGATGGTGCTCCAGGTGAGCGACACAGGCTCCTTGACATCTTGTTGTAAATCTGTGGTTTCCACAGTAAATGTTTTGGAAAATCCATCATAATTGTTTGCCGGCCACCTTGGATGATAACCTGTTTTTGCGAAAACAACTCCAGAACCGCTGAATGGATAGGTCCAAAATTTGCGAGATATAATTAGGGACTAAAGTGTGTTCAAGAGAATTTGATACATAAAGAAACATGGACGCTGTGTTCTTCTTACAATTCAGCTGAACTCGTTAGGGTTCTACTTATAGCTGATGGCCTTTCTAGTTGAAATGGCTATGTTCCAGATGAGCGATACAGGCCCCTTGGGCCTCTTGTTTAAATATACAATGTTAGTAACATTATTATTTCTGAGAGATAAACCAAGGTTTATCAAGCCGGTTTCGATGCTATCTGGTTTTTTAATCATAACTATACAGCTCAATAACTTAGAGGCCTTAGCTCCAACTTATAAAAAAAATTTGTCTTGTCCAGTATTTTTACTTAAAACTAAGCAAATATGGGTGTAATTACTACCAGCAAAGAATTAGAGTAATTAGTGTATCCTAACCCCCTCAAATTTTATGTTTTTTATAACTCTAACACTCGTTTCTATTAGAAATGTAAACAAACACATGATCTGTGAATAATAAGTAGCAAGCACCCTAATGGCGGAGAGGTAGACTACTGCATGAAAAATCAAGGCAGCCAATGGCTGCCAGTTAACAGTTTGAATTTTATTCATCAATCTCTGGTAGTGGATGGTGAAGCTTGACAAGTTCAGAAGTTAAATATGCTATAAATAAAATACTGCCGATTATTTTGAAACCAATTTGCCTGAAAGTCATTGCTGCCTCAGGCAGCAACAACTTTCAGTAAAATTGGTTTCAAAATAATCTAGATTTATATTTAGCTCACTTGATGATCTATAGCAGTATCTAGGTCAGCGTTGAATTTTATGACCGATGAAGCTGCCAGGACAACTTGACTGGCTGGCTGGCTTGCTTTATGCCAGTACTAGTAGGCTACTATTACTAAGTAAGTTAGAGAGTGAATTTCACTGACATTCTCTACAAATCGGTGATGAGTCCATGTATCAAATTAATGTTTACATTTTTATGATCACAGAATTCCTAATTTACATTTTATTGTTTATTAACATGCCCCACATATAAGAAATAGTGGTCAAACACTATTATTGACTCCCTAGAAGCATTTTATGCACATAATTCCATATATTAAATTTAGAAGCTTATGAGCTAATATCTCTTTAACATGTTTCCAAAGCAAAAACATCAACATGTTAGTTAGTATGATTGTGAACACGATGTAAGAAATGTTCTGCGACAGGAAGACGTTGCTATGCAGCAATCTATTCCAATCCAATTATGTTCAAAATGCTCAACAGTACTGTATGGTATATTGTGTTTTAGTTTGCATATATATCATAAATTTGGTATACCATGTTTGCGGTGAGGTTGGTGTGGATGGAATCGATGTTTAAAATACGATGTAATATATGATGTCTGTTATATTTACAGCTGACCAGGTTTATGGTGACCAAGAAATGCATGTTGTTGTTCGAAAACATTGCATTGACTATATGGTAAGTTATATCGTAACCCTTTAATGGCTAAATTTGCAGGTCAAGAGAAGACTGTTATGAAAATCTACCATCAGAATCACTGGCTCATTTTGGAGAAGTGGTCATTCCAGTGGTAAATTTTCAAAAATAGTCCTCTATTGGCATGCAAGCTGTGATATAATATTCAGGACTATATATACTCGGTGTCTTACTGTCAAAAATTGTGTTTTAAATACATTCAATATTAGCATCTTTACTTGAGCATTGGGAATGTTATCCTGTTACACCTTGAAGCCTTGAATTCTTCAAGGAAAATGTCAATTTGCAGACCTATTTTTGAAAGTTTAGCGCTGGATCGACTGGCTCGGTTATCGAGCCAATCATTCCAGTGGTAAATTAAAAAAAATAATCTCTTGGTCTGCAAATTGACATTTCCCAAGACCACTCTAGAAGCAGTTTTGGCTGATGTATGTATGTATTTTTATTTTATTGACGCACTGGCAATGTGCGGCTTCAATTTCCATGTGCTAACCAGCCGACAGTCATGCACCCATTAGTTTAATTTGTTGATCTCCATCTCCCGGTCGGGGAATTGAACCGCGATACTGCAACTCCGCATACCATCAGCAACCAGACATCTTTCCACTGGACCACCGCGCCAAGACAAAAAGTCTCGGGTTAGCAGACCAGCTTTCACATGTCTGATATACTGACACACTGACGATTCATATGGGACTATCTGTGGATGCCACGATTCAATCATTGACATTTAAGCCTATTGTACTCTGACTCCAGCACGGCTCTGGCAGTATATGTATTTTTATTTTATTAACGCACTGGCAACGTGCAGCTTCAATTTCCATGTGCTAACCAGCCGACAGTCATGCACCCATTAGTTTAATTTGTTGATCTTCATCTCCCGGTCGAGGGATCGAACCGCCATACTGCAACTCCGCATAGCATCAGCAACCAGACATCTTTCCACTGGACCACCGCGCCAAGACAAAAAGTCTCGGGTTAGCAGACCAGCTTTCACATGTCTGATATACTGACACACTGACGATTCATATGGGACTATCTGTGGATGCACCTGCCACGATTCAATCCTTGGCATTTAAGCCTATTGTACTCTGACTCCATCACGGCTGTAGCAGTATATGTATTTTTATTTTATTGACGCACTGGCAACGTGCGACTTCAATTTCCATGTGCTAACCAGCCGACAGTAATGCACCCATTAGTTTAATTTGTTGATATCCATCTCCCGGTCTGGGGATCAAACCGCCATACTGCAACTCCGTATAGCATCAGCAACCAGACATCTTTCCACTGGACCACCGTGCCAAGACAAAAGGTCTCGGGTTAGCAGACCAGCTTTCACATGTCTGATATACTGACACACTGACGATTCATATGGGACTATCTGTGGATGCACCTGCCACGATTCAATCCTTGGCATTTAAGCCTATTGTACTCTGACTCCATCACGGCTCTGGCAGTATATGTATTTTTATTTTATTGATGCACTGGCAACGTGCGACTTCAATTTCCATGTGCTAACCAGCCGACAGTCATGCACCCATTAGTTTAATTTGTTGATCTCCATCTCCCGGTCGGGGGATCGAACCGCCATACTGCAACTCCGCATAGCATCAGCAACCAGACATCTTTCCACTGGACCACCGCGCCAAGACAAAAAGTCTCGGGTTAGCAGACCAGCTTTCACATGTCTGATATACTGACACACTGATGATTCATATGGAACTATCTGTGGATGCACCTGCCACGATTCAATCCTTGGCATTTAAGCCTATTGTACTCTGACTCCATCACGGCTCTGGCAATATATGTATTTTATTTTATTGACGCACTGGCAATGTGCGGCTTCAATTTCCATGTGCTAACCAGCCGACAGTCATGTATGTATGTAATGTATGTATGTATCAATTTTGTAAGAATTACGTATATGAGGTGGAAGACTGTTCCAAAACTTAGGGCCGGCTTTAGAGAAAGCACGCAGACCAACCATTAGATTAGAGCATGGCTCCACATAATAGTTGCTCACTAGATTGAAGGGACCTAGGTGCTATCCTCCGCTCGATCAGTGATGCTAGATAGGGTGGAGCCAGACCATTTATAAGTGATATACCATGATATAAGTGTTAAATTGTTAATCAGCCTTGCCATTATCATGGGCTGGATTCGCAAGGATTACTTGCCTGTAATCAAAAAGAATTTACAATTCTAATAAACATTCTGTTGAATATTTTGCAACTTAGCTTGGCTCTTTACCCCTCGAATTTCTTCAAGAAAATTTCAAATTTCTTGAGGAAAATGTCAATTTTCAGACCAAGATAAGACTATTTTTGAAAATTTACCACTGGAATAACTGGCTTGGTTATCGAGCCAGTCATTCCAGTGGTAAATTTTCAGATATAGTCTGCGTTTGGTCTGCAAAAAGGAGACTATTTTGGCCGTTTTGCGGGTCAAAGAGTTAACTGTGAGCTGTTGCTATGAATTGGTCAAGATTAATTATCAGCCAGGCTTCTAATTACTTGAGTAATAATCTTGTTAAATTAGTTTCAAAATATTCAACAGAATGTTTATTAACATTTTTAATTCTTTTTAATTACAAGTAATTAATCCTAGCCAATCCAGTCCATGACATACAAGTAATTAATTAACCGTTTAACCCTCGATTCGAGGGTTAAACGGTTAATTAATTGCCTGCATCAGTTGCATGTCAGGCCTCGAATGTATTCAAGAAAAATCTCAATTTTCTCATAGAAAATGTCCATTTGCAGACCAAGAGAAGAGAAAATAGTTTTCTTTTGGTCTGCAAATGGACGTTTCTCAAGAGTACTGCAGAAGCCGTTTTTGGCTAATATGATTGTTAAAGGTTTAATCTTGGCTACACGTAATTAATCTTGACGTCTAGTTAATCTTGCCAAATTCATACCAACTGCTCCTGCTCCCAGCCAAATTAGTTTCAAAATAGTCAACAGAATGGCTATTAAAATTGGAATGGCATCTGTAATGGAGGAATCCAATGGACCTTTCCAGTTTTAGCTATGCCCCATTCATCTCTAGCTAAGCTCTACCCACGCATTACCTGTGTTGGTTTCAATCAATCCCTGCACTCCCTGTATATCAATTTCCAGAAAACTATACAGGTAAGCTGTTGAATATTTTGAAACTAATTTGACTGGGCGATAGGCAGCGAGAGAGTACAGTCAAATTGATTTCTAAATATTCAACAGAATGTTTATTAAATAGTAAAGACATACTATTAGTACAACTTGACAGACAATTAAGCGTTTTTGACGGACTAAATCGCGTTATTCATAATGTATTTGATTATGACGTCCACCTACATGTAACGTAGTTGATTATGACCTCATATGATCGATTGATAAACTGGATTCCTCTTTTGTCTTGAGAAATGCCCATTTGCCTGTCAACAGAAAGTTATTCTTTACCACTGAAATTACTAGTTATTCCAGTGGTAAATAAAAAACAGACAAACTTAGTCTGCAATGGTCAGTCAGTCACCGGGCATAGATTTTGATGATCATAACCAGCCTTGACCATTAACACTTTAATGCCTAAATTTGGTCAGTAAGATCAAAATCTTTGTTCATTGAATCTCACCTGGCCCAGCGTGAGCTTATGCCATGGCGGCTGTCCGTCATACATCTGTGTGTCTATCGTCTGTGTGTTGTCTGTCCGTCAACTTTCTTTAAAAGCCTATTCCTCATTAACCACTTACAAATTTAAATCAAACTTGGCTAGGAGGATCCTAGGGCGGTAGGTTTCAGAAATTGTATACAGAATTTCGATTAGTAAATATTTTTGTCGTCCATCTTGGATCTGAAATTTTCGGGAAATCAGTTAAAAGGCTACTTATTAACCACTGGGTCGATTTTAAATCAAACTCAATGGGAAGGACCTTAGAGAAGTATGCTTCAGAAATTGTGTGCAGAATTTTGATTGGACAATTATTTCGGCGGACATCTTGAATTTTCCGAAAAATGGGAAGTTGTTTAAAACGCTACTTCTCATTAACTGCTTGGGCAATTTCAGCCAGACTTGGCGGGAAGGATACTATGGTGGGCGGTTTCAGAATTTGTAAACAGAATTTTGATTGGACAATTTTACCGGTGGCAATGTTGGATTTTCTGAAAATCAGTTAAACGCCTACTCATTAGCTAGATAATTCATCCTCATTAACACCTTGGGCATTTTAAACCAAATTTGGTTGGAAGGATCCTATAGTGGTAGCCTCTAGAAATGTCAATGTTTTGTTAGGGATCTTTGATTTTCTGAAAATTATCCAGAAGCATTAAAAAATGGTACTCCTTAATCAATAGTCCGATTTCAACAAAACGTGGGTAGAGCGATTCTATGATGGTAGGATTCAAAATGTCAAAATGAAAATCTGAATTGGTCTAATTTTTTGGTCCGCTTGTTCAAAATTTACTGCTGGAATTGCTCTCGGTAACCGAGCCAGTCATTCCAGTGGTAAATTTACAAAAATATTCTACTCTTGGCCTGCAAATCGACATTCCTTGAAACCACTACAGAGGCCGGATTTGACCGTGTTGGTTATGAAAGTGTTAGAGTTGAAAATTGTTTAATTTTCTTGTAATTACATGTTGTTTACTTTTCTTGTAATGTACATGTTGTTTACTTTTCTTGTAATGTACATGTTGTATGGCATTTTACTGCAGGCCAAGAATGCTGATTATTACAAGCAGTATGTGACAGAAGATTTCAACAAATACCTGAATCGTAAACGCCGAGAACATTGCCATGGAAACCATCTAGAAATGCAGGCTATGTGTGAAATGTACAATCGACCAATAGAAGTTTATCAGTATAGCCTTGGTATGTGTGACTTCTAGTTTGTATTCATGTGCTAGTTCAAGAGCAAGTATGTACATCAATCAATCAATCATATGATGTCATAATCATTAACATCATCGTCGTATGGTACATGTAGGTCGATGTCATAATCAATTACGTCATGAATGACGGGACTTAGTCCATCCTACATGTAAATGCTTAGTAGTGTGTTAAATTGTACAAATTGTGTATCTTTACTATTTAATAAACATTTAAAAAAATACTTTGAGACTAATTTGACTGGGATATAGCAACAACAGCATCCAGTCAAATTATTATCAAAATATTCAACACCTTACCTGTATTGTTTGCAGAAAATTGAGATTTAGAGAGGACAAGGATTGATTGATCCTACCACAGGCAAAACATAGGTGGAGCTTAGCTGGCGATGGGCAGGACATAGCTAAAACTGGATTCTCCTTCGCTCAATACTCACCATTCTATTACTTCTGATACAGCTAGCCCTGATAGCTGGGCCCTAGGACTATAGACTTAGTAAGCTTTACCGACTCCTGGAACCGGGTACTCGGCTCCCAATTGCCGAGTACCCATTTGCCATGAAGCTCATTCTTGTTTGCATAGCAACATGAGACACATGCTTTGTTGCAGTTGGAAGTCTTGAGTTTATATTAAGTCTTTTCTGTGTAATTGTGATAGCTTTGTGTGCTCTCTAAGGATATATTGGATTACCATGGATGCTACCGATGATAACCAGGTTGTATATTTCCATGTTATTCCATAGTTCCATAGTCCGTGGACTTCAAAATTTTGTCTGTGTCGCATGTTCCAATTTCTAACACCAAAGGGGACGTGTTAACAACGAAATATGCCAGATGATCGCCTTCCTTTAAACCCCAACAGGCGATCGGCAGATATGAAATTGGGTGTTGGCTGATGTCGTTCTCCGTAAGATCCGAGAGGTTGACGTCACACCCGTGTTACTTGGATGTTTATGTGAAGAAAATGTTTCATTAATTCGCACATCTGATTCTAGGTGCTGCGTACTTTAATTGGTACCAGGAAAACTTTGGAATTTTCAAGTTTTGCGTGTTATCACGATCTGTTCGCAATGATCAGTGGTTTCAAAATTCTTAATTTAGATGTGTGGTTTGCGGTTTTATCGTGTGCTACAGCAGTTTGTTTACATTTTGTTGTTTCTTCACATATCGTTTTGGCCTTCGTTAGGAGTATAATTTATATTTATTAGTAAATATACCCAGAATGCTATACGATATGATTCCTGGTTCCATTATACATCCTTGTGTATGGGTGTATTATTGCCCGCTTCGTTCTTGTCGTCATAATCAATGCGATCTTTGCTGTAACGTTGCGGGGTTGGGTGCGGGAGGGTTTGCAGTTAATTTATGGTCAAAATATTTGAAAATTAATTGTCTGCCTTCCATTTGTGTTTCGTTCCGCTTGCTTATTGTAGGTTTGGCTTTTTATAGGCCAAGCCAGCCCCGCCATCATGTGACGAGTGCCACAAATTCATACGGGTTCTATTCAAGGACCATGTCTGTTTCCGCTGTTCTAAGTGTAATCTTGACAGTAGGTGTAACGTTTGCGCTGTGTGGTCGGTCGATATGATGCTTAAGTTCCTTGCCAGAAGGACTTGGCAGGGTCTGATGCGGGGTCAGGCGGTCCGAAAGTAAATCGTGGCGCATCCGTTTCGGCCCGTGGGGCATTCCACGTCTGCAACCGGAGGTGGCGGAGATGGCACCGCCGGCGTGGTTTGGTCCTGTTATGCAAGGTTTCTTGCATAGCATTCTGCCCACGCTGGTGTCATCCCTACTGCCGAAAGTTGTAGGGCAGTCTCTCCCCATGTTTGATTCGGACCCTGTCCTTGGACAGGGTTCTGGACTGGCCACCGAGGGAGCCGTCTCGTACGGCCCGCTGACAGTCCCGTCGGGCTCCGGCCTGATGGGTTCTGTCTCTCTGCGGCCACCGCCAGGTGGTCCAGTAGCGGTTACCGGGCCATCAGGCATGGGAGCCGTCCGCCGGGACGGCTCCACGGTTTTCCTTGTCTAGTGACGACTCTTCGGGGTCTGAAGATGAGGAGACCGAGAAGGAGAGGTTGCTGCAGCCTGTGATGCCGCGTGTGGAGAGCATGGAGGTCGATTCCGTCCTGGATGGAACCGTGCTCCATCTGTCTGGCTTGGCGCAAGCCAGGCCAGCGGCTCCGCCCGTGGTTGAGGCCACTCCGGTACTGGGCACCGGTCCCGTGATGGTTGGTTTGCCGCCAACCGACACGGTGACGGGTGTGGCTGGCCAGGCGTGGTACTCGCCTATCTCGCCTGGTCCGGCGGTCAGACATGGGGCGCCTACAGGCACCCGTGTTTGGCCACGGTTCCTCAACCGCTATGGGTCCGTACGGCTTTCCGTGCGGGCCTACTCCGTGAACTTGTGTGTTCCATGGGGTGGCGGCGGAACCGTACGGTACCGGAGCTCCTGGCATATCAGCAATGGCTCCTAGCCGGGAGGCCGTTGCTGTTAGGGCCGTGAACATGTCAACGGGTGACGTGTTCACGGGAGTGTCCTCCTCGGAGACAGATTGGTCTGAGACTCTGGCTTGGCTAGCCAGGGTAGACCCGTCTGTGGTTTCGACCACGGCCGAGGAGGATGCACCCCGTCCATTGGTTGCATCGATTAGGACGGGGATCTGGCCCGCAGCCCGGATCCAGTCTGTTGGACTGGATCCAAGGTTTATGGAGTTGCTTGATGCTATTTATAGCAAACAACGCATGACCAAGGGCCAGCTTCTTGCGGCCTCCAGGCTCCAGGGAGGTGCGGGCGAGGTGTCATTCCACCGGGGGAATACAATGGTATGGTGTTGTCCCGTCGGTCACCGAGGATGACCGCTGGGTACTGGGTGTCCAGAGTGCTGGAGCGGGTGGCCCCGCCCCGGCACTGGTGGACAAAGCTCAGGTACACCATGATGAAGTCCTGTCCCTATGTGATGAGGGGGTGAGGGCAGCAATGAGTGCTGTCAACCACTCTTATCACCTTCTTCAGTCGGTGTGGGCTGAAGCGGTGGCAGGCCACCCTGTGGTGCTTTTGTGCGTTAATGACGACCTGGTGCTGTCTATGGGCGCATTGGCAAGGGTGCAGGCGCGTGTGACTAAGTCCAGGTGGCAGATGGTCCTTGACCATATGCGTCCAGCTACTGCCGTCAGGGAGCGTCTTCTTGGGACGCCCCTGACAGGCCCTAGCATCTTTGGTGGCCACGGGCGGGCCATCTTAGAGGACACGGCCAGCATTGCGCAGAATCGGTTGGCGGTTAATCTGCAGCTAGTGCTAGTGCGTCAAGCGCACGCACTAGGGACTTTAGCCAAGCCGCTGACCGGACAACCTGCTAAGAAGCAGAAAAAGCACAAAAGCAAGGCGAAAGCTAAGCCTAGCGCTGCTTCTGCTTCTACTGGGTTTTCTCAGCCGCCTCCGGCGAAGAAATCCAAGAAGGTTGTGGAGGCCCCTACCCTCCCCAATGTTGCTCCTGATCGCCCGAGAGGCAGGAAGAGCAAGGGGAAGGGTAAGTCCTCAAAGGGCGGAAAGAAGGGAGCGGATTGTACCTGAGGGTACGAGGGCTCCCTTCGTATCTGCCTGGACCGCACCTGTGCGACAGGAACAGCGGTGCCAGTTAGACCAGCCAAGCTAAGACCAAAATGGTTCTCTCTCTCTCTCTCGTCAAGCTATAGTGGGTGGAAGGCTCATGCGTTTCGGCGAGGCTTGGCGAGGTGTGACGTCAGACAGTCTGGTCCTGGGATGGTTATCCCAGGGGTACATGCCGGAGTGGTGGGACTTTCCACCACAGAATCTGTCTTTGGCACCTGTCTGGACACCCGTACCAAGGGAACCAGACAAGTTAGAAGCCATTCAAAACGAAGTGTCAGGTTTGCTTCTGAAGGGAGCAATAAAACCGGCAAACCGGAACACTCCAGGTTTCTATTCAAACATGTTCCTTGTCCCCAAGAGCACAGGGGGATGGAGACCCATACTCAATCTCAGGCCATTAAATTGGTTTATCCATACGCCTCGGTTTCAGATGGAAACTCCGAGGTCGGTAATGGCAGGATAGAGGAAGGGAATGTGGTGTGTATCGATGATCTGAAAGATGCGTATTTCCACATTCCAATGAACAGGAGTTGTCACAGGTTTCTGAGATTTGCGTTTCAGAATCAAGTATGGGAGTTTATAGTCCTCCCATTCGGCCTGTCGACAGCTTCACAGGTTTTCACCAGAGTGGTCCTTGTGGTGACAGCGTTTCTCAGGAAAGAGAACGTGGCGCTTCACACCTACATAGACGATTGGCTGATCAAAGCAGACACATCAGGCAGGTTAGAGGTGGATACTGCTCTGACTCTGAAGTTGCTTTAAGATCTAGGCTGGATAGTCAACAAGGAGAAATCCGAGTTGTCACCCACTCAACATTTCGTTTATTTAGGGATGCGATTCGATCTCGAGGAGGGAAGGGTTTACCTGTCAGAGCCCAGAGTGGTGTCTGTTAGCCATCCTCAAGAGTTTTCGATTGGGAAACCACATTCAGGCGAGGCAGTTTCTTCAGATGCTGGGCATGATGGTCTCCATGGAGCAGGTAATCCTGTACGCTGCTCTGATGCGAAGACCTATCCAGTTGTATCTGATGTCTCTGTGGAAACAGAGAACAGAACCCCTGTCAAAACTGGTGCCAGTTTTGGAGCCAATAATGTCGCATCTTGTATGGTGGAAAAAGCGTCAGAATCTCCTAGTAGGAGTTTCGCTGCACCTACCCCACCCCCAGCTGTCCATGTACACGGATGCATCGTTGGAGGGATGTGGGGGGGCCTGGCTGGGAGAACACCAGGTCTCGGGCACATGGACTCTCCAAGAGAGCCAGCTGCATATCAATCTGTTGGAAATGATGGCAGTGGAACTGGCATGCATCGCTGGAGGGATGTGGGGGGGGGGGGCCTGGCTGGGAGAACACCAGGTCTCGGGCACATGGACTCTCCAAGAGAGCCAGCTGCATATCAATCTGTTGGAAATGATGGCAGTGGAACTGGCATTGGAAAGGTTCTTCCAAAAGTCAGGGGCAAGGCGATATTGATACAGTCGGACAACTCGACAGTAGTATCATACATAAATCGCCAAGGCGGGACCAAGTCACCCACACTATGTATCAAAGTGTGGCACTTGATTCAATGGTGCAGGAATTACTCGGTTGTTTTGAAAGCAGCTCACATTCCTGGGTGATTGAACATTCTGGTGGATGCTTTGTCTCGCAGACAGAGAATTCTGCCAACAGAATGGTCTCTCAGCCCTCCAGTTCTGCACAGGATCTTCGAGCATTGGGTCAAACCCAACGTGGACTTGTTCGCCACAAGGGAAAATGCTTAAATCATGACTTATGTCTCGCCGATTCCAGATCCAAATGCTGTCGATACAGACGCTCTGGCGATAAGCTGGAGAGGGATGCACGCTTACGCGTACCCACCCACCATTTTTCTACCGAAGATATTGGTGAAGATCAGGGAGGAACCGTGCCTGGTCCTGCTAATAGGGCCATTTTGAGCCCAGCAGGGTGTGGTTCACGGATCTTCTAGATCTGCTGGTTGAAAATCCAGTGCAGTTACCCAAGATTCTGAACATAATCTCCCAGGCCAAGGGACGCTTCCTACACGAGCGTCCCGAAATGTTCAAATTGACTGCGTGGATGTTATCAAACGATGTTCCACGTCGGAAGGCTTTTCTCGAGAAGCTGCAGATTTCATCGCAGCTGCGAGAAGGAAGTCAACCTTCAAGTCATATAACAACAAGGTTAACAGATTTGCAGACTGGTGTGAAGAAAAGGGTATTGATACCTTTCAATCCACTATTCAGCAAATAGCAGACTTTCTCTGTGAGCTGTTCTTTTTAGGACTAGCTCCTGTCACAATTGCTGGATACAAGTCAGCTTTGGCGTCAGTTATCCCTTGTCTAGCCAACAGAGATAGTCCAGAGGTGGCCCAGTTGAATGTGATGGTGAAGGGAATGAGCAATCTTCGACCGAGACAACCGGTAGTTATTCCAGCCTGGAGTCTATCTTTAGTGCTTAATGTACTGGCCAAGCACCCTTTCGAACCATTGCGTTCGGCCAGTCTAAAGCATTTGACTCTAAAGGCGGTCTTTCTATTGGCAGCTTCCTCAGCTAGAAGGCGCAGTGAGATCCATGCACTTTCAGCAGAGAGGGACCGATTTATTGTCTCCGGAGAGGGTCTGCGTCTACTGCCAAGAGCAGAGTTTATGTCAAAGAATCAATCTTTGAGATATCCCGGCAAACCGATCATTATACCGAAACTAACTAGGTTTGATCGTGATGCCTGTGTCTGGTGCCCAGTCCGTGCTTTGACTGAGGACAAGAAACGGACAGACTCGTTACGGTCGATTGATAGACATCTGTGGATCTGCCATAAGAAGCCATATGGCGCCGCATCCATAGATTCTATCTGAATGCATTCAGACTACCCATGAGATTGTGACTGGGCACCAGGTGCAATGCGCAAGGGCACACGATGTTAGAGGAATAGCTGCCTCGACCGCCCTTTACGATGGTGTTCCGTTAGAGGACATCATGGCTGTTGCACAATGGCACTGTGAGTCCTTTCACGGATTACTATATGAGGGATGTGTCAGACTCCGCCAATCCACTCGCTTTAGCTGTTTTGAAACGATAGTTATACGACCACACTGCTGTTCTCCCTTTTTTGGCATTTATAAGAAAGAATTAAGAAGCAGACATGGTTGAGCGAGAGGATGTCAACCAGATTGTGTCACTGATGGCCGGACAAGTGAATGGTTGGAAGCGCCACGTCTGAAATCCATAAATCATGAGGTAATTCAAGATTGAGAGTTTTTTGTATTATGTCTATATATCATGTTCATTCATCTTATATATTCATGCTCATTCCCAGCCTAATATATGCAAAGAGCAGTTAACCCTCTTGGCATATTTGTGCTTCAGGCGAGATGCATGTTCGTGAGTTCTCTCCCTTTTCTTAGGAGAAAAAGGGGAGGGGGTGCGCAGTGATGCGAATGTGATTCGGTTCCGTTAACTTGATGGTCCTTTTAGGTCTCCATTAATCAAGTTTAAGTCTAGCTCTTTCTCCAAGGGGCAAAAGTAGCAATTGATGGCTTGCCCCTTCCCACCAGGTTACTGACTAAATCTGGTGTATATCGGAAGTAATATAATGGTGAGTATTGATCGAACGAAAATGAAGGAAATTTAAATTTCCCTTTCTCCGAGATCTAACAATACTCACCATTCTATTACGAACCCAGCCTCCCAGCCCCACGGAGGCAAGCCATGGGTATCTCTTGTTTGGTGGCTATGCAAACAATATGAGCTTCATGGCAAACGGGTACTCGGCAGTTGGGAGCCGAGTACCCGGTTCCAGGAGTCGGTATAGCTTACTAAGTCTGTAGTCCTAGGGCCCAGCTATCCAGGCTAGCTGTATCAGAAGTAATAGAATGGTGAGTATTGTTAGATCTCGGAGAAAGGGAAATTGAAATTTCCTTCATTCAGCACCATTGTTTTCAAAATTTCATCATTTAACCTATAAGAAGAGATCTGATTAATACAAGCAAATGATACTGAAGTATGACAGCTAATGGTAATGGAGGAATCCAGTTTTAGGTATGCTTATGTAGTGTGTATCTGTGTTAGAATCAATCACTCCCTGCACTCTCTGAATCTCAATTTCCAGAAAACTATGCAGGTAAGTTGGTGAATATTTGGAAACCATGGCAGCAATAGCGCCAAGTCAAATTAGTTTCAAAATATTTTACATAATGCTTATTAAACAGTAAAAACATAAAAACTTGACGGGCTATTAAGCATTTATGACTGACTAAATCACATCATTCATGACGTAATTGATTATGATGTTAGCCTACGTGTATCATAGTTCAATATGACGTCATATAATTAAAGGATAACTAATCCCATCTCTTGATAGCTATTCAGGCGATCTAACGCGCCAGTCATAAACTATCCAGGTAATTTAAAGCTTTTTATCACGCCGCTATGGAAAGATATTCAGGATTTAGTAGTTAAATGTTGGTACATTTCTACATCCTATGATGGCTGTCATGATTTACTTTTCAACCAATCAGAAAAACTGTAGTGTGTCTTCCTCGGTATATACGCTCAGTCATAGAGGCGCCAACTATCGTTTGGCAATGTGGTGTAAAAGCAATCCTACAGGTAAGCTGTTAAATATTTTGAAACTAATTTGATTGGAAGGTGTATGGCAGCAACAACTTCCAGTCAAATTATTTTCAAAATATTCAATGGGATGAGCATTACATAATAAAGAATGTGACGCATTGGAGCTTACATGACATCATACACAATAGCTTGCGGAAACAAAATGATGTCGATCACTGTTCAACATTTACTCGATATTACAAAACAGATAATTGCGATACAGATCAGGGAATGTGACAGGATATGAATGATATGGAATCTATAAACCATATTCTATCGGTGCAATACAACATTTGAGATGAAATTAGCATCGCTTTAAGCGATAAACTGGATTAATGAATTTCTGACTTGGTCAAGTAACTGTTGGTCAGGGTGGAGGAACAGTCAATGCGACTATGAGAATTGACCGGTCGCCAATCCCCTTCAATAGTCACTCTTCCAGGTTATATTAACCATTTAATGGTTGAGATTGGTTTCAACAAGTGTGACACACGATAGTTATGACCAAAGCAGTTTTGCTAGAAATTTCACAAATTTGACAGCACAGACCAACACACTGACCCACTAACTTAAACTAGTTACAAGTGACAATTAAAAATAAACAAGATCTGAGATTGGTTTTTTTCAGGCCAGGTAAGCTAAAAATTCTGCCTAGTCCATGTCCAATTGCAGGCCAAGAGAACTCTCTTTTGAAAATGTACCACTAGAATGGCTGGATAGATAATCGAGCCTCCATTCCAGTAATAATTTTCAAAAATAGAGAGGTTCTCTTGACCACAGTAGAGCTGCTGGTTTTTTTTTACGTGTTTGACCATTAAACATGTTAAAGATTCAAAAAGATGTACTTATATTCTCTCTGCAGAGGCGGCACTGACTACGTTATGAACGTAAATGATACTTTTCTTTCAGAGCCTATTAATACATTTCATTCTTCATACAAGACTGACAATGAGCCAGTACGTATCAGCTACCACCATGGTGTTCATTATAACTCTGTCGTCGACCCCCTCAAGGCCACGATCGGTGTAGGACTGGGTCTGCCCGGACATCAACCTGGGGTATGTAAGGACTTTAGAATAACAGCCTGTGTTCTCTCTTAAATATCAGACTAAAGGTAGTGTGACACACAGGGCAACAAATTGTCAGAAACAAGTTGGTGTGTACATGCCACGCGGAACAACAAAATGCAAGCAACTTTTGGGATGAAAATGTCAGTGAAAAGTAGAGCGGTGTCCTATTTTCCCCACCACCATTTTTTTGGTTGGTAGCGACATAGGAGCCGAATTGTGGTTAGCGATTTCTTGTCCTGTGTGTCACTAACTTAAAGAAATCTGATTTTTATATCAACCGATGGCGGTAGTCTGCTGTAGGAATGGTGCCAACAAGACTAGCTCCCTAGGGATCATCTGTGTGCTTCTAGCTCCCTAGGGATCAGCTGTGTGTTTCTAGCTCCCTAGAGGTCAGCTGTGTGCTTACTGAATTTCTACAGACTGGTCAATGGGGGTTTAACTCTGGATATGCTGAATATTTTTTGGGGAAATTTGACTGAAAGTTGTTGATGACAAAGCCACCAACAACTTTCAGTCAAATTGTTTTAAAAATATTCAGCAGGTCCAGAATTGTTGCCTTTTGAAATTAGTCGGGTGGTTTGCACCACTGTGACGGTTAATATGTTGTTTTTAACCCTTTAACCCTCAAATTTTGTTTTACAAATCTCAATTTTTTCAGAGAAAATGTCCAATTGCAGACCAAGAGGAGACTTTTTTTTTTTAATTTACCACTGGAATGACTGGCTCAATTATCGAGCCAGTCATTCCAGTGTTAAATTTTCAAAAATAGTCTTCACTTGGTCTGCAAATTGCACATTTTGCAAGACCACTGCAGAAGCCGTTTCTGGTTGATGAGAGCGTTAAAGTTGATCATGTTGTCGCTACGTTCCCGTATACATGTACATATCAATTTCAATGAAATCAGGCAGTAACGCTATTGAATATTTTGAACTTGCTTTAGTAAGATAGCAATGGCTTCCTTCCACCTTCCAGCTAAATTTTAGTTTCTTCGTATCTTGGATATAACAACTTAACTTAAGATTAGATCTTTTCACATCAAGAGTATACTTACCTCCCTAATACTCTTTGATATTGCTAAATATTGGCTTTCACTCAATAAACACTCAGAATAAAAACAGTTAGGTGCCCCTACTGGGCAGGGAGTCAGAGTGCAGTCCGGCGGATGCCAGCCCCACCACCGCGCATTAGATTAAACCGGAGTCTAATCTTTCTGGCCAGGAAGAAGAGGATTATCTGCTGGGTTCCCCTTCTGATGCCGTGGCCATGGATTTTGACGTCTGTGCACCCCTCGCGGGGAATACAGGCGACATGATCCACGGTTCTACTCACGCAGGAGTAGAATTCACGGCTCAGAAGGTGGCCCTGGTTGGATCTGACGGCCAATTGTTCCGCATACCTCGGCTGAGGTACCGAGAGTATTGCTGGTGGAGGCTGTGGTGTGCCGGTAACTGCCCCACGCTCTACCACGGCGCCTGCTCCTGGACAAGGCAGTCAGATTAACATGCCTGCTCTTTCGGGCCCGCATGCTTTCTCTGGCTTGCCAGGAGTGTCAGCATATCCAACTTCAAGCTCAACTGCGTTAACTCAGGAGGAAGACGAAGACCCTCGTCTAGTAGCTTTCGCAGTTAGCCACGGAGGAGGATTGGTCAGACGCTTGTCAATGGCTGATAAGCGTCAGGCCAGACCTGCCCGTGTAACAGTCGGCTAGCCAGCGAGACCACCGGCCGTGGTTAGCTGGAAAGTCGACTGTTAGCGCCATGCCATCTCTGCCGCTAGCAGAGCATATCGTTGATATGTTCTCGGCGGCGGAGACGTCCATCAAGGCGAATGGACGTCTCGCGAAGGCCCCTCACGAGGTTGCAAGGCGCTGCCGCATCGTACCCGTGGACTACCAGAGGTACGGTGTGGTACCTAAGCCCAGCGTTGATGACCGCGCAGCTTTAGGTGAGGATACGCGGCCAGGCTCCCGTTCTGACACGGGAGCCTTGTGTTGCTGCGTTCGGCCAATGCCGCGTTGCGTGATGCAGAGGAGAGTGGGAGAGCGTCTATTGCGGCGCTTTCTCACGTCTCCCAGCTGTTGCAGGGGCTAGTGACAGCATCCGCATCACGCCAGCTGAGCCCGATCACGGTCCAGAGAGCTCTAGATCGTATGACTCGGGCGGTGACCAGAAGTGTCCGGGCGAGGCGCACGTTTGCGTTAGATAACCTGTGCCCATCCCAGGACCTGTACAATAGGCTTCTGCGTATGCCTATGGCAGGTCCTGGTCTCTTTGGAGGTGAGGGATGTAGGCACCTCCAGGAGACGGTCACTCTGGTCAACAACCAGAGGGCGCTGCGCGAACAGTTTGAGGTGCTCCATAGGGAACGCGTTCGCGTACCATCCCCTGCAGGCTCGAGGTGGAGGTGGCCATGTCAGAGGCCAGCCACCAGTGCAGCCTCGGCCACATGCGATTCGGCCAGCAGTGAGGGGGGGGTGCAGGCTCCTCAGGCGCAGGCAGCCACCCGCACACCGAGGTGTGCGTGGTGCTGGTCGTGGTAATCGTGCCTGATGGACCGGTTACCACGGTGAGAACCACTCCGGTGTTTCTGGCAAAGGAGACGTCTCTCCCTAGGTGGTCCAGTGGGGGGGGGGGGGGGGGTGGGGGGTGGCTGGTTGGCCCGCCACAAGCAAGAGTGGGAACGGTTGACTCAGGACTGTTTAGTCTTGCGATGGCTTTCAGTCAGGTATCATCCCGATTGGATGACAGGCCCACCATCGCGACTGTCTCTGGTGCCAATCTGGACTCAAATTCCGAGAGATCCAGATCAAAGGTTGTGTATAGAGGAGGAAATAAATTCCCTCATACAAAAAGGAGCAATTCAGCCGGCACAAAAGTGTCCGGGCTTCTATTCAACCATGTTCTTAGTGACAAAAAACACCGGAGGGTGGAGGCCAATTCTCAACCTCAAGCCTTTGAACAAGTTCATAGAGACACCCAGTTTCAAGATGAAGACTGAAGTCGGGGTTGGAGAGGGGAATGTGGACAGCTTCAATAGATTTGAAGGATGCTTATTTCCACATCCCCATAGCGAGGAGTTTCCGTCGCTTCCTGAGATTTGCATTCCAGGGCAGACAGTGGGAATTCAGGGTGTTACCCTTCGGAATTTCCACGGCTCCTCGGGTTTTCACCAGAGTGGTTCTTGCGATTACAGCATACCTCCGCAGGAGAAGCATAGCAGTCCACACGTACATAGACGACTGGCTGTTAAAAGCACACACCCAGGAAAGTTTATCGGCCAATCTGGAGATAGTTTTGAAAACTCTCACAGACTTAGGCTGGATAATCAATTTCCAAAAATCAGAGCTAACTCCATCCCAGAAGTTTGTTTACCTGTGGATGTTCTTCGATCTAGAGACAGGATATGTTTATCCTACTCAGGAGAGGGTTCAGATACTCATCTCAGTAATACAGTCAGTGTGCAACAATCATCATGTCCTGGCACGGGTTTACTTGAGAATGCTGGGGTTGATGGTTTCTCTGGAACCAGTCATTCCTCAGGCGGCCTTACGCAGGCGGCCGATCCAGTTATTTCTCATGACGCAATGGACCCAGAGTACAGGTTCACTGGACTCGAACGTGTCAGTGTTGGAGCCTCTAATTCACCACCTGCAATGGCAGTTGAAGACAGAGAATCTCTTGGCGGGGGTTATGCTAACCCCTCCTCACCCTCAAGTAACTGTGTATACAGATGCCTCGATGGAGGGGTGGGGAGCTTGCCTGGAAGAATCCACGATATCAGGGCTTTGGAATCTGGAACAGTCAAAGGAACATATCAATCTACTGGAGTTAAGAGCAGTAGTCCTGGGCCTGGAACATTTCTTACAGAAAGTTCAGGGCAAGATTGTTCTTATTCGATCAGACAACTCAACAGTAGTGACTTACATAAACCGCCAGGGCGGAACGAAGTCGCCCAGTCTCTGTATGATGACATGGAGACTGCTTTGTTGGTGCCTGGATCACAGGATTACCTTGAAAGCAGTTCATATTCCGGGAAGGTTAAATCTGCTAGCAGACTCATTGAGCTGAAGGATGAGTGTTTTACCGACGGAATGGCAACTAAATCAATGTGTGGCGGATCGTCTGTTCGACCATTGGGGGAAACCCAACATCGATTTGTTCGCAACGAAGAAGAATGCGAAGATTCCAGATCCAAGCGCTTTCGCAACAGATGCGTTAGCTATCAGCTGGGTGGGAATGTATGCATACGCATTCCCTCCAGCAATCCTGATTCCAAAAATTCTTCAGAAAATCAGACAGGAGGAGTGCCAAGTGCTTCTGATCGCCCCAAATTGGCCAAGCCGATCATGGTATACGGATCTGCTGTACCTTCTGGTCTGCAATCCGGTTCCTCTGCCTCTGATGGACGACATTATCTTCCACGGCAAGGCCCTTCACAACAATCCGTCAATGTTCAGATAGACTGCGTGGATGTTGTCAATGAATCTAGAATTAAGGAGGGCTTTTCTGAGCAATCAGCCATGTTTATGGCCAAAGCCAGGAGGGGGTCAACCTCCAGAGCATATAATTATAAAATCAACAGATTTGCAGAATGGTGCTCAAAAAGATGTATTGATCCAATGGATTCATCTATTCAGGTAGTAGCTGATTTCCTCTGTCACCTGTATGATGCCTATAGCCTCAAGCCTAACTCTATTGCTGGTTATAAATCAGCTTTAATGACAGTTATCCCTTGCTTGGCTAATAGGGGAAGTGATGAAGTAAGTACATTAAATGTATTAATTAAAGGCATGGGCAATCTAAGACCAAGGAATCCCCCGGTGATTCCATCTTGAAGTTTATCTCTAGTGCTTCAGGTACTAGGCGATAAGCCTTTTGAACCACTTAGTTCCATTTCTATGAAAATGTTGACTCTTAAAACTGTATTTTTAATTGCTGCGGCCTTGGCTAGGCGTAGGAGTGAAATTCAGCCGAGGAAGACCGTTTCATGGTTACAGGGGAAGGCCTTAAGCTTCTACCTAGGATTAATTTCTTGGCTAAGAATCAGTCTTTGAAATATCCAGGTCAACCTATTTTTTGCCAGCTTTAACTAGATATGATCCTAATTCTAAAGCATGGTGTCCCGTCCGAGCACTGATCCGGTACAAACAACGTACTCAGGAGTGGCGGATGGACCAGTCAGCGTTATGGTTGTCATATATTGAACCCCATGGCAGGGCGTCTAAGGACACCATTTCCAGGTGGATTGTAGAATGTATTCAGTTTTGTCATAAATCCGCCACCGGTAAGCAAGTTGACATGGCCAAGGCTCACAGTGTCCGGGGCGTAATGACTTCCACTGCCCTATTTAATGGGGTCCCTGTGGATGACATTATGTCAGTTGCTCAGTGGCACTGTGAGTCAAGTTTTACAGACCATTATCTCCGTGACACCTCTAATCCTCTCGCCTTATCGATTTTGAAAAGATAATCAGGTGTACTTTTTTGATGAGGCTTCCTCATTACTTGTATATATCACAATTAATTAATTGGAACAACCACTTTTTGGGACTGCATCAGCCTTCACCACTGGGAAGATGATGTCAGCAGCCAAGTTCAACAAGGTCAGTCTTGTTTATGTATTGTTCATTGTTAATTGTATTGTCATGTGACCCTTTGTTATTAAAATGGTGATGGTATGTGTTTTTATGTGGTTCATCATTGAGAGTATACGAAAATGGAGCTTTTTCGTCTCTGTCCTATAGTACATGGCACTTGTACGTAGAGAGCGTATGGGACATTGAGGTCATTCGAGTCTTCCTCCCAGGAAGGGGGGGGGGGGGGGGGGGAGGGGGTGCGCGCATATGACATTCGGTCATCTCTCATCCATCGGTTTGTGTTAGCCGATGTTGTTCAAATCCTGACTGTGTTTTCACACAGTTTCAGAAGTTTAAGTGCCTTAAACGCAGAAAAGCTCATAGGGAAGAGCTGGTCTTTTGACCTCGCCTCCTTCCCGTCGAATTCTGGCAATATCAAAGAGTATTAGGGAGGTAAGTATACTCTTGAAGTGAAATAAATGAAATCACGGATTTCTTTTTTCATGAGAGAGTTGATACTTACCTCCCTAATACGGACCCGGCCTCCACCCCACAGAGGCTCGGTCTTCAGGCTCTTAGTAGTTGCATGTGTGTCAGCCAATAAATTAGTCAGAGGAAGTGCTAGTCTGCGCATGCACGGTGGTGGGGCTGGCATCCGCCGGACTGCACTCTGACTCCCTGCCCAGTAGGGGCACCTAACTGTTTTTATTCTGAGTGTTTATTGAGTGAAAGCCGATATTTAGTAATATCAAAGAGTATTAGGGAGGTAGGTATCAACTCTCGTGAAAAAAGAAATCCATGATTTCGTTTAGTTTCACCAAGTTTCAAATAATTGTGATGCACACAGTCTTTAGAATAGAATATCCTTCAGGCGCGCTGTTCTCATTGATAAATATTTTCATTGTCATAACATGTTTGTTGTGTTTTGCAGTTGGCTGATAAAAATTTAATTGCTGATGTTGCCAGACAGTCTGAAGACTTCCACATTGAAGAGGTTAGACTAAAAGAATTTATATCCTTATCTCTAGAAACACCAAGCTGGACAAAAACAGATTTTGCCATTGTCTTGAGAAATGGCCATTTCTCAAGAAAAGACTAAGAGAATACTACTTTTAGCTCACCTGGCCAGGATGGCCATGTGAGCTTATGCCATGGCGACCGTCCGTCATCCATCTGTACGTCAACTTTTGCTTTAAGACACTACTCTTCATTAACCGCTTAGCAGATTTCAACTTAATTTGGCAGGAAGGACCCTATGGAGGTAGGCTTCAGAACGTTTATACAGAATTTTGATTGACCAATTTTTCCAGCGACCATCTTGGATTTTCAGAGAATTTCAGGAAATGTAAGAAACGCCTACTCCTCATTAACTACTTGGCCGATTAAAAGCAAACTTGGCTGGAAGGACCCTAGACTAGTATGCTTCTAAACCTGTATACAGAATTTTGATTGGTCAATTTTCTCGGTGGCCATCTTGAATTTTCTGAAAAACATTTAAAACGCTACTCTTCATTAATTGCTTGGGCAATTTCAACCAGATTTTGTGGCAAGAATGCTAGGCTAATAGGTTTTAGAACTTGTATACAGAATTTAGATTGGTCAATTTTTGTCGGCAGACATCTTGGATTTTCTGAAAATTTCTGAAAATCAGTTAAAAGCCTACTCATTAACCACTAGGCCGATTTCAATTAAACTCAGTGGGAAGGACCCTAGAGTAGTATGCTTCACAGAATTTTGATTGGACAATTTTTTCGCGGGCCATCTTGAATTTTCCGAAATTTTGCGTGAAATTGTTTGAAACGCTACTCATGAACTGCGTGGGCAATTTCAGCCAGACTTGGCTGGAAGGATATAGTATCAAACAATTTCACGCAAAATTTTGGAAAATTCAAGATGGCCCGCGAAATAATTGTGGGAGGTTTCGGAACTTGTATACAGAGTTTTAATTGGTCAATTTTTCCGGTAATTATGTTTGATTTTCTGAAAATCAGTTAAAAGCCTACTACTCATTTGGCACTTGGCAGATTTCAAGCAAACTCTGTTGGAAGGACCCTAGAGTGGTATGCTTCAGAACTTATGTACAGAATTTTAAGGAGTCAATATTTTCGGTGGCCATCTTCAATTTTCCGAAAAAATGTGGGAAATTGTTTAAAACTACTCATCAACTGTTGGGACAGTTTCAACCAGACTTGGCTGAAAGGCTACTAGGTTGGTAGGTTTCAGAACTTGTATACAAAATTTTTATAGGTCAATTTTTCCGACGGCTATGTGGGATTTTTTAAAGATTTCGGGAAATCAGTTAAAAGGCTACATACAACTCATTAACTGGTTGAACTATTTCAAGCAAACATGGCTGGAAGGTCCCTAGGGATGTGTGCGTCAGAGCTTGTCTGCAGAATTTTAATTGTTCAATTTGTTCGGCGCCATCTTAAATTTTCCGAACAGTGGCTGGAAATCGTTGAAAAGGGTACTCCTTATTAACTGCTTGGGCGATTTCAATCAGACTTAGCTGGAAGGACCCTATGGGGTAGGATTCAGAACATGTATACTGATTGGTCAATTTTTCAGGCAGCCATCTTGGATTTTCTGAAAATCAGTTAAAAGCTTACTCATTAGCCACTTGGCCAGTTTCAAGCAAACTAGGTTGGAAGGACCCTTGAGTGGTATGCTTGGATAATTTGTTCGGTGCCATCTTAAATTTTTCGAATAATGGCTGGAAATCGTTTAAAAGGCTCCTCATTAACTGCTTGCGCGATTTCAATCAGACTTAGCTGGAAGGACCCTAGGGGTTAGGATTCAGAACATGTATACAAAAATTTGATTGGTCAATTTTTCCAGTGACCATCTTGGATTTTCCGAAATATTTTGGAAATTATTTAAAAGCCTGCTCATTAACCACTTGGCCGCTTTCAACCAAACAGTATTCTCTAGGCCTGCAAATGGACATTTCTCAAGAGTCAAGACCACTCTAGATGCCGATTTTGGATGACTGCCATGAATTGATTAAGCTCTGTCAAAGAAATATTTCATGGGTAGTCATTGTAATGTATTATGGTTAAGAGAAATCCTTTCCGGGGCATGTGCACAACAATAGGTGAATGGCTTCCGTGATTTTGAGTTTGTCAGATATACGGAAATGGAAAACATATTTATCTGCCTTTGTATTATCCCCCCCCCCCCCTTGTATCTAGCCATTAAATTTGTATTGTATTAATTTCTCTTGATTGTACAACTGCTATTGTTTAAAAACCATTTCAACCAAGTTATGTATAATGTAAGAAATGCTGTGTTGAATATTTTGAAATTAATTTGCTGGGAAACTGTAGCTGCCTAAGAAAATTAAAGGTCCTATATGATTGTTTTTGAAATGGAAATACAAGCATGACAGCAATGAAATGGTTAAGTCAACTGCTAATCTGCACTAATCTTGCAAGCTCTGTTGCCAGATGTCATCTGCTGGATTGATTGGCTGGTCAGGATGTTGATTGAATGTTTTGTTATTTTCACAGGCTATGTTCTCAGATAAAATCCGCGAGACTGATTGGGAGGTCACTCAGGAGTCGATCAATGAACAAGTTGCTAGGGAATCATATTTGCAGTGGTTAAGAGACCAGGAAAAGCTTGCCAAAAGACAAGACATGGTAGCTTGATTTCTATTTCTTAAAGGCTTTAACATCTGATTGCTGTGTTTTTGCAGACGACATTGAAGGGGTTAAATCTCTAGACATGCTAAATATTTTGAAAACAATTTGACTGAAAGTTTTTGGTGGCTTAGCCACCAACAACTTTCAGTCAAATTGTTTTCAAAATATTCAACAGGTCAAGAGTGTTTGCTCATTGAAGTTATTGTCTGGTGACTTAAAGCAGTGAGACAGTTAATGGTCCAGCCGATCAAAGCCATCCTGTAGTCATTTTCTGAAATATCCATTTGTAGGCCAAGAGAAGGCTGTATTATAAATCGTACCACTGAAATAACTAGCTTAACAAATGAGCCTGTCATTCCAGTGGTCAGTTTTCAAATATATTCTCTTGACCAACATCAGCTCATGCCCTAAGTTAAGATTTCAATATTCTTAAAAATCTGGACTTAATGAGTTAATATATATAAAAATAATATAATATAAGAATTTATAAAATATTTTGTCAAATTTGTTAATATTCTAGCAAATGTGACACTATTGTTATTATTTGGGCAAGCTTTTCAGAAATGTAAAAAATTGAACAGACCAACAAACAGTCTTATGATTCTAGTTGTGAGTCCTAAGTAAAAATGTATACTGCAGAGTGAACGAGTGATACTAAATATAGCAGTAGCATGTATCATCCATCATATACAAAGCTATGGATGCATCAAGTTTTAGCTGCAGACCACAAAAATTACATGCTCCTGCAGTCCGGCGCAACCACCTTTTACTGTAGGGCAACCAAATTTTTATTTGTTATGTTCGGGGCCTTTATATGTACTTATTTATGGTGAGTATAAATGTATTTAGTCACCATAACACTCAGATTTGTTCAAGAAAATTAAAATTCTTCTCACTGAAGATGGCCATTTGCTGACTAAGAGAAGACTGTTTTTGAAATTTTAACACTGGAATGACTGGGGCGAGTCATTCATTCCAATGGTAAATTAAAAAAAAATAGTCTCTTGGTCTGCAAATCGACATTTCTCAAGACGACTGCAGAAGGCATTTTTGGTGGATATGAGTGATAAAGAGTTAACATAATGGTTGAGTTGGTATTTGCGAGGGTTCTGTAGTTTGTCTAGCTTACAACATATCTTCAAAAGAATGTACAGAAATGGGGCAACCTGGAAGTACAGTCGGGCAGCCTGATTAAAATGGCAAATTTGCCCCTGGGCGCAACACAATATTTTTCAAATTTTCGAGCCCTGAGCTGTTCCCCGCTCATCTCTAGCTAAGCTCCGCCCATGCTTTGCGCGTGTTGTGATCAATTTACATGTATGTACTTTGAATCCTGAATTCCCAGAGTACGAATTTAATGGTGACTACATGTATATGGCTAACCAAGTAAGTTAGTTTCAAAATATTCAACAGAATGTTTATTAAATGGGTAAAGATATACAATTCGTACAAATGACGGATTGTTCCAGATTCATGACCGAGTATTATTGTCAATTGATTGTGACATCAGACTACATATTACAGAATTCATGATGACGTTATCATATACCTGAGTGACAGATGTAGTTCATCCATTGACTTCTAAATTCAGACAATGCTTGGTGGGCAGGCAACCTACCACCGTATGTTCTAGTGAAAAATGGTTAAAATAGTAAAATGTTTGCGAAAATCAAAACAAAAATCTTTGAAAATGTTTGAACTATGTCCTTAACCCTTTAACACACTCATATCAGCCAAAAACGGCCTCTGCAAGTCATTCCAGTAGTAAATTTTCAAAAATGTTCTATTGGTCTGCAAGTTGACATTTTCATTGAGAAAATTGAAACTCTCTTGAAGAAATTTAAGCCTTAAAGAGTTAAAGGTGCTTGTTTGTAAATTTTTCATGACATGTTTGAGACTTAGAATTCTGAATTATGAACAGCATTTTGTACAATGGACTCAAACACAACCACAAAAATTTGAAAACTTATCTAAAAATAGGCTTCATGCTTTTCACTGATAGATAACCTATCATGGATGTTACTCTCACTTATGAAATCTCTTTACATGCATTATGTCTCAACTTCAGGGCAATCATAGAGAAAGGTTGTTGATGGATGGCACCAATGGCTGGTTTCCAGTCAAATTATTTTCAAAGTATTGAGCAAGGCCGTTATCACGTATCAGAAACAATATTTGTATCTGCTTGGTCCATGTGAAAGAACTAATGTAATTTAACCCAATAACACTTAAGCTAGCCAAAAATGACTTCTGCAGGTGTCTTGAGAAATGGCCGTTTGCAGATGACTATATTTGAAATTTAGCACTGGAATGGCTGGCTCGATAACTGAGCCAGTGATTCCGGTGATTGATTTTCAAATATAATCTCTTCATCTGCAAATGGATCTTGTCTTCAGCAAGCTTGAGGGTTAACCGATAATTTACATGTTTGCTTGTTATCGGTTTGTGGCTTAGTATTCTGATGAACGAAAAATCATTCTTGAATAGTTAGATTCTGGTTATTGCATTCATCTAATGAGATTTCTGGAATGAATCTGTGCCTAAGCGGTTGGGTCTTAACCCCTCTTGTGTCAACTTGTCATTATAATGGTAACACAGCCTCTGCAGTAGTCTTGAGGGCTGTCTATTTGCAGGTCAAGAGAAGACTATTTTTGAAAATTTACCACTGGATTGACTGGCTTGGTTAACGAGCCAGTCATTCCAGTGGTAAATTTTCAAAAATAATCTCTTGACCTGCAAATGGACGGTGACTAAACACAAATTTAGATTTCCTAGGCGATTAACCCTATAATCACCAAGCCGTCAAAAAACAAACTCTAAAAAATACTTTCCTAAATTCCAGTGGTAAATTTACAAAAAAGACCCAGTTCTATTGGCTGACAAATGGTCATTCACTGAGCAAATATTAGAATTTTCTTTAAAAATCTTGTCAAATGAAAGGGTTAGTTGATAAAAGTAGAATTTTGATGACTTTAAGGCGCTGTTGACACAAGAAGGGTTAGAGCACAAAATCCATGAATTAATTACCCTACCCAGGATTACCCGACCCATAGGATTCTTTGTGCGTAGTTTGTATTGAATCTCTTATAGATTTATTCTGTATTCGTCTGTTTCATTACCGTACATAATGGCCCACTTTTCAGCCACATTCAGCAAGTGCAACCTGCAGTAGTAGCTGTGACACTGTACCATATCGTGATATGTGTGACCATAGTTCTAGTGCACAGTTACCACGAGGAAGTACAAGTAGAGGCAGTAACAGTGGCTCAGGACAAAACAGCCCTCAGAGGATGGATACCCATGATTCTAATACTGAGGCTGGATTAGGCTCAAAACTTCTGCTTCCTATTCCTGGTAAGAGACCATATATATTAATAATGTTAAATGAAAACTTATAATCTTCCATTTATTAGGTCAAATGGCCTGAAGGGTCAAGTGAGCTTATGCCATGGCATCCGTCCATCAAATTGCATCTCCTCGTTTATGCCATGACCGATTTCAACCAAATTTGGTTAGAAGGATTCTATGGTGGTAGGCTCCAGAACCTCTAATTCAGAATTTTGATTGGTCAATTATTCTTGTGGGCATCTTAGATTTTCTGAAAATTTTCGGGAAATCATTTAAAATGCTACTCCAATATAAGTGGCCCATCTTCATTCAATCTTGGGTGGACTAATTCTATGCTGGTAGGCTTCAACACTTCTAACGAGAATTCTGTTTGGTCGATATTTTTGGTGGCTATCTGTGATTTTCTGAAAATTTCTGGAACTCTGTTAAAAGCCTACTCATCATTAATCACTTGGCCGATTTCATGCAAACTCGGTTAAGAGAATGCTAGAGTGGAATGCTTCAAAACTTACACACAGAATTTTGATTGATCAATTTTTTTTGACGGCCATCTTGAATTTTCTGGAAAATGGTTGGAAATCATTTACAATACTACTACTCATTAACTGCGTTGATAATTACAACCTGACTTAGCAGGTAGGTTTCAGGACATGTATACAGAATTTTGATTGGTCAATTTTTTAGGCAGCCATCTTGGATTTTCTGAACATTTCGTGAATTCAGTTAAAATGCTGCTGCTCATTAGCGGCTTTAATGATTTCAAGCAAATTGGGCGACCCCTAGGCTGGTACGCGGCAAAACTTGTATACAGACGAATTGTCCGAAAACTGTCCTTTGTCAGTAAAATAGGTCGGACAGTGCCTAATAGAAGCGGCGACTCGGTTGGGAAGACCCTAGAGTGGTATGCTTCAGAACTTGTATACAAAATTTTGATTGATCATTTGATTCGATTTTTCAAAAAATGGCAGGAAATCGTTTAAAATGCTGCTCCTCATTAATTGCTTGTGCAATTTCAACCTGACTTGGCTGGAAGGATACTAGGCTGGTAGGTTTCAGAACTTGTATACAGAATTTTGACTGCATGATTTTGTTTTGGTGGCCATCTTGGATTTTCCCAAAAATGAGAATTCATTTAAAATGCTACTCATTAATGTCTCGGGCAATTTCAACCAAATTTAACTAAAAAGATCCTATAGTGGTAGCCTCCAGAAATTCTATTGAAAAATTTAATAGGTCAATGTCTTGAAAGCCATTTTTGATTTTCTGAAAATTTTCTGGAAACCTTTAAAAATGGTACTCCTTAATCAATGGTCTGATTTCAGCAAAACATGGGTGGAACGATCTTGTGACAGTAGGCTTCAACATATCAATCAAGAATCTTGATTAGGCTATCTTTTTGGTGGCCATCTTGGATTTTCCAAAAGTTACCCATGTCTTTTTAAATGCAAATGGTTCAAATGCTAATGGTCGAGGTGAGCGTCACAGGCTCTTGAGCCACTTGCTAAATGTTATTATCATACTCTAATATGCTAAGCTAATCTTGATTTCTATTCTATCACGTCTGTTTTACCTGTAGGTGTATCTGCATCTATGTCGCCGGGTCAGAGCCCTCCACTTGCAGGTGCCACAGCTATGACCGGAGCTACATCTGATTCCTCACACTCCAACAGTCAACTCACAGATGACAGCGATGCCAATATGGGATTCCAAGAAACAGCCTCCATTATGAATCAGCTACCAACTGATGCCTATGGTGAGTGACGATGTAATAATAGTTTTAGTCTTGTCTGTTGATCGCGAGGTCAGAAGCTCAAAGGTGAAGGTCATTCTGATCTGTTTATTTGACATCTGCATTTTCAAATTAAATTTTTTGCATTTAGCAAAGCGTATTTGTACATGTATACATTTCATGATGTCTTAATCCTAATGGAACTAAACTTGAACACATGGTTACCTATACTGTATGCATTTTGAAAGCGAAGTCACTAGGTCAAAATTCAGGGTGATGGTGATCTTGATATGTTACATCCTCAAAGTTAAGTTTGCATTTAGCAAATCATTTACATTTGTTTTTCAGAATTGCTTATCCTAACAGAACTAAACTTGGAGACTTGGTTCCATATACCTTAATGGAGAAATGTGCAGGTAGTGGTATCTTTGGGTCAAAGGTCAATGTCATCATGGCCTTGATATTTGACCTCTGTTGTGTCTGTATTGCTAACATTAAAGGTTTTGCATTTAGCAAATTATTCAAATTTGTATTTCAGGATTGCTTAATCGTACTGTAACTAAACTTTATTTAATTATTAGACTTAATAACAGTAACAGTTAAATTCTCTTACCAGGGCACATGCTTTAAAACATTCTTTCGCTCAATTTTTGTCATTAATATCTTTTTATATTGTTTACCAAACTAACCATCCTATTTATTCTACCTAGTGAATGGTGGATTCCAGTTTATCCATCAATCATATGATGTGATAATCAACTGCGTGATGTGTAGGATGATGTCGTAATCAATTACGTCAGTCATGAACGCTTACTTAATGACCGACTAACCATTAATGACCGACTAAGCATTGTTGTACGAATTGTATGTCTTTACTATTTAATAAAGATGATGTTGAATATTTTGATACTATTTGACTGGGAACTGTTGCTGCCATAAGCAGCATTACCACCCAGTCAAAATATTCAACAGCTTACCTGTAAAGTTTTCTGGAAATTGATGGTCATGGAATTCAGGGATTGATCGATCCCAACATGGGTGAAGTGTGGGTGGAGCTTAGCTAAAGATGGGCGGGGCATAGCTAAGACTGGATTCCGTTATTTGATCTGAGCTCTGATGTTTAATGACAAACAGGAGAGGCGAGACATTTAATTCCGTGGAATTGTTGTACAAAATAATGTATGTGTGCGTGCGTGCGTGTGTGCGTTTGTTATAGTGTTTAGTTTGGGAACTAAAATTAAGTTGCTTCCAAATTAACCTGTATCCAGCTTAGATTGGTTCTGATGAATATAAGCTTCCAGCCATTTGGAATGAGGGCCATTAAAGTTTGTTCAAGGAGATTTGATACGTAAAAAAACATGGCCACCATGGGCAAATCAAAATGTAACGTGTTTGGTGGCCGTATTGGATTTTGTTATTTGATGGGTTTTGAAGCTGAAATTGGTTTTGTATTGGTTTTTGGGAATTCTGATATATCAAATTTGCCGTTTTCAAAACTGTCGGATAAATGGATTGGCAGCCAACTTGGATCATTTTGCTGTCAAAAGGTCCCATACTTAAGCAATGGGAGATTTAAAATGTCTTCTCCAGAAACAATGGACTGATTTAAATTATATTTGAGAGTAAGCATCCTCAGGGCATAGAGACCCAAATTTGTTCAAACGAAGACGATCGGCCATTTTGGCCGGTGGTGATCTTGGATTTTGGTCTATTTTTATAAACGTCTTCTCCGAAACTGCTTGGGTGATAGATTGGATTTTTTTATTTGATCGATTTTGAAGTGAAAATTGGTTTTGTATAGGCTTTTCTGTATTCTGATTACAAATTTGCCATTTTCGAAACTGTTGGATAAACGGTTTGTGGCCATCTTCCTGCCTTCCTGGATCATTTTTCTGCCAATGGCTCCCATACTAAAGCAATGGGAAATTTAAAATGTCTTCGCAAGAACCGCTGGACTGATTTAAATTATATTTGGCAGGAAATATCCTTAGGGCATAGCGGTCCAAGTGTGTTCAACGAAGTTGCTCGGCTAATTTGGCTGGTGGCCATCTTGGATTTTGGCTCATTTTTAGCTCACCGGGCCAGGATGACCAAGTGACCTTAGGTCATGGTGACCATTCGTTGTCTGTCTGTCTGTCTGTCTGTCTGTCTGCCATCAACCTTTTTTCAAACGCCTTCTCAAGAACAGTGGACAGATTTCAATTATATGTGGTATGAAGCCGAACATATCGGTATCAAACAAAGCCGATCGGCCAATTTGTGGCCATCTTGGATTTTGACCGATTTTTAAAAAATCTCCAAAACGACTTGGGGGGATCGATTGAAAACCCATGAAATATCATCTAAGGCAAGAGCTGAACCAAGTTTGTTCAAGAGAACAAGAATTGACCTAGTTTTCGCGAAAAGGACTTCTCCAGAACCGTTGAACGGATCGGGCCAAAATTTGAGGGATACAATTAGAGACTAAGGGCCATTAAAATTTGTTCACGGGAAGATGATACATAAACAAACATGGTCGCCATGGACCAATAGCGTGTTTGGTGGCCATATTTGATTTTTTAATTTGATAAATTTTGAAGCCGAAATTGCTTTTATATGTTTTTGGATATGCTGATGTAAAATTTGCCAACTTTGAAACTGTTGAATAAATGGCTTGGCGGCCATCCTGGATCTTTTTCCTGCCAAAAACTCCCATACAAAAGCAATGGGAAACTTAAGATGTCTTCTCAAGAACCACTGGGCCAATTTCAAGTATATGTGATAGGAAACATCCTTAGTGCATAGGGACCCAAGTTTGTTCAAAGGAGTTTGATCAGCCACCTTTAGATTTTGGTCTATTTTTAGAAACATTAAAAATCTCCGAAACCTCTTGGGGATCAATTCAAAACTCATGAAATTATGATCTAGAGCAAGAGCGGAACCGAGTTTGTTTAAGGGAACTTGATTGGCCAAATGCTTTGGCAGCCATCTTGGATGACCTTTTTTTTTGCAAAAATAATGTCTCCAGGATTGCTGAATGGATCAGGCTGAAATTTGGGAGATAAGATTAGGGCCTAAGCGCAATTAAAATTTCCACCATGAATCAATCACAATTTAACTTTTTTGGAGGACATCTTGTATTTTCTGCAAATTTCGGAGAAAATCATAAAAAGACTACTTATTAACCGCTGGGTCAATTTGAATAAAACTTGGTTAAACGTTCTTCACAGAAATTAGATTCGTAAATTTTTCCAGTGGTTATCTCATTTTGTTTGGTTGTGCCAGTGGCCAATAATTCCAGGTAAGCGATACAGGCCCCTTTTTAAAAAAAAAGAGACTTGCTTGACCTCATGGCGGCTTGATTGGAAAATTAATGGCACAGGTATTGGACAAATTTGTCCTTGTTAGCTCACCTGGCCTGAAAGGCCAAGTGAGCTTATGCCGTGGCGACCATCCATCCAGCCATCCATCCGTCTTTCCGTCGTCCGTCAACCTTTGCTTTAAAACGCTACTCCTTAACCAATAGCCGAATCTTAACTAAGTTTTGGTCAAAGGATGCTATTGTGCTTGGATGTGGAACATCCATTTAGAATTTTGATTCATAAATTTTTTGGGTCAAAATCTTAGATTTTATTCAAAATTTACCGGAAATTGTCAAATTGCTTCTTCTCCTTACCCGTTTTACCGATTTCAAGTAAATTGGTCTGAAAGGATCCTATGGCCATAGGGTATAGAACTTTTATTCAGAATTTGGATTCGTAAATATTTTGGGTGAAAAACTTAGATTTTATTGAAAATTTACTGGAAATTGTCAAATAGCTTCTCCTTACCATTTTGACCGATTTCAAGTAAATTGGGCTGAAAGGATCCTATGGCCATAGGCTCTAGAACCTCCATTCAGAATTTTGTTGCATAAATATTTTGCGTGAAAATCCTAGATTTTATTAAAAGATTTACCGGAAATTGTCAAATTGCTTCTTCTCCTTACCCGTTTGACCAATTTCAATCAAATGTGGCTGAAAGGATCCTATGGTCATAGGTTATAGAACTTGCATTCAGAATTTTGATTCATGAATTTTTTGCGTGAAGATCTTAGATTTTATGAAAAATGTACCGGAAATTGTCAAATTGCTTCTTCTCCTTACCATTCTGAGCGATTTCAACCAAATTTGGCTGAAAGGACCCAATGGTCATAGGCTCCAGAACATTTATTCGAAATTTTGAATTTTATGAAGTGTACCAGAAATTGTCAAATTGCTTTTACTTACCATTGATGCCAACCAAATTTGGCTGAAAGGACCCAATGGTCGTGGGCTCCACACCATCCATTCAGAATTTTAATTCATAAACCTTTTGGGTGAAGTTTTGAGATTTATTAAAAATGTACCGGAAATTGTCAAATTGCTTCTCCTTACCATTCTGAGCGATTTAAACCAAATTTGGCTGAAAGGATCCTATGGTCATAGGCTCCAGAATTTCCATTCAGAATTTTGATTCATAAATTTTTTGGGTGAAGACGTAGATTTTATTTTAAATATACTGGAAATTGTCAAATTGCTTCTCCTTATCGTCTTGATCGATTTTGACCAAATTAGGCTGAACGGATCTTATGGCCATAGGCTCTAGGACTTCCATTCAGAATTTTGATTCATCAATTATTTGCTTGAAAATTTGAGATTTTATGAAAATGTACCGGAAATTGTCAAATTGATACTCTACCTTAGCTGCTTGACATATTTCAACCAAATTTCACTAACAAATTCTCAGGTGGTAGGCTCTAGAAATTCTATTCAGAATTTTGATTGATCAATTTTTTGAGTGAAAATCTTGAATTTACCGGAAATGGTCAAAACGCTCCTTCTCCTTAGTTGCTTGACATATTTCAACCAAATTTGGCTAGACTGATCCTATCAAGGTAGGATAGAATTTCTATTCAGAATTTCTTGATTGGTCAACTTTTTGTGTGGCCATCTTGGATTTTCCGAAAATTATCTATATTTATTTAAATGCAAATGGTTGAAATGCTAATGGTCCAGGTGAGCGCCACAGGCCCTAGGGCCTCTTGTTTCTATCATGATGACATTTGAGTGACTTATCCAATCCATGAAATGTTTGTGTTCCATTAGGTAGATGCTACAGGTTTTACTCTATCTAATTACTTTTGACAGGCTTTTCGGGATGGAGCGAAGATGAAATTTTGGCGCAAGTCATTGCCCAGTCTCAACAGGAGTATTTTGACAGTCTGAAGAGGAGTGCGATATTTCCAAGCATGAAAAATGGTGCAAACGAAAGCACAAACTGTGATCTGAATACAGATGGCGCAAGCGGTTACACGCCATACAATGCGCCGAGCACATCACATGCATCAGCAGACTTTAACACATACAATAGCTAGTAGTATGTCTGTTGTTCTATATCTCTAGTTCAAGCTATCATATTGTATTATAACCAGCGCTGCAATCATCTCTCGGTTGTCGCGTAAGAAATCTAGGCAATCCGCACAGCTCCCAATACAAGGACCCAGTCTGTCACTCTAGTATCTGCTTATAATCAAATTTACGTCCGTTGTTGGCTGATGTTGCAATCAAAATGAATTAACCCTTTAACACTCATATCAGCCAAAAACGGCTTCTGCAGTGGTTGTGGGAAATGTCCATTTGCAGACCAAAGGAAGACTGTTAGTGAAAATTTACCACTGGAATGACTGGCTCGATAACCGAGCCAGTCATTCCAGTAGTAAATTTTCAAAAATAGTCTTCTTGGTCTGCAAATGGACATTTTCTATGAGAAAGTTTTTAATTTCCTGAACAAATTCGAGGGTTAAAGGGTTACGTCAATTTACAATTTAATAAACATTTTATTGTATATTTTGAAATTATTTTACTATAATCTGTTGCAGGCCCAAGTCAAATTATTTTTAGGATTTTCCCCAACTTATCTCTATAGTTAACTTAATGGTAGATTCTTTATGATATAAAATTTATTCTGTTGAATATTTTGAAATTTATTTGACTGGAAGCTGTTGCTGCCTCAGCTCATGATGCTACTACGAGGAGCAGATTTAGAAAAAGAAATCTGTCCCGCTTTGGATGCACATTAGCCATTTAGACTTTCAACTCTCAAATTTGTTCAAGAAAATTTAAATCCCATAGCAAATGTCCATTTGCAGAACAAGATATGGCTATTTTTTAACATTTATAACTGGAATGACTGGCTCGGTTATCGAGCCAGTCATTGCAATGGTAAATTTTCAAAAATAGTATTCATGTGTTCTGAAATGGGCATTTCTCAAGACCACTGCAGAAGCTATTTTTGTTCAGCTTAAGTGATACAGGATTATTGTTTAAGCCAGCCAAAATTGGTCTTATGTAGTCTTGAGAAATTTCCATTTTCAGGCCAAGATAAGCCCCTTTTAGAAACTTTACCACTGGAATGACGGATCTGATAGCTGAACGAGACATTTCAGAGGTAACCTTTTCAAAACTTGTCATCTCTGGGTGTGAAAATGTAGTACATGAAGTGAAATTTTTTTTTCCATGACTGATTCATAACGTTAAAAGGTTGCATAGTGATTGTTTATGTTACAAACTGCGTACTTACTGCAGCACTAGTTAAAACCCTTTATGATAGCTTAAATAGTTGTTTTGTATTACGCGATAATGATCTTTATTGTTAATGAAAATCTAAGCACAGAAGGCACTGAGTTATTGGTAGCTAAATTGCATACCGTATAGAACTGCCAAGTGGATTTTTGTGCAGGTTACAGTGATTCAGACCTGGCAGCGATGAGAACATTGAACCTCATCACTGTACTGGTTACATATATCACAGGGGAGAACCAAGATTAACCCATTTATATGATCGAGGAAGATGTATTTTTGAAAACTATGTTAATATGACTGGCTCGATATCACTGAAATGTTTTCAAACATATATTTTCACAAGGTATTAACTCATTAATGATTAAGCTGGCCAAAATGAACTCGGCTATGGTCTTGTATAATATCCATTTATAGTCGATGAGATTATTTTTGAAAATTTACAACTGGAATAGCTGGCTCGATAAGCGGTCATTCCAGTGGTACATTTCCAAAAAATTCTTTTTGTTGTTAATTGGACATTCCCTAAGCAGCAATTTAGATTTTCTTGACCATTATTAACCCTTTCATGAACACATCGGCCTCTGCAGTGGTCTTGAGAAATGGACATTTGCAGTCCAAGAGATTATTTCTGAAAATTTACCACTGAAATGACTGGCTCGATAACCGAGCTAGCCATTCCTGTGGTCAATTTTCAAAAAAACTTTCTCTTGACCTGCAAATGGACATTCAATAAATAATGATTTTTTAACAAATTTATTCATTAAAGGATTAAAAAGATGTAATAGTTATAGCTATTTGGAAACGCGTTCAGAAAATCTATAGACAGTTTGACCAATATGGATGTGAAATACTATAAATACGCTTCTCTAACTGTATATATTATATGGCTTCTAAGTAATGCTTTAATAGTCTGGATCTGAGCTAAAAAGTTTATTTTTCTTTCATAAAGTATCCATTTGCTGATGAACAAAAGAAACATTTTTGTATTACAATACCGTACCAGTCATTTCAGTGGTGAATTTTTAGAGACAATTTCTTGTCCTAAAAATGAAGATTACCGTAAGACTAGATTTCCTTAGACCATACAAAGCGAGAGTTCTGGTGGCATTGACTACTAATTCACCTTTCCAGAGTATTCATCTATCAGTCTGATGTCATATGACGTCATAATCAGCTAAGCTGCATGTGGGATGATGTCATAATCATTGCGTCATAAATGATTATATGGCCTGTATTTAACTCTTAATAGTCCGACACATTGTACGAATTGTATGTCTCTACTATTTAATACATTTTTTGAAACTAATTTAACTGGGCGCTGTTGCTGCCATAGGCAGCAATAGCACCCAGTCAAATTAGTTTCAAAATATTCAACAGCTTACCCGTATAGTTTTCTGGAAATTGATAGTCAGGATGTTCAGAGATTAATCGATCCCAACATGAGCGAGGTGTGGGTGGAGCGTAGATAGAGATGGGTAGGTCATGGCTAAAACTGGAAAGGTCCATTGGTTAGCAAATGTTATATATCTAGTGGCAGAACAGAGTGTATAGGAAGAATAGCCTGAGTTGACTCATAGGCCAAGTTTAGGCTCTAACTCTCCGACTACTCTATGGTAGGCTTGGTTCCCTGGCTCAGTTACATATACATTAGGCCAAGGAACCAGGCCTACCCTAGCGTAGCTGGAGAGTTAGAGCCTAAACTCGGCCCTGGAGTTGGAAGCTATGGGAGTTTTCTCGCTGCCTAGATCGCTGTGTTGTTTCGGGCTATGATAAGTATAAAGTATAGGTTTGATAACTTGTAAGCATCATCTTTGTATAATGAATGGAAGAATCCAGTTTTAGCTAATCTCCACCCATGCTTTGCCATATCTCAATTTCCCCCAAAAATATACAGGTAAGTTGGTGAATAATTTGAAACTAATTTGACTAGGTGCTGATGCTGCGTATCGCGGCAACATCGCCCAGTCAGATTAGTTTCAAATTATTCAACAGAATGTTTATTAAATAGTAAAGAGTAAAGACACAATTCGTACAACTTAACAGCCTATTAAGCGTTTATGAGGGACTAGACCATATCATTCCTGACATAATTGATTATGACGTCAGCCTACATATTGCGTTGTTGATTATGACATCATATGATTCATCGATGGACTGGATTCCTCCATTGTGCCACCTTAGACTGTCAAACTTGGCAGAATTGTTTGCATACAGGATGAAATAGTTTATTTTCTTATACACCTCGTAGACTTTACTGTCATCCGTTGTATCTTAAGCCTTTAACACTCATATCAGCCAAAAACGCCTTCTATAGTGGTCTTGAGAAATGTCTATTTACAGACCAAGAGAAGACTATTTTGAAATATTTACAACTGGAATGACTGGCTTGATAACCGAGCCAGTCATCCCAGTGGTAAATTTTCAAATATAGTCTTCTCTTGGTCCGCAAATAGACATTTTCTATGAGAAAGTTAAAAAATTTTAAGTGAACAAATTGAAGGGCTAAAGGGTTAATAGAGGCATCCATTTTGAGATGTGCCACGCCCATTTAAGCTCCGCCCACTTTGAAACGTTGAAACCTGAATTCCCTGAATTTAACATTCAAGGTAACAAAACAGGTAATATTTTGAAAATAATTTAAGTAGCATCAACATCTCAAATTGGTTTCAAAATATTCAACAGAATGTCTATCAAATGGTAAATTTATCAGAGATACAATTCATACATTAGTGACAGAGTTGTCGATTTTCATTAGGGAGCTATACGTCATTATGATTGTGATGTCGGCTAAGTAGTGATGTAATTGATTATGACGTCAGGTAACAGATCAGTCCCTTCCATTGCAAGATGTTTACTATTTAGCTATTTTGTGTGATAACAGTTATGCAAATTAATGCATGTTAATTCCAACATAATAAGTTTTATAGCTGTAATAGAAGGCCTAGCTTATATAATTACTAATTGTCAATAGTTTTTAATTGTACTTTTCTTTATTATGATTTTTAGATAGAAATCTTTGTCGCTCATGGTGTTGCCATCAATGTTTTATACAGGGTTTCTACCGGTCATGGAAATCCTGGAAAGTCATGGAAGTTGAAAATTAAAATTTCAGACCTGGAAAGTCATGAAAAATCAGTATTTTTTTTAATTAGGTTATGGAAAAGTCATGGAAAATAGTAATCATGAAAAATAAGAGATCTGTTGGCATAAATTATAGTCTTCACCACTATTCAGTAAAAACCATGGCAACAGTTTATCAAAGGCTTAGGCTTGCCTGTGTCAAGACACAATATTCAGACATTTGGGGAATAACTCTGATCATAGGCTACATCATAAACATAAATCTACTAGATATTAATTCTTGAAAGTCATGGAATTTGTTAATTTTGGTAAGGAAAAGTCATGGAATGTGGTAATTTTGGTCAAGAAAAGTTATGGAATTTCAAACAGAAAGGTGTACGAACCCTGTTTATAAATTTGTTAGCTAATGGATTCATTCATGTCTGTTATAATTCTATCTTGTCAAACTCAAACTCTTAAACTGTCTGACTGCAGCAAGCCACCAGACTATAATTTCGATGGCCAATAACTCTTGACGTGCTGAATATATTGAAAATAATTTGACTGAAAGTTGTTGGTGGCACTCAAATTGTTTTCAAAATATTTGGCATATCCGGAGTTAAACCCCATGGAAAATGTAGTGTGCAGAAATTCAGTAGTCATACAGTTAAAGTTGTTACTGCTGTATTAAACCATTCACTGCTAATCATTGCCAATAGTAACCCTTTAAGCCTTGAATTTGTTCAAGAAAATTTCAACTTTTTTCAAAGAAAATGTCAATTTGCAGACCAAGAGAAGACAATTTTTGAAAGTTTACCACTGGAATGACTGGCTCGGTTATCGAGCCAGTCATTCTAGTGGTAAATTAAAAAAAATTGTCTTCTTGGTCTGCAAATTGACATTTCTCAAGACCATTGTAGAAGCCGTTTTTGGCTGATATGAGGGTTAAAAGATTAACACATAGACCCGGTCTCATCAAGCATTTCTTCTCCCCCTGTATAAATATATGTACATTAAGTACTTTGCAGTTTTTAGCCCACCTGGCCAGAATGGCCAAGTGAGCTTATGCCATGGCGACCATCCGGCGTCCATCCATCCGTCCGTCAACTTTTCTTTAAACGACTTCTCAAGAACCACGGGGCCGATTTCAATTATATTGGGCAGGAAGTATCCTTAGGGCATAGGGATCCAAGTTTGTTCAAACAAAGTCGATCGGCCAATTTGGCCGGTGGCTTTCTTGGAGTTTGGCCGATTTTAGGAAATGGCTTTAAAAATCTTCTCCGAAACCGCTTAGTGGATCGATTCAAAACTCACGAAATATCATATAGGGCAAGAGCTGAACCAAATTTGTTCGAAAGAACTTGATTGACCGAATGGTTTGGCGGCCATCTTGGATGACATAGTTTTCGTGAAAACGACTTATTCTGCAGAACCGCTGAACGGATCGGGCTGAAATTTTGGGGATGGGATTATGGACTAAGGGGCATTAAAGTTTGTTCAATGGAAGTTGATAGGTAAAAAACATGGCCGCCGTGGACCAATCAAATTTTAGCGTGTTTGGCTGCCATATTCAAGTTTTTATTTGATTGATTTTGAAGCCGAAATTGGTTTTCTTAACTCCGCTTACTTGTCAGTCAGCTGTCATATAGCGATGACCCCATCTGCCTTCTGTATGTCCGTCCATCCATCTGTCTGTCCGTCACCAACAATAGCGGCTCATTTTGTTATTTCTTGATGGATTGACACCAAACTTGGTCACAATGTTACGGTCAGCATCTAATATCTGTGTTGTGAAAATGAAACTGATAGGCTGTCAAATGCCAGAGTTAGCACTCCTTAAATATTTGCAGTCTCACTTTCATAGGGCAAATACAGGTTTGTTCCCACCGTCCATTGATTTATCACCATGTCAGATTTTACTGCCAAACTAGATATTAAATTCCGATTAACAGATTAACCTTTCCAATACTGTCGAAATATTTGAGATATGTATTATGTGCTCTGACGTCTATGCTCTTAAAATATTTTGAAATGTATTTGATTGAAAGTTGTTGCTGCCTTAGGAAGCAATGAAAGTTGTTGCTGCCTAAGGCAGCAATGACTTTCAGTCAAATTATTTTTTTTAATCAACTCCAGCTCACCCTACCCCTGCTGCTAACTTGGTGATTCAACCAGATGCGCATGTGTTAAATGGATTGTGTGGTGGTGAGGAATAACCTGCTATAAAGACCACCTACCTGCCTTTAAAGACCATTTTCTTCAATTGTATTTAAACCTCTGGTAACCATCTGACTGAGTTTTTGCAGACAACATATTCCAAAGATTATATCTCTGAACCTGGTAAATATTTTGAAAACAATTGGACTGAAAGTTGTTGGTGGCTATAGCCGTCAACAACTTTCAGTCGAATTGTTTTCAAAATATTCAAGAAGTCAAGAGCTTTTGAAAATTGAAATTATTGTCTGCACTGGCTTGCAGCAGTGAGACAATTAAGAAACCATCTGTAGTTAGCACTGATATCATCTATTTTCACTTAAACATTGTTCAAAATCACTAATGCAAAAAGAACAGTCCAGCGATTGTTGTCGATGTCTCGAAAACTAAACCATTTGACTGAAAGTCATTGGAAGTGACACCGATAGATGTAAAATTTAAGTAAGATTAGTTGAAATGCCTGGTGAGCGATACAGGCCCATTGGGCCTCTTGTCATTTACTGGCGCTCTTAACTAGCAAACCTGGTTCATGTCTCAGTACTTTACTATGAAGTTGTTATGGAAGCATAGGGCAGTCTCCTTTCCTCTTCATTGCCTCTCCATTCAGGAGTATAGATAGTACTAGTGTTAAAAGTTGTTAGGCGAGGTCATGGGAATGCTAGCCGAGGTGGTGCGAAGGTTCTGTGATTTGAAACCCGCTACCTGTGTCACATCTCTGGTTGCTGTGGGAGTATCATTGGAAACTTGAGCAATTTCCCCTCCTCGTTACCACTCCCATGACCGAGTAAAATGGGTGGAAGTGTAAAAGGTGGCGTCCTTCAGATGGGATAGTTATGAATTTGGCCCCACATTGCATGATGTACTTGCTGTCGGGATGTAAGCCGGCATCACTCACGGAGTGTCATGTAATATGAGGAATGATAAAGTGCAAGTGCCATTGCTCAAATACGACCCATAAAACACACACACACACACGCACACACACGCACGCACGCACGCATGCACGCACACACACCAGGGTCATGTTTTACTGGTAATGGAAATAATAACACCAAACCAGCCGTGATATGGCCTAAATCGTGATATGGCCTAAATCGGACCTAGAAACTAAAAACGCGATATAGGTAAACAAAAGAAATAATTTAAAATACAGATGTTGACATTATAATTACTTAGGAAGGCAAACCCATGATAGAGTTCCATTGTCATTGTCACCATGTATTATTTGTTTACATAGCATATGTTGTTACTGGTATCTGTTGGTATTAACTATTATAATACGTCAGTTCAGCCGTAGTCATTGTAATTCCAATGTCTGAATTACAAGACGGCTATACAGTAAAGCTGTTGAATATTTTGAAACTAATTTTGCTGTCATAGGCAAGAAACAGCTCCCAGTCAAATTTGTTTCAAAATATTCAACAAAATATTCCTTACATCATAAAGAACTTGCCTTTTCTAGCATGAGGGTTAGAAAATGCCCAGTTGCAGACCAAGAGAAGAGAATTTTTGAAAATTTACAACTGGAATGACTGGCTAGATAACCGAGCCAGTCATTCCAGTGGTAAATTTTCAAAAATAGGCTCTTAGTCAACAAATGGACATTTTCTATGAAAAATTAAAAATTTTAAGGCATTCGAGGGTTAAATGGTTAATTATGTTTCGATACTAAAGGCCTGTGCCTCTCTATTGATCAATATACTATTTAAAATATTTTGAATTCAACTCTAAATTCTGAATTCACACATATATAATATATATTCATCTAAAACCTAATGAATATTTTGAAAGCCATGGTACTGACAAAAGTCTAAATAATATTTAGCTGTTTAATCCTTTAATGGTCAAATCGGCAAAAATGGACTGGTCAATGTTCTTAGGAAATATCCGCGTCAATTTCAATGCAGTCTTAAAGGTAAACTGCAGAATATTTTAATGCCAGTTCGATTTGACAGCTTCCAATTCAAATAAATCTAAAAATATTCATTATTAATTCATATGCATAATAAATTTTGTTAAAATGTTAAAAGATAATTTAATGTAATATTTTATTTATTAGAATCGGTGCCATGGTTATAAACCGTATTATAAATGACTGTCTCATGGGATAGCTGCTTAGTGGGTTAGACACACACTGAATATATTATACCGTACAGCTCACAAATAACTTGGTATGTTTCTAAAATAAAATTTAACTTTTGCCTTGTCCATTAACCCATACCACTCTGATGTAAAAATTTTAAATTTTCAAATTAAAGTAAAAGATGAACTGGTGTTTATTTTTCAATAAATTTGGTAGAAGATGGTGCTGTCATAGACAGAAACATCTTCCACCAAAATTGTTGAAAAATGTACATTAGTTTCTTTGCTATTGACACCGTAAAAGATAGAATATTGACATAAGTGTGTCAAAGGTTAAAGCTGAGATATCAAACTATTGCTTCACCTTTCCAGAGTATCCATCCATTATCAGACCTGGTATGACATCATAATCCGCTCAGCACATGTATGATGATGTCATAATCATTACATCACAAAGGGTTCCATATAGACTGTCATCACATCTCAAATGGTCTGACACGTATGAATTGTATGTCTTTGTAATTCTTTGCTACTAAATAAACATGCTGTTGAATATTTTGAAACTAATTTAACTGGGCGCTGTTGCTGCCTTAGGCAGCAACAGCACCCAGTTAAATTAGTTTCAAAATATTCAACAGATTACATGTGTAGTTTTTTTGGAAATTAAGTCAAGGTGTTCAGAGATCGATTGATCCCAACATGAGCGAGGTGTGGGTGGAGCTTAGCTAGAGATGGGCCGGGGCATAGCTACAAATGGAATGGTCCCTTGTACACCGTCCTGGTCATTACATATTGTATGAACCCTGGTCAATTTCTACTAGTCTTGTTCTAATGGGCTAGTATTAATTTCAACCCCTGTATAGGACGATGACATTGGGCCTTCTTAGTCGCAGAGATGCTTGCTTTTATCATGGTCCGTCATTCACTGCTTAACTAACTCCAATTTCTACAAATTTCCACACTTGCGTGCCATACTACCCTCTTGGACATACATATAATATGGTTCTTATGCGTCATGGAATCTATGAATTTAAATTCAAGCCTGGAAATCATGGAAAATCAACATGTTTTCTCATAAGTCAATGAAGATTAACTCTTACTTCTGCAGTCCCAGCAGCCAGTTCGGAAAGGAAAACTTTCCAGAGCGCTCTGCGAGATTCACAGAGAAGGACAAAGCCTCCTTTCAGACACTACATTTTGCTAGAGCTCTCTGCTGTTCACAAAACATGTTTGAAGGTAACTCATGAAAATAATAAAATTTTTTATCTATGCCGTAATTATATGTGTGGCAGTGTCATACGTCATAGGCATATGTATTACGTTATAAGCGCATCATGCAAAGGATGCTGGGTGAAAGCACTTAAAACATTTACATTCGACTTTTTGAAAAGATTTTTTACAATTCTTTCCAAACGAACTTCATTCGTATCTATGTCAAGACAATCATACAGTTAGTCTATTGAATATTTTTTAAATAATTTGATTGGAACCTGATGCTGTTGCAGCCACAGTTCCAGTCAAATTAATTTCAAAATATTACAGAATATATATATAAAATTTAAATAGATTTTTGATTTGTTCAGGTTGAAAACAGATTTTCTGTGTCAAGAATTGTTTCTATTGTACGAGAAAACAAGTATAAATACCATTATTTAGGCCTCAAGGTCAGGAAATTGTGTTATGCTTTTCATGGAGAGGTGAATTTTGAAATGAATACAAACTAATATAGCGTCCTTATGCCTACTGGTGATATCTCAGACTGTGGAAATTTGTGCAAGAATCTGGAACAGATGGGAGACGCTTCAGTAGTACAGTTTAGAAATAACTTGACGTATTTCCAAAGCAAAATAAAAACATACTGTTGAATATTTTGGATTGGGAGGCTGTACCGCTTCTCAGCCAAAGAGACATACCTTTTGTGTAGAAACAAAGTCTTACAAAACAGTGTTTCAAATCTGAAATCTATGCACTACTCTATAAGGTGTTGATCCTTTAACCTTTTAACATGTAAATTTTTTCCAGACAAATTTTAAAATGTTGATAGAAAATGTCCATTTTCAGACCAAGAGAAGACTATTTTTGAAAATTTACCATTGGAATAACTGGCTCGGTTATCGAGCCAATAACCGAGCCAGTCATTCCAGCGGTAAATTTTCCAAAATCGTCTCTTGGTCTGCAAATGGATGTTTCCCAAGATCACTGCAGAAGCCGTTTTTGGATAAAGTGTTAAGTGTTAAAGGGTAAGACAATATTTTAGTTTTATAACATATCTTTGTTCTGTAAGATTAATAATATTATATGCTAATTATATAGATTTGTGTACAGTCAGACCTATCAGTGTCTCGTTAGATGGTGTTCTGGTATTTACCATTCATTAACACCCGCAATGTTTGTTGATACACGCCATCTTGCCACCACCTGTCCAATATGGACAACAGAAGTCATAGACGCTGCAAGCCAGCAGAAAATAATTTCAATGAGGAAAAATTCTTTACGTGCTGAGTATTTTGAAAATAATTTGACTGAATGTTGTTAGTGGCTTAGCCACCAACAACTTTCAGTCAAATTGTTTTCAAACATTAAGCATATTCAGAGTTAAACCCCATGGAAAATATAGTCAGGAGGCAGACAGGCAATGATCAAGCCTGTCAAAAATGCACCTTTGCAGTGATTTTGAGAAATGTTCATTTGCTGGTGACGAAAAAACTATTTGTGAAATTTTACACTGGCTTGATGACTGAGCCATTCATTCCAGTGGTTAATTTTCAAAAGTAATTTTCTGTTGAACTGTAAATGGACAGCGAGAAATAGTTGAAATATTTCGAAACTAATTTGACCGCAGGTTGTTGCTGTTTATTCGACAACATATCTGTACGAATGCTTCAAAAGTAACTGATGAATTGGCCATATCTCATTTCCATACAGGAAAACTTGAATAGTTTGAAATTAATTTGACTGGAAGCCAACGGCTAGCGGTCAAATTAATTTACAAATATTCAACAGAATAACCTTTATATCAAAGAATTTACTTTTTACGGGATTTTGTCAGTGAAAGTGTTAAGATATTGGTATTTTGGGTTGGAACGGTCAAGATTGATCAAGAAAACAAGGATTTTGAATAGTCCATTATACAATTTTTTTCCTTAAGAGACCACATGTCCTTAGCAGCCACAATGTACTGCTACTGAATTTGGTCTTTCAAGTCAAGTTTGGATTAATTAATTTTTATGTTATTTTAATTTATTTAATGTGTTATGATTTTGTTATGTATATACACTTTAATAATAATAATAATAATAATAATAATAATAATATGGATTATATGCCTCTGCTTTGCACAAGACTCCATTATCAATAATGCTACTGCTAAATAAAGAATTACTAATGACCAAAGGCATTTGTTCTTTTTATAGTTCACATGCACTTATAAAGTGGTGACCAGGATATAGATGAGAGAAAGGAAGTTTAAATAGTTAAGAGTTGACAATAATGGACCTTTACACTTTTAGCTATACCACGTCCATCTCAATCCCCGTGTTGGGATCGATCCATCTCTGAACTCCCTAATTCAATTTCCAGAAAACTGTACAGGTAAGCTATTGAATATATTGAAATTAATTTGACTGGGCGCTGTTGATGCCTATGGCAGCAACAGTGCCCAGCCAAATTAGTTTCAAAATATTCGACAGAATGTTAATGAAACATTAAAGACATACAATTCATACATTCTGACTATTAAGAATTAAAGACAGGGGCCAAATAGAATCATTTATGACATAGTGATTTTCACTTCAAGAGATATACTTACCTCCCTAACACTATGATATTTCCTAAATATCAACCTAGACTTAATAACCCCAGATTTAAAAAGGAAAGTGCTGACTTAATAACCCCCGATTTGAAAAGGAAGGTTCCCCTATTGGGCATGGAGTCGGCTGTCAGTCTGCCGCATACCATCCCCAACTTCGCTCATGCACAGACTGACATTACCTCATTCTTGACTATTGGCCTAATACACATGCTTGTTACTAATTAGTTTTTGCTCAGTTTTGCTCAATTATCACTTGGAATTGTTATGGAGCCTGGTAGATTATATCTGACCATTGGGGAATGCCTGAGGCTTCGCCAGGACCAAGTTACCAGGTGATCTCTATTACAATTTCGTTTAATTCCGTCTTAATTACGCGGTGTCACCTATTTCTGTGGCATGGTATAGACTTGGTAGGCGACCAGAAAACTGATTTATTATTATCTGGCGCCATGAAGTAGTAATCTCTATGTTTGTGTCCACGGGTTCCTGTCAGGAAGTTTTGTCCCCACCTTTTCCATAAAAAATATTAGGAAAAGAGTCTGCCCAGGATGATATAGTCTGCCTTAAGAGCGAGCTTGATATTCTGTCCTCTGGTAACCCCCCTTAAATATGGTGGAGAGGCGTGGTACTTATGGTCTTATTGTGGAGGGTGGAGTTGTCAAGAGCGTTGGACATGGTAGTATGCCTTTACTAAAGACGCAGGTAGTCTATTTATACTATATGAGCTATTGCTATGTTCATTCACTGTTGATCATGCTCTTGTGTTTTGTATACATTCGTCTTTACACCGGGATGATGTTTCTAGTCTGTCTGTTTCCATTTTATGGTCATTTGTTTACATAATCAGCCCTGTTATTATTAATAACCACCTTGAGTGTAGGCTGTTCATCTTTCTTTACAACCGTCCATTTAATGGTTATTGCTCCTCTTTAAATGGATTGGTTGCTTTAGCTTTATAACTATAAACTCATTGTCTTCGTTTTATGCCCTTTTTTCAGAAGCCTTCTTGTGTGGTCTGTAACCGCTCAATTATATTGAAGTGTGCGTTCCATCTGTGTGTGTGAAATGTTCACTGTGTCGTCCATTGTTAAAATGTGATGTCTGTAAACAGTGGGGTGCGATGACTTATTCTCTGAATTCTTGTTATTACAGGTGTCGGAGGAGGAGAAGCGTGTGAAAAAGAGTAAGTGGTAAGAGAAAGGCCTCTGTTTCTTCAGAAATGGAGACTCAGGTTGGAAACCATGGGAGAGATGACAAAGACAATCAAAGATCTGGTTCCAGAGTTGCTTCGCGGCATGCTTCCTGAGCCAGGTGTTTTATTGCCTTCTTCATCTTCCCCCGAGCAGAAAATCGCCACCGCTGATTCTGGTGTCCGTAGTCTGAAAAAGTATTTGAATCAGTAGTGGTTCCAGTAGATCTTAGAAGGCCTGCCGCCTTGCCAATGGATCCAGGAGCGGCCCTAAATTATCTCGGCTGGACGCTTGCCTCATCTGGCCCGGGTTGGAGCAGATGGCCACCCGTACCGCATGCCTCGATTTGCCGATGTAATGGCGGCGGCTGGCCCAGGCAATGGCGTGGTGAATTACACCCCACACGATTCCATGGCGCCGGCTCCTGGGTTAGCCATGGTACAAAACATGCCTGCTCTCTCGGCCCTGCATGCTTTCGCCGGCTTGCCTGAAGTATCCATGGCTCCAGCCACATTCACTCCTGTGCATGCTATAGAGGATGACGAGGGCCTGCGCCTGATCGAGCACTCACAGATGGCCACGCAGGACTGGTCTGACGCATGCCAATGGCTGGTAAATGTCAAGCCAGAGCCCGACGTGGATCAGTCGTCTAGCCAGTGGGACCAGCGCCCGTGGTTGGCTGCAAAGCTGACAGTTACCGCTATGCCATCTTTGCCGCTAGCAGAGCATGTCATGGATATGTTCACAGCGGTAGAGACATCTATTAAACCAAATGGACAGCTTGCAAAGGCCACCGCGAGGTGGCTAGGCAATGTCGATTCGTCACTGGTCAATACCAGCAGTATGGTGTAGTGCCAAAGCCGAGCACGGATGATCGTGCAGCGCTTGGTGAAGACACGCGGCCAAGTGCCTGTTCTGACACGGGAGCGCTGTGCTCGAGTGCGCTGCGGGGTTGGGTGGGGGTGGGGGGCATGCAAACACAGTGTTGCGCGATGCAGAGGAGAGCTCGAGAGCATCTATAGCGGCGCTCTCGCATGTCTCCCAGCTGTTACAGGGGGTAATGCCTCTGCTTCACGCCAGTCAAGTCCCGTTCCAGTTCAGAGCCGTCCAGGATGGTATTAACCTGGCTCTGGACTGCATGATGCAGGCAGTGACTACGAGTGTGCAGGCGAGGCGCACTTTTGCCTTAGACAATCTGTGCCCGTCTCAGGGCTTGTTTAATAGGCTGCTGCAGACGCCTATAACAGGTCCTGGTCTCTGGGAGCGAGGGATGTAAACACCTCCAAGAGACAGTCACCCTAGTTAATAATCAGAGGGCACTACGCGAGCAATTTGAGGTGCTCCGTAGGGAGCGCGTTCGCGCAGCACCCCCTGCGTACTGTCCACAGCAGGCCCGCGGTGGCACTGGTCAAGTCAAGAGGCCAGCCGCCTGCAGTAGGGGTAGGGGTGGGTGTGGTCGCAGGCTCCTAAAGTGCAGCCAGCCAGGCAGCTGTCCGTGCACCAAGGTGTGCACGTGGGCCGTGGCATGCGAGGATCTGGTCGTGGTAACCGTGCCTAATGGGCTGGTTACCACAGGGACCACTCTAGTGCTTCTAGAAACAGAGACAGTCCTACTCTTGCATTGCTTATGTCCACCTCTCCCTAGGTGGACCAATGGGAGGTCGCTTGACCCCCCCCCCCACAAGCAAGAGTGGTAGTGGTTAACTCAGGACCACTTAGTCTTGCTGTGGCTTTCAGCCGCGTACCGGCCTGACTGGGTGATAGGCCCACCATCTCACCTATCTCTGGTCCCGATCTGAACTCAAATTCCAAGAGATCCGGATCAACGGTTGTGCATAGAGGAAGAAATAAATTCCTTCATACAGAAAGGAGCAATTCAACCAGCACAAAATTGCCTGGGCTTCTACTCAACCGTGGTTCGAGTAACGAAGAGCACTGGAGGGTGGAGACCAATTCTTCAAGCCATTGAACAAGTTCATAGACACACCGAGTTTCAAGATGGAAACGATCAAAACAGTATTGGTGGGGTTGGAGAAGGGAATGTGGACAGCGTCAATAGATCTGAAGGATGTTTATTTCCACATTCCAATTGCGAGGAGTTTTCGCCGGTACCCACGATTTGCATTCCAGGGTCGATTGTGGGAATTCAAGGTTGTTATTACACCACAAAAACATCTTGACCGTTCAATCACTACTTGCTAAATCAATACTCTGCATTTAGCTACGAGAATAAGATTTTTATGCTCCCTTACATACCCCCATATGCCTATTCCATAACCATGCATACCCTTAACCAGGCTACTGGTAGGGATCACCCCCAGCATAAGCCCTGATAGAGACTGGCACCAGTCTGTACTCACTCCTAGGTGATGCCTGTCACTAAGCATGCCCGCGCATGGGCAATAGATCCCAACTAGGAAACAGATTCACTTTTCAAATATTCTGCAAACAGAACTGTTGACCTGCTATCCAGTCTAAGTTTTTATAGCCTTGCGCTGAAGTTCAGCTACATATTTGATTGATACTAATACAGGAATCATGCCTACAATGAAATCTATTCTCCCTAAGTTTTGTTTATTGTATACTTAGTGGTGTTTTGAGGTTTTAAACTCTGGTTTATGAGTTACCGGTTTCCGTGTCAGTACCCCTGTTTTCGAGGTATTCTATAAACCATGCCTAACGTAACTATCATCATCAATACAAATGCTTTAAAAACCCTTATTACACTCACTTATCTAATCCCAAGCTTAATGCCTTCATAAAAATTTTCAAACAAAACCTTGTGAAATCCTTTGGTCTTCAGTGCGATCTCAAATACGTTTTCCCCCGCCATTTGTATAGAGGCTTTGTATTCTTTATCTGATCTCCTAACTAGAGAATTCTATTAGTTTTTAGTCAGTATTATCGTCTGAATGAGTGAAGTGTACTTCCACTAAGTGCGATCGTCAACATGCGAAAGATTTTGGGGGTCACGTCTGTTTGAAGCCAGTTTTGCCTTCGATCGCTCCCCCTCTGTTGCTGATAAATCTCAGTCTGTCTCTTATGCGAGTGCCACTGTTTCATCTGCGCCAGCAACGGAGGGGGCGGGGATCTTCCTCTTTGAATTCTGATGCCATTATGGCGTTATTTGCTCGGTTCGAGTCCTTCGCGAATGTGCTTCGAAAGAGGATTCGTCTGGTTCAGACGACAGTAATAAGTCTTGCGGGCGTTCTCGCAAATGAGGCAAACCAACATCCCTCACATCTAGGCAGGAATTGCGTTCCCCGAAGTCGAAGCCTAATGATTCTAAGAAAAAGTCTGTTAAAACGACTTCCGGTAAGTCTCAGACTAAAAACCACATACGCCTTGAAGGGTGGGGGGGAGGAGGGGGAGCATTACCCTCATGCAGTGGCGTCAGTGACAGAAGTTACCAATCATTCTTCCCATGCAAAGGTTCATTTTTCGGTTATCCCGATTGCTAGTAATGTTAAGAGATCTCCAATCTCTATATCCACTCCCGTTATTGCTCCTGGCTTTTCCGGGCAAGCGGGTTCTAAATCCGGTATTGCTGCTGGTTTGGCCGAGCATCCGGATATGAGCTCTGATTGTTTCTGGCATGGCTGAACATCCAGGGTCTCATGATCATATGATTTTTTTGTCTTCCATTTCCGGTAACTGCTCATCTGGTTCCGGTTTAGGTGGTGCTTTTCCTGGTCTGCTAGATCCGGTCAAGCATCCGTCTGCCATTTCCGGTTCCATTTTTTCCGCCTCCGTTTCCTGTAGTAGTGTTAGATCCGGCTAAACATCTGACTTCCGGTTCCGGTTTGGCAGTTTCCGCTTCCAGTAGTATTGCTTCTGCTTCCGATTTAAGAGGTGCTTTTCCGGGTCAGTTAGATCCTGCTAAACATCCTACTTCTGTTTCCGGTTTATCAGTATCTACTGGTACTCCTTCCGGGAGTTATTTTCGCGCATCTGGTTATGAGTTGCCTAATCGTTCAGATTCTTCATCTAATAGGTTGCTTTTTTCGAATGCACCTTTGGTTTCTCAAGATTTGATTTTGGACAATAATAATAATTTTGTTAGTTCTGATTCCAATCATTTTCGCGTTTTTCCAGGTCATGTTTTAACTAGTCAGGATTTTGATCATTCTTCATCTCTCGCTCAATCTATTTCTGTGGTCTCTTCTCCCCGTGCCTTTCGTGATGTGTTAATTCAGGCTCCCTTATCTGTTTCTGGTCCTTCTCCTCATTCTTCTTCGTCAGTTAAGGGAGATAGTTTTCTTCCTCCATCTTCCTCCTCTTCGTTTTCTGCTTTGTCTGCTAGAGATTTTTCCTCTGGTCATGTTTCCAAATCTTCCTCTCTTTTTCAGTCTTCATCTATTCCATTTCCTCCAGGTTTTTCTCACCTTCCTTCTGGTTATTCTAATCTTGGTTCTTTGGACCCTGTCTTCTCACTCTTCCTCTGTTCCTTCTAATTCTTCTCTTCCTCCTTTCTCGTCCTCCTCTTCTTCATCTTCTGATCATCTAGATCCTATTGTGTCTGTCTTTCTTTCTCCAGAACTAGAATTTCAAATTGTTGATTCTGGTTTAGACTTCTCTTTGTTTTCTGTAGTCTGTGATTCCTCGCCCAATCGTTCTTTTGTTTCAGCTAGATTTTCTATTCTTTCCAGATTTTCTGCAAGTTGTTTAGATCCATATTCTTTATCCTCTAGTCAGAGAAATGATGTTGATTTCATTCCTTCGGATCAGGTTTCCTCGGTTTTTGAACCTTTGTCTGTCTCTGTTCCTTTTTCTTCTAGAGGTTTAGGTTCTCCTTCCTCTTCTAGGAATTATGATTCTTTAGCCTCTTTGGATTCTGATCTTTATCCTCCTCCTTCTCCCTTACATTCTTCTGCTAATCCTATTCCTAGATCTGTCAGGGCCAGGGATCTGAGGAGGTTTTACCCGATCAGGGCCTCTGCAGATGATTGGTCCTCGACTCATCAATGGATAGCTTCTTGTCTGTCTCTCCCTCTTCAAGATGAATTTTCAATTGGCCCACCTTCTTTTGGGTCCGCTCTTTCTTCATCTGATCCTACTTCTTCTGCTCCACGCCTTCTTCCTGTCAATAACGTCGTCATTGACATGTTAGATTTCTATGTGAATGAGGATCATTCGAAGGATTTTACTCTGACTCCTAAGGTAGATTCGCCAGTTCAGATTCCTAAGGATGATTTTCGTAGAGCGGCGTCTGCTCAGTCTCTTAACGGTCCTGCTTGGGAGGTTCTTTCGTCAAATTTTAAAGATTCTGCAAAGTTTGAGTCATCTTCTGACCTTTTTAGATGGGAATCTGTATGTAGGGCACAGATTAAATCAGTGAATTTTCTAGCTCTTCTTTCGGAAGCTGTTCTTAAAGCTCAGGAGAGGGGTGATCAGATCCCTCCTGAGGTTTTTCGTTCTCTGGCCGACATTTCTAGAGGCTCTTTGAACTCGGTTTGTAGATCGTTAGGCTTCATTAAATCCAAGAGAAGATCTAGAAAGCTATCCGAAGTTAACATTTCGAATAGTCTTAGGAGTGATATTATTTCGGTTCCTCCCTTTGGCCAGGATGTGTTTGGTCAAGCTTCTAATATTCTTCGGGTTGAATCTGGCCGTCTTAGATATGCTAGGGATCTTCGGGATCAGATTTCTGTCTTGAAGCCTTCTGCGAAGAGAGACTTCCTCTGTTAAAAGTCCTAATTCCTCCTCCAAGAGGAAGAGTCTCAGGCCTGATGAGTTTGGCGCTTATCCGTCTAGGATAATTACCAACTCCAATGGTTCTCACGTCCGATTCGTGGAGGAGGATCGATTTGACTCCATTTCCTCACATCGCCCTAGATCCCAGGTCCGGCAGGCCCCTCCTCCTCAGGCGAGAAGGGGCCAGTCTTATTCCCGTGGACCTAGATCTAGTTCGAGAGGTCCTTCCTTTAGAGGTTACCAGATTAAGAGTTTGAAGGGATGGCCTCTGACCGGGTAGGCCTATCCCTTCCTTTTTTCCAAGTTTTATACCTTCCTCTTCCCAAGCCTTTGGATCCGTCTGTGCAATCCTTTTTTCCCAGCGTGTCAGCAGGAGGGCGCCTGTCTCTGTTCTGGGAGACTTGACAGACCCTCGTTCAGGACTCCTGGCTTATAGACCAACTCCGCTGGGGCTATGTACCTTCCTGGATCTCTCATCCTCCGCCGCTTTCCCTCCTTCCCATGTGGACTATGGTTCCTTCCAACCCGGAGAAGCTGAGGGCCTTAGAGGACGAGTTGGAATCGATGATTTTAAAGACGGTCATAGAAGAGGTTCCCTTATGGAGAGTAGACCCGGGATACTACTCAACTCTTTTCCTTGTCCTCAAGAAGACAGGTGGATGGCGTCTGATAATCAATCTGAAAAGGTTAAACATTCTCATCTTAACTTCAAAATTCAAGATGGAGACCACCCCTCAGATTATCGCCAGTCTGAGTCCAGGCATGTAGACCTAAAAGATGCCTACTTCCATGTTGTCATCCATCCTTCGTTCAGAAAATTCATGAGATTCGCTTTCAAAGGTCGGGTATGGCAATTTCGAGCCATGCCCTTCGGTCTGACCATGGGCCCTTTCATATTCACTCATCTAGTGTCAGCCGTGGCAGGAATCTTACACCGTCGTTCTATCTACCTCCACGTTTATATAGACGATTGGTTAGTAAAAGCAGTGTTCCTCAATTCTATCACTGATAATTCCATAGGTCTGTAGTATGGCATGCAGCCTAGGTTGGATATTAAATCTCGAAAAATCAAGCTTAGTTCCCTCGCAGCTTTTCACCCACCTATGCGTTTCATTCGATCTGGCTCTGGGTCTAGTTTTCCCTTCAGACCTAAGAGTAGAAGCCATCTTAGAAGCGATGGAAATTCTGTCTTCCTCTTCCATGGTCAGAGCCAATTTCTTTCTCAGAGTGATAGGCTTGATGGTCAGCGTCGAGAGTATTATTCCTTGGGCGGCGCTGATGAGAAATGTAGCTCATATACCTTTGGAAACAGTCGGTTTGCTCCATTTACCATCAGCTTCCAATCAGAGAAAGCTGATAGGGGAAGTGACGAAGTATGGTTTTTTTAATACTTTAATTAAAGGCATGGGCAATCTAAGACTAAGAAATCCACCAGCGATTCCGTCCTGGACTTTATCTCTAGTACTTTAAGTTATAGCTGATAAACCCTTTGAATCACGAAGTTCAATTTCTATGAAAATGATGACACTTAAAACTGTATTTTTAATTGCTGCCGTCTCTGCAAGGCGGAGAAGTGAAATTCATGCCTTGTCCGCCGAGGCAGGCCGTTTTGTGGTTACAGGGGAAACCCTTAGACTTCTCCCTACGAATAATTCAGTCACTGAAATATCCAGGTCAACCTATTATTTTACCAGCATTGACTAGATTTGATCCTAGTTCAAAGGTTTGGTGTCCAGTCCGCGCATTAAGTAATTAAGTAAACAACGTACCCAGGAATGGCGGGCGGACCCCACATCGTTATGGTTGTCATATAATTGAACCACATGACCTGGCTTCAAAAGACACTATATCTAGATGGATTGTGAAATGTATCCAGTTTTGCCACGAATCCGCCATTGATAATCAAGTTGACTTAGCCAAGGCTCACAGCGTCCGCGGCACAGTGTGTGACTAAAGCTAGAAATGTGTGCTGTGTGACTAAATCTAGAAATGTGTGCTTTGTGCCTACAGCTAGAAATGTGTGCTTTGTGCCTACAGCTAGAAATGTGTGCTTTGTGCCTACAGCTAGAAATGTGTGCTGTGTGACTAAAGCTATAAGTGTGTGCTGTGTGACTAAAGCTAGAAATGTGTGCTGTGTGACTAAAGCTATAAGTGTGTGCTGTGTGACTAAAGCTAGAAATGTGTGCTGTGTGACTAAAGCTATAAGTGTGTGCTGTGTGACTAAAGCTAGAAATGGGTGCTGTGTGACTAAAGCTATAAGTGTGTGCTGTGTGACTAAAGCTAGAAATGTGTGCTGTGTGACTAAAGCTATAAGTGTGTGCTGTGTGACTAAAGCTAGAAATGGGTGCTGTGTGACTAAAGCTATAAGTGTGTGCTGTGTGACTAAAGCTAGAAATGTGTGCTGTGTGACTAAATCTAGAAATGTGTGTGAGGTGTGCATAAAGTTAGAAATGTGTGCTGTTGGCCTAAATCTAGAAATGTGTGCTGTGTGTCTAAAGCTAGAATTCCTATGCGTAATAAGCATCCAAGAAAGACCGTAATCAGGTTCCTAGACAAAGAACAATGTTTTGGAATTGGTTAGGACACGTCATCGTTATTTCCCGTACAATGTAATAGTAGATTCCATCATGCAGTTGCATATACCGTAGCTATACCACTCCCATCTCTAGCTAATCTCCGCCCATGCTTTATCCGTGATGGGATCGATCGAACCCTGAACTCCCTGAATATCCAGAAAACTATATACCGGTAAGCTGTTGGATATTTTGAAACTAATTAGACTGCGTGCTATGGCAGCAACAGCAACCAGTCAAATTAATTTCAAAATTCTCAACAGAATGGTTATTAAGTAGTAAAAACATACAATTCGTACACATGACGTACTGAGCTATAAACGTTTATGACGTGTTTTGATTGTGATGTCAGCCTACATGTGACGTAATTCATTATGACGTCATATTCATATATTTGCGTGACAGATTGGATTCGTCCATTGGATGCAAACCTCTCAGCCATGTTTTGATTTGTTTCTGCAGAATAGAAGACACATTTCTAGATATGTCCCGCCTATTTCAGCTATGCCCGCCCATTTCTAGTTATGTTCCGCCCATTTCTAGCTATGCCCCGCCCACTTCAGTTATGCCCACACATTTCTAACTATGCCCCGCCAATTTCTCGCTATGCCCCACCCATTTCTAGCTTTTCCCGCCCATTTCTAGCTATGCCCACTCATTTCTAGCTATGCCCCACCCATTTCTAGCTTTTCCCGCCCATTTCTAGCTATGCCCACCGATTTCTAGCAATGCCCCTCCCATTTCTAGCTTTTTCCGCCGATTTCTATCTATGCCCACCCATTTCTAGCTATGCTCCGCCCATTTGTAGCTATACGCCGCCCATTTCTAGCTATGCCCTGCCCATTTCTAGCTTTGCGCCGCCCGTTTCTAGCTATGTCCGTCCCATTTCTAGCTATGTCTCACCCACGCTTAACCCGTGTTGGGATCGCTCGAACAATTAATTCCAAAAAATCCCTATATCAATGTAAATATACGGTAAGCTGTGCGTGCGTGCGTGCGAGCGTGGATGTGTGTGCGTGAACTTAGAAATGTGTGCCATGTGCCTAAAGCTATAAATGTGTGTGTGTGTGTGTGTGTGTGCGTGCGTGCGTGCGTGCGTGCGTGCGTGCGTGCGTGCGTGCGTGCGTGCGTGCGTGCGTGCGTGCGTGCGTGCGTGCGTGCGTGCGTGCGTGCGTGCGTGCGTGCGTGCGTGCGTGCGTGCGTGCGTGCGTGCGTGCGTGCGTGCGTGCGTGTGTTCCTTTGAATAACCGACGCGCCTAATCACACAGGTGTGAATTACCGTTCAGACGCAATTTTATCAATAAAGATTAGCACTGAATGCCCTGGCGCGTGGCACTTACCTAAGCTGCCAGCCTTGGATCAACTCATTAATGGCCAAACGGCCTCTATAGTTCTTGAGGAATATGTCATTATTGAATTGGCATGTCTAGACATGCCTATTTTTGCAATTTATCACTGCAATGGCAGGCTCACCGAGTCATTCAAGTGGTAAATTTTCAAAAATTTGTCTGGCCTTTACCCACAAATGTACATTCGGTAGGCCAATGACAGACTTTAATTTTTCTTAGCCAGTCTTGACCATCAAAGGGTGAATCACTGATGCTTGCTGTTGATCTAAAGGACAAGCGTTAAATAGGAATTATTGTCAACTTAACCCTATAATGGACAAAGCGGCCTCTGCAACGGTCTATGAATTTCCACTTGCAGGTAAGATCTTTTTTTTTTGGTGAATTTACCACTGGAATGAGTGGCGCGGTAACCCAGCCAATCATTTCAATAGTAATATTTTTTTTAAATAGTCTTCTCTTGACATGCAAAGTGGACCATGATCAAGCAAAAATTAGGATTTTCATTTTCGTTTTAATGTTACGCCCTAGAAACATCATCTACAATGGTCTTGAGAAGTATCCATTTGAATGACTTCAAAACGGTCTTTTTGTAAATGCCAGTGATAATTTTAGAAAATAATCTCTTGACTTCAGAGCTTTGAGGTGCTGTTGACACAAGACGGGTTAATAAATCGTTATTTAATTTTTGGCTCACACCATATTCCACCCCTCTACACATAATAATAGCCTAAATAGATATCGTATTAGTACTACATTTTCGCACCAGAATGACAAATACGTGTACGTGTTCGCTAAATCTAACGTGTACACGTGAATGGTATCGGTCCAAATGCACACCCCTAGTAGCAGCCCAAGGTTTCTTGGGCTGCTACTAGGGGTGTACATTTGGACCGATACCATTCACGTGTACACGTTAGATTTAGCGAACATGTCAGCCAGCCAGCCAGCCACAAATGTGTATTCCGGGATGTAGATTCAGGAGTTTTTCGTATACAGTAATAAAGCTTGTGGGGAATTTTGTCCGTGGAGTCCTGAAGATGTTTGATAAATTTGGGGGGGGTGTCAAAAGGTCAACGCCAGACTAGATTAAAATGATTATTTTAAAAACTGCCTGAAACAAAAATGCTTAGCCACGAACAAACATTTGTCAAATTGTTTTCAAAATATTCAGCACAGTTATCATCCTTACATGGTATATTACATTGAGTTATCTCCCTTACACCGTTAACATCTCAACGACAGGACAAACGGCATATTATGGGAGGTAACTCTTAACGGTTTATAGTTTCCCACCCAATCCATTTCGCTAAGAGGTGATGGCAACATACATGACCTTTGTCCTTTGCTAGAATCCTATTCCACGACCATCTTTAGCTAAGCTCCACTCACACGTTGCCTGTGGTGGGATCGATCGAACCCTGAACTCCCTGCATCTCAATTTCCAGAAAACTAGAGGTAAACTGTTTAATATTTTGAAACCAATTTGACTGGGTGGTGTTGCTGCAAATGACGGACTAACGAGTCATTCATGACGTAATTGATTGTGACGTAAGCATACACGTCACGTAGTTGATTATAACGTCATATGATTGATGGATAAACTCGATTCCTCCATTCCGTCGAATTTCGAATCAAATTAATTCTAGGCAACGATCGAGTTACACCCATTCCATTTACATTGCTTTTGCGAACTATGGCGGTCAAGCTCACATCGGGTACCAGGCTCAGATAGCAGCCATCTTAGATACATACACATTTGCGCAGACAAATCGCCTAATAACTACTACTACTACTACTACTACTACTACTACTACTACTACTACTACTACTACTACTACTACCGATTATCCAGACTCTGATAACGCTGCGTACCGGCCGGTCCAGCATCGGCCTCGTAAGCCGAGTTATCGGGGGGGGGGGGGGGGGGGTGAGGGGGGGGGGGGGCAATATACTCTGATCGGTCACAAGCCGTCCGTCCCCTGGCTGCATAATGCATTAAAAAGATTTTCCCTTGGAATAAAACCTAACTAATAACACACAAGCATGTACGCACGAACGTTAGTTTGCTCGCCATACACCAACACACACACCCCCCCCCCCCCCCCCCACACACACACACACACACCACCCTCCACCGAGAGCCCATATTTGCTTGCAGATTTGGAGATTGCACTTTTCACAAGTGTCCCACATGACCATTGGTGAGGTCGTCTCTCCTCGCCCTTCCATGACTACAACGCGGATCAGAACAGACGACTAAATAATCCTAATGTGGTTGACCATTGGACTAGCTTTAAAAAATCAATTTCGTTGTTTATTTTCAGAAAGAGGCCAATAAAACTGCACAGCTCATCTCGTCTGGTTATTAAAACTGACCAGCGAGTCTGTTTGTTTGTTTTTGTTGAAGACATTGCCATGGCCATAGACTATGTTCGTCGATATTTCCCCTCGTTTTATCTCGCGAGAACTCGGTCAGATAAGGACTCCTGTGTTTACACGGGTTTGATCAATTACTACACTTATTATCATTTTCATACTAGCTGAACGCGGGTCGATTTTTAGGACGTCTGCTTCTTATTATTCAGATATTATTTAAGTAAAAGTCGTTGTAGGCAACCGCAAAATTCACCAAAATGTTCTTAAAATATACAGCAGGCCAGGTTAATATGAGCACGTTTATAATGATCATTCGAATGTTCCATGTTCTATGCGATATTTGGAATGAAGAACACGGTTAAATATTCACGCAGCCTACATAATCCTCATTAATGCGGCCCAGACAAACGATTTTTTTCTTTGATCAAAGCTGTCGAGCCTTGTCCTATATGTTTCTTTCCTTCTCATATTTGCATACATGAGCACGTTTTAGCCGGTAGCTCAGAAATAACGTTTCCAAAAACAAAACAAAACGCACGCCTGTTGAATATTTTGGACTTAATTTTACTGGCTTCCCAGATAACGCAGCTTACTGAGCCGATGCTGGTGGGCATCGGCCCAGTAAGCTGCGTTATCATAGCTAGCAGTAAAAGTAAGTCCAAAATATTCAAACAGGACATTTCTTACATCATGTTCAAAATTGTAGGCTACTCGGTAACGTGTTTCTGGTGTTTTTCTGGAAACATTTTAACCTCTTTCTGAGCTGTAGCGTATAATGCCCGGATCACGCGGGTTATGCGAGTTTTTGGACCAGTATTGGGCCTGTATTGCCCTTTGTAGAAATACAATTTTATTGCAACATTTAGGGGGCAGAGGCGGTCCCGGGGATTCATCCCCGCCAGCCCTTGGATAAACCCAGCTCTGATAATAAAACCGGGATGCGATATTAATCTACTTGTCGTTGTAGGGGTCCGCTTTGACGACTGACGATATCAGTGATTCCACGCCTCCAACCCCAATATAGTCTAATGAGACTACGCCCCCCCCCCCCCCCCCCCCCCCCCCCCCGGTAACCTCCGTTAAGAGGGGATGATGAAGGGGCCTTTAATATGTCCATTACTCAGAATAATTATTCCATATTATTTCATATAATATGTTTACCAGGCACTATTATTCCGAGTTGTTCCATCTAATAAGGCCGTTATTATTCAGAGTTATTTCATATAATTAGGAGCATATATGGCTACGATTCTGAATTAGCTAATAAAATATGGTGGTTATTCCGCATGGGTTATACATATAAGATGGTTGCCATTCCGTGTTATTCCATATAATATGGAGGTTATTTCGAGTTATTCCATATAACGTTATTCCATATGGCGTTATTCCAATTTATTCCATATAAGAATATGGAGGTTAAATAGAGTTAATCCATATAATATGGGGTTTATTCCATATAGGCCCTAATATGGTTATTTCGAGTTACTCCATATAATATGCAGAGCCGGATTTAGCCTAGTTGGGGTCCAGGGCTACTAACTTTGTAGAAATAAAATTTTATTGCAACATTTAGACGGCAGAGGCGGTCCCGAGGCTTCATCCCCGCCAGCCCTTGGATAAACCCAGCTCTGATAATATTACCGGGATGCGATATTAATTTACTTGTCGTTGTAGGGGTCAGCTTTGACGACTGACGACATCAGTGATTCCACGCCTCCACCCCCCCCCCCAACCCCACCCCACCCACCCTCCACACCCCGACGCGGGCAGTCGCCAAAACGGGGCCTAATAGTGAAAGCCAGTGACATTTTCTAGTAGCCTAAATCATTTGTTGGCAATCAGATCGAGATTGCAAACAATACAACCCCCCCCCCCCCCCACACACACACACACACACACACACACACACACACACACACACACACACACACACACACACACACACACACACACACACCTACCCCTCCCCAGGTAACGCATCTTACTGGGCCGATGCCGGGCAGATACCGTGCCGATACTTTTCAAATTTTATCTCTAGGTTATATATAGATACTGCCATAACATTTTATTAATGATGTAAACTAATAATTGATTTATAAATATGCCTTTAAATATTGTTTCATATCGGTCATAAAGAGACGAACGAAATCTACCCTGCTGTTCAAAACGGTGCTGTTATTTATTTCATTTCTCTCCCCTCCCTCCCCCCCCCCCCCCCCCCCGTTCACTTCAGTGCGGGTGGGGGGGGGGGGGGGGCACCCCACACCACATCAATACATTACACGTGCCCAGGGCTGGAGTACTTTCAGCGCCTTTTAATCAAATACTCCCACTAGCAGGATTTCACAGAATTGGAGGGAAATTTCTCCTTGTTGATTGGTTGTCTTATCGAGTTGCCCTTACGCTGATTGGTTATGGCAGAGCGCGTGGAATGTGGCAAATGTTAATATGAATGCGCCAAACCGATACACAAATCTAACCACCTATATCTAACGCGTTGAGAAAGAGTTCAATAATGTAACGTTTAATGTTGCAAGAAACGAACTCCATTTAGCTTACTTTACAATTTTTTCGAACTGCAATATGCTGCCGAAATAGAGGAGATTATATCGCCGATTTTTCTCATCAATATTTTTGTATCGCCTTTCATAATTACATGCAGTCTAGACTGGCGTAGTAATACGTAGTAAAATTTGTACTACAAGATGTAAACGATCGTAGTAGTAGCTGCTAGTAGTCTGGCTTGCTTCGTGGCGTATTTTTGCGCTCACGATATTGATGAGAATATATCGTTAGCAGTAAAACAATCTTTAATTTAAAACATTCTCTGCGTTATTCTACATGGAAATGTTAGGGAGAAAGATTAATCTCAACGTGTTCGCATGCAATATGGGATTACACAGCGACAGGGAACGACACGGTAAGTTATTTTAATTCACAATTTTCGAGTGATTTTGCAGTTCTTGCTGAGGCTACTGGGTACTCGTGTACTCATTGACATGGTCTCGCGTAATCGGTGATGCGTGAAGACGGCTTTTCCGTTGTGATTCTAGCTTGAAAAAACCTTGCTAAATTGGAGATTTGCCGCGTTTTTTATGTTGAATGAGCATTCATTCGCACACATTGAATTGATAATCATAATGATAGATTGTTAATTTACCAATAGCATGCAATCGTGCAAAAAAACCCTGCAATATGGTCAGTGATTATGGTGATAATGAATGGTCGTTGTATTATAATTATTGAAGATAAGACTAATTAAAAATCATTTTAATCCTTTGATTCAAGTTTGATTTGTCGATAAAAGGTCACTATGATGATTTACTGAACTTTTGAAGATTTACCATTTGAATGACTGCTCGTCTTAAACCCTTTAATTATCAAATTTGCAAAACAAGAAAGTGTGTGAATATTTTTCATTAGAATGACTGGCTAGTAATTTTCTAGATTATTTATAGAGCCATTCATCCCAGTGGTAAATCTTAAAAAACGGCATCCAGTTAAATTAATTTCAAAATATTCTAGTTTTCCAGTATGAGTTACCTTAAAATGAACATTCATCAAGACCACTTCAAAGTCCGCTTTTGGCCTGCTTGACCAGTAAAGTGTTAAATAGCTCCTCATGTGTATCTGATTAACCTTTACAGACCAAAAACAACACATTCTTTGGGGATATTTTGTTGATTATTTTGAGACTAATTTGACTCCATGCTTTTGCGGCCTCTGGACCAGTCAAAGTAGTTTCAAAATAGTCAACAGAATGTTTTAAATACTAGACACCTGACAGACTTAAAGGTGCATGACAGACCTAGCTAAGAACTATGTCAGTCATAATTAGTTTTTGAATTTGATTGTGTCTCCAGCTTACATGTGAGAACATAATTGATTATGAGTGACGGACTGGGTTCATCAATTCATAATAATCATAGTCATAACATGTACAGCCTTTTAGGACATTGTATCCTATTATCAGCTAATTCAATAAATTTGGTGATGAGCTACATTATCTAATAGTCATTTTTGGATTACATGGTTTGTCTAGAGCTCTATAATTATAGTATACAGGATGTTGAATAAATAGCCTTGAATGGCTAATGTTTACATTTTTTAAAACTTTTTTAGGGAAACACAACCAGCGGGACCAATTTGAGAAGATTTACAGCTCTGGAAGCGTGCTGGGTAGTGGTGGCTTTGGAACGGTGTATTCTGGAGCAAGGCGTAGAGACGGATTACCAGTACGTTTGTAATTTTCACATTCTTTAATAACTGTAGTCAGTGTTAAATAATATACCGTTTGTAATTTTAATTTTCACAGCATCGCTCTTAGCCGTTTGAACACTAAAGCGTAACTAGAAATCATTTACATTGTAAAGAAATCTGTTGAATATATTGAATCTAATTTGTCTTGGAGCTACTGTGGCAGCAATATGTTCCTGTCAAATGAACTTCAAAATGTTGAACAGCTTACCTATATGACTGCATTGAAATTGATGTTCTGGGATTTCAGTATTCAAAGGGTTAATACTTAGAGGTGGCATGTATTTATTAACACAAGCCGGACAAAACTGGCTTCTGCAGTTGTCCTGAGAACAATGTCTATTTGCAAACCAAGAGAAGACTATTTTTGAAAATGTACCGCTGGAATGACTGGCTCGATAACCGAGCCAGTTAATTCCAGGGGTATATTTTCAAAAAATAGTATTCTTAATCTGCAAATGGACATTTATCTAAGAGAACTGAAAATTGACATTTTCCTGAATACATTTGAGGGTGACTGGGCGAGAGGTTTCAGAAGCGGCCATGCCCATCCTTAGTTTACCTGGGCAAAATAAATTTACCCCAAATTTCACGTAGAACTGATTATTTGGGTGTACACAAATTAATGTTTCTTCGCAATTATTTATGTAGGTGTTATTCTGTTGAATATTTTGAAGCTAATTTGACTGGGAACTGTTATAGGCAGCAACATGTTCTAGTCAAATTAGGTGCAAAATATTAAAAAGCATGTAAGCTTTTCTGTATAGAGCTAGCCTTGAAATTGAGACAGTCACACTAGATGCACGACGGCTTCAAATCAAAAAACAAAATAGCATTGCTGGGGTTTTAGCATTGGAATTAGGAAATGAATTAGTGATATATTTGTAGCTTTATATAATTGTTTTATATTACTTTGCAGGTTGCTATTAAACACATCACGAAGGAAAAGGTTGCAGAATGGGGCCAGGTATGTATAGAACCGGTCTGCTCTGTAAAATCAAACACAACACTCAAGCCAGCCAAGAACACATTCTTCAGTCATCTTAATAAATGTCCATTTGCAGACCAAAAGAAGACTATTTTCAGGAGAATTTACCACTAGAATGACTGGCTCAATGACTGAGCCAGTCGTTCCAGTGGTAAATTCTCCTGAAAATAGTCTTCTTTTGGCCTGCAAATTGATATTCAGTAAGTAAAATTATTAATTTTATTGAACAATCAACATTATACCTCTCAATCATGTTCTGATAAATTCTGCACTAGTTTTGACAGAAGCTCTGACTATCAAAGCCTTAAAAGCATTAGTGGTTGAACTGGATATGCAGAAAAAAAACCTAGATGTTTTTGACCAACTCTGATTAACCCTTTAACTTAAGCCTCACATGCCAAAAATTACAAATACTTTTGTAATGTACAGAATATTCTGTTGAATATTGTGAAGCCAACTTGATTGAAATCTTGCTGGCTTAGCTATAACGACAGGCTCCAGTCAAATTAGTTTCAAAATATTCAGCAGCCTTCCAATTCCTGTATAGTTGTTTTGAAACTACGACCATTTAGATATCGCCTGAACATTTAAATATCGCCTGTAGCCTATTATTAACCCTTTCACCAATGAATTCCCTATATCTCATTTTCAAGGCACACATTACTGGAAAACTTAAATATATTGAAATTAATTTGACAGGAAGCCATTGATTGCTACATTAGGCAGCAATGGTTTCCAGTCAAATTAATTTCAAAATATTAAACGGAATAAATTTTAAATTGTAAGGAATAAACTTTTTCAGGGATATATCCGTGAAAGGGTTAATAAATTAATGGCTTTTATAATATATATATATATATATATATATATATATCATTTCTTCAGTTTACATATTTTTGTTTATTTTTACCCTAACAGTTAAATGGACATCCCGTTCCAATGGAGGTGTGTTTATTGAAGAAAGTCTCCCATCTCGAGTCAGGAGTTCATCGGATGCTCGATTACTACGAACGGTCAGATCGGTTCATCATCGTCATGGAGAGGTCATCTCAGGGAAAGGACTTGTTCGATTACATTACGGAAAACGGTACGCTGGGAGAGGACACAAGTCGCCAGTTTTTCCGCCAGGTTACAGAAACATTGATGGCTGTGCATCGGGCGGGTGTGATACATCGCGATATTAAGGATGAAAACATTATCATAGATTTAGAAAGTGGACAATTAAAATTGATTGATTTTGGATCCGGATCGTTTATCAGGGACACAGTATTCACAGAGTTTGATGGTGAGTAGCCATATACGTGTATATATACACAGTACAGCTAATAAATAAGTTAATAGATTCCCAAATATGGAAATGTGTTTAGCGTTAGTAAGAAATGTTCTATGGAATATTATAAACATAATTCACCTTTCCAGTTTATCATCCGTCATATGATGTCATAATCAACTAAGTGACGTGTGTGCTGACGTAATAATCATGACATAATGATTTGATATAGCCCGTCTTTAACGCTTAATTATTGACACGTACGAATTGTATGTCTGCTATTAATAAACATGCTGTTGAATATTTTGAAACTAATTTGACTGGACTCTGTTGCTGCCTACAGCAACAGCACCCAGTCGAATTAGTTTCAAAATATTCAACAGCTTACCTGTATAGTTTTCTGTAAATTGATAGTCAGGGAGTTCAGAGATCGATCGATCCCAACACGAATGTGGTGTGGGTGGAACTTAGCTAGAGATCGTTGATGCATAACTAACACTGGAAAGGTCCATTGAATTGGAATGTGTTTTCCAATCCAATTATGTTCAAGATATTCAACAGTGTTTTATTTTGTTTTGGAACTGCATTAAGTTATTTCTGAGTTGTATAATTTTAGAATTGTACTCTTAAGTAACAATTGCCGAATATCCAGTGTCTCAGTTATTACCTATCAGTATCCATGTAAGCTGTTGGCTTTTTTAAAACTAATTTAACTGGAACTTTTTGCTGCCATAAGCACTGTAACACCTAGTGAGGCCATGCAATTTGGGGCATCTTGTGAAATTTGGAAAATCTGCTTTATTTCTTTCACGTAACCAATCGATCAGATATATAATATTGTTAAAATGCCCTCATTTGCATAAACTCCTCTAAGTTGACTACCTAATATTTACTTTCAGAGATGAACACTAGTATCATTATGTGTACATGAAAATGATTTTCCATGTGCATTTATATATACCATCAGCTTCTCATTATGATGCAAACTGAACATGAGAATGACTATTTATATATACCATCAGCTTCTCATTATGATGCAAACTGAACATGAGAATGACTATTTTTTCGCCTTAAAATAAATTGGGAGTTCATTTTCAAGTAGAAACTAATTTTCGGTAGAGATTTCTTTTACAAATTAATCACTGGAATGAGTGACTCGGTTATAGAGCCAGTCATTCCTGTTTTAAGTTTTCAAAAATAGTCTGATTGCAAATGGCCATTACTGTAGAGTACAGACACCAGGGAAGCTGTTTGTTTTATTAAATTTATAATGTATGTATAACTTATTTGCTTGCTTGGTGGGGGGGGGGGGGTTGAGGTGTCCATGCAATAAACATGTTTTCGCTTGAACTATATATATTATAAGAGATACAGAAAAAACCGACCAGCATCTTGTAAAATATATGATGTATGCATAGCTTCATTCCTCCCTGCAAATCTTATCTAGGGCACTTGTCTGACCGTGACAGGGACGCTAGCTTGTATATAGGCCAAATCTAGCGCAGCATCAATCGGGGAATGCTCGAGCTGAATTGCTTAGCAATGAAGATGAGGACATCCGACCTAGGCGACTTCCAAATTGATTGCTATTATAGGCTGGGGGTGGTGGTGGTGGTGGTGGTTCATCCCCTCGTCTGCTATGTCAGATCGCCTGCAGACCCCAGCATCCTCTGTCTGTATGCTCTGCACTTTTAAAGCTTGATTCTGTATTGGCTGGCTGTCTGAGTGGATGGGTGGTGGTGGTGGTGGTGGTGGTGTTTACGGGTGTTGAATATTCTGTAAAGTTATTAGCTAGAGTAGAGGAGTAGAGTCACGCTTGCAGCCTCGGGATAGATGGATTGGGGATGCTTTGCTTGTATTAACGATACTGCATTGATGATACAAAGTCTTTCTATAGTGGAGACTGTATGGGCCATCTCAAAGTGGTCACTAAAGACAGGTTGACACTTAGTTATAACCGAGTTGGTATGGTATGGCATGGCATTTTGGGGCCAAATGACCATGTCTCTAAGGTCGGTGACCCTTAGGATCACCCACCTTAAAGCGACGCGATCATTTGTCTCCAAAAGATAGGCGGTCATTCATTACAAGCTGGTTTGGCTGTGCTGTGTTCGGTTTTATTTATAACCCTGTTGTCCTAGATTCGCTTCTAGCGTGATGGGGGGAATTTAGGCCATCCAGTATAGCGACTGTACTGCAGCCAGCTTAGTATGTATTGTACTAATTACTACGAGAATAACTATGAAGAAAAAAATATGAAAGCCATTTATCATAATGTCGGAGCCCTAATTGATATAATTTTGAGAATGTCCTTGGATTTTCAAATGGAGCGGATAGAATTAATTACTAATGACAGAACATGTTTTAGGCATGTTTTTGGAGTGTCTCCTAGCTTAGTCACGTTCATGATGTAGAATTTATCCTGTATTTGACATCTACTTTGCAATTATTAACTCTGGCTGTACATGCATGGCAATTGGGTCATGTTTTTTAATGGAATCCCTCCCCTCCCACCTCCCACAGCCAACCCCACCCTTGAACATGCCAGAGCAGGCCTTACATGAAAGTTAACTTATGTGTACAACAGTACATTAACCTGTAATCCTCAAATATGTTAATGAATATTTAAATTTTTTCATAGAATGGTTATCGAGCCAGTTATTCCAGTGGTAAATTTTCAAAACTAGTCCCCTTTGTCTGCAAATCAACTTTTCTCATGACCAATGTAGAAAAAGTTTTGGTCAGTTTGCTAAAGGATTAACTACAAAATTTTAGCAACCATACATACATCCGGTGACCACCCACTTGTTCATACCTAGAGCTCACTGAAGCATTATTTCAGCTATTAATTTAAAAAGGCTCTAAATGAGTAGTGCAGGCTTAAGTTTAACGCTAGGCTAGTCGTTAGCCCACTAACTGAAATTTAACAGGGCATTCTTAAGAATTGTCAGTTGGGGTAACGCTACTGACCCTAAAAACATACCTACTGGTACTAAAAGAATTTTAGGTCAGCATTTCATAAAATTCATTCATCCCAATAAACTGCAAATTTTTCTCCCTTTGTCAAAATGTTTGACTTGTAAAATCAGAGATAGGAATAAAAAAAAAAGAATTTGCCTACCTATCTAACCAATTTCAAATCATTGAGTTTATTACCAACAATATTTTAAGGATGGCCCCAGGGCTAGTACAATTTGTGACTGACCAGTGACTAACCTGGTGGTCTAGGTATCGACCATTTTTATGGTGGAGAATACCTTGAAATGGCAGTTACTGGAATGAGCAGTCGATGGCATGCCTTCAGTCACAAATCCCCACACTTACGCCAGCTATTGCATTCTGCACCACCCCAACACTGATGCGGAGCCTAATGTAAACAATGGCTCTCAATCCGCTATCATACTAACATGCCAAATTTGGTTGAGTTCCACCAACTTTGACTTTCTGCCCATCTACACACTTGCCTCCTACCCCCACTCCCACCCTTGATTGAATTCCAGCAGATGGTTTCGGAGATTCAGGTTTATATAGCCAGACTGGCTGAGATGATTGCAATACCCCCACCCCTCCATTTGTTTAAAACGTGTGGGCATATCATAAATGAGTTGGAGTTGCAAGTGTTAATTGTTAAAGCGGACCGACCGGTGAATTTGCATTATTAAGATCTAGCTTTTGTCTGTAGATAATATTGCCTATGGTTTTGTTGGTGGGTGGCCCAATATAAATAGCTAGAAATAGCCAGTCAGTCGACTCTTGGCTGCATAGCTGACATGCCACACTGATGAATCGTCTGAAGATGTTCATCCACTTTGAACCTGCTTAGCAGCCGCTGTGCGCTAGGCTATATACTCTGCTTGTGCTAGATTAACACGCTGGCTTGGCATGCTTCCTCGGTGAATTGAATTGCTACCTACCTGGTTGCCCCGAGCGACAACAGGGTGTGTACATTTATTTATGTATGATGTATTTGAGTTGAGGTGAAGAAGAGTTAGTGAGCAGATCTGGTTGGTTTTATTCTAAGAGTAAACATTTAGTATATAGATTTTAAGCCGATAACCACCACTCCCCAAACTTCATATTAACCCATTAATCAATAAATTCCCTGTTTTTCAATCTCAAGGCAAACAACCCAGAAGGTTTTATGTTTTGAAATTAATGACGAAGCCAATATTAATTTCAAAATATTCAACAGAATATGCTATAAATGGTAAGGAATTTTCTTTTTCAGGGGTTTGTCACTGAAAGTTAATATAATTATAATCCAGCCATATTGATGAAAAATCAGTTGTTCAAGAATTTGACATGGAGTCTAGTCAAATTATTTTTCATATTTCGAAAACTAATGAATCAGTTCCCAGATAATATTTCTGGTTCGTGGGCCTAGAAGGGTTAATCTAACTTTCCCTAGCCATTTTGTCAGGACATGATCATGAACATCCCCCCCCCCCTTTCCTACTCTCTCTCTATCTCGGTCTTTCTGCCTACTCTCCCCCACCTCACACTCAACACCCACACACTTATGTACACCAATAGACTACAATTAATTAAACTCTTATGATTTGCCGCCATTTTGTTGTAAAAAAGTTTTGAATAATCTGTATGTGTATGGGAGACACGGGCATAAGACTCTTAAGTCTTATCGTGCTTCCATCTGAACAAAATAAATCAGGTTTAAACCAACACATGTCATGAATGATCTGTGATCTGCTTTGTCATAGCGAGATCATATTACGCACTGGTACTGGATTATGTCCTAAATATGGAGGGTAGTAACAGTCCAGCTCGGAAGTAATGTTTACATGTTTCCCAAAAAAAACAACCAAAGCGTATTGTTGAATAATTTGAACATAATCGTATTGGAAGACATTGCTGCAATGTTTTCCAATCCAATTATGTTCAAAATATTCAACAGAATATTTCTTACTAAGCAACATGTTTCTTTTTTTTAAACATGTTAACATAATTACTTCCGAGCTGTACTGTAAATGGATTGGCTTGGTGCCCAAATATTTTTGTCAACCAGATATCTATTCTCAAAAGGACCTGTAGTTCACAGTTTAATATTTAGATCATTTTAATAAACACGCCCAGCAGGGAGTGAATGAATGAGTGATATATATATATTGTATTGATTATTGAATGTTGCGTATTTGTTTAACCTATGCAGAGCCATGAATAGCAAGTTCAAGCTTTTCCTTTGATATGATATTAGAGACAGTTCTATTGTTCATATATCTTGAAATTTTTACTGTTTTGAATGTAATTTGGTGGTCATTAAGGAGCAAAGATCATGCATAGATTTAACACTATTCCTCAAATTAGTTCGAGAAAGTTTCATAAGAAATATCTATTTATAGAATGAAATTTTATTTAGAAAAATTTATCACATGAATGACTGGCTTGATAACAGCCAGTCATTCTACCGATGAATTTTCTTTTTGGCCATGTTAAATAGAATTTGTTGTTAAAATGTAAGGACAGTAAGGTTCTTATGTCACCCTACAATTTATTTATTCAGTAATTGTTTGTATGATATATGACATAGCACAAATTTCAAAGTCCAAATGTCCATGGGTTAGTGGGTGACAGTGTACTAACTTAAACCTGTTGCACTATTTTCCTGTAAGTTCAGAACTGAACAAAATTTGGATAGGATTATCGATAGGATTGGTTTTGTTTTGTCCGTAATGTACCTATGTACTGATTTTGTAGATCCTGATTAAGCCTATTTGGGGCCCAGGGCTAATTAGTTGTGAGAGCCCATTATCTGGTGGGTCAAGAAGGGAATTACTACTACTACTACTACTACTACTACTACTACAAATATATAACATATTGATTTGTTGTACCGGTAACATGTGTCAAGATGCTGCTGAATATTTTGAAACTAATTTGACTGAAAGCTGGTGCTGCATACGCGATAAGCAAGCCAGGTGTTCACTGGCAAATTAATATTATCACTGCAAATACATGTATTTCACTACTTTGTTTTTTGGACAAAAACTGACTAATTAAAGTCTTAACCTTGGCCTTAACAAGTCTCCTGGTCCAAATAGCCAATAGCTCAACAGACCCACATAAGCTTAGTATTTAGGTATATACCAGTTTTCTGAGCGGCTTTGTCAGACGACCAATGCCAAGGACGGCAGCACCAGGCACAATGCTATCAAATGTCACCAACATCTGCTTCAGCGTATCGTGACATTTTGTTGTACACATTTAGTTCAAACGTATTGCGGCGTTGAATCAAACCCGTTTCATGCATGTACACCGATAAAGCGATGTTATATGAAGCTGGCAAATTTATAGTGTACGGGTGCATGAGGGTTTGAACTTAAAGCTGGACTCGAGGCTAGAGTAATTTTCTCCGCTGACTGCTTTTACTAATTCTGGATTAACTTGCAGACCAAGAGATTATTATTGAAACTTTACCACTGGAATGACACTCGATAAACGAGCCAGTCATTCCAGGAACAACGTTTCAAAAATAATCATTTGGAAATGGTTATGTTAAAAAATCGAGCCAATCATTCCGGGGATGACTTTTCAAAAATAGTCCTCTTGGCTTGCAAATGAACATTCAATAAGCAAATATTTTTGTTGATTTTCTTGACCAAATTTAACCATTAAAGTGGTAAAGGGCTAAGTGGCAGAGTAACAGTTCCATAAAACTGCCTTGGGGGGGGGGGGGTCTTCACACTCACAGTAACCTCACCCCACACCCACCAACCTTGTCCTGGAAGGTGGCCTTGAATTTGAGACACTGGAATTTCAAGGTTTAAAGTGTTAAGATTATCTGCTAAGATTTTAAAGTGTAAAATTAGCAAAGATCTGCCTAGTAATGGCTAGAACGCTACTTAACCCTTTGATCGACAAATCCAGGAAAAGTTATTCTTTACGACTCAATATTTTGAAAATAATTTGAATTGAAGCCTACGGCAGCAATGGCTTCCAGTCAAATTAATTTCAAAATATTCAACAAGTTTTCCTGTATGCTTGCCTTTAAAATTAGATATGCGAAATTTATCGATGAAAATGTTGAATGATCGGTATTAGGGCTAGAAAAAATACTTTGAGCAATCCAATTTTCAAAATGATTCCAGGTTTCTACCATTTGTATGTACCACTGGAAAGACTGGCCTGGACTTCTTGACCCGCTAATGAACATTTCTCCAGACTTGCAATGGCCAGTTGGCTGTTAACTCTAATGGTCAAGATTGGTCGTCAAGAAAACCAAGAACTTTGCTTCTAATTCAATGTACATTTTCAGGCCAAGAGAGGACCATCTTTGAAAATTTACCACTGGAATGACTGGCTTTGTTATTGAGCCAGTCAGTCATTTCAGTGATCTAATTTCCACAATATACTTCTTGGCCTGCGAATGAACCTTTCTCAAAGGATGGTTTTGGTCATCTCAACAACTAAAATGTTAACTGTAGCGTTATTATATTGTTTGTTTTCAGTATGCTTTTCATTTGTGTATTCACAGGTACTCGTGTGTACTCTCCACCGGAGTGGATTAAACACCATCGTTACCACGGCAGACCAGCGGCTATCTGGTCACTCGGTATCCTCTTATTCGATATGGTCTGCGGTGACATTCCGTTTGAGCGTGACGAGCAGATATCCAGTGCAGAGATCAACTTCCGGACCCATGTTTCTGCAGGTAAGGTCCTAGAGACTAGAGCTGTTCATTGAGACAGTTCTCCAATGGTGTGGTTCTGCCACTGCCAAGTTGAACTGTTTCGCCCTTATGACCATCATCGGCATCAGTAATATTGTTGTATATATGGGGAAAATATATTCCATTGAAGCTTTTTGTGACTTTAACATGGCGCCAACAGCTTCCATACAAATTGCTTTCAAAATATTTAAGTTTGTCTTTGAGCTAGATGGTTGTACAGCATTGAAATGGTGTAACTCTTTAATGACCAAGCAGCCCAGAACCCGCCTCGGCAGTGTCTTTGAGAAGAGGACCTGAACCCAGCCGGTCATTTCAGTGATTAATTTTTTTTAATGGTCTGCGGCTGCAAATGTACATTTCTCAAGATCGCTAGAGGCTGGTTCTGGTTGGCTTTGACATTAAATTCATATCACACAGGTGACCCAGTGAATTTATCTTAACAACATGGACAGCAAATTCTTATTTTGAAACTAATTTTCTGAGGTATCTTTATTTCCAGTCCAGATTTGAAAATTTTAAAAACAACCACCCACTTCCCAGAATCACTAGCCTCTGAAACTGAGATCTATCAAAATTGACACGGTTAATGTAATTTCCATGTTCAAAATGTGTTATATATTTTACTTTCCGCAGGATGCAAAGATCTTATACACCAGTGCCTTTCCTTGCGGCCCTCTGATCGGCCAACATTAGAGGAGATTTTAGAACATCCATGGATGAAACAGGGCTTCTCTTCTAAATGTGATTCCCAGCAGGACTTGGCATCGGCCGTTAGTAGCACAGGCAGTATATGAGGACATTATAGTTCTATAAACCTACTAGATGCTTAACACTGCTGCAATGTTCTTGCCTTTCGCGTTGTCAGATGATGATGGATGCCGCGGGACAGCTTGATGCAGTCACGTAGGCATTGATGGAGACATCGTAATATGTATGATACAATATGCGTATGATCTGCATATCTACCAATATGTAGGGGTCAGTGAATGTGGACATCCATATAAATTATTTCATGTCACGTTGCTCTCTGTTAGATGCTGAAAGCTATGGTCTGTGCAATGAATGGGACACTTGCCAATAGACATTTGTTGGCTAATTATATAAGTACTTCCAAAAAACAGGGTTTTGATGTGTGTCAGAGACGGAGTGTGATAGCTCCAGGGACATGAGGTGATTATGTTTATAATATAATCTATGTCTAGACAGCTCTGCAGATTAGCCAATATGATTGATCCTTTAACTCATCTGATTCTCCGAGTTCCATTGTCTCAATTTCAAGACAACTATACAGGAATGCTGTTGAATATTTTGAAACTAATTTAACTGGGAGCTGCTAGCAGCAGCTCCCAGTCAAATTAATTTCAAAATATTCAACAGAATATTTCTTACATCTGTATTACATGATAATGAATTTCGTCATTTCTGGTCTGAACGGGTTAATGGTCAAGATGGCATTCATTGTCTCATGATAAATAAAGTACCTTTGCTGAGCAGGAGAAAAATATTTTAGAAAAATTTACCGCTGAAATAACTTGTGGCTTGGTTACCGTTGTAGACATTCATTCTAGTATGTAGTTGAAAGTTTCTAAAATATTGTCCTGATTGGCTAATCAACCTTTATTTCTTGGGCCACTTAAAAAAACCCTTGATACGTCGAAGAAATCTTAATGAGTGGTGTCGTGTGGGTCTAGACACATACACACTCACATGTGTGCAAATGGTTGAACATTTTGAAAAGAATTTATCTGGAAGATGTTGCCCAAGGCAACAACAGTTTCCAGTTACAGTAATTTGATGATATTCTACATGTCTGACACTAAATTGTTTAACACCGTGGAAATGACATTTTGCGTCGGAGAGATGTATTTGAATTTTGAAGAGGTCAGTCATACAACCACACTATGCGAGGGAAGCGGTTCATGCTTTATTCCTGGGGAAAAACTCATAGGAACCTTTGTGGTGTTGCAACAGCACCCAGTCAAATAAAGTTGCAGAATATTCAACAACTTACCTGTATAGTAACCATGAAAATGGGATTCTGGGAAGTCAGAGTTCAAAGTATGTAAATCGATCCCAACGTGCCAGAAGCATGGGTGGTGCTTAACTATAGATGGGCGGGGCAAAGTTGGAATTGAATCCCTCTCATCCCATCTTATGCAATGTTATTATTGACCTACTTATTGCTTGCTATTCGTCGACAACAAACTTGTGGGTGCTAATCGTGTGAGTGCACAGCACAGTAAACGTCTATCGTGTATGACTGCAAGATGCAATGCACATACAATGCAATCTCGGTTTCGTTATTTAGTATCATTCATCGTTCATTACACAATCGACCTTTCCATTTTTATCTATTCCCCGCCCATCACTAGCTAATCTCCACCCACACCATGCTTGTTTGGTGTCAATCAATCCCTGACTATCAATTTCCAGAAAACTACAGGTTAAGCTGTTTAATATTTTGTAACTAATTTGACGGGGTGCTTTTGCTGCCCAGTCAAATTAGTTGCAAAATATTCAACATAATGTTTATTAAATGGTAAAGACATACAATTCGTACTATTAAGCGTTAAAGACAGGCTAAAGGGACTCATTTATGCCATAATTATGATGTCATCCTACACGTCACTTGGTTGATTATGACATCAGATGATGGATGGATGGATAAACTGGAAAGGTCCATTATGTTAACGCTAACTCGCCAGCACGCAGTACTTGAGAATTTTACCCAGCCTAGAATGTACGGTGAGTGGCGATTACTCTCATAAATTTACAGCTGGAATGGCTGCAGTGATTAGTCGTAAATTTTGAAAAATATTTTCTTTTCCCGCAAATGGACATTCAGTAAGAAAAATTAAATTTACTCGATGAACAAAATGTTATTGTTGACCATATAGTCCAAGAGTGGATATTTGATGGCATAGGGTACCAGGCTAAAGATATTTTTTCCAAAGGCCACTGATATTTGATCACTAGAATCAATATGTTAACTCATAGTGTTTTGACCATTTGATGGTTAAGTGGGCCAGAAACAAAATTTTTTTAGTGGTCATGAGGAATGTCCGTTTACAGGTCAGGACTGATTTTTAAAGATTTTACTAGACCTGTAAATAAACATTTTATGAGAAAATTAAATTTTTCAAATTTGTCCTTTAGCCCTTGAATTTCTTCACGAAATTTTTTAATTTTCTCAGAAAATGTCTATTTGCAGACCAAGAGAAGACTATTTTTGAAAATTTACTGCTGGAATGACTGGCTTGGTTATCGAGCCAGTCATTCCAGTTGTAAATTTCCAAAAATAGTCTTCCTGATTGTTTCCACGACAAAATAAAACCTGGTTGATTATTTTGAACATAATTGGATTGAATGGCATGCTGCCTAACAAGCCTATCTTCAAGATATTTAACAGAAAACAATTGTACTATCATGTTTATGTTTTTGATTGGAAACAGTTTAAGTTATTTCTAACCTGTATTCGACATTTAAACCATTCATGACTTACTAGTTTAAATAGATAATCACAATGGTTATGTAAGGATAGTACAGTGCACATGTACCAAATAATTGCAAGCCGTAGTGGCGAGTTATACGTTAAAGCCTTCCATTACATAGATTCTATGTATTACGTTTTTTATTTGTATATTTTTTTAATTTATTTATTATGTGCATTTAATGTATAGTTCATTAATCAGCCATTAAGACTATTATTTCATTCATTACTGGTTGAGGTTGTCGAAACTTTGTGTGCCGTATGTAGTAATTAGTTTGTAGTGTTTGTGGTTACCTGGTCTGGAGTGGGCATGGCATGTACTTGACAGGTGTATGTGTTAAAATCGTTTGGGTGTGAATGCGGGTTTGTGTTTTTGTTGGTATTTTAGTTAGTGATACATATACTAATTAGTTAATTATTTTCTAATTAGTTAAACTCAGAAAAGTTATGCAATAGATTTGTTTTGTATAGTTTTGTTTTTCTTTGCATTGGAACAAAGTTGAGGGAATCAAGATGATGACTGTCTGCCAGCTGAATTTCTGCAGACCCCATTTTCTGTGGTGTTTAATTCTGGATCTGCCGAATATTTTTAAAACAATTTTATTGAAAGTTGTCGGTGGCTTAACCACTGACAACTTTCAGTCAAATTGTTTTAAAAAAATATTAACATTCAGCATGTCCATCGGTATTGCCTATTGAAATTATTCTTATGTTGCTGTGCTCAACATTTATTTATTTATTGTTTATTTTTAAAACATGACGTTGAAGCCAATGACTGGATGGATGGGGATATGGCTATCTGTGGTAGAGATATTAACCCTATTTGCGCTGAAAGCCAGATCTCCATTATGATTTCAATGCACTCGAACAGGAACGTATTTATGGAGTATTTTGAAGAAATTAATTTCAAAATACTCTATACAGTTTGTTTCTTAGATTGTCTCTTTAATGCTAAAACCAAGGTTGACCATACATGTGTCTATGTAATGGTCTTGAGAATTGTTTATTTGCTGTCAAAGAGAAAACAATCTTTGAAATTTTATAACTTGTATGACTGGCTCAATAAATGTGCCAGTGGAGTGATAAAATGGTTAAAAATAGGTTTTGTCCTGCAAATGAACATTTCACTATGCAAATTATTTTCTTGACAAATCATGACCACTAATGGTTTAAGGAGCCATATTGCAGCTATGTAGAATTGAAAGTGTTCATCTGCTCTCTTTATAATATCTACAGTATTTAAATAACTAAATTGAATATTATTAATGAAATATAAATTTTTGATTTTAGGTAATATTAATTAATTCCTTAGTATAGACACTTTCAATTGATAATTTATTAACTTATTTAGCAGTAATAATTCTTATTTATTTGATTTCTGATAGTAATTGTTTTAAATTAGTGCTAGTGAAATTAGCTTATTATTATATATCGGGGTCAGGGTGGTAATACTTTTAAAAGAAATTTCAAATAACATAAATATGTTTGGGGTTCTATGGCAACAAAGGTTTGCAGTACTGCTCATAAATAAGATAACCTGTTTCAAAAACAGAAACATGTTAATTAGTAAGGAATTTTCTGTTGAATACTTTGAACATGGTTAGATTGGATTCCAATCAAATTATGTTCATAATATTTAACAGTACGGTTTATTTTGTTTTGGAAACGTAGAGTTATTTCGGAGCCTGTACTGGAGTTAATTATTGACAGAAATTATAAAACTGTAAATAAGATTTTTAATCAGCTTTACTATTGCCTGATATTAAGTTATTGATGATTTTGGCTCGTCTTTAGAGTCTGCAGAATTATATTAGATTATAATATAAAAAACTATTTTTTATAATTGTCAAGATGAATTAACTCAAATTAAAACTTGAAGAACTTATGAAATTTAAATGTTTTGTGTATAATACGCATTGTCACCTATGGCCACGGACAGACTACCCACCCACTATAACCGAGGGACAGATCTACCCACTCACTATGACCAGGGACTGATCTGCCCACTCACTATGTCCAGGGACAGACCTACCCACTCACTATGACCAGGGACAGATCTACTCACTATGACCAGGGACAGACCTACCCATTCGCTATGACCATGGACAGCTACCCACTCGCTTTTTCCCGCCAAACGCTCCCATACTAAAGCAATGGAAAATTTAAAATGTCTTCTCGAGATTTAATTTTGTTCAAACGAAGCCGATTGGCCAGTGGCCATTTTGGATGTCGTCCAATTTCAGGAAATGTCTAAAAAAATCTCCGAAACCACTTGGGGAATCTTCATCTAGGCCAAGAGGTAAGCCAAGTTTGTTCAAGAGGACTTGATTGACCAAATGGTTCGGCGACCATCTTGGATGACCTGGTTTTCACGAAAAGACACCTCAAGAACCACTGATGGGATCACGTCGAAATTTGGGCCATTAAAATTTGTTCACGGGTAGTTGTTGATTCATAAAAAAAACATGGGCGCCATGGGGCAATCAAAATGTAGTGTGTTTGGCGGCCATATTGCACTTGCAAAAATGTCCACAAACTCATTTAAAAGAATGCTAAACCACCCACCAACAATTTTGACAAAAATTGATGGTGCACCAGGTGAGCGACACAGGCCCCTTGGGCCTCTTGTTTGGTATACTGGAACTAAAGCCTGGTGTATGGATCCATTATACACTGAAGGTGTGTAGTGTATGAAAAGTTGTAACCTATTGTTCACGTTCACTGAACATGCTTGTGACCTTTTCATGGCTCACTGAACATGACAGAATTATTGTTCAGCCCATAGTTCCTAGTGTCCCTACAGAGTATGCCTTCGGGGAGCATACTGACATGCATTGTTGAATTCGGCTTCTGTGACATAAACGTGTTTGTTTTGGAAACGATGTTGGTGAAAGTTGTTGCTGTTTGGTGTTAGCTTTTGACGCCAACATTTTGGAGCCCAATGAGCTAGCTTCCACCCAAGTAGGACCACAGTGATTAAAAAAATGCGTAGCAGCACTCCATGCTCAAATTAGTTCTTGCGTCTAGCGAAACTGGTAACATCCCATAATGTCAGTTTTGTCGGAGAAAGCCGACATGATAGAAATGTTTAATTTCAATATGTTTAAAGTCATCAACATCATGCACACTGCTAACATTATCGCAACCCTGATTCTGCCTTCATCCTTCTGATGACTGCTGATTTCATGAAACTGAAAAATGGACAAATCTGATCTGTCACTCAAGTATATAACGCCATAATCAGTTACATTGCATGTAGGCTGTCACATTCAATATATGTCATCAATCAAATAACTAGACGGCAACTGCACAAAGTCAAATTAGTTTCGAAATTTTTCACGGGTTGCCTGTATAAATTAGTTAACTTGAAATTGGCAGGTCAGGATTTAAAGTATATAAATCGACCCTAGCACGTAAAGCATGGGTGGATCTTAGTTAGAAATGAATCCCTGTTATCCATGGGCTCCATCACTCATGCTCCACCAATGAAAATTCTCAATAGTAGCCAAGTCAATTTGCCGTTTCATTCAAATTGGCAGGCTATTTATGGCTATGAGAAATATTCTGTTGAATATTTTGAAATTAACTTGATAGCAAGCTGTTGCATCGGTTTGCTTTCTAGTTAGTTTCAAAATATATAACGGCTGTTTCTGTATTGAGAGACTGGTGTCAACAGTGCCGACAAGTAGAAGGGCGGCGGGGTGGGCACAATTCTGGTTGTTGAAAAGCTTTGTGACATCATCTGATATACATATTAGGGCACGCCCCCTCCATTTGTCCAACAAAAATAACCATTCAGGTGTTGATAGGTTTGGTAGGAAAATTGAGGTGGCAAATGAGATGATGTCACAAAGCTTGCGACCAATCAGAATTGTGCCCACAATTGGTTGATGATGACAGATGTAATGATGCATGAAATAGATGTCGCCATGGGGTAGTGCTGGGTATATAAAGCTATTGTTCCTGGATTAAGAGAATGGTTTGGGATGGGGAGTGGTGTGTGACTGTTCAGCGTGTAGATCTCTTGTTCCTGGGTGAAGAGACATCCCGGAGAGGTAACTAATATTTCTTTATTAGGAATCATCCTGGGAGCGGGACCAATATTTTCGGAAATGTTTCACTAGTTTAAACAAGCAAAGGTGGTGATCGTGTACTTTTTCTGCAGAGAAGTGAGTGAGGCTTAGTAAGAAGCTTTCTCCAACTACAGCATCATAAACCCCCTTCAAAAATAAAATGGAGACTTGTAACTTGAGTGATTGCTAGATTTAGCCTATAATCAATATGCCCAGATGTATATGTTCTGAATGTGTTTCAACTTTTGCTACGTCAAATGACCTGTTGCAGCATATGATCCGATTAAATCGTAATGAAGATGGTGAAAATCTAGACTGTGAAGATGAAAAAACGATAGCGATGGAGAGTGAAGATGAAACAAGGGAGATGGAGAGTGAAGAGGACAAGTCAAACGAGGCTGATTGTGAAGGTGAATAATCAGGAGCTATTTGCCATATTCCGATCGGGGTTAGGATGGCAAAGAAAAAATCTCTATCAATGGTGTAGATGACTATTCCATTTCCATATGCGCAGATGCTTTAATTACAAAGTGTATTGAAATTATGCTGCAATGGAGAAGATTGCAGAACGCTAAAACTCATTAAAATAATGTGATTAAATATTTTATCACCGAGGTGGGGTACGCATACAATGAAGCCGTCTTCTCGGCTTTGTCTCGTGGCTTGCAGCAGTCAGACAGTGAATTAGACTAGGGAGGTAGTTTTCAGAACTAGACAGAAATCTAATAGGACAATGTTGTGGGGTATTTTTACCCTCTTCAATTTTCCAAAATCATTCAAAATAACCGATGATTGGTCAGTTTCTTCCAATGACCATCTTGGATATTTGGCTCACCTGGCCAGAATGGCCTGCCAGTAGCGTCATTCCAGAGCTCTCTGGTTGTAGCTTAGCCTACTAAGAGGTTTCTTCTGGCTATTTAGACATTTGGCAGATGAAATACTTTGGTTACTTCTAGCTATAAACGTATTATTTCTATGGGCGAATTGCTTTTACGGCTCCCGATGATGAGTCTGGTTTCTCAGTAACCAATGTGTGGGACTGGACAATTATTCTACAACAAAACCCCCATTACCCCCACACCACTGCTGCAAGTGAAGAGGGAAAGAGACAGATGGTGGCAACATTTAATTATGGTAACAGTACAAAACAACAGCGGTAATGATAAAGCAGTAAATACCTTTACAACAGTTAGCTAAACAGAACGATAACAATAACTGCAATAAATGAGCATGAGTAATGAATGCTCATTGAGTGGTGGAACGGATTTACACGGCAATGAGAAGACGGTGGAACGGCTGCTATCACTGCAGCCATGAACCGCTTAGCGAAAAGCCTCCTGATGCACTATGGGTGTTTGTTGGCTGGAAGTACCGCATTCGCTGCTGCTACCCGGGTGTGTTCTATGTGACCATTATCAGTGGCATCGCTGGGTACTAGTGCCCTTGGTGTTTGTCACAATGTCCCCGGTCCATTTCAGCTGTTCTAAAAATGTTTCAGCTAACTCAAGAGTCAATCACTGCTAATAAACTCAAAATCTGGGCAAAAGTGATAATTTATATCCGGATTACTAAGTTGAGTATAGCTTATCATAATCTTGCTTGTTGAAATTCATTGTATTATTGATAATTTTATTGAACCATTAAACTCGGAAGACCAAATATGAAAAATCAATTATAGTTTAATAAATAAGCTGTTGGATATTTTGAAACTAATTTGATTGGGAGCTTTTGCTGGTTCCAGTTAAATTTGTTTTAAAATATGCAACAGCTTGTATTATTGCTGTAGTAGTAGAAACATCAGACAGCTGCAATCAGACCTTCGCTTTTGGAAACTGTCTTGTCCTCAGCCAAAATCTTTAGCTTCCTCACGTCCATTCTTGATTTGACTGTACAGAGTCCTGATTTCTTGAGGTCACCTCGTAGCATGCTTAACCGATTTATGCAATGACGTCCTCTCCTGCCTTTGTATTTGCTAGCTCCCAGTAGGGCGAATTGCAAGGCTCTCTGTGCTGGTGTCTTCTGGCATCCTTAGCACAGCATCAAGGATATGCAGGCTGCCTTGTATAAACGTAGCGTTTTTATCAAGGGCATCTTTGATATACGAATCCATAGCTTCCAGAAAGACTGGAAACCTAAGTTTCCCATGATGTAGCGTGCAGCAATATCAGCAGTACTACAAAGCACTGAGCCCAGGATTATACTTTTCCTCCATGGTTCGGCGCCACGAAGTGGACCGTCATTTCCTTAGTTTCATGCTTTGTAGATAGGTATATGTGGGTGAACGTTTTGGATTCATTCATAGAGAGATTCTCCATTTTTAATTTGCTTGCAGCTATTAGAAGTTCGTCAAGGGGTTTCTTTTCTTCGCCACATCGTCGACATATTTCATCTCTAGTGTCATACCCAGTATTGACACTGTGGGGGGGGGGGGGGTGGTGGCGGGTTGGTCTTGTGGAACGTTCCCGCACAGATTTTAATGCAGCAGCAAGGTAACAGGTGAAAATCAGCGGCGATAGACCATCTCCCTGTGGGGAGCCGATTGATGTCTCAAACTCTACAGACTTCACTGACTTGATTCATACTCTCAGCTTGGTGTCTGCACGCAGTAGTCTCTAGTCGTAGCTCATCTTCATTGCAACTGGCCTGGCGTAGTGCATCTAGGATCTTTGAGCATTTAATTGTATCGAAGGCTTGTGACATGTCAATGCCCATTTTGTGGAAATCCCAGTGTTTGTATATGCTTACCGACACAAGCATGCGTTGAGCCCATACAATGTCTGCACAGCTGCGTCCACGTTTGAAGCCACTGACATGATCCGGTGAAGTCATCGATCTTGTCTCGGATGCGGCATAGAGTAACATTCGATAGGATTTTCTGTATGCTGTTGAGGAGCACAATGGGCCGCAGATCAGCTGGGGGCCAGGTGGCTTATTGGGCTTGGGTAGTGCGATAAGGGTGCCTTGGCCTACAGCGTCGATAGGACGGTGGTGCATAAAAGCTGAATTGATTAGGTGTGGTCGGTATTGAGATAATGTCACTTGCATATTTGAATAGTTGATTGCTCGAGCCATCAGGTCCAGATGCACGTACATTTTTCAGGGCTTTAATTGCCTTCTCAACTTCTGTTGTTTTAATTGGTGTTAGTAATGGCCTGGAGTCTCATGAGAACGGGTGCAAGGGCTCATCATCGTGATCAGTGAACTGTTCCTTGAACCATTCTCGAATCGCCTCGGCTTTACCTGGTCAGTCCCGATAAAGTGTCCTTCAGAGTTGTGTACAGTGAGTGGTGGTGTGTAGTCAGTAACTCTCGGGGCCTGGGCTGCCCAAAACATTTTGTGACGCATCCGTGGCAGTGGTTTCATCTGCTAGCAAGTCTGCTTGATGAATAGCAAGATCTTTTAAGCATTCGCTAATGAGGCGCAGAATGTCATTGCACTACCGGCGTAGTTTGGTGAGGTCTTCACTTCGACCACTGATAGATGCACAGCCGTAACGCTTTCTGCCCTGCTGTCAGTTTGACTACTAGAGGGTTGTCAGTATACCTAGTTGGGTTGTTTTTAAGAACACCTGTGGTGCTGGTAGATGGTGATTCCATAGATTTAAGTGTTTTGGTTAGGGCTTCATTTGGATCGGAGCTGACGTCGATGTTAGCTATCTGCTCCCTGAGGGCCTTTTTGTATGACATTTGAGTGTCAGTCTCGTTAATGAGCTTGGGTAGGTTGTAGGCGAATCAACACTCTTGCCAGGTATGGCGTTTATATATTAGGTAGAGATCGTTCATCTGAAGGCGTTAATGACTTCATTATGGTCAGAATTGAGGTCTGTGCTTCCATAGGAACGAACATTCCGATGTAGGGGTTTTACTTCTGTCTTGTATAGTATGAAGTCTGTTTGTTTGAAAACAACTGTTGTATCCTTAGAACCTTTTGGGGCTTTGTTATCATCAATGTGTCCGGTCCATGTTGTCCGGTGATGGCATGGGTGTTTGAAAGCCGTATGTGTGGCAAATAGGCCATTGGAACTAAGGAATGCCACCAGTGCATATCCGTTGATGCATAAGCCAAGTCCTGAAATTTTGTCTGCAATTCCGAGTTTACCCAGCTTGGAGTTGAAATCTCCACACACGAACAGTTGCCATCTAGCTGGGATTGTAATGGCATTTCTGCATAGAAGGAATCTAATATTGCTGGATATTCTTTGGCGTTTTCGGTAGTTGCGCCATATGCGTTGACAATGCAACACTTAGTGGTGGCGTGTTTTCGCGTAGGTATAGCCAGGTCGATGAATGCAACTTGATCACTGATGTATTAAAAACTAATGACATGGTCCAAGACCCTTGGTCCGATTACGAAGTCTAAACCCTGGTATGTGGGATGTTTTTGTTCCAAGAGTACTAGCTTATGGCCTGTCTAGTTGCTGCTCTGTGTGTTTAGCTACGTTAGTCTCTTGAATGCATGTAATATCGATGTTTTAGTGTTCACAGTCTGCAACCAAGGTTTGCCTCTGATGTTGCACTCAGACCACGTACATTCCACGTGGCTATGGTAAGCTCCTGGGAAGATCGCCTCGTCCAAGGATGTTGAGCACAGTTTCTTGTTTGAAGCAGATTTGACATAATCAGAGTTGCCTCTGTATGCGGATGTTAGCCCGAAATCCTTGATGACTTAGTTTCGCAACAAAGTTGGTACTCACGGAGGAGACCGGCGTGAAGGTGTCATCTTTCTCCTTAGCAGTTTATATCTCATTTATTGTTAAGCATACATGGCCCACATTCGGACACATCCTTCCTTATAATAAGATGGCATTACACAATCACGTTGGCCTCAAAAGGTCAAGGCCAGTGTGATAATGACAAAACACAGGGTTTTTTAAACATTAACATTCTGTTTTACCTCAACGGAGCAGTTCATATCTCATGCTGTGCTAGCATATTGCACCCAAACTTGGACCCTTGCTAATGAGAGGGGGTGAGGCAATTACTTTGTCGTCAAAAGGTCAAAGGTCATTGTCATTGAGAAGCGTTATTGATACGCCTTCTATATTTATTTTATTTTTGAAGTATAGTCGAGCTTCATGACTACATTGCTGGTCTTACTTAAGACTTAATTCTTAAAACCTGTAATACGAAAAAAGCACTCAATGTAAGAAACTGTGGCAGCAACAGGTTCCTGTTAAATTATTTTCAAAATATTCAACAGTTTACCTCATATTGAGATACTGGGGAGTTCAAAGGGTTAATGCATAAGCGATCCATCTTCTTTTGTTGGATGCTCACTTGGCCTGCGAAGACAAAGACAAAAGGGGTATTTGAAATTTTCAAGCTAAAAGAGGAACATCGGGTTTAAATATGGCAAATTGATTGGACATCCCCTAACCTACCACGGACGCGAAGGTAAACTTATGCTGAGTTTTAGAGAAAGTTCAGCGGATTGGCTAGGACTGACAGGGATGAAAGTATCTGCTGGATTCATGTTTAAGAAGGAAGTTTTGAGAACTTACCACTTAGAGCTTATTCGACATGCAACCATGGTTGTGGTAACGGTCTTCACACATTCTCGCCTCTTGGACTCTCATGGGCCGACCTCTGGATGATGACATATGTTCTCAGTGGTTCCTTCATGCCCCAGTGCCGGCCCAGTAACCTGAGTTATCATGGGCCGTACCAAAATGTATATGCATGTATGTGGGCCATCCTTTAGAATGGATGGACTTTCTATGGAGGCCAGGTCAATGCACTTGTGCGTCAATAAGCAGTGTGCCATTTCAAACTGGGTAGGTGGAAACCTACCTATAATCAAGAAGCGTGTTGGATATTTCAAAACAATTTGACCGAATATCGTTGCTGCTACAGGCACTAATGGCCTTCAGACAAATTGCTTTCAAAATAATTAACATGTGTTTAATTGTAGTGTGTGCTATATAATATCTGCGATAAAATGTGCAATGAAATCTCGTCGAAAAATCACTCCGCGTTTAAGAGATTTCCGTCATTTTACGTGACTTGCTGACGTCACAGTAATCGACCCAGAATTTTGGTTCTTCCACCCTCACGAGTGGCAAACATCCCTGATAGCGCAGGCTACGGGGCCGGTACTGGGCAAATACAGTGCCAGTAATCTGCGTTATCTGGGACCCCTCACCCATCATCGTACGCGCAAGCTAATGCTGGTGACGTTGTCTCGTCTGAGAATGGAAATGTGTTTAAAGCCATTTGTCCTAAAAGCTAATAAAAATCTGCCTTATTGATTCCCAATATAACCATTTGCCATTCGGATTTTCATACTACAAATTTCGTGTACATATATATATATACGAATCTGTTTAATATTTTGGAAACGATTTGACTAAAAGATGTTACCGTGACAGGCGTCAACGACAATCTCTCAATTTCTTTTTGAAAATATGCAATAGAAATTTGGTCATTGCAACTAGTAGATATCGTCTGCTCTGTACACGACGAAATGGGTGCGATATCACGCGTTACTACGATGGCTGCTCGTGGTCGACTCCATTCATGGAGTTCTTCGTGTAGCGCGTATAGTGTAACAGGTGGCCAGAACTAAATATATCTCTGACTTGCGTCACTAATCACGATTATTCTCGTAGAAACGTCGCGTATGACGCTGACTTAACTATCTGACTGCTGCGACCGACCAGACAATAATTTCAATGGGCATTAACTCTGAACCTGCTAAATATTTTGAAAACAATTTGACTGAATATTGTTGGTGGCTTAGCCCACAACAACCTTCAGTCCAATTATTTTTCAAAATGTTCAGCATATCTAGCGTTAAACCCCATGGAAAATGTAGTCTGCAGAAATTCAGCAGGCTGACTTTTAAAAGGATGAATAAAATCCAATAAAATACGCCATTGCTGTCCAGAAATATCAGCGAAAGAGGCCGCGTTGTTGTACGTGTTCGTATGTATTTGTTTCCATAACGCCCACGCATAATAATTTTATTGGGCGTACAATATGGATCCAAAAGAGCGTGGGCTTTAGTGACATTTTGTTGGACGTTTTCATTTGCCAGAGTTCACGCGTTTTGGGAACGGTAAGGGGAATTGACCATGTTTGTTCAGCCGGGATTTTACGTGGCTTCTGGATAGGTTTATCTAAACGTGGGCTGACCTGATCAGTGTGAGTTAATGGGTCAATATTTCGATGCCACGTTATTCACATCCGGGATCTTTTGACGACAAAATGTCAATGCAATAACGTTGCCCGACCGACGGTTTAATTATTTATTTATTATTTATTCTCCACCCACTTGAGATATGAAGCCGATCTCCGTTTCTTCCTATCATCGCCATTCCTAAGAGGAAAATGTCGACTGTAACTATAAGCATAAACTGCCGATAAGCATGCATACCGATCAGACACTGGTGTGGTAATTTTTGGGAGATCAACTTACCCAACAAATCCGTACGTGGGCCAGTGTATGTAAAGCCGCTCCCTCAGCTGTTATTATGCATCATAACGTAGGTTTCTGGCCCGGTAGCCTACTGTACCAACAATGGGCCATATTGGCCCGGTATTGGTTCAGTATGGGCCCTGGAACCTGCGTTATCAGGGATGCCGCCTCTCTTCATATACCATAGAGTCCGGCCGTGCTTCTTTATCTACCAGCCATTTTACTCCAGCTTCTATTACTGTATTGCGCTGTATGCCTGTATTTACTTCAGGCGTTTGTTGTAAATTGTTGAGTGACTACATTGTGTCTGTTTATTAATTGGCCCAACTTCTTTCTTCCGGCCATATTCCATTCTTTCAATTGGATCTCGCGCTTAATTGTACTGCTATCTCCTTCCATCTCTTTCATTTGGTGAGCTTAGGCCAGTGAAGCTGGCTACAACTTAATGTTCGTTATAGTTCCTCAGTATCTCACAATACTTCGAGATTGGCTGATGATCCCAGCAAATCCTCCCACTGAATAGTCCTATAGTTTCATATTTCTATCTTTCTTAGGGTACCCGTCCTGGTAACGAGCCTTCGACACAATTACACGCTCAAAGGTCCTAGATGTACTATGCCAGGCCAGTTGCAATGAAGACGAGCCTACGACTGGTGAGACTACTGCTGAGTCAAGTCAGTGAAGTCTGCATAGTTTGAGACATCAATCGGCTCCCCACAGGGAGATGGTCTATCCCCTACGCTTTCAAGTCACCTGTTACCGTGCTGCTGCATTGAAATCTGTGAGCGAAAATTCCAAAAGAACACGCCTCCTACCCCCCCCCCCCCCACATCCACCCCCACCCCCTCACCAACCCCAGTGTCCATACTGGTATGCTGCTAGAGATGGAATATGCGGACGACGTGGATTTCATAGACGAGGAAAAGAAACTCATTCACGAACTTCTCCCAATAGCTGCAAGGAGACTAAAAATTGAGAATCTCTTTATGAATGAATCGAAAACAGAGTTCGCCCACATATACCTATCCACAAAGCATGAAACTAACGAAAATGACGATCCATTTCGTGGCGGCGAACCATAAAGGAAAAGTAAAATCCTGGCCTCACTGCTTTGTAATACTGCTGCCATTGCTGCATGATGCGTCATGGGGAACGTTGCACTATACAAGATGTGCAATACATCGCCGCTGTCCGTAAAAATCGGCCAGCAAAGGTGGTCCATGTTTGGCCATGTGTTAATGATGCCAATGGACACACCAATACAGAAAGTCTTGAAATTTGCAAGACTGGGAGCCAACAAATTTTACAACACCAGGGGCAGGTCCAGCGGGGTGCAGGGGTGCGTATGGGGGGGGGGTTGGAGGGACGCACTTCCCCGCCTGGCCTACCCTTTCTCCTCCCAACACATTTCAACAGTTGCACTAGTAGAAAGACATTCACTACGCGTTCTGATGTATATCCGTAAATCCGTAGTTAGTCTCTAGTTAGTCTATAGGCAAATGTCCACTAAATTTCTTTATGAATGAATCCAAAATAGAGTTCACCCATATATATCTATTGACAAAGCATGAAACTAAAGAAAATGACGATCCGCTCCGTGGCTGCGAACTATGGAGGAAAAGTAAAATCCGGGCTTACTCAATGCAGTATCGCTGACATTGACAAAAAGACTATGTTTATATAAGTCAACATATCATTGATGCTGTATACCTGTAGCAGCTGGGCATCTTCAAAGGCGGCTCGAGACAAACTGGATGCATGCCTGCCTCTGCAAACACATCAAGCGTCACTGGACACCGATTGTCAGAAAGCCTAATTTCCAACGATGCACTATACAAAATGTATAATACATCGCCGTTCTCCGTAAAAGTCGCCCATCAAAAATAGTCCATGTTTGTCCATGTGCTAAGTATGTCAGAAGAAACACCAGCCATGGACATCTAAATAGTAACATCGACTATTCAGATGTCCTTGCACCAGCACAGCGAGGCTTGGAATTCTCGCTACTAGGCGCCATCAAATATAAAGCCAAGAGAGGACGTCATTGCATAAATATATTAAGCATGCCGCGAGGTGCCCTCAAGAAAGCAGGACTCCGTACACTCAGATGAAGAATGGACCTAAGGAAGCTGAAGATTTTAGCGAAGAACAAGACGCAGTGGTCAAACGCGAAGAAGGACTGATTGCAGTTGTAGGATGTTTCTACTACTACAGCCGCAAATCTCAGTAATCATACATACATACATACATACGTAATTGTCAACTAGTTTAGAGATTAATTTTAATTGCTTAGACAGCAACACTTTCCAGTCATATTAGGTTCAAAATATTCAAGAGTACTTTATCGTTATACATCCAGCCAGGATCTATCTCATTCATATCTCAAATATATTTTGTGACTACTTGAGACTGAAATCTGTTCATCATATTTTTAGAAAAACTGGACTGAAAGTTGTAGCTGCCTTATATTGGAAGCCATTCATGCAATCGCCCATGAAAGCAATAGCTTTAAACCTATTCTTACTACCGTCATGACCATGCTCTGATGCACCTCTGAGAAAAGCATCACCCTCACCCACCCAAATTTTAAATTATAATTAATTGGGTAAAATTGAATAATTTCGCAGCCAAATGATGGTCCATATTTACTTCAGGAAATGCAGAAGAGGCCATCTGAGAGCATCTGAAAGAGGACGCCAGACTCCCCATCCGGATTGCTTACCGCTGGTCCGAAAGTGTGAGAGGCGCTCCTTTTCTCATGCGCCCCTGCCATAAAAATTCGTGGATTCGCCCCTGCTATCTAACTTCTATAAAATAGATCTTGGAGCTCCAGGTTCGGTGGCGGATGAGGGGTGTGTGTGGGGTGGGGGGACCCCTGGTGGGATGAGGTGGGTGGGGAGGTGGGTGTAGGGGTGGTGGTTGGAACAGCAGTCCGATTCATATTATTTGAATACATTCTTTTTATCTCTGACTGTCTATTCCTTGCTTGTTACTTCCCTATTAATACCAGAACAATGTTCCAGACATGAGTTTTTACATAAAAGTACATCTTCGACCTTGCTCGGATATGCTCTAGGTGTATACTGTGGTCAGGTAACAGGAATGTTTAGCCAACCCAGAACCAGTAAATACTGCCAGTCAGGCTGTACTATATTTACCCCAATAGATGGCAATACCTTTTGGGTTGTACAAACAACTATCTTTGCACAACTTCCTCATCCTATAGCGGTCGATGATCACAATGACACCAAGAGTAGTTGGTATTGAAAGCTAAAGATAACCACCTTTTTAAGATCACGTTTATAAGAATACTTTAGAAAAGATAATCGAGAAATCTGCCCACAAGCGCGACCTATTTTCCTAGGAAGCACAAACTTGGCTTCAGCGTTTAGATGCTGCCAGAGCTCGCACTCTCGTGCCACCAACTTCTGATTGGCTAATGGCACTTCCGAAACGTGGACCAATCGTCAAGAGATAATGAGATGCAGAGCCGAGTTGTGTAAAAGGAGCCGATTCTGGATGAGAAAGACACGAAGAGAGGACCCATTTCGCTAGATTTAGCTCTGCCAGTTCACCAACGACTCCTCTCGATGGTCTTCTTGCCTCTGCTCCATTGTGGTACTGCCAGTGAGACTGCACTACAGAACTTTCCACCAACCGCTCGCCGAGATCAACATCTACATAGCATCTTCCACATGTGCAGCCAAATTAACATCCTAAATTGTTCGATCATCTCCTCTGTGAACTCTTCACCTCTCCAAGTGCTGCTTACATGTTGTGCTCAGAACTCAGCGCTTCCACTCGCCACAGAAAAAAACAGAAACTGTGTGGCCTTCACTGACGAATTTGCATACATTCGCCTTTTGCGAAATGCTTTGCTGTTTGCCTCTCATGGAAAAAATTTTAAGCTTGGTACTCGTCTCCAACCTAGTTCCGCCTCCTGTATCACTTGTGCTTGCTACATGCCTCCGTTTGAAGAACTTTTGACGGAATATCCCACGGGACTAAATTTTACCGCTCGAACTAAAAAGGTCTACGCCAGTGCTCGAAACTTCTACAGCACTGGCCCTGCCTCTGAAATTCTGTGAATGTCCATGAATGATTCTTCAACAAGGACTGATGAATTATTTCAATAGGAATTCCATAATCATCTCCACGTCATTGTGATCTCTAACCGTCGAGGACTAAGTCACCATGTGACATTGTGCCTTGGGAATATACCTACCAAGGCTGGTTCAAAGACAGTGGCATCCACAATATCAAAACCTAGACCCTGTGTTCATAAACGGCTGTGACAAACTTCTACTTGGAGCGGGCTGGCTAAACGATTAGTTACTCGATTCTGCAGTTATCATTCATCGATTTGGCATCGGGTCAGTGGGAATCGCTTTCGAATCGACCGCGCCATTCTCAGACAGCCATTGCATAAGACCGCGGCAGCGCCTAGATGCGAAAGAGATTCCCTAAACTCTTTCCTCTTAGTTACATGAGTTGGAAGTAGTGTCTGAAACTCGGTACATTTGTCCTTGGCTGCCACTCAAGGTGATCTTCTGTTCCAAGGGGAAGATTCATTGGATTCAGCGAGTGTCGAGGATCTCGCATAACTGAGCTGATAGCGCCCTTTCGAGGCCGATAGAGGGCATAATCGCAAGACATTTCGCTTTTAAAACTACCGCCTTTCGCGGGATCCCCAACATTAAGTTAGGCACACACAGAAGGAGTGACTCATGACAACTCCTGAGGACACCGGATCAAACAGGCCATGTACACTAAACATCAAGTGAAGACTTCCTTTGACCACACATTAAAGTAGAAGCGTAAGAGTGGTTACTGCCTTAAGCGGTAGTTAGCTCATTCAGGAAATTAACACCAACGACTTTTCATGACCGATTATATCTAATAGACGAAAAGGATGATACTGACCCCTAGCGAATAATTGACCACTGGGAGAATTTCCGCTTTCTCTCCTCTGAGCCCTGTCCCCCTCTCTTTCCTGGCTCCATTAAATTAGAGCCCGCGAGACAGCGACAAACCTCTCGAATAGGCCCTCCCACCTACCCAGTAACAATCAGATTAAGACTGATGTTATACCCGACAACAAGGACATGAATTGCTCCTCTCGCCATCTCGCTTATTCACTTTAGGCCGACTGAAAATGCTGTGCATGAGACATCTAAACTAGATTAAAGAAAAAAACTTGTTCTCGCTCTTCAGCACATTAGCGCCACAAGAGAAAATCGCTTAACCTAGATGCAGGTAGGAAAGATAAAAAACATCTGTGGTAAAAGAGTCACCTGCAGCCTTACATACATCAGGCACACCATACATCGCAACCCGGGAATGCACAACCGGACATGCGCATCTCCAAGGAGGGGGCTGGCTACTTCGCTAAGAAAATATTTGTATGGGGGCCGCGAAGGATTGCCCATGGCATGGCATTGCAAACACCAAGAACGACCATGAACTAGCTATGGAGAACCTCCGACTGGCTGACCAGGCCACACCGGATCATCAACTGGCTGACCCGGCATTTGAGGGATATGCGAGCTTTTGTGATGACTGGATACCAGGCCCCCTGCCAAAAGAGCGTGAGTGACTCTGACTATGGAGGAATCCATATCCAGCTATGGCAGCACGAGCTGCCAATCAAATTAGTTTCAAAATATTCAAGAGAATGTTTACTAAATTGTAAATTCATTAAAGACATACAATAGGCTTGCTAAGTCTGAGTAGAATAGCTACGGGATGGGCGGCTGCTCTGATTAATGTTGATCTTATGACGTCATCAGTGAAATCATCAATATTTGAATTAGGCCACGCTAAAAATATTCGAATCTGATTAGTTGAGAGCCTTTTCTGTTGTTCTCGCACAACCAATCAGATTCGAGTATTTTTGGCAGGACAAAAAGGTGGGCGTGGCCTAATTCACATATTAATTACGTCACTGATGACATTAAAAGCTATCAAGCATTCAGAGCAACAGCCCTTCCCTACAACGCATTTTGGGGATGTAGATCATTAGATGATTAGCATGTGGAATGATGAGTGATAGAGGCTGTTGTCAAATTTAGGTCACGTGACCCTTGCGGTCAATCAGAGCAGCCGCTTATTTGGTCACCATTGTTCGAGGCTTAGGCTATATTAACCCTCCGTAATGCTGATTGATGGGCACAATGACCCGTGAAAGTGTTACATGGCATGGCCTAATACAAAATATTGATGATGACGTCATAGCTTCCGACCAATCATCGTAGCTGATCATACAGTCACCAATGTTTGGCCTGTAGATCTATTGACAGGTGTAACGAGGTGGGAAATGTCTAGCATGGGTCCAAATCGAGGTCACATGACCCCTCGAATCCTATCACAGTAGCCGCTTATGCGTTCACCATTGTTCAAGGTTGAGGTGTCAATTGAGGTCATGTGACTCCTTGCTGCCTATCAATCTAGCTGCTTATACAGTCACCAATGTTTAACCTGGAGAGCTATTGACATGGGTAAAGAGTCGTGAAACTGTTAGAGGCATGACCTAACTCAAATATTGATGACGTCATAACTCAGCCAATCGGGTCAGCTGCTTATATGATCGCCAATGCTTGCTCTGTAGAGGATTGACATGTGTAATGTGTCATGAAGGGGGTAGAAAACCTGAGTTGCTAATTTAAATGTTGCTGACGTGATAACTCTCACCCAATCGGAACAGCCACTTATACGGTCATCAATGTTTGCTCTGTGGAGGTTTTGACATGTGTAATGAGCCATGAAGCTGTTAGGAGGCCTGTGGGACTAAATCAAATATTGATGACGTCATAACTCTCAACCAATCAGAGCAGCCGCTTATACAGTCGTCAATGTTGGCCTGTAGAGGTATTGACACGGGTAATGCGGCATGAAAGTGTTAGGGGAGGAGCCTATTAAAAATAATGATGATGTCATATCTCCCAGCCAATTGGGTCAGCTGCCTATACAGTCACCATTGTTCAAGGTCTTGAAGGAAATATTACATGTTCGGACATGTTCTGTCAATCCTGGTCACGGTTCATCTCCCAGCACTGCCATAAAAGCGGGTGAAAAAGGTGTAATTTCACCAAGCTCTCAAGAATTGAATAAGAGTTTGTAAGCACCACCATGAATTCAGCATACGTTTTAGGTTGTGAAGTGCCTGTACTGTAAGTAAGAGTTATGAAACATAAGGAAGAAATGGTAGTTGACATACATGAATTTAGTGTTGGTATCAGCTATTCTATACGTGAGACATCCTTCTGCACTATGAGACATTTAGAAAGTATACTGATACAATGCCTGTCTTCGAAGATATTAGTTTTAGAGCTAGGAATAGCAATAGAGTAGAGCACATAGAGTAAGTTTACGAGTTAGAACCTCAGTTAAAAGTTACTATCAGCACTAAGCATCCATGTTTCAAAATATGTTAGTACTTTACACCTCCAGGTCGAAGTGAGATGAAACCTACGGTTAGATGAATTAACCTCTGGCGACGCTTGGCATATACTAAAGTGTAGTGTTGCAGAAATAAATGATGTTCTGGCGACCTCTACATTGATTTAACTACTTATAGACAATCCAGATGTGGAAGCCATGATTTTGCAAGAGTCGAGGGATCTGTTGTTAAACGTGCACTTAATGTCTAACGACTGTCGTTCTGACCAAGATGTCCACCAGATAGCTATATTCTCTAACTCACCAGCATCAGTAAATAGACTAATCATTATCATCATCATCATCATAAAACACAGAACATAGGCCACTGTCTTGTTATTGACCCGTTCAGATGGATTCTATTTTGCTTGGGGCTTTATGCATATTTGTTAATGTAGGCCATAGGCCTACTCTGGAATGTCCAACACAGATATGTTTTAATCAAATAAGAATTTCATGCCTCTAAAATGTATGTCCAATTTGGTTTTGAATGTGTCAAGAGTTGATGACTCAGCAACTAGGGCTGGCAATGATTTCCAAGATGATACTGTTCTATTCGGAAAAAGGTTTTTGCGGATATCTTTATTGCTACGATTTGTGCTGAGTTTGTGTCTGTGTCCTCTGGTGTGTGTATTTGGAGAGATTTCAAAAGAAGATATTTTTGTCTATGTTATATTCATCATTAATAAACTTATATGTTTCTATTAGATCACCACAGAATCGTCTATATTTCAATGACATTAAATTAAGCTTTTCTAGCCCAACTAGGTGTGTATAGTTTTTGATTTGGGAAACCAGCTTTGTTGCGCGATGCTGAACCCGTTTTATCAGTTTTGATTGCCTCTTGAATCTGGGTGCCTACACACACTTACAATATTCGAGGATCATCTCCCCAGAGACTTGTATAATAATGTGAATGTGTCTGGGTCTAACTGTGTAAAGGTTCATTTGATTATTCCCACTGTTTCATTTGCCTTTGACACTATGGAATTTATGTTTTATCAAAAGTAAGTGTGTCATCAATATGGACTCATATGGTCTTTTTTATTTCTGATGTCGACACTGTATATGTTTGTGAGGAATCTCATTAAATGACAGTTGCCATGTTTTAGACCATTTGCATGCCATATTTATATTATCGTGAATGCCATATTCGGAGGGATTTCCATAGATCTTAGTATCATTTGCAACCATTTTGCAATAACAGCTTCATTTTTCTGACAGGTCATTTATGTATAATAGGAGAATGCTAGGTCCAAATACACTACCCTGTGGTACACCACTAATAATGTCTACCCAGTCTGATTGAGTGTCATTAATTTTATACGCTGTTTTCTGTTAGTTAAAAAAATTTCTGTCGACTTTACAATCTTTATTTTCTCCTATTCCATATGTCCTCATTTTAATTAGGAGTCTCTTCTGTGGAACTGAATCGAATGCCTTTGAGAAATCTAGAAAACTTTGTCTGTCAGAATGATATTGTCTAGGTTAGTGGTTATGTTGTCAATGTACCCCAGTAGTTGTGTTTTGCATGATCGATTTGGTCTGAAGCCATGTTGGCATAGGGAAAAGTAAGTTTGTTGTTCATAATTTGATCTCGCATAAATGATTCAAGGACTTTGCAGAGAGTACAGGTAAGTCTTATAGGTCTATCGTTACTCTGGTAACCTTTTGGTCCTTTTTTGTATATAGCACCGATGTTTGCTAATTTCTAACAAAAAAACCAAATTGTTACCGGTGTCAACACACTTGGGCAGCTCAGAGAGAACATCTGCATATGGGCATAGACTATTTTCTAAGACCTATCAATAATATCCTGATATACCACGATCGGGGATTAAACTATGTCTATAAATCAGACTTTAACCCAGCTCTATATAATAACGAATGCATGTATCTGAATCTTGACCATTTGTACCATAAATGTAAAAGTTCATTACTCGAGAGAGTCATGAACGAAGCTTATAAAATTCAGGCTTCATTAATTATCTTTGCTTAATGGCTGGTTTTCATGTCATTAAATCTTTTTTTAAACAAAAAACGTGAGTCTGAGTCACTTTCTAGATCACTGTTGTACTAGATGTCGTTATCAATGTTTCCAAAGCTAGCATATGGGTGCTATACATTATGCTCTAACCCAGGTGAACAAAAAGCCATCAACAGCAATCAGCAACGCTAAGTGGCACCAACAACAATTTGGGCCATAATATGTTATAAATGACCTATGCTCTTGCAACAGGGCAGATCCCTCGGCAGTCGCTAGTTACTGAGAACCATGTGTTGGAATCGACTTTATATATCTGAAACCTTAAATTACTGCAATGCCCTTTTCTATGTCTGCAAAGGTAACACATATTTTGAAACTAATGGGTCATTAAGACCTGTGGCCCTAATCAGTGGTCAAGTGAATTAGTTTCAATATATTCATCAGAATGGTTTACTAAATAGCAAAGGCCACCGATCCTTACAAGCAAGGGAGCTATTCAGAGGGTATGGCACTCATGTACAGTAGAGTTCACAGGGTGGAGGTGTGGTCCCGAGAAAGACACAGACTGAAGACCCGACTATCAAGCTAGTTCAACCACTATATTTTGTTAATAAATGTTGAAATCATTAACAATCGTTTTATGTGCGAGGTTGACGATAATACACGTTTTCATAACCGGGCATTATTCGACTATGCGGAGTTGGGAATTTATTAGTCGAAGTAGTCACTAACATGGGACAATACAGAGTTCTAAATTTAAAATGCTGAACAATGTCAGTACTTACTCTGTTCCATAAAATCTAGAGTCTCGTTTAATCTTATCATTTTACCCCACTATCGTAAGTACTACATGACGCCATGAGATTTTAGAGAATCAGTCATTTGACAGGCCACAACATAGTACAGAACACAGTTCTATAGGTATTCTTAATTTTACTATGTCTCACCTTGAGTTCTTTAGAATTCCTTCCTCAAATGATATTCCGTTACTCTTTGTCAGTGGTTTGTAATAATATTTCGCAAAGAATTTGTCATCAGTCCAATCATCTGCAACAAGAATAAAATTTTTGACACTGTTACCCTCATTGCAGCTGATGTTGATACAACACTTGTAGAGTGTGTTTTGAATTTAGTAGTATCAATGCCGGATCTTTCCATAGCTATTCGTATCCATTTTATTATAGTTTCCTTAGACACTGCCGTATGCAGTTTTTGAATTAATACAAATACTTTGTTTAGTATACTGGATACGCCTCAGATACTCTTTCAGAATTGCAACAGTACACACTCACCGATCTTTAGCATATGCTCGAATACTTATTTCAGGAAGTGGTCGGTCTGGGGCCGTATTCATGAAAGCTTGCTAAGTTAGTTTATTGCTAGGTCTTAGTAAGAAGCTAGGTGCCTAGTTGTTTGCTAGTTATCTACAAGCTAAAACGCTATTCATGAAACCTTGCTAAGGACATTTCTTACTAGCAGCTTGCTAGGCTTATTTAGCAAGTAACTCAGCTCGCGTGAAAAGCCGCTTGATTGAAATGAACAACGCATGTCATAACGTAATTTCACCACACTATAAGAGTGTAGGCACAGTCCGTACCATAGACCTACCAGTATTGTCAAGAACGATATTTGCCCTGTATTTCTTTACTAATACTAAATGGCAGAACAGGCAAAGTCTAGAAAACCGAATTTCACGCAAAATGAGACGCTCTTTATTGCTGAAAAATATGAGGAGTATAAAACTATTTTAGATTCCGCCCAGAAAAACTGTGATACCAACAACAAAAAGAAAGAAGCTTGGAAGGCCATTCTTGCACAGCACAGGGCACGCTTTCCAGAAATTGTGCGTGAGGTTGATGATTTGAAACAGAAACTGTCAAAATTAAAATCAGAATCACGTGAGCATGTCATTCGCAGAAAGAAATCTCAGAGCAAAACAGGCGGTGGAAATCCTCTCCCAGATCCGAGTGCACCGCATCAAAAAATCGTGGATTTGTCCGAGGACACTCCCAGCTTCCAAGGTCTTACAGGCGTTGAATCTACTGCTCAGATTCTACCAACTGTGTCACTGGATAATGCCGGAACTCAAGGTATATTCCCGAATTTAATAAATGTATATACTACATAATTCCACCCCACAATGAAATCTTTTGATATCTTTATCCTACGTAAACCTCATATAAGTATGCCTAAATTAACCCTTGTATGACTAAGTTAATTCTCAAACTTTCAATTTTCTAATAGGAGCAAACGTATTTGTAGGCAATGAGAAGTCTGTATTTCAAGATTTATCGCTGGAATGACTACCTCAGTAACCGAGCCAGCCATTCCAATATTAAAATCTGAAAACATCGTCTTCTCTGTGTCTGTATATAAATATTTCCCCGGTACTATCCACCAGTCCGTCTATCTATCACAGTTTGCTTGCTACAGTTTATTGTGAAATATATGTTATACAAGTGTGCACGGTGTTATGGCACATTTTGCATCGAGAGAGACACACATAGGAAGCCCACATACACTTCCACTGATCGAACTCCGGCAGAATAAAATCTATGGTATCGAAGGTCATCAAATGTACTGTTTCTTGTACATTAGAATTGAATCATTACTATATGGCTTAATGTTCATTATTGCAATCTTAATTGTAGAATCTGAATTGGAAAGTTCGCCGACTCCAGCAGCGAGCGAGAGAGCGTCAATTGAGAATACTCCATCCACGTCCAGCGACCATCAAAAGCCAGCGAAGATCCCACGAAGGGCAGAATTCGATGATTTGGTCCAACTCGAAAGAGATAATCTGTTAATAAAAAAACCAAAATCTTCTTTTGAAGCAAGAGAAATTAAAATTAGAAATCGAGCTTTCGAAATGTCAAAAGGCAAAGTATGGAATTGTAACTAGTGAAGGAAATTAAAATTTTAATCTATAAATGCACAAATTTAGGCTAAGCCAAATATGTGTTAAAAACTTAAAAGTCGAAATACGTAGGTGAAATAAATTCTAATCGAATAATTTTCCATATAAATTGAAATGAATTTCCTAGTTATGAAATTTACTTTGACGTCAACAATCTCAACAATTTTACTTTTTGTCAACGAGGACGGACCCGAATGTAACACGCTTTGCCTCACCCTCCCCCCCCCCGCCCCAAATGGGTAACGACAATAATAATGATGATGAGCCTATGTACTTATAGTTAACAGATCACAAATGCACACACACTCCCGCATACATGCAACCATACACTCACGCACGCACACACACACAGGCAGGCAGACAAACGTGCAAACAGGGCAGGCATACAGGTAGACAGCACGCACGCACCCAGACAGACAGACAACTAGGCAGGCAGGCAGGCAGGCAGGCACGCACGCACGCACGCACGCACGCACGCACGCACGCACGCACGCACGCACGCACGCACGCACGCACGCACGCACGCACGCACGCACACACACACGGGTAAGTAACGTATCCACCAATCAATTGGCATGGTATTATAAACATACCTAGTTATTGAAGTGCGTGTTAATGAGTCTGGCTCTAACAGCGTGTCCAGCCGCATGTCCACGATGTGGTTCAACTTCTGGATGCTGCTAACCAGGGAGAATGTCATTTAGTTCTGGTTCATTGCTATCTACAGCAATATTATGTAATATGGCCGTTGCTGCTATAACTTTACAAGTGTCATTTGGGTTCTTCATCCTATTCTCTCCGTGAAGAACATGGAAACGCCGCTTCCAGCGTCCTAATACCTGTTCCACAAGAACACATGTGCGCTTGTGTGAAGCATTGTACCTACGCTCAGCTGCATCAGTTGGTTGCAGAAGGGGCGTCATTAGCCAATGTCAGCATGGATATCTACTATCACCCATAATAATTCCATTCACTTCTCCGTCTTCCATGACATCCCAAATCTGACTTGATCTTAATATACGGCTATCATGGGCTGAGCCTGGCCATCGTGCAACAACATTAATCCATCTACCTCTGGCATCACACATCACTTGGACATTAATAGAATGATACCATTTTCTGTTTACGTAATCAGCCTCATTGTCCTTAGGAGATATAATCCACACATGCGTTCCGTCTACACAACCGATAATTCCGGGAAATTGGTTCATTGCAAAAAACACGTCCATATTTCCTTGTGCCTCTGCATTAGTTACGAACCTAATGAAATTATTCACGTGCATCACAAGGGCTCGATGTATCGCCCTACACGCTGTTGGCTGCGACACTTGCAACGGATCACCTACTATCCGTTGAAATGTTCCTGATGCATAGTACTGTAGAGCAATCAACACCTGTTGATGAGGCAGGAGGGCATAGCTTCTTCCCGTTTCATGTTCAATGTACGGCGCCACGAGCTTAGTAATTCGCATAATTCCATCTTGTGAAAACCTATACCGCTGAACTAATTCTTCATTTGTGAAGATGTCTAATGGATCTCTCCTATCTCTAAAAACACGTTCCCGCCTCAATGCACGCTGTAACTCTGCAAGCTCGTGAATTCTTCTTGCCATGTTTACTCCGTGAAATTAAACTAACAAATGATTTAGCAGCTTGCTAGCGATTTAGAAGTACTCCTGACCAACTCTAAATTTAGCAAACAACTTATAAGTTTGCTAGTCCTAGAAACCTTTCATGAATACGATTTAGCAGCAAACTAGAGTTGGCAATCAACTTAGCAAGCAACTAGGCTTAGCAAGCTTTCATGAATACGGCCCCTGGTCGGGACTGCTTAAGCAAATTACCAAATCTAAACACAACTTTATTCTTTATTCTTCATAAATGTCATGTTCATGATGTCCAACAAATGTAGCGATTGAGTTCTGTGGTCAAATAGAATCAGCAAAAGCATGCTAAGCTTCATTGTCAATAATCTAAGTGACAAATATTTCACAGGCGATAATATCTTTAACAGTTTTAATACAACATTAACATCCCAAATGACCGAATATCCGAGAAAAGTTGGTTTTTCAATAAAAACAGCTCTCATAAAGCATTTTACTAAATAATGATTACCAATCGTGTTTGTTCCACATGGACAGTCTTTGGATAAGACAGAGCAGAAAGGGCCGATCTGGCCATATTAACCAATCTATAAGACAATCCTTCCTCAAATAACTCAACAAGGCAGTCTAAAGCTGTTGCCATAGATGAACAAACTGGATCGACATCCCGGATATCAGAAAATTGCAACCATCTCTTGATATATGACCGATACTGTAACTTTGTTCCCCTCCTCGCTCCTTTGAGAATGATGTTTGATGATTTCGATGAAACTGCGACGTTGCAAGGATTTCCTGATAATTTGTATGTACACATCTTCATCTTTTCTCTCAAAGGATGTAGTCGGGATGACTGTTGTGGAAGCTTTAGTAGTTGCTATTTTAGTAGAATCTGAGCAATGTCTACAGGTTGCAACAGTTTTGTAAACGATGACTGAGTGGTCCACATTGGTGCCACCAAATTAACATCTGCTTGGTCCATCTCTATTTTCTGCAGAACTGGTTCCAAGACGCTGAATGGACCAAAAATATTTTCATTAAATTTTGACCAATCTAACATAAAAGCATCTATGGCAAAACCATGTGGATGACTTCCATGACACATAACGTTCCAATTGATTATTTAGGCGAGATAAAAAATAAATCTACATCTAACTTGCCAAAAGATTTTTGGATTTTTTCAAAGATTTGAATCTTTGATCTTTGATTTTGATTTAACATCCATTTGAAATCATAATTCTGATGACTTGATTCCATATCAGCTTCTTTTGTTATCATCACCAGGTATACACCAATCCCATATTTCCTGAGTAATTGAGATACAATGAGCTTTTGTGCTTCCCATGTGTATTATATATAACACTCCCACAATAGTATCTATTATAATGTGAACATGAACGTTCTGATGCTGATTGCAAATTGCCTTTAATTCAAGATAATTTATATGATATGAAGCTTCTGACTCAGCCCATGAACTGCTAGTTTTTATTGTGCATAAACACCACCCCAACCGGTGATGGGTGCATCAGTCTGAAGAATACTGTAAGGCTTTTTGTTGTACAGGTTTGAATGCATGTGCTACATTGTTGATCCACCAATTCATTTCTTTTTCCACAACTTCAGATAATGAAAACTTTGCTTCCTTATTCCCATAATTTCATTTTAATAATCTGTTGCGTTCTATTTCTAAAGATTTATAATGTAATGGTGCATAAAGCACGGCTGGCTCAGTAGCAACCAGAATTCCAATAATGTCCGACAGTTGCCGAATAGACATACGTTCCAATGACAAGTATTTTTGACACTTAATGTACTGAATTTTGTCTGTCGGCAAGTAGACTGTCATACTTGTGGAACATAGCATAAATCCCAAAAAACTTATTGACCTTGTTGGCTCAAAAACAGACATTGCTGCCCATCATTGGCACAGCTAGCAAGACATTATTCTTACGGTCTTCATATTTATTTAAACATATTTTTTATTGTTCAATGGATTGAGTCACAAGTTGTCTCCAACTTAGTTATGACTCGCTCTTAATACTATACAATAGATTATAATAATGACGAAAATGTGCAGTTTATAAGAACTTATACCATAATGAATATAAGATTTAAATGAAAATTAATATAAAATAATTAAGATAAGATTTTGAATTGTGTTCATATATGTGTGTATATGCATGTACTTTTTAAACCATCTTTGTGTTGTTACCTGATTTCAGTAGTTAATTAGTGTGTAGCATTGTTGTGATCTGTTCGTGAATATGTATGTAGATGTGCACCTTTTTGAGTCTTTAAAACAATAAAGTACTTATGATATATCTACTAAGTATTCACATGTGTTATGCATTTGTGCATGCCTGCATTCGTTCGTGTGCGGGAGCATGCGTGCATGCGTGCATGCGTGTGTGAGTATATATATGCAACTTAAGCATGTGTGCTTCCCTGTTGATCCGTTCCAGTGTGCGTGCGTGCGTGCGTGCGTGCGTGCGTGCGTGCGTGCGTGCGTGCGTGCGTGCGTGCGTGCGTGCGTGCGTGCGTGCGTGCGTGCGTGCGTGCGTGCGTGCGTGCGTGCGTGCGTGCGTGCGTGCGTGCGTGCGTGCGTGCGTGCGTGCGTATGAGTGCATGCTCACGTCAACCTCCTTTTAAATTTTTCACACCAAAATTCTCCAAGACAAGACTGAAGGAATTTAGCGCTTATAGCAGCCTAAGTCGTGCACCCAGGTGTGCTGAAACGAAACAGATCCCAAATTATGATGCATTCATAAAGCATAAGTCTATATAATTTAGTCTCCAACTCAATTTCACAACAAAAAACAAAAAAACAACAACACATTATTTCATTTGAAACGCAAGCATCAGATGTCAAGACCCATCCCGCCCCACCACACCTAGACACACAATCCATGCTTCCAGAAGCTTATCACCCCAACAATTCCATCTCCAAGCATCCAGGTGCGAACATACATATCGAAGTTTTCCTAGCTTTGATCAAACCTTTTGGTACTGCGAATATATTCATGGATATTTTGAAATATAAATATATTCTGTTTATTTTCGAGGTCAGCATCTACATTTAGCAGTATATTCACGGACAGGTCATGTGGAGAAAGAGGTCTTAGAGCATTTAAGAGCTTGCGTCTTGGATTATTGTAATGATTATATGTAAAGAGGTAATGGTTGTTATCTTCTATATGGCCGCAGTGTGGACAGTTTTGGTTTGCTACTATGTTAAAACGAAATAAGTGAGCATTTAATTGGCGGCATCTGTTTCTAAGTTTAATGTGAATTACATTTAGACGTCATTCTCCGTAAAAGTAGTATGCTGGAACTGGGGATCTGGGATTAAAGTTAATTTTTTGTTTAAACAGTGATAGTGTTGATGAATTCTGCATACTGGCATCCAATTGATTCCATAAATGAATTGTACTTGGGAAGAATGAACGTCTAAATACTTCTAGGTTTGTTTGTTCCTCCTGGAAATTGTTTATATTACGTAAATTATAATTACTGACATCACCTACATGGCCGGATATTAATTCTTTAAGGTAGTTCGGGAACTCTTCATTTATTATCTTGTATAGTTGTATTAGCTTTTTGTTTATCCGTCGTATTTTTAATTCCTCTAAGCCTGCCTCATCGTACAGTGCTGAAAGTGGGGGTAAATCGAGGAAGTCCAGTTATAACACAGAATACTTCCTTTTGGAAGTTCTCCAGCTGGTCAGAATCTCGTTCTGTACACCCGTCCCAGATCTCAGAACCATATTCTAAGAGTGGGCGTAGATAACATGTGTAAATATGTTAGAGCGTTTTGCGTGAAATAATATTTTATTTTCTTCATAGATCAGAGAATTTTGTTTCCCTTTGATATTAGCCCTTAGATGTGGTTTGTCCATTTACGATCTTGGGGAAAGGTTATGGTCTTCATATGGGTCTCCTTGTAGAAAGAAACCATCTATATAATCAAGGACAGAAATTCCCTGTTTCCACAAGCTAGATAATACTGGTTTCAATATTTTTGTAAATATTCTGGGTGCTGTTGTTAACCCATTTGCAAGACAGAAATAATGATACAATTTCCCCCACCATAGAAAACATAGGTTTTTCTTATAATGACGATGAACAGATATGGAATAATATGCATCCTTGAGATCTACTGTAGTAAAGAAAGAATTTGGTTTCATTAACTGAATAGCACATTTATGTGAATCCATTTTGAAATGATAGTGGTATATGTCCTTGTTCAGGATTTTCAAATTCAGAATAAAGCTGCAAGAATGATATTTTTTTCTCTGATAAAAATATTTGATATAAATTCGTTCTTATCATGATCAGTGATCTCGATGACAGATTTTTTAACTAGTGATTTAATTTCACTATCCACAACATTCTGTTCATGGTCATTACAAGCAATAGCACTTGGCAAACAACTTTTGTATGACAATTGATACAATTTAAGCTTGACACCTTTTATGTTATTAAGTAGCCATTGATATGCGGTTAATTTTTTCCAATTAACCATACAATCTTTTGTTTTGTCTGCTTGAAAATTCTCAACTGAATTGAAAAGACCAAGTTTTCCATATGGACTGACCTCATGTCGTCCATCTGTAACAGCAACAGGCTTCTTTGATCCTAATCCGATTTTCCCCTCTTCATCCTTGAAAGGGTTTGTTGGATTCGTAATTGTGATCCCAATTCTTCGTCCAAGGTTTTCTTTCCATTGCCTGGACTTGCCGTCCCATGATTTTGTGAACTTCCAACCTCGGTTCTGATAGTTCATTTTACCTCTACGATTTGCCATGGTATGAATTGCTATAATTGTTTTTGTTAACATGATGCTGCCATGTTTGAAAATCCTCATGATCTTTCGTTAGTTTTTGCACATCTTCTCCAAAGAGCTCATCAGTGACATCATTTGATGAATTACAGAGAGCCTGATAAACCTTAGGCAACCTGTAGCGAAGCAAGTCTTTCCTTCTCTTGTTTAAATCACGATAGGCTGATGTTAATCATCTCATGCTATCTCCCATCTTAATGAAATTAGCTTTCAAGTCAATCTTTTCCTCTCTTTTCATAGCCTTCTACAAAGCATCCATGCATGAGTGTGCAGGTATCATGCCCTTAATAAGGAAGTTTTGCATTTTTTGCATTTTTATGTGCTGTGACAGAGCTGCAAGTCCAACCATCTGAAAGAACCGAGGAAACACATCTGGTGTGACAAGATGACAATTTTCTGGCATACTTAGCTGTCACGGTTTTTACCTTTTCCTCTGCAATATCATTGTGCAAAACTTTATTTCTAGGAATTGCCAACGCATCCGAGATTGTTGGAGTGTTACTACCATCCAACAAAAAAACCTTCAATTTCAATTTAATAATCATCGATTCCTGTGGCTGTTTCTTCCTTATCTGATTTACACAAATTCTTAAACTCATCACTGTTACTTCCAGAATCATCTTCCTCATTACTTGGTGAAACATCACCTCCACATTTATCTGGAATCAGTGTAATTTTTCGTCTTTGATGAAGATTGTTGATCATCTGCAATGACATGGTGGTTGGTTATGTTTACGGTTTCAGCTGGAGTCAAACACAGAATCGTACTCCACATTTTCGTATCCATCACAATTTAGATTTAGAATTTGACGGTTTTAAAGTATTGCTTAGTTGCAGCATTGATTTATTTATCAAAGCCATTTGCTCAATCTGAAATTTCATGAACCCAGGCAAATCAACATTCCCGATGTTGCCATCAGAATTAGCAGTGGGAAATGTATGTTTGCCTTCTTCCCGTATTGGCAATGTATGAGGTTTCTCTGGGATTTTGTCTTTCTTTAACTCTTTCCCAACTATTTTATCATAAGTTTTGTCCATAATCGGCAAAATCTTATCCACAATATCTTGTGCTGAATCACTATCCTTATCAGGTTTTGTCGATTTTGTCCCGCTTGGATGGATCATGTTTGCTGGCTGACTTTTACAAACACCGGCAATGTATTACACATCTTGTATAGAGCATCATTAGAAATTATGATGTCAGGCCATCAGTGACCAGTAATGGTGCATAAGTGTTTGCAGTGGCAGGCATCAAATTTGTCTCGAGCTGCCTTTGGAGCTGCCCAACTGTTACAGTTATACCGCATCAAGGGTACGCAGGTTGCATTGTATAAACGTAGTCTTTTTGTTAAAGACACCTTTTATCTACGAATCCATAGCTTCCAGAAAGATTGGAAATCTATGTTTCCCATGACACAGCGTACAGCAATGTCAGCAGTACTGCAAAGTAGTGTGCCAAGTATTATACTTTCCTCCATGTTTCACTGCCACGAAGTGGGTTGTCATTTTGTTTAGTTCCATGCTTTGTAGAGAGGTATATGTGGGTAAACTCTGTTTTGGATTCATTCATAAAGAGATTTTCAATTTTTAGTTTGCTTGCAGCTCTTGTGAAATGTTTGTCAATGGGTTTCTTTTCCTCATCTATGAAGTCCACATTGTCACCATATTCCATCTCTAGCAGCATACCCAGTATGGACACTGTGGGTTTGGTCTTGTGGAATTGTCCTGCACAGAGTTCAGTGCAGCAGCAAGGTAACATGAAAAGCACAGCGATAGACCATCTCCCTGTGGGGAACTGATTGATGTCTCAAACTCTACAGACTTCACTGCCTTGACTCCTACTCTCAGCTTGCTGCCTGCATATAGTAGTCTCACTAGACGTAGCTCATCTTCACTGCAACTGGCGTCTTCTAAACGCATTTCACAAATTATATCTCAGTAGCTCTGTTACGTGGTTGACATTTCAGACATGCATGCATCATTCAGCCTTAATACTCGAAGTACTCATCAGTATCAGGGGAATACCCGTCTACAAATCTAGCCAATAACTTGGGTATGCCACCCATTAGTGTGTGCTGAAAACAAATCTTTCGAGATTGAGCCACATAAACCAACCATCGACAACAATCTACGGAGAAACAGGTTTTGTTGCACAGATTAGTGTACCCTCGAATGGGCAGGACTATTAACTTATGATCATTCAAGTAGTTAACCCTGAACACAGTGTTACATAATGACACTAAGATTATGGAAGATATGAAAGGGGATATACCAGTTTCCCTAACAAATGTCCCAAATCTTACCCCCAGGCCATTTGTAGAACATCTACATCAGCCCTGCAGTAAAGTTTCATGGCATTCTGAAATTGAAAACGCCATCTTTTACAGATGTGTACCACTCATCAAACCCCTGCCACCCTGATACTGACATGCCTAAGGGTCAATAGGTGTACACGCCTACATAATCTCGAAGTACAAGTTACTGTCTATTAAATAAGGGAAATTAGAGCATTACACCATTGCACACGATATGTTTTCCTCTTGTTCTATTACTATTGTCATGATAGTGAGAACAATGCAATGATAACATTTGAAAGAAATCATTCATTTAAATAGACTATCTTTAAAAATAAAATTGGACTAAATTTTAATAAGGTTTTTCAAGTTCAAAACAACATTATATATTCTATGGAAATATTTACTAAACACATAGATCTATATATGTAACTTCCTCATAATGGCATTGCAAACAATATGACTGCATGCTGTATTATCAACACAGTCATGACTGTGATAACAGCACAATGAGATTTTTCTCAAACTCATTTATGTAAATTAAGCTTTTTAAAATTAAATTGTGTTAATTATTTTTATAGAGATTTTTTATGTTCTAGACCATATTAAATTCAGTAAAATAATTTACAGCATTGCAAAGAACATTATCTTATCAAAAAAACGTGCATGGAGTAAGCCTTCTTAAAATGATTTAAGGCTTCAAAAGTTCCTTGTTCTTCAGGAAATTAGTCTTTGCTAGCTTTGATATAGAACTTAATCAATGGATTGATTTTTAACCATATTTGAAAGCTTCATCAATCTTTGCCTTTTTCTTAAATAGACTGCCTGGCTCTGCCTGTCCTGAGTAGAACAGTGCTAATAAGAGTGATAAAATAGAAGTGTTAACATGCTTGAGGTAGCGTACAGACCTATAGCTTTATTTTGAACATCTACACTCACACTTTGCAGATCGTGTAAGTCAGGATATTCAAAACATTTCAAAAATCTTCCCAAATCTTACATTACTGACAATTTTTCAGTCTATCTAAATCTCCAATTTAGAATATCCATTTCGCCTTGGGAAAATTATGTTAATGATATTTCACGTTTCATACTAATAATATCAGCTGTTGGACTTGACAGCTAACATATGTAGATTTATCATATCAAATGTTAGAACAGAGTAAAATTTAGAATCACTAACTCTCCAATGCAACTGAAAACTATCAGCATTTTGCATGACTGCATTAACTGCTGAACTAAGATGATGAAATATATTGGCGATTCTTAATCATACAAATTACATACTCAATTTGCCATATAACTCTGCAAGCTAAAAAAGAAACATCTGTCACTTGTCCCAAATTGGCTGTCTTGGTAATATTACACATTCTCTAACAATAAGACTATAAGCTGTTTTTGAGACCATTCCATTATATATAGCCACATGTTGGCTATTTAAAATTTTTAAATACAATGATATACATCACCTACAGCCAAAATCAGTTTATAATAAATACACACATGCTGAATCATTGCAAATTAGACAAGCTTCAGGCGAAAGATGTATATATATATATATATTCTAGCACATCTTTTGCCTGAAACTTGTCTTGGCTGTAGGTGATGTATATCATTGTATTTACATTTTTTTAAGTAGCCAACATATATATAAAGTTTTATGTGTACAGAGCTTTTGCAATAATAAACATAAAATTGAATTCCATGAAATGATACTACTAAGCTTTGGTGGAATGATTGAAAATTTTAGAAATTAATTGATATGGGGAAGATAGATGTCTTTCAAAATTGGTCTAGATATGAAATCAATTCCATCTTGAAAACTATATAAGTAATTATGTAGTATTTCTTAATTGTGAACTATGAATTATTATCTTTAAAATATGTTTCTCTATGTCAACTGTATGTAGCTTTGCAAAATTGGTGAAAATCAATTGGAATTTGGGAGTGGCATAGTGATAGGGGGGGGGGGGGGGGAATAGATGTGCCTATTTAGTGTGGTGTTGGGGTATGGGAAGGGGCACCAAGAGGGCCTGTTTACCCCTGGATGCCGGACACCCTAACTACGCCACTGAGTGGTGTGATCCTTATAAAATTGTTGAAACGAATATATGTCAAACATGAGGCAAACATTTTGACAATCGATTTCTATGTAACAACTCTTTGATATGTCATGCTTTTCCTTGTTGGTAGGGAACTAATAAAGAATTTTCTATTAATGACCACTATACATGAGTAGATTTACATGTAATTTCTCTAGAGGATACACATACAGATTGCATATATTTAATACATTGAAATGGGACTTCAGCATAAGATTCTTAAAATTGTAATTCATAATTAGTCCTACTAATTAGCTAATTAAATTTAATTAGAATGTGGGAGAGTCTGGCAGTGAAGCCACTATGCTATATTCAACTTTATAATAATATATGCATCTGTTGGTCAAATCTGATACTCATAATTTAAAGAAATCCAAAAAATCTGATTTAAATCAAATAAATCCAGGGTTTTTTGGGGGTTTCTTAAAAATCAAAAAAATCTCCAACCCTGAGATTAAAAATGGCTGGTAGCTGGCATAGTTGAAAAGGCAAAAATGTTAAACTGTCCTTAAACTGAATGCCTCCAACGTCTAGGAACACAACTGTGTTACCGTTCATAATTACACTGTCAGGTTGGGTGTGCAAAAGACAAAAACTGTAATCCTTTCATGACCAGTTCCTGATTTGTGTCTAAGAGCGATTTCATGAAATTGGGCAGAACCGTATTACACTCTCCAGGGTTTCAAGTTATCCTGAAAAGAGTTCAGAGCAACTATACTGAAATGTTTATCAGTAGGTACACCTGCCATAGGGTGATGTTCAAGAGCTTGCAAACATTGATGCAGATTATCAGGATGCATACCGTCAGACAATCATTTAGATATTGGTATAACTTTTTTATGTTACGGCAGGATCGATATAGCTCAATCTGATGACGAGAGCCATGCATAAATTATCTTCATTATAAGGTGGGACACAACTTCGTTTCACTAAAGTTTCGAGTTTCAAAACATCAATATATAATTTGGCGAGATTCGCGTTCTACCCAGAACCGCTAGGCATTTCAGCATAAAAATGCCCTTTTAAATTCCAGTCATATGTCTCTCTGAGACTAACTTACTTCAGATATAGCGTCAGTAATTCCCGAGGCCGTCAACTCAGAGACTTTTCTTTAAATCTACCCAGATCAGAGCATTTAGGGCTAGATGCACATTTCTCACCCATCAAAAATCTCGAGGACTAGAGTTCACATTGACATAAAATTTTGCTGATATCCTTTCGAATATGGTGTGAATTCGGTCAGAAACTTCGACAAGAACAGATAGAGTCTTCACTAGAGTCCGTTATGGTGAACATTTTGTCAATGTCATCCTGCGTAGGTATGTCATCATCACTAACTATTATTATTATCATTATTATTATTATTATTATTATTATTATTATTATTATTAATAATAGCGTCACCGTTCCCCTCTAACGATTGTACAGACACCACCACCCCACCCCACCCATTAACTTCGATCACTCAGAGCATCCGCCCATCCTGTCGCTCTTCTACTAGTCTAATCCTCTCCTTGCCTCTGTTTACCCAGGGATATAGACGAGTACCCGTATAAATGTTGTTGAAAGTTAGCCGTTATTGTGTACTAGACTGCCGATAACACCATCCTGGAAATGGCCTGAATGGAACCTTGAATTTAGCTAACGAATGCGATGAAGAAGAAGAAGAAGAAGAAGAAGAAGAAAAAGAAGAAGGAGATGATGATGATGATGAAGAAGAAGAAGATGAGGAAGAAGAAGAAGAAGAAGAACCTTTTAGGGACTATCGAACTAATAACTTCCGAATACGAACATGGTAACATGACTACATAATTAAATAAATTACGTCGCATATAGGCCGACGTCACAATCATAGTGACGTATAATAATTCCGTCTTGCAGCTCAAAAGGTTCGTCAGATGTACGAATTGGATGTCGTTGATGGATTTGCCATTTAACAAACATTATGTTGAATATTTTGACACTAATTTGACTGTGAGATGTTGTTGACACTGCTTAGCTGTATGTTCCTTGTTACCTTGAAATTGGGATTCATTCGAAGTATATACATCGACTCCAACACAATAGAAAGTGGGTGGAGCTTAGCTAAAAATGGGCTAGGCATAGATAAAAGGAATCACTCTCCTATCTTCAGGGAAATATCCCCACCCCTAGCACGTCCACCCTGGTAACGCATAGTACTGGGCCAATACCGAGCCAATGTGTTCTGGTAATGGTCCAGTGCCGGCCCAGTAACATGGGTTATCAGGGATATGATTGGTCCGACTGTCTTGATGACATCTAGGGATATGATTGGTCGACTGGCTTAGTGGCCATCTAGGGATATGATTTGTCGACAGGCTTGGTGGCCATCTAGGGATATGATTGGTCGACTGGCTTGGTGACCATCTAGGGATATGATGTCGCCTGGCTTGGTGGCCATCTAGGGCTATGATTTGTCGAGTGGCTTGATAGCCATCTAGGAATATGATTGGTCGACTGGCTTGATGGCCTATAGTCTTATCAAGAACATAATGAGCTGAAATTTGCGAAACCTGATTTAGGAAAGGAGTGCCGTTTATGCTTGGTCAAGGGAAGTTACAGGGGGTCATGTTGGATGATCGGCCACTATATGCCTATAAACAGCTAAATGGATAAAGATCAACTTTTAGAAATATCTTATTGACTCTCGGTCATCTAGTTGTACCTTTGCTAGGATAATTGCTAAAAGACATGGTAAACGACAGTGGCGCAATGTTTAGACAATGGCATTGTGGTTAACATCTATGCATTTATATTTGGGAAAGGTGGGTGGGTGTGTGTGGCGTGTAGTCAGTTAGCAAATGAGACATAGGCAACTTTGTTAGAAATGTAAAAGGATTGAAAGCCCGATAGACCAACTTGCAAACTTTACTAGTTGCATGTCGCATCTAAAATAAAGATCCACGAGTCCACTACCCCACCCGTCCCTACACACTATGGCATTCTCAGACAAACCGTGACCACGCCTGCGATATGCCATGGCTTCGCTCACCCCACCCACCCCCTCCGCCCCCGATGGTACGTACAAGAATAGAATACGTTAGCCTACGCGACACAGCTGTCCGCCCATATTCGTTGGAATGACATTTACAATTTGCCGGCTGTTATGTTGAAATCGATATTCCATCCTTTGAGCAATTGGAGATGACGGTTGTTTTATTATTAGTCTCTCCGGTGTGATGCGGACTTCGCCACAAGCTATTATTAAAAAAATCTATTCCTGACTATTTCGAAACCAATTTTCAAGATCGTTGCCTACGTCAACATCAACTCTCAGTCAAATTATACTTTCAATATTCAGCAAATATTCAGCAGAATTCAACAATGCATTAACCCTATCTTGCCGAAGCCGGCGCAAACCGGCCTGTGTAGTCGTCTTGAGGAATGCCCATTTGCATGCCAAGAGAAGACAATTTTTGAAAATTTGCCACAGCCATGACTGGATCGGTAAGCGAGCCAGCCATTCCAGTGTTAAATCTTCAAAAATACTCTTCTCTTGGCCTGCAAATGGACATTCAATAAAGAAATTTAGTCATTAAAGGGTTAACAGAAAACAGACAAAATATGTCTCTAGCTATTTCTAGTGAAATGGTCGACTAATTAACTAGTTTCCACATTATGTGGGCGGACCAGCAAATCCGGGTTTCACGCTGTGCATGATAGAAATTTAGTATAACCTTTAACATAGACATTTATCAAAGCCAAATATCAACCTATACATAGTTTAACAGAATAAGAAAAGTACAAGGACAAATTTGTCCAATATCCGCGTTGTTTGTATATTTTTCTATGTGACTAGCCTGAACTTTAAAAGTTACTATTTTGGAAACAATGCTGCTGAAAGATGTTGCTAGTGCGTTTTAGCTTTGTACCACAAGATTGTCAGACGGTTTCGGGACCCAAAGGACCTGTATCTACCCAAGATTGGAGAAGACCCCTCAAGTAGAACCCGTTATTGAAAAATCGTCCATTTTGAAAACAATGTTACTGAAATCTGTTGCTGTTGCGCTTTAGCTATTGACGTCAAAATTGGCGCACATCTTCGGGAAGCGATGGGAAAGATACCATCGAAACTTGGAGAAAAATATCCCTCCAGTAGAACCAGTTATTAAAGAAATGTCTTAGGAACAATAAGGCATGTGCAGGTGCGTTGAATTCGTAAATGACAGCAAGTGGACCAATTCCGGGACGCGCGAATAGACCTAACTGGAGTTCACTGGCCTAAGCATTTATGGCGACAAATGATCGATGATGTTGGCAAAACACATGTCAAAAAATATGTCCACGTCCGCGTAAAATTCAGCATCTGTTCAATTGACCTGTTACCTCTTACTGACCAGAACTGACAACTGTTTTACATTGCAAAAATATTTTGAAACTAATTTGACCGCGAGCTGTTGGATTCCTGACAAATTAGTTTCGAAATATGCAATCGATTTCCTGTTTAGTTGCCTTGAAATTGAGTCATTGGAATTTCATGGGTTGAACTTTAAAATGCTAAAGGAGCAAACACATTTAGGCTAACGGCGTCCAAATACAATAATTATCTAAAGAGCGTGGGCCTCGAGACATGTACGAGTTTGCAAACAATGTTTCTATGACCTTGGTATCTTGCAACGTTATTAAGTTGCAGCCAGGGCTCTCATCATTATATCCCTGACGTCCCAGAATCTCATACTCAGACAGCTCATACAAGTTAATTGTTGAATATATGGAGACAAAATTGACATTATCCAATTAATCGTTCGTACATATGATCTTTTGTTTAAAAGTGTTAATAAATGGCCAAATGGTCATAGCGAGAACAGTGACAATAACGTCAACAAGTCAGGGAGTTTCAGCTAAAAAGGTCTTATGAATGTACATAAACAATGAAAACAAATGGCATCCAGAACCATGTCGTGGTCGTCGCCATCGTTATCGACGTCATCATCATCATCAGAGGGGGATACAGATAGAGATGGGTAGGGAGGAATGGGGTGGAGTGGGTGGGTAAGGAAAGGCAGAGTGATAGTGAGACGGGGCGAGGGGAGTTGGGGCTGAAGTGTAGAGGGAATGGGGAGAGAGGCGGTTATTGTCGATCTTAATTATATGCATGATCCCTGGTTGCAATCTTCTCTCTAACCCTCCTTCTAATTAACCTGTCCGGAACTTGACCCTATATAGCTTTCCTGAAACCAAGAGCCTGGCCTGCGCGCAGGTCACGAATATCTGCAAGCGCAATAGCATGGAGAGAAGCAATCAACTTCCAGGTCACATATAGGTCTAGCTACCTTTAAATGGACGGGGCGACCAGAATGTGCCGGGCTGGTCAAGCTTGGGTCGCATGCTATATGAGCGAGCTATGAAACTGAGAGCCGTATTATCCCCCCAGCGACAGGCATCTGGTACATTGTACAGCCAGCGGGAGCCATAATAATTAGACATTTAGCTGACTGCGCTTGGGTTTTATGTTGGCCTACACTCAAATATGCATGCAACGGACATCGTATGGACCATCAGAATGTGGTGCTTAATTTTCAGGTGGTCGCATAATGCAACTCATTTACTATGGTAAATATCATTTGGCGCGAAATGACTGTGTTTTCTTAACATGGGTGATCTTATGATTACAAGCCTTAAAGAATCATGATCTTGTGACGCCACAATCAGGTGTCCATTATAGACAGGTATGGTTGTATTCCATCCGTATCAATAGCATCTAGATCATTTCCATTTTGCATCGCAAGCGTTGTGAAGATACCAATAAATTCTACTGAATATTTTTGGAAACAATTTCACTGACAATTGACGATGCGTGTGAGAACGACAAATATCAATTACATTTTCCCCCAAAATATGCATCGTAGGTTGAAACTAGAAAGAGCATCTTGCCACGCCTATGCTATCCGGGATGCAAAGTGTTAGTACGAAGGCGTGTCGCTATTTATGAGCGGCATAATGGATCCCCGGGACAGTCGAGCGTCGTTCGTTCTTGCACATCAAACGGGTCTGAAACTCTATAGCTTATTAATAATGCAACAGCAGACGACATTGAAGCTGCAGACGACATGCATTGATCCTTTTCTTCCGCATCGATCGTCTGCTTAACGAGAACGCGCGTGATGCGTGTAGCTGTGGGTGGAATGACGCTAAGATAATGAATGGATGAAATGAATGAACTGGGAATGCATGTTGAATAAAGAAATAAATGAATGAATCCTGACGGATAAGTTCTGAGATGTTTTCAAGAATGCGGATGACGCATATACCCACGCACTCTATAGCGCTCTAATTAGAATTTATTTATTAATACCTGACAGCTATCATTTGTGTTATTATTATTATTATTATTATTATTATTGTTGTTGTTGTTGTTGTTGTTGTTGTTGTTGTTGTTGTTGTTGTTGTTGTTGTTGTTGTTGTTGTTGTTGATTTAGTGACTTCGTGATTTTATGTCAAGATTCTGAACCCATGACGATGCTGCTGCTGCTGCTGCTGCTGATGATGATGATGATGATGGTGATGATGATGAGGAGGAGGAGGAGGAGGAGGATGAGGAGGATGGGGACGACGACAACGAGGAGGGCTGAGAGGAGGCGTATGAGCAGGAGGAGGCGTATGAGGAGGAGGACTGACAGGATGCGTATGGTGAGGAGGAGGCGTATGAGGAGGAGGACGGAGAGGAGGTGTATGAGGAGGAGGATGGATATGTAGCTCGCGGGGTAGCGTCGGGTCGTTCCGGTGTCTGGTGTCGGCTCGCCCCGTCGCATGTGCAAGACGAGTGATGACGCTGGCTAGCTCCCGGTCTCGGGGTTACGGATCCCGTGCGACACTGCCATACGGGTAACAAAGACCGGCTCCTAAGGCCGGCGGAACTTAATCGTTCTGGTGGGGCCGTGCGACCATCGACGCGGACATTAAACACAACAGTATCATCCCATGAGTTTGTGTCACCGGTATGCCTGTCCATAGCAATTTCGTGATCTATGGTCTATACAATTAATTTACCTAAACAGACCGTCAAGTTTGCTAGATAAAAATGAGCGTACTAAAATACAAGACATAGAGACAGCCTGATGAACTTTTAAACGCGGGGCTCCCGGAGGTACTGCACAGACTCGTAGATCCGCAGAGGTATCCCCACAAAGGAGACTCCCGCATACGAGATCACTAATTAACTTAATACAAGTACACATATTGATGCAAGCCATCAATGGTAAATAGCGTGCCCGGAGGTTATTATAATTCTGAGAATAAACTCAACTGTTTCATGAAAAAATGAAGTTGTATAAAGGCAAAAATATACACGGACAATAAACACAAAAGAAGGAATATTTCTTGCAAAAAGATATGGGCAGTATTAGCTATGGGCTAGGAGAAGCCGCTTATATTTTTGGTGAGTTCAACAAATTTTCCATCCATCCTTTTTCTCCAGGACAAACTCCTTAACATAGAGAGGAACGGGCACAATTAAGAGCAGCCAGTGATGAGAAAATTGCACTACTGCATCAACAGAGCGCAACAGATCAAATTTGGGTCATTAGGTATCAACAACTTGAAAAGATAAAGAAATCAACATAACTGGCAACCCAGTCAGTAGAAAATCGGCGCAAGAAGCAGTACAGACCCTGACACCCATTCAAACATATTAAAGAAGACTAAAGAATATTTAAACCCAAATCTTGATACCTTCTTAAACAGACGTAAAGAGCTTATTATCCGGAAATATATTGGTGAAATATACACTGCAATGCTAGTGAAATGCACAAAGCAAGTATATTTTTGATGCAATACAGGACCCCGATCTGTACCGACAGATAACCTTTTCAACAAAGTTAAGTGGCCAGGATAGAACCAATACCGTGAACCTAGTTTTCTCCAACGAAAATGATATAGTAGAAAATATTCTGCCTGAAGACCCAGTGGGAAACAGCCACGACATCGTGATCTGTTTCATTTAGCTATCATATCTATGTCACCTATTACACGATATCTTTACTGGAAACAGTGACAAACTATTAAATCAAATATATTTGCTCCACAAAAAGGCCAAAATCGGCCTCAATCGTTGTAATGATGACGATCTTGTTGACCATATATACACACGTTAGGGTATTAGCCTGATAAGTCAGGTTCTACCAGTACACGCGGCTAATAATATGGGATATATAGAAATATTTTCACATTACTATAATAAATATTTGGTGGTAGAATTATTACAATATTTCGCACAGCACGAGAACATAGTGAGTTCTACATGGCCTTATGTTCGAAAACTGGCTACAAGGCATGTAGAGATATTCTGGTACCGAATATAGTACATTATTGGAATTTGACAATGGTGTGCCACTACTAAATTGCATATGACGAAATTACTGTATAGTAAGCATTTTTTAAACCTTTGATACTTTATTACCGTATTCATATACGTATCTAACCATATGGGTGAACTTCTGTGGTCGAACCTATTGCAAACAGTGTGGTACAGAAGATCGTTGATCTGCCAGAATTTGCTCTAATTTTCGGTATGGAATTGTGTCCTATGAAATTACGTTCCTGTAGAATTTTTTAAAGTTCGGAATACAACTAGCATATTTCCTATAAGTAAATAGTGCGTGAAATTCTGGGGGTGGGGGGAACGTATTGCAATGAAAACCATGAATTATCCTAAGTTTGAGCTTATTTACGTTATGAAATTTTAAAATCTCACTACGTCGTAAGCTTATGCCTATACCTATCTAAACATATGGGTGATATTCTGGGCCGAACCCATTATGAGCGATATGTCAGGACAAGTCGACACCTATCTGAATGTAGTGAATATGAACCAACCATATTGCAATGGGGCCATATGGCGAATATGTAACCACATATTACCAAATTACTTGATGGTAGAATCGTGCAAAAGCAGTAGTACCTATTCAGTTATATACAGCTATATGTAAAAAAAATTATTACAAATCGAGAACAGACATTCTGATACCGAATACAGTAAATTGTTGGCATTTGACAACTGTCCGTGGTTACTAAATTGAATATTACGAAATTACGACGTGGTAGAAAACTCAAGATTCATTAGCGTGTTCATATCGCAATCTAACAATATCGGTTAAATTATGTGGCCAAATCTATTGCAAACAGGTAATAGTAGGGCATTGAATCATACTATAATACAATACGGGAAAGGTAAACAGACATGGTACATCATCGTCGTCCTCGTAATTTATTAACCCTGTATTACCTAAATTGAGTCAAGAATATAAAAAAAATATTTGGTTATATTGAGTGCCTATTTGCAGGCCAATAGACGACTGTTTTGAAGAGTTACTATTGGAATGACTGGCTCAATTATCGAGCCAGTTATTTCCGTGGTGAATTTTCAAAAACGACCTTCTCTTGACCTGCAAATTAACATCCTCAAGATCACTGTAGAGGCCGGTTTTGGCGGCCTCCTCATGAAAGGGTTAAAATACAACAAGAGAAGATGATAGGCTTACATGGGCAGTCATTGTCGTTGCAATACTTAATACAGGTCTATGATAGCAACAAGTAGGTGGGTAGGGTGGGGTGGGCTACCAGTCAACGTATTAAAAGGATATTCGTATAGTTGTCTTTATCTGAGATATTGAAATTTCGGTGTTAAACATTCTAAAGGATTTTGTTAGAAAAACACACAACTGTGCCCAAGTAAGTCACATCTTGGTGGCGGTGGCTTGAAATGACTTCCATGGGCCTAACGTTAGTCAATCAGTCACTGAATCTGGATGGTATATTAATACATTAATACCATGCTCGTGTTGGTATCGCTGGATCTCTGAGCTTCTTGACTATCAATTTCCAGAATACTATACAGGTAAGTTGTTGACTATTTTGAAACCAACTTGACTGGGTGCTGTTGCTGCTTGTGGCAGTAACATCGCTCAGTCAAATTAGTTTCAAAATATTCACCAGCCTGTTTTGCAAATAGCAAAGACATACAATTCGTACAACGTGTCAGACTATTATACATTTAAGATGGACTAGATTGAGTCAGTCATGACGTCATGATTATGACGTCATCCTATACGTCACGTCGTTGATTATGACATCATATGATGTAATATGATGGATAGACAACATGAAAATGCCCATTAGCAAGTGGTATTAATTATCCTCCCTCCGTCAGAGGACGAGTACATTGTATTCAGAGCACCAATCTATGATTGGCCTTGTTAAAATATGTGACCTATAAATATGGGTGGTCTCTTAATACAAGTGGTCCATATTGTGTGGGCCACGCATTACTAAGTGGTATTAGCCATGTAATGCTCAATTTGCTCATGGCAATTTCAATAGAGCGATCCATTTCTAGGTATGCCACCCCTATTTCTAGCCAAGCTCTAGCCCTTTTTGCGTGTTGGAATATATATATATATATATATATATATATATATATATATATATATATATATATATATATATATATATATATATATATATATATATATATATATATATATATATATATATATATATATATATATATATATATATATATATATATATATATATATACAGGGCCGTATTTAAGGGGGGGGGGCAAGTGGGGAAAAAGCCCCGGGGGGGGGGGGCACAAGCAAGGGGCCCCAACAATTTAAACATAAAATGAAAAATTATGCACTTTTTTGGAAGTTATAGGACATTTAAAGCAAACTTTATTAGTTTAGAACTCTTAATCATGCATTATAATTCTATTCTAATATTTGTGGGGGCCCCAATTCTTGTTTGGTGTTCGGCAACAATGTTAATTACGAAAATTTGCAAAATAAAACAATTTTACAACTAAAGAAAGCGCCATAATTCACCCTAAAAGTAGACTCTCTGGCCGTCTCAGAGCACCTAGATGTAAAAAAATTTCTGGGGGACGACCTCCAGACCCATTCTTTGTGGCCCTGTATATATATATATATATATACACGCTGAATAATGAATTCCCAGACTTCCAATTTTAAGGTAACTATACAGGTAAGCTGATGACTATTTTGAAACTAATTTGACTGGGTGCTTTTAAAGGTTTGCTGCCTCTGGCCGCAGCAACGCCAGGTCAAATTAGTTTCAAAATATTCAACACGATGTTGATTAAACAGTAAGGACATACAACTCGTACACTTGCTGGACTATTCAATGTTCAGGACTGAGCTCAATACGCCATTCATATACACATCTTGGATTGTGACGTCAGCCTGTATATGAAGTAATTGATCGTGACGTCATATCCTTTAGTTACAGATCGAACCCAGCCATTATCATAGAAAATAACTGTTGAATAAATAGCAAAGACCTACAATTCGAACAACGTCTAGTCAAATCAGTTTCAAAATATTGAACAGCATGTTGATTAAATAGTGAAGACGTGCAATTCGCATACTTGACTGGCTATTCAATGTTCCTGGTGGAGCTAGATACGTCATTCATTACACATTTTGATTGTGACGTCCAACTACATCTGACCTAAATAATTATGACGTCATATACAGAAAAATCCATTATCATAGAAAATGTCCTATGTCTAATTGCCGTCCAAGAGACCATTGTGGCTTTTCTTTTGCAATTTACTACTGGAATTATAGGACCGGTTATCCAACCAGTCATTCCAGTGGTAAACTTTCCAAAAAAGTTCTCCGGCGAGTAGCTAATGCAAATGGACATTTCTCATGATCACCGCAAGGAGCCATTTGTGGTCAGTTTGATAGAGTGCTAAAGTGGACATATAAGAGACGCCGCGAGTGTGCGTGTGCTTGAGTACTTTCATCTGCAGAAGGAATGATCAACATGTTTTGTACGCAGTCCCTCAGCAAAAGAACAGTCCTTATTTAGAGTAGTTATTTGGAGTTCCGTTGATTGTTTATTAAAATAATTAAGCGGTCATCGCCGCGCAAACTCTATTACAGTCGGACCAGAACAAATAAGAGAACTCGCCATGAATCACGCTCATGAAGATAATAATTATGAGATACCCAGCAATCTAAAAATAGTGCCCTGTCTTCGCTCCGAGAATTATTAGATCTCGTATCGATGGAGATCTCGCGAGACACAGCCCCACAATCCCATGCGCGAAATGGCCACGCCTATAGGCAATTCTAGACAGCAGTAGATAGAAGCGCGCCCGCCAGCGGGCACGCAATAAGTTATTATACCTCTAAGCTGAAAGGAAAGAAAGTTATCTCTGATAGTGGCGAAAAGCTAGGTGCCTCACGCGGGCATTACTTCTGATGCTTTTTTTGGTTGAGAAGTAGTAGCCTCACGCGGGCCGTCGTCACTTAATCCTTGCGAGAGGCAAGTGCCTCACGTGGGCCTCCATCACAGGAAAATTCTGCCACCGCTTAAAGCTGGGGGTGGGGGTGGGGGGTGGAAAGAGTATTGGCCAAAAAGGGCCCACCCTAAATATTCAACCAAAATGCTATAAAGACAAGTACACATATTGATGCAAGGCATCAATGGTAAATAGCGTGGCCGGAGATTATTATAATTCAAGTTGAGCTTCAAATTCACTTTATATATAATATACAATTTGCAGTAGCACAACAGGTTCCCCACAAAAGACAGTGACTATGTCTAGACCTTGGGCCCCTACATAGAACACAAAATAAATTATACATGTAGAACTGGTACAGTCACTATGCACAATAAGAAGACATGGGATTCGAGTTAAAGTCAATGTACCATAAAGACATAGGCATTAGACAATGTGATAAATTGACAACATATTTGCAGGACAGAGAGAAGTGTGTTTATCTTGTTATATTAAGATTCAATGTTACATTGTTCTTACTATCATTTACAGTTTCTTACCTGTGCCATGTAGTGCTGATGGTGACTGCGATCGCGATAATGATAGTTTCTTGGTAGTGTCATATGTTTAAGATGGCTGTAATGACATCAGCCTTGGATAGGATTAGCTATGGGCTATTGGAAGAAGCAGATTATATTTTTGGGTGATCCGGCATCTTTCCATCTATCTTGTTGATGATATGTGTAAATTCTAGGGTTTTTGTTTGATAATTCAGATTCTATCCGGAGCTAAATTATAGGATATATAGAAAGATTTTCACATTATTACAAGAAATATTTGATAATGGACTCATGGTATTATGTTCGAAAGCCCGGTTATAAACCGAGTACAGAGATTCTGGTACAGAATATATAGTAAATTGTTACCATTTGAAAACTGTAAGTTGTGACTAAATTGCATGTTTCGAAATTACTTCATTGTAGAAATTGTTAAAATTCCATACTTTATTAGCGCATTCATATATATCTAGCTAAACATATGGGTGAAATTCTGGAGCCGAACCTATTACAAGCGATATGCCAGACATACTGACATCTATCCGATTGTGGCTAATGTGAACCAACTACCTTTCAATGGGGACATATTGCGAATAATTAACTCCATGGACATACTTGGGAATTATGATATTATTTGATATTAGAATTGTGCAATATTTCGTACAGCACTAGTACATAATAAGAGATATTGAGTTCTGTATGGCTAGATGTTCGAAAAGTGGTTACAAACAGAGTACATAGATATCGGTACGTAAATTATTAGCATCTGACAACTTTTGGTCATTACTAAGTTGGGTATTATAAAATTATTTTATGGTGGAACTTTAAGAAATCAATATTTTATTAGCTTATTCTTATATCTATCTGACATTTTGGGGATGAACGTATTACAGACAGTAGGCTACCGAAAACCGTGGATCTGCCAAAACGTGTGCACATTTTTGCGATGGAATTGTGTACTATGAAATTACTTCATGGTAGGTATTTTTAAGCTTGATACTTTATTAGAGTATTCAAATACCGATCTGACCATATGTATAAACTTAGAACGGAATAGGGGCCTAACCTATTGCAGACAGTATGGTACTGAAAATCACTGATCTGTAAAAATTTAAGCCAATTTTGGGTATGGAATTGCGGACTATGGCACTATTTCATTGTAGAATTTGATTTAATTATGAATATAGCTAGCAATGATATGATATCATATTGTTTACAGCTAAGAGGAAATTTTGGCTGAATAATAAAGTAAAGATATGGGTCATATTATATACAGTCATAATTTTTCATAGTGTATGTAGTGCAAGTTAGGGTAAGTTTTAGTCTGGCCAAACGAAGAGACTGGTGTTGTTCGACCCACTGCCTAATACTGATAATATATACCTGTAGCATTGTATGTGGTATAATATAGACTGATGTGATTCCACACATAATTGACTTGTAATAGAATACTATTGGTACAATATAGACCATGGTGGCTTTCCACACATCTATTTGTAATGCAATATATACATATATTAATATTTTGGGTACAGCACAGATTGGTGTGATTTCACACACTATCTATTATGTATGATTACTGTATTCTGTGGCTGTAGTAGCAGAAACATCTTACAGCTGCAATCAGTTCTTCTTCGCTTTTACCCAATGTGTCTTGTCCTCAGCCAAAATCCTTAGCTTCCTCAAGTCCATTTTTGACTTGGGTGTACCAAGTCCTGCTTTCTTGAGGTCACCTCGTAGCACGCTTAGCAGATTTATGCAGTGGCCTCATCTCCTGGCTTTGTATTTGCTGGCTCCGAGTAGGGCGAAGTCGAAGGCTCTCTGTGCAAATGTCTCTTTTGGCATCCTTAGCACATGGCCAAACATGGACAATCTTTGCTGAGTAACTTTTACAGACAGCGGTGACGTATTCCACATCTTGCCTAGTGCATCTGTGGAAATTATGCTGTCTGGCCATCGGTGCCCAGTGATGGTGCATAGGTGTTTGCGGTGGCAGGCATCGAATTTGTCCAGAGCTGCCTTCGGAGCTTTTAGATTAAATTGTGTACTACGAAATTACTTCATGGTATAAATCTTTCTAAACTCAATACTTCATTAACGTATTCATATACATATTGTAGATATGGGATTGTCTTGTGGGAAGTCATGACCCCGTTGGATGCCTTATATTTGCGAGTAAGTCCTAGGTGAAATTTTTTATTTGAAAATACCAGGTGAGCTAATGGACCGGTTGACATTATACTTAATATCTAACTTATTATTATGTACATCAACCACTGCTGATGATATACAGTTTCTGCGAAATGGATGGTGTGGGAATGTAGCACGATCAGGATTGTTGGATAAAGTTTTATCATCAAAATTGAAACAGTCGAATTGATTAAAATAAGTCCCACGGTTCTGAGTTGATGGGTATCTGGAAATAGTTTAGATGGAAGTTGTTGCTGTTCAGTCGGCATACACTTTTATAGTATTCAGCAGTCGTTTGGATAGGTAGTTTAGAAAATAACCAATGTATAAGAATCACTGGAATCGGACGTGACAAACGGACGTAGCTGATGACGTTAGGCATTCTGATTCTCACACGAGAATAGAACAACATAAGCTGGCAATGAGATCATACAGCTCATGTGCCTATTAACGCTAGCATCCTACAGGCTTATCCATCAATAGGCAATGGACAGGACATGGACATTGTAGCGTCCTGTAGGAATTAATAACATAATCGAAATTTGTATATCAACTATATGTCACTCATACAATGGCATGCAACAACAACACATTCCGTAATGTTGTTAGTTAGCTGACAGATCGCATCAAATCAGAACCAGCTACCACCGCTTTGTCTATGTGAGGCATCATCTCCATAGAAGAATAGCGCAGAGTTTGATTGGTCAGAATGACGTCACGATCAATGAGCATCGATCAAACTCTGTAGCAGAGAATTAAACATAATAGGTTTTCAAGTTGAAATCGAAATACAAGGATCGTTGATTGGTCAGAACGACCAACATTTATTAGGTAGAAACTTCTAGGAAGGAATAAGCAGAAGTTGATTGGTGGACTGATTGTCCGGGCCAATCAAGCTGTGCTTATAACATACCTAGAAGAATCATCAGAACAGATTCGGGTAGAATCTAAATATCTAGATATGTATAGAACTTCAGATTTGGAGATTCTAAATAGTATATAAGATGCAATTTCAGTTAGAGAAATTAATCAATCCAACATCGTGGTTCACGTAACACACCGCTTGTGTTACGTTCGTGGTTAGTTGTTAAAGTAGAATAGAATAGATTAGCCGTTACTTGATTTGTACCAGCAAGGTACCAGTATTACAAATATCTTGTATCAGTTTTGTATAGTAAGTTTTATCTTCAATAAAATTTATCCTCTTACATATCGTAAGACACTAGTTTGGGTAGTATATTCATAGTCGAAATCATCGTTAGCTTTAGACTCCAGAGTTGGAAGACACATCCAATCCAAACCATTAGATCTTCATCGTCAGATAGGCCTAACAGTCTCAAATAAATATCATCATAATCATCTTCACGACGAGGCGAGCCAACTGTCAGTATCCTGCTTCATCATCGGTAAGAGGTTGTCGCAGTAACCGCTAAACATCATAAATCTTACCGTTGGCGGAGTGGAATCGTCATGTAAACAATTCACCAAGTCATACCCGGAGATCCAAAATCTTCAATATGTAAACATATGGCTGTCATTTTGTGGTCGAAGCTATTACATGCAATATGCCAGAACATATCAACAGCTATCGGAATGTGGTGAATGTTATGAATGTGAACCAACTATCTTACAATCGTGGCATATGTCGATTATATAACTACATACTATAAAATGACTTGGTGGTAGAATTGTGCAATATTCCGTACAACACTATAAAGAGTTCTATATGTAAATATGTTTGAAAGCAGAGTGAAAACAGATTATGCAGATATTGGTACTTAAAATGGTAAATTATTGACATCTGATAACTGTTGGACGCAACTAAATTACATATTGCGAGATTACTTTATGGTAGACTATTTTTAAACTCGATATTTTAAAAGTGCATTTATATACCTATCTAAACACATCAGTGGAATTCTGGGACAGAATCTATTGCAGACAGTAGCATGCTGAAAACTGTGGATCTGACAAATTACTTCGCTGTAGAATTTCTTTTGAATTGGCAATATTATGTGTCTGAAATACTGGGGCCGAATATATTACAGACAGTAGGGCACTGAAAAGCATAAATCAGATATAGTATGGATTTGCATACTATGAAATTACTTCATCTAGAAATCTATTTATATAGCTAGCATAATCAAACTCAAGTCTATGTGGATGAAAATCTGGGGCCGAGCATAACCTACAGACAATAGGGCAGTGAAGAATGTGAATTGGCTAAAATTTCAGCTAATTTTCGGTATGAAATTGTGTACAACGAATTAGATTACTTCATGGAAAACATTTTTAACTCAATACTTCATTAGCATATTCAAATACATATCTAACCATATGGGTGGAGTTTTTGGACTGAACACATTGCAGGCATTACTAACTTAGCACATTCATACCCTTTCTGTTGATTTCTGTATCTAAATCACCTGCTACAATGTTATTGACAGCGTTTTGACTGGAAATTCAGAACATCAGTTATCTATCCATAGTGCTAAATAATTGCATGCATAGCTCTTTTCCCAGTGAAGGATTAAGGACAATAAATTACTAATGAAAGGCATACATACATTATTTTTAGCGAATTTTGTCTACTTTTTCATGCTCTACAATATTATTATACATGTTTTACTTTGAAAATTTACCACACATATCGTGACTAGTAAAATGTGTCCACGATATTAAATTCATTGCCCCGACGCTCTACAAGACATAACAATGGAATTGTATGGACAATCTCGAATGTTCAGCCTAGTGTTTTATGCTATAATACATAAAGGAAAAATGAAACAGACACAGTACCTGGTATTGTCATCATGATATATTAAACATTTACTGTCTAAATTTGGTAAAGATTGTTAAAATATTTAGGCATTGAATGTCCATTTGCTGGCCAAGAGAAGGCTGTATTTGGAGATTTGCCACTGGAATCTGGAATGACTGTCTCGGGAGTCATTCCAGTGGTAAATTATCAAAAACTGTCCCCTCCTGGCATGCAACTTGACAATGCTCACAATCCCTTGCGCAAAATGGCAGTGTTGGGATAGATCGATCCATGGATGCCATAACTATCAATTTCCTGAAATCTATACAGGTAACCCGTTGAAAATTTTTTGAAACTAATTTAACTGGGTGCTTATTAACGGTGATTCGAACGCTTAGGCTACGTTTTACAGCTCATAAATAAGTTAATATACCCACAAAACAAAAACAGAAATTCTGTCTTGGTTTGCAAACATGTTATTTTATTTTTTAGATGTTCTATATCATCGACTCGGCGGTTTTACAGTACAGCTCATACATGTTTATAATTTACTATATTAACAAAGAAAAAGATAAATTCTACCTTGTTTTGAAAACGTGTTAATTTATTTTTGAGGTCTTCTATACCAAACGGTGTCAAGTTTCGAGGAAACTGAGATATTGAAAAACTCGCTTTAACCATTATCTTGCTGGTTTCAAAGGCCTAGTTGTTTCACGGCCAGTACAAGAAAGATTTGTGTAGATTATGTTAGCAATAATGCTGAAAGTTGTCTACACGTGTGCAGGAACAGCTTACGGCAACAGTTTCCAAAATGAATAGAAGTTATCATATATTTATATGTAGAAAAATATGTGGAATTTCAGCAATGTATGAGTTAGGTGTTAACACATTTCTGTAATTCCTAACGTCTCTCCGTATTACCGTATTTCCCCAATTTATTTTTTTACCGTAGTTTTGTAGTTCCGTATTTTGCATGTTATTTAAGCAGAATTTCTGTTCCAATTACCAATAAAAGATTTACTTACTTTTGAAGGCTATATACACAGCTAATCGTCTGCGTCAGATCGCAGTCAGTCAGTCCGCCAGCCTCCATAGTGAACGTATGCGAATGAGCGATCTAGCCAATATATATCCTAAATCTATGGTTACAATCTAAAAATAAAGACTCTCTTTCTCTCTCTCTCTCTCTCTCTCTCTCTCTCTCTCTCTCTCTCTCTCTCCATCTCTCTCTCTCTCTCTCTCTCTCTCTCTCTCTCTCTCTCTCTCTCTCTCTCTCTCTCTCTCTCTTTCTCTCTAGTTAGCGGTTGGAGACCACAATCCCTTGCGCTAAATGGCCGCGCCTATGCATGGGCAATTCTAGACACAAACACATATATGCGTGACCGCTAGAGCGGCCACGCAAAAAGACCATACCTAGTGAAATTATGACTATAATGTTGCGTGCTGTTTTAAGTGAAGACGGGACAAGCGATTCCTGAGGGATTCCCACGTCACCGTCTTATGTAGTTTTAAATATGCTGAATTAGTAGGTGCCGCTTTTATTTATACGGGCCTTCTTCTATGCCTAACCCAACATTTAGTTTTTAGAGACAAGAACTAGTTTACGCCCCAAATGGCGGGCGCCCTACCTAGCTTTTAGATACGGCTATCGTTGAGAGCGGATGTCCTAAGACATCAACACTCAAGACAGCGTGCATACATATTATTTCGCAAGACATCCGAGCTGGGTGCGAATCCGGAGATATTGCTCCATAACCACATAAAACGTCACAGGACAACGGTTACTTTTCACAAAAGCAAGTTTCTAGGCAACTGATCTATCGTTATGGTGGGGGTAAGAGAGACGGATACCCACCGTGAATGTCCTTCCCGTGAGGGTGTGGCAGATCCTAACATCTTGCCCAGACATTCTTACAGAATTCGGTGGGGATGCATATCTCGCCCGTCACCAGGTCCTGTGGAGCTAACCTTTAAACCTGATGTTATGTTTAAACGCAAGTTGCCCAGTTACGCACTGCGTTGCGGGGGAGACTTCCTAGAAGATGAGAAAGAAATTAATAATTATAATATGTTTTCACAGTGCTTCCTATATTGGCAAGGATAACTAACTACTAGGTATCAAAAGATACATGTGAAGTGTGTGTGACATCACACCCTGGCCATCACCGCTCGGAAACCCCAATAGTTTCCCAGGGTCGGATCAGTCCATGGTGCGGATAGGGACATCCAAACAATTAAGAAGCCAAAAGGCTTAGTGGAACATGAAGAGAGACAATAACTTATAAATATGAGGTCCAATAGGTATGTTGGCCAATTTTACACAACCTTACCGGAGTGCGGGGCTAAATTAACGCAACTACCGGAAAAGAGGCGTACACTATGTGTCTCTTGACGAGGAAATTGTCTCTAATCATATTAAACCTATCCTATTGAGCTAAATAGACAGGCTTTTAGTCGGTAGCATGCCGGGCTAAACAGAGTTATAGCACGGACAGCGACCTCAGTAAAATAATGTTGGTGGCGGGAGAAAGTGATGCATATATAAATGTTGCTGTATAGTGTTTCCTACGTGCACTGCAGTCCTACGTTTTCTACAAATAAACAAAACATATGAATGAATGGCACCTCGCCATATATAAACCTAACCAGTACAAGTAATACAATGTAAAATGATCAGAATAATACATATATTACAGGTTGTTGGACCTACTACGGTGCGGTTAGTAGAAAAAACACCTTACAGTAAAATAAGAATAACTATAAACAGATAAAGAAATTATTACTAGCGGTCCTAAGACCGTTACGGTTCCTTTTAGTCATCGGGATCGTTTACAAAGATAAAGTATAATCATTAAAGTTGCAATTAACGGAATAATTAAAGATGTTAAGTATAGTTACTTGAATAGTCGGTAGCCATTCTTAAGGACGGGCTATCGTGTTACTGAAATTGATACGTCACTGTTAGCGTGACGTGAGTTGACGCGTTTTCTGGAAGCTGGAAAGTTCCCGCATGTCAGTTCTAGCAAACAGAATTCCCGCATGCAATCCCAAACGGGAGCGGAGCGAACCCAGGACGGTAATCACAATATAAGAATGTCTAGCGAACAGTCAGTAAGTTCTACAATAACATTACGGCTAGGAAGAAAGTTCCCGTACACCGACGGTACGGACGGGTGTTTAAGAACAACCCATTTATCAGCGGGGGTTGTGGAATATGGATGAAGATCATAACTAAGCTTAACGGTGCGGGGTACGTCAGTTAGCTCTTAAAGTTTACTTGCTGCGGTCAAAAAGTTTAAATGAACCTGCATGACATTAGTGCGGGTGTGGGTGGGGTGTGCTGAATAACCACTTTTGGCGTGGCCGGCAGATCTGGCGAGTTATCCACCAACGAACATCGCTGCCTCTACATCTGTAGAATCACATATGCAGGCCGGGAAAGGCAGGATTGTGTTCCGATTCAGTTCTTGATTCAGTCGTGAACAATATTGTCGAAAGTTTCCAAAAATTCTTTTAAGATGCGGTGGGTTGGGTGGCTGCCACAATGCTACGCGACAGATGCTGACCAAGCCCGAAGTGATCTATTTAATAACTGTCTCGCCTGATCGTAGCTGCTTTGCAGATTCAACCTGTTCGGGCCGTGGCCGAGGATGCTCTCGAACTGTTTGTTTTGTTTTGTTTAGTTGGTTTTATTGGCCGCTTACACCGAGATGTATTTGAGCCATGACTCACTCTGAGAGGTGCTTCCCCGAAGGGTTGCGATGCTGCCCCGAAGTGTTGCTATAAACAAGCATTAAAACTGAAAAAAGAAAAAAAGATTATGATGTTGCTAGGGGTGTATGTGGTGCCTGTTGCTGCCTAATGAACTGTTCTTGGCGGGTGTAAGTGTTGGATGCAGTGGAAGAGTGGGTGGGAGGTGGGGGATCCCCTTATTTCACTTGGGGTAGGATGGGGACTCAGGGGCTTCCACAGTGGGGGTCAGAGATTAAGTTTGCATCCTCATCAAATCAGGGGGGGTGGGGAATCAATTCCGCCGCCACCACCATGCCCACCCCCACCCCACCCCCAAAGGCCTCAACCAAAAAAAAATAAAACCATGGCCCCTGCAAACGCGGGTGTTGGAACCAAGCATCCAGCTACCCCACTAGTGCCCCCCCCCCCCACATTATTAAGCCCATTTATTAGAAATATTGTCTGAAATGGCCTCTCAGAGTCAAATTATCAGAATTTTCCCGGGGGAGGATCCCATGACCGCTTAGTTATCCAGAGTATTAACCCAGGGACCCACCCCCATACATCCTCCTCCCCACCCCCCCACCTCCATTGCAGCCTAAATGCTCTCTCCAGGGTTGAAGTTTTTCAAAATTTTCTGATCTCACCCAAGGGGGTTTGGATGGGAGAAGGATTGGATGGCATGGCGAGTGTGCATCCATGACAAATGAGGTGGGGGTGGGGTGGACACCCTTGATAGGGGGTGGAGGGCAGTCTGTATAATTAAATCTATAAAATGAACTCAGGTGAGAATTATGAAATAAAAATATTAAGAGATGAAAATCATTGTCAATGATATCAAATAAAATTAATTAAATTTAGATAATTTCCATGTGCTTAAATAAACAAGAAACAGGAAAACTAGAAAACAGAAAATCTAGTGTTTGTAAAAGAAATATCCTGGGCAAAAACTTAGAATTAAAACCTGTTGCTTTTTGAAATAATAGGTTGATTGCGAATGTTGTTATATAATGGTAATTTTTTGGCAATTCAAGCCACTGTTTCATCTCATGGCACCTGTCTTTAAGATAGAGTATTACATACCTGTGTGGCCACATGTGCTCATTCTAAACATGCATACGATCGCCCTCGGAATAATAATATATTAACAAGTACACATATTGATGCAAGGCATCAATGGTAAATAGCGTGCCCGGAGCTTATTATAATTCTGAGAATAAATTCAACTGTTTCATGAAAAAATGAAGTTATATGAAGGCATACAAGCCACTTATGACAAAAATATGCGCGGAAAATAAACACAAACGAAGGAATATTTCTTGCAAAAAGATATGGGCAGTATTAGCTATGGGCTTGGAAAAGCAGCTTATATTTTTGGTCAGTCCAACAATTTTTCCATCCATCCTTTTTCTCCAGGACAAATTCCTTAACAGAGAGAGGAACAGACAAAATTAAGAGCAGCCAGTGATGAGAAAATTGCACTACTGCATCAACAGAGCGTAACAGATCAAATTTGGGTCATTAGGTATCAACACCTTGTAAAGATAAAGAAATCAACAGAACTGCCAACCCAGCCAGTAGAAAATCATCGCAAGAAGCAGTACAGACCCTGACACCCATTCAAACATATTAAAGAAAAACTGTAAAGAATATTTTAAACCCAAATCTTGATACCTTCTTAAACAGACGTGAAGAGCTTATTACCCGGAAATATATTGGTGAAATATACATTGCAATGCTAGTGAAATACACAAAGCAAGTATATTTTTGATGCAATACAGGACCCCGATCTGTACCGACAAATGACCTTTTCAACAAAGTTAAGTGGCCAGGATAGAACCAATACCGTGAACCTAGTTTTCTCCAACGAAAATTATATAGTAGAAAACATTCTGACAAAACCCAGTGGGAAACAGCCACAATCGTGATCTGTTTCATTTAGCTATCATATCTATTAAACGATATCTTTACTGGAAACAGTGACACACTATTAAATCAAATATTGCTCTCGAACTCTGGATTCCATCTCCTTTTATACTACTCGTGACGTCATAGGCGCATGCCTCAACCAATCATCGGCCGAACAATAGCCAATCATCGCGCAGCTAATAATGACGGAGATGAATGTTCTAGAACATTCTAGAACTTCGGCGTACACATGGTTATGATGTCACGGCAATATTTTGAAGATAATCAAAGGGGTTTTCCGTGAATAACTCAGCCATTTCTTAACCGATTTTGAAATGGTTTACAGATTTGGAAAGCCCGTCGAATTCTGGTCTTGATTGATACCAGATTCGGAGGGAACAAGTAATTATAAAGGATTACGTTGTACCTACTCGGTACACTAAAAGTGCTATCCTATCTTGGACGTGATATACGCGCTCTGTCAATGCAGTGGCATGCGCGCTACGCGTTTTAACTAACTTAGTCCTTCTTACGACGAAATCTCTCTCATAGGCTCATATACGCTTATAGCTCTACCCAGAGGGGTGGGGGCGTGTTCATGGAACGAATCCAGGACGGGCGGCGAGTACCCAGCTTAGCTGGTACGGCCGGCACCTGACTGGTCGATCCGAACTACACCTAGGAGGCGTATGAGGTGGAGGAGGAGGAGGAGGAGGAGGAGGAGGAGGAGGACTCCCATTGGCGTAGGCAGGAATTTCTGAAAGGGGGGGGGGGGGGGGGTTCTGGGGTACCCCGGAAAATTTTGAAATCTCGATGCGCTCAGAGGCTGCATTTTGAGTTGTGAATATGCCCCGCCCCGTCCAGTCGGCTGGGAATTTATCTCATTTTACCCAATTTATTCAGAAAAATCAGGTTCTACACATACGTTATTCCTAAGTTATATCTTTGTAAGATCGTGTGTGTAGAGTTTGACTTTTCAGAGGAAATTTATTTAAAAAGAGGATATTATTCTCTCTTTAAGCATAGTTTGAAGCTGTCTTCCAAAAAAATTAGAAATCAGTTGCTCTCAGTGCGTGTTAACTTGAAGAGGTTATTTAAAAGGGAGATAACTCTAACCTTGGTATAAAAAGGAATAATACCACCAGCATCTGTTACATGGGGACTATAAAAATCAGATTTTAATGGCGACCTTGAATGAATTTGCGTATTTTGTTTCTAGCAGAACGATTGGTGTCAAATGGAGTATAAACCTAATCATGCTATAGGCCTATAGGTAAACTTGTAACTATTGTTAAACATTCATGTAAGGCTTTCTTAAAATTGAAGTTTCTTTCCCTCTTTCTTTTCTCCTTTTCTCCTTTCTTTTCTTTTTTCCCACTTTTTTATCTCGGTAAGGGGCCCAGGCCCCGTGGCCCCCTAGGCCCCCCTCTGTCTACGCCACTGAGGAGGATGGAGAGGAGGCGTATGAGGAGGAGGATGGAGAGGAGGCGTATGAGGAGGAGGACGGAGAAGAGGCATATGAGGAGATGGAGCTGTATGAGGAGGAGGACGGAGACTAGGCGTATGAGGAGGAGGAGGAGGCATATGAGGAGGAGGACGGAGAAGAGGCGCATGAGGAGGAGGAGGCGTATGAGGAGGAGGATGGAGAGGAGGCATATGAGGAGGAGGACGGAAAGGAGGCGTATGAGGAGGCGGAGGAGGACGGAGAGGAAGGGGTATGAGGAGGAGGAGGCATATGAGAAGGAGGAGGATGAGGAGGAGGAGGATAGAGAGGAGGCGTATGAGGAGGAGGACAGAGAGGAGGCATATGAGGAGGAGGACGGAGAGGAGGCGTATGAGGAGGAGGAGGCGTATGAGGAGGAGGACGGAGAGGCGGTGTATGAGGAGGCGTATGAGGATGAGGAGGCGTATGAGGAGGAGGCGTATGAGGAGGATGGAGAGGAGGCGTATGAGAAGTAGGCATATGGGGAGGAGGAGGCGTATGAGGAGGATGGAGAGGACACGTATGAGGAGGAGGCATATGAGGAGGAGGAGGCATATGAGGAGGAGGAGGCGTATGAGGGGGAGGAGGCGTATGACGAGGAGGACGCGTATGAGGAGGAGGAGGAGGAGGAGGCGTATGAGGAGGAGGATGCATATGAGGAGTCGTCGTATGAGGAGGAGGACTGAGACGAGGCATATGAGGAGTAAGCATATGAGGAGGAGGACAGAGAGGAGGCATATGAGGAGGAGGAGGCATATGAGAAGGAGGACGCGAGGAGGCGTATGAGGAGGAGGAGGAGGAGGAGGCGTATGAGGAGGAGGATGCATATGAGGAGTCGTCGTATGAGGAGGAGGACTGAGACGAGGCATATGAGGAGTAAGCATATGAGGAGGAGGACAGAGAGGAGGCATATGAGGAGGAGGAGGCATATGAGAAGGAGGACGCGAGGAGGCGTATGAGGAGGAGGAGGCGCATGAGGCGGATGTGTATGAGGAGGAGGAGGATGGAGAGGAGGAGAATGGGACGATGACGACGACGAGGAGGAGGAGGAGGACGACGACGAGGAGCAGGAAGACTGAGAGCAGGCGTATGGGGAGGAGGAGGACGGAGAGGAGGCGTATGAGGAGGAGGAGGAGACTATGAGGAGGAGGAGGACGACGAAGAGGAGGCGTGTGAGGAGGAGGAGGCGCATGAGGAGGAGAACGGAGAGGAGGTGTATGAGGAGGAGGACGGAGAGGAGGCATATGAGGAGGAGGACAGTGAGGAGGCGTATGAGGAGGAGGCGTATGAGGAGGAGGAGGAGGAGGAGGAGGAGGAGGCGTATGAGGAGGATGGAGGCGTATGAGGAGGAGGAGGAAGCATATGAGGAGGAGGAGGCGTATGAGGAGGAGGAGGAGGCATATGAGGAGGAGGAGGTTATGAGGAGGAGGAGGCGTATGAGGAGGAGGACGCGTATGAGGAGGAGGCGTATGAGGAAGAAGAGGCGTATGAGGAGGAGGCGTATGAGGAGGAGAACTGAGAGGAGGCGTATGAGGAGTAAGCGTATGAGGAGGAGGACAGAGAGGAGGCGTGAGGAGGAGGACAGAGAGGAGGCGTGTGAGGAGGAGGCGTATAAGGAGGAGGACAGAGAGGAGGCATATGAAGAGGAGGTTATGATGAGGATGAGGAGGATGAGGATGGAGAGGAGGAGCAGGAGGAGGATGGGACGATGACGACGAGGATGAGGAGGATGAGGACGACGAGGAGCAGGAGGACTGAGACGAGGCGTATGAGGAGGAGGAGGAGGCGTATGAGGAGGCATATAAGGAGGACTGAGAGGAGGCGTATGAGGAGGAGGAGGACTGAGAGGATGCGTATGGTGAGGAGGTGGCGTATGAGGAGGAGGACGGAGAGGAGGCGTATGACGAGGATGAGGCGTATGAGGAGGAGGAGGAGGAGGATGGAGAGGAGGAGCAGAAGGAGGAGGAGGAGGATGGGGACGACGATGACAAGGAGGAGGATGAGGAGGAGGATGGGGAGGAGGAGGAGGAGCAGGAGGAGGGGGACGACGACGATGACGATGACGAGGAGCAGGAGGACTGAGAGGAGGCGTATGAGGAGGAGGAGGACTCCGAGGAAGCGTATGAGGAGGAGGAGGAGGAGGAGGAGGAGGAGGAGGAGGAGGAGGAGAAGGAGGAAGAAGGAGGAGGCGGAGGAGGAGTAGGATGGAGCGGAGGCGTATGAGGAGGAGGCGTATTAGGAGGAGGAGGACGGAGAGGAGGAGCAGGAGGAGGAGGTGGAGGAGGAGGAGGAGGAGGAGGAGGAGGAAGAAGAGGAGGAGGACCTTTTTCAGATGTGTGCAATCTGTTTTCTTTAACTGTCTCCGCTGTGTCTTGTCCTTTGCGATTATCTTAAGCTCTTAATTTAGGTTCCTTTCCGTCCTGAGTGATGCTAAATTACATTTTTAGGGCTGACTCTGATCGAAAAATGTAACAGCTTGATGTTATGGCATCATCTGCGTGCCTGATAAATGTTGGCGCATAAAACTGAGAGTTCCAATACTTTCTGAGTATATGTATTATCTGACATTCGAAGAACATGCCCAATCATTGACCATCACTGTTACGCTATACCCTCACAGAGAGGGTTCTGCACCCAAACACATTCTAAATGACATTAAATTTAGGCTTTATTGAATATTTTGATCGTATTTCGAATTATTCCAATAAGATGATATCAGATCAATTTCCAGTGAGAATGTATATGCTTAAATGGATTAAAATTTAATTATAAAAATTGCGATCCTAAAACCTATTTATGGCATAAATTTACGTATCTTTATTTGGCCAACGGTTAACGGTTAACAAGTAACGGCCCTAGATTTCCGTCTTGCAGCTTCTACAAGCGACTTGTATGCTTTTCTGCAAGAATATGATATCAATGACTAACGCTGCAGATGTTCAGAAAAAAGAAACATTACTAACACAGTTTGCAATCCATTTTTCAATTTACTTTTTACGGCTGTTTTCAATCTGTTCCGCCGGGGATGGATTGCAACATGTTATAGAGTCGAATTCAGTAAAACCGTCCAAATGGACATTTTCTATGAAAAAATTGAAATTTTATTGAAGAAATTCATGGGTTATTGGGTTAAGCATTCACCTTATGCGGCCCAAAACGATTAGTTAGAATGAAGCGATCCGATATGTTACTCAAGTATCTGACGTCATAATCAAATACCTCACATGTTAGCTAACGTCAGATACTTAGATAGTCAGCCTTAAAATGACGTAGCTCCGTCACGAAAGAAGCAATGGTCTGTCGCAAAACTGTCTGAATTGTATCTCTTTGCTGAATTTACAATTCAATAAACGCTACGTTAAATATTTTTAGTCCAGGAGCAAGGACCTGAAAAAATAAAATCGTACAACACCCTACAGAGAAGGTTTGACTTGACAGGGTGATAGATTAGACCGTCTAACACATCCCCATGTAGTATGTGGTTTCAAATTGTGGTGCCGTTAAAATTCTACAGGCCATTATGTATGGTAGGGGTCTGTACCTTCGGTTCGCTAAAATTTATGGGGGAGGGGGTTATGTAAACGTGAATATCTTTGTCCAGATTCAACCAATTATCCTCATTGACATGCCAATCGCTTCATACCACAATCACCTATCAGAATATGCATATCAACATAAATATTCATTGGGGTTATGCGCCCGCTATAGGTAAAATAAAAAAAACCAAGTCAAACATTTTGACCATTTTACTTACACGGCTCTCAAATTGAGAATTCATCAAACATAGCTGCTACATGGACTTGTTAATGCTAGAGATTCATCACAAAGGAGAGATACATGCACATATTTTACACATTATTATTCTTCCTTGGCCATGCATATATTGAATCTTGTTTGAGAGTATACCACTCTGTCAGGACAAATCTTTTCTGTAGTTGGTGTTAAATAATTTTATTTCTCTCATACTCTTGCTCCTGTGCTAAGAAAAGAGATATATGTGTTTCTGTTGTCGTCCATTATTAGTTTCAATGGATTTCATAATCACTAAATACTATTTACACTCCCATGTTTATCATAAGGATAAGAAAACCTGTTGTGGTTTAGCATCGGTGCAATATTTTGTCATTGCATTTTTGACATGTCAAAGAATCCAGCTAGCCAACCAAAAATGACAAGTCCAGAAAGTGAGAACGTATTTTAGTTGCTACCCGTACCAATAATTTGTCAGATGAAATCAGCTGACACTTTGAGAAAAGCCACAGATACCTCAATGCAAACACCTGTTTAGAACTGGAAATCCGAACAAATGAATTATACGAGTGGGTGAAATCAGATTTAAAATCAGAGTGTGGGAAGTATAATGTATGATTACTGTATTCTGCGGTAGTAGTAGTAGAAACATCATGCAGCTGCAATCAGTCCTTCTTTGCTTTTTCCCACTGTGTCTTGTCCTTAGCCGAAATCCGTAGCTTTCTCAAGTCCATTCTTGGCTTGAGAGTACCAAGTTTGTGAAGTGTTGCTGTTCAATGGCAACCAAATTGATACGAAATATTTACAAGCAAAGTAAACTAGTCTTACACAAAAGATCGGCATCCTCACTGATACCATCAAAAGCTTCTAACATTAGCAAACCTTCTGATACAGATCTCGTGAGTGTTCATTGACTGGACTAGGTGCCTCTTCTGCATGAAAAAACACACACAATGGTAAAGGAAATGACCATAATATACACTGTCCAATATTGTCAAATAATTGCGTAAACCGTAGTCGCAACGATCGGTGAGGAGAGGTTGCGGATCAATAATTCTGTCTGTAATGATCTAGTCACAACTGAAGCTAGATATTAGAGAACGTGAAATGTGTCATAGATCAGCAAGGTTAATCTGCAGCAGGTTTGCTTCCATGAGGGGAGAAAAAAAACATGCAATGATATAGTAAAATGGTTGTTGGAAATACGTTTGCATCCCATTGTGCTAGATAGATATATGAGACTTTCTGCATGGAGATAGAATGACAGTGGAAGGATAGACTACTTACCGATTCAAACTTCGAGTAATAAAGCATTTTAGGGATGGTACTCACATCTTCCATAAGTTTGAATATATGCATTCAGACTGCATATTCCTTCAAGATGTTGTCAATGCTGCTTACCGATGTAACTGAGAAACAGCCACAGGGTTATCTAAAGAACCGCCCCAGACGTTTCAGATGACAGTGGCAGTGTAAAGCTGTTGGACACCACCATGAACAACTCATCAAATCAGATATCAATAACAACCAAGAGATATCAGTCCGGCCGCTTGTAGTAACACATGGCTACTATGTTTGATTATTAACAAGGCCAAAACGGAAGGTTAAGGTTAATTCTCATCACCAGAGTGTAGCAGCTTCATCAACTGATAGAAGTCTTCTTATGCTGGTTCCGGATGTTGCAACCCGTGTGGCTCATTCTACATGTATAACCAAAATGACTAAACATGTGGCTCTGGAAATAGCCATTCGCCATATTACGATACCAGAGCAGCTCATTACGATGCTCAACAGAATGTGCCACTGTGACTCCTACGATGGACACACGACTTGCAACTCCTACGATGGACATATGCTTTGCAAAGGCGATCTTAGACAACAGAGCCGGTTGATTGGTGCTTCCATCAAATATCTCATCAGGCGACTTTGTTCATGTGGCAGGAGAGAATAATGATATAACGAAGGGACTTTTGGTGAAAACAGTACGATCGATGCCACAACACTGGTACTCTATCAGTGTGAGCTGTATGATCCAGCTCTAGTGCAGAGGATGTAGGCTGACAAAAGAAAGAGGATATGGCCAAATATAGTGTTACCTAAAGAAGATGCGATCACTTCAAGCCTCTCGAGCCTTCCAATACATCAGATAGTATAGTGCATATGGAAAGCGACCTGTCGCTACCAGATTCGACCAGAAGATACACGTCAAGTGTTTTAAAGCCTGTATGAAGAATGTGCAGAGCATGACGACATGCCTTGGCCAAAATGAGTGTCATTACATTTCATCTTGCTATCTATGCCAAGGTCAAAGAGATCCAGTTGTGACTACAGAAAGAGATTGAAGATATAATGATACATGTGGGGAGGCTTCATACTGCGATCAACTATCTGGCACCATACGTCAGGAACTTTGGATCTGCCGACAGAATCTGGCATGTATGCGACCATCTTGTGAGGGATGTCCTACAACCGTGGAGTGAGTGCCCACAAAATAATCATGAAAATCATGTAATGTTGATGCTGTATCATCAGGTGAGCGGTTATGTACATGTGGATCGAACATATTTCGTGTCAACTAGTTCTGGAAGAAGGCCAGCTGTCCAGAACCCCATGCTGATGATTATAATGTCATCATCACAATAATGTCAGAGTTCACAATGTTCCAAAATTAGAAAGGGAGCAAGTCCGAGCTATTTGTCTATTGGATTGTCCATGGTGCAGCTGCTTCTCCATTTTCTCAAATAAAAAAATGGCTGAGACTGGCTTGGATTGATACAACTACTCCCAGTTTCCAGTTTACCTAGTTAACATGAACCAGCTCTCAGAGACCTATCATACTATCAATGAAGAATCTATATCTGGGAACCATGCTATCCGTCAATCAACTCAGCCTTTTACTCAATTGTGGAAGGATATGTCGCCTAGAACATTCTATTAACATTGCCAGTAAGACACGCACCAGTCTAAGACCAGGATCTCCGGATAATTGTTCCTGACATGCCATGAACGAGTAGTCATCACAAACACAATGAAGGAAATGTATGACATACATAATCCAGATCGTGTTCGTACGAGAGCTTATGATGGATCCTTCTCGCTGGAGGAGTGTGATTACGGGAGTTCACCAATTGTGAACATTGCCACATGAGTAAAGATGCCACGATATGCTGCAACACGCCTGCTCATCTCCGAGATCGGCACTACTCAAACTACAACATTCGTTGAGCAGAGACTGCTCACCAAAGAAGTGACTTTCTGGGATTACAACCCAGACTTGAAGATCAAAAACATTTGTTAGTGTAAAGAGCTGATGAGAAAGTCATGGATCTCAACGCTGACCCCAAAATCTTTGACCACCTTTTGGTCACAGCATAATCATATACGTCCTTAACTACGAGTTAGCATTAGTGCCATTCTCACTGGTCCATCCTGATGGCAGTTTGAGAAAGACTAACAAGAGGGCACTCATTCCTGAGCTAGAGAAGAAGATAGCCATCTAGCCCAATTTTCCACAAGTCACAGCCAGAGAGATATCTACTACCCACAAATGACAAAGATCGCTGGTGCAACACAGTTTTAGGTGGAAACGGCATTCAAATACAACAGCCTGATTACTGTACCTCTAGGTCAGAAAGGGTGTTGACTCACTGTTCTCCTCGACCAATACTTTACTACCTTGTTCTACACTGATGAGTCAGCGAAAATAAAAACATCTCCAGACATATTCCAAAGCAGTGGCTCAAGTGCATAAAAATGTAAACGGCAACATGAATTTGTGTGTATATACCTATCCACAGCTTGGAACATGAATTAGGAGCTGAGTAGTGCAATGCTTTACTCGACTTTCATGTAAAAACAGGGTGCGATTCAAATAACACACTCTCAAGACTCGATAAGAAAAACATGGGCCCAAAGTCCTACAAACAGTAAGGCGCATGACAAATTAGAAAATAACCTGAGCTCAACAGCAGCAATTAGATGGATGTGGGGTTATTCGTATGCGCAGTCTGCTCAGCAGCAAAAAGAGGATGGAAGGGAAGTGAAAGATGTCAGTCGATGGGACATTGGCTGGTCTGCCACAAGGGACATAGAATTGAAAACCTAACCACTAACTCCGACAGCTTTCAGCAATACATTAAGCGATGAACCTACTAGGCTTTTGCATGGATAGGAGGAAACTACTTGAACCTGTACAGAATCTGCTATATTGTATGTCAAAAAAGTTCTTGATGGCGCAATGATATCTGTGCCCGTGACCAAAGATCCCGACACCACAGACCCTTCCAAAACTAACAGTAATCTGCCATTGCAAGTAGTCAGCATGTTGCCTAGCTGATCACGCCTGTAGAACGAACAACCTGACTTACACATAACACACAGAAGAGTATGTATGTATGGTTAAAGAGATGCGTGAGAGTCCAAGGAGAGGCATTAGGTCCATTGCTGAAGTGGCATTGAGGACAAAAAGTGCATCCGTGCTGACATCCACAACTCCAAGCATTACACAAGAGTAATATTAGAAATCGCACTCACTGCTCCCACACACAGTTCCGGTAATAAAAATTGGAAACTATTATAATGCATTTTGACCAATGTGCCTCAGTTTTTTACATCTCAAACTCCTTACTAAATATTACAATTAATGCTGCAGAAGTAATTTTGGCAGCTAAAACTGAGAACTCTGTGTTAAGCATGAAAGCTATAAAAAATCCACTCTGGGGAATGCGAATCGGTGTCAACATTCACAATAGCCGGTAGTTATCATGAAAACTATTACAATTTGCGCTGACCAATGTGAACCAGTGTCGCCATCACTATTTCCATTCTCAAGAAGTGAATGACGAGCTGTACATATCCAGCAGTCAGATATGCTATTTTTAAAAGGTAAAGAATGTGTGAAGCATATATTTTCTTATCTGTTTGTTATCCAAAATAAATATATACCAGTGGCAGAAAAAGGGTTTTCATCTTCATATGCCAGAGGACCAAGAAAGAATAACAGAAATTCTCGATTTGTGTTATTCCTTGACTCGTATGATTCTATGGCATAGAATGTTTTCCAATTACTGTACATATCACAACAGGGAATTGTAATACGAAGCCAATGATGTCTCAATAATGAAAATCGGTTTCGTCTGGCCAAAGATATCCATATTTCCGTTACCCCACCCCCTAATTTTTAGTGGCCAGACCCTCGGCATGTATTATGGACTGTAGAATTTTAATGATACCACAATTTGAAACTACATACTACCTGGCGTTGATCTAGAGGGTTTATACTAACACCCTGCCAAGTCAAAAATTTTCTGTACGTGTAGCGCAGATCGACCAGACAGGTATGAACTGTCCCAGCCAAGCTGGGTACGGGACGATCGCCCCTGGTACATTCCAAGCACGCCACCCCCACCCACACCCCCCCCCCCCCCGCTGAGTTGGATAGTACGCGTGTATAAAGCCCTATGAGAGAGGTTTGGCATGCGCACGCGTCAGAGCTTCTCTGATAACACGTGTCAGTATTGGGAGCGAGTGTATGCTTATAGTGTACCGATTTGGTACCAGTGATTTCTTAAAATCACACTATTCTCGTCGTTCTTGGTAATAATCAGGACCGGAATGAAACGAGGGTTTCAGAATTGTTTACCTTTTAAAAATCGGACCAGAAATGGCCGACTTGTCGTTAAATGGCTCACTTAAATTATTTTCAAAATATTGCCTTGACGTCGTAATCGCGTGTATGTATTAAATGAATGGGGAATGCGCTGTTCACGTGATCGCCACGTCACCGTCTCTAGCTGCACGCTAATTGGCTAATGCTCGCCCTCTGATTAGCTGGAGAGTCCTACCTCTGACGTCATGAGTAGTATGAAAGGAGCCAAAATTCGAGAATCGAGAGCCCTTCGGCGTGGAAGCCGACTCGACAGCAAGACTGCTGGACCAGCACAGTGCTAGACGTGGGAGAACTGCTGACTGACTGTGGTACCTATATCACAGCAGTGCCTTTCGGAATTGAGATCTCCTGCACTGGTGTGCAGCCTTGAACATCCGCGATACAAATTTTGGAAGCTCTCGGAAGGACATCCGAGGGCAAATTAATTTAATATAAGAACTCCCTTTTCCGGAACACTCACAGGGGAGCTTCTTGCGGATGGGATTTGCGGGCCCGATGTAATTCTACAGGATGTAGAGCTGAGGTGATTATTGGTGGATAGCTCGCCGGATCTTCCAGACCACGCTGAAAAGTGGTATCAAACTTCCGCGCAGCATATGGTGTGTTAATTAACTTTTAGACCACAGTCTGGTAGGACTCTGCCTGGTGCATCGTAAGGTGTACCCAGTTAATGTACATGCATATTTAATTACGATTGTAGCCCTCTATGTTATGAGTAACTTTCAAACTACCATCGCCGGACGGAAGCTTTATAACATGCTGTGTAAATTTATGTATCAGTTATTCTGACTATCTAATGGACATGTTTCTATAACTGTTCTTCTTCACCGTCTTGAGAGTGAGCCACATCAACAGTCTGCTTTCGGAAATCTTCCCTCCATTCGGAATCGTGCCATCTCGCGCTAATCAACTGTAGCGTATCCATTTCCGTGATTTATGAACTCTTACTGTATCGATGACCAATAGGTACTCAAGTAACTATACTATTGTACTATTCATTATTTCCGTAATAGGTGCTGATGACCAATAGGTACCTACCCGGTCTTACAGACCACATTTGTATATTTTCCATTTCATACTGTATATATTATCTTTATTTCTGTGTGCTTACAACTAACAAGCACCACAAGGTCTTATGACCTGATATACTGTCAGCACTGTATTAGTTAGTTATGTATATGGCAAGTGGCCATCCTAGTTATTCTGTTTTGTTTATATATAAAAACTCTAGGACTAATATCGAGTGACTGTCTGTTTCTGCACTCCTCCATCCTCGTGGCTTAATAATTGTTTGGACTCCCAATTGACACGTTGGCAGTGAGTTTAGATTCCACCACCAATGTAGGCCGTATTGCGAAAAGAAATTTTATTATGTAACACCGGCCTGCAGTGCATCTCTGGGCATTCTCGAACTTAACCCTAATGACAGGTGAAATGCTAATTCCGTAACGCACGGGTGACGGACAAGACGCAGATCTCCATCCAAGAACCCTCCATCTTAGAACCCACCATGCCCTCACGGGAAGATCACTAGTGATGGATATCTGTCTCTTACTCCCTACCATAAATACCATTGTGCTTTCTAAATTGCTTATGTGAACTGTAAATTGTCCTAGTGATGTTATAAGTCGTTATGTTGCAATGGTGACCTGATCGCCATATGATTCGGGAGCTGTCGCTCTGTAACATGTACGCATGCTGTCTTTCTGAGGAAGATGCTATGTGGGACGACCTTCGGGAAGCTGGGCATCTTCGCCAGTTAGACATATGTGTCAATAGATAGGGAGAAATCCATGCCACTTGCGGCCAAAGCTTAGAAACGTATCTAACAACTAAAGGGTAGGTTAGACTTTAGCAGAAAGCCCGCATACATAAAGTGGCAACTACCAATTCAGTATCTTTGTACCTACACAAGACGGTGACCTATGAATTCTTCGGAAATCATCCGACCCGTCTTCACGTAAACAAGCGTGCATCACATTAATTATGCCCAACTAGGATTGACCACTGCACATAGATTTTTATTTGAACAAATGAGTGGCCCTTTTTGCCAGCTCTTTTCCTCCGCTTCGGCGTTGAAGGCATTTTCCTGTGACGGAGGCTCACGTGAGGCACTTTCCTCTCACAACAATAATATTTTGTATGTGTTAGGGGTATAATCGGTTTATATTAAACTATTCAAGTAGCCTCATGGCGATGCTCCCTTGCGGGGATACCACTGCGGATTTATGAATCTGTGTGGTACCTTCGGCGAGCCCACTTAGAAAGAACACCAGTTGGTTCTATGTACTGTATTCTTTTTGCTCATTCACTATCAAACGAGTAGCATTGTTTGTATAGGTTATTTTCTTTTAATTATATCATCATGTCCAGACTTTTAAACTAGTTAATGGACCGACGTACCGGTGACACAAACAGTTGGGATGAGACTGTGAGGTTCAATCTCGGCGGCAATGGCTGCATAGCCCCACTTGAATGCGATCATTCCACCGGCTCTTAGAAGCAAGTCATTGTACCTTCTGGAGAGTCACGAAATGGGATCCGTGACCCCGAGAACCATAGCTAACAAGCCTTCCCGCGCATCCTGTACATGTGGTGCAACAGAGTGGCACAACATAATGAACCAGCGCATACCCCTGCAAGCTAAAGGTGGCACCCAATGTGGGGCTCGAACCCACGAGAAGCGAACCTATGCCAACTCTCAACACACATGCATTTCAGTCTCCTCCATCAGACAGTCAGCGCTCCCTAGATCTGAAAGTAGCATCATGGACGAACTGCATGCATGCTCGCTGACTATGCTAGTAATTTCCCTGGTGCGGAACACCCAGCACCGTCTTTACACAAGCTTTCGCCGATCAGCGAGGGGCCATTCCATGATGCCTCGCAAGTGGGAACTCAATACATAACCTTGTTGGATATCAGCGATAGGCACCCACCATCTCTGTTGGATCGCGGTCGACCATGATACAGACCCCTATGGGGGGAATACCTTTCCTTCACAACCATTATGTTCGCCAACGTCATCACAGGGTGACCCATGGCAGGAACCTCATGTACAATATCCCGCATCTCCACCAGTATGTACGTCATCACCATACTATCCATCAGCACCATGATACGAGCCAGTAGATGTGGCACCTCCCTTCCAACAATACACCAAAAGAACATCACACAGCACACACCATCCCCATCAAAATCTCCTGCACCACCTTCGTACGAGGAACACCCATCACAACATCCAGTAGAACGTCCACATCGTCTACATAGTATGCCTCCACCCATCTATAGCCCAAAACCCGTCTATGGACCCGCATCAGGGCAGTATTCAGTTGACCCTACATATCATGCACAGCACTATCGACGGGAATCGCCCTCACGGACACGGCATCGTCATCAGGGACACTGACGGGAAATACCTCCAACACCAACACTAGCAACACGCAGACCAGCATCCGCATTTACGTCAGTCTCCCCAGCACCACCACCTGGATTCACGCCCATAACTTCTTATCATGGACATGGATGGATCATCATTCTCCCTCCCGAATTTAGTGGGGAGAATGATTGCCCTAATTATAAGGTCCAGTTTGAGATCATAAGTCGTACAAATCGGTGGACAGATCGTCAAATGGGAGAGTAGCTGGCCGCAAAGCTGTCCAGGAAAGCACTTCAAGTCCTGGCAGATTTGGGCACAGATTATACACCTACGTACACGGAGTTGGAAAGCGCATTGTCTGAGAGATTCGTGGACCCGGCACTCAGTGAGATGAGTTTGTCTGCAACTCAAGAACTTGCATCAACGATCTGGGGAAACACTTCAAGAGTTGGCTAGTCGTATTCAGCGACTAGTTACCCATGCCTACCCCAGCATGAATAATGAGAGCATCACACACTTACATCTAAACACCTTCATTGACGCATTGAGTGGTGAACCCGCCCTCAAGGAAAAGTTATTTCTTATAGAACACAGTAGTCTACAACAATTGACAGTAACCACGGTTCGGATTGAGCATTTCTTGGAGAGGGAGAAAATAATCACCAACAACTACACCCAATCAATGAAGTGGACGATGCCAACCTCGTAACCACCACTGACAACACCACTGCATCAGCACAAACAATCACAGTCAGAACACCCCACCAGTCAAAATCATGCGTCTAAAGGAAGAGGCTGTGGCCAATCCCATCGTGGCGGCTACAATAATGCTCCAGGATGCGAGAACCAGCACAACAATAACAATGGACAGAACATGCATGATAGGTTAGAAGAGATAACCATTAGGATTTCCGCACTCACCAACTTATTGACCACACTTAGCACCATGGTCGCTACACAGTCGACAACATGCCAAGCAACCAATACGATGACTTCTACACAGCCACCGAACACATGTTTTGGATGTGGTCAGCCGGGCCACTGGAAGGAGCGATGTCCCAATCGCCCTCCATCAACAACTCCTACCACTGACCAACGTGCACCGCAGCCTGATACCCCATTAAACTAGCAATGGCACCGATTACAGAGTCGCTACGGTGCCCACTCTCACAACCCGGCTCCAGGTGGCCAACATGACAAATCATTCTCCCACAACAGTATACACACACACACACACACACACACACACACACACACACACACACACACACACACACACACGCACACGCACACGCACACGCACACGCACACGAACAGACACACGCACACACGCACGCACGCACGTACGCACGCACGCACGCACGCACGCACGCACGCACGCACGCACGCGCGCGCGCACACACACACACACACAACTTCTCATATGTCGGTACCAATGATGCACATGGCATCCATAGCACTGACATCTACTCCCCCCCCCACCACCCGCCGGCGATTGTGACCCTGCAATCTCCGCATCGAACAAACCTTCTTTCCTATGTAAAACAGCAGTGGTAGGTTGCAGTGGTAGGTTGTAGCACCTCCACTGAAACAACAGTTATACAAGCACCATGACCCTTGGTGGTTTGCAACTCATGTGTCCTAACAGCATCACCCACCACATCCAGCAGCAGCAACATTGACACGGACTGTAGCTAACATTCGACATCATGGATCTGCAAGAAGCATTGTCCAAAGGACGGGAAGCCATCATGCCGTCACTACTTCTTCTGCGCATCTATTAAGCATCTCATGATGCATTGTAAAAGGTGGCTCACGCAGGTAGCCCTTATCCACGACAGCACCAGTCCTGTCCGCACTGCTGTGTACACAAATTCGCAGTACACAGACACAACATCAACAACACCACCATTGCTAACCCAAGCTCCGTCTTTGCCTAGGCAATCCTCACTCAGCCACCAACTGCACTCATGGAAGCTATCCGGAAACAGACCGACTATATACAGGATGATACCGTGCCAAAAACAATCCCATGGGCAGTATCATTGGAAACTCTTCCACAGGCACACAACAAAGTAATACATAAGTGTGGTTGTTGTGGCGTTTCCACCAGTGCCACTATTGACACTGGAGCTTCCATCACCGTTTTAACAAGCGCTTGTATGAGAGCATCCAACTTCATAAGAAGCCACCCCTTAGGCCTACAAACATATTTTTGCAAACAGCTATGGGAGCCGATGTTTCCATGGCTGGACAGTAAAACGTGTAATACAGATAGAGGAAATGCAATTCATACAGCGAGTTGTCATTGTCTCTATTCAAACCGATGCCCTGCTTGGTTCTGATTTCCTCAGTGCCAGTGAAGCCGTCATACATTGCAGACAGCAGGAATTAAACATACATGGCCGACGTATACCCCTTGGACCAGAATCATCACTGTATGACACCTGTACAGTGATTCTGGCAGCCACAGTTGAGCTGGGACAATAGAAAATCTTATGGGGCACTGCACCACAGTTAGGAAACAACACACACATCACTATGCTGGAACCCGACCCAGGAATATATGATTACCCCACAATGCGCCAGTCCCCAAATGATCATGGACACCACCAATAAGTATCACATACCATTCCGGGTATTCAATGGCACAACGGACCCAATAACTCTTAAACCGGGAGTTCGTTGTGGCCATCTGGTGGATGTGATATCACTAGAGACACCCCCTACTACACCTAAACCAACAACAACTTCCGCTGATTTGCCGGAACACCTGCATGACATATATCTGCATGCCACAGTTGGATTGATGCAATCTCATAAACGTGACATACAGAAAATCTTATATAAACATCGCGATAGTTTCTCGGTGGGAGAAATGGACTAGGGAGAAAGTCATCTCATGCGACACTCCATTGACACTGGAAACAACCAACCCGTTCAACAACCCATTCGACATCTTCCCATTCACAAGGAGGTGGAGGTACATTAACAAGTAAATGATATGTTGTAGACAGGCATTGTAGAGCCATCAGCACCCCCCCTGGGCCAGTCCCATTGTACTAGCAGGCAAAAATGATGGATCTTTGCTGCTTTGTATAGACTACCACCGCTTTAATGATCTAAGCGTCAAGGACACTTATCCCTTAATACGGATTGATCAGGCCTTAGATTCTTTGTCCAGAGCCAAGTTGTTTTGTACCCTTAATTTAGCCAGTGGGTACTGGCTGGTAGCCATGGATGAGGCTGACAGGTAGAAGAACACGTTTGTCTGTAGAGACAGTCTTTTCCAGTTCCGCAAGATGCCCTACGGATTGCGCAATGCCCCTGTTCGAGCATCTCATTGAGCAGGTATTAACTACCCTGCAATGGGAGATCTCTCGCTGTTACATCGACGACGTAATCGTCTTTGGCCCCTCGTTTGAGCTGACTTTGTCCAACTTGGACACAGTTTTAATGTGCTTTCACAGCACCAACCTAAAGCTCAAACCCAAAAAGTGTCATTTTTTAGACAGAGCGTCGAGTTCCTGGGACACGTCATATCCGGCGATGGAGTGGCTACTCAGCCTTCAAAAACTAAAGCAGTAGCAGAGTGGCAGACCTCCACTTCAGTCACGGACGCCTGGAGTTTCCTCGGTCTCTGCCAGTACCATCATTGTTAGATCCGTCACTTTAGTGAGATTGCATCACCATTATTTAGGATCACCGAAAAGGATCGACAAATCGAGTGGACGAGTGAGTGTGAAGGTTCCTTCACAAAACGAAGAACCGTTAGGCGACCACTAAGAGGAACTTGTTAGCTGTGGTTCATTTCATCAAGTACTATAAACACTTTCTGTATGGGCACCCATTTACCATGCCTACAGATCACACCTCCCTATGCAGGTTCAGAAACCTAAAAAATCTGGAAGGACAGGTAGTGAGGTGGCAGGAATCCCTGCAGGCCTTTAATTTCAATGTTGTTTATAGACCCGGCAAACTGCATGGAAATGCCGATGCCTTTGGCAGAATTGGGCTTGAGGATGAAGAAGAAGTGGCCACCACAATGACATATACTACACAGCCATCTCCAGTGTTCCCAGAATTGTGGTGTGCAGAGTGGAACATGGAGACAGTCGCTCACGAACAAGCAACAGATGCGCAAACACAAAACATATACGCATGGATCCAGGAGGGGGTGTCCTCCTAAGGAATCTGTTACACCACTTTCTGCGATGGCAAAATACTACTATCAAAGGTATGGAGAGTGTCATATGCAAGATGACATTCTCTACATTAATAACCGAATAGTGATCTCTGAGCGTTATCGTGAAACCATTCTTCAACAACTACACAATAGCGCTGGACACCTAGCCGTCGAGCGGACCACAACAAGAATTAAACAGAGATTCCACTGGATCAGGATACACGATAGTGTGAAGGCATTGGTCGCCAAATGTGTCCCCTGCCAAAGACGCGCTGTTGGCCAGCACCATTCCGCACCCCTACAAGTTAAAATTGTTGGTGCACCATGGGAGTGAGTGACTATTGATGTGCTCGGACCCTTGAATACGATGGATGAAAGAAACAAGTACATCCTCATATTACAAAATAATTTTACGAAGTGGGTAGAAGCATTTGCTTTGCTGGACCAAGAGACATCCACAGTAACGGAGGTCCTGACTAGCAATGTGTTCTGCCACTTCAGTATGCCATATGAACTGCACTCCGACAAAGGACGTTATTTTGAGAGCCTGCTGATCTCCAAGCTCTGCAAATTGTTCCATATCGTCAAAACAAGGGCGATTCCATATCACCCCAATAGTGACGGAATGGTGGAGCAATGCAATCGAACAGTAGCAGAAATGCTGACAAAGGAAACACGCCTTGATTGTCGTGATTGGGATCTATGACTCCCATACATGCCCATGTCATACCGCACTTCGATACATTCCAGCATGAGTTATATCCCTGCTCGGTTAATGTTGGGCCATGAATTAGTCGTACCCATGGATCTGGTCATGCCCAGGATTCCAGGAGAGAAAAATTCACAATCTCTCTACATACCGCTCATGTGGCAGCGGATCGAACAGACCCATGAGCTAGTGAGAGCAACATTATCCACTGCACACCAGCGTCAGAAAACATGGCATGACCCGTGAGTGCATGGAGACCCGTATGAGGCAGGAAAAATGGATTGGGTTCATGATTCGCAATGTTCTGCAAATGTGCTGAGTAAACTGAGTTACCAGTGGAATGGCCCCTATGGGGTAGTAGGTAAGAAGTCAGACATGACATACCATATCCGTGACTCGGATGGCCTGACCTCAGTCATCCACTTCGATCAACGTAAGCCTTGTGTCAGTGATGACCCAGTGCCACATGACTCCAGTACCCAGACAGATGTCTCTATGGAAAGAAGTATTCCCGACATTAGTCCCGAGCACCGCGGTGCCAGTTCGACCCCTCTCCTACCAAGTCAGGAGTCGGGTGAACATATGACTAATGCTGAGGATGATGACGAGATACGTGCTCGCCATCTCCATCCTCAGAGCAGGTCTACAAGATCTGGAAAGTCGTATCTGAAGACTTTCTCGTTTGTGCTGTCCAAGGGGAAGGATGGAAAAGTTGTTACGCCAACCTCTTCCCCTCTCACCCACTTCATGCTATTACCCCAATTATAGAGTTACCACAAGCGGAAGCTGAGGCTGCCCCAGGCCATGCTTCCTGTGGGGTGAAACATGTAATAAATAGCATGGGAGTGAAGAGGGTTGATGAGGCGTTGGCTTGTTTTGAAGAGCAGCAAAACTGTACAACCTAGTGTACCCTTCCAAAGTCCCAAATCGCGAGACCACCCCCACTCCAAGGTGCATCCCATCCATTGGCACCACCACCCCCACTCCAACTCGCATCGCTCGTCTATGCACCAAGTTCGGACATCACCGGTCCAGTACATTTCACACTCCACTCATCGTCTGTTGACTGTCAACCTTCAGATATGAGAGAGTCAGCTGATACAGAGGAGGTGGCATCCCGCATCTCAGTCAAACCACAACCCCCCCCCCCCCACACACACACACACACACTGCTACCCCGCCCCCACCCCTCCAGCAGACTCTCGGCTCGAATATTCTCAGTACTTAAAAACTATGACAGAGTATTAACCATCGTGTAATGAGAGATGGCACCCCTGACCACAACCGCAGTCAGAACATCATCCCAAGTCACAGAAAGCCAGGAGCATGCAGAGCATACTTGCCCGCAAGCCTGGATATGTCAATTCATCATTGCATGAACATTACATACCTACCCGGTTATATAAATGTATAACAAGGACATTCAACATCATCAACAACATAGATAGCATGCACCTACCTAGCTTTTGTAACAGAAAAAGCTAGAGACACCTTTTTGCACAACATTCCCTCCCGAACGAATGCGGGGAGTTCATCACTTTCTGCAACCCGACTTTTCTGCAATAGAAACAGACTCGGCATTCCGCAGCTTGGAAACCTGGATCTGCCCAAATCGCATTACAACAGTGTCACACAGCAACCCCAACTTCCCTACAATAGAACACCACCACCATCAACATGAGTCAACATTTTCCGCAAACACCTCTTTATCCGGTATGCGGAAAACTGATCATACGGAAAGGAGGAACAACACCGCCGCCATCTACAGTATGCACCTTGGGGATTCCCTCACCCCCCCCCCACCCCACCCCACCCCCGGAAACGTCGTACATAAACAACTAAACTATCACACGTCAATCACACGTAATAACAGTCAATATTATTAAGAGAGCAAGATGTCGGCAGTCTGTCGTTGGTATCAAGTAGTAATTTACTACTGAACAGAAAATCGATATTGGTTGATTCAAGTATGACAGCCCCCTTCTTGGTCATCCATGCTTTAAAGTAACTCTGTCCCATCTCCAGACTCGGCCATTACAGAGCGAAATACAACATGTCCGATAAAGTTGACACCACAAACACGCAGTATTCCCCCTCCCACTGTTATAAAAACTTCACACTTCACGACAGCACAAGGATCATCTGCAGATAAACAGCCACGCGTATCAATCAAATTCACCAACATGACAGAGACACAGACACTCAGGATGACTGTATTCACAATCTCCATATGACGGTATCATAAATTGTAAAACTGAGGCACGCATTTTCCGAGCTGTACTGTGATAATTAAGTTTGGCCTAGGTGAGGTGAGACTAGGCCTACCCACTGAAGAGGATGCTTGGCAGTCCACCCACCCGGAAAATATGGTCCAACTTCGCGGGATCAGTAGACTTGGTTTCCGCAAGACATGGAGCTGTTTAAACCAAACAATAAATTACAGTCAGCTATACTGTCCTAAATTTGATTGAGAACACGACTGTTCTACCGCATATACAAATCATTAGCACGCAGGCTGATGAAGCAGCATCAAAACTTCGACAGTATAACATCGTTGAGAATTTCAATTTTTCTCTTACCTACATATTCCAGCCACTAATCAACACGGGCTGGAATAAATTTACTACACACAAGAGGCACCGCATGTATAAGATTATGCGAATATAAAGGGACGCTGTTCTGAGGAACAGAATAATGAAAACATATATTTCCATTTTTCGCATCAACTACGAGCAGTCAGCAGGGTCAAAACTCCACCATTACATACAGATTGCCTAAGTTTCCAATCAACCACATGCTTTCAAAACAAGAATCACGTGATCATCCCTTCTAATTTCCAGTAAATTGGAGCAAAGGTTATAAACAAAAGAACCACCCTACGCATATCTACCACAGCATGATGGAGGAGGCGAGAGGTTGTGAATCAGGGCCAGGCCGCTGACGTAATCATGCTCTCCCACACCCCATCGGGCATTCCAGCCTGAAATTTGAACAGGCGAGTTTATAAGCATCCAACTTGAAAACACTGCTTCACGCTAATTAAAAGGTGAGCTTCCACAGGAATAAGTAGTTCCAGATTTTAATGTTGATCGGAGACCCGATTTCCCGCTGAGTGGGGATGAATGCGACTATCCTTCCTTCTTATATTTAAATTTCCTTCTTCCTACGAAGGGGATATATATGATTCGACTCCAGGAGAATAAAAATTAAATATTTCCATATTTGGCAGAACCGACTCAATCTAAAAACTTTCGGGTGTGGTCATCCGCACTCCTGTGACGTCACCAAAAAGTATAAAAGGAGGAAAGCGCACACTGAAACTTCATCTTCCTATCAAACTCGACACTAGGGAAGATCGAGCATTAGGTTACTTTTGTGTCGCAAACCAAATTCTGCAGTTTTCTTATTATTACTTTATTATCTTATGTTATATTGGCCAGGAGAGTTATGAAGAGTTAGGAAAGTTTCAATTAGGTTAGTGCAGTTCCGCAAATCACCATCATGCAGGAATAATATATCACTTGCAGAAGATCTCGCCTTGTCCGACAGCTCGGAAGAATTTGCACCTGCTCGCCTTGGAAAGAAGTATCTGTGTACAGCTGTATCGCATAACGGACAGCCATGCAAGCATGCGTTTTCCAGAAACTCGGACTTGAAGCTTCACATCAATCGCAGCCATTTATTACAGAGCGCATTATGTGTGGACTGCAAATACCTGTATTCAGCTACTTGGTATGGTGTAACGCACACGTTATCTTTAAACAGTGTGTGTTAGTTGTGACATTAAAACCTGGTGAACAGAATGAGGACATAGATATCCTCGCTCCATGTTTCAAAAATAGACTTCCACTTACCGTGATTCCAATGGGAAGAATGGCCAAAACGAAACGCACAAAACGATGACAAACTGACTTTCCACAATTAGATAGACCTTCAACATCTGCAACACAGCCAGTCAGCACAAGGACTCCAGCACCCATCACCACAACATCGGCTGCACCCACAGGAACAGCACCAGCAACCCCTGCAGCATCGGTATTCACACCAACTGTAGTTTCTACACCGGCAGCACAGGCAGTGACAACACCAACAGCACGCAGCACCACCACACCATCCGCATCCGTGATAGGCCAGCCCATATCAGTAGTAATAACCACTCCTGTGAAAATTTATGAACCAGTTTTACAGGACATTTCAGACCATTCAATATCTCCATGCAGTTTAGTTATCGATGAGGAGATAAGCCTCACGATAGCCATCATCACCACCGTCACACCGCAGACCAGCACACTGACATCCACGCACAGCACCATCCTGCCCAAGATCCTGCCATTAGAAAGCCTACTATGCTAGACAGACCATATTCGAGAAATCGCAGACTGGCTCACCAACCAGAAATCCGAGTGGTTCCGAGAACGTCCGCGAGTAAGCTAATCAAGGCTGTGAAAGTAAGAAAGTTATCCACAATCACTGCAGCAGCATCGATGCACAGCATCATCGCATCATTTAGCTACCATGCAGCCAGCACCACCACCACTACCGTCAGCAATCTCGAAGCCACCACCAGTCTTCTGCTACACCATCATCGCCACCACCACCAGTGCATCCATAAATACATCTACAGCTTTATCCAACTTAAGTACCACCTACCTAGGCAACATAGATAATGAGATATTGGCATCGGAGGACCACCCACCACGACCGTCTAGTATGAGTCGTGGAACCCCGACTCAGTGGGGAAATTTCTCTGCAGACGTTTGTGGACATTATTGTCGTGGATGCAGCAGAATGTGTGAATAGGTGTGCGGAAAATTGAACCATTATTGTTTTACTATTTTTGAAATATTTTTCTTATTAATATATATGTTTTTATAATCGAAACCCTGTCCCTTGGCTGACTATGGTCATCCTACACAGCTATGTACAATTCTTGCACAGCTGTGTCTCACAAAAATAATCACTGCGGTTACCTGTGTTTCAAAAACGCTGTGTGCGACGTAAGTACACAACACACCATAGCGAATATGTCTTTACTCCAGTCATGCCATCCCAGCTATTGCTGGGGCTGCCTGATGAACTAGTTTTTACTTTATTAAAATGCTATTTTTCTTATTATTTCTCTTCTCGTGTCTGTACGTTGAGATGGATTGCGGATAGCGAGAGCTATCCGTGCGGACCCGCCAAAACAGGCCGCACTGTATGCATCTCTTTATATATCCAGAATGCATACGTAATTTCATATTACTGTATTACTGTATGTTTTAACACATATATATCTTTCCTATATATATTTTTATATAGCTAAGTTTGATTCAGGTACGTTGAAGCTTGGGCATTCTCGGCAGAACTATATTTATCCGTCACCGAGAGAACGCCCATGCGAGCTATTGTTTTAGCCAAATCAGGGTATTAAAACGAATAAAAAGCTTGCACTACGAAATAAAACAAACAAAAAAAGAAAAGACCTGAAAAAATAATTCCAGGTCAAAAATCAAAACTAAAAGTATGCCTCCCTCCCGAACGCTTTCGCACCTCTATGTGCTCTTCTCTGATAACTACACGTCTCTCACGTCACTACTCCTCTCGGCTATGTGCCTACTCGAGAAGTCTATAATTCTCACCTAGCGTGCTCCTGTGCGTTCAATCCGTGAAGCATTGATGGGTGTCAAACCAGGAGGGGGTGGTGTAGCACAAGCTGGGTATGGGATGACCGCCCCGGGTACGTTCCAAGCACGCCCCCATGAGTAGGATAGTACACATGTATAAAGCCCTATGATAGAGGTTTTGTTAAAATGGTTAAGTCCGTAAGAACATGTAGCGCGCATGCACGCACAACAGAGCTTCCCTGGCAACACATGTCAGTATTGGGAGAGAGTGTATGCTTATAGTGTACCGAGTGGGTACTAGTGATTTCTTTACATCACACTATTCTCGTGGTTCTTGGTACCAATCAGGATTAGAATGAAAGAGGATTTCAGAACTTTTTACCTTTTTAAAGTCGGACCGGAAATGGCCGAGTTATCCTTAAATGGCTCACTTAAATTATTTTCAAAATATTGCTTTGACGCCGTGATCGCGTGTATGCATTAAATGAATGGGGAATGCGCTGTTCACGTGATCGCCACGTCACCCTTACTAGCTGCACACTGATTGGCTACTGCTCGCCCTGCCTCTGAGGTCACGAGTAGTATAAAAGGAGCCAAAAATCGAGAATCAAGAGCACTTCAGCGTGGATGCCGACACGACAGCAAGACTGCTGGACCAGCGCAGTGCTAGACGTGAGAGAACTGCTGACTGACTGTGGTGCCTACATCACAGCAGTGCCTTTCGGAATTGAGATCTCCTGCGCCAGTGAGCAGTCTTGAACATCCGTGATACGAATTTTGGAAGCTCTCGGACGGCCATCCGAGGGCAAATTAATTTAATATAATGACTCCCTTTTCCGGAACACTCACAGAGGAGCTTCTTGCAGATGGGCATTGCGGGCTTGATGTAGAGCCGAGGTGATTCTTGGTGGATAACTTGCTGGATCTTCTGGACCACGCTGAAAAGTGGTATCAAACTTCTGCGCAGCATATGGTGTGTTAATTAACTTTTAGACCACAGTCTGCTGGGACTGCCCGGTGCATCGTAAGAGCTATGCGACATATCCTGCACGGTGTACCCAGTTAATGTACATGCATATTTAATTACCATTATAGCCCTCTATGTTATGGGAAATTTTCAAACTACCATCGCGGGATGGAAACTTTATAACACACTGTGTAAATTTATGTAATCAGTTATTCTGACTATCTAATGGACATCTATCTATAACTGTTCTGCTTCACCGTCTTGAGAGTGAGCTGCATCAACAGTCTGCTTGCGGAAATCTTCCCTGCATTTGGTATCATGCCATCTCGCGCTACTCAACTGTAGCGTATCCATTTCCGTGATTTATGAACTCTTACTGTACCGATGACCAATGGGTACTCAAGTAACTATACTATTGTACTATTCGTTATTTCCGTAATAGTTACTGATGACCAATAGGTACCTACCCGGTCTTACAGACCGCATTTTTATATTTTCGGTTTCATACTGTATATATAACCTTTATTTCTGTGTGCTTACAACTAACAAGCACCCTAAGATATTATGACCTGATATACTGTCAGCACTGTATTAGTTAGTTATGTATATGGCAAGTAGCCATCCTAGTTATTCTGTTTTGTTTGTATATGAAAACTCTAGGACACAGTACGCTAGGCAATACTATACAGCAACATTATATCCGCATCACTACTACCCTCGGCATCAATTTTACACTCAGGTCACTGATCATGCTCACCATGCTCGAACCTGACATGTGACCGACTAAACCTGGTTATTCTAGCTCGATAGGATAGGTTTAAAGTAGTTAGGGACAATCTCTCTGTAAGAGACACATTGTGTACGCCTCTTTTCCAGCTGTAGTGGATATGTAACACCACACACTGGCTAGATTGTATAAAATTGGCCAATTAACTTAGGGCCTCTTATTAATATCGAGTAATTGTATCTTTCTGCACTCCTCCAGCCACATGGCTTAATAATTGTCTGGACTCCCAATCGACACGTTGGCAGGATCCGACTCTGGACAACTATTGGGGTTTCCGAGCAGTGATACCTAAAGTGTCGATTTACATACACTCCCCCAGTATCTTGGGATACCAGTTAGTTTAGATTCCCCCGCCAATGTAGGAAGCACTGCGAAAAGAAATTATAGTATGTAACACCGGCCTGCAGTGCATCTCTGGACGTTCTGGAACTTAACCCTAATGACAGGTGAAATGCTAATTCAGTAACACACAGGTGACGGACAAGACGCAGATCTCCATCCAACTCGTTATGGTGACTGGGTGAGGTCTTAGAACCCACACGCCATCACGGGAAGATCACTAGAGATGGATATCTGTCTTTTACTCCCCACCATAAATACTATTGCACTTTCTAAACTGCTTATGTGAACTGTAAATTGTCCTAGTGATGTTATATATGGTTATGTTGCAATGGTGACCGGATCGTCATATGATTCGGGAGCTGTCGCTCCATAACATGTATGCATGCTGTCTTTCTGAGGAAGATGCTATGCGGGGCAACCTTCGGGAAGCTGGACATTTTCGCCAGTTAGACATATGTGTCAATAGATAGGTAGAAATCCCTTCCACTTGTGGCCAAAGCTTGGAAACGCATCTAACAACTAAAGGATAGGTTAGACTTTAGCAGAAGGCCCGCATAAATAAAGCGGCAACTACCAATTCGGTATCTTTGGACTTACACAAGACGGTGACCTATGAATTCTTCGGAAATCATCAGACCCGTATTCACCTAAACCAGCGTGCATCACATTAATTATGGTTTCACTAGGATTAACCATTGCACATAGCTTTTTATTTGAACAAAAGAGTTGCCCTTTTTGCCAGCTCTTTTCCTCCGCATCGGCATTGAAGGCATTTTCATGTGACTTTCCTCTCGCAACAATAATATTTTATATGTGTTAGGAATATAATCGGTTTATATTAAACTATTCAAGTAGCCTCGTTGCGATGCTCCCTTGCGGGGATACCTCTGCGGATTTACGAATCTGTGTGGTACCTTCGGCGAGCCCACGTAGAAAGAACACCAGTTGCTTCTATGTACTGTATTATTTTTGCTCATTCACTAGCAATTGAGTAGCATTGTTTGTATAAGTTATTTATTTTAATTATATCATCATGACCAGACTTTTAAACTAGTTAATGGACCGACATACCGGTAACACGAACAGTTGGGATGACACCGTGAGATTCAATCTCGGCGGCAAGGGTCGCACGGCCCCACTGGAACGTGATTGTTCCACCGGCTCTAGAAGCCTATCTGTGTACCTTCCGGAGTCACGAACAGGATCCGTAACACCGAGAACCGTAGCTAACCAGCCCTCCCGCGCATCCTGTACATGCGGTGCAACGGAGTGGAGCAACATAACGAACCAGTGCGTACCCCCGCGAGCTACATAGGGGGGTGTTGTACGATTTTCCGTATTTGGCCTCTTACGGGAAATGGCTCATGGACTATTTTAAAATAATTTGATTTGGAGCTGCCCCAAGTCGCATGAGTTTCAAAATATTTAACAGTTTGCGCGTATTGTTACATTGTAATAGCGATTCTGTAGTTATTGTTCAAATGGTTAAAATTGGTTGACATGCGCCTACAAAGTGTGTGCGCGTGCGTGTGCATGTGCGTGCGGTTGCTTGCGTGTGCGTGTGTGCGTGGTGCGTGTCTGCATGCTTGAGGTTAGGGTCTTAACTAGAAATGGGCGGGGAATGATTAGAAATATATCACTTCATACACAGTTACATGGGGTATCATAACACATGGCATTTAGAGCCAGGGGATGGCGGGACTCTTTAACTATATAACGGTTTACCCACTGAGAGATAAGAAACGACAGATACAAAAGGAATATTCTGTTGAATATTTTGAAACTAAATTGACTGGGATATTTTCTTGCATACTTTAACAATTTACTTGACACTCCCTCACACATGTGAGGAAAATGTGCTGCCCGTGGGAATTTAGTAAGAGCCGAAATAATAGAAACGCGTAATCTCAGCGATGTGTGTCACCTGAATGGCCTTTTCCAGCCCGTCTCTAGCTAAACTCCACCCACGCCTCCCTCGTGTTGAGATCGGTCGATCTCTGAACTCTCTGACTATCAATGTCCAGAAAACCATACAGGTAAGCTATTGAATATGTTGGAACTAATTTTACTGGGCGCTGTTGCTGCCTATGGCAGCAACAGCGTCCAGTCAAATTAGTTTCAAAATATTCAATAGCATGTTTATTAAATGTTAAAAACATACAATTCGTACAACGTGTCGGAAAGAGTTAAAGACGGACCAAATAGAATCATTTATGACGTAATCATTATGACGTCATCCTAAAAGCCAGTTAGCTGATTATGACGTCATATGACGTCAGGTTGATAGATGGACACTCTGGAAAGGTGGATTGTCCTTTTGAAAGCTTTTTGTGCATTAGAACATTTAGCTTAGGAGGTCTCTGTACAAACTTGAAGTCATTATTGTCTTCAAATAATATAAATCCTTCGATATCAAGTCCAGAAGTCTTGGTTCACTTTGGATCTGGGCCCGGTTTCACGAAACTTCTTAAGTTTTAAAACTTAAGCAAAACAAATTTGCTGAGCTGGGAAAAAAATCTTACGGTGTTTCTCGAAACGCGCTAAGCTCAAAACGTGATTTGCTTAGTTTAGCAAACTTTTAAGCACGGAATCGCAAGAGAAAGGACGGTGAGTCGGGTACAAGCCTATACTATGACGCAAATCCGAGTTTTACCAGGGCTCTGCTAAACAGGTGCTTTCAGTCAGGGGACACTTTTTCTATATGACTTATGTTGGTCACCACCCGTCATTACCTAGTTTTCATTACAGCGTATTTTCAGCATTTTGTGAGATTGTTGTAAAATCCCAGAGGTCATTGTGACGCCATAAATATGACATCGTAGTCTCACACCGCTCACAGCTATCGGATGACGTATGCGCTGTTTATTATCATTGAGCCATTTCGGACATTACGACGTCGCACCAATAAATACTGGTACAACACACAATTGCAAATTAAAATAATTCTTCTCGGTGTTTCAGCAATCTGTTTGTTATAAATATATTATAGTTTTTTTCACGCAGTTTTGGATCACTTACCTAAAAAATAGTTCCTGTCAATTATATATTTATAGAATATTTTAAATCAAAAAGATTAGATTTTGATGACGCACATTTGTGCTTTATGTATATCGCTATTGCTTCCTTCCCTATGCGAACACAGCCTATTTCGTCAAAATCTGCCTGGTAGCGTTAACGTCACCATTTTCTCGCACTGTCTGCCAGGTAGCACTACGGTCATCACGTGATCTCCCTGTCCACCAGGTAGCACCGCCGTCCAGTCCGGGACTATCTCCCAGCAGTGTGAATGCAAACCGATACATCGGATACATAGTAACCTACATAGTACACGGAATAGTTAAACAGGATTAGGCAATGAGAGAGAGGCCTAAGATATAGTGATCGGAAACTGCTGATGATCCGGAACTGCCGTACCCACTGTATCTACAAATTCTTGCCTTTAAAAATAAGACAAGATTAGCAGACTAATTCACTAAATTGTAGGATAGCTAACGCACATTTTGTCAGACAAGTATTGTAATGTAAGCGCCAATGTTCATCTCATCTAATGAAAATATATTATTATTATTTCTTATTACCACGTTTTTCGAAGAAAAGTGTGGATTATGCCGTGCAACACGTGTGCGTGCGTACGTGCGTGCGAGCGCGCGCGAGCGGCGGGCGGGCATGTGTCTGCGCTCAAAAATTTATTGTAACGCATGTCTTCCGAAACCGTTGGACGGAATTCAACCATATAAGTGTGTAGTGCAATTGGACATTTACATTTGGCTCCGCTCCCTGAGCGTGTGGGGATGGCGGAGTGCTGTGCGTGCGCGGAGTGGGTGGGGTAGGGGCGGGGAGGGGGTTTTGGGGTTTAAAATTTCCAAGCGGTTAACGTGGGGGTTTGCGATGACTCATCATCGACCGAACAAGCTAGTTTATCTTGTGGTCAGCAATATATCTCGAGAGCAACAGCTTTATAGAAACAATTTTTGGGGTGAGTGTGATGAATCAGGGATGTGGCGTGGTACCAGTCACGTGGTTGGGTGGGGGTGGTGGGTTAGACGGCGGCGTGTGATGTGTTGGGGATCAAACGGCCAAATATCATAAGCATTCCTTCTATCACCCTTTCTCTTCTGAAACCATTTGTTGAACTCCAACCAAATTGTTATACCCATGTGCATGGGGTAGGTTCGGGCCGCCAAAGCTGATGAAAGTGATGGGGGATTTGCGATTGGCTAATTAAATCTAACAGATGTGGGGAAGTGGTGGATAAACCAGACACAATCCGACAGGAACTCTACTATATATAGTTCGATCTCTTTTAGAATGTATTTGCTTTTATACGAATCAATTTAATTGATTAATTCGTGAAATGATTACTAATTCGGAGGTGCGGCTAACACGGTTAGCACTACCCTGATAACCAGAGGGACTACAACAGTAACAGTGGCATCGGCTACGCATTAAAATTATTATTAGAGCCTATATAGTATTATTTGTTTATTTCATATGCCACTATACCAGTGAAAGACATGAGTGTATGGATTTGTAGCATAGTTAAAGCTCCTCTTTAACGTCGGGAAAATGCAACAAGAACTTGCTCGGACTATGCCTGAATATACCTGTGACGTTTCACTATTATGACGTCATAATTGATGTTCATTAATGCTAAAATAGCATTCATCACGAAGTTAAAAATGCCTTATTAGATCGCTTTGTCGGTCTTTCTAAATCGGCTGAAAAGGATAGTTAAAGGCATGAACGATACTGGGACGGTATTTTATGTGCATAATATATGTCAAGCGGATTCTGCTGATCCCTGAATATTTTTTCGGGCGAATCATGCCTTCTATCAAATGTTGTTTTTCACGGCGGCCATATTTATCTGACTAATTTTGAACTTAAGACTGCTCTATACCAGTCTTAAGAAAATTACGTTTTTTCTTTAAAATTGTGTAGTTTTGAGCTTAAGATTTTTCGAGAAACGCATTTGTAGTGATTTAACAAAATAACTACGAGCTAAGCAAATTACTAGACTTAAGAAGTTTCGTGAAACCGGGCCCTGGTGTTTTGCCGCCACCCCAAATTTTTTCGTTTAAGGAATGGTTGGCTGATCTTGACACTCAGCTCGTCATTTCATTGCTTTTCGCAGTTGGTTGTCCGTGGTGATTGATTTTGCTCTTAATAGCCTTTGTTGGAATATACTTTTGTATTTCTGTCTGTAAACTGTATTTCTTTGAATTTAAGGTGTACCACAGGCTATCTGTATCCATGCCGTTGGCAATTTCAAAATTATTGGATAATTTGTTGGTATATATTGACGGTTTCCAGCCTAATTGAATCCCTTCTTACATTGTTTAAGAGCAACCTGTCTTCACGAAAGCAGCGCGTCTCAGTTAATCAAGAAACATCTCTAATGAGACACATATAAACAGGTGTCCCCCAAGGTTCGGCACATGGTCCACTCTTATTTTCAGTTTATATAAATGATATCACAGACTATCGAGAGCATCTTAAGATCACACGCCGACGCCACTGCATGATGCTGCTCCAGTGCATCAGCCAGCGAAATAGAGAAAAACTAAACAGCGACTTAAACTTAATTTCTGCATGGTCCAAACAATGGTTAGTCATCTTCAATGCTACAAAAACCGTGAATTTAACTATAACAAATTCACATACCTTCATATCCCCAGATACCTTTTTTAAAATAATACACGATTATCATCAGTACAATTCAGTAAGTAGCTTGGCGTAACCATTTCAAACGAGTTAAAATGGACTGCTCACATAGAGCAAATATCAAAGAGAACTGCAAAGAGCTCATGCAACTACCATGAGGCAAATGAAGCATACTTTAAGCAGGAACACTTTATCCAAAATCTACACCGCATATTTACGCCCTGTGCTCGGATATAGCACCGATGTTTGGGATGGTTGCTCTCGCCGGGATTCAAAATAAAGCCATGAGAATAATAACTGGCTTGCCAAAGTATACACCTTTAGAATTCATTTATAAAGAGACTGGCATAATTCTCTTACACGACCGTCGTAAGCAAAAGAAACGTTTATTATTCTATATAATCGTACAAGGAGATTGTCCCGATTATATAATAGATATCATTCCTAGAAGAGTAGGTGATGTCACCATAACCTTAGAAATTCAGAAGATTCTATTCCACCATCTTGAAATATTAAAAAAAAATCTGTCATGCCCAGTGTTATCCAGTTGTGGAATAACCTAGACATAACACTAAAATCAGCTACCTCAGTTTCGGTTTTCAAAACAAATCTTACAAAAACTTATCAAATCGTGCAAGACCAATTCACCACATACATTTATTTGGTAAAAGACGCGAAAATATTACAACATGCAAACTAAGAAATAATTGCAGCCAACTAAACAATGATCTGTACAGATATCACCTACTTGAACACCCCAACTACTCTTACTGTCAAAGCCCAGAAACCTCTTATCATTACTTTTTTAATGTTCAAGATGGGCAAATGAAAGACGCAATTTATTTGATGCCCTTTATAATATTACCCCAAATATTTCCATGGACATTTTCTTGCAGGGAAGTAATAAATTTTCTACTGAAATTAATGAAGATAAGATTCTCTCTCCCCCCCCCCCTCCCCTCCCCCCCCCCATCTCTCTCTCTCTCTCTCTCTCTCTCTCTCTCTCTCTCCCTCTCTCTCTCTCTCTCTCTCTCTCTCTCTCCTCTCTCTCTCTCTCTCTCTCTCTCTCTTTCGCTCGCCCGCGCGCTTGCCCGACCGCCCGCTCGCCAGCCCACCCGGCCGCCCGACCGCCCGCCCGCCCGCCCGCCCGCCCGCCCTCACTCCCTCCATCCCCCTCCCTCCTCTCTCTCTCTCTCTCTCTCTCTCTCTCTCTCTCTCTCTCCCTCCCTCCCCCAAAGAGGGGCGCTGGATCCAAACGCGCACGCACGCACACACGCACCGCGCCGGCCTCGCCTCACTCACAAGGTGATCGGGGTGTGTGTGTGTCTTTTTGGGGTGTGGGTGGGGTGTGTGTATGGGTGCATCTATGTCATAAGAGGCTGGACGCCCCTGGTATACTCATTGGACTTGACATCTGATAGAGATGATTTCCCCTGTCAGGACTTGACATCTGGTAGCGATGTTTGCCCTTGTCAGGGCTTGACATCTGGTAGAGATGTTATAACAGGGATAATGGTCACTCGAACGAAGACGAAATATGCAGCATGCTGGGAAACCACGTGACGCATTAAAAAGCGTGAAATTAGCTCCACCGCGCTTAGTACGTGGTGCTTGGAGATGGATTTTGGTTCTGTATTTCTTGTAGCGATGGTGATAATGATGATGGTCGTGTGGTGTGGGTGATTGGGTGTGGGTGTGGGTGTGGGCCATATTGGTGAGGTAGGTCACGTGAGGCCCGCACTACGAGTGGTCAGGCCGTGGGTATAATTCGGAGCGCATGCCCGAACAGCGTAGTACGTGCGCGTCTAATGCGGCGGAACGAGGGGATTGAGGACGGAAGGATACGGTATATCGCTTTCCCAAATCGTTTTACCACTATAGATACTATTCGAGTATACTGCATTTGGTGTGATAATGGGTGTACATTTAGAAAACGGTAAGATAGGGCGATAGGGAGGGAGGGAAGGGGCACGCGGGTGTGAGGGACGGAGGGTGGTGAGTAAGAGGGGAAGGGAGGGAGGCGGAGGCGATGAAATTAAGATGTACTATAGCGATTAGAGAGTATAGATACATGTTCAAATACCAATATGAACGCTGGGTGGTTGAAACCCCGTGTCGCGCAATTGTGCTAAGTGGCGTTATAATAGGCGAATGCCTATGGTATTTTAATTAGTGTATGTCCTTATCAGACATGAGTGTGGTTATGTGAACGTGCACAGCCCTGATCACGCTCGTTAACTTCACGTCACGAAACACACACATGGCATTTATGTATTTAACACAATTCGTTTTATATGTCAAATAGATGATATTTTGGCATTTTTTCCTGCGTATTTTGGCATGCGTTGAATGGAATGCACTACACCGATTTGGAAAAAATTATTTTCACGGTGGTCCCTCGCATTTGAAAGGTGTTGCCTCGCCTTCGAAAGGCATTCTTCCAAAGGCGTCCCCTTGCCTTCCAAAGGCATTCCCTCGCCTTTAGGCATTCCTTCGCCATCCAAAGGCGTTCCCTCACCGTCGAAAAGCGTTCCCTCGCATTTCAACGGCGTTCCCTTGCCTTCCAAAGGCATTCCCTCAACTTCGAAAGGCGTTCCCTCGCCTTTGAAAGGCGTTCGTGATAGAATGCACGGCTGTTTTATTCGCCAATTTTAATTATTATACAACGTAGGCCTATAAAACAAAGCCGATCGTGGGAACTTTTCACAGCTATTTCTCATGAAATAGAATTATTATCTAATATCTATTTGTTGGGGTTGTAATTATCACTTTTAATACATAGTAGGCATAAACTACTGCAATAAAAAGCTAGGCTTACTTATTAAAACGAGCACTGGGAGTAGACTCATAAGCGCGTCCCATGACCGCCAGCCCATAGGGACTTGCCGCGGCCGAATTCACTATACGGAATTCCCAAGTTCAAGTTCAAGTTAACTTTATTTCTCCTAGGCTATTACAATAGTATATGGGGTCGCAGTTATTACGCATGCAATATGCATGGCAGCGGAGATATTTTACATATAACATGGATTATAATGTGTTTATTTCATGCTAGCTGTGGGAAGCCTGTGCTCTGCGGCAGTTAATAACTAGACAATTTGTTATGGCAGCGGAGATAGAATATATGCAGTTAATTATATAATGCGCTATAATAATATACATTATGGCGTACACAACAATACGCATACGTTCATATTAACCCTTCGAGCCGTGCTTTCCCAGAATCACAGTTTCAACGTAACTGTACAGGAAAACTGTTTAATATTTTGAAACAGATTCGACAGGAACATGTTTCTGTTATAAACAGCAACAGCTCCCAGTCAGGCCAGCTTGAAAATATCCATCAGAATATAGTGAATGATTTTGGTGGTAGCCTTTTGGTTTGGAGGGGTTAATGTTCAGTATATTATACAGTATATTAATGTTACTGGAGCCTTTGGCCCAGTTCAGTGAATTTCCTGTTGGGCGAACATTGGGTGCTTCAGAATGATAGTCAATGAACTTCAAGAGCATATAAGAGCAACATGTACATAATGATTGCGGGGGTAGAGTAGGCCTATTAGCAGTACAGTAAAATGCATGTATGTAATATGTTTAATTGTCGTCGTCGCTGTCGGTGTCAGCTGGTAAACATTTGGCATTTTTTTAAATACTAAATATATACACAGTTTTATTAGAACAGGCACATTGCGTATAGTTAATAAATTCATTTGATTTGCCTTGGTTGAAATTTGTGGTAAAGTACTGAGGAATGTATTTTGATCGCTCATCATCGTATTTTCTGCAGGCGTACAGAAAATGATCTTCGTCGTCTATTCCATTGCAGATCCTAGACAATCGGTCATTTTTTTCCAATATTTTACGTTTCAAATTTCAGTTTGTGATTTAGAGTCCAGAAGTGAAACAAGGTTACGGTTATGGTTAGGGTTAGGGTAGCCATAACGCGTCCTTAAATGGTAGATTCGTACGATAACTTTCATACACAAAGTATTCTTTAATTTCTTTATATAAAGTTAATCTGGTAGACGCACCAATTTCCCGTCTCCAGTGTGCGAGGTATTGATTTTGCAATTTTTCTTTTGTGACTTTAACAATATCATTGTATCAATATAGTCCTGATTCATTAACTGCTCTTGGCCTATAGCTTGAGGAATAGATGTGATACACGCTATAGCCACTTAGAGTTAAAGTTAAATTTTGTAGTAGTACTACGAACCCATCTTGTGTTAACTTGTGGTAAAACCGGCCAATACTTCCTGTGCAGTTGTCGTGAGGACTGTCTATTTGCAGGTTAAGAGAAGACTATTTTTGAAAATTTACCGCTGAAATGACTGGCTCGGTTACCGAGCCAGTCATTTCAGTGATAAATTTTCAAAAAATATAGACTTTCTTGACCATTAACCCTTTAATCGTTAAACCGGTCAAAAAACACCTCTTAAAAAACGATTTTCCTAAATTGTATTTATAAATTTGCGGGGAAAAACCCTAGTCTTTTCTTTTTCTTGGCCAGCAATTGGTCATTCACTGAGCAAAAATTTCAATTTGCTTGAAAACTCTTGACAAATTAAAGGCTTAGTTGTTGTCGCTTTTTAGCACTTTGAGGCGCGGATTCACACACGAGAGGGTTAATTGACAAAAGAGGGCGCTTCGAATGACTATCCACGCGAAGTCGAATGGCGGGCTCACATTGTATAACTGAACACCTGCTTTAAATAGTTCTGTAAATATATATTTAAAGTCCGATATTATGTCATGCTGACGAAGATGGAATGTGCATTCACAGACATGCATTAATCCACGTTTTCTGTTGCATATGTCTGGATAAATGTGATTTTAAAATCACAGCGAACGATATTTCGTGATGTTGTTTGTATTTCCCTCCAATGATTCGGTCTCATTAGGAGCACCGCGACGCTATACAACGTTGCTGCAAAATATATATCTTGATCTGCCTGATCGGGATTTAGCAGTTCTTGAGTCTCATAGTCTTATGACGTATTTCACATCACAGTTCTCTTGCAAAACACCGCGCGATATAACCCATATGAGCGATATACCACATATTTACCCTATAGTGTGTTATATGGTAGGGGGTGGGGCGCGGGGGGGAGGGGGAGTGGTGGTAGTGGGATGGGTGGACGAAAATTCAAAGTCCTGTGCTATATGCAGCTTTGATACTTTGACCTCATACAAAGATCAACATGAGGTCAGTACACATCTGCATCTGAAATCGGTTGAGCATATGCCGATGAGACCGCATTATGCTGCTCTAGTACACCGTCCATCGAAATAGAACGAATAACGATATAAACCTAATATCTGCATGGTCAAAGAAATGGTCAGTACTCTTTAATCCCTCGTGTGTCAACTTAACCATTTAGTGGTCAAACTGACCAAAACAACTTTTCAATGGTCCTCAGACATGGCTATTTGAAAGGCCTAAAGAAGAGTATTTTTGAATAGTTACCACAAGAATGACTGGCTCGGTAACCGAGCCAGTCATTCTAGTGGTAACTTTTCAAAAACTCTTCTCTCGGCCTGCAGATAGACACTGCTTAAGTAAAAACCTTAATTTTCTTTACTTTTACCCCTTTAGCGGTCAAGCCGGCGAAAAAGAAATTCAGTGGCAAATTTACAAAAATAGTCTTCTAAAATTAAAATATCTTGAAAAAAGTTTAGCATCAAAATGTGTAATTGATATATCAAGTATTTTAGCACTTTGAGGCGCTGGTGACTCGCGAAGGCTTAATGCTACAAAACTGCCGAACTATCTATTACAAATTCACCTAGATTCATATCCCCAGATATCTGTTTAAATAATATACTCTTAGGTTAATAATCTCAAACGACCTACAATGGAATATACTGTACAGATCAAATATCAAAAAAAGCCGCAAAAATCGTGGCAACCATGCGACAAATGAGATACACGTTAAGCAGGAACAATTTATCCAAAATTTACACTGCATATTTGCGCCCCGCGCTCGAATATAGTAGTGAGGTTTGGGATGGTTGCCACAGCTGTGATGCTGAAAGTGATTCAAAATGAAGCCATGGGAATAATAACTTGCTTACCTATAGGTATACGCCCTTACAAATCCTATATGAAGAGACTGGCCTAATCCACCGTTCCAGTTTTAGCTTTGCCCTGTCCAGCTCTAGCTAAGCTCCACTCATACTTCGCCGTGTTGGGATCGATCGATCCTCGAATTCCCCGACTATCAATTTCCTGAATACTATGCAGGTAAGCTGTTGAATATTTTATAACTAATTTGACTGGGTGTTGTTGCCGCCTATAACAGCGCCCAGTCAGATTAGTTTCCAAATATCCAACATAATATTTATTAAATAGTAAAGACATACAAATAGTCCGTCTTCAATTACGCGTTCGTAACGTACTTATCTACGCCATTCATGAGGTGATAATTACGTCATTGATTATGATGTTATTCTACACGTCATGTAGTTAGTTACGACATCATATGATGGATGGATACAGTGGAGAGGTCCATTCCATTGCACCATCGTCGTAAACAAAAGAAACCTATATTATTCTACAAAATCGTGCAATGGGAGTTCCCAGATTATATAACAGATATCGTTCTCAGAAAAGTAGGTGATATCACAGACTATAATCCTAGAAACTCTGAATATTTTATCCCGCCGAACTACCTGTCTGGATTATTTTTAAAAACCTGTCATCCATACCTAGTGTTATTCAGTTGTGAATAACCTAAACACAACACACAAATCAGCCCCCCTCAGCTACAGTTTTTAAAATAAATTCTCACAAAATCCTAACAAAACGTTCAAGCTCAATTCACAACATATTAGGCCTACACATTTGGCAAGAGACGCGAAAATATCATAAGTTGCAAACTAAAGAAACAACTGCAGTCAATGAAACAGTGATCTCTACCTATATCACATACGTGAACGTCCCAAATATTCTTACTGTCAAATCACATAAACATGTTATTATTACTTTTTTGAATGCCCAAAATGGGCAAATGAAATTATTTACTTCTCTTTATCAAATTACGCCAAATGTTCCCCTTGACATCATATTGAAGGGGATTAATAAATTGTCTGCTGGAAATAATTTAAATTTGTTAACAAATGCACATAATTTTATAAGAAAAACAAACAAATTTTAACATTATAAAAAGCCAGTTTCTTTGTATAATAATTTGTATACATTTTTACTCTATCACATTTGCATATTGTGTCTTTATGCATAGATGCGCTTTTCCAGTGCATTTGTGTGGGCGAGATGTCAGTGAGTATACGCGTGCGTGCGTGTGTATGTTGATGTATGTGTGCATCTGGTATGCATATATGCGGTCATTTGATAGACAGATTCTATCTTAACGTTTTAGAACCCGAATGACCAAATGGGACAAATAAATTCTAAGGTAAGAAATCATGTTCTTGAATATTTGGTATTGGGTGGGTGGGGTGCTAATTTGACAGGAATCCGATCTCATGTGGCCGGTTTTAATACCGACGGTCTGGAGCTTTTGTGGGGCACTAGGGACCCCTCCCTCTCTCTCCCTCTTTCTCGCTCCTTCTCTCCCTCTTCCCCTCTCCCTCTTCCACCTCTCTCTCCCTCCCTCCCTCCCTCCCTCCATCCCTCCCTCTCTCTCTCTCCCTCTCTCTCTCTCTCTCTCTCTCTCTCTCTCTCTCTCTCTCTATCTCTCTCTCTCTCCAACCCCCACCCTCCCTCCCCCTCCCTCCCTCGTGACTCTATTTCAATTACGCAACTCAAAAAATTGTATTAATTTATATGGAATGAAATCATCATATGTTAAGATTTTTTTCGTTTCATTACATATAGGCTCACAGTTTAAGCCTCTAAAAGTATATAATTTAAACAATTTTATTTTCAGTAATTTTGCTGTGAATATGCACCTTTAAAATATGACCTTACAGCGGTCAGCAGGCTGAATTGGTGAGTTGCGATGGGGTCTGTTGTGTGCCGTGGTCACTAGATAATTACGACCTATCAGTGGTCGGTAACTGGCCCCCCCCCCCCCCAACCCACCTCACCCCCGCCGGTGTCTTCGATGCTTTGTCGTCGTTTCGGCTGCTGATTTTGGTGCGGTTATTGTCGTACCTGCACCTGGTGCAAGAGATATTAAATTAATCCATGCACATCAACCCTGGCAATGCGGGTTACCGGGCCGTTACTAGGTCAATACTGGGCCATATTGGCCCAGTATTGACCCAGTACCTGGCATGTAACCTGCGCCATCATGGAAGGTCCGATGTTATTTTAAAATAAATTGCCTAATTTTGCGGAATTTGTGACATATTCTCGAAAAGTTATATGACTCTGGTAAAGCAAGAAATCCACGGCATTCCTTTGAGTGTTGGAGGTCTGATTCTACACGCTGGTAATACGAGATTAATATGCATAAGAACTCGATTTGCTTGTCTGATGAAAGAAATTCCTCTGGCTTGCCAAGATTCCGCGCATCTTACATAATCTGCTGGCTGTTGTGTTCTTTAAATGACATTTGTGCATGTGGGCGTTCCCGTTGGAGATATAGATATTGGAAACATACATTTTGGCATCTATGTGATATAAAAATAGTTTCCATTTCTTTTAATTTCTTACGGTAAAATCGAAGATGGCCGCCATGGATCTTTAAATCTCAAATCTTATCTCTCAATCCACTTAGCCTTACAGATATGGTGGCGATATACCGCCAGTTTTATAGGCCTCTGCGGTACTAAGTACTAAGATGTCGTTAAGAAATCTCAGGCTCCAAACAGTTAACTAGGCCACTAGAAATCCAAGATAGCCACAATATACATTAATACATCTCTGACCACATAGGCTCTCAAACACGGATGCTAGGACTGGATCTTATGACGCTCTGCGCCGATGCATTTAAGTAACAATGTGTTTAAGAAGTAGTCATATTCTATCCTGGTACCGTATATAACCTAAGGTGAACGCAATGTACCTCAAAAGACCGGTATATCGACTACCAGATCATGTGTCGCGTCCCTGAATACGCATGTTACTGGGCTCGCGCATACGTCAATAGCGGGCCGCATCGGAAATTGGGTTCTGGGAAGATTTTGGTTTTCTTCGATAAAAATTAGGTTCTACTTTGATCATAGTGATGAAACTTAATCTTGACTGTGGGTGCGTGTGTATGATGAAGAATTCTAATTGTTAGCTCACCTGGCCAGAATGGCTAAACGAGCTTATGCCGTGATGAACGCCCGTCCGTCCGTCCATCAACTTTTTATTTAACTTCTCAAGCACCCCTATGCCGATTTCAATTATAATTGGCATATTATTAGGCCATAGATATCCAAGTTTGTTCACAGGAAGCTGACCGGACAATTTGGTCGGCAACCATCTTGGAATTTGGCCGATTTTTAGAAACCTATTTAGATATTTTCTTCTCCGAAAGCGCGTGCGGGATTGATTCAAAGCTCATGAAATATCAGCTAGGGCAAGAGCGGAACCAAGTTTGTTCAAGGAAAAGTTGATTGGCCAAATGGTTTTGTCACTATCTCGAATTGTCTAGTTTTCGCCAAAACGACTTATTCTCCAGAACTGCCGAACGGATTGGGCCCAAATTCGGGAGATATGATTAGGGACTTTTTTAATCGTATTTTATTGTAACATATATGTACAATGGGATTTGTGCACAAGTTCTGTCAACTTAGAGACGCCCTATCCATACAGAATTATTAATTGACAGCAAAAAAATCATATAATATATACATCTTAGGGACTAAGTGCCATTAAAGCTTGTTCAAGGGAAGTTTATACGTAAAAAGTGGCCGCCGGGGACCAATCACACTTTTGCGTAGCGTGTTTGGCGGCCATCTTGGATTTTTTTATTTAATGCATTTTGAAGCCGAAATTGGTTTTATATGGGTTTTTGGGTATGGTGATTTTAAATTTCCACTTTCGAAGAAGTCGGATAAAGAGTGTAGTGGTCACCTTGGATCATTTCCCGCCAAAAACTTCCATACTAAGGCAATCTAGGAAATTTAAATCTTGTTTTTATTGCAAACCCTAACAAACCCTTGCAGCTCTACGTATATGTGATGTCCTGTCTAGTTGAAATGCTCAGGTCCCTTGGGACTTTTGTTTGGGTTAGTCTGCCCATCAGTTCATCCATCCGGATTTTTTGCTATAGTTATTACACTGACGTTGCTCTGAAATCCTTCTTATACATCTACTGGAATCATTCCTTTCACTGTTTATTCTGAATCTAGAATTGTGTTGAAATTGAAGTCATATGCTTTTTGATTGGCTTTTACAAGTCACGTGATTTCGAGTGGTCGGGGCTTGATTGTCTATATATGGAGTGCCAAACAGGGGGAGTGTTCTGATGGCCGTTCTTGTACAAAAAAGCCCACCAGAACACGTCCCTTTTTGGCACTCCATATATGGACGATTAAGCCCCACACATTGGACATCATGTGACTTATGAAAGCCAATTAAAAACGTGTCTATTGCATACCTGCAGTTAGTGGCAGTGATGATCAAGACGTGAGAATTTTATTTTGAAAATGGGCATGGTGGTCTTATACTACTTTTTTTCTAAGATAGTATAAAACACACGCTAAAATACCAATTTTCGTTGTTTCCTCTTCCTCTTCTTCTGAGTCATGTAAATCGTGTAAATCTGTTTATGCCCATAGTGTATAAGTTTTCCTGGTCCTACACAATTTAACTATCAATAGTAGAATAAGATCCATAACTACTAGTTCTAATAATACTATCAGTATAATGAAACAAACGTGTATACATTTCGGCAAATATGTGGAAGTGTAACATACTTACATTGCTCATTAATTCGCCCTCTTTCCAGTCCACATTAGTGGCTCGTTCGTTTCCTGGTTACGTCTGTTACTATCGTAGCTTTCCTGTTGTTAGCCCACAGGGTCCCGGTCACCTTTCCCGTTGGGCTCAATATAAAACGGGGACTTGTTAGTCTGGAACATAATCTGCCAGGCTACAGAACATTCATATCTCGCGAGATCTCCTTCGATACGAGATCGAGAAAAGTATCTTGTATGTATTGACTAGCCATTGGCGTAGTGTTTTCCACCAGAATATGGTGGTGGAAAGAATTGAAACTTAAAAGGGCACGAGCTGAGCGCTACTCACTTCATACCAGGCAATATTAATTCATGTAAAACGAGATGATATAAAGCCTATAGTAGTCTGTATGACAAGTAGTTAACAGAAACATAGTCCCTCTGAATTCGTCATAAAATTCAAACCTGTTAAAATCTGTTGCACACAAAATGAGGTCAGGAATTTGCTGTCGGTGCGTTGATGCTGATATCAGAAGAACCACTGCATGGATCAAGTCGATTTTAATGTTTGTATCGAGCTAGTGATACAGAGGTTAAGATGATGTCAAAATCAACACGACCCACATGGTTCCTTTTACAGTCCGTTATGGAGATAGACTGGGTCCGGATCTGTCTGGTCTCCGAAGTGGAGTCTATGTAACAGTGTAGTCGTTATGATGACGCAATTAGATGGCCGGTCATTACATTAGAGGTGCATTCTCGAAGAAGCCACTCCTCTATATTTAGATTGGCTGCAGAAGTACGCTATGTTTCACATTGTAATAACTTTCCTATGGGTACCAATAGCGCCAGTCTGATGCTATAGTCATATGCACCACGTAGTAAACCCAATAACAGTAAACTGCGTTGCTATTCGAAAGGCTTAAAGGTACCTAATTCACAGCAAAATGTGTGAAAATAAAATTGTTTTAGTTGTGTACATTTAGAGGATTAATTTGTGTAACTCAATGTAATGAAGCGAAGTAACTCTTAACATGTGATGATTTCATTCAGTGCAAATTATTATAATTATTTTAATTGCGAAGTTGCAATAGGGATTCGTGTCTGTAATTCAATTTCACAACTTAAAGAATTGTATTAATTTATACGTAATGAAATCATCATATGTTAAAATGTATTCCCTTTCATTACATCTAGGCACACAATTTAAGCCTCTAAAATTATACAATTTTGACAACTTTATTTTCAAGCATTTTTGCTGTTAATATGCACCTTTGATGAAATAGTAACACGATTGCATAGAGCATTTATAGGCATAACTTCCAAAAAATATCGGAAAATATGTAGAAATAGACTATGTTTCCAGCACTACGCCAGTGCAGCTAGGCCTACAACACTGGCCTCACTTAGCCATTTTCCCGAAAATTCGTACACACCTACATGTCAAATCATTAATATTCAATATTTTAAGACGAATTTGCAGAATATAATTTATGAATAAGGCACTGTTTGGTCGCAACCCACTCTCGGCTCTTGGCTCTTGTTCCCAAAACGTGTGTGCGTGCAACCGCGGTGTGGACACACTGCGGCTACAGTCGCACTGCGGCCACAACGTATACAATACACTATTTCAAGTGATGTTAGTGCTTGGGGGTTCTATACCTGTGCATTCAGTCAGAGTGTGGGTGCAGGCACACTGTGGGTACACATACAGACATATGGCCATAACCGCAATCCATAACATCATTTCCATGGCATTTTACATACATAGTATAGTGGGCGCACTGCGACCACACTGCAGCCGCTATACTATATATACAAAACCCTATAGCATGTGATGTTAGGGCTTTGTGATTCTGTCAATATGTCTGTGAATGTATTAGCTGTGCACCTGCACTGTACCTGCAGTACGAGCTCAGTGTGGGTGCAGCGTGGGCACACTATGGCCATGGTCGCATATGCGTCTGCACTGCAGGCACAGTGCGGGTGCACAAATTAGCATATGACCACAATCCCAAAGCCATAACAGCATTTCCAATTTGGTTTTACATACGTAGTATAGTGGCCACAGTGCGATAGCAAAACCCCATTGGAAGTGATGTTATGTGTAGGCACGTTTGGCCACATATGAGATTCTAGAATAAAAATTAAATTTGTGATTAAAATTTGACACAAATCAAACAAGATATTTTTCATTTATATCCACATTTTATTTTGAATATAATATTACTTAAGTCAAACAAATAATTTGTGTTAATAGCATAAACAAATAGTTAATGCTGTAGAGATTGATTAGACAGTACGCAGCTTGGTTCCTTGCTCATCCTTAATATTCATATTTTCAGCATCACTATCATCAACATCTGTTTCAGCAGCATCATCATCATCATCATCATCATCATCATCATCATCATCAGCATCAGTGACCACACATCTAGATTGGTACATATGTACCCATGCATCAGGAACGCTCTTGCGAAAAGCTGAGAAGACTGTTTCATCATATGCATACCCCTCCTCATTGATAAAATCTCTCCTTAATCTCCTGATGAATTAATTTAATGATGGTAGAGTTGTATAATCTTCTGCACTGTAGCATTATGTCAGCACACTCACTTTGCAATCAAAACATCAGGACATGCAGAAATAGAATCGTCAATTACACCATTGCAACATATTTTTTCTTTGCCATCCTCCTTCTCTTCTTCTATCCATCATTTTTCATTGTGTCAGTTATGGAAAACATTTTTGAATATGGTTCATAGCTCCTGATTGCTTTTGGCTTCTTTTTATTCATCATCATCATCACCATCATCATCTTTATCTCCGTCATCAGCTTCATACTCAAACTCGCTTGATTCTTCATCTTCATTATCCATCTCCCTTGTTGCATCATCTTCTCTTTCCATCTCCTTTGTTTCTTCCCCTTCACTGCCTAGATTTTCACTATTTTCATTACTATGGAATTGGATCTTATGATGCAACAGGTCATTTGTCCTAGCAAATGTTGAAGCACATTCAGAACATTTATGGCTTGACATATTGATTACAGGCTAAATCTACCAATCACTCAAGTTACAAGTCAAGTCTTTTACTCACTGAGTACACATTAATTGATATATGTATTCCACACTGATCGCTCTAATCGCTGCAGATCAAATATATGCCCGATCCTATTGATGATTTATACAGGGGTGAATTGTGTATTTATTTGTGTCATTTTGGTGGTTTAAACCACTGTGAATTGCATTGAGGTATTATGCTGTTGTGGTTGTAAGCTTCTGATTGACTAATTCTCGTCTAAATTCTCTCACCATATAAAATACACGTCTGAACCCTTTGGTGGTTTAAAATGTAATGAATGGACCTTTCCATTTTTAGCTATGCCCAGCCCATCACTAACTATGGCAGCAACAGCGCCCAGTCAAATTAGTTTCAAAATATTCAAAAGAATATTTATTAAATAGTAAAAGCAAACAATTTGTACAACAACGCATAGACCGTCTTCAAATATGCATTCGTGACGTACTTATCGACGTCATTCCTGACGTCATGCATTATGATGTCATTGTACACATCACGTAGTTCATTATGGCGTCATATGATGGGTGGGTACTCTGGAAAGGTGAATTGTCCACTGTGCAAATTGATAAAGCTCATGATATAAACTTTAACAATCAAAAATATTTCCACTGGACAGCTGGTTCAGTGTTTTGTGTACATTTAAAAAAAATATATGTCTTAAAATATGGACTAATAACGATTTGACAAGTAGATAAATCTGTATAAGAACTTTCAGTAATATGGCGAAGAAAGTCATTTCTCCTGCTATCGCTTGCCACTGTACACTCAGGTGTACGAGCCATATCCTATACTATTGAAGCCACCATCGTAGGGCGATCTGCACCAGTGCAGGATGCGTGTCTGGCATGCCCGTGTGTCACCCTGTGGATATTCAAGCAGCAATCGTCCAGGTTTGATGGGTATTGCCCCTGTTCCTTAAGTTACACTCACACCAGCTTATATGGTATGGCTGGGGTGGGACAGCAGCGGCCGCCACAGCAGGAGTAGTACTTGAAGCATAGTCTATTTCTCCACATTTTCTGGGATATTTTCATACATCATGCCTGTACAGGCTCTATGCAATCGTGTTTCTATTCAAGCTAACCTTTCATATAGCAACACAGAGTTTACTGCTATAGGGGTTACTACGGGGTTCATACGACTATGACATCAAACTACCGCTATTTGTACTCATTGGAAAGTTATTACAATCTGAAACATAGCATATTTCTGTATATTTACCAACATTTATACACGACACTGTCGCTTTGCACCAATATTCAATAATTGATTAGGTATTGGTTCTGTCTGTCAAGTTGTGTATGCCACTTTTGACTGTTACAATAATTCACTCTGCAGATGAGGAACATTGGCCACTTGGACAATTATCAAAATTGGCAACAGGTGGCTATAATTTCTATATGTCTATTGCTACAGGGGTAATCAAGTGTCCATGATTTAACCAATGTACGTCTTTTGCTATAACTCATAATGGATATTGTGTTGAGAGGTTGCTATAATTTATATGTTTCTCTTGTTACAGGGGTAATCGATAAAGCTATGTCTATAACCTCACCAATGTACATCTATCACTACAAGGTAATCAACAATTTATACAAATCTATCGCTCACCCAATCAGATCACTATAGCCAGGGATAAATATTGAGTGACACCCAACAAACCTTTTGACTGACAGCTTAGGGACATATAAATTGTAGCATGGATCACGTAGGGCTGGGCCAGAGTGGCCCGAGCCAGCACTTTCCCTCTTCACCTCTCTAATATGAACATAGTGGTTCATATGCATAGCGCATATACTATAGTCTGATTGGAAAACTTTAGAGTCTGTGCGATGCTACCGTGCATACGCGATAAACTAGATAGGCCAACCATGCTGTACTGTAGGTCTGGTGATGGCAGCTTTACTGTATATATTTCCCGCGTTTGCAAAATCGCTAATACATGGGTTTTTTTGCTCCATCTTTGGGCGAATCTAAAATAAAATACTCTCAGGAATTCAAATCTGCTATCAGAATTAAAATGCGGTAGGAAATGGCGGAGATATCATCTAATATAAAATAGGCACATGTACTGCTGCCGGCACTGTGGTTAACCCCGTAGTACTTATGACGTCATAGGCACATGATCGCTGGTTTTGCCTGGTTGTTACAACTTGTGTTGGATTGGCTGCAACCTGCTGCTGGGTGTTCTCATTTGTCACCCAAAACTATAAAAAGACCCCACATCGGGTGCCACTTGTCGCGTCGGCGTGTCCGAGTTGTTCCTCGCAGAGAAGTTCCAGTCCATACGTGTGGTGCAGATCACCACGACGGATGCACTGGTTAGCTCTCTGGGTTTCTCATTCATTCGAGGTGTGAGTCAGATGATCCGATGGGTACAAAAGCCAATCTCCTGGATCGGCAGAATGAGCATGTTCCAGTGAGGTCATGCAGGCATTCCTGCGTGCATTGTGGTTCCACACCACCATCTCATCCATGCTATTTGTAAGCCCTGTGTGTCACGTATACATGATATTACTGAGTTGGTAGAGTTGTAGTTCGTCACAATCAGTGGTGCTGTGTGAAATCTGTTTTGGTCGGATTAAGCCGACTTTTTACTGGCTGTTTTAGTGACAACTGACCACAGAATTGGTCCGCCTAGCATGTCTTTTGCCACGAGCCGATGTGTCAGAGTCAAGCCGTATAGACCAGATTCCTGGGTGTTAATGGTTAGACCTGAATTTAGGTTTAAATGTAAGTTGCCCAACGTTCACTGCTAAGGCCAATAATTAATAAGTTAGTTAGTTCGCAGTGAATTCCTACTTTGGCAGAAAGTTATTATCCTAGACATCTTGTGAGATACAGAGGGAAGTGTGTGGTGTGTCTTCGTTAAGATTGGGTCAACCGAGAAACCACAGCGATTTCAGCGATGGTGCAACTGAACCGAAGGAGGGACTTGCAATATAATTGGCTGAAGATGGGCCAGAGTTAGTCACAAAGTGAGATGATTGCTGGTAGCGCTTTTGGCTCTTTTATGCCTCTTTTTGGACTCTTTTACAGGTATTTAGCCACTAGATGTTTGTGGCACCTGAAGCTGGCTTTACAATAAACAGCCGCTTATTAAATACAGCAAGTGGATTGGCTTGTTGACAGAGTTCTGGGCTATAAAAAGGCCCACTTCAGCCCATAAAAATCAGTCGAGATAGAGTGAACGTTCAGTTTGGACATATGTTGAAAAGCTACCCAGCACACGTTGCATGCCTAGAAGCATTCTCTACAACAAGGTTCGACCAGTAACTCCTTGTGTTGTTTGAAGACACTCATCGCCATTCCGAACATTAATTTTGCAGCATCAACTTGGTCTAAAAACTGAATTGTATAGAATTGAATTAAGCTGTCCATTCATTCAGATAATGTTGTAGCTGGTATTATTGACTGGTGTAATGGCTAAAACTGCAGTTCTATGAATAATAATTAAAGTAGCATTAGCTCAAAATATCAATTAATTAACACTTGTTGCCACTAATGAAGAAAATCTCAAATTCGCCAATAAGCAATGTCCAACTAATATTACACATGTAGTTGTGTATAATTTGGACCTATTGCTTCTGGCACACAATCCAATCTTACAATAATTGAGTGCCACTCAATGTTGAACTACCTGCGCCAATATGCAATATCCAATTAAGAGATGGTTTTAAAATGTGCATCTCCTGCTACAACCCTGATTTATAATTGTGCGTCTTTCGCTCAGCCCAATCAGTTTACACATCCACTGCTACAGGGGTAGTCTATAAGATATTAATGTCTATCGCTATATCCCTGATTGATAATTTTTGCACGTCTATCACTCAGCCAATCAGATTGTATATCCATTTCTACAGGGGTAATCGATAATTTCTGCCTTTCTATTGCCCAGCCCATCAGATTGCACATCCATCGCTACAGGGGTAATCAATACTTTGATTAACAGGTATGGCTATAATTTATGCGCACCTATCACTACAGACCTAATCGGTAATTGTGTGTCCATAGCTCAGCCAATCAGAATGCACATCCATCGATACAGCCATAATCGATAATAGGATGTTTTGTTTGAAAGGTGAGGCTGGTATAAATAGTGGACTCTGTTTTCTGCAGCTCATTTCTGTGACAGCGAGCTAGATTGAACATTTCGGTGTACTAATAGTAATGGTCATTTTCATTATACTTATAAGTATTATTAGAACTAGTAGTAATGGATATTATTCTTCTATTGATAGTGTTACTGGGTAAGTCCATGAAAACATAATACTACCTGTCCATATCAACAGGTATACAGGATTTACAAGATTCGAAAGAAAGGGAAGAGGAAACATCTAAAATAGGTATTTTAGAGTGTATGTTGTAATATCTTAGAAAAAAGTAGCACAAGATAAAAAAAATCAATAATTAGAAACTATTTTTTCACGTCTTGATCATCACTGCCACTAACTGCAGAGTTGAGATAGACAAACTTTTTGATTGGCTTTCACAAGTCATGTGATGTTGAGTGGGTGAGGCTTAATTGCCCATATATGGAGTGCCCAAAATGAGTGTGTTCTGGTGGGTGTGTACAAGAACGCCAACCATAACACGATAGCATTGGTACTCCATATATGGGCAATTAATTCATGTCTACTCAAAATCATGTGACCTGCAAAAGCCAATCAAACGCGTGTCTATCCCACCCCATAACTCCTCTCACGTATCTTGGCCAGTGGTGACACTATGATTTCTAAGGCTTTCTTGGGGATATTGTCCAAATCGATCATCTAACAGAGGGATTCATTTCTAGCTATGCCACGCCCAGTTTTAGCTAAGCTCCGCCCACTCTTACCGCGTGTTGGAGTCAATTTCCATAATTTGAATCCTGAATTTCCAGAATCTGTTGACTACATTGACTTACTGATCTTAGATAACAAACAATATGCCAGTAGCCTAAGCATTGCCCTTATATACATTGGTTTTAAGGTGTTGGGCCAACATTGGCCAACAACCCCAAGTCAACTGTCATTTTGCCACTGTTATGCCAACATGAGACAAACGCATGTATATACCCTTTACAATATACATTGGCTATAAGTGGTTGAGCCAACGCTGGCCCAGCAACCATAACCAAACTGTAATTTTGCCACTCTTCTGCCAACATGGGCCAAACGCTTGTATATAGCATTTACAATATGCATTGGCTATTAGTGGTTGGGCCAACGTTGGCCCAACAACCCTAACCCGATTGTAAGCTTTGCCATGGTTAGCCAACATTGGCCCAACACATGTGTATATCATTATTAAATACATTGGCTATAAGTTGCTGGGCCAACATTGGCCCAGCAACAACGTTGGCGCAGCAACGAAAACCCCAATGTGATTTTGCCACTGTTATGCCAACTTTGGCACAACACTTTGTTGTCAACGGCGAGGGTGACAACCTATTGCCAACGTTGGCCCAATGTCTAATAGCCAAAGGCGACCGTGCAACAAATCGCCAACGTCGACCCAACGTAGTAATGTGATCTGGGTTATTGATAACTGTCAGACTGTTGAGTTTTTGTAGGCGACATATGCCAGAGGTTATTTTTCTGTACCTGCTAATTATTTTGAAAACAATTTGGCTGAAAGTTGTTGGTGACACCAACGACTTTCAGTCAAATTGTTTTCAAACTATTCAGCAGGTCGGGAGGTTTTGCCAATTGAAATTATTGTCTGATGGCTTGCAGCAGCGAGACTGTTATTGGAGGGATGCGACATATTACTCAAGTATCTGACGTCATAATCAAAGTACGTCACTTGTAATGTAACATCACAATCATATGGTGTAGGCCTATGTCCGCCACTATAGGTCCGATAGTAAGCCTCTGACTTCAGTACGTCTTTTGTGGATTTACAATTTAATAAACATTGAGTTGAATTTTTTTTAAATACTTTGACTGGGAGATAACAGCAACCGCTCAAAGTCAAATTAAGTTCAAAATATTTTCAACAGATTTCCTGTATGGGTATCCAGGTGGGGGAGGGGGGGGGGGGGGGCGGGAGGGGGGAGGGGCTTCAAACGAACCCCCTAAAATTTGTCTTCTTTTTATATCTGTGTATTGAATTCGCCTATATTTGATATGAGTCAGATATCACTATGTTGATATCATATATTTTGTTGATTTGTATGCCTAGATTGCGGGAAAATGTACCATCCTTCCCCCCCCCCCCCCCACCGCCACAACCCACCAGACCCCCTCATGAACACCCCACCCCACCCCACCCCACACACCCACCCCTTTAAGAATCTTACCATACGGCACTGGTGTCTTGAGAACTGAGATACTGAAAGTTAAACGTTTAACTGTCTCGCTGCTACACTCCACTGGACAATAATTTCATTGAGCAGAAGCTCCTGCCTTGTTGAATATTTTGAAAACAATTTGATCGAAAGTTGTCTTTGGCTTAGCTGCCAACAATTTTCAGTCAAATTGTTTTCAAAACATTTAGCAGGTCCAGAGATATAACCCTTGGAATATGTCACCTGCAAAAACTTGGCAGTCAGACAGTTAAATAATTTGTCACGCATAGTATTCCTGATAATGCAGGTTACCGGGCCGACATTTGGCACATACCGGCCCAGTAACCAGCGTTATTAGTGATTCGAGAAATTTGCGAAAGACTACAGCATAATCACGTTGCAAAAAAGGCCATTTCTGCTATGAATTCGTCGGCAATAATTCGTCTATTGATGTGAGTTATTGCAATTTAAACGCATGTTAGTTCTAATTAGGAAGCCATACGGACACATGCCTACGTATTGGGGCTGTTTGATGGTAACGTCTGCTCACGCGTAATTACACACATGTTTGCCAGATTGTTTTGACATTTAAAGCTTCACTCTATGTCTTAGGTGGAAGAAACCCGTTTATCCTTCTGCGACGACATCTGGTTTCGCGTCGTTAAATAGCAAATGGCTAATAAGCTGATGCATATTAACGGCGAGCATCTTTGTTGAAAGGCCGGATTTACATGTGCGATTTTCACGCTTGCAATCTGTAAGTCGATTAGTGTGGTATATTAGTGGTAATAAAACCGACGTACAAAGCGTTTCCCCACATTAACTCGAGACATTATTATACAATCTAGACCCAAAATGGTTCATTAAAATTGCAAATAGTCGAGATATAGGCTCTAGTCGATTACATACTAGTTACAGTGTATGAGGCACAAAACAATTATCCATGTAAACTGTAGAATATTTTGACACCAATTTGACTGAAACACGGTGACGTCATTGGCAGTAACAGCTCCCAGTGAAATTAGTGTCAAAAATTTCCCAGAATATTCCTTGCATCATTTGTCGTTCTCATAACAGGGCTCTTGATCTTTACACCTAAATTACATGCAGAGAAACTAAAGCTAAAACAATGGATGAATCCAGTTTAACTATGCCCGCCCATCTCTAGCTAAGCCCACCTACGCTTTGCCCGTCTTTAGATTAATCGATCCCTGCCCTCTCTGAATCACAATTTCCAGAAAACTATGCGGGTAAGCTGCTGAATATTTTGAAATTAATTTTACAGGGAGATGTTGCTGTACAATTAGTTACAAAAATATTCAACAGAATGGTTATTAAACAGTAAATACAATTCGTACAACTACTGACAGACTACTCCAGGTTCATGGCAGAGTATTTCTCTCAATTATGATTGTGAATTATGACTGTGACATCAGCCTACATGTGACGTAATTGATTATAACATCATATACTTTGATCGACAGATTGGATTCATCAATTGACCAGAACTTGTCAGTTACGTAAATATAACTACATTGAAGATGCGAAGCATTTGATTCATTTACAGTACCGGTACAGCATCACTCTTCAAAGTAGGTTATCTAACGTCATAATCAAATACGCCACGTGTTAACGGACGTTACAAAAAATGTGGCGGAGCTCCGTCACGAAAACTGAAACGTCGTCACTAAAGTATACAAATAGTGTGTCTAACGAGTTTAGGCCAAACAATTTAATAAACATTCCGTTGAATATTTTGAAACTAATTTGATTGGGAAATGGTGTGGGGTGAGGGTGGGGGTGGTGGGGCGGAGGTGGCCTGAAGTATTGGTGGGGGCAAAAGCTGGGAGGCGCAATGGGGATAAAATTATGGGAGAGACAAAACCTGTGGGTGGTATCGCTCCACTTCTCCTCGGCCCACATATTTTATTGTCAATTAATAATAATGGGATTGAGTCACAAGTCAAACTGACTTAGTTTCGTCTCTTTCCCTACAAGGCGGTATGTAACAATTTTACATAATAATTTTACAATAAAATGCAATTTGATATTTACATATATACATTAACATTATTTGTGCTTACAATTTTTCAATTGTAAAACTACTTTAAACACGCACGCACGCACGCACGCACGCACGCACGCACGCACGCACGCACGCACTCCGCCCCCATTCATACGCCTATACATCAGTGCATGGCTGCAGCCCCAGTCAAATTAGTTTTAAAAACTTGAACCGCTTACATGTATAATTACATTGAAATTTAGGTTCTGGGAATTCAGTTTTCAAAGCTTTAAATCAATTGCAACACGCGTAAAGAGTTGGTGGAGTGGGTGGGGTGTAGTTAGAAATGGGCGGGCATAGCTAGAAATGGATCCCTCAATGGACCTATCTAGTTTTTGGTACGCCCCGCCCACCTCTAGCTACGCTCCACCTACACCTCGCTCGTGTTGGGATCGATCGATCCCTGAATTCACTGACTTTCAATTTCCAGAAAACGATACGCGACAGATAAGCTGTTAAATAATTAGAAACTAATTTGGCTGGGTGATGTGGCCGCCTATGATAATCATGAGTACCTTTCTCGCATGCAAATTATTTTATACAGAGCAGCCAGCAGATTTGGGAAAAACGGTTTAAACCCAGATTCCATTTAAAAAAAATAATTGACAGGTCGCCACGTGTCCAATCAGATCTGAAATGCAATATGCGTTGTCCAGATTTCCTAAAAACACCCGCTGGAACTGGTCATCGTATGCTCGCTCATGTGTCGGTCAAAGGTTAGCACGCGACGGGGGTTTGATGACAACTCATGCATATTTGACTCAATTCATTTTGTCAGTCATGTTGTATTGCAGTGCCAGTGTCACAAAGGGATATTGGTAATTTCCAGATCGCCCTCGGGAGTCAGTCGTCATAAATAGAAACCAAGAAACGGCCAAAGATTTGACTCAAATGATTGATTGACTTGCCCTAAGGTGAAGGCCTCTGATGAGTTTACCGATTCTCTTGACAGCAACGGCTTTCAGAGTTTCATCAACAAAACAAACAACATGCGGTTATCCTGTGATTCGTGTCTCATGTTGGTCATATGATATTTAGCATTTGGTAGCATCATGAAGGGTACCAAATACACCCACAGATACCCCCACCCACCCCAATCACCACATTAAAATGCCACGATGCCCTGGTCAGTTTTCACGCTAGAATTGTGATTGGCAGATTTTTAATTTGACAGCTCTTCAGTGTTTTGTGAGCTTGCAACGTTCTCGTTCTATATTCCCAGAAACATGGTTGAAACAAAACCGACTTATAGGCATATTTTGAAAATAACCAGGGATGGTGGGGTGGTGTACGTGGGGTGGGTGTGGTGGTATGTGCGTGTGGGGTGGGTGGGTGGGGCTAGTGGTGTGCAAAGTGAAATGACATATTATAGTTTCATGTCAACGAAGTGAAAGTGTTAACCAGGAATCGTCCTTTTCTGATTATTAATACAGCAATAACCTGTCAAAAGCGGACACCTGATGTGGATGCGGGTCATATGATTGCGGATCTTTAGGACCGTCTAAAAGAATCACCATCATTTGCCCCTAAAATGGTTGTATTAATAACATAAGACTAGCCAATAACCTGTACTAAGCTACCATCTGCCTTTATAGGCCACTTTTGATGGCCCCATGTACGGTGTCCATTATAGACAAGTTTGACTTTAGTATCGATGCCCCAGGATTAGATACTGGGACGGATGGATGGTCAACAAGAAATATACAAGCTTTTGACAGCCACTATGACAACGCCCAGAGAGGTTAGGACGTTGTTGACTATAGATAATAATGATCAGTGGGGTTCGTGATGGACATAGCCTGTGGTTGCTGTGGGTGGGTGGGGATGGGTGGGAGAATATGACTATTTTGATATGTCACAATAAACGGTTGGTATTCCTAGCAACCCCCTACGCATCACAGCGTACATGCGTGCGCGCGCACGCGCGTGTGCGTGCGTGCGTGGATGTATGCATGCGTACGTGCGTGCGCACACGAGTGAATGCGTGCGTGTTGATACGTGCGTGCGTGGCGTTTTCTTCAGTGGCACTTATATCCAATTATGCCTAAGTGCACACGATACATGTACCACGGCATACAATTATTAAAGCAGGAAATGTTGCTCTTTACTGGTGTGATTAAATAGATAGGCGTGTGACATTTTGACGTCAGCTTCCTATGGGACTCCAGAGAGAGAGGGTGTTGTATCCTGCTGATAGTCCACTTTAATCGCACAGCCACTCCAGCATGGTCTTACAGATGCGTTGTACTAATAATTAATGCAAGATCTATTGCAGAAAGCAGATCTTTTGTGGTCGAAAATGTCATCCTGTGTCTTACCCTCTATTTCCCCATCAGCCCTCCCTCCCGCGAGATCTTCCTGTCTCACTCACCCAATCTCTCTCTCTCTCTCTCTCTCTCTCTCTCTCTCTCTCTCTCTCTCTCTCTCTCTCTCTCTCTCTCTCTCTCTCTCTCTCCCTCCCTCTCGCTCTCCCTCTCTCTCTCTCTCTCTCTCTCGCTTTCTCTCTCTCGCTTTCTCTCGCTCTCTCTCTCTCTCTCTCTCTCTCTCTCTCTCTCTCTCTCTCTCTCTCTCTCTCTCGCCACCCCACTCTCCCTCCCCTCCATCCCTCACCCTCTCTACCAAATCAAGAAGCTTCCTCGTGACAACATGGGTGGACAATCGCCCCTCTGTGTCTGGGGGAAATCCCTCCATGACAACTTGAATCATCATAACACGCCCTTTCAATGACCTTTGACCTAAGACATTCTTCTTACTTTTTCAACAACACAAATTACGAAGCTTTCTATGAAACTCAAGGCCAACCTCCCAGCCAGGTTTGGAAAGGATCCATCAAATAGAATTTTAGTTAGCCTGTACTCACGTATACATGCACGGACGTGCTTACGCACGCACACATACACCCGCGCACACGCCACGACGCCTCAATAATCGTTTCCAATCGCCAAGCTTCAGCTGTTAAATATCTGGGGGCCTATGTAAATATTGTAGTAGTGTATGCGGTTGCATAATTATCTATAGTTGAACTTGGCCATGACATTTAAGGATAATTGGGATAATTACACAAATTGGTCAGAGTTGATTATCTTTTTACCTATTAGATAATTGCTTAGTCAACCTTCTAAGTAATTGGTCTAATTAATCCTAGCGTAATTGGTTAATGAACTATGACATAATTATTGAAAACCCAGCACACAGGATTGCTGCCAATAGCTGTGTACACATTCCCCTGACTATTGAGTCGGCACTCTTGCGGAGAATCCAACTATATACTCTGTATTAAGGTTGAGAATTGGTATTATTTTTTTGTGATTGATGACTGGATTTATATACTAACCAATGGTCAATTAATGATTGACGATAACAGGTTCTCACTCTTTACCTATTCTGAACGCAGTAATTATAGCACGCTCAAGGATAATTACCCCTTTCAGATCAAGTCGCAGGTATAACAGATTCTTAACAATTTAAGAAACAATCTGTTGGCTATTTTTGGGACTGGTTTGAATGGAAGCTGTTGCTGCCTTAGGTCGCAATGGCTCCTAGTCGGGCAAGTTTCAAAATATTTAACGTGCTATTGGTATGGTTGCTTTGAAATTAACATACTATTTCAGTGCTGAATTGAATTAATGTATATTTCAGCGCTGAACGAATTAATGCCTTAGACACCAAACGTCCCACACATGCGTCTGTGAAACTTGATATCATATGCCTGTATGTTGAACAGCGTCCATCAATGTGTTCGTGTCATTATGTACTCTGTATTAGTGTTGGGAATTGGTACTATTTTTGTGATCGATGATTGTTTTTATATACTAACCAATGATCAATTAATGATTGATGATAACATATTCTCATTTTTTACCCATTTTGAATACAGCAATTATAGCATGTTCAAGGATAATTACCCCTTCAAATCAAGTCGCAGGTATGACAGATTCTTAATAATTTAAGAAATAATCTGTTGGGTATTTTGAAGCTGATTTGAATGAAAGCTGTTGCTGCCATAGGCCGCACCGGCTCCCAGTCGGGCAAGTTTCAAATTATTTAGCATGTTATTAGTATGGTTGCTTTGAAATTAACATACTATTTCAGTGCTGAAGGAATTAATGTCTATTTCAGTGCTGAAGGAATTAATGTCTTAGACACCAAACATCACACATATGCGTCTGTGAAAGCTAAACTTCTACTTTGGAGTTTGTATGTGTGTTAGAATCGATCTGTACGCATGGTGTAATCTGCTGGTATACTATGAACCCTGAATTAACATAACCCCAAACATGGCAGCAGTTCTCAATCAAGCTAGTATCAAGGTTTTTCTTTTATCTGTGTCTTTCTAAAAACTTAACAATATTCTTCATGACTGCATTCCAATTGCTAGTTTATGCCTGACCTGTTGATGCCACCAAATACTTTTAGTAACTCACCCACAATTCTTATTTATTGCAATTTGACACCTGACCCATCTCATCCATTGTATCCACTGGTTAGATGGTGTTATATACAATTAAATCACGATAATAACCAATATTGCAGCCAAATAGAGAAATCTATTCAGTCCTCCAAATGACCCCAATAACCTCCCTCTCTTCAGTAGTTCCCTTCCTTGCCTTATTTCCTCCCTGTCCATATTCCCACTAACCTGACCCATGCCCGCTAAATTTCCTTGCTCATCCTGTAGGAAACCTGTTAAGAATAATCAGAGAGCACTACTATGTGACTTTTGTAGCACATGGATTTATCTAAGTTGCTCCAAATTAACAACATCTGACTATCGCAACCTCGAAGCTGACGACACCTGCTGGTGGTGTACCAACTGCAACAAGTCACTTTTCCCGTACAATCATTACAATGACAATACAGACTTCACACTGGCTGTTCTAAATCCATACTATAACCCTACTACCACTGAGGCTACTGACGACAAAAAACCCCGCTCTAAACCCATTCGAATTAATCCTATCCCAATTTAACCATGCTGACACTAGAAATGATCTAAATATATCTGCACCAACCTGTGAATACATCCTCCCAAAACATTCAATGACAACCTACTAGGAAACAAAGAACACATAGCCTTCTCACTTCTATTTATCAACATGCAATCTCTCATGGGGAATATCGACAAGTTACACCGTCTCCTAGATATGAGTGCACATGAATTTAGAATTATTGGAATTACAGAGACATTTATACATGCAAATTCACCTACTAACCTTATCAATATAAAGAACTACACATTTGTTGAAAAGCACAAAACCACGGGCAGGGGAGGTGGTGTAGGCATGTATGTTAAAGAAAATGTCCAATTCACTGAGCGAGATGACCTTTCTAATATTGAAGAACATATTCAAACAACGTTTATCGAAATTCAAACACCGAAAGGAAAAAACAAAATTGTAGGTACAATTTATAAATCACCTAAAGGCGATAAGGAACGTCTTATTGAACTATTAGGAAAAACTTTGGCAACTATTCAAAAGGAAAACAAAACTGTCTACCTCATGGGTGACTACAATATTGACCTGATGAGACAAACTTGCTTTCATACACAAAACTTTATAAACTTACTAAATGCTCATTCATTCTACCCAACCATTACAAAACCGACTAGAATAGGTGATGTTTCGGCCACAATTATTGATAATATGTTCAACAATAACATTAACTTCAGTAATAAATCGGAGGTAGGAATTCTCGTTACTGACACATCAGACCACCTACCAATTTTTCTTCTCGAAAGACAGCTGACCTGCACAAAGCCATTCAAATATGAAAAAATTAAATGCAGAGAAATAAATCAGGTCAATATTGAACAATTTAAAAAACACATGTCTGAGGTGGATTGGCATGCAGACATACAGTGCTGCGAAAATGCCTACACCAAGTTCCACGAAATTTGCACGCACATCTTCGAAAACAGCTTTCCCATGAAAGAAAAGAAGAAATTTAAACACAACCCGACTAGACCATGGATAACAACTGGACTCATAGCTGCCTGTCATAAAAACATAAACTTTATTTGACGTTTATCAAATGTCAAACAAAGCATAATGAACAGAAATTCAAGAAATACAGAAACAAGTTGGACCAAATAATCAAAACAGCAAAAAAGACTTACTACCATAACACATTTGAACTATGCAAGAATGACATAAATGAAACATGGAAAATAATTAAATCACTTTTGAATAAAAATAACAGCAAAGCGCAACAAACACAATTTCTTTATAATAACAAGATAATAACTGATGATTTAGAAATTGCAACAGGATTCAATGACTATTTTGTTAATATAGGTCCAACACTTTCAGATAAAATCAAATCAACATCCTCTAATAAATATAGTGATTATCTCACAGGCGACTATCAAACCTCTTTTTTCGCTAACCCGGTCACAAATGAAGACATTTTTAGCATTCTTAACAAACTAAACCCTGCAAAAAGTGCTGGCTTGGATGGTTTCAAGTGGAGTATTTTAAAACACTGCACGTTAGCGCTGCTAATACCCCTTAACCACATCCGTAACTTATCTTTCACTCAAGGCATATTTCCATCAAAATTAAAAGCAGCACGAGTAACACCTATATACAAAGCAAAGGATTCATCTAATTTCACAAACTATAGACCTCTCTCAATACTTCCACTTTTCTCCAAATTAATGGAACGACTTATGTACAATCGACTTATCAGCTACTTAGATAAAAAGTCAATCCTCTATACATCACAATACGGATTCCGTGAAAAACATTCAACAATGCTAGCACTACTTGAAATGACAGAAAAAATAATAGACTCAATTGAAAAGAAAAAGCACATAAGAGGCATTTTTTGGACCTTTCAAAAGCTTTCGACACTATCAATCATAAAATCCTACTAGAAAAACTTGCCTATTATGGAATCCGAGGAAGTGCACTCATCTGGTTTGAAAGCTATCTAAGTGACAGAACGCAATGTGTGCAATTCAATGCAACTTGCTCTGAAAATAGGAGACTAACTTGCGGTGTCCCTCAGGGTCCATCCTTGGCCCTCTGTGGTTTCTCTTGTATATGAACGATCTACCTAACATATGCAAACATATGTCACTAATACTATTTGCTGATGACACCAATCCCTTTTGCTCTGACGAAGACATAGCTACATTATATAAAAACGTAAATAAGGAAATGGAAGAAATTACTAACTGGTTTTCACTAAATAAATTATCACTAAATGTGGGCAAAACAAACTATATGTTATTTTCAAAATCTAGAGAATTAATAAATAAAGAGGTTCCAAAATTGTACATTAGCAATAAGGAAATTGAAGAGGCCCCTTATGCAAAGTTCCTAGGAGTATATTTAGATAAAAACCTGACCTTGGCCAAACAAATCGAAACAGTTACTGCAAAAGTAGCAAGAGGAATAGGTGTCATCCAAAGACTAAAACCATATATGACACAGGCCACGGTTAAAACACTGTATAGCACCTTGATCCTTCCGCACCTCACTTACTGCAATGCTGTTTGGACTAACACGTACAAAAACATAATATCCAAAATTCAAAGTCTCCAAAAAAAAAGCATCAAACTATTTTCTAGGCCAGCAGAGGGCCAAAACATGTTCAAAGCAGAAAAATTGCTTAAGCTCACCGACATAGGAAAATCTCAAATGCTAACTATTGTCAAAGACTTCCACCACGACACTTTACCCAAATCAATAGCCCCCTTCTTTATAAACAATATTAACATCCACCAACATAACACTAGAAGCAGACATAAACCATATGAGCAATACACACGGACAGACATAGGAAAACACCGAATATCATTTGCAGCCACTAAACTATGGAACAACACAAAACAGGAAACACGTGAGAAAATTCTATCACCAAAAATGTGCAAGAAAACAATAAAAAACTACTTGATTAACACATACTAGTATTATCTAACTCATGCAGTACAGCTCAAAAATGGCCCGACTCGTCTACAAAACAAGGTAAAACATGCTGTTTTATACTCGTGCATAATTGGATCCTAAGACATTGCTGTCTAATAGGACAGCGATGTCTATCGGTCCAAATAATTTTATAGTATTTGACAGAAAATTTGTTCTATCTATATAACATGCTTCTTTTCTTGTTTTGAAAAAACTATTGACCTGCAACTAATACTGATGCTACTTCTTCTGCTACCACTGCTACTAGCACTACTACTACTACTACTACTACTACTACTACTACTACTACTACTACTACTACTACTACTACTACTACTACTACTACTACTACTGCTACTACCACTACTACTACTACTACTACTACTACTACTACTACTACTACTACTACTACTACTACTACTACTACTACTACTACATCATGTACTACTACATGTACTACTACTACTACTACTACTACTACTACTACTACTACTACTACTACTACTACTACTACTACTACTACTACTAAAAGAATTATGACTAGATGATTCCACTTGCTATTATATCCAATAATAATTTCAATTACCATAGTAACAAACTACAGGACGAGCAGGAGAATGAGCACCCCTCCCCTCCATCCCCCTTCCCTTGTCCAAGGATGCTCCCCATTAGCCAGCATCCTGTAAACAGTATATCATCATTATAAGTAAAAGTACCCTCCCCAAAAATATATAAATGTTTATTGTTGTATCTATAATCATAGACATCCATGTATATTATTGAACTTGACTATGTTCTGTGCTTGTCCGTTACGTAACTGTCTTGTCCTTATTTACTACCCATATGTATCGCAAAATAATAATAATAATAATAATAATAATAATAATAATAATAATAATAACCCAAGTGACTAACTCTTTCACACACCCTGCTGTTACAGTATTATATGTTGGTTCGCGGACTGAGAGAGGCCCACTCCTGGAGGTTTTCTTTCCACTGTAATGACTGACAAGATAATTGAACCGGTGAACTCGGGTGGGTGGAGGTGTGGGGAGGGGGTGGGGTGGAGGGGGGGGGGGGGGGGGGGGTGTTGGAGTGGGGTGTGTGGGTGTGGGAGGGTGCTGGGGGTGTGGGGACGGGTGCTCTCCTCTTGACCCGCGAATTGACATATTTCCTGTTTGAAATTTAAACTGTTTATGTGGATCAAGGGTCAAAGGGTTAATAAGGAAGTAGTAAATGTAATGTCTGAATTTATAATTGTTTGTGTAAGTACTGTCTTGTCTAATTTATATATACCTGTATATATGTGTGTAAGGTGTCCGCCATAACAATAGGCACTGCCTTAGGCGGACAACCTGGTATGATTCGTGAATACGTTTATCTTGGAATTATTGAATAAATAATCTTGAATCTTGAATCTTGAATCTTGACTATCCAATGTTCACGACGGAGCTTGATACAGTACAGTTGTAGATTACTAGTGAGGTATCATGTATGGGAGATATTTCTATACACCGAAACCCTCCATAAACAGAACCCATTTCTTAGTCCGAATTCAGTTTTTACATAGGAATTTAACCTCTCTAACCGGAAATCTCTCTAAACCGAACATATTATTTGGTCCCGGTGGTGATCGGTTTAGAGACGTTCCACTGTAATATGTGAATGATAAGAAAATAGATTGTGAAGAAACTGGGTGTAGCATGTATATCAGGGTACTTGTGATGTATGTGACATGTGAGAACTGTCACAGATTGTGAAGGAACTGTATTGGGCATGTACATCAGGTTACTTGTGAGGTATGAAATCATGTATACAGTACAACTGTGGATTACTAATGCGATATGGGACATGGGTCATGATGATGTGTGAGTGATCAAATTGTGGGTTATAGGACATGTGTGTGAATGATCACAGATAGTGAAGTAGCTGGATGGAGCCTGTATATCACGGTACTTGTGAGGTATGATTGTGTACAACAAACTGCAGATTACTAGTGAGGTATGTGACATGCACGAACAGTTACAGATTGCGAAGGAACTGTATGAAGCCTGTATATATCAGATTACTTATGAGGTATGACTGCATACAGTGCATGAGTAGATTACTAGTGAGGTATGGGACATGTGTGAATGGTCACAGATTGTGAGGGGGCTGGTTGGAGCATGTACATCAGGTTATGTGTGAGGTATTACGGTATACAGTACAACTGTGGATTATTAATGATATATGGGGCACGTGTTAGTGATCAGATTGTGTGGTATAGAACATGTGTGTGAATCATCACAGATGGTGATGGAACTACTACTAGATGGAGCGTGTATATCACGGTACTTTTCACGCATGATTGTCTACAACAGGGGTGGATTTTAGTAATTATTTCCACTAACCCAGACAGGATAGTCAATCTTTGATTCTACTAACACGCAGCAATTCTATCTAACCCAATGGTCGTACAGTCAAACCTGCTCTAAAGTCCACTTCTATATAAAGGCCACCTCCATATAAAGGCCACCTTTACTACGTCCCAAGGCCATTGCAAACAATACATTCGGCCTTCTATATAAAGGCCACCTGTTTATAACGGCCACTTTTCACTCATCCGCAGGGTGTCCTTTATAGACAGGTTTCACTGTACGTGTCATGCTTGTAGGCTTAAGACATGATTGCTACTAATAGTAGTAAATCATATGTAATGGGCACTCAAATATATCAGATTACAGAACTTAATGCTATTATAATAACTTTTCACAAACTTTATAGATTTTCTCTTTTGAGCGGTATAGTCTTAGTAGCCCGCATGAAATTTTACTATCTTCGGGTCAGCAGGATAGTATTAATATCGAGCCATGTTACAATACACTGTAGACTACTAGTGAGGTATGTGACATGCTGCGAACTGCCACAGATTGTGAATGAAATGCATGAGGCATATACATTCGGTTACTTGTGACGTATGCCTGTATACAATAAACTGTAAATGATTAGTGAGGTATGTGCCATTGACGAACAGTTACAGATCGTGATGGAAATGTATGAAGCCTGTATATCAGTACTTATGATGTATGGCTGTAGACAGTGCGGTTGTAGATTACTAGTGAGGTATTGGACATGTGAGAATGGTCACCGATTGGGAAGGAAATGCATGAGGCATGTACATCAGGTTACTTGTGAGGTATGAGTGACTGTATACATCTCAGATAATGAATTGTATATCACATGTAGGCAGTCTTCCCAAGCCCTACCCAAATCCTAGGCAAGGCAAACCAAGACCTACTCAACCCTACTCAAGGGTATCTAAGAACTAACCACGGCATATCCAAGATCTATAACCAATCATGATTACCTGATACTTAGTCAGGACATACCCTTGCCAATGCCTCCCTAAGGCCTTCACAACGTCTATCCAAGGACAATGCAAAGCAGGGTTTTATTTGTGGAGGGATGGGGTGAAAAGAGGGAATTTGTCCTCATTGAGGTAGCATACCTACCTCTGGATTTACACACTTTTTGAGATTAAAGGACCCGACCATCTGGTTTAATTGCCTCCTCCACACTTGACCAAATCCCTGGATAAAACGATGCAAAGATCCCATTGAAGGCATATTAATGGTCAGTCCAAGGCCTAACTAATGCATATCTAAGGCCTACATAAGCCTAATGAAGGCACACACAAACAAGGTGTTTATGCATAGGCTAGCCTCGAATATGCCTTAGAAGGTATGGTGGGCCTTGTGTATGGCTTCGACCGGGCTTGGTTAGCCTTGTGTAGGCCTCGACTAGGCATTGACTAGGCTTATGTATGGCTGTAGGCCTTAGTTGCATTGTTTACTAGGTAATGGCGGGCCTTGTGTAGGAGTGAATATGCATTCAGTAAGCCCTGTGAATACATTGGTAGGCATGGGCTATGCTTGGCTAGGCATTATTGCTAGATGTAACTCACTTGGTCTAAGCACCCCACACCCAACACATTTCGGCTATGTGTCTCTCTGGTATAAAATAATTACTGCCAAGTCAACAGCACCATGTCAGACAAAATCAGTACAGATATTACACAATCTATATTCAATCCAAGACCACTACACGTATGTGAAACCGTATAAGTCGTGTTTACTGTACTTTGCAAATAAAGTTATCAATTTTTGCAATAAAAGCGTCTGCTAGAATAGATCACAAAATTAGAAGCATGCGTGACAGAAATGACTTATTTCAATACGTCTACTACATGTTATTCACACGGATACGATAATTTTCAGCAAATTGAAAACATGCTTAACCCATTATTAGGTTACGCAAATATATATTGGGCAACACTTTTGTTTTTGTGTAACCTTTTTTACACATACATTGTATTTATGTACAGAGGGACAAAATTGTTGTAACTCCAAACAGGTTCACTAAAAATATTTGCGCTAACATAAATTAGGTTACGCCAATTTGTCCCGGCCTGCGTAAGCATACACATGAAATCATCTGTCAAACCAGAACGCACGAGCAATGGGCTTCGATTTGTGCCAACAGGTGGCGAACCAGCGTCACAAGACTAGATCCAAATTCGGGAATATTTGAACAAGTTGGTTTAAGAGCATGTTTTGGAAATTGGGTACTAGACCATCCTACAGTACCGTGGTAGTTAGTTAATACAATTTAGAAATTCACATCAATTGTTTCAGAAAATAGAATCGCTATACTGTAAACAATTTATCATGTTTGATACTTATAAAGAATTAGTTTTTTAACATGCACTTCTTTCTCTGAAGGTAGTAATAGTTGCGCTATAATATTGTTTTGAAGTGACAGTGTCACATCAAAATTTGACAGGCTCATTAGTCCACCCCAGGGGTCTACGGTACCGTACTGGGTTTTGAAATCAGTAAAGAGTCTCAAATATTCTCAGGTAAAATTTTATGCCACAGTAATTATGAAATTCAATGTATTAGCTGTCACATAGTCATATTTTAGCTTTATGTAGCTTTAGACTTAATGTGTAAATATACAGATATGAAATTAAAGACAGACCCCCTCATAGCGTCATTAAGATTTAAGCATAGCAGCGATTTTGAAACTTGAAAATCGCAATGCATAGACCAGGGTTGGCAAGTTTTGGACACTAGGGTTTTATACCGCACTTTAAACCAGGTTTAAACCGTCTGCTCAAAATAGGTTTTGGACACCTTTACTTTTATGCATATAGTAACAGTGACTTCCTCTTACAATCAGTGGTGCTTCCCTTATTCGGCCAACTGTCTACCACCAGAAACGCTGGAGAAAACGCCTTTCCAATCCACTCACCCAACCCCAGCCCATATGCACCTCCAAGTCTGCTCCTGCATCTCAAAACTCGACACACCCAGCTGGTTATCATACTATATCTCCTGCCAGCCATGGATAATTACACTGACTTAAAAGAATGACAACGCTGCTGAATATTTTCACATGAGTAATCTATCTGCTATCAGCAACCCCTCACGCACACACTGATGATTCAGAGGATTATATTTTGGACCTTGTTAGTGGTTTGCTGGCATGTTTTGGTTGTCATGAGCCAAGTTGTGGAACAATATTCGAAATGTCTTATGGCTCCTTCACACGTCATCTTTCGCGTGGTTGCCATCTTTTGTAATACCTTTTGCGTCTGCTCCCTCAGTTGAAAGGTGCATCTGTATGCAGGGCTAACATGATGTTATTGGGTAATTTAGCTATCAGGTCGTCAATGAATGTGATGAATAGCATCATGGAGATAATGACTCCAAGTCGTATTCGGGATATGAGTAGTATTTTCTTGGTCTCGAAATTGTTACCAGCAACTCTTAATTCAGGGTTGTGGAGGACGGGTAGTATCCAGCAAAGCAGGTCCCCCGCAATTCAGCATCTATTTAACTAGAGGATCATCACTCCAAACCTTGTCGAAAGCATGCTGTTGGTCAACCCATGTTGAGAAGACAACATTGTTGAAAGGCACCTTCCTTTTCTTGGGCAGACAAATCTTCGTTAAAGAGGAAATGACCATCCCGGTGTATAGATGCCTGGGAAGACCGAACAGTCGGGTATGCACCTGTCTGCGTGCAGATATTTGTATATTGATATGTTCGTAAGCCCTATGTTCATTTTGTCTCGGTTGCAAAGAATTTAGTTCCAATAGGCCAATTTCTCGGCTGTAAGCTTTAATCAAACCAGCGTTAATTTAGACATGGTCAAATGTTTTCATTGCTTTGTAATTTTCCCTATACAATGCCTTTCTTTCAGTGTAATGTCCCTATTTATACACACATACGACAAAGTAATGTAGGGCTTGGATTTTATTCCTAACTTAGAACTAGAAGTGCTGTTATCTCCCATCTGTTGTACTGCCTTATTTCATTCCAAGAGTGAAATGGTTTGGCGGAAAGAGGACTCAACCTCACGGTACATTTATATTAATGCCTTGATTTGACCATCCGCCAGCCCTCAAATTCTCGTCTCAAACTCAATTTCACACCAACACAGTGGGAGATCGGCCAGGAGAATATAGCGGTAGTTATTCCATCAGCTCAGGTAGTGGATTAACATCTCATTTATTATGATCATGTCGTCTAGAGAATATTCCTTTTGAGACCAGAATGTCTTGAAATAAAATTCTGCCGATCACCACCTCAGACAATCGCTTACCTTGATGTTAGCTTACTCATTAATGTCCATCCCTTGTTCTTGAATAAGAAGACCAACTGCATATAGAACTACACGCATATATGTAAGCAAACGTCTGGGATGGAGTCGGGGGACCTTCACTAGATTGACAATCCAGTTACGTATCATTATGTGATACAGCACTTGCTCTAGATTTGTCGCCAAAATATACCTGGTATAGGTTTCTCCGCTTTGAGCACCCTTATCCCTTATATAATCACATAGGAACAGGGAGATGGCGGGGGGGGGGAGCAAGGCGGCATAGCCCCATCCCCAGGTTTTTTCTCTCGCATAGTGTATCCCATAGTGTAGCCCCCTTTAGGTGTAGGGCCAACCCATAGTTAACCCGCCAGCAACACCACCCACCCCGCCACCCCAATCCCCAGCAGGGTCAACATATGTTCCTACACCTCCGAATCATGGAATGCCACAGCTCTGCTGTATAGCTATGAGAACTACTTCAGCTGATGAAGTCTCATGGAGCAGTTGTCAATCAGAATGAGAAGTCTCGGCATACTGAAATATAATGCTCAAGGTATTTCAAAAAACGCTCTATATTTGAATGTGTAGGTAAGCATCTTGGAGATCGATCAATGCTGTACACGTCCCTTGACCTAAAACTTATTTACCAATGTCACGACTCTAAACTTGTTCAGTTATTGAAGACTGACAACTGATCTCCGCCTTAGTGCTATGGTATAGAGGACGGGAGAGGTTGAGCACGCGCAGAAAGCCACACAAAAGTCCACACAACTGACCACATGATTCAAAAACAGACATATACCACATGCTCACCAGGATACGGAATATATACAGCACACTCAAGGACAGAAATGTATATACACACGCCCATAATGGATAACACAGAGGACCCCAGGCACACACGCACAGGACAGTCACATCACATGCATGAATAAATGAACAAGCCACGCCCACGAATAAACACACACGTGAACTAACGCACATCGATGGTGACACACACCGCCATTGACTTACACACACCACTATGGATTATATACACCCTAGGCTTATACGAAAGAGGATTGCCGAATATATTGTATCCATGCTTTAATGCTATACTTAATCTATAAATATGTACTGTGCATACAAAATGTGTTGTCAGGGATCAGGTGAAACGGTTTGTCACCATGGTTCGTGACTATGGATGACGTCACATGTTTCTAATAGAACATGGGACGGCAGTCAGTGGGAGTTTGGCGCTGGACAAGGTCACTTGTAGCTTTGGATAGTTGGTCCCACTCCACGACGTGCATATCAAACTGTGGATTGTGGCCAACTGTGCAAACGAACCAGTGACCACTGTAAGTTGTATATTAATAAAGTATTACCTTAACTATAAAGACGCGTATGTGTTATCTCACCAGCCAGATGAAAGATCCTGGTGTATAAACAAACGAACGGTACTAGATTGGTGGAATGATCCGGCTCTGGCTTCGTGAAGATAGACACATTTATTTGTAACTATTAATTTGCGAAAATGGTTAATTATTTTAATAAAATCGATCGACAGTTCGCTTGAATCTCTCGCTGCCAAGCAATCCCCACGACCGGCGAAGAACGCAGGTGAGCATAGGATTTTCTGTATTAGTAGTGCCATTTCATCTTCAAATAATTGTAACGGCCTGTAAATTCTGACTACCCCACCCCCATCCCACCGACACCTCGCACCACCATAAACGCAGGAAAGTTAATTCCACGTTGGAATATCCAACAATTGATTACACTTGGCGCATGGTGAAATTTGATGAAAATCTAATCAATACTTGTCTGATAACTAAATACTGGTTAATGTATTTTGTTGTAGGAATCTATATTTTAAGCGCTAAAACTGTTGCTCATGTCACCTTCGACACTGGTATGCCACTGGCTATTTTTGCGTGATTTAAGAAAAAAAAACCTCTGTCATACATTTTAAGTCTCACGATAAAACAGCCAACACGCATATCCGTATTCGATGACAATACTTACCATATATTGATGATTATGCTAAGACAAGTGAAATAATAATATTTTGTTTAGGTTAAATTTATCCCGACCGGCCGTAAGCAAACAACCCACCCCATAATAATACAGTAAGCGCAAGCCTTCTTTAGTGTACCAAGTTTTGAGACGATGCAATACATATCATAGATCTGAATCCCGAACGCGTATTTACAGAATTGCTGTCTATTGTTTTAATCCTTCGAACCCCGAATCCCTAGCATCTCAAATTTAAAGGTAGCCATTTGGGTAAGGCGTTGGCTATTTTGGGTCTAGCCTGACATAAATCTGTTGCGGCCATAGGCAACAACCAATCCCAGTCAGGTTAAGTTCAAAATATTCAATAGAACAGTAATTGCATTGGAAATCATTTAAATATTTCGCCTATCGGGTTTAATGGGTTAAATGATAAACAATGCGTCCATGTTGTAAATGAGTGCTGGTAGAATATCACACCGGAGTACACATTTATTATTAATTGATCCACCCACCCACCCACCCACCCACCCACCCACCCACCCACCTACCCGCGCACCCCGTCACAAATACGAATAGTATTATAGCATAGCGATATATAAGTACGGCATTAGGATTAAAATATTGCTGAATAAATCTGATTAGCATACGCCTGTTATATTGTCAATGTTTCTCGCTGGATAAGTTCTAAATAAATTGTTGACATGTGCGAGCATCACATTATACGCTTATGTGCGAGCATTACAGTATACGCCTATGTGTGAGCATCACATTATACGCCTATGTGCGAGCATCACATTATACGCCTATGTGTGAGCATTACATTATACGCCTATGTGTGAGCATCACATTATACGCCTATGTGTGAGCATCACATTATACGCCTATGTGTGAGCATCACATTATACGTCTATGTGCGAGCATCACATTATACGCCTATGTGCGAGCATCACATTATACGCCTATGTGCGAGCATCACATTATACGCCGATGTGCGAGCATCACATTATACGCCTATGTGCGAGCATCACATTATACGCCTATGTGCGAGCATCACATTATACGCCTATGTGTGAGCATCACATTATACGCCTATGTGCGAGCATCACATTATACGCCTATGTGTGAGCATCACATTATACGCCTATGTGTGAGCATCACATTATACGCCTATGTGCGAGCATCACATTATACGCCTATGTGCGAGCATCACATTATACGCCTATGTGTGAGCATCACAGTATACGCCTATGTGTGAGCATCACATTATACGCCTATGTGTGAGCATTATTAATGGTAGAAGTCGGTATGTCTGTCTGTCCGTAGGTCTGTCAATTCTAACAAGGCTGACTGCCTACGTCGCAACTAGATATCATAGCGTATAGAACTTGTTTTAATAAACCATTTTCCTGCGTCAGTGATCAAGTGAAGACTATCCTCGCAGATAATTTCCATATACCCCCACCATACCCCGACATATAGTCACTCGCAAAATGAAAGGGTACATATAGTTAGTAACATTTAAACTGAATCACAACAAATAGGATGCAATGCAATTTAAGAAACCAGCCAATACACACCACACCCGCCCTGTACACATAGACACCTTACCCGAACCAAAGGAGGAGTACATATTTTCCTGCACCAGGATTTGGGATTTTGACCAGGCGTTGAAGGGGAGCGATTGAGCTGCCAGGCAGCAACAACATTCTGTCAAAACTATTGTCAAAATACTCAACCAGCGCACTGGTACATTATATTGAAATCCCGTGTTCAGTAAATAGTTAATTTCAATCAGATAATACAAACGCCAATATTTACACACGTAACTCCCACCGATCTATGTACACGCACACATATGCCCGCATTCACCGGGCATTGCAAGCGAAATCAAGTCAGTTAAGCCATAATACACGCACCATACCGCACACACACGGTACACGGACACACCTGTAAAATTAGCCCAAACCAGTTCACCAATGTGAGTAGTAGTGTATCTAACACCTCATCATCGCATGCGAAACACATTGGGGAACATTGAGTACTAATTATCGCACACAAACTGCTAGCGCCACAGAACATATTAATGGAATGAGTCGCAGGCATTGCAGAAGCAGGAAACATACAAAAGTTTTGAAGCGTTGATTGATGATAAGTTCATTGAATAAACGTAATCATCAATGCAAATGATCGTCTAAATAACAGAATATAACAAGCACACAAACAACCCCAGTAAACACATAAATAAATAAATTAATAAATAAATAAATTAATAAATAAATAAATAAATAAATTTTAATAAATTAATAATAATAATAATAATAATAATAATAATAATAATAATAATAATAATAATAATTGCACTGGTATCGCTTTCCGCCAATATCTGTTCTACCATACTACAACTTTTTACTTGTTCTATCATTCCTCCGGCTGTCTCCACTTTTCACACTCTCCCTGAGTGGCCGCAGGGCAAAGACATAATGCTACATTTCTCTTACTAACATGTAGGGACTCTGTCCTTTTTGTGGTGTCTTTGCACAATAATTACAAATAAAATAACAGTGATGATAAATCAGATGTTACTGAGTGAAGAGCAATAGTTGACCTACGTACATGTATGAGTCATGATCAACGGTGTGTTAATGAAGTAGTCATCAACTTAATAATTGTTAGGCTGGCATTTTCCCCTTAGACTGGCTAATGTTGCTGCATGTCAGAAATAACTATGTAAATGTGTCAATATTGATGATTGCTCAGTAACTCTTGAGAAATGGTCAACGAACACCAGATAACTGGAAGATATTGAAGTAAATGAACGAAAATATATGTACATGTTACTTCAGCACATGTTGTGGATGAACCTGATGTAAAATAGAGTGCTATGTCATGTGAATGGATAAATTTATGTTTGTTGATTTCATAAGCGGATACCGCAACATTTATGAAATGATAATATAATTCATTGTCTGTATCAGTTGATGTTATAAGTCATAGAAAATAACTAACTAACTGCTTTGTGCATGAGCAAATGTCTGTTTATAGACACCACATATGGGTGAATAACATGCAGGGATAAACTGAAGATGCTATAGAATTGGTACGAATAACTAGATAGTGCCTTTAATGAAACAATGATAATGGAAAAGCCAAAATAAAACTGTAAACAGCAAAACTATAAACAGCAGTTTTCACAGATAGACAACATCTCTGAAAAGCCATAACAGAAACTAAAATGTTTTTCAAAGACAACTTTGGTGTATCAAACATTGATGCTTCAGATATTGTCGTGGCTGAATCAACTCAGTTACTGAAAATTTTGGTGATTGTAGGGATAGATGGAAAATGTGTCAATGCATTAGTTGATACAGGAGCAACAATAAGTTGTCTCTCACAAATAAAATTTATGCGGAGCTTAAAGCAAATAATAATTATGTATTGGAAGAGTCAGATATACAGACAGTCGTTGGTGGCAGAGCAATTAATGTTGAGGCTATTGTGACTCTGCCTATTAGAATCAATAGACTTGAACTGTATCACACAGTGTACCTGTTAGAACACTGTAACCATGATCTCATTCTAGGACTAGACTTCTTAAAACAACACAATGCGAAGATAAACTTTGAGACAAATACTTCAGAATTACACAATGGCATGACTGAGACAGATATAATTTCAAACCAAGACAAATGTTGTGTTGTTAAGCTTAATGGAAAGTTCTATCTTCCACCAAAAACAGAAATGCTATTGCCGGTACATGTTTATGGCAAAGATGTCAAAGCAAAAATAAGGATGGCAGAACCACTACAGTCATTGCCCACTAAGCTACATCTATTAGGAGCAAAATGTGTCATACAGGTAGGTAACAATAACGAATCAGTTTATCGCATCTTTATTCCTACAGATGTGGAAATCGATCCACCTGACAAAGCTTGCATTGTTTACAGCCATGCATACATCACAGATAATTGGACACATGAGTAGTGAAGAATATAATTTAGCTGATGTATCATATCATAGTAGTGTAAATGTAGCTGAAGTAAAACAACATCATGAGATTGCACTTGATCTAGGCATAAATTTAGAAAACCCAGACCTGTCAGCAGAACAACAAGAAACTCTATTAGAGTTTATAGGACGAAACCAGGATGCATTTGCCAAAAACATAGATGAATTGGGTACAACACATCTCTATCAGCATCACATAGATACTGGTGATGCACAGCCAATTAAGCGTTAATTTTACAGAGCTACTCCTGACATGAGAAAGGAGATTGATAGGCAAATAGATGAGATGTTTAGGACTGTAGTGATAGAAGAGAGCATGTCACAGTGGATTAGTCCCGTTGCCATGGTGAAGAAGAAAAATGGTGAATATAGGTTTGCAGTTGATTATCGAAAGCTGAATCGAGTAACTAAACCTATATCTTTTCCAGTTCCTCGAATTGATGATATATGTGATGCAGTTGGAAACACAAATGCGAGGTACTATACAGTACTTGATCTTTGCTCTGGATATTGGCAGATCGAGATGAACAATGAATCGAGGCACAAGACTGCATTCATGACACACAGTGGCATCTATCAGTTCCGAAAATTGCCCTTCGGTTTAATGAATGCACCTATGGCCTTCTCTATGGTCATGACAAACGTCTTTAGAGGACTTCATTGGAAAAATGCAATCGTATATGTAGATGATATCCTGATATTTATCAAGGACTTTGAATCACACATGCATGATTTAGAAAGTGTTTTCAATAGATTAAGAGCAGCAGGATTAAGGTTGAAATGATCAAAATGTTATTTTACTGCTAAATCAGTTGAATACCTAGCCCACATACTGTCAAAAGACGGTATCAAATTAGATAAAAATAAATCTGAAATAGTCACTAATTTTCCCACATCAAAAGATGCCAAAGGAGTTAGATCTTATCTTGGTCTCTGCAACTATTATAGGAAATTTGTAAAAGGTTTTTCAAAGATAGCAGCTCCTCTAATTGCACTACTTCGAAAAGATACCAAATTTGAGTGGACAGCAGAATGTGAGAATGCGTTTAATCACTTGAGGAAAATTCCCACATCTGAGCCAATATTGTCATTTCCTGATTTCGATAAGGAATTCATTGTTCATACTGATGCTTCAGATCATACAATTGGCTTTGTGTTAGGTCAAAGGCATGATAATGGACATAAGGTAGTTATTGAATATGGTGGTAGATTGTTAACTGCAACAGAAAAGAAATGGCCAATTACAGAACGTGAATGTTTTGCCCTAATAACAGCAATTAAACAATATCATATATACCTAGCAACCAGACATTTTGCAGTTTACACTGATCATAAAGAATTAGAACATCTCAAATCAGTTGGTGGGCATACCCCCCCCCCCAATTACAATGGTGGGCACTGGACTTGCAGGAATACAACTATACAATTGTATATAAGAAAGGTGTTGAGAATGGAAATGGCAATACACTTAGTAGAATACAATATGCAGATAAAAATAATTCAGAAAACTACACTACTGATCAATTGCAAACAGTCTAGACATTTAGCGAATATAAACAAAATCAATGATTACATCCATACAATTAACAGGTATGATGAGGATGAATCAACATACACAGATAGTACATACCAAGCAAAACAAAGGAACGCATTTGGAAAATTAACTAATATCATCATGGTGAATGAACAGCATTGCATGGCAGACCCATTACTGATAACTGAGGGAACTCTTGCAATTGAGAGCAGAATTAGTAAAGAGCATCAAGACCATGGCAATGAGCCTAACCCCTACATTAACTATTTAATGAATAGGGTGGGATAATGTATCATATGTACTATCCAAGAGGTAACAGTAAATGAGCTGATAGAATACTTAGGCAATTAGTAGTACCTATGGTTTTAAAGGATGATATTCTCAAGTCCTATCATGACTCATTGCAAAGCTGTCACCAAGAACACTTGAACATATTAGGCAGAAATATTTTTGGTGAGCCATGTATAAGGACATAGAGTACTACATTAAATCATGTTTATCATGCCAACAAGCTAAACGTAATTATCACTTTGCAAAAGCTCCATTACGACCACTTCCAGTAGAAGAACCATTGAAGAGGCTTCATATCAATATTTTGGGCCCACTACCAACAAGCACAGATGGCTTCAAACATATATTATTGATAGTGGATTCATTCACAAAATGGTGGGAGGCCTTTCCATTAAAGACGCAAGAGGCATAAGAAATTGCTAGAATTGTATACAATGAAACAATATGTAGGCATGGCGCTCCACACACCCTGTTGTCTGATAGAGGAACAGATTTTCTGTTAAAAATTGTGCAATGTATTTCAGATTTCTAAGGTTCAAACTAGTTCATATCACCCACAGACAAATGCAACTGTCGAACGTATGAACTCTGTGATAGAGCAGTCACTCAGACACTATTGTAATGTGACACAAACAAATTGGCCAGAGTTAATACCAAGCATTATGTCTGCATACCGATCATCACCAGCAACGAAATCAACAATATACACACCATACTACCTACTATATGGGCATGAATCACGTCTGCCCATAGATGTAGCTTTAATACCTGAAGACCACGCATACACATCTAACAACCTCACAGAATATATGAGAACCATAACAAATAAATTGAAAATTGCCAAAGAAATAACAACAGATAACATTAGAGCTGCACAAACAAGATACAAACAAAACCATGACAAAAACACAAAAGAACCCATATTCGATTTAGAACAACAGGTATGTCTCTACTGCACAAAAACACCAGTGGTACTCTCTCCTAAATTGCATTGCAAATGGGTAGGGCCATATTATATAGTAGATGTAGGCACCAACTATACATGCAAGCTTAGGCGAAGCAGTGACAACAAACAAGTGCAATCATGAGTCCACACAAACAGATTTAAACCATTTATAAACCTACAGGATAGGCCCACAAATACACCTCTAGAGCTAATACAAACAGATGACCTTGATCCTGAGCAAATTGATAATGAATTAGCCATGCCTCAAAGAAAGAACAACCACAAACAGTTACTACACAACAACAGAGACAAGACACAGTAGACACGCATACTGACCAACAGATACAGAACAACCAAATACGAAACACAATAGATGCCAGCATAGACTGCTCCACACCAAATACCAGTGGTAAAAACAAGGGACCAATCAAGGCAAAGCAAACAAACTAACACACACAAACAGAAATTAAATAAGGAATCAATTGACTGCAACCCGAAATCACAAAAACAACAGGTAGTGAAAAAAGACAACACTTGGTATGTAGCTGAACAGATTTTGGCTGCAAAACTCATTGATAGCACCAGACACTTTAAGGTTAAATGGCAAGGTAACTTTCCAAATTCATGGGAACCACAAGATAACATTTCAGAAGCCCTATTAAGAGCATACTACACAAACAGAACACAAAAGGGTAAGAACTGTAAGCGTCCACCTCCAAAAACCTCGACAACAGCAAAGTGTTATAATGCACCCACAATCGCAACAGTCATCACATACAAGAATAACACATACAATGAATCAATACCAAAACCACAAGACAAAATGGAGACTATCAACAAAATAGTAGCTACCTCAATAATAAATGGAATCACACATTACAAATAAACTCGAACACACATAACGCCTCCCTGTTTGGAACCTATGTGAAGGTTCACTACATAACTATTACGTACATTTGGATAGAAAGGCAAGGGAAAGAGCTAACCACAACAATAGACAGCTACAAAGGAAGGACACAAATCGACCCACCTCCTATTATCAAGACGATAATTATAACAGATCATATAATCAACAGGAAACTTATAAATATGCACAATTCAATGACTACAATGGTTTATCACAGTATAGACATAAATATGTTGAAAGGTTAAATGATCAGATGAAAACAAATAAATACTGTGATTGTAATGAGTTCCAAACATTGTCAAATGGTCAATATGAACACAAATAGAGGTCAAATGATCAAAGAAATGCAGTGTCATTGTAATATGTACTACAATTCATCACAGAAGAAATTCAATTATAGATGGTTAAATGGTCAAAATAAAGAAAACAAAGGTGAATGTAATGCATGTTCTGAGGTGCCATATGCAAATGCATTAGATACACATAGCAAAATTGTGAAATATTTCAATGATCTGATAAGCATAGCACAACAGAAATTAATTGATGGCCAACTCATACGAACTGACATAGAGGGATTACTGCAAATAAATGAAGAACTTCGCAGCCTTGCCAGAACAATGGGACAACCCCAGACAAACCCTACAGTAGCAGATAATCTGAAGAAGATATTAGAATCAATGAACTAGCTTCCTCATTAAGCAGATTCCCTTATGCCCAAATCAGACCAGTGATAATGCATCTATCCGTGGCCAATACGATTGCTAGATGCATGTGATATGGTAGAATAATTTAATTACATGGCACTGCTAATTAAAATCATGGTATCTAGTAATAAAAGGTGATATGTATCGCAGTGTACCATATTTAAGTTATATGTGTATTTGATCTGATAATAATCAAGTGCTGTTTATGTTCAAAGACATACGCAAATATTCATCTATATTTATAATAATAAAAAAAGAAGAAAAAAAGGGAAACCATATGGTAATGTAAATGATTAAAATGATTCTGCTGTGTGTTCTTTGCCTTTTATTTTGCAGGACAGGCAGCAAGCAGGAGACGTTTGAAACACGAGGCGAGGATAGTACATATATAATGAAATGAATACGCCATGATAAAGGTAAGCTTATTGTATCAAAGTGACTATTTATGAGTCCAGTATATGGTCTAAATGTGAAATTATTAAAGTATCCGATGCAACCGTTTCTGTATCCTAGTTCGTGCATGAAATATGCGAGCAAAAATTACTTGTATAATAGCCTGGTATCTTCGATGGCAGTATTGGGTGTACATAATACTACCTCCACGGATTCCGGTTTTCGTTCACATTTGGAAACATCTTTTGGGAAATAGTATTCAGGAAAGATGTTCCTAGAATCTTGTAAACGGTATCTTTTAATGTAATTTGTCTGTTGCTGTTACCAACATGAAACCATATATCAGGTTCTTGCCTGGTGACATGATCATCTGACCGATTCATTCTCTAATAAAACGTTTAAAAATGGGACGATGAATGGGTAATAAAATATGAATGAATAATAAACTATGGATAAATACTAAAGGATGAAGGAGTAATAAAGTATGAATTAGTAATAATGAATGAGGATGCACGATTAATGAAGTTTGATGGAAAGCGGAGATATTATTAGCTAGCATCCTAGAATATCATAATATTGCACGCTACATAAAGGAGAACGCAAGATGTGTTTTGAATAAAACACACAATTATGTGGTTGAGCATGTATCGAAATGTCTGTATAATAAGTTGCTGGGACACTGGACTAATAAATTGTGAAAAAGCGCTATGTCTCTATAAGTCTCTACCAGCTAGTTCAAACTATGACGGCATACGTTCCACTAAGGAAGAGAAAGTTTGATACGCTAGTACATTATAAGATAAAGAATATTCATACTTCTAATTCTATTATAGAAGCTATACTTATACTTTTGAAAACGTTACACAGTGTAGATTTATGTTATATCAAGTAGTATAATGGGGTCTGGCGTTCTCCTTTAAAATTTTAATTTATAAATATTGTTAAAAAGACTGTCTCTATGACTTCTATGTTAGATATGATGATAGATTGTCTTTGTGATGAATTCACTGAAAATTACCTGATGTTAAAGAATTATAACGTTGTTTCTATGTTTTATCTTTCTTGGGGAAGCAGGGGATAATATGGTACAGAGGACGGGAGAGGTTCAGCACACGCAGAAAGTCCACACAACTGACCACACGATTCGTAAACAGACATGTACCACATGCACACCAGGACACGGAATTTATACAGCACACTCCAGGACAGAACTGTATATGCGCACACGCCCATAAAGGAGAACACAGAGGACCCCAGGCACGCGCGCACAGGACAGTCACATCACATGCATGAATAAATGAACAAGCCACGCCCACAAATAAACACACATGTGAACTAACGCACATCGATGGTGACACACACCGCCATTGACTTACACACACTACGATGGATTATATACACCCTAGGCGTATACGAAAGAGGATTGCCGAATATATTGTGTCCATGCTTTACTGCTATACTTAATGTATAAATATGTACTGTGCATACAAAATGTGTTGTCACGGATCAGGTGAAACGGTTTGTCACCACGGTTCGTGACTTCTTCTTCTTCTTTTCGTTCACTGATCATACCGCCAGTCCTAAGTGACTATCGACATGATCATAAGCGTTAAGTGCGTGGATCCATGGTTTATTAGAGTGCGTCGTGCGGCCTGGAACCTCCGTCTTCAGCACTCGAGGTTTCTGTCAGGGTTACCTCACACTTACCTCCTTTAGTCGCCTCTGACGACACGCAGAGGATACAGAAGGTGTATTCTAAGCCCCACCTACAGTTCGTTAGTAGTACCTATGGTTTTAAAGGATGATATTCTCAACCTACGGTTCGTGACTATGGACTGACGTCACATGTTTCTAATAGAATATGGGACGGCAGTCAGTGGGAGTTTGGCGCTGGACACGGTCACTTGTAGTTTTGGATAGTTGGTCCCACTCCACGACGTGAATATCAAACTGTAGATTGTGGCCAACTGTGCAAACGAACCAGTGACAGTGTCCCAGCGTAAGTTGTATATTAATAAAGTATTACCGTAGCTATAAAGACGCGTATGTGTTATCTCACCAGCCAGATGAAAGATCCTGGTGTATGAACAAACGAACAGTACTAGAGTGCTCATGTGAACGAGAAATTTAATTGAACAGAAACCACAGCTGGATTGCGATTTTCTACTGGAAGTCCTTAATCTCTCCTTAGAAAGCCCCCAATCGGTCTGGCTCTCTCTGAATTGGAGTGGAAATTTGTACGGTTGACATGTGCCTTGGCGGAACAGAATTCCGACATTAAGGCATGTAGTCGTTGTTTACACATTAAGCCTTCCAGGATATTAACAACTATTTCTACACTCATTAACAAACAACCTCAGTGGACCTGTGAGCATAGTCCTGAATGAAAGCAACTCAACCAAGTTGACGACTTGAGTGGAGATGGGCGTATAATGGGACAGGATATAATGCCATTACAGTCACACTGTGTATCAGAAACTCCCATCGTGAAAGCCTCACCAGCAAAGTAAGACTTTGTCTTGCGGCGTTGCTCTGGTCGACGCATTTGTGAGCTATGATGCGAGGTGCTTTCGCCGGTTGTGGGTTCGATTCCCTGTCAATGAGCATCGTGGGCGACTAAATCTTACTTCTGTTTCGTCCCACGACAATGGCTGGAACATCATCTTTTGATGTGTAATCAATATAAGGCTGTGTTTAATCTTGCTTAAGACGTAAATCAAGATAAAATTGTTTATGCATAGTTTTAACGTGCTAAAGGATCTCGTACGGTAGGCCTACAATAGATCGCTGTTAGAACCTGTTGCTGTTATGAAGCTTGCACGTTACATAAAGAGTTACTCGTTGCATGCTATGATTGTATAATCATCTGACGTTTAAGTGAATGACCAATGCTGGTTTAATTACCATTTTTTTAATGGTTAAAAGCATTACCAATGTTTTCTATTGTTTAATATTCGAATTATCTGGACTCTCAAGCACAGACGATACGATGGCATCACATGCCCAATATTAATCATCAGCATGAAGAATATGTCACACTTAGTCTTTGGAATACAGGAATGGATGATTCACGTTTCTTAGCCACTTATATGACGTCATAATCAACTACGCGAGGTGTAAGATGATGCCATGATCAATTACATCATGAGTGACGTAGCTATGTTCATGGTGAACACATACTTGACATGCTGTTGAATCTTTTGAAACTAATTTGACTGGGTGCTGCTGCCACATGCAGCAACATCATTCAGTCAAATTAATTTCAAAAGATTCAGCAGCTTACTTGTATAGTTTTCTGGAAATCGAGATACATGGAGTGAGGGATCGATCGATCCCAAGACGGGCGAAGCGTGGGTGGAGCTTAGCTAGAGATGGGCGGAGAATAGATAAAACTGGATTCGCCCATTGCCTTCTCAAAGTATCAATTTGTCTCAAGGAGTTAAGTGACTTTCAAGACTTCACTCGCCCCCGCCCCCCCCACCCCCCCCCCCTACCACCCACCACCCCCACACACCCCACACACGCACGCACGCACGCACGCACTCACGCACGCACGCACGCACGCACGCACGCACGCACGCACGCACGCACACACACACCACCCTCCCCAGAACTTTTACGCACAATGCATATCAGACAAAAAAAGACGACATCCTTTGTGCTGCAGGGAATACAGCAGCAACAGGTTCCAGTAAAATTAGTTTTAAAATATTCAACACCTTTCCTGCACATACAGTTGTCATGAAATTGAGATATTGGCATTTCAAGTTTTAATAAGCTTTTAAGGTCATATTCTACTTCACTAGGCAAAAGAAATGTGTAACTGACACTCGGTTTAAAACGTACCATCTGCTCCTGGCCGTTTTGGTGAACTGTCTAGGCCCAGTGACCTACTGACTAGAGCATAACCCGGACAATAAAACCAAAACCCCGGACGGGTTAATTGTCTGCAATATGTTGGACAAACGACCTTTTTATCGACTTATTGCACTTGTATGTCCTTAACTGTCTGACTCCTACAAGCGACAGAACAATACACTCAAGGGTCAGTATCTCTGGAGATGCTGAATATTTTGAAAACGAGATATTCAGCAGCTGAAGAGGTATGCCCACTGGAAAATGTCTGCAAAAAATAACTAAAATAAAATATCGGCCTTATTAGTAGTCATAGACGCTCTTTGAAAGTGCATTTATCCTCCATATTCAGACATAGATGCCTCTTAAAAGGCGAATTATTATAAAAGAAATATAGCTGAAAATTATTTCTACCCCTGACAGCAAGTACGGCTTCAGTCAAATTATTTTAACACACTATATATGGATGTCCTTAGAAATATATTTTTTGTTTAATATGGAGGAGAGGGTTTGGTTTCTAGATCAATTATAGCTCATACCTTTAGATGGACGTGAAGTTCACAAGCCAGCTGTCCCCCCGGGGCGCGTGGCACGCGCGTCCTCAATTGGCACCTGACTACTTAGCATTCAAATAGTTTTACATTTCTGGGACAAATTCTTTTCATTAAGAGATAGCAGCTGTACTTTAGGCGCAGACGCTTCGTGAAAACGACATGAAACCAACGCGATGCAGCAGGTGAGAGACGGTTTTTGTCGTTTTTTAGGTCATTTTTTTAAACGGCAGATTATTTTTTAGCATTTTAAATTCACTGCACTCGCTTGAAAAGCGCACGATATCAGACATCCCAATCTGCGCAAAATGTCCGTTTGTGGGAGAGGGGTGGAGGCGTACGTCATTAGACATGGAAACTAGAAACTTGATTTTATTTAACATTTATGTATTTATTACTTAATTTAGAACCAAATAAAGTAAAGGTTATGCGTAGACCTACATAAATAGGCCTACTGTTTAGTTACTGTTTTCGACATGAAATTAAATTAGTCGCAAAAGTACACAGAAAGAAATATAAGAAACCTTAGGTTATGGTCTGCAAGATATGTAATGATGAATATTTCAGAACTGCAATAGCCTAGCTACTTGTAAACTTTACATCCCACTCATGAACATGCCTGAGGTAGGTAGGCCCTATTAAGTCATGCCACCATTAAAGATTTTATAATTGTATGTCGTTGCCGAATTTCCATGTAACTATAATGTAATCTGTTGAATATTTTGAAATTTATTTGACTGAGAGCTGATGCTGCCATAGTAACAGGTCTTAGTCAGACTAGTTTTAAAATATTCAGCAACTTAACTGTATAGTTAGCTGGAATTTGGGAATGTGTGACTTCAAGTGTCAATGTGTGAAAATCGGTTCGAATAAGCTCATAAGGTAGGCGGAGCTTAGCTAGAATGGACCGTTCCAGTTTTTGCTATGCTCCGCCCATCACTAGCTAAGCCACACCCACAGCTCGCTCGTGTTGGGATTGATCGATCCCCGAACTCACATGGCTTGGCTAAACGGTCCGTTACTAGAGGCTTCCATAGATCGGTATATAGCAGGCATATGTTTGATATTTTAAAAGCAAATCGCTTGAAAGTAATACATGGATCTATTTCTAGCTCTGCCCCGCTAATTTCTAGCTTAGCTCTACCCACTTTTTCCGAGTGTTAGAATCAATTCGAACTTCTAAGTATTCCAATTTCAAAATAGCTAAGTTGTTGACTATTTTGAAGCAAATTTGACTGAGTGTTGTTGCTGCCAATGGCGGAAACAGCTTACAGTCAAATTAGTTTCAAAATATTCAACAGAATGTTTATTAATAAAATTGGATAATTCGTACACTCGACGGACTTTCAATGTTCACAACGGAGATAGATACATCTTTCACTATGCATTATGATTGCGACGGCAGGATAACCTGTAACGTACAACTGATTATGCCGTCATATACTTGAGTGACAGATCCGATTTATTTTCTCCATTACTGGCGTAGTCATCAACAACTTTCTGTCAAATAGGTTTCAAAATATCGACCACAGTAAGCATTGTAGCAGAAAGAAGTGAACATATACCTTATCGTGTATTATACACGCATCGCCTGATGGGTTGAAAAGATAAAAAAGAAAAATGATGACAAGTCAATATATAATATATCTATACTGGTAGGCATATGTATTCACGAAGATTGAAATTTCCTCCTACGCTTTAATGAAGCCATGGCGAATATTGAAACATGAAATTGCTAATTAATGTCGTCGTGTCGACACCTGTCGTCTGCCTACGATCATGCACCAATCAGATGCCCTTTGATATAAAGAGTTCTGACGGAATTTTATTCATAAATTGAAATTGAACACGAAAAAGTATATCGATCACGTCGACGTATACCGTTCACTCGATCCTGTGGCAGTGACATTCATATCAATATGGAAATTTAGTCATAATTGTATTTGTACAGCTAGTTTCGGTGTAAAAAGATAACCGTTTCCACACCCCACCCATCTGTCCCTCCAACATGTCCAATAGATGGAACATGGGGCCAGGCCGACCTGCTAAAAAAGACACCATACTCAACACTGAGATCCATTTCAAGCTAAGCGCCGCCCACTTTTTTCGCGCGTTTGAATCGAATCTTCTGGCTCACCAATGTCAATGGCTGCATCATAATTTTCTATCTTTATTTCTTCTAGGAATTTGTTATGAATCGTGAAACCACACCCATATGCACAGTATGACTACAAATGTATCATGTTTCATGTTTGCAGCCGACTTTGCAATATAGTCAGCATCGCAAAGTGGATTGCAATTGAGGAATCCAGTTTATCGATCAAACAATATTCAACTAAGTCACATGTAGGCTGACGTCATTGCGTCATGAATAACGCGATTTAGTCCGTCATAAACGCTCAATAGTCTGCCATGTTGTATGAATTGTATGTCTTTACTATTTAATAAACAAACATTCTGCAGCAACAGCAACAAGTCAAATTAGTTTCAAAAATTCAATAGCTTAACTGTATAGTTTTCTGAAAATTGAGATTTCAGCGAGTGCAGGGATCGATTGATCAACACGAGCAAAATGTGGGTGAAGCTTAACTAGACATGGACGGGGCATAGCTAAAACTGGATTCGTCCTTTGCCTTTGAGCACTGCAGACGATGGAAGCTGAATTTTTAATAAAAGTCGCATGGAGCAGAAATATATATTTAGATTTATAAACTCAACTGTTAGGCTAGCGGATTTTGGAGAAGCTGGGGGAAAAATTGCAATGTTATCGAAATCAACGTTTTCTTGCTGATCATATTATTACAGAAAATAAGTCCTGACTATGTTGAAATCGTGCGATCATATTGTTATTTATAGGCATTATATTTTCACCATCTAATAGATTTGGCTCTCTGTGTGTGAAGGACCAGGAACATATTTAAGACTTATTTAAGCTTAAATGAATTAACGTCAGAACTAATATCTTACTGGCAATCAAGCTATTTAACCTGCTGATCCTGCATATGATAACATAATGCGGAAAGGTCTGGTGTCCATTATACTGAATTGTCTGACTGTTGCAAGAATTTCGATGGGTAATAACTCTGGACCTGTTGAATATTTTGAAAACAATTTGACTGAAAGTTGTTGGTGGCTTAGACACCAACAACTTTCAGCATTTTTGTTTCCTAATTATTCAGCATATCCAGAGTTAAGCCCCCACCCCCGCTATTGAAAATGTAGTCTGTAGGAATTCAGCAGGCAGACAGTTAAAACGACAAATCAAAAACGACTTCATGGATCTGGATGGTAAACGTTTGTGCTTGGTTCTCAGTAAGAGAACCATCCATGCTACTGTGAGAGGAGAACTGGGGCCAATATGAATTATTTACCTTTCTATTTTTAGCTATGCCCCTCCGCTAGCTAAGCTCCACCCACACCTTGCTCGCGTTGGGATTGATCGATCTATCTCTGAACTTCCTGACTAGCAATTTCCATAAAACTATACAGGTAAGCTGTTGAATATTTTGAAACTGATTTGTCTGGGTGCTGTTGCTGCCTATGGCAGCAACATCGACCAGTCAAATTAGTTTCAAAATATTCAACAGCATGTTTATTAAAGGTGCATATTCACACAAGAATGATTGAAAATAAAATTGTTAAATTTCATACTGTTATAAGCGTAAGGTATGTGCCTATGTGTAATAAAACGAAATAAATCTTAACATATGATGATTCCATTCCTTATAAATCAATGCCCAAGCCTCTATTTCAATTTCGCAACTTAAAAATTATATTAATTTATATGGAATGTAATCATCATATGCTAAGATTTATTTCGTTTCATTACATATAAGCTCACAGTTTAAGCCTCTAAACGTGTATAATTTAAACAATTTTATTTTCAGAAATTTCACGGCGAATACGCACCTTTAAATAGTATAGACATACAATTCTTGCAACGTGTCGGAATTTTAAGAGTTAAAGACGGTCCGGTCCATATAAAAGCATTTATGACGTAATGATTATGACGTCATCCTACACGCCGCTTATCTGATTATGACGTCAAATGACGTCATTGCTCTGAACAGATCCATTGCCCACACTCCTCAATGTGTTAATCCACTTTTAGCTATTGCACCGCCCATCTCTAAACAAATTTGACTTGGCGCTGTTGCTGTCTACATCGCCCAGTCAAATTAGTTTCAAACTATTCAATAAAATGTTTATTAAATAGTAAAAACATGCAATTTATACAACTTCCGGATTATTCTAGTCTTATGACGGAGTATTGTCTGGTAATTATGATTATGACGTCAACTTATTAATGGCGTATTATAACTCCTTCATGAAGCTGGAGAAGTCCGTCAATTGTACGAATTGTACGTCTTTGATGAATTTGCAGTTTAATAAACATACTGTTGAATATTGTGGACTGATCTGACTATGTAGGCAGCAATAGCCCCCCCCCCACCCTCCCCTCCCACTCTCAGTCAAATTATATATATATTGAATCCTGAATTCACAGCGTCTAAAGTTCAAGGTAACAATGCAGGTAAGCTGTTGAATATCTTGAAACTTATTTGACTGTGAGAGGGGGAAGGGGAATTTATTAATAGTGTTAGCATTTGCCACGCCCATTTCTAGCTAATCCCCGCCCAATTTCTACGCGCGTCTGAATCAATATATGTATTGATTCAGACGCGCGTGGAAATTGGGCGGGGATTAGCTAGAAATGGGCGGGGAAAATGCTAACACTATTAATAAATTGTACATACAACATAAAATTGCTACTTTATAAGTAACACCATCTCATGATGTTAAGACTAATTTGCTTTCAATTTCCGTGCCGGAGCTATGCCATTTTGTGTGAGATCTGAAATACGTCACACGTGTGATCGCCGTGAGGTAACATGTATGACGTATTTGATTATGACGTCAGATACTTGAGAAGTTAAATGACAGATTGGAACCACCGAGCATCACAGCGAGGTGTGGACATATACCTCTGTGGCGCAGTATGAGTAAGCGTTAGAAAATCACTGCCAGACATTACACTGTTCATCCAAATTTAACTGAAGACGTGTAAGGAGAAGAAATACGAAACTAGTTGATTATTTTGAAACAATTTGACTAAAATTTGTTACTGCTCGGGGTAGCAACAGGTTTCAGTCAAATTATTTTCAAAATAACCAAAATAGCTTTAATCCTAGAGTATTTCTAACATAAGCTAACGTCTTAGATCGGCTGCGCAATATTAAGGGAAGGTGGTGTATTTAAAGAAATGCGCCAGATTTAGAAGCAGACGATCTATTTTGGTGGCAATTACTAGTCTTCCGGATACATAACAAATGATATTGAAAAAAATCGAAATAAATCAGAGCGGTACGTCTAGTCTGAAAAACCAACATTTTTTTTTTGGTTCTCTTCTATTTTCAATCATATTTGTCAGATAACGAGTTTCTTTCCAAATATTGTTCATTACTAGTCAACTGTCCTAGATAACCTGGCACTATTGGCACAACGTATGTTCTAATATTGGCCCGGCCATGCCAGCCAATGTTGGCACAGTATCAAACTGCTCGTTGGTTTAGCATTTGGCCCAACATGATGGACCAACTTTGGCCCAACACATCGAACCAACGTTGGCCCATTGTTGGCTTATGTGCCAACAAATTGCCAACGTTGGGCCAACGTTAAATAACCAACGGATGGCCACTGGCGATCGTGCCAACTTTGATCCAACGTTGGCCCAACGTTAACAGCCAACAGCGACGGTGTCAACTTTGACCAACGTTGGCCCAGCGTTAGTAGCAAACAGCGACGGTGCCAACTGTGACCCAACGTTGGCCCACGGTTAGCAGCCAGAGAGATGGTGCCAACTGTGACCCAACGTTGGCCCACGGTTAGCAGCCAGAGAGATGGTGCCAATTTTGACCCAACGTTGGCCCAACATTAGCAGCCAACGGTGATTGTGCCAAGGTTCGCCTAACGTTTGCATGTTATCTGGGGTGCCGTTTGTTAGAAATTAAATGATTATTTTGAAGCTATTTTAACAGCATGGTGCCGTTGCGATGACTTCCAATCAAATAGTTTTCAAAGTTTTCAAGGAAATCGATGGGGTACCATATTCATCTCCCTTGAAACTGAGGTTTGCGGGTACTGACCAGGGTTGAATGAGTGTTTTAAACTGGGGGCTAAACTATTAGTTGGGCCAAACCGTATGGGGCGCTATGGGGATACACTATGGGAAAGGAAAGTCTTGGGTCTATAACACCCCTCCCACTTGCTCCTCTGTTCCTACGCCTACGCTGACTTCAGCGTAATAAAACATCGCCAATTTGCTCGGCACGTGTAGGATATGTAAGCCTACTGGTATGAGTGTGCTAGAAATAACTATTAACCACTCGCCACCGAACGCAGGCTTTATGACCACTATCCAAACCTCATCCGCTAACCTACCACCCGACCCCCACACCCACGCCCACCGCCAACCCCTCACCCCAACCAGCTCCCCCTCAACCCAACACAGAATGACTATAACTGTAGAACGTTCCAGAATGTGATAACATCACATATCAGTAGCGGCCTACGTCATTCACCCAGACAGTGGCCAGACTTGATTAGCTCACGCATACCGATTCGTGCCAGTGTAAATGTCCTTAGAGTCCTTCTTTATACATTTTCCAGAGGTCAACGCCCTATAAGCATGGGCCTACATCATGCCTGGAACGGCTTGATACAATCTAGCTTACCCAGTGCACCTTTCCAGTTTTAGCTATGTCCCGCCCACCTCTAGTTAATCTCCACTTACACCTCACTCGTGTTGGATCCATCAACTCGCTGACTATCAATTTAAAAAAAAAACCTATACAGGTAAGCTGTTGAATATTTTGAAACTAATTTGACTTATTGCTGTTGCTGCTTATGTTTATAGCGGCAACAGCGCCTAGTCAAATTAGTTTCAAAATATTCAACAGCATGTTCATTAAATCGTACAGATGTACAATTCATACAACATGACGAAATCGAATCATCCATGACGTAATGATTATGACGTCAGCCATACGTCACGTAGTTGATTATGACGTCATATGATTGACTGAGGAAATGGATTCATGAATTCACAGCATCTTTTCTTATCATTGATCATCTTAACTGGGTACACACATCACGCTGCGTCGATTATTTCAACAGCCCCTTTGAATCTGTACACTTCGGCTTTGTGGAATTCACCTTTCCAGAGTGTCAATAGATGATCTGACGTCATAATCAGCTAAGCGGCGTGTAGGATGATGTCATAATCATTATGTCATAAATGAGACTATTAGGCCCGTCTTTAACTCTTAATAGTCCGACACGTTGTACGAATTATATGTCTCTACAATTTAATAAACATGGTGTTGAGTATTTTGAAACTAATTTGACTGGGAGCTGTTGCTGCCATAGGCAGCACACAGTCAAATTAGTTTCAAAATATGCAACATCTTACCTGTATAGTTTTCTGGAAACTGAGAGTTCAGAGATCGATCAATCCCAACACGAACAAGGTGTGGGTGGAGCTTAGCTATAGATGGGCGGGGCTTAGCTAAAAATGGAAAGGTCCATTGTGTGTAGAACGTTTCTTACCATCTCCAACCACACACCCCACACCCTCCCTGTCTTTCTGTTTATCGATGCCCTAAAGATGCCATTTAAACCAAAAAATCTATTTTGCCAAACAAATCCGTTATATGTTTATCAATGTCTAATCAAGTTTATTTCATCGTCTCAACATAATGAACCTTTTCAATTTATGGATGACGTCATAATATCACAGCATGAAGGACTCGATTTAGTCCGTTTTAATAGTCCGAAACGTTGTACGAATTGCAGGTTTTTGCTATTTAATAAACATGCGGTTGAATATCTTGAAACTACCTTGGCATAGGCAGCAACAGCGCCCAGTCAAATTAGTTTCAGAATATTCAACAGCTAACCTAACCTATAGTTTTCTCGAAATTGATAGTCAGGGAGTTCAGGGATCGATTGATCCAAACACGGACAACGCGTGGGTGGAGCCTAGCTAGAGATTGGCGGGATATAGCTAAAACGGAAAGGTCCATTTTATTATCTCAACAGAACGTTTCATAATACCAACACAATGTTACATCATATCAACACAATGTTACATCAAATCAACGCAATGTTACATCATAGCAACGCAACGCTATATCATAGCAACACAATATTACATCATAGCAACACAATGTTACAGCATAGCAACGCAATGTTACATCATAGCAACGCAATGTTACATCATAGCAACGCAATGTTACATCAAAGCAACACAATGTTACATCATATCAACACAATGTTACATCATAGCAACACAATGTTGCATCATAGCAACACACTGTTACATCATAGCAACATACTGTTACATCATATCAACCAACCCAATGTTACATCATAGCAACGCAATGTTGCATCATAGCAACACAATGTTACATCATATCAACACAATGTTACATCATAGCAACACAATGTTACATCATAGCAACAATCATAGCAATATAAGGTTACATCATAGCAACATAATGCCACATCATAGCAACAAAATGTTACATCATAGCACCACAATGTTACATCATAGCAACAAAGTTTTACATGATAGCAACATAATGTCGTCATAGCAACGTAATGTCACATCATAACAACATAATGTCACATCATAGGATCATAATGTTACATCATAGCAACATAATGTCACATCAAAGCAACATAATGTTACATCGTTACATCATAGCAACATAACGTTACATCATAGCAACATAATGTCCCATCATAGCAACATAATGTTACATCATAGCAACATAATGTTACATCATAGCAACATAATGTTACATCGTTACATCATAGCAACATAACGTTAGATCATAGCAACATAATGTCCCATCATAGCAACATAACGTTACATCATAGCAACATAATGCTACATCGAAGCAACATAATGTTACATTATAGCAACATAATGTTACATCATAGCAACATAATGTTTCACCATAGCAACATAATGTCACATCATTGCAACATAATGTTACATCATAGCAACATAACATTACATCATAGCAACATAATGTTACATCATGGCTACATAATGATAGATCGTAGCAACATAATGTTACATCGTAGCAACATAATGTTACATCATAGCAACATAACGTTATATCATAGCAACATAATGCTACATCATAGCAACATAATGCTAAATCATAGCAACATAATGGCACATCATAGCAACAAAATGTTACATCATAGCACCACAATGTTACATCATAGCAACATAAAGTTACATCATAGCTACATAATGTTACATCATAGCAACATAATGTTACATCATAGCAACATAACGCTACATATAGGACCATAACGTTACATCATAACAACATAATGTTACATCATAGCAACATAATGTTACATCATTGCAACATAATGCCACATCATAGCAACAAAATGTTACATTATAGCACGACAATGTTACATCATAGCAACATAATGTTACATCATAGCAACATAATGTTACATCATAGCAACATAACGTTACATCATAGCAACATAATGTTACATCATAGGAACATAATGTTACATCATAGCAACATAATGCTAAATCGTAGCAACATAACGTTACAGCATAACAACATAACGTTACGTCACAGCAACAGAATGTTACATCATAGCAACATAATGCTACATCATAGCAACATAACGGTACATCATAGCAACACAATGTTACATCATAGTAACATAACGTTACATTATAGCAACATAATGTTACATCATAGCAACACAATGTTACATCATAGCAACATAATCTTACATCGTCTCAAGTTAAGGTTCTCTCATCTCAGCATGACGTTCAAATTTCCTCATAACAACAGTCAAAACCTTAAGACAATCGCCATTCCAGATTAGATTGAAGATCCCGCCAGTCTCATTCGCCTGCCTAATTAGGCCATCATAGGCGTTTCTGCAAATGAATTGTGACTAGTATTTTTGACGTAGGCCTAACGTTTAGTAATATTTTCTGTGTGAATTATTCCCGGGTAGGGCGTATTAGGGTAGCCACGGCCATATTTTTCAGGCCTCGCAAACTGCATATTTCAAATGTGCACGAGAATATATTCTAAGCAAGAGAAATGACAGATTGCATACCCTCGCTCATCCCCGCGTTTTTTTTCACGCTGTAAAAAGATTTCTGATTCTCGGGATTTTTTGGATATTTTCGGATTTTGTTGGATCACACCCAAAGTTGTGTATGGTCACACCGTTTAGCGCATTAAAATTGGAACCAAATCTGACCAGCAGTTTCCGGGTTCTTTTATCCGAATCAGGGCAACACAACAGTCTGGAAATCCTCTTGCACCGCCAGTTGCAAAGTTGAGCCAAATCGGATCATCAGGATTTTTTAGATACCGTCCCGGATACGAAGGCGCGCGCACACGCACGCACACACGCACGCACCAGATCACTATACCTTCTTCTCCTTACTGGACGAGGGTAATAACCAAGCTGGCATACATGTAATAGAATTTCTCTCCTATACATAATATATCTATCTACAACAAAACATTATCCACTATAGCATCTGTCTAACCAAGCGTCTCTCAAACTAATTGAATGAACACACTTTTGAGTGGCGTGGCACTAAATGTAGTAGTCTCGGGGTCTTTGACCACATCTCTATGTATCCTGGACAGCCTAGATAGCGGACAAAGACATTACTTGTCTGAGCATAATGTTCTACATCAAATGACATCTTAATTTTCAGAGTAAATATGATGCATAACCGACCCAGATAAAGAAGACTCTTTATGAATTTTGCATTGTAACAAAATTTCAAAAGGTATCTAGTATGTAGGACAACCGTGAACTTTCCGCTCAATTGATGTAATTGTTGCACTTGGATGTACTGTAATGGATGAATGCCACGCCACGCCCATCTCTAGCTAAGCTCCGCCCACGCGTTGCTCTTGTTGGGATCTGTCGAACCATGGACTACCTGGATCTCAATTTCCAGAAAACTATGCGTATAAGCTCATGAATATTTTGAAACTAATGTAACTGGGCGAGGGTGCTGCAACAGGGTCCAGTCAGATTAGTTTTAAAATACTCAACAGAATGTTTATTAAACAGTAAAGACATACAATTCGTGCACATGCCGGACCTTTAAACGTTCATGATGGTCTTAGCTAGGTCATTCAATACGCATTTTGATTGTGATGTAATACAGTATGACGTCATATACCTGAGTGACAGATTGGAATCATCTATTAGATTGAGTTCTGCGATGAATGAAGCAGCAGCATAATGGTGGCATCCGATCTGTCACTCAGGTATCTGACGTCATAATCAACTACGTCACATGTTAGCTGACGTCACAACCATAATGTCATATCGGTATAACACCATCATGAAAATCAAAGCCTGGCAATAGTGTACGAAGTGTATGCCTTCGATGAATTTACAATTTAACAAACATTTTGTTGAATTTTTTAAACTAATTTGATTGGGAGCTGTTGCAACAGCCACCAGTCAAATTTGTTTAAGCATGTTACTGACATCACGAATCGCGATTCCAATCAACAAATAAAAGGACATTTACAGGTAACCTTGAAATTTAGATTCTGGGAATTCAGATTTCTATTTCAAATCGACACCAAAACGCGGATCTTAACTAGAAATGGGCCGTTCCAGTTTATCCATCATCTGGCGTCATATGACGTCATAATCAATCAAATGACGTGTAGGATGACGTCATAATTAATTATGGCATGAATTACTCGATTTAGTCCGTCTTTTACATAGTCCGACACGTTGTACGAATTGTATGTATTTATCATTTAATAAACATTATGTTGAATATTTTGAAACTAATTTGACTGGGTGCTGTTGCCGCCATAGGCAACAATGGCACCCAGTCAAATTAGTTTCAAAATATTTAACAGCTTACCTGTATATTTTTCTGGAAATTGATAGCCATGGACTTCAGGGATCGATGGATCCCAACACGAGCTAGCTAGGTGTGGGTGGAGCTTAGCTAGAGGTGGGCGTGGCATAGCTAAAACTGGAACGGTTCATTGGCGGGGATATGGCTAGAAATGGATCAATCTATTGTATGTTACTATCTGGATGTTGAACAAACTATTGAATAAGAGGTATGGTGTGTCGAACAGTGACGTCACGATAACGTCGCGTGGCCGAAGACCGGACTTTCGTATTCCCAGTATGCATCCGTGCGTACTTCCTCCCCGCCTGGTTGCTAGGAGGGAGTTTACCGCGAATGGCGTACTCTCTTTGTACTAATAGGGCGCGCATCTTGATTTGATTTGATTTTTATTCTCTTGGTAAATATTACAAATTACAAATATGACAACAGGGAGTCCACTGGAGGCTGTGCCTATTAGCTTGTGGACCCCTGACATAGAATAACACACAAGTTACACATGATTTGACATAAGTAGACATAAGGCATTATGACAATATATTATGCATAACTACAGACAAATAATATAGGATTTGACATAAAAAAGAAGAGAAAAAAAAGAAGAAAAAAGACAAGACATTTGACAAACATAGTTCACTTGTTTTTTTATTGTTTTTCATACTGTGGGTAACATATTTCACTCAATGAAATGGGCTAGGGGATGAAGGGGGGGGGGCTTGAGTTCATCCTGTTTCTATTATTATTATTATTATTATTATTATTATTATTATTATTATTATTATTATTATTATTATTATTATTATTTTTATCATTGTCTATCACCTTCTTTCCCTAGAGGAAAGAGAGTAAATGTGACCATGTGAGTCTGTGTGCGAGTCTCTTTCTTAGTGTGTCTGTCATGGCTGGGTTTCTTAGAGCTCTTAGACATGATCAAGTTCTGGATCTGTGTATATCTTGAGGAGTGCTGGTCCAATTTGACTCAGATTTTAACACAGAAGCTGCACACTCGCTGAATATTCAGAAAAGCCACCAGACAGAGAGTTGTTGATTGCTTAGCCACCCACAGCCCCCGGGAAAATCCTCTTCAAAATATCCAGCAAGAGGAGCTATGACCCTTGGGATGTGTTGTCTGTAGGACTCAGACATTCACATAAAATATAATATAATAAAATAAATTAAATTAAATATGATTAAGGTTAATGATACAGTAAATATAACAATGGCCAACATGATTCTAGCAACAAACTGTTTTAGTTATAACGTAAGTAATCTTCTGCACACATTTGGAATAGAAGACATTGCTGCCTTGTGCAAGAAAATTCTCCCACAAATTCCACTAGGTCCAGAATATTCAGCAGTACCTTTTATTTATGTAGACGATATGTCAAACCGGAGTGTAGAGGCAAGCCAAGAACAGTAATATCAATTTTGTTAACAGGTGGTTCTTCATGATGAATTGCTGGTAATTGCTGTGGTGTCCGGGCGCATCAAGGTGCAGTAACTAATGTATGAGTGAAGTCCAATTACTCGATTTAGTACTTATTAATGAACATTTGTTTAATAATATGTTTGTTAGAATTTTAACTAATAATCTGTGTACGTGTGTTCCTGTCTGTGTTATTCCAGAGTTTTGTAGCTTGAATGGATGGTTTTTGTTTTGAGATTTACATTCTATTGTATTCTATGTGAAAGTTGTGTCTAGCTCTGGTGTTGTATGAGTGTATTTCAGTGTTTAGGTTAAAGAGAGAAGACGGTGAATTTGGTAGATTACCTTTGAAAAAATCTTTTATTATTGTATATAATTGCATTAGCATTAGCGTTGGAGAGTATGGCATCATATTTTGTACCAAGTTAGTACATGTAATTCCTTTAAACTGTGCTCTCCTCGTCGTTCTTGGTATCGATCACGACCAGAATGAGGGGACGATTCCAAATCTCTTTACCATTTTAAAATGGGTTCAGAAATGGCCGAGGTATCCATGTTTAAACCTTCAAATTACACTCAAAATAGTTCTCTAAAAGTCATAAGCGGGAGAGGGATGGCGCATCACGTGATCGCTTTCCCTGCCTCTGAAACTCGCGCGCTGATTGGTTGTGGCGTTCCAGCTGTGACATCACGAGTAGTATAAAAAGGAGATGGAAAATTAGAATCATAGAGAGAAGGTGGTTTTGAGGTGCCTTGTCTGAGATAAGCGAGTCGTGGGTAACTGCTTACTGTAAAGTCAAGCTCCCTATAGCCTACTACGGTGCCTCTCAGTTTTGAGCACTCGTCTCTGGGGAACTAACCACTACATCCGCATCGCAAGTTTTTGTACACTCCCGGGAAGATATCGCCTAGGAATAACTAAATTTAAGTGAAAGCAACCCCCACCACCAACACTGCAGAGGGACCTTCTTGCGGATGGGCCTGTTGGCCCACATGTAACGCTCGTCAAAGTATGTAGGGCGAGTGATGCTCTCGATAGATAACTCACCAGATCTGCCATACCATGTCAAAGAGTGCTAGTTCCAAATCCGCACATGTGTCATGGTCAGTTTTAGACATTTCGACCGCAGTCACGGGACATTGCCTGATGCACCGCATGAGCTTTACGGTGCATCTCATCTTGTGAACCGCATCTTATACCTTTCAAATGTAGCCCTTCATAACTACATGGCAGCAACAAACTTCCGCACTGGCACGGAACTTTCTAAACACTATTTAAATTACCTACTGTGTGTATAAACGTGACTAACTACTAGGTATCCGCATCCGCATCAGTTCTTCTTCGCCGTTCCTGAGAGTGAGATGCATCAGACAGTTCGCCTGCAGATTTTCCTAGCAGCTAACTTCCACATCTTGCCATCTCGCGTTCCGAATATGTGATGTTTCAACTACAGTGATTCCAGAACTTTTTCCGTACCGATGACTAATAGGTACTCCGTTATTGTATCAATGTATTAATTTCTTTACCAGGTACTGATCACTAACAGGTACAGCACGGTCATCTGAGACCTCATTTTTATAGTTTATACCTTTTAACTGTATATATTTATTCTTATTTTGTGCCGATAACTAAAGTCCTATGACCTCTCATTTTACTGTACTGTAATAGTCAGTTACATAGCAGTAGCCATACTAGTTATATGTTTTGCTTACTTTATACAAAAACATTAGAACCGCAGTTCGCTAGGCTACACTATACAACGACAACAACCGCACCACCTTGTTCCCCAACAGCATCAATTTTTCACTGAGGTCTCTGTTCATGTTCTCATTACGCAAACCTAGCATGCGGCCGACTAAACCTGGACTATTTTAGCTTGATAAGATAGGTTTATAAGCAGTAAGGGACGATTACTCTGTAGGATACATTTTGTGTAAGTCTCTTTTCCGAGAGTAGCGGATACGTAACACCTCACAACGGCCTAGGTTGTATAAATTGGCCATATACCATAAGGCCTCCTATTATTAAGAATATAAGAGTAATTGTCTCTGGCTACGCTCCTCCAGCCTCACAGCTTAATATTTGTGTGGACTTCCCTGACTTTGAAACTGTTGGTGTTTCAGAGCGGTTAGAATCAAAGTGTCGATGACCGCAAACACTCCCTCTGTATCTTCGGATACTTGTTAGTTTAGATAACCACGCCAAAGTAGGAAGCACTGCTATATTATAATTACTGGCCTGCAGTGCATCTCTCGGCGATTTTACATAATGCTAAAGACAGGTAAAATGTTAGTCCCTGGGTGCTGATCTCACATGATCCACCCCCGTTGCTACAAGTGACTGGGTGCGGTCTTAGTACCCACCACGCCCTCACTATAGTTGGATAGCTGTCTCTTTGTCCCCGGCATAAACTTGATTTGCGCTGTTATATGTGGTCATGATGCGGTGGTACCAGGATCATCATATGGTTCTGGAGCTGCAACCTGGTGACATATCTGCACGCTGTCTAACTGAGGGGGTTGCTCCATGAGGGCGACCACACAGTCACCGGGCATTCTCGCCAGTCAGGCGTATATGTTAAAGATAATTAGAATACACAGCCATTTGCGGCTTAACCTTGATCTGTACCCAAAAACTAATTGATAGCATAGGATCTAGCAGAAGGACCACATAAATAAAGCGGCAACCACTAATTCAGTATCTTTTGACTTACATAAGGTGACGGTGTTGAATTCTGCAGTAATCATCCACAGTAACGTATAATTTCACTAGGTTGACTCTTTTTACATAGAATGTTTGTGTTAGGGGTTAATTTAGTTTATATTAAACTTGCTAAGTAGCCGCGTTAGTACTCTACTTTGGCAGGATACCTCACTGATTATATCAATCAGAGACCGGTGAGGTACGTCTGGCGAGGACCATGTTAGACGATTCATCAACTCGACCCTATGTATTTGACTTCTGTCTTGTAACAGCAAACGAGAACCATTGTTTGTTTGTTACGTTATGACAAATTATGTATTTAATCATGTCTATGCTCTAAATGGAGCAAATGGACCGCCACACCGGCGACACAAACAGCTGGGATGAGACGGTGCGATTTAACTTCTATGACAATGGTCGCACGACCCCACTGGAATGTGAACGTTCCACCGGCTCATGAAGTCAGTATTTGTACAATCCGGAAACGCACAACACCGGATCCACAACCCTGAGATCCACAGCTAACCAGCAGCCTCACCCCAATGTACCGTTGTGTACTTGCGGTGCCACAGAGTGAAAGTATCCAGCAGACCAGCGCACAACCCCGGAGGCTACAATAGTACATAACAGCAGCGTCTATATTAGGTTAATTGTAAAACAAATGAATAACTTTGTTTTCTTATTAACCAATAAGAAATGTGTTTGTACCACCAACCCCCCCCCCTCCATCCCCCCGCACCCCCCCCCCCACCCCGAAACTGCAGCAACTATAAAAGGAGATGCTTAGTGGTCTCCACGTAAGCATTTAAAATTGTAATATTTAGATGCCATCATCACCCAACCTTCACCTGTATACAACGAATGATGACGCTGGTTAAAAGGTTAGCTCCGTAGGACCTGGTGACGTGCGAGATGCGCATCCCCACCGAATTCCGTAAGAATGTCTGGGCATGATGTTAAGATCTGCCACGCCCTCACGAGAAGGACATTCACGTGGGTATTCATCTCTCTTACCCCCACCATAACGATAGATCAGTTACCTAAAAATGCTTTTGTGAAAAGTAACCAATGTCCTGTCACGTTTTATGTGGTTACGGAGCGAGATATCCGGATTCTTACCCAGTTCGGAGATCTTGCAAAGTAACATGTATGCACGCTGTCTTCAGTATTGATGTGTTGGGGCATCCGTTCTCATTGACAGCCGTATCTAAAGGCTAGGTAGATGCCAGCCATTTGCGGCCTAAAATAGTCCTTGTCTCTACAAACTAAATATGAGGTTAGGCGTAGAAGAAGGCCCACATAAATAAAAGCGGCAACTACGAATTCGGCATATTGAAAACTACATAAGATGGTGATGTGGGAATCTTTCGGGAATCGCTCGTCCCGTCTTCACGTAAAACAGCCCGCAACTTTATCGTCATAATTTCACTAGGTATGATCTTTTCTTTACAGCATTTTGGTTGAATATTAGAGTAAGCCTTTTCGGCCAATACTCTTCTTCCGCTTTAAGCGATGGCGACATTTTCCTGTGACTGAGGCCCGTGCGAGGCACTTGTCTCTTGCAAGGATTCAGTGACGACGGCCCATGTGAGGATACTACTCCTCACCCAAACTAGCAGTAGGAGTAGTGCCCGCGTGAGGCACATGATTTTTCGACACTATAAAAGATAATTTTCTTTCCTTTCAGCTTAGAGGTATAATAGCTTATATTAGGTTAATTAGTTATCTCGTGTGCGGGAGCCTCCCTTACGGGGATACCTCTGCGGACCTACAAGTCTGTGTGGTAGCTCCGGGAGCCCCACGTTTAAAAGTTCATCAGGCTGTCTCTATGTCTTGTATTTTCGTATGCTCATTATATTTACCTAGCATACTTGACAGTCTGTTTAGGTAAAAATATTGTATAGACTTATGTTAATTAGGTCACCAAATCAAATCTTGTAAGTCCATAGATCACAAAATTGCTATGGACAGGCATACTGGTGACACAAACTCTTGGGATGAGACTGTAGTGTTTAATGTTCGCGACAATGGTACATGGCCCCACTGGAACGATTGAGTTCCACCGGCCTTAGGAGCCGGTCTTTGTTACCTGTTGGGCAGTATCGCACAGGATCCGTAACCCCTGAGACCGGAAGCTAACCAGCAGCATCATTCATTGCGCACTTGCAGCGTGGCGAGTCGATACCAGACACCAGAATGGCCTGACACTACCCTGCGAGTTACAAGTGGCGCTTGATGTGGGGCTCGAAGAACATCATTATTGACGTGCAGCGAACTCATGCCCACACCATATAGTGAGCTTAGTTCTATACTGTCTCCATTTAGTGATGACTCCCTCGACCATGCTCACCGACTATGCCAGAAATTCGCAAGCGGAATCAACAACTCCACAATATAACCTGTTTTCGCCTGTCAGTGAGGGCACCTTTCGGGATGCCTCACAGGTGGGAACAGAGTTTAGAACTATATCGGACGTCCGTGACAGGCCAACTCCATCAGGGCCGAATCGTGGATGATCACAACAAAGATCCGATTACGGGAACACCGACACTCCTTCAGACTACTATCATTATCCATGTCATCTACGGAAACTATATGGCAGGGTGACAATCCATATCATAGACAACCTCCCGCGCTGCCCCCATCAAATACATCACTTTATTCAAGGGGACCACCACGGCATCATCGGGAGGAATCGGTACCACCTTTTCACCGGTACATCAGTCATGTTACACACCACGACTGCCAGCTGACTGCACCACCGCCATATGAGAAATATCAGTCCTCACCTCAAGAAGAACGTCCGCGTAATCTTCATGATATTCCGCCTCCAGTCCATAGACCCATGCTGGTTTATGGCTCTACAACGAGGCGAGCTTCACTAGATTGGAGTACACGTGTTTTCGCTCCTCGGCATCGGCATTGACGGGAAACACCAACACCACCACCACAACCACCACCACCTGCACAACTACCAGCATCAGAATATTCATCAGTCACCCGGATACCACCACCACCCAGATTTCAACCACTTCATTCTTCTCGTGGTCTTGGCCGAGTCATTCTCCCTCCCGAATTTAGTAGGGATGGCGACTGGACCAATTATAAAATACAGTTCGAGATAATAAGTCGAACTAACCACTGGAATGATCAGCAGATGGGTGAATATCTCGCCGCAAAGCTTTCCGGAAAAAACCTTCAAGTTCTTGCGGATCTCGGGACTGATTATACACCCACTTACACCCAATTGGAACGAGCACTAACCGAACGATTTGGCGACATGGCTCTCGGAGAAACAAGCCGCTGACAACTTTAAAATCTCCGACGACGTGCAGGAGAAACTCTACCCAAGCTAGCTAGTCGAATCAGCAGACTAGCCACCCGCGCGTATCCTAGCACCAATTTAGAAGGCGTAACGCATCTCCATTTGGACACTTTCATCGATGCGTTAAGCGGTGAACCCGCCCTGAAAGAAAAACTATTTCTTGCCGACCACAGGAGTTTGGCCCAATTAACGGCCACTGCAGTCCGCATAGAAAACTTTCTGGAATGGGAGAAGAACAACCGACGCCAACTTCACCCTATCAATGAAGTAGAGAGTCAGCTTTCGCCACGACCACCAATGCTGGAGAAGCCGTTAAGGGCACAGATAGTAGAGCCACCTTGGTGCCCGTATTTGCTTCCCAGCTTAACTGCAGCCCCCATACAACAACGTTCGATGGACAACTATTATCAACCAAATTCAGCTTTTACACATACACCAAAACGCACAGCTTCACATATGTCGATGCCTACGATGCCTCCCACATCTGCAGCATCGCCACCCCCCTCTATCTCCGCACATAACAAGCCTTCTTTCCTTTGTAAAATGGCAGTGGTAGGTTGTAGTACCTCCGCTGAAACAATGTTTTTACAAGCACCACGTCCCGCCACCAAAACACTGAATTCTCAGTGTTCCTTGGTGGTATGCAAAACACCATCCCAGACAACACCTTCTCCCGCATCCACAGACAGCAGCGGCTCGGGAGGGGTGGCTCACTCCGCCACGTGGATTCGTAAACGCCGACGTAGATGGGGAGACACACATCCCTGGCAGCGTCACTGTTTCTTCTGTGCTTCGCCAAAGCATCCAATGAAGCATTGCAAGAAATGGCTCATGCAGGTAGAGGTTATCCATCATGCCGTACGCACTGCTGTCTACACCAATACTGTATACCCAGAAACAGCAACATCTCCATCATCATTGCTACCCCCATCTCCGTTTTCGCTGCAGCCCTCACAGCAGCAACGACGGCAGACTGGCCCGTTCCTCACTCAGTCATCCACCACATTAAAAGAAGCCATTCGGAAACAGACTGATTATATACAGAATGATTCCGCTCTGACACCATTGCCATGGGCGGCGTCATTGGAAACTCTTCCACAGGTACACCTTAAAGTGATATACAAATGTGCCTGTCTGTTTAGTGGTGTTTCCACCAATGCCACCATCGACACTGGCGCTTCAATCACAGTATTCAACAAGCGCTTATATGAAAGCATCCGACCTCATAAAAAGCCTCCGCTTAAACCTACAAACATTTACCTACAGATGGCTACGGGAGCTGATGTGCCTGTAACCGGTGCAGTTAATCTAGTCATACAAATAGAGGAGATGCAATTCATACAGCGAGTTGTCATCGCCTCTATTCATAATGATGCCCTTCTTGGCTCTGATTTTCTCAGTGCCAGTGAAGCCATCAGACATTGCAAACAACAGGAACTCGACATACATGGCCGACGAATACCTCTTGGACTGGCATCATCATTATACAACACGTGTGCGGTGATATTATCAAGTACCGCCACAGTTGAGCCGGGTCAAGAGCAAATCCTTTGGGCCACCACACCACAGCTAGGAAGCAACACACACATCGCCATGCTGGAACACGACCCTGATTACATGATCACCTCGCAATGCGCAAGTCCCCGCATAATCATTGACACTACTAATAAGGAACATATACCGTTTAGAGTGTTCAATGGTACCGCAGACCCCATAAGTCTTGAACCAGGAGTATGCTGCTGTCATTTAGTGGGCATTATCTCATTGGAATCGCCTACACTTACCGACACACAACAGCATATGATTTACCCGAACATTTACATGATTTATATCTACGTGCCACAGTTGGATTACCACAATCACAGAAACATGAAATTCGGAAACTACTGTACAAATATCATGATAGTTTTTCCTCCGGAGACATGGATCTCAGAGAAACTCATTTCGTGCGACACTCCATCGACACAAGCAATAATCGCCCTGTACGTCAACCGGTATGACGTCTTCCCATTTATAAAGAAGTGGAAGCACATCAACAAGTTAACGATATGTTACGGACCGGTATTATCGAACCCTCAGAATCTCCATGGGCTAGCCCAATAGTACTAGCCGGCAAAAAGGATGGAACCGTGTGGTTTTGTATTGACTACTGCCACCCTAATGATCTTAGCATCAAGGGCGCTTATCCATTACCTCAGATAGATCAGGCCTTGGATTCTTTGTCTAGAGCCAAGTGGTGTTGTACCCTTGACTTAGCTAGCAGTTACTGGCAAGTGGACATGGATGAAGCTGACATGGAAAAGACCACATTCCTTTGTAGGGATGGTCTTTTCCAGTTCCGCAAAATGCCCTATGGCTTGTGCAATGCTCCCAGAACTTTTGAATGCCTCATTGAGCAGGTATTAACCACTCTGCAATGGGAAATCAGTCTCTGTTACATCGATGACGTAATATTCTTCGGACCCACGTTTGAGCAAACCCATATCAATTTGGACACCATGCTTTCACGATTCCGCACGGCCAATTTGAAACTCAAACCCAAGAAATGTCATCTCTTTAGACAGCGCATTGAGTTCCAGGGACATGTTATATCCGGTGATGGAGTTGCTACTCAGCCATCAATAACAAAGGCAGCAGCAGAGTGGCCCATGCCCTCTTCAATCACAGAGACGCAGAGTTTCTTGGCTTATGCCAGTACTATCGCCGTTATATTCGTCATTTCAGTGAGATTGCTCTACTCATCTACAAGATCACCGAAAAAGGTCGACCATTCGAGTGGACGAGTGAGTGTGAAGGTTCCTTCAGCGCGCTGAGGGAACTCTTGACCACCGCCCCGATTCTTGCTCATCCTAATCTAAACCTCGATTTCATCTTAGACACTGACATGTCGCGTCGGCTTACGCTATCGGCGCAGTTCTATCTCAGGAGATGGAACAGAGCAGGTATTGGGTTATGGTTTGCGTACTCTGAATAAAACGGAGAGAAAATATGCAACCACCAAGCGAGAACTACTGGCGGCGGTACATTTCGTCAAGTACTACAAGCACGTTCTGTGGGCACCCATTTACACTCCATACAGACCATGCCTCACTATGCTGGCTTGGGAACCTAAAAAATCCAGAAGGCCAGGTAGCGAGATGGCAGACATCCCTGCAGGCCTATAATTTCAATGTTGTTCACTGTCCCGGCAAATTGCATGGTAATGCCGACGACCTCAGTAGAGTTGGCGCGGAGGATGAACACGAAGAGGCCGCCACCGTGACACAGTCAACACTGCCATCTTCCGAGTTCCCCAAATTGAGGTGCACAGAGTGGAATCCGGAGAAAATCGCACATGACCAAACAACAGACGTGCAGACACGAAATATATATGCATGGATCCAGGAGGGGGTACGTCCTCCCAAGGAATCCACCATGGCAAAATATTATTATCAACGGTTCGAAGATTGTCAACTGATAAATAACGATATTTAAATTAATAACCGTCTGGTGGTCCCGGAAAGTTATCGTAACCTTATCTTGAAACAACTACATGATAACGCGGGGCAACTGGCCATGGAAAGGAGTTACCCATATCAAATCGAGATTCCACTAGATCAGAATTCGCGATAGTGTCAAGGCATGGGTTGCCAAATGTATCCCATGCCAAAAACGCACTGTTGGCCAGCAACGCATTGCACCCTCCCAAATTAAGATTGTTGGTGCACCGTGGGAGCGAGTGGCTATCGACGTGCTCGGACCCTTGAATACGATGGATGACGCAAATAAATACATCCTCGTATTGCAAGACTATTTCACGAAGTGGGTAGAAGCATTTGCTTTGCCGGACCAAGAGGCATCCATCGTAGTGGAGGACTTGGCAAGCAATGTGTTCTGCCGATTTGGTATGCCTTATGAGTTGCACTCCGATCAAGGAAATAATTTTGAGAGCCGGCTCATATCAGAGCTCTGCAAACTGTTTCATATCATCAAAACAAGGACGACTCCATACCATCCCCGAAGTGGTGGGATGGTAGAGAGATTCAATCGAACTCTCGCGGAGATGCTTAGAGAAGAAACACGCCTTGATTGTAGAGATTGGGATCCATGGCTCCCATATGTACTCACTTCAGTACATTCCAGCATGGGTTATACACCTGCTCGGTTAATGTTAGTCCATGAATTAGCCTTACCTCTGGATCTGGCAATGCCCCGGATACCAGGAGAGAAAAATTCACCATCTCTCTATGTTGAGCTCTTGCGGCAGCGGATAGAACAAGCCCTTGAGGTAGTGAGAGAAACACTATCCACTGCACACTGGCGGCAAAAGACATGGCACAATAGGAGAGTGCATGGAGATCCATATGAAGCAGGAAGGATGGTCTGGGTACACGATTCACGACAGTCTGCAAACATGCCTAGTAAATTGAGTTACCAGTGGAAAGGCCCCTATGTGGTAGTAGGTAAGACGTCGGACGTGACCTACCGTATTCGTGCTTCGGATGGCCTGACCTCAGTCATCCACTTCGATCGACTTAAACCGTGTGTCAGTGATGACCCAGCACCAGAGCTCAGGCTGGGCGTTTCTCATGACACTGGTACCCAGACAGATATTTCTACGGAAAATAGTATTCCCACGATTAGCGCAGAGCACCGCGGTGTCAGTTCAACCCAACTTCTACCATGCCAGAATGTGGGTGAACAAGCGGCTGACGACGATGACGAGATACATACTCGCCCTCTCCCTCAGCTCGGGTCTACTCGATCCTGGAAGTCGTATCTGAAGAACTTTGTGTTTGTTTTGTCCTAGGGTCTGGAAGGAAAAGATGTTCCCCTGGTCTCTTCCCATTCCCACCCACTTCCTGCTATGCCCCCCCCCCCATCATAGAGTTACCACAAGCGGAAGCTGAGGCTGACCCATGCCATGCTTCCCGTAAGATGGAACATATGATGAATAGTATGGAAGTGAAGAGGCTAGATGAAGCCTTGGCATGTCTAGAACCACAAAACCGTACAACGGGGTGTACCCGACCACCTCCCAAAATCGCGAAACCACACCCCCTCCCAAGGGACACCCTCTCCAGTAGTCCCACCACTGCCATCACTCCAATTCGCGTCCCTCATCTATACACCAAGTTCAGACATCACCGGCCCAGTCCATTTCACACTTCACTCATCGTCTGTTGACCGTCAATCTTCAGATATGAGGGAGACTGCTGCTACAGAGGAGGTGGCATCCCGCACTGCACCGACCAACAATACACCCCGCAGTGGGCAGGGAAGTAGCCTGTTCAGCAGACTCTCGGCTCGAATTTTTCCAGTGTCTAAAAACTATGACAAGACACCAACCGTCATGTAACTGGAGATGACCACATGCCCCTGTCCAAAGGCCACCCTCTCCATTTGGCCTACCATACTCCCGAGCGAGCAGTCAGGACAACACAGTACAGACAGGACGTCATCACATACAGAATACACCTGCCCTCAAGGCTGGATACGTCAATTCATCATTGCGCGTACATCACATACATACTCGGTTATACCCAGAGACATTTAACACTGGCAACAACATCGTTTAGCAGCACCTATCAGTATTAATTAATTCCCGGTGGAGACATAAAAACTCCCGCAACAGTTCCACCTGCACCAGATGTGGGAGAAAAAATATCTCCCACAACCCCCCACCTCCCACAATAACAACAGACTCGGCGTTCACCAACGTGGAAAACTGGAATGCACCCACTTTGCTTTAACATTTGCATCATACAGCAGCCTGGACCTCCCGACAACAACATTATCATCAACAAACACCAGCCAACAAATCTCCTGCACACCCCTTCTTATTTAGTTATGGGAGAACTGATCATATGGATAGAAGGATTGCACTACAGCCATCTACAGTACGTGTCACGGGAGAAACATTTGTCCAATGTTCGTCCCTTCCTTCTCCCACGACGTCGTATGGAAACAGCCAAGACTACATACATCATTTACACGTAATAACAGTCAATATTATTAAGAGAGCAAGATGCCCGCATTGTCGTCAGTCACGAGTAGGATTTTGCTACCGAAAAGTTGAATTCGATAATGGATTGATCAAAGTTACGACAGCATCCGACAGGTCATCTGCACTCTAAAGTAACTCTGTCCCACCTACGGGCTCGGCCATTACAGAGCGAAATACCATCAAGGTTCGATAACGTTGACATAACGCCACCTTCCCCCCCCCCCCCATCCCGCACCGGGCGGCCATAAAAACGTCACCTTCACCACAGCGCAAGTTTCATCCACAGATAACCAGCCACGCATATCAAAATCAAATCACCAACATGTCAGGAGCATAGACACACAGGCTGACTGTATTCACAATCTGCAAACGACTGCATTGTAAATTGTAACACTGTGTGCACCCACTTCCGAGTTGTACCGTAATTTAACCATTATTGGATGGTATTAATATGTCTGGTCTAGGGAGGAACAGAGCTAGTTCTACCCATTGAGGAGAATGCTTGGCAGCCCTCCCGCTTGGAAAACACAGCTATCTTGTCGGGATCAGTAACTTTGATCTACCGCCTGCATAGATCTGTTTAAACCACACATCAAATTACCTACAGCTTTACTGTTATATTTTTTATTAAGAACACAACTGCTCTACCATGCTACAAATCATTAGCACACAGGCCGGTAAAGCAGCATCAAAAGTCTAACAGTATAATTACAAAGATAATTTCAAAAATTCTCTTCTCTGCGTTCTAGTCCATAATCAACACGGGCTGAGAACTACCTTTACAGATAACTATAAGACGCATGTTTAAGAACCCACGCAAATAGGGACATTATTTTAAACGGAATCTTGATATAACATATATGTTTCCATATCTCGCATCTGCAAAGACTACACCTCAGCAACAGTATTTCGGCCATCGCCGTAAACAGCACATATGTTTCCGATCAACCACGTGTTTCCAAGGGCCACGTGACTTTTACTGCTATTTCCAGTAAATTGGATCAAACGCTTTAAACCAAAGAGCCGCCCAAATATGCGACTACCATGGCGTGATGGAGGAGTGGCGAGGGTGAGTCAGGGTAATTACTGCTGACGTCACCTGGCTCCCACACACCCCATCAGGCGTTCCAGCCTAAAATTAAAACAGGCAAGTTTATAAGCATCCAAACTGTAAAACCGCATCACGCTAATTAAAAGGTGATGCTCCTCGGGAATAAGTAGTACCATTTTGTTATGTTGATCAGAAAATTTAAAATGCGCTAAAGTAAGACTAAGTTAGTGAGCCATTCCTCTTATAATTAAAAGTACTCCCTTTATACGAGAGGAATTAATCCTGTGACGATCAGAATGGGAAAAAGAAAAACTGTCCATACAAGGCTGACCGAATCACCTGCCAAACTTCCAGGTGTGGTCATCCGCCGTCTATGCCATCACTAAATAGTATAAAAATAGGAAGCGCACTCTGAAACATCGTCTTCCCGTCAAAACTCGACACCAGGGAAGAACAAATAGCATTAGGCTTCTTTCGTGTCGAAAACTAAATTGCTGTTCTTTATTATTATTAATTCATTATTACAATACTTGGCCTGGAAAGTTAAAAATCAAGAGAGGGGTTTTTAGGTTTTAATTATGTTCCCGCAACCCGGAACGAGATGTTACTCCTCAAAGATTTAGTGTTGTCGGATTCGTCTGAAGAAGAATCAGTGGAGAACCCTGTGCCAGAACTTTTACGAGAAATTCCGACCACACACTTCATGTTAACAAGGATCATCTCCTCCAGACAGCCTTCTGTGTAACGTGTCAGTATCTCTATACCGCTATCCGCTATGGAGTGACCCATGCGCTCCGTCATCATCATCGTGTGTTAGAAGTGACATTAGTTCCTGGGGAAGAAAACGAGGATCGTGCTGTTTTAGCCACACGTTTTGAATCTCGGTTACCAGTTAAAGTTCTCCCAACCAAGAAGATGGCCCGCACGAAGAATACCACCCGCAGACATCCCGGTAGTCATCGTCCTCCCGCGGCTACATTGGCCAATATACTGGCAGCCAGATGTGAAATACTACCCGCAGTCATGTCAGGGAGCACTATGCCACCTCCAGTCACCACATCCACACCGGCCCTTAAGCGGAGCAAGAAGCACAAATCCTCCGCAGAATCCAGTCTGGCAGCACCCGCATCCATAACCAGCAACAAAACTACAACCACTACATCCGCACCCATATTGTCCGAAGCAATCATGTCCAGTCAGCCAATATCGGTAGTTATCACGACCCCTCGGAGATGGAGATTCCAAGCTACCCGCAGTCGCCAGCTCCTCCTGACCTGACCATAGACGAGGGACCGGGACTATCGCAGCCTACATCTATTAGCATCACTCCAACCTGTGTCATCCAGCATCTGCATCTCAGTCTTTCTGATCCAGTGATCAGGAAGGGGACTACATCTGAATGACCATATGCAGGAAAAAGACGTATCGCTTACACGCAGGACATCCAGCCCGTGCCCAATGTCACTGCAAATCGCCTCTTGAAGTACGCCAAGTCTCAGAAGATGTCATCACCTGCCGCATCCGCTCCGGCATCATTGCCTCAAACTACTTACCGACTCACCGCCATCGCCACGACAACCACCACCACCACCACGACTATCACGAAGACTGCTGCATCGACCGCCTCAACACCAACCAGCACTACCGCTGCCATACGAACTGACATTCTAGCATCCGCAGTAACTGTGAGAGACATTATAGACGCTCATATTCCCGAAAATATCACTTCAGACATTTCCGAAAGCGCCAGTGATAATGAACGCATCTCAGCATTAATAATTCATCCACCGCGACCAACCACCATCAGTCACGGGACCCAGACTCAGTGGGAAAATTTTTCAGCAGAGGTGTGATAGTTTGTGTTACAGCAGAACATCAGTGGTGCGACGCATGGAAAATTACTAATTATTTATTTATTTTTTAAATACTTTTCTTTTTATTATATATGTTAGATCAATTGAATCCCGTCCCTGCGATGACTACGGTTATCTGACACAGCTGCGCAACTTAGTTGCCCAGCTGTGTCCCACACAAAATGAGCACTGCGGACTCTGGTGTTGTAAGAATGTCGTGTGAGACATAAAATGTACAATACCCCGCAGTGCAATAATGTAATAATCCCGTCATGCAGTCTCAGCTATGCTGAGGCTGCCTGATAAACTAACTTTTGAGTTATTATTATGTCCTATTTTTCTTATTATTTTTCTCCCTGTCTTAGATGTCAGGACGGCTATGGGGTCAGCGAAAGCTGCCCGTTGCAGACCCGCTATAATGGGATGCAAATATTTTTAATCAAGATACGTGATGCGTACCCCTTTATTTACCCGGGGTGCACAAGTAATTCGGTAGTAATATTTTTAAATACCCCATAAGAGTATGTTACGTGGAAAATTATGTACATGTATTTTATATATATATATATATATATATATCATTATATATCTTAACTTAAATTGTGCTACGTTGGAGCTTGGGTGTTCTCTGCGGAGATAACAATTATCCGCGTCCAAAGAGAACACCCATGTAAGCTATTGTTTAGGAATCATTAGCTAAATAAAGTTAAAAGCAGCACCGAAATATTGGGGAAAAAAGAAAAAAAACAAAAGACCTGGGAAAATAATTCCAGGTCAAAAATTAAAACTAAAAGTATGCCTCCCCTCTCCTCTTTGACACCTCTATGTGCTCTGTCTCTTAAATATGTGTCTATTGTGTCACTACTCCTCTCCGGCCATGTGCCCACCCGGGAAGACTATAATTCCCGCCTAGCGTACGTCTGTGCGTCGATCCGCAATACACGATCGTTTGCCATGGATGTCAGGCTAGGAGGGGGTGGTGTAGTTCGGATTGACCGGTCAGGTACCGGCAGTACCAGCTAAGCTGGGTACGCGCTGCCTATCCTGGATTCGTTCCATGAACACGCCCACCTGGGTAGAGCTATAAGCGTATATGGGCCTATGAGAGAGATCACGTTGTAAAAACGACTAAGTTCGTTAAAGCGCATAGCGCACATGCGCGTGCTTAATACTATTTTTGACAGAGCGTGTATTGCACAACCAAGATAGGATGGCGCTTTTAGTGTACCGAGTGGTACATTGTAATCCTTTCTCATTACTTGTTCCCGCCGAAGCTGGCATTAATCAAGACCAGAATTCGACGGGCTTTCCGAAACTGTAAACCATTTCAAAATCGGTTAGGAAATGTAGTTATCCACGGAAAACCCCTTTTGATTATCTTCAAAATAATTGCTGTGACGTCGTAACCACGTGTACGCAGAACTTCTAGAATGTTCTAGAACATTCGACTGTGTTAGTATTAGCTATGCGCTTATTGGCTATTGCTCGACTGATGATTGGTTGGAGCCTGCGCCTATGACGTCATGAGTAGCATAAAAGGAGATGAAATCCAGAACTCGAGAGCATCCTCGGCCAGGGGCCGATTAGGTTGGATCTGTATTCGGCTACTACCAGCAAGACAGGAATTAAGCAGATGACTTCGGTCTCAAAGGTTTCTCTTCTGTAGCCACTGCAGTAATCCACCCCACCGCACTAGAGCAATTTTGTACCTCCCGATTCTGCGGGAGCATTTTTGGAACTTTTGAATATTGTTCACGAATACATCAAGAACTAACTCGGAACACAAACTTGCGGTGAGGCCTTTCCCGGCCTGAAAATGTGATTCTACAGATGTAGAGGCAGCGATGTTCTTTGGTGGATGACTCGCCGGATCTGCCGGCCATGCCAAAAAGTGGTTATTCAACCGTCCCCGCACTGATGTCGTGCAGGTTTATTTTAACTTTTTGACCGCAGCAAGTAAACTTTGCCTGGTATGTCTTAAGAGATAACTGACGTACCCGCACTGTTAAACTTATTTATGTATCTTCATCCGTATTCAACAACCCATGCTTATGATCAGGTTGTTGGTAACTTCCATCCATACTTTCGTCTTAGCAGTAATGTTATTGTATCTCTTACTGACTACTCGTTAGACATTCTATATTGTGATTACAGTCCTGAGTTCGATCCGCTCCCATCCTGGACTGCTTGCGGAAATCCTGTTTGTGGGAACTGGCATGCGGGAACTTTCCAGCTTCCAGAGAACGCATCAACTCACATCAAACCAAGGATGCCATATCAATTTCAGTAACACGATAGCCCATGCTTAAGAATTGTTACCGATTATTCAAGTAACTATACTTAACATTTTAATTAGTCCGTTAATTACATCTTTAATAATTATACCGTATCTATATAAATGGTCTCGATGACTAAAAGGCACCGTAACGGTCTTAGGACCACTAGTTATAATTTCTGTATCTGTTTATAGTTATTCTTGTATTTTCGTATGCTCATCATATTTATCTAGCATACATGACGGTCTGTTTAGTTAAAAATATTGTGTAGACTTATGTTATTTAGGTCACCAAATCAAATCTCGTAAGTCGATATATCACAAAATTGCTATGGACAGGCATACTGGTGACACAAACTCTTGGGATGAGACTGTAGTGTTTAATGTTTGCGACAATGGTCGCACGGCCCCACCAGAGCGATCGAGTTCCACCGGCCTTAGGAGCCGGCCTTTGTTACCCGTAGGGCAGTATTGCACAGGATCCGTAACCCCAAGACCTGAAGCTAACCAGCGTCATCATTCGTCATGCACTTGCGGCACGGCGAGTCAACACCAGACACTGGAATGGCCTGACATTACCCCGCGAGCTACAACGCACTATAGCCTGCACCCATATTTGGTTAGGAACCTAGCACCAATAGGCTACACATAGCATGCATGTGAGTCATCAAGCATTCTTTAATCTATAGTGGCCAGCCAGTTCAGAAGCAGGGAGACAGTCCACTCATTATACTTGCATGTTCAAGCATCGTATATAGCCTGTAGAATGTATCATACATTAAATGTCTATGATTTACTACAAGTGTTTCAGAGTCATTTTTATACACATATTATAAGGGCCAGGGGAACCGTTAGGGGAACTGTTAGAATTTTTGAGTCAGAAGGTTATTAATTCCTTCTCGCAACAATGGTTAGATCTTTGCCCGCTCTCTACATGGACGTTTGTTGGGCATCAGCATCATCAGAGATTCAAGAATTAGATGATCCACGTTTCTGCTGATATTTTGATGGTAACACGAATTCTTCCACAGTTCCACAATTTTATCTGGGAACTTTTAGAAGATGTCCACACCCGGTGCCCAGTCATGTGCCTAATAAATCATTATACTACAACTTGATACAGCAGCGTGTTAAATTAAACATCCAAACTCTTTTCATCGTCGAAAGAAGGGGGTGTTAGTTCAGCGTGGTAGGCATTTTCCTCTGATGGGGTGGTTCATCAGTAAACTCGCCGTCTTTAGTAGAACCTCCACCAACTTTATCTTCCACTGCATCCTCAACTCTCATCCAGTGTTGTCAACACAGAGTGATCATTACTGTATCCATAGCATGACTTTTCTGACTGAGATTCACCTTGCCGGTTAGCAGAGAACAACTATTCAGGGCATTTCGTCACAAGCTGCTCCTGTTTCTGTGTCATAGCCTTAAACAGTTGACTTTTGAAGAAATTATTTCATTGTTCATGTTTGTTCCTAGGCCACGGGAATTATGGCTTCACGCATGAGCATTACTGTCTTCTGCATTTAGTATCGGGAGACTCTTAGCAGTGTTACAATTGCGTTGAGACCTCAACATCAACCAGATCCATTTTGCATTTGGATGTCTTTAAAAAAGCAAACTCTTGATGCGGAGCCATGTTTCCGTATTCATCTATACCACCAGCGACATATTGTAAATTGCGTCCACTTCTGCCAGAAGATAAATCGCACTTCTGCAGATGGAGAAATCATTGTATGTGTTTATCCTACATCAGCCTCAAGCCATACTTCAGATTTCCATATCCATAATCGGACTCCAGAACATTGAGTTCTTCGACTTCTGTTGGTAGATACATTTAAATCCACCGAATCTCTTCAGCCTCTATAAAATGTCTTCGCAAATCGATTTAAGGCCTACCCGGTGTTGTGCTCCTGTAAACTTCCTTTCAGTTTGGAAGCCTGTCGTTTCCACAAGAACATCTCCAGAGTACCAAATTCTCACATTACCAATGTTCCTCAGATTCTGATCTCGTGGACTTCGGTCATTCGCTAAAAGGATGACGATATCACTGCATGCTAGGACCCTATACATTAGGTCCCACCCTTTCTACCTAGAGATTATTAGGGCCCAGCAATGAGCGTAGAGGGCAACCCACATGCTCATTGCCGGGCACTAATGATCTCCGTGAAGAAATGGTGTGACCTAATGTATAGTGTCCTAGCATGTGTCAATATCTTCGCCCTAGTGAGGTCACGTGATACCAACTATGCTCGTTGCCGGGCCTAATGACCCGTGAGGCAACGAACATGGTCTAAGGTCTGGGGTCGTGACCTAATGAGTGTCCATACCAAATGATGTCAGTAGAGATTTCCCAATGACCTAATTTCCGGGTTTGCAAAGGAGGGTATTCCTATATGTAATATGTATCTACCAATTTTGTGAAGATATGGGTCACCTCCCACCTCTAATGGGGGAGGCAGCTATAGGACAATGCATATGGCTAATTATGAAACTGAATTGGTAAAACCACCCCCGAAAATACAGTGCATAGCGTACACCAATTTACAGCTTGCAAATCCTGCAGCTGGTCGCATGGAACAGTGCTCATGCATGTTCAGGCGTAAAGATGGAAGGGGAAGATCACCATTACCATAAAAAAATGTTGCCAATCAGCGCTGTTATAATAAGTGTTTACGCTTCTATAGCGCTCAAGCTGTTCCCTGTAGAGAGTCTTTAATTCTGATTGGTCGAGAGATCCGAATGTCATTGCTGGTGCCACTTTAGCATCAAGCAAACAGTACAGCTACATGCAAAAGAAAAAGTCAATAATCCAGGATTTACTCTTCTTTTCTAGGGGTGGGTGGGGGTGGGGGTGGGGGGGGGGAGCTTCTCAGCCAATACATAGCTTATGCTAAAGAGACTACCCAGTAAAGACAAAAACCAATAATCCAGGATTTACTCTTCTTTTCTAGGGGTGGGTGGGGGTGGGGGTGGGGGAGCTTCTCAGCCAATACATAGCTTATGCTAAAGAGACTACCCAGTAAAGACAAAAACCAATAATCCGGGATTTACTCTTCACTTATAGTGGCCAATGGGTAGCTTATGATAAAGGTGATACCGACGGACAGTTTCAATGAATCAATGCTTGAACTGAACTCTAACTGACGAGACTCAAACTAATGCGATCGATAGTGATGTTTCCACATGCTCTTTATAAATTGGGCTACAGAGATCTCAAATTAGCTCCCTCGTTCCATGTGAGCGAGACACTTAGCTTGTCATTGTGCCAGAGTATTTTCAGCATACGGATATCCCAACCAAAGGGGATTTGAGATCAGCTAACATTTTTTTTCTTAAGCCACTGACAAGTAAAAAAATTATTGTTTTATCTTAGGCTGATATTATTGTAACTCGTTGACAGTCATTCTCAACTCCTCCTTCTCGACTTGCCTACTTGTGATTTGATTAGATTGGATACCTCTTGAATATGCCATGCCAGTCAGTATCCGTTAGGGGTCATAGGGGCTTGGTGTGAAACAGACAGTCTCCACACATTTTGATCTTTCTGTGCCATGTGAATCCAGTAGTGGTCCCTTCCTGAATGGATCTGTCATAGACTAAAATATCATGTTATTCAAGTATCTTGACTATTGAAATGTTGTGTCCCTTTTATTGGTCAAGTATTTCCGACGAAATCTGTTGCTCAGCTATACTAGTTATTCCAATCGTTACCAAAAGTTGGAAATTCCAAAGACTAGTAAACGGGATCAAATAACAACCTACTGGTTGAACTTTCCTTAACATCCTGAATGAAGGAGCTCCTCCGGTCAACCACGGGAAGCTCATCCGTCATATATAGATATTAGGATGAATAGTGTAGTATGTCATCTACGTTATGCAGCTACTCACAACACGTGCACGGTAAAACATATGTCCATCGCCATATTGAATGTTATTGTTTATTATTATGTATGGCCATTAAATGCTTCATTCCAGACTTATCCTATAAGCAAACAAATGGTAGGGCCAAATTCAGCAATTGTTATATTGTTTATTGTGTTCACTCTCGTCATGTCGATAGGATGGATCTCTTCTCCAACGCATCGGACTCTGAGGGAAGCTATTGCCTTCTCAACCCCACCCACTCACCTCAACCCATCTTGATTACTTGTGGTCTATCCAAAGTAACTCGGGTGACTCAGGCGTCACTGTAGAGATAGACCCTCTAGGCACGAATGCGCGCATGGCCCTACGGGAACGACTTCATTCCGTTGACTCGCTACGCTGTCAACAAAATTAGTTTGTAGCCAACCCAGTCCCACCACCATACGACCCGAGATGGTTTGGGCGGCGTACGACAGGCTCGCATAGCGGACAAGTGGTCATCATCGGATGGCGCCGAGGCGCCCGCAATTGCAAGGCTGATGCATGACGCGCACGGAACCGACGCGCAGCGTCACGCTAGAAATTGCTGCCTCAGGCAGCAATGTTATCCATACGAATTACACACAAAATATATATTTGCAGACCTTTTGCCTTTTTCACACACTTATAACTCTTTGATGGTCCAGCCGGCTAAAACGTTTACACTGGTCTTGAGGAATGTTCATGTGCAGGACAAGAAAAACTATGTTTGTCATTTTATTACTGAAATGATTGACTTGATAACCAAGCGGTCGTCCCATGATTATTTAAAAAAAAGTAGTCTCTGAAGAAGCAAAGTTTAAAAAATATTTTTTGCCAAATTGTGTCCATTAAAGAGTTATGAATTCAGTTATTATGACATGATATACTTTTAACTTACCTGGGGTAAATGTTTCACAACATTTCATGTTTTCACAAATTTGTGTTAAGTTTTAAGGATTTGCAAGTTAATTTGATAAAACCAGAGCACGTTCTGAATTCAATCACTTTGAGGAAACATGTTAATTAAATATGATGTGCATGATATGCATGTGTCAGTTATGGCTAACTAGGCAGACACTTATATAAAAATAACATTGTTCTCCTCTTAGAGCCACTACCACCGCTTGGTTTACTACATGGGGTCCCAAAAACATCCCAGAGGTTCCCAGAAGCATAAACCGCTGTGGTGTATGGTGAGACACGCGTCCAGAGCTGGGACAGAGGGTTGACTTTATATTGTTCTGGACTGTGATTTCTAGCTTTATTGCCAAGAACTGCCAAATACGATGGAGCGGACCTGGAGAGGTTTCCCGTTGTGAGGTCTGCGCCCATGGCTGGGACAAAGAACGTGACTTTGGATTGTTCTTTTATAATTACTCCTGTATGTGCCCTGTGTTTTTTTGGTTCTCCTGACTTTCCAAATTTCCTGAATCCTACTGTGCATAAATATAGTCTCGAAGTCGCTATTTGCTTTTCTGTCTTTGAATTCATAATTTAAGGGAAGTTTGTGGAATCTTGCCGGTCATAAATAGCGCTCGAGCGCTATGAAACTTTGCGAAATATGAAATATAGCTGGTTAAGTGAAGTCCATTCTCTAACAATGGACCTTTCCATTTTTAGCTATGCCCCGCCCATCACTAGATAAGCTCCGCCCACACCTCGCCGTGTTGGGATTGATCAATCCCCAAAAGCCCTAGCTATTAATTTCCTGAAAACTATACAGGGAAGCTGTTGAATATTTTGTAACTAATTTGACTGGGCGTTGTTGCTGCCTATGGTAGCAACAGCGCCCAGTCAAATTAGTTTCAAAATATTCAACAGAATATTTATTAAATAGTAAAAGCAAACAATTTGTACAACAACGCATAGACCGTCTTCAAATATGCGTTCGTGACGTACTTATCGACGTCATTCATGACGTCATCCATTATGATGTCATTCTACACACCGCCTAGATGATTATGACGTCATATGATGGGTGCCTACTCTGGAAAGGTGAATTATGTCACGTTCGCGCTCCAATTCCATGGTAACTATGAATCTATTTAATTAAAATGATATACTAAAAGCAACTAAATTAGCAATTAAATAAATATGTTTTCTCTGTGATAACTTATTGACAAGATAGGGTTGAAAACTTCAGCAAAGGAATGAACGCGGCATGCTATGGATGACGAGTTCTGCTAATGCGATGCTATAATAAAAATCCCAGGAAATACTATTTTCGTCAAGGTCGCTGTTGAATGAATGATTGATCAACTGTCAACTGTGGATATGCTAAGCAGCCGCGCCAGCCGGCTCGCAAATTTCTAAGAAAACTTAGCCTTTAGAATCTGTTGTTATGATAAAAACAGGAATGTCAAACCCTCGCAATATTGACAAAGGTATTAAAGTGCAGATGTGAGAAATAACCTCTTAACACGTGTTTGAAGCATTGTGAGTATATTTAGATTCAGCGTGTATGGCCTAGTATCATAACTATATACATTTCCTTGTAAAAGGATATATTTAACTATCTACCTGCTCAATCTCTGCAGACGACATTTTCAATTGGCAATAACTCTTGACCTGTTGAATATTTTGAAAACAATTTGACTGAAAGTTGTTGGTGGCTAAGCAACCAACAACTTTCAGTCAATTTGTTATTAAAATATTCAACAGGTCCCGAGTTATCATCTAATTAATTTATTGGCTGGTGGCTTGCAGCAGGCAGCCAGTTAACCCTTTCATATACTCAGACCAGAAACCAGAAACGATAAATGATACTCTTTTATCACATGAAGGAGCATTCTGTTGAATATTTTGAAAGTAATTTGACTGGTAACTGTTGCTGGCTCCCAGTCAAATTAGTTTCAAAATATCCAACGACGTTCCTGTATAACTGTCTTCAAGTTTGAAACGCTTGAATTTCATCTGGTCCCGGTTAATACCGCAGTGCCTGCGCGAGACACCGTCCCTTACATTTTGGAGCCAGAAAATATTGGTTCTTTAAGCCAGATGATCTTGCGATGACACATCTTAAAGGACCACCGTCTTTTCGTTCCAAATGTCACAAACCAATAGCAAGTCACCAGTCGTAAGCGACCACCTGTCCATAGTGATTAAATGTCTGCGCCATCTAAGGTGGTCGCGTAAGACGGTAAAGTATAACGTTTAAAGTACGTTCACGCGGGTTTTCAATGATGTTATAGCGCCAGAACCGGTCTAGCGATGGCCGACCTTCACTTATTATTAGACCCGGAGCTAGCTAATTTATTTTTATTTATGGGAAATATGGCAAAAGGTTTGCGTGGATCATGACATTCTTAGACATGAAGCATCTTCAGAAGTGGAAAGCTGGCAGGCGTGAACGCGTTGACTTGAATGGTCATTCACCAGATGTTTATTTATTCATGATAATCCTGATAAAGCTAAATTTGCATACGTAACATGTCATCGGCGGGGGGGGGGGGGGGGGGGGGGACGGGTCAGAAACCATCAGGACAGTGATTTCTGGACTCTTGTGTCAACTTAACCCTTTAATAGTCAAACTGACCAAAAAAACAACAACTTTGCAGTGGTCTTCAGACATGGCTATTTGAAAGGCCTATCTATTCTTTGACCATCAGAATGTGTAATTGATATATCGGGTATTATTTTGAGCGCTTTGAGGCAGTGGACACAAGTAAAGAGGGGTTGACGTTCAAAGGCGTTTATTTATGGGAACGCCAACATGGTCCAGACTGATTTTCCCGTTCTTCCCCATTGCTGTAGAAGTTAAAAACAACTGGCAGCGGAGTTTCCGTGTTCTGGACGATGAGCAGTGTAATTCAGATTTCCAGTTTATCCATCTATCATCTGACGTCATAATCAACTACGTGACGTGTAGGATGACATGACGTCATGAATGACTCAAAGCCCGTCTTAAACGCTTAATAGTTCCGACACGTTGTACAAATTGTATTGTTTTTGCTATTTAATAAACATAGGCAGCAACATCATCCAGTCAAGTTAGTTTCAAAATATTCAACAGCTTACCTGTATAGTTTTCTGGAAATTGATAGTCAGGGAGTTCAGAGATCGATCGATCCCAAAACGAGCGAAGTGTGGGTGGAGCTTAGCTAGAGATGGGCGGCGCATAGCTAAAATTGGAACGGTCAATTTTCTGAAAGTAGGGTACAGAAATCAATTTGGGGAATGGTTATTCATATTCAACCACGCGTCCAAACTACGGGCGTGCATCCTATTCTTGCTGATCCAGTTTCTGGACAGCGAACCCCTTCAGGCATTGACAGCGAAACTTTCTCGCCATAAAGAGACAGCCAGTGTTCAATCTAAAAATAGAGGCGTGGCTTCTTCGAGAATACTTTTCTCGATCTCATATCGAATGAAAACTCGCGAGATACGAATGAGGCAGTGTTGTGTTTTATGGGAAGTGTACCTAGTTACCAGATCGATTAAACTGATTTATTTCTTTGGAAATTCTTTCTCTTTAAAATAGAAAATCAACCCACACCACGCCACACCACACCCTAATACTAGTATCGAACCGTGTAATTACGCTATGAAATTTACGAACTATTAACTGCTAACCGTTCCCTTATATTGTTTTACTCATATTTCTCAACAGCGATTATGTTTGATAATACCCACACGGACACAATCCCACCAGACATAATCCCACCCGGACAAAATCCCACCGGACATAACCCCACCTGGGCAAAATCCAGGATTCCATGCCCACTCCATTAGGGACCAACTCAAGTGTTCATTTCAATTCAAGTAAATTTTATTTGCTTATTTAAACATGAGGTGCCGGACCCCTTACATATAATATTTATGCATGACATAACATTACAAACCATGAATACACAGGAGACATTAGACAATTACATTGAATTATCTGTCCTGCTTGAAAAACTTTAATTTTGGAAATAGACATGTGCCGATGTAGACAGTCGGGAGGGGGTTTCGTCAGGATGCGTGAAAATAAAATTGTTTAAATTGTAACATTTTAGAGAGTTAATGTGTGTACCTCAATGTAATGCAGCGAAACAAATCTGCAGCACAATTCACATTTTTAATTTCTTCTCCGTCTCAGTCTCTTCCTGTTCACATGATTTTTTTTCACTTGTCATTATAACCACAGGCCTTTGAATTTTCGTCCATCCATCCCTCTACCACATCCCCCTCCCCCCCCCCCCCCCCTCCCCTACTATATGTAATATACACAAGGTGTGAAACCTTCATCTGTGGGCACCATTGTCAGAAAGCTGATTGGTTGGTTTGTAGTCAGAACCGTGATGTGTATATTATATATAGTAGGGGGGAATATGTGGTAGAGGGATGGATGGACGAAAATTCAAAGGCATGTGTTATAACAAAGGAATCATAACGAGCTTCATTTGTGTTGTTTTGTATCGCATCATTTTCTAGAGACAAGATCTGGGTCTGAGCAAATTAAAACTTGGATATTCTGTATTTGGCTGGCATGAAATGCTATCAGTGTTAGCTTCCACTTGTAATTCTTGGTATTGCGGCGGTGATGTAACTTCCAGCATATGGACTGGTTCCCCGTTGCATTTTATGGGTTACTCTTCAACTATTTATCAGAAAGTACGTTACTCTTCAACTATTTATCAGAAAATATGTTACTCTTCAACTATTTATCTGAAATCACAGATTCTCTAGTCACGTCGCCTATTTATCTGAAATCACAGATTCTCTAGTCACGTCGCCTCACTTAATAACTCGGGCATCCAACCCGCCCTATTTGTTGCTAAAATAATTTTGATGGTTAAAATAGGGCGCATCTTTAGAGAATTGAGGCGTGCGCATCCCCAACGCCACCCCCCCCCCCCCCCTTCTAAATCCGCATCTGGATTATCATACTGAGAGGTCTCGGAGCTGAAAGCGTTAAAAGGGAGTGGCGAGAGCGGAAATATTTGAGATACGGTCTCTAATCATTCATTTCCAATACACAGCTCGGGAAATACTGGGGTCTGCGTAGATTGCAAATGCCAGCTTGCTAAAATGTGTGGGCGTTATTGTAAAGCGTTATATATAATACGTATGCACTAAGTATACAAGGTCTCGCCGACCGGGCAGATGGGGCTCGCAGGCGCTTGAGCGCTGGCCTTGTAAATCCGATTTATAGCTTATGCATTATTAATACGCAGCTGCATGCAGTCTGTAGCGTTATATATTTATTCACTGTATGTCAATGCTGCATGGTGTATGATACGCGTGTAATTAGATGCATGCGAAGTTATGAATATTTCTTTAGAACAGTAGGCTCTCACAAGTTACACGATTCCAAGGGGTGGCGATTAATAGCCCATATATGGAGTGTGAAAAAGGGCCATGTGTTGGTGGGCGTTCTTGTACAAACACGCCCACCAGCACACCCCCCCCCCCCCTTTCCCACACCATATATGGGCGATTACGAATGACCCCTCGAAATCACGTGACCTGTGAGAGGCAATCAAAAAGCGAGCGCGTTTATCGCGTACCCCCACCCCCATTTCCATTACATCAGCAAATAATACCAGCTACAGCATTAGCTGAATGAATTGACAGGTTGAAGAAAATTACAAGCAGCCAATGGACCTTTCCAGTTTTACCTATACGCCGCCCATTTCAATCGGAACTCCACCCACACCACGTCCGTGTTGGGATCAATCGATCTTTGAACTCAACTTCTTGACTATCAATTTCCAGAAAACTATGCATGTAAGCTGTTTCATAATATTCAAAATATTCGACAGCATGTTTATTAACTAGTAGACATACAATTCGTACAACGTGTCAGACTATTAAGGGTTAAAGACGGCCAAATAGAATAATTTATGACGTAATGATTATGAGGTCAACATACACGTCACTTAGTTGATTATGACGTTATATGGTGGGTAGATAAACTGGACAGGTGAATTAGAACAGATGAATGAGCTTTATGAAGTCACAGAAGCAAAATTAGAAGAAAAAAGTTAAAGAGACAAATTTACAGAGACAAAGTTACAGAGACAAAGTTACAGAGACAAAGTTATAGAAACAAAGTTACGGAGACAGAGTTATAGAGACAAAGTTACAGAGACAAATTTATAGAGACAAAGTTACAGAGACAAAGTTACAGAGACAAAGTTATAGAGACAAAGTTACAGAGACAAATTTATAGACAAAGTTACAGAGACAAAGTTACAGAGACAAAGTTATAGAGACAAAATTGCAGATACAATTTTACAGAGACAAAGTTACAAAGACAAAATTACAGAGGAAAAGTTATAGAGACAAAGTTACAGAGACAAAGTTACAGCGACAAAGTTACAGAGACAAAGTTATGGAAGCAAAGTTATAGAGACAAAGTTACAGAGACAATGTTACAGAGACAAAGTTACAGAGACAAAGTTACAGAGACAAAGTTATAGAGACAACGTAACAGAGACAAAGAAACGGAAACAAAGTAATGGAAGCAAAGTTACATAAACAAAGTTACGTTTTAGGCACCGGTCCTCTCAATCAGATATTGTAACAGTTAAATGAGTTAGGAACACATTAATGTTGATTAATTCGGTAATACGATTACATATCACCTTTGCACTCAACCTTGTATTATGCTGTGTAATATGTATGCTTAAAACAGTAAAAGAGGACTTCACCTAAAGCGCACCGATATTCAATAGTCAACTGTCAATTTGCTTTTGAGTGTTTTGAGAGCATCACTTTGGCATGCCATAGTTTTCTGGTGTATGGTTAAAACTGCAGTGACCTGAATAATCATTAAAGTGGCATTAGTTCAAAATATCCGCTAATTCAGACTTGCTCTATTTTCCTGCTTTAAGCTGTCAACTCATTCAGCTAATCGTGTTCCTGGTATTATTGGCTGGCGCAAAGATGCAGTGCTGTGAATAATGATTAAAGTAGCATTAGCTCAAAATATCGAATAAGTCACACTTGTGGGCACTAAAGAAGAAAATCTCAATTGCGCCAATAAGCAATATCCCACTAATTTTACATGTGCAGTTGGTTATAACTTGCGCCTATTGCTTCAGCCACACAATCCTGTGTTACAATAATCGATTGCCACTCAAAGTTGAACTACTTGCGCCAATAAGGAATATCCAAGAAACAGATCGTCTTAATTTATGTGCGTCTATCACTACAAGTCTAATCTTTAATTGTGCGTCCATCGCTCAGTCAATCAGATTGCACATCCATCGCTACAGGGGTAATTGATAATTTAGGCACGTCTATAATTTCAGTCCATCGCTACCGGGTAATCGATAATTTATGTGTGTCTATAATTTCACCAATGTCCACAGCCAATCAGGTTGCGCGTCTATCTCTACCAGGCTGGTTTGAGTAACAGGTGGGGTGGTATAAATAGTGGGCTCTGTTTTCTCCAGCTCATTCTGACACAGAGCTAGTTAGAGTGAACATCTATGTGTACAGGTAGTGATGGATGCTTTCATTATACTTATAGTATTGTTAGAACGAGTAGTAATGGATCTTATAGTTATTCTACTGTTGATAGCGGTACTGTATGCATGTAGCAAGAGATATGCGTTCTGGATATAGAAACATAGTTACAGGAACTGCAAGAAGTCGAAGAGGAAACAACGAAAATAATTCTTTTTGGAGAGTATTGTATAATATCATAGAAAAATAGTGTAAGACCACTGTGCCTATTTAAAAAAAAAAATCAAAATTCAACAAATATGTGTTAATCATTACTGACACTAAACCCAGGCGTGCGTTTTGATTTTTGATTGGCTCACAGGTCACGTGATTTTTAGGAGACCGGTTTTATTTGCCCATAAATGGAGTGTGAAAAGGGGGCATGTACTGGTCGGCGTGTTTGTAGAGGCACGCCCACCAGCACACACACCCTTTTCACACTCGATATGTTGGCAATTAAGTTGTTGTGGTGTTTTAGGTTTAACTTGGGCACAACAGCACCTTAGGGCAAGTTTTTACACCTTGATCACATGTCTGAATGCAGGATTGAACCCGGCTCCTTGAATTGGAGTTTCAAGCATGCGCAGCTCAGCTGACATCTTAATTGACTTGGCCACCACAACAATTCCCGCCCACTCAAATTCATGTGTCCTGTGAGAGTCAATCAAAAAACATGTCTATCTTTCCCATGCCCTCCCACCCCCACCCCCACCCCCCCCCCTCACCACCAACCGGCCCAACCCACCCCATTACTACTGACACGGTGTGCAACTCATCAGACTGGGCAGTGCAGGAGACTGACATTGTGTTGTTTGACAAACTGCATGGAGAGGGGCATACCTATAAAGTCGACAGTGTGGAAGCCTCCTTTTTGGAAGGCCACTAAGTAATAGCAGCCAAATAACAGCCTAAATTCTTCCGCCTTCAGATACTTCCACTTCTATTGTGTTACTCAAGAAGCTTCATGTGTGGAAGATCCGCGCTAGTCCTGGCATGAAAGAGAAGCCGGCACCAACACTACTGTGGCTGAATACGCCCAATGCTTCCCATACTATTATAATCATCGAGAAGAGCCGCTATGCACCATCCACTTGCTGCGAAAGAACTGAGGAACTCTTAGTTTTGTACTAGTCTCCGACCAAGTTCTGTTTGTACCGCTTCGACTCATCATACTCTGAAGAACATTCTTCCCATGACGAACATTTCGTGAAAGTTAAAACTTCTACTGCCCCATTCCCACGACGGGAACACCTTGTGAAAACTAACTACTACTGCATCGCTCTTGTGACCACCTTCTCCGCGAGGATCCGCCTGAACCTTCATCCACTTTAAGAAGTTCTGCCCGCCCAGCTTTGTGATCTTTGGCCGTCAAGGACTAAATCACTGTGCGACGTTGTACCTTGGGAATATACCTACCAAGGTTGGGTCAAAACCAGCAACGCCTGCAATAGCAAAACCTAGACCCTGCAACCACTTGACTTTTCGTGACTCTGAACCTTTCACCGTGCTTTTAGGACTTGAACCGTGCACGTTAAATCTTAAATGTACTTACTAATTTAGCTTTCTATTCATTACAGATTCCTATATATACTGCCTTAAGTGCAGTTTGCCTTTTCTCCCGCTCTTTTAGCGGCTGTTTTCTTTTCACCTAGGAATCTTTCTAAAAGGAGAGATCGAACGTCTTAGCTGTCATCTGTGTATGATGATCTTATTCTCTGCTCAACGTGAAGACAACCTTTAGCATTGTAGCGGTGTCGCTTTTTGGACATTTATAAACACAAAAAGAGCATTTCGTGTAGAGTGAGAAACCGAATAGCACTGCGATCGAAGACACACTTTCCCCACCAAAAAGGCTCTTTTCTTCGCTTGTTCAGTAGGTCCCCCCCCCCACAATTCATTTGGATTCCCCTTAAATAGTGTAAAGTCGCTGAACAGACATTTTCGTCCACTCTCACGGATTAGCTCCCGTTCAAAGCCCCCACAATCGGCTCATTGTTTTTTGGGAACCTCGATCTGCACTGTTTCGGCAGGCCACGAGCCACATGGAGTAGCAAACATTGATAGGACTAGGAAACCTGAGTTCCCCGGTTTGCCGCACCTGTCAGCTCGCCTTTCTTGCACTTAGACACCTCGTCGGTGATGCACCGCACCATTGCGAATGGTTTCTATGCTGCGATATTATGTCGTGATATGCGAGACCATTCCCCACGGACACATTCATTTCATGGTTTCAATAATCTCTGCCATCCTTTCGACCACTCCTATGGGTCTAGTGACACTTGCACACTGTAGTTTGATCTTCTCCGTCAATTAGTGACCCTTTTCTTTATTTAGACCACTTAGCTGGTGGTCAGGATAAACATCGCGTATAATTAAGTGATACTGTGGTTAACACCGGTTCTAAGCGACTGAACCAGATGATTGCCACATCACCCAGAATCTGTTTCCAGTGTGCCACTTTCTCAGTCTGTCATCGTATTAGACCGCAGCGGTGTCCAAACTAAACAAAGATTCCCCTAAACTCTTTCTTCTTTAATTACATTGGCCAGTTTGCGCATCTGTAACTCAGAAGGACTGCCCCTTGGGCTGCGTTAAGATATTTTTTACGTTGCTCAAGTTGGTCTAGGCTCCGAGCCAAAGATTCGCTCGATGTTGCGAGGGTATTTGTTCTCGCTTAATCTAACCGATCACGTCCTTCTGCGGCCTCCTGAGGCCTTAACCCGCAAAAACATCTTAGATAAATAAATTGCCACCTATCTTTTTAACTATAGATTTAGGCACACAGAAGGCCCGCCTCTGGACGTCTGCAAAGAACATTGGATCAACCAGATGGCAACTACTAAAATTCACCTGCGCCTTAGAACACCAATGTAGGGTTCTTGTCCTTTCTCCGCTCCACCTTAAGCGGGCTGTTAGGAAATAGTTAGCTTTCGGTGCCAAACGACTTTCATGATGGACTAAGCATATATATATATATATATATATATATATATATATATATATATATATATATATATATATATATATATATATATATATATATATATATATATATATATATATATATATATATATATATATATATATATATATATATATATATATATATATATATATATATATATATATATATATATATAAAGATGAAACGAACAGTGACCGATAGCGACGTACTGACCACCAGGGATAAATAGAAAAGCTCACTGACTCTCACTCCAACTCCCGCAGGAACCCTTCCCTCCGGCTCAGGACCCTCCAGAGAGACAGGTATTCCCTGCCGCCTCGCAGGCCTACCCACCTCTTGAGCAATGATACTCAGATAGGGTGATGCTCGTCAGTGACGCTCATCAGATGATCGGGACGCAAATTGGTCCTATCGCCGCCCCATGCACAACTTTCAGCCTACTGTAAAATACAATGCACAGAGCTTCAGGAAACAAAAAAGGTTAAGAAAGACCGCCCTGGCACCTCTTTCGCTCCCGCCTCCTTTCTCGACACACTAGCATCTGAGACAGACGCTTAAAAAGAGCTTGGCTAGAATGCAGGTAGAAAGATCGAAAGCCAACTGCGGTAAAGAGAGCCACCTCTGACTCTATCCACATGCACCTGCCGAACCACTCGTCGGCCTGGGGATGCCTTTTCGACTGCATGCGCCTGGGAGATTCGCCTCCCTCATAGCGAACAGAGCCTCCGCCAACGACGGCGAGACCGCCGCCTCGCCGACGGCGCCACCGCCACCGCTGCAACTGCCTCCGCCACTACAGCCGCCACTACCACAGCCGCTGCCACTTCACAGACCACTTCTGCTGAGATGAACGTACACATCTGCGCAGGCCACCTCCGCTCGGACTAAAGGGAAGTCGCCTAGGGAACACATCAACGACGACGGTGAAAATGGTAGCGTCAAGCTCCAGCTTCCCGCCCGTAGACAGCGGAAACGAGACCAGCACCCCGACCACCGGGGGAACGTCCAGTCTTCCGGCTATGTTGAACTAAGGCGCCCTGTTATGTCGGAAATGTCCGGCCAGACCCAACACGTCTCCAAGGAGACGCCTGACCGCTCCGGTCAGCAAACGATTGTTGGGGAGGCCCACCTTGTGTCTATGGGACGGCGTCGCAAGCCCCGAGATCAGGACAGACATTTGAGAGCCACCCGGGGAAGTGGTGTGTGTGGGGGGGGGTGTTGTCTCGTGTGCGCGCGCACGCACACACACACGCGCATACCACACACGTACGCATATATATACAGGGTTGTCCGTTGTAGGTCATTGTAGAGATTCCAGCTGGCGCTCGTTAGTACCATCGTCCACCATCCGCCCAGTCACGCGTTCAGGCAGTGTTAGTCAGACGTTGAAAGTTCTAAAGCAATTATTATTATTTCCATAGAAATGAATAGAAAGGAAATGGATGCTTATACATTATATTTCTGTAAAAGCTCTAAATATAGAACGTTCATCTTTGACAGCAAACGAACAAAAATAAATCTCAGCCTCCGTACGTACATATGTACTTCGAGTATAACCAATAGCATTCAAAAATCCCAGAATATGTATATTTTGACAACACTTTGAATTAACTTGTATACATTTAAAGGCATAAGTTATGTGCCTAGATGTAATGAATCGAAAAAAATCTTAGTATATTTCAAGACGTGTATATTAATATAATTTTTTTATGTTTTGGAATTGAATAAGAGACAGGAATCCCTAATTCATCTTCAAAACTAATTTTTTTAATTAATTTATACGGAATGAAATCATCATATGCCAAGATTTATTTATTGTCAGTGTATTGAAGGACATAATATAAGCCTCTAAAAGTATACAGTTTTAACAATTTCATTTTCAAGCATTTTCGTGTGAATAAAAAGCTTTAATACACGTAACTTTCTGTTGGACATGGTTTTGGATCCATTGGTGGCTTAGTCCGTCTTCAATTATGCGTTCGTGATGTACTTATCTACGTCATTCATGACGTCATTGATTATGGCGTCATCCTACACGTCACTTGGTTGATTATGACGTCATATGGCGCCATTGTTTATATCCAAAGCCAAGGTGGGCTGGCAGAATATGCAATAATCGAAGTATAATGGCATCAAAAAAATGAATTTAACTTCTTTCGTCAAATGATTTCAAAAGTTAGTGCTATTAACCCTTGCGAGTCCAGTATCTCAGCTTTCCAGTTTATCCATCCATCATATGACGTCATAATCAACTACGTGACGTGTAGGATGACGACATAATCAATGACGTCATGAATAGCGTGGATAAGTAGATCACGGGCGCATAATTGAAGACGGACTAAGCGCTGTTGTCTTCACTATTTAATAAATATTCTATTGAAGATTTTGAAACTAATTTGACTGGGCGCTGTTGCTGCCATAGGCATCAACAACATCCAGTCAAATTTGTTCCAAATTATTCAAGAGCTTATCTGTATAGTTTACTGGATATTGATCGATCGATCCCACCACGAGCGAGGTGTGGTTGGGCGGGGCATAGCTAAAGCTGGAAAGGCACATTAAGTATTCAGGATGGCGATTGACTATTTTGAGTCATTTTACTGGAACCTTTTTATGCCATAGGCAGCAAAGTTTCAAGTCAACGTAGTTTCAAAGGATTCAAAAGAATATTCCTTATATTATAAAGAATTTATTCTTTAGAATTTTTGATTTCATGTCTGTAATGATTAGAGGGTCAATAGCACAATGGATGGACGCAGTTTTAGCTATGCCCCACCCATTTCTAGCTAAGCTCCACCCACGCTTTGCCCGTGTTTGGGATCACTAGATTCATGCACTCTCTGAATCTAAATTTTTAGATAACTACACATGTAAGCCGTTAAATATTTTGAAACTAATTTGACTGTGTACTGTTTCTGCCTTAGTTTCAAAATATACAACATAATGTTTATTAAATAGTAAAGACATACACTTCGTACAACTTGACGAACTATACACCTGTGCAAAAGTTAAGCACCAGCAAAAACAATAGAACCTAGAAACATGATGGTACAACTAGGCTGCCATACTTTTTGTCCCCGCGTTAGCTGACATAATTCCAAGTACGAAATGCACATGCATGCATGACTTCACGCCGCTTGATGTCCGTGCGTGGCGGGAAACAGCATACGTGTTCAGTTATGTAAAAGTCCAGTTTGAGGTGTAGAACATTACATACAGATTTAGGCGACAAGATTAGGAATTTTGTGTTCATGACCGTGGTTTATTTGTACAGAGAGAATTAGCTCTTGATTGTGAACCGCTATGGCAAGACGAAGGTTAAGTGATCGTGTGAAATGGCAAATCATAGGCATGCATACCACGGGTATGTCATGCAGAGAGATTGGCAGACAGCTGAACATTAACCATACTGTAATCAGTCGTTTGATTGCAAAACATGGGCAAACTAACGAGGTGAAGGACAGGCCTAGATCTGGAAGACCGAAGAAGACTACTGCCCGTGATGATCGAGCCATAGTACGCCTTGTTAGGAGATCTCCATTCACCAACAGCAGAGTGCTCAGCCAGCAATGGGAAACGCGCAATAGAGTGTCAATGTCTACCGTCAAAAGGAGACTGTATGCTGCTGGCATGAAAGCTAGGAGACCTGTCAGACGTCCTCTCCTCACTGCACACCACAAAGAGGAGCGTCTGAGGTGGTGCAACGAAAGAAGACACTGGAACATGAGATCCTGGAGACGGGTACACTGGTCCGATGAAAGTCGGTTCCTGCTTCATGCCACAGATGGTCGAACTCGTGTATGGAGGTCCAGACGCACGGCGTACGACCAACGTAACATCATGGAAGAAGTTCCATTTGGTGGAGTTTCCGTTATGATATGGGGGTGCATCTCATTTGATTGTAAGCTGGATCTGTTGACTGTACCTGGAACACTAAATGGACAAAGATATCAAGATTCCATACTGGATAGAGTTGTGGTCCCTCATTTTGTAAATCATGCACCTGGAACCCACCCTATATTCATGGATGACAACGCCCGACCACATCGTGCTAGAGCTGTGCATGAATACCTCCGCCAGAATGCCATCGAAACCCTACCATGGCCAGCAAGGAGCCCTGACATGAACCCTATTGAGCATATCTGGGACATTCTGGGAAACATGGTGAGAAGGAGGGATCCTCCTGTGCAGAACCTACAGGAATTAACAGACGCACTCCATCTTGAATGGCAACGAATACCACAATGGCGTATCAGTCGGTTGGTGACCAGCATGAGACGTCGTGTCCAGGCCGTCATCCAGGCACAAGGTGGATATACCCGGTATTAATAATGACAGTCTCAAACTCGTGCACAGATGTTAAACTTCGTTTTCAGACACCATTAATGACAATCTAGCAACGTGTGTCAACCGTAGGGCAATAGTTGTCAGTTGTGTCAACGTAACCATATTCAGGCCTCGTTTTCAAGTTCAAACAAAAACATACAGTGTTTCCCCACCATCATAATCAGCATTCCTCTAGTTGCATTATTACCTCTTGCACTAAGATGGATGGGTACATAAATGTTTATGCTATTGCTTTCTTCATAGCACATGAATATACCCTCGCATGTGCGTAAAAATAGGGTGGTGCTTAACTTTTGCACAGGTGTATATTTCTAGCTATGCCCCGTCCATGATTTGCGTGTGTTGAAATCCGTTTATATACTTTGAACCAGGAATTCCCAGAATCCCAATTTCAAGGTAATTATACAGGTAACCGGTTGAATATTGTGAGACTAATTTGACTGGGTGCTGTTGCTGACCTGTCACCATGACAAAATCAGCAACCAGTCAAACTACGTTAAAAATATTCACCCGAAACTGCATTAAATAGTAAAGGCATACAATTGCGTACACTTGACGGACTATTTAGTGTTCACGAGGACTTGTGTTCAGTGTGCCGGCTAGTATATCTTTAATGTTATATTAGCCAAGGACGTCTGTACACTCGTAAGTCAATAAGAGCACATGACCTTGACATTTACCGAAAATATACGAACTGTCATAAATTGACTGGGATGAGTAACTTTGCGCACGCAACTCACTCAGTCATCCAGCCCAGCCGTTAACAGGAATACAATCAGTTGAATAGTTTATTACCCTCGCCCCGTAAGGGAAAGAATGTATTGTAATCGTGTATGTCCAGCCCCGTCCGTCCGTGGTGAAAACGATGCTTCGGGACCCCACAGACAAACATCAAGCCAAGTTCGGAAAAGATCACTCCATTAGAGTTAATGAAAAACGCTTTAAAAATGTCTATTTTGAAAGCAATGTTGCTGAAAGCTGCTGCGGTTGCGTTTTAGCGTTTGGCTACAAAATTGGCATAGCCGACGTGTACGCGACCATATGTGCATGCTTCCCGCCAAATGTGGCGATGATTCCTCCAGTAGAACCAGAGTTATTTAAAACTGTCTTAACAACAACAACAACAACAACAACAACAACAACAACAACAACAACAACAACAACAACAACAACAACAACAACAACAACAACAGCAGCAGCAGCAGCCGCAGCAGCCGCCGCAAAAACAACAACAACAACAACTACTACTACTACTACTACTACTACTACTACTACTACCACCCCGTCGACGCGGCAGGAGAGACGTTGAATATTAAGAAAATCAATTCAATTGGCAGACGTTGCTGCCTTGGGCTGGGCTTCCAGTCCAGCTTTAAAAATATACAACTAATGTATATTGTTGCTTCGGGCTTTTAATACTATAAGCTCGTCGAGAAAAATGTTAAATGGGTGTCGATATTTAAATTCTCTGTGCACGCTAATGGAGTAGACAATATCAGTGACGAAAGCCAGTTATCAACGTTTCCAAATCAGCTTATTGCACTCGTCCCGTAATGGGAAGAGGGGATTGTGTGCGTGTGCGCATCATAGACATCTTACTATAATAGTAATATGTCCATGGCGCGCATGCGTGTGAGTGTGCGTGTGAGCGTTTGCATGTGCGTGCGTGTGCGCGTTTGCGTGTGCGTGCGCGTGTGTGTTCCATATAGACCGTCATCAAATTTCAAATACTCCGACACATTGCATGAATTGTACGGCTTTGTAATTCTTTGCTATTTAATAAACATGCCTTAGGCAGCAACTTCACCCAGTCAAATTAGTTTCAAAATATTCAACAGCTTACCTGTGAAGTTATTTGAAAATTGATAGTCAGGGTGTTCAGAGATCGATCCCAACACGGGCGGGCGAGGTGTGGGTGGAGCTTAGCTAGAGATGGGTGGGGCATAGCTAAACCGGAAATGGCCATTGCTACGCAGACCAATCTCTTGGACACATTGTGGCGCGAATAGTTATAGTTGATGATGTGTGGATTATTTCATACATAGCATATAGTCAGGGCCCATGTGATGTCCCGTGTGCACTTTGTGATGAAAGCAAGCCACCCATGTGGTTGCCTTTAGGATACCTTAAGTAACAATAAAAGCATGTTGGTCACAGAGTTCACACAAATTACAATTTTGAGAAAAAATGTAACTTTTCACCTGTCTAAGGTCATATATATCAGTTTACATCTTTTGATTGATGGATATCTGAATGTCATACATTTCTATGGAGTTTATGGAACAGAAGATTACAAAGAGATAGTGATTAAAAGCTATGTCCATTTATTTTGTTCAACTAAAACATCCAATTGCACAGCACTTAATTTTGACAAGTACGTTACAATAGGACCAATTCCTATGAAATTATCATAGTCGTCATCATCTTTTTCCATCAAGTCATCCTCCACATCTTCTCCGTGTAGCAGACTATTCTCCTCACCGTTTTTCACATGCATCCCCTATGCCCGAACAACCACCTATGTCTGTACACCTCAATCCTGCCTTCCAACAGGTGCAGATGCTGTTTCACATGTTGTCTTGGTGCAGCCACGCTTGACTAAATGGAGAACAGACCTCGTCGCTTGAAGCTGCGTTGTCATGACTAGAACCCACATTTCGTCTTCTAATTTCCATCCATACTATTGTCGTTGTGGGTTCGTAGGATCGATTGGTGTACATGTAGTACATCGTGGGTAGGTAGCAGCCTTTCGATTCTGCTTGCTTCTTGCTAACCAGTCACCACCTCAACCTCTCCACCTTTAAGATCTGAGTGTGAGGTCAGCCCAGGGTGCAAATGAAATGCTCGATAGCTGCACATATGTCATCACTAGGAATTAATATTTTGCCAAGGTATTTAAGTGCCAGTATTATATCATCATTGAGTTCTTCAAAACACTACCAGAACACAAGATTTCCCTTTCCAGCAAAACCCCTTGTATTGTCGGTACCATTGATGGCATGGAATACTGATAATGCTGTTTTATTGTTCTCTCCACGTGCTTCATATACATGTATGGGCTTCAGTAGAATGGTTTGGTGCCTCTGACCAATGCCAGTTACAAAGTTGGTGTCCTTGCATAATTCCGGATATCGTCGAAGAGCCAAGACGAAAACGTCAGTATCTAATCAGATAATACTGATAGCAGAAGCCCCACAAACCGTTGCATCTTTCGTGTGCAGTAGTATCTTTGTATTAACTTCCTCCTGATTACTTTGTAAGTAGCTCATAGTCCTATGTATTCATCTGTACTGACAACCCCACGCCACAACCACGTGCTTATTATTTACACGTGCTTTCTCCAGCATTTTCTCAGCCAGGTAGTAGGTCAGTTCCATTTGTGTCTTACTGTCCAACAGGAGTCTTTTCATGGGAGCTTTCTCTATCATTGTTGTATCCGTTATGTGGTATGATATTGAAGGCTGACTGTGTTGCCTACTGTCATGGGTAGCTGTCTTTAATGACATGAGAACAATATATCGGTCAAATATGAGGTTCACTTCATACATTTTTCTATATTTTTCCAGTATATGATTGGTGAAATGATCGGCCAATTGACTGCAGCTCATGATATAATCAGGCTTTTTTAATGATTGCACTTCTGCCATGGCATCAAGAAGTGCCACTGTTACATCATTGCACTTGTCGCTACTAGCGTTTGTTATATCCACGCTGTTAATGCGTCTACACTAGTTCTCCGCATGCTCCTCTGTGTCCTGTACTTTGCCGTCTTCTATAGTTAGCCTTTCAAGGATGGACATCAAGTTACTCTTCACCTGGCAATGTAGCATTGTTCTATCGGCTGCGAACATTGATCTTGGCACAACTGAGACCTTGTGTCGACCTATCGCTTCCACTAAGTTTATCTCATGCCTTGGCTTAGACACCAACAGCATCCGAGAAAATAGGTTTCTGTATTCCTTTAGTTCAATGACATGGTCTCCTGTGTTCACTCTCGTTTGCTTTCCTGTCTGTTTCCATGTCTGTAGCCGACGTTTTCTCATTAGAGACAGCAGATTGATTGTATCTGACTTGATGCAATTTGAGACAAATTCATCAAGCAATTTGCTGCCAACATCCCTTTGTCTACAGAGATCATGTTAAACCGTTTCAGGCATAATTGCTTTTGTCACCAAATTGAAAGGCTCCGCATATTTCTCTGTGAATGGATTGGGGAAATTGTGTGGAAGTAAGAGCTTCAATGCTTTTCTCTTGACGCATCATCAATGATTTTGTGAGTGCATGGTTAGGCAGTTGTGCAGATGATATTAGACCAGCCCTGGTTTGGGTTTGTCCAGCGAGTGATGCAAGTTGTGGAGAGATGAGGAAAAACGTGGTGCAAGCATTACCATTCAGTGTGATCCCTATGACCCTGCCAGTTACTTTCATTGAGCATTTGATATGCTCCAAGACATGATCAGTACCAATTGTGCTGAACGGAACATGTCGATTCTGGTTCATGACCCAGTTACCATGCAACCGTGCTTGATAGATGTATAGCGTGGATCAGCCGCATGGGTACGGACCATCCCAGCTCGGCTGGGTACAGAATGACCGCTCTGGGTACATTCCAAGCACGACCCCCCCCTGGGTAGGATAGTGCGCATGTATAAAGCCATATGAGAGAGGTTTCTATAAAATTACTACGTCCATGAGATCGCGTAGTGCGCATGCGCGTGCATCAGAGCTTCCCTGACAACATGTGTCGAACCAGAAATGGCCGAGTTATCCTAAATTAGCTCATTGAAATTATTTTCAAAATATTACTGGGACTTCGTAATCGCGTGTATGTATTGTGTGAATGGGGAATGTGCCTATCACGTGATAGCGTCCTCGCCCTTCCTGGTTGCACGCTGATTGGCTACAGGTCGCCCGCTGATTGGCTGGGCGTCCTGCCTCTGTCGTCACGAGTAGTATAAAAGGAGAGAGAGAGCAAGTGGTAGGTTGTGTGGCCGTGCAGCATGTCATATGTTTAATTAACTTTTAGGCCACAGTCTGGTGGGACTCTGCCTGGTACACCGTAAGAGCTATGCGATGTATCATGTACAGTGTACCCAGTAATGTACATCCATTGTTTAATTATAAATTACAACTGTAGCCATTCATGTTACGGGCAACTTTCAAACTTCCGTTACTGGACGGGCATTTTCCAACATTCCGCTTAATTATTGTATTAGCTATTATGACTATCTAGTGGACATCCGATTACAGTCATTCTTCTTCACTGTCTTTGAGAGTGAGCCGCATCAACAGTTCGCCGTAGGAGATTTCCCAACAATTTCAGAATCGCGCCATCTCGCGTTCCTCATCTGTGACACAGCATCTACAATGATTTATGAACTCTTTCCATACCGATGACTAATAGCGTCTCATTTAGCTATTGTATGTATTTATTCACTGACTTCTAGAGCCGGTGGAACGATAACATTCCAGTGTTCCCATTTTGCGACCATTTCGCAATGCGACCATTTCCGCCGAGATTGAAACTCACTGTTTCATCCCAACTATTCATATCACTGGTATGACATTTCATAGCTCAATTTAGGAGCCTGTACATGATAATTAATCTAAAAATAGCTAGTACACGAGAGAAAATATACAGTACATAAAACTAAGTTGGTGTCTTGTTTGTGCGGATTCGTCAGAGGTACCTCACCAATCCGTATATATCCGTGAGGTATCCCTGCAAGGGAGCGTCCTAACGAGGCCACTTATGTAGTTTAATATAAACCATTATACCCATAACAAATATAGTATTGTTGCGAGAGGAAAGTGCCTCGCACGGGCCTCAGTCACAGGAAAATGCCTTCAACGCCGAAGCAGAGGAAGAGAGCTGGCAAAAAGGGCCACTCTCTTGTTCAAACATATGCTAAGTGTAGTATGAGTCAACCTAGTGAAATTATAATTAATGTGAAGCACGCTGTATTACATGAAGATGGGGTGGATGATTTCCGAAGAATTCAAATGCTGTCATTTTATGTAGGTCCAAGATACTGCATTGGTAGTTGCCGCTTTATTTATGCGGTTCTTCCGTGTTATGGAGTGACAGCTTCAGAATCATATAATGATCTGGTTACCCCTGTTTAAGACTATATGCTCGGCCTCAACGTGGCGCAGGGGTGTAAACCACTGGGTGTCAATTCAGACATTTGGAGGGGCTAACCAGAGCATTATGCATAACGCTAATGAAATGACACTTGGAGATCGAATCAACCGAAATGGTGCTCGCCCTGTAAGGATCCGCCAGGCAGGTGCAGCGCCGGGCTCCACGCCTCGAAGGAGCCCACCCTCAGCTACTGGAGGTCCCATCAACTCGTCTTGTGGAGCCAGGTGACGACGATGGAGAGCTACTGACCAACCGAAAGAGAGGACCAACCCCAAAGAGAACCCCAGTATCAACATCATCCACTGGAACGCAGAAGGTGTTACCAGAAAATGGCCTCCTCGTGAAGCTCTGGCGCACAGGCATCAGTGGCAACATGTTCCGATGGACCAAGTCATACCTACACAATCGCAGAGCTAAGGTGCTGGTGGATGGGCAATCGGGACAGAATGTATTGCTGAGACAAGGGGTGCCACAAGGCGGAGTATTATCACCAACTCTGTTCATACTCTTCATTAATGACATTGTAGCAGAGCTGCCCAATGGGATCCAAGCAGCCCTCTATGCAGATGACCTCGTACTCTGGTGCACCGAGGAGTACACAACGACTGCCACGTACAGAATGCAGCTCGCCTTGGACAGAATTACAGCTTGGGCCAATCGCTGGTGTATTACCATCGACAAAGATAAATCATCAGCCATGCTATTCTCACTGTCCACCAAAACCAAGGTTGGCAATCTGACACTGGGCGGTACTCCACTCGAGTATGAGGACCAGCAGACATACCTACGTCACCTACGACAGAAGATTAACATGGAAGGAGCATATACAGAACACAGAGGCAAAGGCCAGAAGAAAGCTAAACATCATGAGCAAGCTGGCAGGAACAAAGTGGGGTGCCAATGAAAGGATCCTCAAGACCATCTACCTAGGTGCCGTACGACCACACCTTGAGTATGGATCCAGCTCATGGATGACAGCAGCTAAATCTCATCAACAGAACCTCGACAGATTACAAAACCAGGCACTGCGCATCATCACTGGTGGAATGAGATCAACACCAATAGAAAAAATGGAGCAGACAGCAGGCATCCCCCCACTTAGCAAAGGAAGGGAATGCAAAACACTGATCCAAGCTGCAAAGTTCAAATCATTCAACAACCACCCGATGAAGATCAGGCAAGCACAGCTGTCATCAGGAAGACTTAACAGATCAAGTTTTGTGAAAGAGACAAAAGCACTTCAAAGGAAACACCAAGAAATGTTGCCAGCACAAATAGAAGACCCAAACCACACCCTTGATCCTCCACCCTGGGTAAACAAACTAGAGAGCATAGCTATTCGCACCACAGCACCTCATCTCACAACCAAAGATGAACACAGTGATGTGAGCAAGAGGGCCCTGACCCTAGCCATGCTGGAAGAAATGTACCCTCAGGAGGCATGGATAAGGATCTACACAGATGCATCAGCCAAAGATGCAATTAGGAGCGGAGGTACCGGACTGCACATACAGTATCCAAACGGACAACATGAGTCAGCTGCAATACCGACAGGCAAACACTGCACAAACTACAGAGCTGAAGTCGAAGCACTGGTTCATGCAGCTAATACTATCAGCAGAACAGCAGATCCTATTGCACAGATTGTCTTTTTATCTGATTCCCGCTCCGTCCTTGAGGCTATCACCAAAGGTAAGCTGCCACAACTTGAAGAAGCACTACAAACCATCAAATGCTTTCGGATAGCATTGCAGTGGATCCCCTCACGCTGTGGAGTCCAAGGAAATGAGGAAGCAGATAAGATGGCAAAGGTGGGTGCAGAAGAGAATCAGACAGAAAACATGCTTACCCATACAGAGATGAAGACTATCATCAAGTCATTCTATAGAACACCTCAATCAGAAGATGCCTACCATTATCTCTCGAGGCCAGAGCAAGTGACCATTTTTCGTCTCAGAACTGGACACAACAGACTAAACCAACACATGTACAGGCGGTTCCACCTTACGACATCGCCTGCTTGTCCTTGTGGAGAAGCAGAACAGACCACAGAGCACATACTTCAATGTTGCAGCACGTATCAGCTGCTGAGAGAAGAGATCTGGCCTTCGTCAACCTCTTTTCTTGAAAAGCTGTATGGGCCTGTGGAAGAACTGCAGAAAACCACAGATTTCATCTTGAGAACGGCTCTCCAAGTGTGATACCAGCGATCGAAAAGAAGAAGAAGATCTGGTTACATATCACACCACAACCTCATACAACATTACTAGGACAAGTCATCATTTACATAAGCAATTTGAAAAGCGCATAAAAGTTTATGGTGGGGAGAGAGAGACAGATATCCATCCCGAGTGACCTTCCCATGAGGGCGTGGTGGGTTCCAAGACCGCACCCAGTCACTGTACAGAGTTAGATGAAGATCTACGTCCCATCCATCACCAGGTGTGTCAGGGAAGGATCATTTGAGATCCAGCCCTGGGGACTTAACGTTTGCCTGTCAATGGGTTAGGTTTCAGAATGCCCAGAGATGCACTGCTGGCTGGTTAAAATAAATTTCTTTTCGCAGTGCTTCCTACTTTGGCAGGGTTATCTATGCTAACTAGTATCCGAGGATACAGAGGTGTATGCGAAATCGACACTTGTCTTCACCGCTCAGAAACCCCAATAGTTTCCCAAGTCAGATCATGCCAATGTGGCGATGGGAGTTCCAGACAATTAATAAGCCTTGCAGCTGGAGGAGCGTAGAAAGAGACAATCACTCAATATAATAAGAGGCGCTATGGTATTTGGCCAATTTTACACAAGCTAGCCAGTGTGCAGTGTTACATATCCACTACATCCGGAAAAGAGGCTGACACAAATGTATCCTAAGGAGTGGTTGTCCCTAACTACTTTAAACCTATCCTATCGAGCTAAAATAGCCAGGTTTAGTCTATCACATGTCAGATTCGCGTAATGTGAACATGAATAGTGACCTCAGTGTAAAATTGATGCTGGGGGGAAAGTGATGCGGATTTAATGTTGCTGTATAGTATAGCCTAGCATACTGTGGTCCTAGAGATTTATATAAAATAAACAAAACAAGTAGCTAGGATGGCTGCTTGCCATATACATAACTAACTATTACAGCATTGGCAGTAAATCAGGTCATAGGACCTTGCGGTGCTTGTTAGTCATAAGCAGACAATTAATAAGCCTGGAGGCTGGAGGAGCATAGAAAGAGACAGTCACTCAATATAATAAGAAGCGCTATGGTATTTGGCCAATTTTACACAGGCTAACCAGTGTGCAGTGTTACATATCTGCTACATCCGGAAAAGAGGCTGACACAAATGTATCCTAAGGAGTGGTTGTCCCTAACTACTTTAAACCTATCCTATCGAGCTAAATAGCCATGTTTAGTCGATCACATGTCAGGTTCGCGTAGTGTGAACATGAATATTGACCTCAGTGTAAAATTGATGCTAGGGGGAAAGTGATGCGGATTTCATGTTGCTGTATAGTATAGCCTAGCGTACTGTGGTCCTAGGGATTTATATAAAATAAACAAAACAAGTAACTAGGATGGCTTCTTGCCATATACATAACTAACTATTATGGCATTGACAGTAAATCAGGTCATAGGACCTTGCGGTGCTCGTTAGTCGTAAGCACAAAAGCAAGGATAATATTTACAGTAAAAGATATAAATTATAAAATGCTGTCTCAGATGACCGGTTGGTACGTATTAGTCATCAGTACCTGTAAAGAAATGAATAAATACAATAATACAATGATATAGCTACTTGAGTAACTATTGGTCATTGGTATGGAGAAAGATTCATAAGACACTGTAGATGATGTGTCATAGATGAGGAATGTGAGATGGTACGATTCTGAATTTGCTGGGAAGTTTCCACAGGTGAACTGTTGATGCGGCTCACTCTCAATGATGGTGAAAAGGAATGATCATATTTGCGGATGTCCACTAGCTAGTCACAATAGCATATATATATATATATATATATATATATATATATATATATATATATATATATATATATATATATATATATATATATATATATATATATATATATATATATATATATATATATATATATATATATATATATATATATATATATATATATATATATATATATATATATATATATATATATAATTTAAGTGGAGTGTCTAAACGTTCCGTGCTGTAACGGAAGTTTGAAAGTTGCCCGTACATAGAGAACTACAATAAAAGTTGTAATTATACAGTGCATGTACATTTCTGAGTAGACCATCCATGGACACCACATAGCTCTTTGCGGCATACCAGGCAGAGTCCCACCAGACTGTGGCCTAAAAGTTAATTAAAACACGACATGCTGCGCGGAAGTTTGAATACCACTTTTTGCGTGGCTCGCCAGATCTGACAAGTTGTCCACCAAGATTCACCACTCGTTCTACATACTGAAGAGATTGCACATGGGCCACGAGGTCCATCTGCAGGAACACTTCTCTAGGTGCTAGTAGTGAGGGAGCCTTCTATTCAATTTGTTGCCCCCGGATGGCCATCCGAGGCCTTGCAAAAACTTAGATGCGGATGTTCGATTGCTGACCAGAGAATGAGAACTGAATTCCAAGAGGCACTGCTGTGGAGTAGGGTACCACAGTCAGTAAGCGGTTGCCCACGTCTAGCACTGCTCTGGCCACACAACCTACAACTTGTTCTCTCTTGGTGAAGTGTGGTCTCGATTCTTGATTTTTCGCTCCTTTTATGCTACTCGTGACGTCAGAGGCAGGACGCCCAGCCAATCAGCGGGAAATCTGTAGCCAATCAGCGTGCAGATAGGAAGGGTGAGGACGCTATCACGTGATAAACATTCTCCCCATTTATTTAGTACACACATGCGATTACGACGTCTTGGTAATATTTTGAAAATAATTTTAATGAGCTAATTTAGGATAACTCGGCCATTTCTGGTCCGATTTTAAAAAGGTAAATAGTTTTGGATTCCTCCTCTTATAGGCACCAAGAACAATGAGAATGGAGTAATTTAAAGAAATTATGTGGGCCGAATCGGCACACTTTAGTATGCATTCTCTCCCAACGCTGACACATGCTCTTCCAGGTCGCATGAGCGCTACGCAATCTCATGGACTTAGTCGTTTCATAGAAACCTCTCTCATATGGCTCTATACACACGTACTATCCTACCCAGGGGGCGTGCTAGGAATGTAGCCGAAGCGGCCATTCCATACCCAGCCGAGCTGGGACAGTCCGTACCCATTCGGCCGATCAACGCTACACCACCCCCTCCTAGTTTGACACCAATGACAAACGATACTGCATCGTGGATCAAAAGCACGAGGGCATGCTGGGCGAGAATTTTAGACTTCTCAAGTAGGCGCATAGCTGAGAGGAGTAGTGCTGCGAGAGATGCGTAGTTTAATCAGAGAAGTGCACATAGAGATGCGAAAGAGTTTGGGAGGGAGGCATACTTTAGTTTAGATTTTTGGCCTTTTCTGTTTTTGTTTTCATCTTGCGGTGTGTGCTGTTTTTATTATTTAATACCCTAATTTGGCTAAACAATGGCTCGCATGAGTTTTCTCTTGGTGATGGATAATTAAATTTCCGCCGAGAACGCCCACGCTCCAACGTACCTGAATTAAGATATAAAAGTATAATATAATATATAAAATACACAGGGATAACAATGAAATATCACAACAGAAGTAATATTAATTACGTATGCATACCGATTACGCCATCCCAAATCCGTCTCGTCATACTAACACAAGAAGAAAAATAATAAGAAAAATAGTATATCGTCTTCTTCTTCTTTTCGATCGCTGGTATCACACTTGGAGAGCCGTTCTCAAGATGAAATAAATAGTATATAATAATAATAATAATAATAATAATAATAATAATAATAATAATAATAATAATAATAATAATACCTCAGTGTGTTTACAACACAGGAATCTGCAGTGATCATTTTGCTGAGACACAGCTACGCAGTAATTTGCATAGCTGTGTTGGATGACCATAGTCAGCCAAGGGACGGGGTTTCAATTTTAAAAACATATATAATAAGAAGAAAATCTTTTCAAAAATAAAAATATAATTCTGCTGAACTCGTACTTGACGGTCGTGGCAGGTGGTCTTCTGATGCTGATATTACGCTATCTATGTTAATAATGTTCTCAGCGCTGAGGTTTGATGAAGCTGTGGAAAAGTTAGCGGATGCACTATTGGTGCTGGTGACGATGATGGGTGGAGTCCTGATGGTTGCTGGTTCCGAAGTTGCTGTCATCATGGTGGTGGTGGTGGCAATGGTGGTAGTGGTGCTTTTTGGGGGTCTGTTGGACGATGCAGAGATGCTGCGTGATGGCGTCGCTCCAGTGGTTTCGGATAGTTTCCTAAATTTCACAGCCTGAATAAGTCTACTCGCGGATGTTCTGAGTACCACTTGGATCTTGCTGATAAAGCTTTTTGCGGGAAGTCAGGTTGTCATCCCTTTGTGCATTTAGTTTTATCCATCTTTCCGGTCGGAATTACTACAATTGGAAGTCTAGTTTCAAAGCATGGTGCGAGGATGTCTATATGCTCGTTTTGCTCACCAGGCTTTAACGTTACAACTTACACACGATGCTTGAAAGATAACGCGTGTGTTACACCATACCATGTGGCAGAATATAAGTACTTGCAGTCCGCACAGTATGCTCTCTGAAGTAGATGATCATGATTGATGTGAAGTTTCAAGTCCGACTTTGTGGAAAATGCATGCTTGCACGGCTGTCCATCGTATGAAGTTGAAGTACACTGATATTTCTTGCCGATGTTTACAGGTGCTGATTCTTCCACGCTGTCGGACAAGGCGAAGTCCTTCGCAAACAACATACTACTCCCACATGATGGTTATATGCGGAACTGGACGCACTCAACTAAACTTGCCCTAACTTTCCTAACTCTTCATAGCACTTTTCCTGGCCAATTATAACATGAAATAATAATAAAACAGCAGAATTTTGTTTGCAGCATGAAAATGGCCCAATGCCCGATCTTCCCTAGTGTCGAGTTTGAAAGGAAGATGAAGTTTCAGTGCGTGCTTTCCTCCTTTTATAGTTTTTGGTGACGTCTAAGGATGGCTGATGACGATGCCCGAAAGTTCGTGAGTGAGTCGGTCACTCCATGTACGGGTAAGTTTCATTCTCCTGGAGTCCGATTATATATTCCCTTCATCAAAAGAAGGTAAATATATATATATAGATATATATATATATATATATATATATATATATATATATATATATATATATATATATATATATATATATATATATATATATATATATATATATATATATATATATATATATATATATATATATATATATATATATATATATATATATATATATATATATAAGAAGGTAGGATAGCTGCTTTCAGTCCCACTCAGCAGAAAATCAGGTCTACGATCAACGTTAAAATCTGGAACTATTTATTGCTGTGGACACTCGCCTTTTAATTAGCGTGATGCGGGTTTTCAAGTTGGATGCTTATAAACTCGCCTGTTCAAATTTCAGGCTGGAATGCCTGATGGAGTGTGGGAGAGCATGATGACGTCAGCGGCCATGGCTCGACTCGCCTCCTCCATCATGCTTGTGGTATTGTCGTGAAGGGCGGTTCTTTTGTTTATATCCTTTGATCCAATTTACCAGAAAATAGAAATGATGATCATGTGACTCTTGTTTTGAAAGCATGTGGTTGATCGGAAACTTAGGCAATTTGTATATGGGTGGAGATATGATGCAGTTGACTGTACATATTTGATGTGAAAAATAGAAATCTTTATTTTCCTTTTTTTGTTCCTTAGAACAGCGTCCCTTTATATGTAGGTGATCTTGTACATGCGCCACATCTTGTGTGTAGTAGGTTTATTCCAGCTCATGTTGATTGGTGGTTGGAATATGTAGGTAAGAGAATATATGAAATTCTCTATGGTGTTATACTGTCTAAGTTTTGATGCTGCTTCATCAGCCTGCGTGCTTATGATTTGTAAACGCAGTAAAACAGTCGTGTTCTCAACCAAAATTAGGACAGCATAGCTTATGATAATTTATTGTCTGGTTTAAACAGCTCCATGTCTTGCGGATTCCAAGTCTACTGACTCCGCCAAGCTGGACTGTATTTACCGGGTGTGCGGACTGCCAAGCATCCTCCTCTATGGGTAGGACTAGTCTCACCTCACCTAGACAAAACCTAATTATTATGGTACAGTCTTACAGTACTGTTGTATGGAGATTGTGATACAGTCATCCTGAGTGTCTGTGTCTCTGTCATGTTGGTGAATTTGATTGATACACGTGGCTGCTTACCTGTGGATGAATCTTGTGCTGTCGTAAGGTGTGAAAGATTTTTATTGCAGTTGGGCAAGGCACTGTGATGCTTGTGACGTCAACTTTATCGGACATGATGTATTTCACTCTGTAATGGCCGAGTCCTAAGATGGGGACAGAGTTACTTTAGAGTGTGGATGACCATAATGGGTGATGTCGTACTTGAATTAGACCATTATCGAATTTCCGTTCGGTGGCAAAATCCTACTTGATACCGACGACAGACTGCGGGCATCTTGCTCTCTTAATAATGTAGACTGTTATTACGTGTAATTGAGGTGTCTTTGTTTAGCTGTTTACATACGACGTTTCCAGTCGGAGTGGGGGATCCCCTGTAGCATGTACTGTAGATAGCTGCGATGTCGTCCCTCCTATCCATATTATCGGTTTTCCACACACCGGATAAGGGGGTGCTTGCGGACAATGTTGGCTCGTGCTGATGATAGTGGTGTTTTGTTGTAGGGAAGGCGGGGTTGCTGTGTAACGCTGGTGTAATGTGAAGTGGGCAGATACAGTTTTCCACGCTGGGGAATGCTGAGTCTGTTGCCGTTGCAGAAAAGTCGGGTTGCGGTGGGTTACAAACTCACTGCATTCATGCGGTAGGGAATGTTGCGGAAAAAGGTGTCGCTAACTTTGTCTGTTACAAAAGTTAGGTGCGTGCTATCCATCATGTTGATGATGTTGAATGTTGCCCTTATACTGTCTATATAATTGGGTATGTATGTAGTGTTCACGCAATGAAGAATTGACGTATCCAGCCTTGAGGGCAAGTGTGTTATGTATGCTCCTGGCTTTCTGTGTCTTGGTGTGTTGTTTTGACTGCTCAGGGGGGAGGCTTGATAGGGCAGTTGTGGTCAGGGATGCCCTTTGGATGGGTGTGGTCATCTCCCGTTACACAATGGTTGGTACTGTGTCATAGTTTTTAAGTACCGGGAATATTCGAGCCGAGAGTCTGATGAACAGGCTGCTTCCCTGCCCACAACCAGCGGGGGTGACTGGGGTGCGGGATGCCACATCCTCTGTAACAGCTGCCTCTCATATCTGAAGATTGACAGTCAACCGACGACGAGTTGAGTATAAATTGGATGGGATGGGATGTGGGGTGGTAACACGGGCGTGCCTTGGAGGGTGAGTGGTCTCGTATTGCACCCTTTGGCCTTCGCGGTGTGTTTCCCTGTCCCCACCACGCCGGACACACAGGATACAGCCTAGGCTAGGTGCCTTTCCATATGTGCCTGAGATAAAGACCTGTCCAAGTTAGGGGAACATAATCCGGGACAGAGTCAAGGTGCACCCTGCCGACTCCCGACCCAAGTGGACACAGTACTGGCTGTCAATTAAATGGTTGTCTTAGCAAGGGCCACAGCCCGGCTGGGCCGTACCATGGAGGTGATGTCTGCTAGACATCATTTTAGCTAAGGGTCTTGCGCAGATCATTCTTGGACATAATTTTAGCAAGAGGCCCCACATAGATCATACTAGACAGGTCAATCATCCTGCAGGTACTTGAGATCTCAGACCACTCCAGCAGGTGACAGGTTACACCGTATTATGCACATACCCTTTTGCTTCCCAAAGAATAGCTTTTCATGACCTCTGATCACAGGAGACATGACTTGCAATACGAACGCTTGTCATGGCTTGACTGTACATTGAGCCATCTTGACCACTCATAACCAAGAATGGGTTGATGATCAAGATGACTGGCTGTTGACCCAGTAGGTAGCGATCACAATCTGAGCTCACACTCGGGGGCAACTGATGGTCTGATCCGTATCTATCTGCCAACAGAATACGAACTTTGACCTTTTTCTCAGGCTATCTCTAGCAAACACAGCGAATTTCTAGTCTGTTAGAGATGTCCTGGGTGTGGACTGCCATCTATGCACCACAGGTGTCCACTTACTATTAACAAGTTCAGCAGCCTGACTGGACGGTACCACAGTAGGATGTTAATTCATCCTTCGATAGACACGGGGGCCTTCAGTATCTCCTCTGCACTATAATCCCCACTTCTCTTTACGTGTCTCCGGACCCTTGCGGGCCCACTGCCGCCTGTTATCGCAAACCCTTTGAGGAGCCTCTCCCTCTCGGTTTGGGGGATTGGAGTGGGAGTGCACCGAGTTGTGCAGTCTTCCTGTTCTCTGCAACAGGGCAAGGCCTCATCAAGCCTCTTCACTTCCATGCTATTTATTATATGTTCCACCCCGCAGGAATCATGGCCCGGGGCAGCCCCAGCTTAAGCTTGTGTTAACTTTATAACTGGGGTAATAGCATGAAGTGGGTGGGAATGGGAAGAGGTCGGCGGAACAACTTTTCCATCCTTCCCCTTGGACAGCACAAACGAGAAAGTCTTCAGATACGACTTACCAGATCGTGTAGACCCGCTCTGAGGAAGGAGAGGGTGAGTACGTATCTCGTCATCATCCTCAGCATTAGTCATATGTTCGCTGAACTCCTGGCTTGGTAGGAGAGGCGGCCGAACTGGCACTGCGGTGCTCCGGACTAGCGTCTGGAATACTTGTTTCCATAGAGACATCTGTCTGGGTACCAGTGTTATGTGGAATGCCCGGTCCGAGCTCTGGCAATGGGTCATCACTAACACAAGGTTTAAGTTGATCAAAGTGGATGACTGAGGTCAGGACATCTGAGGCGTGGAGGCGTTAGGTCATGACTGACTTCTTACCTACTACCACATAGGGGCCTTTCCACTGGTAACTCAGTTTACTCAGCACGTTTGCAGAACATCGCGAATCGTGAACCCAAACCATTTCCCCCACCTCCTACGGGTCTTCATGCATTCGCCGGTCATGCCACATTTTCTGACGCGGGTGTGCAGTGGATAATGTTGCTCTCACCAGCGCATGGGCCTGTTCTATCCATTGCCGCATGAGCTCCACATAGAGAGATGGTGAATTTTCTCTCCTGGAATACCAGGTCGAAGGGTAAGGCTAATTCATGGCCTAGCGAGCAGGGGTATAACCCGTGCTGGAATGTGTCAAAGTGCGGTATGCCATGAGAACATATGGGAGTTGTAAATCCCAATCGTGACAATCAAGGTGTGTTTCCTTAGTCAACATCTCCGTCAAGGTGTGGGTGAACCTTTCTACCATCCCATCACTTCGTGGGTGGTATGGAGTAGTTCTTGTTTTGACTATGTGGAACAGTTTGCAGAGCTTGGAGATCAGCCGGCTCTCAAAATTACTTCCTTGGTTGGAGTGCAATTCATAGGGCATACCGAAGCAGCATCACACATTGCTAGTCAGGACCTCCACTACTGTGGATGCCTCTTGGTCTGGCAAAGCAAATGCTTCTACCCACTTCATAAAATAATCTTGTAATATGAGGATGTACTTGTTTCCTTCATCCGTCGTATTCAATGGTCCGAGCACATCAATAGCCACTCGCTCCCTCGGTGCACCAACAATTTTAACTTTTAGAGGTGCAAAATGGTGCTGGCCAACAGCGCATCTTTGGCATGGGACACATTTGGCGACCCATGCATTCACAATATCACGTATCCCAATCCAGTATAATCTCTGTTTGATGCGATCCGCTGTTCTCGCTATGGCTAAATGTCCAGCGTTGTCATGTAGTTGTTGTAGTATGATCACACGATAACGCTCAGGAATCACTATCCAGTTATTAATGTAGAGGACGCCACCTTGTATATGACTTTCTCCAGACCTTTGATATTTAGCCGTGGGGGAAAGTGAGGTAACAGATTCCTTAGGAGGGCGCCCCCTCCACCCACCACCCCCACCCCCCACCCCCACCCCCATTCCCCCAAACCTCCCAAAATGGCGGTTACGGTTAGGATTAGCAAGAATTGGTGCGGTTGTAAAATGTTCCTTCAGCGCCCTGATGGTCGAACTTTTTAGGTGATCTAGAATAATGGGGAAGTAATCTCACTAAAGTGATGGATGTATCGACGATAGTACTGGCAGAGACCGAGGAAACTCCGGGTGTCGGTGACTGAAGTGGGGGTTTGCCACTCCACTACTGCTTTAGTTTTTTTAAGGCAGAGTAGCTACTCCATCGCCGGATATGGCGTGTCCGAGGAACTTGATGCCCTGTATGAAAAGATGACACTTCTTGGGTTTGAGCCTGAGGTTGGTGGTATGAAAATGCATTAGGACCGTGTCCAAGATGGACAGAGTCTGCTTTAACGAAGAGCCAAAGACGATTACGCCGTCGATGTAACCCATACAGATCTCCCATTGCAGGGTAGTTAATACCTGCTCGAACGTTCCAGGAGTGTTGCACAAGCCATAGGGCATATTGCGGAATTGGAAAGGACTCTACAGACAAATGTGGTCTTCTCCCTGTCAGTCCCATCCATGGCTACCTGCCCTTGCCCACGAGCTAAGTCAAGGGTACAAAACCACTTGGTTCTGGACAGGGGATCTAAGGCCTGATCTATCCAAGGTAACAGATACGCATCCTTGACGCTGAGATCATTAAGGCAGCAGTAGTCTATACAAAGCCGCAAAGATCCGTCCTTTTGCCTGCTAGTACTATGGGACTGGCCCAGGGGGATGCTGGAGGCTCTATGATGCCTGTCCACAATATGTTATTTACTTGTTGATGTGCTTCTGCCTCCTTGTGAATGGGAAGACGTCGTATGGGTTGTCGAACGGGTCCGTCGTTTCTGGTGTCGATGGAGTGTCACACAAGATGAGTTTCCCCCAGATCCATGTCTCCAGCGATATTTATATAATATTTGCCGTACATCATGTTTGTGAGATTGGGGGTAATCTAACTGTGGCGCCCAAATAAATGTCATGCAGATGTTCTGATAATTCATCAGAAGTTGTTGCTGGTGTAGGTGCGGTAGGTGGTGTGTCAAGTGATATCACATCCACCTGATGGTCACAACGAACTCCTGGTACTAGTGTTATTGGGTCTGTTGTGCCATCGAATACCCTAAATCCTTGTCGGTGGTGTCCACGATCATCCATGGCGCATTGTGAGACAATCATGTAATCAGGGTCGGGTTCCAGCATAGCTGTGTGTGTGCGTGCGTGCGTGCGTGCGTGCGTGCGTGCGTGCGTGCGTGCGTGCGTGCGTGCGTGCGTGTGTGTGTTGCTTCCTAACTGTGGTGCAGTGGCCTATAAGATTTCCTCTTGTCCCGGCTCAACTGTGGCCATAGATGCCAAAATCACTACACAAGTGTCGTACAGTGATGAAGTCAGACCCAAGTAGGGCATCGTTTTGAATAGAAGAAATGACAACTCGTTGTATGAATTGCATTTCTTCTATCTGTATTATGAGGTTTACTGTACCAGCCACAGGAACATCGGCTCCACTAGCTGTTTGTAAAAATATGTTTGTAGGCCTAAGGGGTGGCTTTTTATGAGGTGGGATGCTCTCATACAAATGCTTGTTGAAGACTGTGATGGAAGCTCCAGTGTTTATGGTGGCACTGGTTGAAACGCCACTAAACAGGCAAGCAAACTTGTATATTGCGGTGGGCTTGTGGAAGAGTTTCCAATGATGCTGCCCGCGGGATTTCTTTTGGTGCAGTATAATCCTGTATCTAGTCTGTTTGCTTTTGAATGGCTTCCATGAGTGCAATTGGTGGCTGAGTGAGGAAGGGAACAACCCGTCATCACCGCTGCTGCGATTGCTTAGGCGATGACGGAGCTGGGGGTAGCAATGGTGGTGTTGTTGGTGCTGTTGTGCTGTATTGTGTGTTTGTGTAAACAGCAGTCCAGACAGGGCTGGTGCAGTCACGGATAATGGCCATCTGCGCTAGCCACTTCAGAAAACGCATCATTGGATTTTTAGTGGATGTGCGAAAGAAGCAGTGGCGGCACGGGGGTTTGCCACCTTTTGGATGATACTTCTTGCAGATCCAAGATGCTGAATGCTGACTGCAGTCTATATCACTATTACTGCTGTTGGATGCGATGGGTGATGCTGTTAGGACTTGTGAGTTGCATACCACCAAGGGGCACTGGGTGTTAAGTGCTTTAGCGACGGGTCGTGGTGCTTGTATAAACGTTGTTTCAGTGGAGGTGCTACAACCAACTACTGCAGTTTTACATAGGAAAGAAGGTTTGTGAGATATGGAGGTTGCGGGGTCACAACCTCTCGCAGGGGTAGATATCGGTGTCATGGATGCAGTGTGCATCATTAGTACCGACGTATGTGAAGCCGGGCGTGTGTGATTGCGTACTGTCATGGCAGTGTTATTTGTAATGTTAGCCACATGACGTTGTTGTCCGGAGGCCGCAGTTGAGTCAGGTTGTGAGAGTGGGAACCAAAGTGACTCTATAATCGGTGCCCCTTCTTCTTTAACAAGGACTCGGGTTGTGGTGTACGTCAGTCAGCAGTAGGTGTTGTGGATGGAGGACGATTTGGACATCGCTCCTTCCAGTGGCCTGGCTAACCACATCCATAACATGTGTTTGGCAGCTATGTTTGTGTTACCGTACTTGTAGCTGGTCGTGTTGTCGACTGTGTTGCGACAGTGGGTTTAAGCGTGGTGTCTAAATTGGTGAATGAGGAGATCTGATTAGTAATCTCTTCTAACCTATCGTACATATTTTGTCTATTGTTATTGCTGTGCTGGTTCCCGCATCCAGGGGCATTGTTGTGGCTCCCTCCCCACCCCCAACAATGGGGCTGGCCACGCCCTCTTCCTCTAGGTGTGTGATTGTGACTGGTGGGGTATTCTAACTGTGTGGTGCTCGGTTGGTTGCTGATGCGGATGCAGATGCAGAAGTGGTGTCGGTGGCAATTAGTAGATGTACATCGTTCACTTCATTAATTGGATACAATTGGCAGTGATTAGCTTTTTCCCGCTCCAAGAAACTCTCTATTCTGACCACAGCGACTGAAGACTACCATGTTCAATGGGAAATAATTTTTCCTTGAGAGCGGGCTCACCGCTCAACAATGAAGGTGTCTAGATGTAGATGCATGACTCCCTCGTGATTAGTGCTGGGGTAGGTACGCGTAACCACTATACACCCTTTGGCATTCCCGGTGTGTGGCCTGTCTCCATCCCAGGATGTTGCTCAGCACTTCACACAGGAATGCAGCCCAGGCTAGGTGCCTTTCCCGTACATGCATGTGAGATTGAGGACCATGCCCATAAGAAACATGATTGAGAAACATGGCCCATGGGACACTAGTCTATCAAGCGATCGAGAACCATGCTCATAAAAAAACATGATTGAGGAACATAGTCCACGATCTTTTCATGTGATGTCCCTCTCACGCATAAACCCTCCCGCTTCCCAAAGAATCACTTTTCATGATCTCTGATCACGGAAGGCATGACTCGCAATACAAATGCTTACCATGGCCGGACTGTACATTGAGCCATGTTGATCACACACATCCAGAAAAGGGTTGATGACCTGACATGATCAAGATGACCGGCTGGCGACCCAGTTGACAGAGATCACCATCTGAGCTCACATTCAGGGGCAACCGACGGTCTGATCCGCACCTATTTGCCAACAGAATGCAAACTTTGACCATTTCCACGGCCTCGCCTGCAGGCCATTTCTAGCACTTCAAAGCAAATTGATAGTTTGCTTAGAGATGTCCTGGGTGTGGACTATCATCCACGCACCACGCATGTCCACATGCTGAGATAGGATGAACCAAAAATCTTAGTAGCCCAAACAATATGCCAACTAGATGGTACCATAGTAGGATATTAATTCATCCTTCGTCAGACACGGAGGCCTTCAGTTTCTCCTCTGCACTGTGGTCATGATTTATTGTGCCCCCGGACTCACGCGAGCCCACTGCCGCCTGTTGCCCCACCCATCGAGGAGTCTATCCCCCTCTGGAAAGGTGTCGAATATGGCTTGCCAATTCCGGCAAGGTCTCCCCAGCTCATCTACGCAAGTTCTTGAGCTAAAGATGACTTGTCTCACAGAGGGCTGTGTCCCTGAATCTTTCTGACAACGTGCTTTCCAGTTCCGTGTATGTTGGCGTTAAGTCTGATCCCAAATCTGCCAGGACTTGCAGTGCTTTTCCCGACAGTTTTGTGGCCAGATACTTTCCCATTTGCTGATCCATCCACCGGTTTGTGCGGCTAATAATTTCGAATTGGCACTTAAAATTGGCCCAATCATTCTCCCCACTGAATTCGGGAGGGAGAATGACTCGGCCATGGCCATGATTTGGTACTATAAGTGCGAATCCGGGTGGTGGTGCTGGGGAGAATGGTGTAAACGTGGATGCTGGTCTGCGTGTTGGTAGTGGTGTTGGTGGTTGTTCCCATTGTTGTTCTTGCATCCTCGATGGTGACTCCCGATGATAATGTTGAGCACGACGCATTGGTTCCGCCGAATACTGCCCTGATGCAGGTCCGTAGACAGGTGTTGGTCTCTAGACTGGTGGAGGTGTACTGTGTATACGATGTGGACGTTATGTCGGTTGCTGTGACGGGGTTTCCTCGTACGGAGGTGGTCCAGCAGACTGACGGGGGTGGTGCATGTCGTGTGATGTTGTGTTTCTTCTGGTATACTGTTGAAAGGGAGGTTCCACATCTCCCAGTTCGTATCGCAGTGTGGATCAATAGTAAGGCGACGACGTTCTAATTGGAGGAGATGCAGGACATGGTGCATGAGGTGCAGTACTTTACTCACCCTCTGATGACGCTGGTGAACGTAATGGTCGTGAAGCATTGGTATGCCCCCGTAAGGGCCTTTGTCAAGGTCGACCGCAATCTGGCAAAGGTGTTGGGTGCCTATCGCGGATATCTGACAGCGTGATATATTGAGTACATGCCTGCGAGGCACTGCGGAAGATCCCCTCACTGATCGGCGAATACTCATGTAGATACAGTGCTGGTTGTTCCGCACTGGGGAAATTTCTGGCATAGTCGGTGAGTACACGTGCAGTTCTTCCGTCATATGATGCTACTATCAAATCTAAGGAGTGCTAATCGTCTGATGAAGGAGACTGTAACCTGTGTGTGTTGAATGTAGGCAGGGGTTCGCTTCTCATTCTAGCCCCACATCGGGCACCACTTGTGGCTCGTGAGGGTATGTGCTGGTCCGTTCTGCTGCTCTGCTCCATTACACTGCATGTACAAGATGCACGGCTGGTTAGCTACGGTTCTCAGGGACTCTCCGAAAAGTATAAAGACCGACTTCAGGGGCTGGTGGAACGATGACGTTCCAGGGAGGCTGTGTGACCATTGCCGCCAAGATTGAACCTCACTGTTTCACCCCCAACTATTCGTATCACCAGTATGACGGTCCATATCTCAATTTAGGAGCCTGGAGATGATAATTAATCTAAAAGTAACTATACAAACAATGGTACTCGTTTGCTAGTACGCAAGAGAAAATATACAGTACATAGAACTAAGTTGGTGTCTTGTTTGTGTGGATTCGGAGAGGTACCTCACCGATCTGTATATATCCATGAGGTATCCATGCAAGGGAGCGTCTTAATGAGGCTACTTATGTAGTTTAATATAAACCATTATACCCCTAACAAAAATATTATTGTTGTGAGAGGAAAGTGCCTCGCGCAGGCCTCCGTCAAATACCTTCAACGCTGAAGAGGAGGAAGAGAGCTGGCAAAAAGGGTTGCGCTCTTGTTCAAACATATGCTAAGTGTAGTGTGAGTCAACCTAGTGAAATTATAATTAATGTGATGCACACATTACGTGAAGATGGGGCGGATGATTTCCGAAGAATTCTAACACTGTGATCTTATGTAGGTCCAAAATACTGCATTGGTAGTTTCCGCTCTATTTATGCGGTCCTTCTGCTAAATTCTAACCTTTTAGTTGTTAGATTTACTTCCAAGCTTTGGCCGCAAATGGTAAGGATTTCTACCTATCTTTGGTACATGGCCTGGCTGGCGAAGATGCCTGGATTCCCGAAGATCACACTACAGAGCATCTCCCTCAAAAAGACAGGACAATTCATCATTTACATAAACAATTTGAAAAGCACATAAAAGTTTATGGTCTGGAGTGAGAGACAGATATCCATCCCCAGTGACGTTCCCATGAGGGCGTGGTTGGTTCCTAGACTGCACCCAGTCACTGTACAGAGTTAGTGGAGATCTGCATCCCATCCTTCACCAGCTGTGTCGGGGAAGGATCATTTAAGATCCGGCTCCGGGGACTTAATGTTTGCCTGTCATTAGGGTTAAGTTCCAGAATGCCTAGAGATGCACTGCTGGCCAGTTAAAATAAATATCTTTTCGCAGTGCTTCCTACTTTGGCAGGGTTATCTATGCTAACTAGTATCCGAGGATACAGAGGAGGTGTACGCGAAATTGACATTTTGATCTTCACTGCTCGGAAACCCCAATAGTTTCCCAGGTCGGATCATGCCAATGTGTCGATGGGAGTTCCAGACAATTAATAAGCCTTGCAGCTGGAGGAGCGTAGAAAGAGACAATAACTCAATATAATAAGAGGCCCTATGGTATTTAGCCAATTTTACACAACCTAGCTGGTGTGCGGTGTTACATATCCGCTACATCCGAAAAAGAGGTATACACAAATGTCTCCTAAGGAGTGGTTGTCCCTAACCACTTTAAACCTATCCTATCGAGCTAAAATAGCCAGGTTTAGTCGATCACATGTCAGGTTCGCGTAATGTGAACATAAACAGTGACCTCAGTGTAAAATTGATGCGGGGGGGGGGGGGGGGGTGATGCGGATTTAATGTTGCGTACTGCGGTCCTAGAGTTTTATATAAAATAAACAAAACAAGTAACTAGGATGGCTGCTTGCCATGTACATAACTAACTATTACAGCATTGACAGTAAATCAGATCATAGGACCTTGCAGTGCTCATTAGTCGTAAGCACAAAAACAAGGAAAATATTTACAGTAAAAGATATAAATTATAAAATGCTGTCTCAGACGACAGGTCGGTACCTATTAGTCATCAGTACCTGTAAAGAAATGAATAAATACAATAATACAATGATATAGCTACTTGAGTACCTATTGGTCATCGGTATAGAGAAAGGTTCATAAATCACTGTATATGATGCGTCACCGATGAGGAACGCGAGATGGCATGATTCTGAAGTTGCTAGGAAGTTTCCGCAGGCGAACTGTTGATGTGGCTCGCTCTCAAGGACGCTGAAAAGGAATGATCATATTTGCGGATGTCCACTAGCTAGTCACAATAGCATATATATATAATTTAAGTTCCGTGCTGTAACGGAAGTTTGAAAGTTTCCCGTACATAGAGGGCTACAATAAAAGTAATTATACAATGCATGTATATTTCCGGGTACACCATCCATGGTACACCGCATAGCTCTTTGCGGCATACCAGGCAGAGTCCCACCAGACTGTGGCTTAAAAGCTAATTAAAACACGACATGCTGCGCGGAAGTTTGAATACCACTTTTTGCGTGGATCAGCAGATCTGATGAGTTGTCTACCAAGATTCACCACTCGTTCTACATACTGAAGAGATTACATATGGGCCTCCAGGAAGGCTCCTCTAGCTGCTGGTAGTGAGGGAGTCTTCTATTTATTTAGTTGCCCTGGGATGGCCGTCCGAGGTATTACAAAACTTAGATGCGGATGTTCGATTGCTGACCAGAGAATGAGAACTGAATTCGGAGAGGCACTTGTTCTCTCTCGCCGACGTGTGGTCGCGATTCTTGGTTTTTCGCTCCTTTTATAATACGAGTGACCTCAGAGGCAGGACGCCCAGCCAATCAGCGGGCGATCTGTAGCCAATCAGCGTGCAGCTAGGAAGGGCGAGGACGCCATCACGTGATAGATATTCTCCCCCATTTATTTAGTACATACACGCGATTACGACGTCTTGGTAATATTTTGAAAATAATTTTAATGAGCTAATTTAGGATAACTCGGCCATTTCTGGTCCGATTTTAAAAAGGTAAATAATTTTGGATTCCTCGTCTTCTAGGTACCAAGAACGACGAGAATGGAGTAATTGAAAGAAATTACGACACCGACTCAGTACACTTTAGTATGCATTCTCTCCCAACGCTGACACATGTTGTCAGGTAAGCTCTGACATGCGCCCATGCGCGCTACGCGATCTCACGGACTTAGTCGTTTCATACTTAGTCGTTTGATAGAAACCTCTCTCATATGACTTTATACACGTGTACTATCCTACCCAGTGGGGGGGGGGCGTGCTTGGAACGTACCCGAAGCGGTCGTTCCGTACCAAGCCGAGCTGGGACGGTCCACACCCGTCCGGCCAATCCACGCTACAGATTCCTCTCTTTACATGCTTCCCCTCAATGATCTGCTAAACGGTCATTGGTCCATACATGTCAGCTTCAATGTAAGCCCCAAATACATCTTAATTCTGCCATTACAATGTGAAGCTCACCAGGGCGGAGTATGATGTTATCCATGTCTTTGAGAGCCATCTCAAGGAAAATCGCAGTCTTATGATTAGGACCTGCTACCTTTGTACTGATACCATATGCCTGCATGAGCACTGTTAGTAGTGTCTGCCAGTCATGAGAAGGTTCCGCAATGAGTGGTGGTGTGCCGACTGGCATTGTAGGTAGCCCCTCACTTATCAATGAATGATATGCAGGCCATGTTGGAACGTTATCCTTTGCAGTTGCATCCTCTTCATCAGTAACTCTGTCAGCATCAAGCCCATTCAATTCAACCAGGGTTCTACCCATAAGCCAGGCAACATCTGGAAGACTGTCATCTGATTGTACTTGTACATCTTCTGCCAGACTGAATGAATTATAGACACAGCATGGGGGCGTGGTTGTTGGCTTGGGGGCAGTGTAAGAGTGGCATTACTGGCTTTGGCAGTTCCTCCATTGAACATCTCAGAGCTGGACTCGTTAGCTCCAGCTTTGAGATAACGCATCATTACGTTGACAACGTTGATAAATAGCCATAGCAGTAGTGTGCAGGGTACGTTTCCCATCTGGCATGTCCTCTGCAAAATCAACATTATCAACAGCGAAAAAGATATTCCTTCCATGAATTACATCAGGAGGTAGGTAAACATTATCATTCATTAGCATTTTCTGCAGCACAGTTGTGGCTATCTCCTCCTCTACAGATGCCAGAATGTTTATTCAAACAGAATCTTAGCAGAGACAAGGAAGGGTCCGACACCACAACAGCACAGAGGTAGCGAGTCTATTGGTAGGACTTAGTTCATAATGTTACACGTGGTCATATTACAATAGTTACCATCTGCACCATAACGCAATACTGTAGATGGAATACATGTACAGTATACACAAGCTAACTTAAACAAGCATAGTATAGTCCAGCCAACGACTGTCACCAAAGACAGATGGTCTCGTATTACACATAAATTGCAATAGGCTACAACAGACCTTTTGGAGGCCAGTGGTTATTCATGACGTGATGTCTTTCGACCTTATGACAATGAACTGCCATTCTTTGGCACCAAAGGAGTAAGTGATTGCATGAGCTGGTTTGACTATATATCTGCAATGTGTATATATTCCTGTTCAAATTGGTGTGAGAAGGGTTTACGCCTAGGTTATGCCAAAACGCAATAAGTAACAGTAAATTTACAGTTTCAAGGATTAGTTACAAAATTGAGTGATCCAATTCTTGGTACCAAAACAGTGTACATATGTTCAAATGCGTGGCAAACGCTGATTATAGTGTGGAAATTCATGTTAGAATCAAATATTCTGATAAGCATTGGCACTGGATGAAATAAAATGCACAAAAATTAATGGATGAATGTATTTGGTTAATATGCTATACAGCCATACCGAAAAAAAATCTGCATGTTTAGGTAATTTCTGCAAAAATGTATTACTATGACCAGAGCAAATTCCCAGACTGCCAACACGTATTTTCTTGTTCCCTGAAGGCCCCCTTAATACATCTGGGTCCATATTTTTACTAATATTGGTTCAGATCACGAACACGTTTGCGGACACGAAGTCTGCCTACACAAGAAGTATATATTTCCTGTTATATAGCGATGTCCTAAAACTATCATATTGATATTTTCCATGCGGCATGCCTCTGTGGCATAATATGCCAATAGACTATAATAATTCACAGAATTCCGGTGACATATCTTGGTGACTGTTTTAATTTTGGTACAAAGCCAAGATTTTAATATATTGTCGAATCCATAATTAGAAAGAAATTCAAACCTCTGTTTCTTTAGCTAAAATTCTCAATTTTTATTTTGTAAAGCAAACACATGTTTACAAAGATATTTATTACCATTGCTAATGAAGAAGAAGCTGTCAGAGTTATTCAAATATTTTCTCCAAAAACCATTTAGTGGAATTCAACTAAATTAGTTATGTCAGTGACCCATATGATTGGGTATGGTGATATGGCATTTATCTGTCAATATTTATGTATGGAAGTGTAGGAGGAGATGATCTCTGCGAGAATCCATTTTTAGATAATGTTTGCTGGGGTGGGTGGGTGGGGCCACGTTAAATAGCCATCTGCTTTGTCCCCGCTTTTAGTAACCTCTTGATTTTAATTTAGCAATTATGCCACGCGCGTCTGTTCCCACAGGTTCTACTTCAAACTTTGGTTTTGTAGGACTTCCCTGAATAGCTCATGTTCAGAGGAGTAGGAACGTGTTTTGCCTGCGCGGGAGGTGGGGGGGGGGGGGGGTATGGGTGGGGCGCCCGCTATGGAGGATACATTATAATGTGAGCAAGTAAACCATGTGAAGGCCGCCCACCCACACGTACATGCGCACGCACGCGCACACACTCACACGCCCACTGTTCGTTCCGACGGCTATGATTTTCTCAACGTTGAACAACTGGAGATCGGACTTTTTATGATTGATCGGTCAAACGCAGACGACTCGGTGGACGGTGACTATTTTTAGAACAACGCCTTCCAAGTGAGAGGCTGATGGCCGTAGAATAATAATACTGGTAACCAGATTCAGTGGGCGCGTGCAGGAACTCGGATATTGATGACGATGTCTTTCGTCAGACGGTAGGCGGACTGTTGTAGACGAGAGCTTGGAATCTTATTGATGACAATATGCGTCGTTCTTTGAGTGTCTTTACTGGCTACGACGTAGTTTCGCCATCTACGCAGTTATGTGATTTACATTTTTTAATTAAACCATATCATTTTATGGCGTAGATGATAATAACATGGCACATTAGGGCCTATGTCGTAAAATTAGAATACTGGTGAGTATTTTGAAAACAATTTGACTGAAAGTTGTCGCTGCTCTAGGCAGCGATGACTTTCAGTCAAATTATTTTCAAAATATTTAACAATGTTCCGTATTTAGTGCAATTGACACCCCCTTCCCCCCCCCACCCCCACCCCACCCCCAAGTGGCCATATCTCATCTAATAATTTGGAATGATAATTAAGAAAATCATAGATTCGCTAATAACGCATGTTACTTGGTCGTACTGGGCCAATACCAGGCCACATTGACCTGGTACTGGCCCAGTACGGATCAGTCACCTGCGTTATCATTGTTAGTAATCTTTTCTTTGTGGCAAAAACATGTTTTCAGAATATGTTTATAAGTGTATATGAGTCATGCCGAATCTACGATATAAATATTTGATGCGAAAATGTGGTTAATGTGGGAGGCTGAAGTCAACACTCAGCCGTTATCATGTAAGATACAGCTAGTTATATGCTGGTGCTGAGTGAGGTGTTTGGGGGTTGGGGTGGGTGGTGTGGGGGTTGCTTTACAAAAATAATCTAGAAATGACGCATTAGTTAATGTAGTGGAACACGAGTGAGAATGTATGATAAGTCCTGTATCTCGTGACGCATGACGGACATATGACGCATATTCATGAAAACAAGTTTGTTTGGTTCCTATTTTATCTACGCATTTCTACATGATTGTAGATCAGAAATTGTTACTACTACTACTACTACTACTACTACTACTACTACTACTACTACTACTACTACTACTACTACTACTACTACTACTACTACTACTACTACTACTACGTGTCTTAGCGTTAAACGCATACGCTTTTTTAAAACAACAGATTCATTAGGTAAAAGATATGATTAGTCATAGAAAATAAACAAATAAAATAAACAAACCTTTAATTGATTGTAGAAACTTAAAAACAATATGCTGCATGAGTCATATTCTTTTAATAGGGTAGAGAGACATGATCGTGACGGACAAAAACAAAGGTTTGTTTCATTAGACATTTTTCTAGTCTTCAAATATTGCAAATTCCTTTAATTTATTATCTTTGTTAATATATACAGATTAAAAAAATAGTTGAAATATTGTATTTTTACATAAATAGAAACAATGCATGTGTGTACCCAGGTGTATGCATGCATCCGATTAATGAGAATTTAAAAATGCTTTTAAACTTTAACTATTCAACTGACAATTATCTCAATTTCAAGACAGTTATACAGGGAGGATGTTGGATATTTTGAAAGTAATTTGACTGGGAGTTGTTGCTGCCATAGGCAGCAACAACTCTCAGTCAAATTACTTTCAAAATATTTAACAGACTAGTCACTACATCAGAAGTAATATCGTTTCTGGCGTGTAAGGATTTGACCGGGTTAAGGACAATAAACTCCGGCACACAATATATTCACGATTCGTCACGAAGACACGTTTAACGGGGAGACAATTAAAGAATACTTTAGCGATGAATTTAATTGAAAAAGACCCTAATTTCGCATACGTGTTTATTTGTGTGTTTGTTTGTAAACAAAATGTGTAATTTTAGCCCCAGTTACTAAACCGGTAGGCTTATATATGTCAACTTTCGATTTTCTTTAGTTCGTCATGTACGGTGGTTGCATGAATTTATGACGTTGTTATTTTAAAACTAATTTGACTGGGTGCTGTTGCTGCCTACCAGTCAAATTAGTTTCAAGATATTCAGCAGAATGTTTATTAAATAGTAAAGTCGTACAATTCGTACAACAACGCCTTAAAAGTCCTTATGCGTTCGTGACAAACTTAACAACGCCATTCATGACGTCATTGATTATGACGTCTTCATGGAAGTCACGTATGTGATTATGACGTCATAATGCTGAATACAGCTAAACCTGTTTATAGCGACCACTTGAATGTAGTTCTTTAAGAAACGTGGGTGTGTGACCATACGTCATAACCACTAGTAGGTCAATGGGCAAGCCAACCAAAAAACGACATCTGTAGTTGTCTTGAGGAATGTACATTTGCAGGCCAAGATAAGATTACTTTTAAAAATGTACCACTCGAATGACTGGCTTTTCAAAAGCTGGTCTTTCCTTGCTCTGGAAATGGACATGTGGTTTACCATTAACCCTTTAATGACTAAGTCTGCCATCAAACGCGTACCTCCCCCCCCCCCCCCACCCATCACTCCCACCCCGGCCCAGTAACCTGCGTAATTATCAGGTACCATTCTATTCAACAAAATATTTGGACATTTCTAGGTAATGAGGCGTTTGAAAGCTCGCTTCTTTATTGCAATGGATGTAACCCTATTTCAAAGTCAAGTGAGAGCGATTCGAAGTCCGCCACTATTCATGCCTTAATTTAAATGCTTTATATTAATTATGTATGTGGCTTAATTACGTGATCAATAATGAATTATTGGGAATATGTCAGTCAAAATGTGTTGAGGCGGTAGGCTAACTAAGCATCTAAGCATCTGACACGAGCTAGCACGCGACCATGGCAACTCGATCTGCAACCCGCGAGATGAGATTAGCAAGCCTATAAGTACTAGCAAAGTCGATATTTACAGAAATTGACTTATTTTCTAAAATACTTGACTCACATATTTTTAAAACCCTGATAACTCAGGATATTCGGCCGGTCATCATCATCAATTATCATCATCATCATCATCACCACCACCACCACCACCACCATCATCATCATCATCATCATTAAGCAGCAACAGCAGCAGCAGCATCTAATATCTACCCTATAATACCCCCCCCCCACATCCCCGTACACACGTCAGTGTTATTATAATAAGAATGTCAGTCCTCAGATTCATGTGATATCGCGCATATGCATGTGTTACTTGATTCGGTAGATAACCTTCTATATCAGAATATTGGCACATCAGCAGCAGCAGCAACAACCATGCGTATGTGCATTACTTCGTGCCTGAGTGGGCCTACAGTAGTTCGTGCCCGTGTACATGTCACATTGCGCTATGTCGCGCACGCAGGCACGCACGCCTAACCGTAGCCTAGTTCGTACGTGTGCGCGTGATTTCACGCATGCCTTTGTTAGGTCATATATATGTGTGCGTTAGTGAGTGTATGTGTGCATTAGTTGATATTGAACACTGACACTCACTAAAGCACACGTACACAAGACTAGTCAATGCATATTTACGTTACAGTGAGTGGGTTTTTAAGAGCATGTGCGTTAGTAAGTGAATGAGTGCGGTGATGTGTGCACGTGTGCGTTAGTCACCGCATTAGTCGAGTGTGTTCGTAAGTTCATATCTGCGCATATGCATGAATCACTGGTAATCGCTACATGTCAATCATCTTGCAACTGAAATTCACCGCTTCTAACCGCGTGTGTCCGGCAGAGCGGTCAGTAGCTTTTGGTCAGCGTTCAGCATGCTTTATCCTGGCACATGTTTACAATCTGCGTGTTTCAAACCTCTTGTAAACAGCTAATTGTGTGCATATCCTCGCTGACCAAATACCAACACAGGAACGCGGTGCCTCCGTCAACACAACAATATGCACTGACCACTGGCGGCCACCCTTGACCAGATCTAAATGTGGACATTATGAACTGAAGTTTGAGTGCATGTTTGTTTATCTGTTTGTTTATTGACTCGCTCCGGTAACGGGCGGACACACTGACCCCTTGATAACCTAGATCGTCACGCTACTGGACACCCAAACAAACACGCAAGATCAAAACACAGCCACGTGACTCGCGTTTGTTATGGCGCCATGTCAGTGCAGATTTCGTCACCTGCCTACTCCTCTGGATGGTGGGCCAGTGGGTAGACTACTCGGCTCCCAAACGATAGGCGAATCGGTGCCATATAATTGGCTGGGTTCTAACCGTCAATGGCAGGGTTCCTAGAGATAAAGCTTGACAATAATAAAAACTACTACTACTACTACTACTACTACTACTACTACTACTACTACTACTACTACTACTTCTACTACTACTACTACTACTGATACCGCTGCTGCTGCTGATAATGCTACTGCTACTATTGCTACTGCTGCTGCTGCTTCGTCCTATTGCTATCTGAGTGAGCGTATGTTATTACGATGCTGCTGCTGCTACCGCCGCCACTACTACTACTACTACTACTACTACTACTACTACTACTACTACTACTACTACGCGGGTAAAGACTAAATCACTGCAGCAAACTATTGATGAATCTGATCTGTTAGTCAAGTATATGGCGCCATAATCAATTACGTCACATGTAGGCTGACGTGACAATCATATTTGACAGAAATACTCCTATCATCCGTCATGATGCTGAAATAGTCCGGCAAGTGTACCAAGTGTATATCGTTGATGTATTTACTACGTAATAGCAACAGCACCAAGTCAAATTAGTTTCAAAATATGCAACAGCTTACCTGTATAGATACCTTGATATTGGGATTCTGGGAATTCAGTGTTCTAGATACAGATCCCAACACGGGTAAAGCATGGGTGGAGCTTAGGTAGAAATGGGCGGGGAATAGCTAAAAGTGCATTCATCCAAATATTTGCGTCACTATAAACATAATAAATAAGTTATTAGGATAAAGCCTTTTTTACCCCCTCGAGTTGGTTCAAGAAAATTTAAATTTTCTCATGGAAAATGTCTATTTGTAGACCAAGAGAAGACAATTTTTGAAAATGTATCACTGAAATGACTGGCGCGGTTATCGAGCCAGTCATTCAAGTGGTAAATTTTACATAATAGTCTTTTCTCGGTCAGCAAAGGGACATTTCTCAAGACGACTACAGAAGCCGTTTTGGCTGATATGAGCATGGGCGCAAACATGAGATTTTCTCGGGGTGGGGGTGGGAGGATAAGCCGGGGGGGAGGGGGCGCGGGGGTCCCAAAAATTGTGAAATCTAGATGCTCTCAGAAAGCATCTCACGCCTTTCTACAGGTAAATATGGGCACTCATTTGGTTGTAAAATTATTATGTTTTATTCATTTTCAAGAATATATCATAGATCTGTATTCCATTATGGGCTTCATCCACATCTGTATACAACACAGATTACAGGAATAATAGCATAACGTTATTGTAAGAGATTCACAAGGAATCATTACGCAAAATGCAGCACTAACAATGTCAGATGTCAGAATAGGGGTAAAAAATCAAAGTTAGATAACTATGGTGTCTGAAGTATGGTAGAGGTTCAGCTGTTAAATATTAAAACCTATTTAACAGCACTTGTGGAAAATTGCGTTTGCCACCCATATAAAATGACAATCGCCGGATAGAGGAATCAAGAAAGGCACTTGGTCCTGAAAATATAAAACATAAATCTGGTGGTGGGGTGGTGTTGTGTGTGGCTAAAGACATGTTTAGACGCCAACCTTTTTTCTAGGGGTCTAAAGCGCCGCCCCCCCCCCTAGTTGAATAGGTGTTTTCTAGGGGTATAAAGCCCCGCCCCCCCCCCCCTAGTTGAATAGGTGTTTGCGCTCATGGATATGAGGGTTAAAGGGCTAAGACAAGATTAACAAACTCTCAGGTAATAAAATTAACGAGAATTTTTCATAATTTTGAAAATCTACGTTACCAATATTAAGCTGCTGTTGGTTGCGGCGGCTCCCCCCCCCCCCCCCCCCCCCCCCCCCCCCCCCGCCCGCCCACATATTGCAGGACCGATCCCGGCAATTTTGATTACAATCTCGAGGCATAGACGCGGAAATCGTGGCTAATAAATAGTGCCACTAGCCACACTACACGGCGCAACACAGCCTAAATAATGGTTTGGCAGACGAGGCAAGGGAGACAATCCAAACAAATTCGCTAGATTGTGTGAAGATTTACATCCCATCTAACTCCCATATTAACTTACAATGTAGAGCGCGACACGTGCTTTGGGTTTCAAAATATGGCAGTTGGTTATTACACGAGGAAGCACGAGCATTTCGGTATAAAATAAAAGTTACTGAATATTTTGAAAACAACGTCGCTGATAGATTGAGTATTTAGATTTAGACTAATATATGTAGTTAAGTAGCCTACATATATGTGGACCTCGCTTTTTCAATACGAAATACAACTATACTTTTCTCACACCCCATCCCCACCACACCTCTATTCAATTGTATTGGACACGTGAATGATTTTTTTTAATAATGCGCATTAGTGTCTGTAATCCCCTGTCTGCTGAACAAACAGTTTGGGCACGCAAATGAGGCATGGGAGACAACTCGTTCATGATGTACATGAATAATGAGAACCAACGGTTGCAAAAATCTCTACATTTTCTTGACATTTGTCGATTGTTGTGCAGTTATAGCGACTCCCAGCCTCACCCTTCACATAACTAACGTCATTTTCCCTATGGTTAAACTCCCACAAGTGACTCATTTCTACTGGCTAAACTCACACATGTGGCGTCATCTCCCCTGACTAAACTCCCACATGTGGTGTCATCTCCCCTGACTAAACTCACAGAGGCGACGCCATTTCCTCTGACTAAATTCCCACATGTGATGTCATTTCCTCTGACTAAATTCCCACATGTGACGTCATTTCTTCTGATTAATCTCCCACAAGTGACGTCATTTCTGCTGACTAAACTCCAACAAGTGACGCTATTTCCACTGACTAAACTCCCACAAGTGACGTCCTCTGATTAAACTCCCACAAGTGACATCATTTCCTCTGACTAAACTACTAGTGACGCTATTTCTTCTGACTAACTCATATAAGTGACGTCATTTCCTCTGACTAAACTCCCACATTGCTGCCTCTGTACACGGATGTCAGCCCGCAATCCAAACTACGCCGGAAACGCAATAACATGTTGTGCCACATTAGCGAACGCTTAAAAGATCTTTCTATTCAATAAGGAGACTCCCTAGCAGATGAAATCACTGCCACGCATGACCGTAACAAAATTTTCCAGGCAGCCCGAGCCCTGAGAGTTACTGACTACATACACACCACCACTCACTGTACACAACTCTGAAGAACAATTTATCGGGAATGACCAGTGCAAATCCTAGGCGATTCGAGAATGGTTCTGGGAACAGTTCACTGACAACGATAATGAGCCCTGTGAAACCCCAGGCCATTACTAATGTAGCTTGCAGGGGTATGTACTGGTCCGCTATGACATTTCCGCCCATCGCACCATAAGTGCACAATGAACGGGATAGCGGGTTAGCTGCGGATCTCGGGGTTGCGGATCCTGTTTGATGTCTCTCCGAGAAATACAAAAAAACGACTTCTAGGGCAGGTGGAACACTGAAGTTCCAGTGGGGCCGTGCGACCATTGATGCCAAGATTGAACCACACAGTGTCCTCCCAACTATTAGTGTCACCAGTATGTCTACCCGTACTAATTTAGAGATATGGAACAATTTATAATTAATAAACAGTAAAAATATGTATATACTATACAAACAAGGTGACTCGTTTGACAGTAAATGAGCACACACTAATACACAACATAGAGCTATCTGGTGTTCTTTCCACGTGGTGTCGCCGGAGGTACCACACATGTTTTGGAATCCGCAGAGGTATCCCCGCAAGAGAAGCATCTGCAACGAAGTCACTAGGTAGTTTAATATAAACTAGTATACCCCTAACACACACACAATCCTATCAACGTGCTGATGGGAAGACAATTAATAAGCCATGCGGCTGGTGGATCGTGGAAAGAGACAATAACTTAATATGTATGAGGCCCTATAGGTAACTGGCCAATTTTACACAACCTTGCCCTGAATGCAGGGCTACATTACCGCAACAACCGGAAAAGAGACGTACACTATATGTCTCTAAACTAAGAAATTGTCCCTAACCACTTTAACCTATCCTATAGAGCTGAATAGTAAGGTTTAGTCGGTAACATGCCGGGCTTAAACAATTAGAGCACGGTCAGCGACCTCAGTGTAAAATTGATGATGGCAGGAATAAAATGATGTGGATATATCTGTTGCTGTATAGAATTTCCTAGCGTACTGCGGTCCAGTTATCTACAATGAAACAAAACATATTAACTGGATGGCTAACTGCCATATACAACTAACCAATGCAACAAATAGATTATAATTAAATGAGGTAGTTAAGTATCATGGCTAACTGCCATATACAACTAACCAATGCAACAAATAGATTATAATTAAATGAGGTAGTTAAGTATCACGGATCGATAAACTTAAACGGTGCAGCTAGTTGAAAGCACTTACAGTAAACAAGGATAATATTCACAGTAAAACAGAAATTATAAATTGCGGTCTTAGGACGGGTAAGGTACCTATTAGTCATCAGTACCATATACGGAAATGATAATTAAGTGTACAATAGTATAGCTACTTTAGTACCTAATAGTCATCGGTACAGAACAGGCTACTATGTTACTGAAATTAAGGCGCTAATGTATTCATAGCGCGAGCCGGCACATTCTCTGAAGCTGGAAAGATTTCCGCAGGCAAATTTCCGCAGGCTGGTCTCTGCAAGCTGACTCCTCCAGACAAGGTAGACACGGTAGACACTCAGGACAGTGAAACAAAGCAGTGAAGAAATATCTATTAGATAGTCTGGGTAACTAGTATATAATTTATATGGAAGTAAAAAAGTTATCCGTCCGACGACGGAAGTAGTAAAGTCGAAGGTTGCCCATTAATAGAGAGGGCTGTATATAATATTAGGCAGTTACATAAATTGGCACATGGCGCCGGATGCGTCACATAGCTCTTGCGGCGCACTCAGCAAACTTCCATCAGACTGTGGTCAAAAAGTTAATTAAACACACACGACATGCAGTGCAGAGATTGAAGTCCACTTTCCAGCGTGGTTGGTAGATCCGGCGAGTCATCCACCAATAATCACTGTAAGCTCTACATTCCATAGAATCACATCCCGGGCCTGCACAGCCCACTCTCGGAAAAGCTCCCGTAGGAAGGTATAACCTTAAATTTAGCTTATTACCCCCGGATGGCTGTCTGTGGGTGTCCAAAAACTGGTGGAAGCCGAGGACGTCCTACCACCATGTTGTCCGTTGAGCTGTAATGCTGTACACGGATACTTCTTTCTGGAATGAGCTGGCACAAGGCGAGATCCTCGGCAAGTGACATCTTATTTCCGCATATTGATAATGGTGTGGACTGCCTAACCTAATCTATTTTTCCTAACTCTTCATACTTTTCATGGCCAAATGATATTAATAGTAGTAATAAATAAATAATAAGAAAACAGAGCAGAAGTTGGTTTGCGACACGAAAGTAGCCTAATGCTTGTTCTTCCCTTGTGTCAAGTTTGACGGGAAGACGAAGTTTCAGTGCGCGATCTCCTCCTTTTATACTTTTTGGTGACGTCACAGGAGGGTGGATGACCACACCCGAAAGTTCTAGGGTGATTCGGCTATGCCCTATAGGGAAAGTTTAGGTTTATTTAAACCTGGAGTCGGGTGAAATATTCCTCCCGTGTAAAGGAAGTAATTATAAATATAAAAAGGAGAGTATCACTTTCGTCTCCACTCAAAGGAAAAACAAGTCTCCGATCAACGTAAAAACGCAGAACTACTTATTCCCATGGAAGCATGAAGCGGTTTTTCAGATTGGATGCTTATACACTTGCCTGTTTTAATTTCAGGCTGGAGCGCCCAATGGGGTGTGGGAGAGCGTGATGACGTCAGTGGCAATTGCCCCCCTCCCCCCCCCCCCCCCCCGACTCACCCCTCTCGCGTCTTCCATCATGCTGTGGTAGATGCGTGTTTTGGACAGCGCTTGTGTTTAAAGCCTTTGATCCAATTTACTGGAAATAGAAGTGAAAGTCACGTGGTTTCTTGTTGTGAAACCGCGTAGTTGATCGGAAACTTAGGGGCGGAGTATTGATGCTGCTGATTATTTGTTGTTGATGCGAAAGACGGAAATATATGTTTTAAAATCTGTTCCTCGAAACAGCGTCCCTGTATGGGCGTGATCTTATACATGCGTGTGTGGTTTGTCTGTAATAAGTGTATTTCAGCCCGTGTTGATCTTGTGCTGGACGTATTTATTACCCTAGGGCGGGGCGGGTGATTGAAGTGTGGTGTCAACTTTATCGGACATGATGTATTTCACTCTGTAATGGCGGAGCCAGTAGGCGGGATAGAGGTACTTTAGAGCATGGATGAAGAAGAATGGTGCTGTCGTAACTTGAAACAATCCATTATCGAATTCAACTTTTCGCTGGCAAAATCCTACTCGTGACGGATGACACACTGCAGGCATCTTGCTCTTCATAATATTGACTGTTATTACGTGTGAATGATGTATAATATTTTTGCTATTTCCATACGACGGTTCCAGGGGAGGGGGGTGGGGGTGGGGTGGGGGGGGGGGGGTTCCCCTGTAGCGCATACTGTAGATGGTTGCGATGTTGCTCCTTTCTGTATGATCAGTTTTCCATAAACCGGATAAGGTGATTGCAGAAAATGTTGACTGGTGTTGATGGCGGTAGTGTACTCTTGTAGGGAAGTCCGGGCTGCTGTGTTATGCTCGTGTATTGTGAATTGGGCATATCCAGGTTTCCACGCTGGTGAATGCCGAGTCTGTTGCGGTTGCGAAAAATCGGGATCGCGGAAAGTGATGCACTTCCCACATCTGTGCGGGAGGGAATGTTGTGGAAAAATATGTCCATAACTTTTTCGATTTTAAAATGTTATGTGATTGCTATTCTTTGTTGTTGCTGATGTTGAATGTCTCTGTTATATCTTCCTTATAACTGGATGTGTATGTGATGTTCGCACAAAGGTGAATTGGCATATCTAGTCTTGTGGACAAGTGTGTTGTGTGTGCTCCTGGATTTCTGTGTCCGGTGTGATGTTCTGACTGTTCACGGGGGGGGGGGGGGTCTTGGACCGGCATGTGTGGTCAGGGTTGCTCGTTGGAATGGAGAATTGGTCATCTCCCATTACACGATGGTTGGTACTCTGTCATAGTTTTTAAGTACCGGGAAAACTTGCGCCAAGAGTCTGCTGAACAGGCTGCTTCCCTGCCCACAGCCTGCGGGGGTTGGGGGGGGGGGGGAATGTTGCTGCAGTGTGGGATGCCACCTCCTCTGTAACAGCGGACTCTCATATGAAGAGTGACAGTCTACAGATGACGAGTGGAGTGTGAAGTGGACAGGACGAATGATGTCCGAAATTGGTGCATAGATGAGGGATGCGCATTGGAGTTGGGGCAGTGGAGGTGTGGTTGAGCAGGGGCCACCATGGGTGGGGAGTGGGTGTGCACCGAGTTGTGCGGTTCTGCTGCTCTTCAAAAAAAGCCAAGGCCCCATCCGGCCTCTTCACTTCCATGCTATTCACTACATGTTCCACCCCACAAGAAGCATGGCCCGGGGCAACTTCAGCTTCCACTTGTGGTAATTCTATAGTGGGGGTTATAGCATGAAGTGGGTAGGAGTGGGAAGAGGTCGGCAGAACAACTTTTCCGTCCTTCCCCTTGGACAACACAAACGAGAAAGTCTTCAGGTATGACTTCCCAGATCTAGTAGACCCGCACTGAGGAGGGAGAGGGCGAGTACGTATCTCGTCATCATCCTCAGCATTAGTCGATTGTTCACCGGACTCCTGGCTTGGTAGGAGAGAGGTCGAACTGGCACCACGGTGCTCTGGACTAACGTTGGGAATACTTGTCTCCACAGTCATTTGTCTGGGTACCGGTGTCACATGGAACGCCCAGTCCGAGCTCTGGCACTGGGTCATCACTGACACAAGGTTTAAGTCAATCGAAGTGGATGACTGAGGTCCTGCCATCCGAAGTGTGGATATGGTAGGTCACGTCTGACGTCTTACCTACTACCACATAGGGGCCTTTCCACTGGTAACTCAGTTTACTCGGCACGTTTGCAGAATGTCACGAATCGTGTACCCAAACCATTTTTCCCGCTTCATACTGGTCCCCATGTACCCGCCGGTCATGCCATGTTTTCTGACACTGGTGTGCAGTGGATAAAGTTGCTCTCACTAGCTCATGAGTCTGTTCTAGCCGCTGCTACATGATCTCTACATAGAGAGATGGTGAATTTTTCTCCCCCGGAATCCTGGGCATGGCCAGATCCAGTGGCAAGGCTAATTCACGATGGAATGTACTGAAGTGTGGTATGCCATGAGCACATATGGGAGTCGTAGATCCCAATCTCTACAATCAAGGCGTGTTTCCGTCGTCAACATCTCCGCAAGCGTCCGGTTGAATCTCTCTACCATACCGTCGTTGCGGGGATAATATGGAATAGTTCTTGTTTTGACAATATGAAACAATTTGCAGAGCTCGGAGATCAGCCACCTCTCAAAATGACTTCCTTGATTGGAGTGCAGCTCATAGGGCATTCCGAACTGGCAGAACACATTGTTTGACAAGACCTCCGCAATTGTGGATGCCTCTTGATCCGTCAAAGCAAATGCTTCCACCCACTTCATAAAATAATCTTGTATACGAGGATGTACTTATTTCCTTCATCTGTCGTATTCAATGGTCCGAGCACATCAATAGCCACGCGCTCCCATGGTGCACCAATAGTTTTAGCTAGTAAGGGTGCAGAATGGCGCTGGCCAACAGCGCGTCTTTGACATGGGACACATTTGGCAACCCAAGCCTTTACACTATCATGAATTCCGATCAAGTGGAATCTCTGTTTTATCCGGGTTAATGTCCACTCAACAGCTAGATGACCCACATGATCATGTAGTTGTTGCATAATTGCGTTCCGATAACATTTGGGAATCACTATGCAGTTGTTGATGTAGAGAACACTATCAAGCATGTTGCATTCCTCGAACCGCTGGTAGTAGTATTTTGTTGTTGCGGATAATGGTGTAACTGATCCCCGGGGAGGACGTACCCCCTCCTGGATCCACGCGTATACATTTCCATGTCTGCACGTCTGTTGCTTGTTTGTGAGTGACTGTCTCCATGTTCCCCTCTGCGCACCGTAATTCTGGGAACACCGGAGATGGCTGTGTTGTATGTGTCACGGTGGTGGCTACTTTGGGTTCATTCTCAAGCCCGATTCTGCTCAAGATGTCTGGATTTCTATGCAGTCTGCCGGGTCTATGAACCACAAGTTAAAAGTCTGCAGGGATTCCTGCCATCTCGCCACCTGGCCCTCCAGATTTTCTAGGCTTCTGAGCCAGCGTAGTGAGGCATGATCCGTATGGAGGGTAAATGGGTGACCATACAAAAAGTGTTTGTAATACTTGACAAAGTAGACCGCAGCTAGTACTTCTCGCTTAGTGGTCGCATAACATTTCGCTGTCTTATTCAGAGTACGTGAACCATAACCCAATACCTGCTCTGTCCCATCCTCCATGACCTGAGATAGAACTGCACCATTAGCATAAGCTGACACATCAGTGTCCAGGATGAAATCGAGGTTAGGGTTAGGATGTGCGAGAATCGGAGCAGTTGTCAAGAGTTCCTTCAATGCCCTGAAGGAACCTTGACACTCACTCATCAGCTCGAATGGTCGATCTTTTTCGGTGATCTTGAAGAGGGGTGATGCACTCTTGCTGAAATGATGGGTGTAACGGCGATAGTACTGACAAAGATGAAGGAAGTTTCCGTGACAGATGCAGGGGTCTTCCACTCCATTACAGCTTTTATTTTTGACGGTTGGGTGGCCACTCCATCACTGGATATGACATGTTCCAGGAACTCGACGCTCTCTCTGAAGAGATGACATTTCTTGGGTTTGAGATTTAAGTTAGCCGTGCGGATTCTAGATAGCACAGTGTCTAAATTGGATAACATTTGCTCAAACGAGGGACCAAAGATGATTACATCGTCAATGTAACACGGACAGATTTCACCTTGCAGGGTGGTTAATACCTGCTCAATGAGAGACTCGAAAATTCCAGGAGTGTTGCACAAGCCATATGGTATCTTGCAGAACTGGAAAAGACCATCTCTGCACACGAATGCGGTCTTCTCCATGTCAGCCTCATCCATGGCTACCTGCCAGTACCCACTAGCTAAATCAAGGGTGCAAAACCACTTGGCTCTGGACAAGGAATCTAGGGCCTGATCTATCCATGGTAGCGGATAGGCGTCCTTGACGCTAAGATCATTAAGGCAGTGGTAGTCTATACAAAACCGCAAAGATCCGTCCATTTTGCCTGCTGGTACTATGGGACTGGCCCAGGAGGATGCTGATGCCTCAATTATTTCGGTCCGCAACATGTCTTCTACCTGTTGGTGTGGCTCCGCTTCCTTGTGGATAGGGAGATGTCAAATGGGCTGTCGGACGGGTCTGTTATTTCCGGTGTCGATGGAGTGTCGTACAAGATGAGTCTCTCCGAGGTCCATGTCTCCTGCCAAGAAACTATCATGATATTTATGAAGTAATTTCTGTACTTGTTGTTTTTGTGATTGCATCAATCCCACTGTGTCACGCAAATATAGGTCATGTGGGTATTCGGGCAAATCATCAGAACTCGTTGCTGGTGTGATTTCGGGTGGGGCTGTGTCCAGTGATATCACATCCACCAAATGGCCACAACGGACTCCTGATTCGAGTGTTATTGAGTCTGCAGTGCCATTGAATGCCCTAAAAGGTATACGATCTTTGTTGGTGGTGTCCACGGTTATGCGGGGACTGGCGCATTGTGAGGCGATCATGTATTCAGGGTCGGGTTCCAGTATGGCTGTGAGAGTGTTGTTTCCTAATTGTGGTGCAGTGGCCCACAAGATCCTTTCTTGACCCGGCTCAACTGTGGCGGTTGTTGCTAATATTACCGCACACGTATCATATAGTGATGATTCAGGTCCAAGGGGTATCCGTTGGCCATGTATGTCTAGTTCCTGTTGTCTGCAGTGTATGACGGCTTCACTGACACTGAGGAAATCAGAACCAAGCAGGGCATCATTTTGAATAGAGGAGATAACAACTCACTGAATGAATCACATTTCCTCTATCTGTATTACGAGGTTTACTACTCCAGCCACGGGAACATCGGCTCCCATAGCTGTTTGCAAAAATATGTTTGTAGGCTTAAGGGGTGGCTTCTTATGAGGTGGGATACTCTCATACCAGCACTTGTTAAAAACGGTGATGGAAGCTCCAGTGTCCACAGTGGCACTGGTGGAAATTCTGCTAAACAGACAGGCTAACTTATATGTCACCTTGCGGTGAGCCTGCGGAAGAGTCTCCAATGATACCATTTGCAGAAGTGATGGTGGTGCGGTATCATTCTGTATATAGTCGGCTTGTTTCCGGATAGCGTCCATGAGTGCTATTGGTGGCTGAGTGTGAAAAGGACCAACTCGTCATCGCTGCTGCTACGATTGCTTAGGCGATGACGGTGTCGGGGTTAGAATTGTTGGTGGCATTGTTGCGGATGCTGTGTAAGCTGGGTTGGTGTATACTGCAGTGTGGATCGGATTCTCGCATTTGTGTGTGAGGGCTACCTGTGTGAGGCACTTTACAATGCATCATGGGATGTTTAGTTGATGCGCAGAAGAAAAAACACTGGCATGTTACTGTCACTTTCTTTGTACAATGTTTCTTTTTGCGGCTCCACGATGCCAAATGAACACTTCCTTCAGAATCACTGCTGGTGCTGGAGGTTGTTGATGAAACTGTAAGAGGTTGTGAGTTGCATACCACCAAAGGACACCGGGTGTTAAGTGCCTTGGCAGTGGGACGTGGTGCTTGCAGAAATGTTGTTTCAGTGGATGTGCTACAACCTACCACTGCCGTTTTACATAGGAAAGAAGGTTGAGTAGATGCAGAAGGTGTGGGGTCACATTTTTTGCAAGGGGAAAGTGGCAGTGCTGTGGATGCGATGTGCATTGTAGGCACCGATGTAGATGTCGGGTGTGCATGAGTGCATGGTGTAATAGGAATGTGTTGACGAGTATAAATGGCTGCCTGACATTGGGGTTCAGAGGCTGCAGTTGAGCCAGGTTGTGGAAATGGGCACCAAAGCGACTCTGTAATCGGTGCCCATGCTAGTTTGATGGATTATCAGGCTGCGGGGTACATCGGCAAGTGGTTGGAGTTGTAGATGGAGGTCGGCTTGGACATCGATCCTTCCAGTGGCCCGGCTGATCACATCCAAAGCATGTGTTTGGTGGTGGTACTGAAGCTGTGGAGGGTTGCGGTCTAGTGGTAGACTGTGTTGCTACGGTTGTGCTGAGTGTTGTTACCAGATTGGTGAGCACGGAGATCTGCTTAGTGATCTCTTCTAGTCTTTCGTGCATGTTTTTCCTATTGTTGAGGTTGTGCTGCTTCCCACGTCCTTGGGCGTTGTTGTGGCCCCCGCGATGGGATTGGCCATGCCCTCTTCCTCTAGATGCGTGTTGTTTGTTTGCTGATGTGTTGGTGGTTGCAGTGTTTGATTTGGTGATAGTGGCGACATTTACATCATTTACCTCATTGATTGGGTGTAGTTGGCAGCGATTATTTTTCTCCCATTCCAAGAAATTCTCGATCCGAACCGCAGTGGCCGTAAGTTGTTGTAGGCTGCCGTGCTCCGTGAGAAATAGTTTTTCTTTTAAGGTGGGTTCTCCGCTCAACGCGTCGATGAAGGTGTCTAAATTTAAGTGTGTGATGCCCTCAAGATTCGTGCTGGGGTAGGCATGGGTAACTAACTGATGGATGCCGCTTGCTAACGCCAGTAGTGTTTTCTCCAAGGGTCGACGTAGATTTTTTAGTTCTCCGAGGGCTGTGTCGCCGAATCTTTCCGACAACGCGTTCTCCAGTTTGGTGTATGATGGGGTGTAGTTGGTTCCTAAGGCTGCCGGAACTTGCATTGCTTTTCCAGACAGCTTTGTGGCTAAGTACTCTCCCATCTGACGATTGCTCCACCAGTTTGTCCTACTTATTATTTCAAATTGAACCTTAAAATTGGTCCAATCAGTCTCCCCACCAAATTCGGGCGGGGGGGGGAGAATGATCTGGCGAATTCCTCGTGGAGAAGTGACACACACACACGCACGCACGCACGCACGCACGCACGCACGCACGCACGCACGTACGCACGCACACACACACACACAGAGAGAGAAAATATTCTTGTTGAGAGAGGTAAGTGCTTCACGCGAGCCTCCGTCACAGGAAAATGCCTTCAAGGCTGAAGCCGAGGAAAAGAGCTGGCAAAAAGGGCCACTCTTTTGTTCAACAGAAAAATACTATGTGAAGATCCTAGTGAAACCATAATTAATGTGATGCACACTGGTGTACGTGAAGACGGGACGAACGATTTCCGAAGAATTCCCAAGTCACCATCTTATGTAGTTTCAAAGATACTGTATTGGTAGATGCCGCTTTATTTAAGCAGGCCTTCTGCTACCGTCTAACCTATCATTTAGTTGTTAGAAACAGGAACTAGTTTTGGCCGCAAGTCGCAGGGATTCCTACCAAATTTAAATACAGTTGTCAAATGGGCACAGATGCTTCTCTTCCCATAGGTCGCCTGGATTAGCATCTACCTCCAAGGACAGCATGCGTACATGTTATGACACAAGGCATCCGAATTCGATAAAAATCCGGCTACCTTGTCCCGCAATCACACAAAACATGACCTGGACAATGGCTACGTTTCACACAAGCAAGTTTTGATTCCTGACATGTCTTTATGGTGGGGGTGGAGAGATGGATATCCATCGCGAGCATCCTTCCCGTGAGGGCATGACGAGCTCCAACGCTTCATCCAGACACTGCAATGAATTGGATGGAGATCCGCATCTTGTCCGTCACCGCGTGCTACGGATCTAACAGTTGACCTGTCATTAGGGTTAAATTCCAATATTCCCAAATATGCACTGCGGGCCGGTAAATAAACTAACTAATTCACATTTATAACTATATGTTTTCGCAGTGCTTCCTTCATTGGCAGGGTTATCTAGCTAACGAGTATCCGAAGATACATGGGAGATGTATGTAAACCAGCACTTTAACCATCACCGCTTGGAAACCCCCGATAGTTTCCCAGGGTCAGATCCAATCAACGTGCTGATGGGAAGTCCAAACAATTAATAAGCCATGCGGCTGGTGGATCGTGGAAAGAGACAATAACCTATAGGTAACTGGCCAATTTTACACAACCTTGCCGGAGTGCGGGGCAACATTACCGCAACAACCAGAAAAGAGGCGTACACTATATGTCTCTAAACGAAGAAATTGTCCCTAACTACTTTAACCTATCCTATCGAGCTGAATAGTAAGGTTTAGTCGGTAACATGCCGCACTCAAACAATTAGAGCACGGTCAGCGACCTCAGTGTAAAATTGATGATGGCGGGAATAAAGTGATGTGGATATATTCGTTGCTGTATAGTATTTCCTAGCGTACTGCGGTCCAAAGTTTTCTACAATGAAACAAAACATATTAACTGGATGGCTAACTGCCATATACAACTAACCAATGCAACAAATAGATTATAATTAAATGAGGTAGTTAAGCATCACAGATCGATAAACTTTAACGGTGCAGCTAGTTGAAAGCACTTACAGTAAGCAAGGATAATATTCACAGTAAAACAGAAATTATAAATTACGGTCTTAGGACTGGTAGGGTACCTATTAGTCATCAGTACCATATACGGAAATGCCAATTAAATGTACAATGGTATAGCTACTTGAGTACCTAATAGTCATTGGTACAGAACAGGCTACTATGTTCCTGAAATTGAGGCGCTAACATATTCATAGCATGAGTCGACACGTTCTCCGAAGCTGGAGAGATTTCCGCAGGCAAATTTCCGCAGCTGGTTTCCGCAGGCTGGTCTCCGCAGGCTGACTCCTCCAGACAGGGTAGACACGGTACACACTCAGGACAGTAAAACAAAGCAGTGAAGAAATGTCTATTAGATAGTCTTGGTAACTAGTATATAATTTATATGGAAGTGAAAAAGTTATCCGTCCGACGACGGAAGTAGAAAAGTTGAAGGTTGCCCATTAACAGAGAGGGCTGTATATAATATTAGGCAGTTACATAAATTGGCACACGTCGCATAGCTCTTGCGGCGCATCCAGCAAAGTTCCACCAAACTGTGGTCAAAAAGTTAATTAAACCCACACGCCATACAGTGCGGAAATTGAAGTCCACTTTTCAGCGTGTTTGACAGATCTGGCGAGTCATCCACCAAGAATCACCGTAAGCTCTACATTCCATAGAATCACATCCCGCATGGCCCACTCTCGAAAAAGCTCCGGGGGTGTCCAAAAACTGGTGGAAACCGAGGACGTCCTACCACCGCGGATGTGCTGGGATCCGTAAGACACCGCTTGATGTGAGAATCCTTGTAGGTCAGCAGTTACATCCATCCTCCTGATGGTCCAGAGGTCCTGCGCGGGCCGACTTCCACACCGGCGATGGCCCTGATTCTCGATTTTTCACCCCTTTTATACTACTCGTGACGTCAAAGGCAGATGCCTCAGCCAATCAGCGACCGAGCAGTAGCCAATCAGCGTGCAGCTAGATCAGTAATGTAGTTATCACGTTCACAGAACATTCTTGATCTATTTGTGCATACACGCGATTACCACGTCAAAAGCAATATTTTGAAAATAATTTAAGGGGATTTTCGCGGATAACTCTGGGCCGATTTTAAAATGTTTAACAGTTCTAGAAAGCTCGTTTTATTCTGGTCCTGATCGGTACCAAGAACAACGAGAACGGAATAAGTAAAGGTTTTTACGAGTACCCACTCTGTACACTATAGACATGCACTCGCTTCCAATTCCATGACATGTTGTCGGGGAAGCTCTGACGCGCGCGCATGCGCACCACACGTATTATCAGACAGCCTTTAACGAAAACTTCATTCATAGGGCTTATGTACGCGTACTATCCTATACAGGGGGGGGGGGGGGGGGGCGTGCTTGGAGCGAATCCGGAGTGGCCTTTCCGCACCAATTAAAACAGCAGAAGTTGAGAAGGAACTTAAAACGCTGAAAAATGCACGTACATCTGGACAATGAACTATTCAAATATGCAAGTGACATATCTCAAAACCGATCACGCACCTAATCAATTCAGCTTTTATGAACCACCTTTCCATCGACGCTATAGGCCATTGCACCTTATTTTGCGCTACCAAAGCCCAAGAAGTCTCCGCCCCCCCCCCCCCCCAGCCGCCCCCCCCCCCCAGCCAATCTGGGGGCCATTTTTCTCCTCAACAGCATACAGAAAATCATATCCAATGTTGCTCTAGTTCGCATCCGAGACAAGATCGATGACTTCATCGTGGCTTCAAACGTGGACGCAACTGCGCAGACAGTGTATGGGCTCAACGCATGCTTGTGTCGGTAGTCATGTCCAAACACTGGGATTTCCGCAAAATGGCCAATGACATGTCACGGGCGTTCAACACAATTAAACGCTCAAAGATCCTAGATGTACTATGCCAAGCCAGTTGCTATGAAGATGAGCTATGACTAGTGAGACTACTGCTTGCAGATACCACGCTGAGAGTACGAGTCAAGTCAGTGAAGTCTGTAGAGATTGAGACACCAATTGGCTCCCCACAGGTAGATGGTCTATCTCCTGTGCTTTTCACATGTTATCTTGCTGATGCATTGAAATCTGTGCAGGAAAATTCTACAAGAACCCCCCCCCCCCCTACCCCGCCTAGTGTCAATACTGGGTATGGCGCTAGAGATGGAATATGCCGACGACATGGACTTCATAGCCGAGGAAAAGAGACCAATTGACGAACTTCTCCCAATAGCTGCAAGCAAACTAAAAACTGAGAATCTCTTTATGAATGAACTCAAAACAGAGTTCACCCAGACACACATATCTACAAAGCATGAAACTAAAGCAAATGACGACCCACTTCGTGACGGCGAACCATGGAGGGGAAAAAAATCCTGGGCTCACTGTTTTACAGTACTGCTGACATTGTTGCACGCTGCATCATGGGGAACATAGCTTTTCAGTCCTTCTGGAAGCCATGGATTCGTAAATGCAAGATGTGTAATATGTCGCGGCTGTCTGTAAAAATCACCCAGCAAAGATCGTCCATGATTGGGCATGTGCTAAGGATGCCAGAAGACACACCAACAGAGACAGCCTCTGAATTCGCCCTACTCGGAGCAAGTAAATACAAAGCCAGGAGAGGACGTCATTGCATAAATCTGCTAAGCGTCCTACCAGGTGACCTCATGAAAGCAGGACTTAGTACACTCACTTCAAGAATGGACCTGAGGAAGCTAAGCGTTTCGGCTGAGGACAAGACACAGTGGGCAAAAGCGAAGAAGGGCTGATTGCTGCTGTAGGATGTTCCTACTACTACAGGCGCAGTAAACATACATAAACTCCCACAAGTGACATCATTTCCCCTGATTAAACTCCCATAAGTGACGTCATTTCCTCTGACTAAATGCCTAGTGACATCATTTCTTCTGAAAAATCTCCCAGTGACATCATTTCCTCTGGCTAACAGTCACAATTTACATCATTTCCACTGACTAAACTCCCATAAGTGATGTCATTTCCTCCGACTAAATCATAGTGACATCTTTTCCTCCGAGTAAACTCCAATACATGACTGACATCATTTCCTCTAAGTGCCTAGTGACGTCATTTCGTCTGGCCAAGCTCCCACAAATGACGTCATTTCATCTGACTAAACTCCCACATGTGGAATCATTTACTGTAACTAGACTCCCTCATGTGACATCATTTCCTCTGATTAAACTCCCATGTGACGTCATTTCCTCTGACTAAACGCCTAGTGACATCATTTCTTCCGATTAATCTCCCAGTGACGTCATTTCCACTCACTAATCATACATAAACTCCCACAAATGATATCATTTCCCTTGATTAAACTCCTATAAGTGACGTCATTTCCTCTGACTAAACGCCTAGTGACATCATTTCCTCTGATTAATCTCCCAGTGACGTAATTTCCTTCGACTAACGGCCTAGTGACATCATTTCCCCTCGTTAATCTCCTAGTGACATCATTTCCACTGACTAAACTCCTAGTAACGTCATTTCCTCTGATTAAACACCCACAAGTGATGTAATTTCCCCTGACGAAACTCATACACGCGAGGTCATTTCCTCTGACTAAACTCCTACAAGTGACGTCATTTCCTCTGACTAAAAGTCCCACAACTGCCATCATTTCCCCTGATTAAACTCCTATAAGTAACGTCATTTCTTCTGACTAAACTCACACAGCTGACGTCATTTCCTCTGACTAAACGCCCACCCCTGCCGTCATTTCGTCTGAATAAACTCACACAAGTGACGTTATTGCCTCTGACTAAACTCCCACAAGTGACATTATTCTCACTGACTAAACTCCTAGTAACGTCATTTCCTCTGATTAGACAAGTGATGAAACTCATACACGCGAGGTCATTTCCTCTGATTAAACTCATACAAGTGACGTCATTTCCTCTGACTAACCTCCCAACTGTGACGTAGTTTCCTCTGATTAAACTCCAATAAATGACGTCATCTCCTCTGACTAAACGCCTAGTGACATCATTTCCTCTGATTAATCCGTAGTGACATCATTTTCTCTGACTAAACGCCAACAAGTGACATCTTTTCCTCCGAGTAAACTCCAATAAGTGACGTCATATCCTCTAACCCAAACTGGCACAAGTGACATCATTTCCTCTGAGTAAACTCCCTCAAGTGGCATCATTTCCTTCGACTAAACTCCCATAAGTGACGTCATTTCCTCTGAGTAAACTCCTACAGGTGACATCATTTCCTCTGATTAAACTCCCATTAGTGATGTCATTTCTTCTGACTAAACTCACACAGGTGCTGTCATTTCCTGACTAAATTCACACAGGTGCTGTCATTTCCTCTGACTAAACTCCCACATATGACGTTATTTCCTCTGATTAAACTCCAATAAGTGGACATTTTCCTCTGATTAAACTCCCATAATTGACGTCATTTTCTATGACTAAACTCCTACATGTGACATTTCCTCTGACAAAGCTCCCATAAGTGACGTCATTTCCCACGACTAAAGCCCCATAGGTGACCTCATTTCTTCTAACTAAACTCCTACAAGTGATATCACTTCCTCTGATTAAACTCCAACAAGTGACGCCATTTCATCTGATTTAACTCACAATGGTGCCGTCATTTCATCTGACTAAACTCACAGCGGTGACGTCATTTCCACTGACTAAACTCCCACAAGTGGCATCATTTCCATTGACTAACCTCCTAGTAACGTCATTTCCTCTGATTAAACTCCCACAAGTGATGTCATTTCCTCTGACTAAACTCCCACAACTGCCATCATTTCCTCTGATTAAACTCCCATAAGTGACGTCACTTCCTCTGACTAAACTCACACAGGTGCCATCATTTCCTCTGACTAAGCTCACACAGGTGACGTCATTTCCTTTGACTAAACTCCCACATGTGACATCATTTCCTCTGATTAAACTCCCATAAGTGACGTCATTTCCTCTGACTGAGCTCACACGTGACTTCATTTCCTCTGACTAAACGCCCACCTGTGATGTCATTTCGTCTAATTAAACTCCCACAAGTGACATTATTTCCTCTGACTAAACTCCTACAAGTGACGTCATTTCCTCTGACTAAACTCCCACAACTGCCATCATTTCCTCTGATTAAACTCCTATAAGTGACATCATTTCCTCTGACTAAACTCACACAGGTGACGTTATTGCCTCTGACTAAACTCCCACAAGTGACATTATTTTCACTGACTAAACTCCTAGTAACGTCATTTCCTCTGATTAGACTCCCACAAGTGATGTCATTTCCCCTGACGAAACTCATACACGCGAGGTCATTTCCTCTGATTAAACTCATACAAGTGATGTCATTTCCTCTGACTAAACTCCCAACTGTGACGTAGTTTCCTCTGATTAACCTCCAATAAATGACGTCATTTCCTCTGACTAAACGCCTAGTGACATCATTTCCTATGATTAATCTCGTAGTGACATCATTTTCTCTGACTAAACGCCCACAAGTGACATCTTTTCCTCCGAGTAAACTCCAATATGTGACGTCATATCCTCTGACCCAAACTGGCCCAAGTGACATCATTTCCTCTGAGTAAACTCCCTCAAGTGATATCATTTCCTCCGACTAAACTCCCATAAGTGACGTCATTTCCTCTGAGTAAACTCCTACAAGTGACATCATTTCCTCTGATTAAACTCCCATTAGTGATGTCATTTCCTCTGACTAAACTCACAGAGATGACGTCATGTCCTCCGACTAAACTCACACAGGTGCTGTCATTTCCTCTTACTAAACTCACACAGGTGCTGTCATTTCCTCTGACTAAACTCCCACATGTGACGTCATTTCCTCTGATTAAACTCCAATAAATGGGCATTTTCCTCTGATTAAACTCCCATAATTGACGTCATTTTCTATGACTAAACTCCGACATGTGACATTTCCTCTGGCTAAGCTCCCATAAGTGACGTCATTTCCTACGACTAAAGTCCCATAAATGACCTCATTTCTTCTAACTAAACTCCTACAAGTGACACCACTTCCTCTGATTAAACGCCAACAAGTGACGCTATTCCATCTGATTTAACTCACAATGGTGCCGTCATTTCATCTGACTAAACTCACAGCGGTGACGTCATTTCCACTGACTAAACTCCCACAAGTGGCATCATTTCCACTGACTAACCTCCTAGTAACGTCATTTCCTCTGATTAAACTCCCACAAGTGATGTCATTTCCTATGACTAAAGTCCTACACGTAAAGTCATTTCCTCTGATTAAACTCATACAATTGACGTCTTTTCCTCTGACTAAACTCCCACAACTGCCATAATTTCCTCTGATTAAACTCCCATAAGTGACGTCACTTCCTCTGACTAAACTCACACAGGTGCCATCATTTCCTCTGACTAAGCTCACACAGGTGACGTCATTTCCTTTGACTGAACTCCCACATGTGACATCATTTCCTCTGATTAAACTCCCATAAGTGACGTCATTTCCTCTGACTGAGCTCACACGTGACTTCATTTCCTCTGACTAAACGCCCACCTGTGATGTCATTTCGTCTAATTAAACTCCCACAAGTGACATTATTTCCTCTGACTAAACTCCCACAAGTGACATTATTTTCACTGACTAAACTCCTAGTAACGTCATTTCCTCTGATTAGACTCCCACAAGTGATGTCATTTCCCCTGACGAAACTCATACACGTGAGGTCATTTCCTCTGATTAAACTCATACAAGTGATGTCATTTCCTCTGACTAAACTCCCAACTGTGACGTAGTTTCCTCTGATTAACCTCCAATAAATGACGTCATTTCCTCTGACTAAACGCCTAGTGACATCATTTCCTATGATTAATCTCGTAGTGACATCATTTTCTCTGACTAAACGCCCACAAGTGACATCTTTTCCTCCGAGTAAACTCCAATATGTGACGTCATATCCTCTGACCCAAACTGGCCCAAGTGACATCATTTCCTCTGAGTAAACTCCCTCAAGTGATATCATTTCCTCCGACTAAACTCCCATAAGTGACGTCATTTCCTCTGAGTAAACTCCTACAAGTGACATCATTTCCTCTGATTAAACTCCCATTAGTGATGTCATTTCCTCTGACTAAACTCACAGAGATGCTGTCATTTCCTCTGACTAAACTCACACATGTGACGTCATTTCCTCTGATTAAACTCCAATAAATGGGCATTTTCCTCTGGTTAAACTCCCATAATTGACGTCATTTTCTTTGACTAAACTCCGACATGTGACATTTCCTCTGGCTAAGCTCCCATAAGTGACGTCATTTCCTACGACTAAAGTCCCATAAATGACCTCATTTCTTCTAACTAAACTCCTACAAGTGACACCACTTCCTCTGATTAAACGCCAACAAGTGACGCTATTTCATCTGATTTAACTCACAATGGTGCCGTCATTTCATCTGACTAAACTCACAGCGGTGACGTTATTTCCACTGACTAAACTCCCACAAGTCGCATCATTTCCACTGACTAACCTCCTAGTAACGTCATTTCCTCTGATTAAACTCCCACAAGTGATGTCATTTCCTATGACTAAAGTACTACACTTAAAGTCATTTCCTCTGATTAAACTCATACAATTGACGTCTTTTCCTCCGACTAAACTCCCACAACTGCCATCATTTCCTCTGATTAAACTCCCATAGGCGACGTCACTTCCTCTGACTAAACTCACACAGGTGCCATCATTTCCTCTGACTAAGCTCACACAGGTGACGTCATTTCCTTTGACCAAACTCCCACATGGGACATCATTTCCTCTGATTAAACTCCCATAAGTGACGTCATTTCCTCTGACTAGACGCGCACACATGTGATGTCATTTCCTCTGACTAAACTCACGCAGGTGCCATCATTTCCTCTGACTAAACTCACACAGATGGCGTCATTTACTCTGACTAAACTCCCACCTGTGACGTCATTTCCTCTTATTAAACTCTAATAAGTGACATTTTCCTCTGATTAAACTCCCATAAGTGACGTCATTTTCTTCTCATTAAACTCCCATAAGTGACCATTTCCTCTGACTAAACGCCTAGTGACAATTTCCTCCAATTAATCTCCTAGTGGCATCATTTCCTCTGACTAAACTCCCTCAAGTCACATCATTTCCACTAATTAAACTCCCATGTGGCGTCATTTCCTCTGACTAAATTCCCATGTGAAGTCATTTCCTCGGACTAAATCCTAGTGGTCTTTTCATCTGTGTAAACTCCCATAAGTGGCGTCATTACCTCTAAATTCATTGTGATGTCATTTCCTCTGACCAACCTCCCACAAGTGACGTCATTTGCATTGACTAAACTCCCACATGTGACATCCTTTCGTCTGACTAACCTCACACAGGTGACATCATTTCCTCTGACTTAAAACTCCTACAAGTGACGTCATTTCCTCTGACTAATCTACAAGTGAAGTCATTTCCTCTGACTAAACTGACACATGTCACGTCATTTCCTCTGACTAATCTACAAGTGACATCATTTCCTCTGATTAAACTCCTACAAGTCCCATCATTTCCTCTGATTAAACTCCCACAAGTGACGTCATTTTGACTGACTAAACTCCCATAAGTGACGTCATTTCCTCCGACTAAATCGTAGTGACATCTTTTCCTCCGCGTAAACTCCCATAATTGACATCATTTCCTCTGACTAAACCCCACAAGTGGCCTCATTTCCTCTGATTAAACTCTGACAAGTGAGATCATTTCCTCTGATTAAAGTTCTACAAGTGACGACCTCATTTCCTCTGACTAAACTCCCACAACTGCCATCATTTCCTCTGACTAAACTCACACATGTGCCGTCATTTCCTCTGACTAAACTCACACATGTGCCATCATTTCCTCTGATTAAACTCCCATAAGTGACGTCATTTCCTCTGACTAAACGCGCACACAAGTGATGTCATTTCCTCTGACTAAACTCACGCAGGTGCCATCATTTCCTCTGATTAAACTCCCATAAGTTACGTCATTTCCTCTGACTAAACTCACGCAGGTGCCATCATTTCCTCTGACTAAACGCACACAGAAGGCGTCATTTACTCTGACTAAACTCCCACCTGTGACGTCATTTCCTCTTATTAAACTCCAATAAGTGACATTTTCCTCTGATTAAACTCCCATAAGTGACGTCATTTTCTTCTCATTAAACTCCCATAAGTGACCATTTCCTCTGACTAAACGCCTAGTGACAATTTCCTCCGATTAATCTCCTAGTGACATCATTTCCTCTGACTAGACTCCCTCAAGTCACATCATTTCCACTAATTAAACTCCCATAAGTGACGTCATTTCCTCTGGCTAAATTCCCATGTGACGTCATTTCCTCGGACTAAATCCTAGTGGTCTTTTCATCTGAGTAAACTCCCATAAGTGGCGTCATTACCTCTAAATTCATTGTGATGTCATTTCCTCTGACCAACCTCCCACAAGTGACGTCATTTGCACTGACTAAACTCCCACATGTGATATCCTTTTGTCTGACTAATCTCACACAGGTGACATCATTTCCTCTGACTTAAAACTCCTACAAGTGATGTCATTTCCTCTGACTAATCTACAAGTGACGTCATTTCCTCTGACTAAACTGACACATGTGACGCCATTTCCTCCGACTAAATCCTAGTGACATCTTTTCCTCCGAGTAAACTCCCATAATTGACATCATTTCCTCTGACTAAACCCTACAAGTGGCCTCATTTCCTCTGATTAAACTCCCACAAGTGAGATCATTTCCTCTGATTAAAGTTCTACAAGTGACGACCTCATTTCCTCTGACTAAATTCCCACAACTGCCATCATTTCCTCTGATTAAACTCCCATAAGTGACGTCATTTCCTCTGACTAAACTCACACAGGTGCCGTCATTTCCTCTGACTAAACTCACACATGTGCCATCATTTCCTCTAACTAAACTCCTATAAGTGACATCATTTACTCTGACTAAACTCACACAGATGACGTCATTTCCTCTGACTAAACTCCCAATTGTGACGTCATTTCCGCTGATTAAACTCCAATAAGTGATGTCATTTTCCTATGATTAAACTCCCATAAGTGACATCATTTCCTGACTAAACGCCTAGTGACATCATTTCCTCTGACTAAACTCCCACAAGTGATGTCATTTCCTCTGACTAAACTCCTGGTGACGTCATTTTCTCTGATTAAATTCACACAGGTGACGTCATTTCCTCTGACTAAACTCCCACAAGTGATGTCATTTCCTCTGATTAAACTCCCACAAGTGACATCATTTCCACTGACTAAACTCCCATAAGTGACGTCATTTCCTCCTACTAAATCCTAGTGACGTCTTTTCCTCCAAGTAAACTCCCATATGTGACATTTCCTCTAAACTCCTAGTGACGTCATTTTTTCTGACCAAACTCCCACAAGTGATGTCATTTCCTCCGACTAAACTCCTGGTGACATCATTTTCTCTGATTAAATTCACACAGGTGACGTCATTTCCTGACTAAACTCCCACAAGTGACGTCATTTCCTCTGATTAAACTCCCACAAGTGACATCATTTTCTCTGATTAAACTCCCACAAGTAACGTCATTTCCTCTGATTAAACTCCCACAAGTGACGTCATTTTCTCTGATTAAACTCCCACAAGTGACGTCATTTTCTCTGATTAAACTCCCACAAGTGACATCATTTTCTCTGATTAAACTCCCACAAGTGACGTCATTTCCTCTGATTAAACTCCCACAAGTGACATCATTTTCTCTGATTAAACTCCCACAAGTAACGTCATTTCCTCTGATTAAACTCCCACAAGTAACGTCATTTTCTCTGATTAAACTCCCACAAGTGACGTCATTTTCTCTGATTAAACTCCCACAAGTGACGTCATTTCCTCTGATTAAACTCCCACAAGTGACATCATTTTCTCTGATTAAACTCCCACAAGTAACGTCATTTCCTCTGATTAAACTCCCACAAGTGACGTCATTTTCTCTGATTAAACTCCCACAAGTGACGTCATTTTCTCTGATTAAACTCCCACAAGTGACATCATTTTCTCTGATTAAACTCCCACAAGTGACGTCATTTCCTCTGATTAAACTCCCACAAGTGACATCATTTTCTCTGATTAAACTCCCACAAGTAACGTCATTTCCTCTGATTAAACTCCCACAAGTAACGTCATTTTCTCTGATTAAACTCCCACAAGTGACGTAATTTTCTCTGATTAAACTCCCACAAGTGACGTCATTTTCTCTGATTAAACTCCCATGATTGATGTCATTTCCTCTGATTAACTCATACAAGTGAGGTCATTTCTTCTGATTAAACTCCCATAAGGAATGTCATTTCCTCTGATTAGCTCCTAAAACTGACGTCATGTCTTCTGATTACTCTCCCACATGTGACGTCATTTCCTCTGATTAAACCTCCACAAGTGACGTCATCTCTGATTAAGCTCCCATAAGTGATATCATTTCCTCTGACTAAACTCCCACAAGTGACGTCATTTCTTCTGATTAAACTCCCACAAGTCTCATTTCTTCTGACTAAACTCTCATAAGCGACGTCATTTCCTCTGACTAAACTCCATAAGTCAGCTCATTTCCTCTGACTGAACTCTGTAATTGAGGTCATTTCCACTGACTAAACTCCATAAATCATTTGATTGACAGATTAAATCCATGCACATTGCCACACCACCCATGTCATAACCCTTTAATCCTTACAGACACAAAATCACAATTTCTTCTTGATGTAAGGAATATTCTGTTGAATGTTTTGAAACAAATGGAAGTATTGTTTTAAAATATTCAACAGCTTACCTGTATAGTTGCTTCATTGGAATCTTAGGGGTTATGTAATGTTAACCCTTTAACTCTAAAGCCGGCACAAAACAGCTTCTGCAGTGGGCCTGAGAAATGTTCATTGGCAGATCAAGAGAAGACTACTTTTGACAATTTGCCACAGGAATGACTGGGTCGATAAGCGAGCCAGTGATTCCAGTGGTAAATTTTCAAAAATAGTATTCTCCTGGTATGCAAATGGACATTTTCTATTAGGAAATCTAAATTTTTTGAACAAATTTGTATGGTAAAAGGTTACTTAAAGTATTTTCGAAAACAAACCATTTTGACATAAAAAGTTATATTTATTGATAGACAAGAGCTTAAATAAAACATGTACCATAAACAGGACAAGAGACATTGCTTCAACATGCATACACTAAGAATGAGCGCATGACAACATGACTATTAGTATATAGAATTACTTAAAAAACAAATAAAAATATATTGCACAGGTCTATTAAGGCAAGCAAAGACTAATTCAGAGGTTTCACGTACCATGTGCCGTGCCGTAGTTAGTTCTTGTGTTCATTTTGTTTCTTGTGGTAGCTGATGCAACAGCTTTTCGCATCTCAGTTCTCAAAATGAATACATGCATCCCTCCACATGGTCTCTCAAAATCTAACTCTTGCTCGTAAAAGTCATACAAATTGAAGCCTTTCATGGTCAGTGACCAAAAAATGACCTCTGCAGGGGTGATGAGAAATGTCTCTTTTAACAGGCCAAGAGGAGACTTTAATTTACGACTGTCTCAATAACCAGGCCAGGCATCCCAGCAGTAAATTTCTTAAAAATAGCCTTCTCTTGCAAATGGTCGTTCATTGACAAAACCTTAGACATCATGAGCAGGCTCAAACATCAAGCAGTTCATCTCCATGGTATATTTTCAAAAATACTCTTCTTTGCCATTTCTCAAGACAACTGTAGAAACCATTTTGGGCCAGGTTAACCATTAAAGCTGCTCACATTTGGTCAAGAAAATCAAAATATTTGATTATTGAATGTCCATTTGCAGGCGACCAGAAGACTATTTTTGAAAATTTACTACTGGAATGACTGGCTCGGTTATCGAGCCAGGTATTCGTGGTAAATTTTCTAAAATACTCTTCTCATGATCTGCAAATCGGCATTCCTCAAGACAACCGCAGAGGCCGGTATTGGCCAGCTTTATTGTTAATGAGCTAAAGCTTTAAAATAAATGTGATTAGAAGCGCTGAGGAAAGATTACAAAGTACAAGGCACTTGTTTTACAAAATATTGACATCATTGACATCATAATCTATGGACCACTCATCCCTATCCCTGCACAATGGGATTAGTTGTAGCAACCAACGGTGCCGTCGGTTCAGTAAAATGCAAGTGTGCATGACAAGCTATTGAGCCTGATTGAATCGCTAACCACTCTACACCTTACAATCTAACTTCAAACCATCATAATCTTGAATCATCAATTAAATGTGGTGCTTCAATGTTTGAAAGTAATCATATCACAATATTACGATGTTGAAGTAGAATCTTTTGTGATTTTGGCAAAATCATGAATATTCCAAATGTTTATGTACCTAATGAATATATGATATTTTGATAGCGTTCTAATACTATCTTATAAACATCATCGGCCAAGCAAATACAACCGGAAATCTGTGTCGTGTGACATTCATGCTTGGACAAAAAACTACTGAATAACCATATTACACATTTGAAGGCCTCATAAGCGGTCTAGAGATTATGATATCTATGATTGACATAGACGTTTCTACACAGAGCTTTCTAACAACAAACACAATACATTAAACAATTTGTAGTATTTCTGTAGACTGCATAGAATGATTCATTACCAGCTAAGTGTTGGACATGATGGACATTTAAAAGGTAAAAAATAGCAGATTAATGAAGCGCTTAATTTGAACCATCGATTCTTGGTATCTGTAAATATAATAGACGGGATCTGTTGCTAGATATGCCCCACCCATTTCTAGCTAAGTACTTGGTACATGTGTTGGAATCAAATTTAATACTTTGAACACTGAATTCCTAAAATTGAAATTTCAAGGTAACAATACAGGTAACATGTTGCATATTTTGAAACTAATTTGACTGGGGTTGTTGCTGACAGTCAATTTAGTTTCAAAATATTCAACAGAATGTTTATTAAATTGCAAATTCATCAACTACATACAATTCAGACACTTTCCTGATAGACCATTATGACTTTCGTGACGGACCTACATTATTTTGATTATGACATCAGCCAACAAGTGCTTGAGTGGCATATTGGATCCCTCCATTTGAGTCTGCTTCTTGGCCACCACCACGAAGCTCTGAAATGATTAACTTCATAAATGCCAGGCGTAGAGGATGATATTCTTATCTTAACAGCCATCTTTATTTACTCTTCATTCGCAAATGCAGAATTCAGTTTTGTTATAGTGAACTTTATTTTCCCAAGTCCGTTCTCAGTGTCCAGGTGTATGTTGGACTGACTGACTCAAGAATAAAGGTTCTTGCATACCAAATATACATAAAGTATTGCAAGGATTGTCTTAGTGTTAAAATATTTTAGAGTGGTCTCCAATGGATCGATCGATCAATCAATCAATCAATCGATCAATCAAATAGGGATACTGTTTTATCAAATGCAATTTTGGAATGCGACAAAGTAAGCGACAAAAATAAAATAGAATAATTTCTATGTTACTTAAAGCAATGCTAAATAGGGTAGATGGCATAATTTTAAAAGCGCTACATGAAAAATTTCTTGATGTTCCATATCTTGTGTAGGAAGCACTTCGAAAGATTGTGTAAAATTATTATCTACATTGTCAGTGATATAAATATATATATATTGTATTACCCAGGCAGTAATCAGCACTTTATCATACGAAGGCACATTTCTACTTGCGGGCAGAGAATAAAATATTCAACTGTTATATTTATTTCATACACAAAATACAGCATGGTCCATAAGTTAATTACAGAATTTAATTAATTTTACCTTCAAAATTTAGTAAAAATTCAATTAAACCGAAGGCCTAGTGTTTCCAATAACATATAGAGCCTACATTAAACATTAAATAACCCTCAATGCTTCGACCATGCAAAAACAAAATGTAGATTCATCATATTTATGATCGAAGTACTAGTCTATTAAATATCCTTAACATTGCCTGCTGAATTTCTGCAGACTACAGTTTCTATGGGATTGAACTCTTGAGCTGGTGAATATTTTGAAAACTATTTGACTGAAAGTTGTTGGTGGAAAAGCAAATTCTTTTCAAAATATTCACCAGATCCAGAGTTATTGTCAACTGAATTCAGTGTCTTGTGTCTTGCAGCAGTTAAACATATTTGACTGGAAGATATTACATAGACACCAACATCTCCTTGTCAAATTAGTTTTAAAATCTTCAACCTCTTGCTCCCAATATAGCTGTTGTAAAATTGAGATTCTAAAATTTCAGAATGACAAAATAATTTAAAGGTAACAAAATAATTCCAAATGCAATAAATATTACGTGTGGTGTATAATTGTAAATACAGAATGTAAAACTAAAGTCAATGTTACAGTAAACTCGATGACTGCAAACTTAATTAAATATGCAAATTAGCCAATAGGCCTTTGTAGAAATCATGAAGGGGTAAACGCTGATATAGTATTCCATATGTATTTGATATTTCATACAAATTATATCATTAAATACTTTGTGATTATTTGGAAGTTAATTAGGTTAAAGCTGGATTAGCATGATAAAAGCTTCAATAACAACCTATAGTGTTTCTGTCTTCTATAACTTTATTAAATGTCTTGATATTGGTGCATTAAGAAAGACTCGGCCAGCATTCCTCAAGTTTCACTACTAGTGGCAGGAAATGACACGTTTTTTATGATGTAAGGAATATTCTATTGAATATTTTGAGATTAATTTGACTGGGAGCAGTTGCAGGCAGCAACAGGTTCCTCCAGTCCAACTCGTTTCAAAATAAGCATCAGATTTCCTGGATGTTTTGAAAATGAGAAAATGGAATTTTAGGAATTAAAGTGATAACATGGCTACCCAAAACATAGGTCTATTGGTATCATTCTGTTAATCTATTAAGCCTTGAATTTGTTAAGAAAATTTCAATTTTTTTCAAGGAAAATGTCAATTTGCAGACCAAGAGTAGACTATTTTTGAAAGTTTACCACTCGAATGACTGGCTCGGTTATTGAGCCAGTCAGTCCAGTGGTAAATTTTCAAAAATAGTCTCTTGGTCTGCAAATTGACATTTCTCAAGACAATTGTAGAAGCCGTTTCTCGCTGATATAAGTGTTAGAGGGTTAATGCTATCAGTTAGTATTGAATCTTTTTAGCATAACCGCACAGCTTTAAGTAACTTAACTATTTGCCTGCTGAATTTCTGCAGACTACATTTTCTATGGGGTTTAACTCTGGATATGCTGAATATTTTATAAACAATTTGACCGAAAATTTCAGTCAAAATGTTTTCAAAATATTCAGCAGGCCCGGAGTTATTGCTGATTGAAATTATTGTCTGCTGGCTTGTAGCTGTCAGACAGTTAATTAATCTTACAAACAATTAACAAATTTCAAAATTAAGATATACATTGATAAGAATCCATAATAAATGTGTTTAAAATTGTATAATAATATTGAAGATTATGACCTCATATTTAAGTTACATTATGGTCCGCATAGCCCTGTACAATGAGCAAATGACCAGTATCAGATATGGCATCAAGACAGAGTTAAAACCCTCCTTATTACCATCAACATCACCCTCAAACCGAATCATATGACATTAACTAGATTTTGAAAAAATGCGTAATCGTGAGCTAGGATGATCATTAAGCGTGAAATGAAAAGTAAAACAGTTCAATTTAAAATAAAATAAAGTACCGGAATTTTTTTTAGATTTAGTGAAATCTTTATCAAGAAATTTATTTTTAAAGTCACAAACTGTGGGTAACAATTCTGATTCCTCCAGCTAGTCTATAATTTTCTCAAATGTTGTCATGGATAGAATATTAATTTAATTCTGACATAAAACACAATTTGTTAGCAACTTTCATTTCACCTTGAAGTCATTAATTAACCCTTTCACTGACAAATCCCTGAAAAAGTAAATTCTTTACGATTTTAAACTATGGCAGCAACGGCTTTCAGTCAAATTAATTTCAAAATATTCAGCAGTTTTCCTTGAAAATGAGATATCAGGAGTACATCGGTCAAAAGACCCCCCCCCCCCCTTATCTTAAAATAACCACCATATTGTGTTCGCATAAGATGGATATTCGATCTTGACCAGATCTGACCACACAACAAAAGTTAGTGAAAGAACAATTTTCTGAAGACTCATGGTATTGCAGTCGACACCAATGACCAGTAGCAGTCAACATGTAAAAAGCAAACAAAACTAACACTTTTTGCCAAGTTTTTTGTCAAGAACAAAAATTCTAGTCCGGAAAACAATCCACAGATACAATAGGAAGATGTCAGAGTAATCTCCCCTAATTGTGTTAATCGCTACGATTCAGGGTGTGGACCATTAACTATACGCATAGCTCTTTGCAAAAACTTTAAAACTTCTATAGAACACCAAAGACATTTGAAATTTTTTTGCACAGCGCTATATGTAACCTTAATTGCTAATATTATTGTAAGCACTTAGAGCACGCAATATTTGCGTGGAATTATAGCGCACTATAAATATCCTATTATTATTATTATTATTATTATATTAAGAGAACCTAGACAACCATCAGTAAGTAACAGAACTTCTAACAAACAGAAACATATATTCACATGGTCGTATTGTAATATAGGTCATGAGTCCAAAATCCATGAACAGGTACAAATTAATTGTAAAATCCACGGAATTTCATGCCTTCTTTCATAATCGTGATGCAAGCACGTGGGTCCTTATCCTGGAGAAATTTCTGAAAAGAAAATACAATTATTTATTATTATTATTATTATTTTTATTGTTTTAATTATTATTAATCAGCCTGTACCATGAACAGGAATAAAATATTCCTTATACAATCTGTTTTTTATTTACATGAAATAGTAACGGAGTACAAATTTACGTCTGCCTAATTACTAAACTCCGTAAATACATGTACTTTTGTTTAACCCTCATCGCTACAGATACCAACACTTCAGAAAATCATTAAAGCGTCAACCATGGGTAGAGTGTATGGCGTTAAACCAGCAAGGGAGACGATTTGCTAATGAACCTACTCTACCCAAGCACATCAAGTGATCACCCGAGAGTATCCATCTATCATCCGACCTCGTATGATGTCATAATCAGCTCAGCGCATGTATGATGACGTCACAATCATTACGTCATAAAGGGTTCCATATTGACCGTCACCAAATCTCAAATACTCCGACACGTTGTATGAATTGTATGTGTTTGTAATTCTTTGCTATTTAATAAACATGCTGTTGAATATTTTGAAACTAATTTGACTGGGCGCAATCAAATTGGTTTCAAAATATTCAACAGCTTAAATGAAATTGATAGTCAGGGTATTCAGAGATCGATCGATCCCAACACGAGCGAGGTGTGGGTGGAGCTGAGCTAGAGATGGGTGGGGGCATAGCTAAAACTGGAAAGGTCAATTTCTAGTTAAGCTCCACCCACTCTTTATGTCTGCTGTGATCTATTTGTATACCTTGAACCGTGTATTACCAGAATTCCCATTCAAGGTAAGAGATACAGGGAACCCGTTGAATATTTTGAAACAAATTTGACGTGGGGTTGTTGCTGCCTATGGCATCAACAGCTCCCAGTCAAATTAGTTTCAAAATAGTTAACAGAATGTTTATTAAATTGCAAATTCATCAAAGACATATAATTCATACTCGTCACCATCATCCAATCGCATGGTCTTGCACTCCCACTAATGCTCTCGTATCGAGTCCCGTGATTGCACGCTTTTGATGTCTGTGCTAAGTTCACGAGACTTCGTAAATGAGGTCAGTCAACTACCGCCTAATAAAATTGCTCGGTTATTATCATCCTACTAAAATGCTGTCAATAACATAGATTGACATTAGTGTCTCGCAAGCTCTCCATCGATATTGGCACAAAGCTACGCCTTTATTTTTGGATTTATAGCGAGAACGAAGTAGGCAGAAATCTGATTGGCTACCTAAAAACCAGCAGCAAACATAGCGAGGAATCAAGGGTTTGCAAGTACGGCCTCGAACAGCGAAGCAATGTGAGTGGGGGTATGTTAGTACGATGGCTCGTCACAGACTTCGATTTTCGTGACAGAGCGATGTGAACCAGCGATTTAACTCGATTATAATGTCATATACTTCAGTGACAGGTCGGGTCTCGAGTGAGCCAGTCATTCCAGTGGTAAATTTCCAAAAATATACTCTGGGCATTTATCAATACCACTGCAGAGGCCGCTTTTGGCATGTTACAACTTAATTTACTGAAATAAATGAATGTTAACTAATTAATTATCTTTTAACCCCTACACACTCATATCAGCCAAAAATGGCCTCTGCAGTGGTCTTGAGAAATGTCCATTTGCAGACCAAGCGAAGACTATTTTTGAAAATATACCACAGGAAAGACTGGCTTGATAACCGAGCCAGTCATTCCAGTGGTAAATTTTCAAAAAGTCTTCGCTGGTCTGCAAATGGAAATTTTCTATGAGAAAATTGAAATTTTCTTGAATAAATTTGAGGGTTAAATGATTAAATAATGAAACCCTAATCTTAAAATGTATCATGTAATCAGAACAAGAGGCCCAATGGGCCTGTATCGCTCACCTGGAACATTGGCATATCAAACTAATCTTACTTAAGTTTTACATCTATCGGTGTCACTTCCAATGACTTTCAGTCAAATGATTTAGTTTTCGAGATATTGACAACAATCTCTGGACTGTTTTTTTGCATTAGTGATTTTGAACAATGTTTAAGTGAAAATAGATGATATCAGTGCTAACAACAGCTGGTTTCTTAACTGTCTCACTGCTGCAAGCCAGTGCAGCCAATAACTTCAATTTTCAAAAGCTCTTGACTTGTTGAATATTTTGAAAACAATTCGACTGAAAGTTGTTGGTGGCTTAGCCACCAACAACTTTCAGTCCAATTGTTTTCAAAATATTTATCAACGTTCAGAGATATAACCTTTGGAATATGTCGTCTGCAAAAACTCAGTCAGACGGTTACTAGAGGTTTAAATACAATTTGAAGAAAATGGTCTCTAAAGGCAGGTAGGTGGTCTTTATAGCAGGTTATTCCCCACCACCACACAATCCATTTAACACATGCACATCTGGCTGAATCACCGAGTTAGCAGCAGGGGTAGGGTGAGCTGGAGTTGATTTAGAAAATAATTTGACTGAAAGTCATTGCTGCAGCAACAACTTTCATTGCTGCCAAAGGCAGCAACAAATTTCAATCAAATACATTTCAAATATTTTTAAGAGCATAGATGTCAGAGCACATAATACATATCTTAAATATTTCTGCAGTATTGGAAAGGTTAATCTGTTAATTGGAATTTAATATTTAGTTTGGCAATAAAATCTGACATGGTGATAAGACGGTTGGAACAAACCATTTGCCCTATAAAAGTGAGACTGCAAATATTTAAGGAGTGATAACTCTGGCATTTGACATCCTGTCAGTTTCATTTTCACAACACAGATATTAGATGCCGTCTTTAACATTGTGACAAAGTTTGGTGTCAATCCGTCAAGAAATAACAAAATGAGCCGTCATTGTTGGTGACGAACAAACAGATGGATGGATGGACATACAGAAGACGGATAGGGTTATCGCTATACAATAGCTGACTGACAAGTAAGCGGAGTTTAGAAAACCAATTTCGGCTTCACAATCCATCAAATAAAAAAATGGAATATGGCTGCCAAACACGCTAAAATTTGATTGGTCCACGGCGGCCATGTTTTTTACCTATCAACTTCCCATGAACAAACTTTAATGGCCCTTATTAGTCCATAATCATATCCCCAAAATTTCAGCCCGATCCGTTCAGCGGGTCTGCAGAATCAGTCGTTTTTACGAAAACTAAGTTATCCAAGATGGCCGCCAAACCATTTGGCCAATCAAGTTCCTTCGAACAAACTTGCTTCAGCTCTTGCCCTATATGATATTTCGTGAGTTTTTAATCAATCCACCAAGCGGTTTCGGAGAAGATTTTTAAAGCCATTTGCTAAAATCGGCCAAAATCCAAGATGGCCAGCGGCCAAATCGGCTGATCGGCTTTGTTTGAACAAACTTGGATCCCTATGCCCTAAGGATACTTCCTGCCAAATATAATTGAAATCGGCCCAGTGGTTATTGAGAAGAAGTCATTTAAAGGAAAAAGTTGACGGACGGACGGACAGACGCCGGACGGTCGCCATGGCATAAGCTCACTTGGCCATGTGAGCTAATAAACATGAGCAATCAGGCAAATACTCTGACAACTGATGTAATTTTAATGTGATGTTAGCCATCAGGAAACATTATTCAAACAACAAGTTGATTGATTGATTGATCCATAAATTCATAGTCCTTATTAACTTTCTTCTTTATGGTGAATTTATTTCAACCGTTGTACAATGATTTTACAAACTTAAGAACACCGCCACAGAGAGGGAGAGAGAGATGCTTAAATATTTTTGCTTTTTTTAAAATATCAAATTTACTAGAGGAGGTCTGGAATATTTGATGACTAACTATAAGTTATATGGAATGGTGATAATAACAAGAAATACAGCAATTGGGTTTTTTTACACATTTTACAAAATGACTGCACAAAATCTTTCATTTCCCATCCATTTTTAAGAAATGTAGAGGAGTTTCATAATTTTCCATCTTTTATCCAGCTCTTTAACTATTTAATGCTCAACGTTATTTTCAAAAATAGTCTTCTCTTGGACTGCAAATGGATATTTCTCAAATCTATGGCAGAAACCATTTTTGGCTGGTTTGAATGTTAACCCCTCTTGTGTCAAAAGCTTATAGCGTTAATCGCCTAGGAAATCTAAATTTTTGCTTAGTCAGCGTCCATTTGCAGGCCAAGAGAAAACTATATTTGAAAATTTACCACTGGAATGACTGGCTCGGTTACCAAGCCAGTCATTCAAGTGGTAAATTTTTGAAAATAGTCTTGACCTGCAAATAGACAGACCTCAGACTGTGTTACCATTATAACGACAAGTTGACACAAGAGGGGTTAAAGGGTTAAATCTGTGTACAAGTCCTGGATATAGCGCCAAAGCAAACAAGCGCATGGAAATGGACATTTCCATTTTTAGCTAAGCCCCGCCCATCTCTAGCTAAGCTCCGCCCACACCTCGCTCGTGTTGGGATCAATCGATCTCTGAACTTCCTGACTATCAATTTCCAGAAGACTATACAGGTAAGCTGTTGAATATTTTGAAACTAATTTGACTGGGTGGTGTTGCCTGCAGCAACAGCGCTCAGTCAAATTAGTTTCAAAATATTCAACAGTGTTTATCAAATAGTAGACATACAATTTGTACAATGGTCGGACTATTAAGAGTTAAAGACAGGCTGTATACAATCGCATAGAATCATTTATGACGTAATGATTATGACATCATCCTACACACCGCTTAGCTGATTATGACATCACATGATGTCATTACTCTGGAAGGGATCAATCATTATTATAGTATTAATATTTACATGTCCATAAGCAATGGCATTCTTCTTTTCAGCAACAGAAGCTCCACTCCCAACCCAGACAATAAGCTCCTGGCCCAGGTAGATCAGATACACATCCTGAAATCAATAGTCATAACCATTTATGAAATTTGTCTATTTCAATGCCACAGCATCCGCACAGGTAATCACGGTTGTGGAAGCTGTTGCTGCCTGAGGCATTCATTCATCCATTCATCAATCCACCCACCCTCCCACCCACTCAAATAAATTTATTCAACCAATTACTTCTGTCCATTAATCCATTCACCTACCCACCCATCCATCCATCAACCCATCCACCCATTCATTCAGCCATCAACCCATTCATCCTTCTACCCACCCACCCAACCCTCCATCCATCCATCCATTCACTCAGCCATTCACCAATCCATTCATTCAATCAGTCTTCATTCATTTAGTCAGTTATCAACCAATTCATTCATTCATTCATTCATTCATTCATTCATTCATTCATTCATTCATTCATTCAGTCAGTCAGTCAGTCAGGCAGTCATCAACCAATTTATTCAGTCAGTCAGTCATCCATCAATTCATTCATTCAGCCATCAACCCATTCATTCATTCATCCACCCACTCACCACCCACTCACCACCCACTCACCACCCACTGACCTATCCATCCATCCATCTATCGATAATCATTCATCCAACTATCACTTTATCCACCTAAACATTGCGTCATCGGCTCAACAAACACCAACCCCACACCACAACTGGCCCATCTATCAATAAATGTATGTATTTCTACTAGAGAACTATTTAGCTAATTTTTAACTGAACTTAGTACTTAGAGTAGAGCATAGTACTTACACCACTGTCAAAAGTGCCGAGATCTTCTTCAGTGATATCGCCTGATTTCACCTCGGAGAACTCTACAGACCCTGAATCACATGACACCCTATGGAGAAATAAACACCAACACTTACAGTACAGCATTAATGTCTTCCAATCCAATTATGTTCAAAATATTCAACAGTATGTTTTATTTTGATTTGGAAACAAGTTATTTCTGAGCTGTATACTAGACGGCTGACCCGTCCCTCTCCTGTCTTAACTCTTGAACACTCGAATTTGTTCAAGAAAATTTCAATTTTCTCAGAAAATGTCGTTTTGCAGACCTAGAGAAGAATATTTTTGAAGATTTAACACTGATATCACTGGCTTGGTTATCTCAAGACAATTGTAGGAGCAGTTGTTGGCTGATATGAGTGTTAACGTGTTAAATGGCATGCATGTTTGTGTGTGCGATCGTTATCGAGCCAGTCATTCCAGTGGTAAATTTTCAAAAAATATTCTTCTCTAGGTTTGCAAATGTACATTTCTCAAGATCATTGTAGTAGCCGTTTTTGGCTGATACGAGTGTTAAAGTGTTAAATGTAATTACTACAGGAATTCGTAAACAACTTGGTGTGTGTGCATGCGTGTGTGTGCATGCGTGTGTGCGCGTGTGCGAGCGTGTGTGTGTGTGCGTGCATGCGTGCGTGTGTGTGTACGTGTGTATGTGCATGTGTGTGTATGCGCATGCATGTTTGTGTGTGCGCATGTGTGTGCTGCACATGTGTGTGCATGTTGAGCTGCATGTCTGTATAATACACACCTAAAGATGGCTTTCTGAGATCCATCCACATCATCCTCGGTTTCATCTTCTTCATCTAAATTATCAAAGAATTCCGGCTGTAGAAAAACAACACAAGAGATTATAGTTAAAATCAACACCATAACTTACAGCTAATCTTATCACCAGAATGTATGGATAAAATTTAGAACAGAATTTATTGTTAAAATTAATACTAGAGTTTATGGCTAAAATTAATGCCAGAGCATACAATTAAATTTGCCACCAGAATTTACATTTAAAATTAACACCAAAGTTTACAGTTAAAATTAGCACCAGAGTTTATATCGCATTTGACAGCAACCGTTTACTGGTCATGTGTCCCAAGGGGGATAACTCCAATGATTGATAAATTCAACCAAATCTGACATACATGTAACTCTTTAACCCTTTAACACTCATATCAGCCAGAAATAGCTTGCAGTGGTCTTCAGAAATGTCCATTTGCAGAACAAGAAAACTATTTTTGAAAATTTACCACTGGAATGACTGGCTCGGTTATGCAAATGGACATTTTCTAAGGGAAAATTGTAGTTTTCTTGAACAAATTTTAGTGTTAAAGGGTTAATCGCCATGAATGGCCAAGAAAATCTATATTTTTGCTTTGCAAATATCCATGTGCTATGGTGGATTTCCATGAAAGTGACCAGTACATGTAAAACAAGCATTCTGTAAGTATTGCTTTGCAATACATGTCCCCTACCTGGTGATATAAATCTTTAGAGATTGACAGTGAAAAACAACATTAAAGACAACAAACCCAAATTTCAGTTTTATATGGTGAAGGAGAATGAAAAAGTCTTGAAAGCTGATACATTTGTATTTCATAAATCGAAAGTGGACATTACAAATTTATGCATACGCGTGAAACGCCAACTTGCTCTGTAATTTCTCATAACAAAGCAATGTACCAATTCTCAGTTGAATATCTTGAAGAGCTGCGAAAAAAACCCGTGGAAAACTAATATTTTTTGTATTTCATAAGTCGAAAGGAGGCATAACTCCATAAAGGATTGACGCATACACATGAAACTAGAACTTGGTCTGTACCTTCTCATAATAAAGCAATGTAGCAATTCTCAGTTGAATACCTTGAAGGACTGCAAAAAAGTGCGGGAAAACTAATATTTTTCGTATTTCTTCTTCATCTGTAACTTCTCATAATAAAGTAATGTACCAATTCTTAGTTAACAAGAAGCCCAAGGGCCTGTGTCGCTCACCTGGAGCACCATAATTTTTGTCAAAATTGTTGGTGGGTGCTTTAGCAGTCTTTTAAATGAGTTTGTGGACATTTTTGCAAGTACAATATGGCCGCCAAACACACTACATTTTGATTGACCCACGGCGCCCATGTTTTTTTGATGGATCAACTTTCATTGAACAAATTTTAATGGCCCAAATTTTGGCCTGATCCCTTCAGCGGTTCTGGAGCCGTTTTCATGAAAACTAGGTCATCCATGATGGTCGCCGAACCATTTGGTCAATCAAGTCCTCTTGAACAAACATGGCTTACCTCTTGGCCTAGATGAAGATTCCCCAAGTGGTTTCGGAGATTTTTAAAAACATTTCCTGAAATCGGCCGAAATCCAAAATGGCCACTGGGAAAATTGGTCGATCGGGTTCATTTGAACAAACTTGGATTCTTATGCCCTAAGGATGCATCCTGCCAAATATAATTGAAATCAGCCTGGTAGTTCTCGAGAAGACATTTTAAATTTCCCATTGCTTTAGCATGGGAGCTTTTGACGAGAAAATTATCCAAGATGGCCATCAAACCGTTTATCCGACAGTTTCGAAAATTGCAAATTTGAGCCCAGAATACCCAAAAACATATATAGAAGCAATTTTGGCCTCAAAATCCATCAAATAAAAATATCCAATATGTCCGCCAAACACACTACATTTTGATTGGCCCATGGCAGCCATGTTTTTTGATGGAGCAACTTCCCTTGAACAAACTTTAATGGCCCTTAGTCCCTAATCATATCTCCCAAATTTCGGCCTGATCCATTCAGCGGTTCTGGAGAAGTCGTTTTCGGGAAAACTAGGTCATCCAAGATGGCCGCCGAACCATTGGGTCAATCAAGTTGTCTTGAACAAACTTGGTTTATGTCTTTGCCTAGATGAGGTTTCATAAGTTTTGAATCGATTCCCTAAGCCGTTTCGGAGAATAAGATTTTTAAAAACATTTCCTAAAATCGGCCAAAATCCAAGATGGCCACTGGTCAAATTAGCCGATCGGCTTCATTTGAACAAACTTGGATCTCTAAGCCCTAAGGATGCTTCCTGCTGAATATAATAGGAAATCGGTCTAGTAGTTCTCCAGAAGAAGACATTTTAAATTTCCCATTGCTTTAGTATGGGCACCTTTTCCGGGAAAATAATCCAAGATGGTCGCCAAACCATTTATCCGACAGTTTTGAAAATGGCAAATTTGAGATCAGAATACCCAAAAAACACATATAACAAATTTCGACCTCAAAATCCATCAAATAAAAAAATCCAAGATGGCCGCCAAACACGCTATATTTTTTTGGCCCACATCATATTTGCCAAATTTCGACCTGATCCGTTCAGCGGTTCTGGAGAAGTCGTTTTCGCTAAAACTAGGTTAACCAAGATGGCCACCGGACCGTTTGACCAATCAAGTTCCTTTGAACAAACTTGGTTCAGCTCTTGCCCTAGATCATATTTCATGAGTTTTGCATCAATCCCCATAACGGTTTCAGAGAAGATTTTTAAAGACGTTTCCTAAAATCGGCCAAAATCCAAGATGGCCACCGGCCAAATTGGTTGATCGGCTTGATTTTGAACAAACTTGAATCCCTATGCCCTAATGCTTCCTGCTAAATATAATTGAAATCGGCCCAGTGGTTCTTGAGAAGGCGTTTAAAGGAAAAGTTGATGGACGGACCAACAGACGAACGGATGCATGACGGATGGTCACCACGGCATAAGCTCACTTGGCCTTTCAGGCCAGGTGAGCTAAAAACTTTGAAGGACTGCGAAAAAGTGTGGTAAACCAACTGCGACAGGCAGAAAACAGACAGAGTCCAAACCCCCCAACAGACCCCCCTTTAGTGGGTTGGTCTGTAGTTTTATTAACCACTATAAAAACATACTTACCGTTCAATCACTACTTGCTAAATCAAATATTTGCATTTTGCTATCAGAATAAAGTTTTTATTCTTGCCTATACACTCCCTAATGCCTATACCATCACCATGTAGACCCTCCACCAGGCTTCTGGTAGAGGGACCCCCTGCATTAGCCTTACAATAGACTGGCACCAGTCTGTACTCACTCCTTGGTGACGCTTGTCACTAAGCACGCTCGCGCATGCGCAGTAGGTCCCAATTGTGAAAACTGAATCACTTTTCTAAATTTAAGTGCTGTACATCCAGCCTAGATTCTCAAATCAATCCCCAGCGGGGTGGCTGAGGCCAGGTCGTAGTGATTGAACGGTAAGTATGTTTTTATAGTGGTTAATAAAACTACAGACCAACCCACTAAAGGGGGGTCTGTTGGGGGTTGTTATTACACCACAAAAACATCCATTACCGTTCAATCACTACTTGCTAAACCCGTAGACTTGGTCAGTGCCCCACTACGAAACTTTGGTGGGAGGTGATTTGAGAATCCATAAGCAAGGATAAAAATCAAAACAAACATAACCAAATGTTAATAACATAACATAATGGTGCCTCCTAATCAATCACACAGTGATTAACAACCAAATAAAACTTTAAACATAAAGATTTAAACCAAAAACACAGGAACAACTCTCACCATTCTCCGCAGACGCACGGTCCTAACGAAAATGGTGGGATGTGCTTGGTAAATGGTCTTCAGCCTTCTTGGTTAAAATAGTAATGTTCCTAAAGAAAGATGCCGCTGCGCTCTGGTCTTTCAAATAAAAAGAGGAAAAAATAGACTCAGATTTCCATCCTGCAACTTGCATAACTTCGTCTACAGAAGAGCCAGCAAACAGCGCGAAAGAGGTAGCCATCCCTCTAACATCATGAGCCTTAATGTGAGAGAGATTGATTTGCTCAGGAGAAGCAATCCCGTAGCATAGTTGAATGGTGTTACAAATCCATCTAGCAATGGCTGCTTTAGAGACCGGTCTGGCTACCCCTTCCGCGTAGGGAACCCATAAGTGAGACGGATCGGATCTTTTAAAATCGGTACGACGCTTATAAGCCTTAAGAGCTCTGACTTGACACAAAAATCTGTCAGACGGAGAAAACGAAGATAAAGACTTCAAAATGATCGGCTTAGCTGGATAACGGTTTGATTGCGTCTTAGACAAAAAATCCCTTCTAGGATATAATACCAAACCATCCCCAGCTTCAATGAATCTATCCTTTTCAGCGGAAAATGCATGGATTTCAGATCGTCTTCTAGCAGAAGCAGCCCCTACTAGAAAAAAACGTCTTAAATGTTAAAAGCTTTAAGCTAATCGAAGCGATGGGTTCAAAATGATGCCCTGCCAAAACCTGAAGAATCAGCGCCAAGTTCCAGGAAGGTAAAGGTTTAGCAATAGGAGGCCGAATATTACCTAAACCTCTGATGAACCCATTCAGCACCTTAGTATCCTTAACATCCGCATTTAACAAACAAGGAAGAGAAGATGCTAAGGAAAATCTATATCCTCTAACAGTGTTAGCAGTCAGATGAAGAGAATCGAACAGATAAGATAAAAAATCTAACCCTTGGGATATAGAAACAGAATCGGGCACGAGATCATGATTTGAGCACCATTCTCCGAATATCTTAAGTCGACCCTTGTAAACTCTTCAGGTCGACTCCCTCCTGGCCGAATTAATGCCTTCCTGAGATCTTGCAGAAAATTTATTCTCAGTGACCGAGCACTCGATATTCTCCAAACACACAGACTGAGGATTCCTGGGTTTGGATGAAGGCACGTTCCCCTTACTTGGGATAACAGATCTGGGAACACTGGAAGCAGACGTGGGAAGTCTACTAGAAGATCGAGAAGGTCTACGAACCAGATCCTTTTTGGTCAAAAGGGAGCTATCAACAAAATCTCGCAGACTTGATCCCTGACTTTCTTCAGAACCAAGGGAAGCAGGATAGTCGGAGGGAACGCGTAAGCGAAGATTCCTGTCCAGGACTGAGACAGGGCATCCACCGCCAACGCCTGATTGTCCGGAAAAGGAGACATGAAAGAGGAGATCTGGGCATTCAGAGAGGTCGCGAACAGGTCTACATGGGGACGATCCAGGAGGTTGAAGATCGCTTTGACAACCGACCTCTTTAACTGCCACTCTGTGTGGGCGAATTTGGAAGGGCGAGACAACTGATCCGCCAGAAAATTCAGACATCCTGGGACATGGGAGGACACCAGGAAAATCTGCTTCATACGACACCACATGAGGAGATTCCACACCTCCAAACAAAGGCAAGACGACTTCGTGCCTCCCTGCTTGTTGATATACGAGACTACTGTCGAATTGTCTGATCGAATCGAGATCTTGAGGCCTTGCACTTGATCCGACCAAGCAAGGAGAGACTTCTTGACAGCCCACAATTCCAGAATGTTGATGTGGGCTGATGACTCCTCTAGGGACCACCGGCCTGAGACCGAAAGGGAACCCCAGACCGCTCCCCATCCCTCCTGGGAAGCGTCTGTAAGGATGATCGCTTGAGGAGAAGACTTGACCAGAGGGACACCCATCATAAGCAGAGAGCGATCCTTCCAGAAATCTAGGTGGGGCCTTAAATGCTCTCTGACTGGGATCTGATGGTACACTGAATGGGTCGACTGTTTCCACAGGGACATTAGATACATTTGGAACAGTCTCCTCATCAGCGCCGCCCACGGAATGATGTTCTCGACGCTGACCATCAAGCCTATCACCCGGAGAAAGAATATTGCTCCGACCACGGCAGAGGATGCCAGAATTTCCATGGCTACTAAGATGGCTTCTACTCTTACATCTGAAGGGAAGACTAAGCCTTGACCTAGGTCGAAAGCCACACCTAGGTGGGTGAAAACCTGAGACGGGACCAAAGATGATTTTTCTAGATTTAAAACCCATCCTAGACTGGAAGCCAGACTGCAGACCTCTGGAATGATACTTGCCAGAATTGAGGCAGATTCTGCTTTTAGCAACCAATCGTCTATATAAACATGAAGGGGAACCGCACGACTGTGCAGAAAACCTGCCACTGCTGACACTAGACGGGTGAAGAAGAAAGGAGCCGTGGTCAGGCCGAACGGCCTGACTCTGAATTGCCATACCCGGCCCTTGAACGCGAATCTCATGATTTTTCTGAATGGAGGGTGGATGAGAATGTGAAAGTAGGCGTCCTTGAGATCTATGGACGCTGTCCACATGCCTGGAATCAGACTGGCGATAACCTGAGATACCATCTCCATCTTGAATTTTGGGGTGGATATATGCAGATTTAATTTCTTCAGATTGATGATTGGACGCCATCCACCTGATTTCTTGGGGACTAGAAATAGAGTTGAGTAGAATCCCGGGTCTACTCTCCAACATGGAACCTCTTCTATAGCCTTCTTCAACCGCATTGACTCCAATTCGTCTTCCAGGGCTCCTAACTTCTCCAGATTGGATGGAACTGGAGTCCATTTGGGCTGGTAAGACAGAGGAGGAGGCAGATCTATCCAAGACGGTGCATACCCCCAGCGGATATGCACGAGGGCTTGCCAAGTCTCCCAGAACAGAGACAAGCGCCCTCCTACTGGCACGCTGGGAAGAAGAGACTGCACCGATAGATCCAAAGGTGGTAGAAGAGAAGGAAGGACTGGTATATGAGAACGGGAAAGGCCTGCCCGGGCTGAGGCCACCCCTTCAAACCCGTCTAGGTTGAAAACCTCTAGAGGAGCGTCCTCTAGAACTAGACCTGGAACCTCGAGAGAAAAATTGACCCCTTCTCACCTGAGGAGGGGCTTGACGAACCTGGGCTCTAGGTCTATGCGAGGAAATGGATTTAAAACGATCCTCCTTCGCAGATCTGGAATAAGAAGGAGAGGACTGATTAGAGTTCGTAAAAACCCTTGCCGGATAAGCCCCACATTCATCCGGCCTAAGACTCTTCCTCCTGGGAGAGGAGAAGGGACTCTTCACCGCGGAAGAATCTCTTTTTGCTGACGGCCTCAAAAAAGAAATCTGACCCGCAGATCCCTAGCTGATCTAAGACGATCAGACTCCGCCCTAAGGATCGAGGTAGAATTCTGACCGAAAATATCTGATCCGAAAGGCGGAGCAGATATCAGGTTACTCCTGAGGGAATCCGAAATATTCACCTCAGCAAGCTTCCTTGACCTTCTCTTAGAGGTGATGAAACCTAATGAACGGCAAACTGAATTCAACGAACCTCTTGGCAGGTCCGCTAAAGAACGAAATATCTCCGGAGGAATCTGACCCCCTTTCTCCTGAGTTTTGAGAATAGCCTCTGAAAGAAGGGCCAAAAAGTGTGCTGATTTCAACTGAGCCCGACAGACAGACTCCCATCTAAAAAGGTCTGACAAAGATTCTACCTTAGCCGCTTCCTTCAGATGCGATGAAAGAACATACCATGTCGGACCATTAAGAGATTGAGTAGAAGCCAATCTAATGTAATCCTCTTTCGGAACCTGAACTGGAGCATCTACCTTGGGAGTAAGAGAGAAAACTTTCAGTTGGACATCGTTAATGTAAAAATCTAACATGTCTACTACCAAGTTATCTACCGGAAGAACAGAAGGAACATTAGCTGAAGAGTCTGAGGATGAAAGCGCAGAACCAAACGACGGAGGATCAATCGAAAATTCATCCTGAAGAGGAAGAGATAGAGACGAAGCCATCCATTGATGAGTCCTCGACCAGTCATCTGGCGAGGCCCTCTCATGATAGAACCTCTTCAGATCCCTGGCCCTGACTGATCTTTGAGTAGCCTTGACAGAAAGGTGAGACGGAGAAGAAGAAGGAGGACAGATGTCCGAGTCTAGCGAAACAGAAGGATCAACGATCCTCATAGAGGAAGGAGAAGCAAAGCTCTAGGAGCTTCCGAGAGTGTGTCCAACGTCAACAGAGACTGATAACAAGAACTAACAACACAGGCCTCTGGCTGACTAGAACTGAAAAAATAAGGATCCAACTCACTAGCTGAAAATCTGGACAAAATTGAAAATCTAGCTGAAATAACAGATCGGTGAAGAGAGGAATCGCGGCTTACTGAAAACAAGGAAAAAATCTAAGCCCGAATCAACTATCTGGAACTCTAATTCTGGAGACGCAATGACCGAAACAATAGGATCCAAATGATCAAACTCCGGAGAAGATGAAGAATAAGAAGGCAAAGGAGGGACAGCCGGAGCAGAAGAAGAAGAAAGTATGTGAGACGCCGCAGAATAATTCTGATGAAGGGAAGCCGGAATATGAAGAAATCCTGGAGGCGGAGATATAGATGACGGATGAAAAAGGGAAGACGAATTATAAACATGAGAAGACGAAAAATCCCTAACCGACAAGCCAGATACAGAAGAAGAGGACGGATGACTACTACTCTTCTGAGAACCTGCTTGAGAGAAAATGGAAGGAGATGAAGACCGAGAGAGAGATTCCACCTCACGAAAGGAAGGATGAACCAAATCTGATGCAGAAACAGACTGAGAACTAGAAGAACGATCAGAATAATGTCTATCAAAAACGGGAGGACCGGCGCGAAACTAACTAGATCGGAATTAACAGACCTATTACTGGACTGGGAATCTGAGTTATTCGGAAGCTCATAACTTGATGCGCAAACAGAAGTTCCAGCCGTGACTGAAACACCGAGACCGGAAATAGAACGCTTCTTATCTCCTAAGCCGGAAGTAGAAAAACTGTCACCAGAAAACCCGGAACCGGAAACGGAAGTCGCTTGCAAGGACGGGTCAAAACGACCCGGACATGCATAAGTTGACCCGGAAGTGTCTACACTACCACCGGAACCGGAATTAACCAAAGCTGGGCCGGAAAAGGAGGATGTATGCAACAACGGATCCAAATGACTCGGATAAGCATAATTCCGACCGGAAGTAGCCACACTACTACTACCGGAAGAAGAGCCTGACAATCCGGAAACGGAACGGTGCATAGACGGGTCCAACAGACCCGGATGCACATTCTTCCTACCGGAAGTAGCAGCACTACTACCGGAAGCGGAAGTCGAAGAACCGGAAACTGAAGACGACATATGATGCACCGCCGGGTCCAACAGACCCGGAACTACCTTCTTCCTCCCGGAACCGGAAACTCTATAGCCGGAAATTGAAGAACCGGAAACGGATGTTGATGCATAAGCCATATCTCATGAGTCACCGGATGTTCAGCCATGCCAGAAACAATCACGGTGCTCATTTCTGGATTGGTAACACCAGAAGACATTCCAGACTAAAATTTTCTCTTCGATGCATAGACGGATCCAGCATACCCGGATGCACATTCTTCCTACCGGAAGTAGCAACACTACTACCGGAAGAGAAAGTCGAGTAACCGGAAACGGAAGACGCCATTGATGCACCAGACCCGGAACTACATTCTTCCTCCCGGAACCGGAAACTCTATAGCCGGAAACTGATGAACCGGAAACGGATGTTGACGCATAAGCTATATTCTCATGAGTCACCGGATGTTCAGCCATGCCCGACACAATCACGGTGCTCATTTCCGGATGCCCGGTAAAACCAGAAGACATTCCAGACAGCAAGCCCGCTTGCCCGGACAAGCCAGGAGCATAGACGGGTGCTTCTTTAGAGGCGATCGGTGATCTTACCCGGAAACTGATGAACTGGAAACGGATGTTGACGCATAAGCCATATTCTCATGAGTCACCGGATGTTCAGCCATGCCAGAAACAATCACGGTGCTCATTTCCGGATGCCCGGTAAAACCAGAAGACATTCCAGACTGCAAGCCCGCTTGCCCGGACAAGCCAGGAGCATAGACGGGTGCTTCTTTAGAGGCGATCGGTGATCTTACCACATTCCTGGCAATCGGTATCACTGTGAAACGGACCTTAGTTTGTGGAGACAAATCGGACGCTTCCGCCCCTTCACACTTATTCGACGCACACTTTATTTTCCCAGAAGATAATGACACTTTCTATAGAAAATACGAAATGATACGAAATAAAGCAACTAGCTTTGAGAAACCCCTGAGAATTGCCAGAGGCTACGCCTTGGGCGATTTTAATAAAGTGCCTGAAGAAAGAATCGGTAATGATTCTGATAATGTTGGAGAGCACTAGGAACTACTTTAATAAGAGTGGTACTGGTTATTATTATTATTAACATGGTTTCTTGATGGTATATAATAGGCATGGTTACTCTAACCTCGAAAACGGGAGTAGTGACACGAAAACTGGTAACTCTAAACGCTAGAGTTACAAACACCTCTAAAACACCATGATATAAAAGTTAGACATAACTTAGGCAGGTTAGACTTCATGGTAGGCATTCCGATGTCAATCTAGTGATAATTGTAAAGTTTCTAGTAGCAAGCTAAAACTTTTATATCGAATTGATAGCTGACATTACTGTATAGCTAGCAGAATATTTGAAAAGTGATTCAGTTTTCACAATTGGGACCTACTGCGCATGCGCGAGCGTGCTTAGTGACAAGCGTCACCAAGGAGTGAGTACAGACTGGTGCCAGTCTATTGTAAGGCTAATGCAGGGGGTCCCTCTACCAGAAGCCTGGTGGAGGGTCTACATGGTGATGGTATAGGCATTAGGGAGTGTATAGGCAAGAATAAAAACTTTATTCTGATAGCAAAATGCAAATATTTGATTTAGCAAGTAGTGATTGAACGGTAATGGATGTTTTTGTGGTGTAATAACAACTATAGTTTCCACACACACACCCCACTCCACCCCAGCCCGGTTTTACCGGTAGTGGACTAATAAGAACAGGGCCAGATTTATGATGGGGCAGGCTGGGCAGTTGTCTAGGGGCCTTCACTGAAATCAAATTTGAAAATTTCTATGGGGGCCTCCACCATGAAATAGTGTTGTGCTGTGAAGACAAAATTGTAATGTGTAAGGAGGATCGTCATCAGTGAGAATGATAAAATGTGTGTTAAATTTTTGTCTAAATTTTATTGAAAAATAATGACAACAGTTGAAGCAATTAATTATTTATCACTCAGAATTGAGGAAATGGCTGTTTGTCCCTGTCCAAGAGATGCAGGTTGCAGGGGTCCTCCCCCAAACCCACCGAAGAAAAATTGCAAATACGCCATTAAATAGCTTCTCAGACCATCTAATTTTAATTTTTCTTCGGGGAGAACCCCTGAAAACCCTGTCTACAGGAATGGAACACCATCCCTTAATTCTCCCAGGTGCCTCCACAATAATAAATCTGGCCCAGAATAAAAATGTTAGAGCATTTTATAAATATAGTATTCTGTGACACTACTGCCCTGAGAATAATTATTAGGATATTGTTTCAACACCCTATGGTTTCTTAGCTTTATGGGTCTGACTCCATCAATCGCTAAATGGAATTCTGTGGGAAAATTTTGATTTATCTTCAGGATTGAGACATTTTGCTTTTGTTACTTACATTCCCGGAGCCTTCATCAAGAACGACGGTACGACATCCACCTCTCTCGCTCTCCATCTGCTGTAAAAACTGAGCGGCCTAAAAAAATAATAACATTTATATAGTTAATTATCAAAAACTCTTGACTTGCTGACTATTTTGAAAACAATTTTACTGAAAGTTGTTGGTGGCTTAGCAGGTTCAGAGATATAACCCCTGGAATATATAAGAAATGCGCTGTTGAATAAGTTGAACATAATTGGATTGGAAGACATTGCTGCCTAAGGCAAGTTTTAGTTTGTTTTTGAAGCATATTAAGTTATTTCTGAGCTGTACTGTATAGCAAGCAGCACTAATAAATATGGTTTGGCCTTGCTTGATAAATTCGGCAAATACCTCCAGCTTTTATACTACGGAATTATAACCTTGTCATTCCTCTCTGTACTAGAGCTGGCATAATTTTGAAAACAAGCTGATGAGCGATAATGCACTAATAAATGTACATATCACACCTTGAATCTCTCATCCTTGTTTGCGTTAGAGCCATTCCACTGGAACGCTTTCAGTCCAAGATCAAGGATGAACACATCATCAGATGTCAGACGTGATTTACAGCGGGGTACTTCCTTTACTTGAATGTTACGACGTTTGCCTGACAAGCACAACAAGCGTGCTGGATACTCTTCTGGCTTAACGTGACGGAATCCTGTAGCAACACCTCCCTTCATTGTACTGCGGTGTACAGAAAACATAAAAGGAAAGCTATACCCAGGTATTACTAAAGTACATGTATTAACCCTTTGACGGTCAAATTTCATCAAGAAAATAAAAATACTTCTTAATTGAATGTCTATTTGCAGGTCAAGAGAAGACCATTTTTGGAAATTTACCACTGAAATGACTGGCTTGGTTATTGAGCCAGTCATTCCAGTGATAAATTTTCAAAAATAGTTTTCTCTTGGCTTGCAAATGGACATTCCTCAAGACCACTGCAGAGGCCGGTTTTGGCTGGCCTGACCATTAAAGGGTTAACTCTATGCATAGCAGGAATATAAACAGTGGTTTAAATTAGCACTATTATCCTATCCCGAGGCTAGTAGAAATGAACCATGCCTATATTACAATTTGTGACTGACAAGTGTGGTGATGGCCAACGCGGCCAAAATGGCCTCTACGGTAAACTTGAGAAATGTCCATTTGCAGACCAATAACAATATTTTCGAAAATTTACCACTCAAATGACTGGCCTGATAATGGGATAATCAAGCCAGTCATTCCATCAGTAAAAATCTAGTACTCACTACTCCTATTGGATAGTGGCCCTTCAAGGTTAATTTCAAACCCTGAGTCCAAATATATTGTTACCTATCTCCGGATTCATAATTATAGATTTTAAATGACTCAAAGTAAATTTAGTAACTCATTTGAAATATTTCACTCAGATCGCTTGATCTCTGGTGGGTGTCCATCATCTCGATCGTTCCGAGACCCAGCGAGATCATGCAGGATCAGGAGTGTCATAAATCGGTTGGAGTTCTAGTAGCTCATCTCTGTTCATGGTCGGCTTGCGATGTCTGATCTGTATGTCCTCACAAACCTTTCGTTTGCCCATGTTTTATTTTATTGTTACTATTTTGATGTTATCCATGCCTATTTGATGTGTGTGTTCACCGCAGTGTTCGTATATTGCATATATAAATTACATAAATCCTTTATTTTTTAGTCTTATCCTTGACATATGCCAGTTGCGTTCGCAAGAAGTTCACAGGCTTGTGATACATGTCAAGTCCATGTGATTTGAAAGCTCTTTGCAGGCGTTCTGACACCCCATCTGTATGGGATGCTTGCGTGATACATTTCACCTTGGTGTCCTCTGATCTAATGGTAGCTCTCTCGCATACCTCTGATCTCCAGATATTCTGTCGGGACCATTTCAAGTGGCAAATGGTGAAAGATCGCAAAGTACTAAATCCAATGAAATCCATATTTCTAAACAAATATACCGGTGAACTATTGAAAATATTAAGATTTAAATTCATTTTGACTGGAAGCGCCAATACAATAAATTTCAAATTATTCAACGAAATATGGCATACCAAATAAAAAGAATTAATTATTACCACACCATGAGACTCATCCACTCCATGAACAGTTTCAGCCTTCTGGGACTTATCAAGCGGAGGAAGTAGGAGTCGAACCCAGGACCTTTGGTTTACAAGTCAACCTCGTTACCTCAGAGCCACATGTGCAAGATGGTGTGCAGGTAGCTGACATGATGCAATCAGACAACTGTTGACGCAGTGTTGATTATATGTGTAGAAGATGTGATACAGCACTTCTAGCCTGAATGTATATCACAAGTATATAACCTAACCAGCACTAGATTGACAGTTGTCCATGTGATATTACATGGCTCTAAGGTAAGACAAAGGTCCGTCTTGGGGTGGATGAGTCTCATGGTGTGGAAATAATTCATTAATTACATGTTCGCAACACCGCAATTAACTGTATAAAACTATTACAAAGAGCTATAAATAGACATGATAGAGGGATCCAATGGACCGTTCCAGTTTTAGCTATGCCATGCCAATGACTAGCTAAGCTCTATCCACGATTCGCTCGTGTTGGGATTGATCGATCTCTGAACTCCCTGAATATCAATTTGCAGAAAACTATACAGGTAACCATCACATAGTTGATTATGACGTCATATGATTGAGTGAGGAAATGGATTCATGAATTCTAGCTTTACTCCACCTGAGCCCACCCACTCCTCGTAAAAACACAGAATTCATGCTCTCGATGGACTATTCAATGTTCATGATGGATAATACATTGTAAGAATAGTTTTGAGTCGATAGTCAGGCCAAGCAATAGTCACACACCAAATAGTGCCAAAATCACCTTCACACTTTAAAGGTGGTGTATAATTTGTGTCAATGTGTTTGCAAACATATTTCTTACAGCATCATAAGGTATTTCATGTATTTGTTTTGTAGACTTGAAAGGGTTAACCGTTTAAGTCTTAAATTTGTTCAAGAAAATTGAAATTCTCTCATCGAAAATGTCCATTTGCAGACCAAAAGAAGACATTTTTTTTTTAATTTACCACTGGAATGACTGGCTCAGTTATCGAGCCAGTCATTCCAGTGGTAAATTTCCAAAAATTGTCTTCTGTTGGTCTGCAAATGGACATTTCTCAAGACTACTACAGAAGTCGATTTTGGCCGGTTTAAGTGTTAAAGGGTTAATATCATGGAAACAATGACACTATACTCACGCAAGTGTATCAAAGTAATTTTGGAAAAGTTTCGACTCATGGCCCATGACCTCCCGATGTTGAACTGCTTTGTCATCTAAAAGTGTGTCCAACTCCACCGTCTTGTAAGCTGCTGTGCCATATTCATCCTGCGAATGGCAATAAACACAATGGACCTTTCCAGTTTATCCATCCATTATATCACGTCATAATCAACTATGTGATGTGTATGATGATGTCATAATAAATTGCAACAAGAATGACTCGACTTAGTCTGTCTTTAACGCTTAATAGTCTGACACATTGTACGAATGGTATGCCTTTACCATTTAAAAAACATTGTTGAATATTTTGAATCTAATTTGACTGGACGCGCCATAGGCAGCAACAGCACCCACTCTAATGAGTTTCAAAATATTCAATGGCTTACCTGAATAGTTTTCTGAAAATTGACAGTCAGGGAGTTCAGGGATCGATCGATTCCAGCCTGAGCGAGGTGTGCGTGGAGCTTAGCTAGAGATGGGCGGGGTACAGGTAAAACACTGGAAAGGTCCATTAGTCAATCAGTAGAGAGATACCTGACTTACAGACTATCATAATCAGAGATTGACATTTGATTGGCCACCTCCTATCAAACCAAGATGGATTTTTTAGCTATTGAGAGGTTGGAGGGACCCATTTCTAACTATGCCCCACCCATTTTCTAGCCATTAGTAGTTTTTGGACAGACAGACAGACACCCAGACAAACCAATCGCAATACCTTTACGAGGGGGAGGGGGGGGGGGGCAAATCGCACAGATGACAACGATTATCTACCTCGTGCAAATATTTCTCTAGCTAATGGGACTCAAGACCTTTAACGTCCGTCTCAGCTTTCCTGGTTTCCAGTAACACACATAATAGAAATCATGAATGCAGTTATAGCTTCCAGCCAAATTAGTTTTAAAATACCCAACAATTATTACCTGTATTCTCGCTTTTAAATTGAAATAATATATCAGGAATACAGTAATGGATTAAATATTTAATGGTCAAGAAAATTTGAATTTTTACTACTGAATAATGATTTTCAGACTGAGAGAAGACAATTTTTGGAAACTTACCACTGCAATGACTGGCTCGATTATTGAGCCAGTCATGCCAATGGTTAAATTAAAAAAATAGTCTTCAGTTGACCTGTAGATGGGCATTCCTCAAGACCACTGCAGAGGCCAGTTCTGGCCGGCTTGACCATTAAAAGTCTATCTTTTCACCTGTGAGCTGTTTTTCCCAATCCAAAAATGAACGTCATAATTCAGAGCATCTGAGTCATCCTCCTTGTATGTCTGAAATGCAAAAAAAGATTACCTCTACAACATTAATTGTCTGACGATTTCAAGCCACCAGACGATACTTTCAATGGACCTCTGGACCTGCCGAATCTTTTGAAAACAATTTGCTTGAAAGTTGTTGGTGCACCAACAACTTTCGGGTAAATTGTTTTCAAAATATTCAGGATTTTCAGTGTTAACCCCCATGGAAATGTAGTCTGCAGAAATTCAGCAGCTTACGGGACTGCTAAACATGTACTGTGGTACAGATGGTGTCTGTCATAAACCTGGTTTTTGATGGGCCATATGGTGTCTGTAATAGACCTGGTTTTTGATGGACTATATGGTGTCTGTTATAAACTTGCTTTTAATTAACCATACCGTGTCTTTAACCTGGTTTTGATGGACCATATGGTGTCTGTTATAAACCTGGTTTTGATGGACCATATGGTGTCTGTTATAAACCTGGTTTTGATGGACCATATGGTGTCTGTTATAAACCTGGCTTTGATGGACCATATGGTGTCTGTTATTAACCTGGCTTTGATGGCCCATATGGTTACTATTATAAACCTGGGGCCAGTTTCACAAAGGTGCGTAAGTTATGCCCCCGTCTAACTTAGACGCTATACTTAAGTCCCGCGCCTACGTCAGTTTCACGAAAGACGTAAATAAACGCGCAAATAATAAAATGCGTAACTTAGACGCGGAGCTCTCTAGTACACTAAAGGCAAGAATCGTTGTCGCTTATGACATAATGTGAAAACATCTGTTATAGACCTTGTTTTCTCTATCAGTAAAACCTAATTTGTGGAAAGAACAGGCCTTTAATTCTCAAATTAGTTCAAGAAAATTTCAATTTCCTCATAAAACATGTCAATTTGCAGACCAAAAGAAGACTATTTTGTCAAATTTACTATTGAAATGACAAGCTCGACTATCAAGCCAGTTATTCCAATGGTAAGTTTTCAAAAATAGTCTTCTCTTGGTCTGCAAATTTACATTTCTCAAGACCACTGCAGAGGCTGTTTTGCCCAGCTAGTTTTCAGTGAGAATTTTTTTTTATTTCGCTGGAAGCAAATATATATTGATAATGTTTGATCATATTCAGGCGTTGCTGACTGATTTTGTAAGATCACCAACCTATCTTCAAAATAAATGGCACGGATAACTGAAATCATCATTATGGAGCTTTCCAGTATATCCATCAATCATATGACATCATATTCAACTACGCGACGTGTAGCATGATGTAATAATAAATGACTGCACGAATGACGCAGATAAGTTCATCACAAATACTTAATTGATGACGGACTAGGCGTTGTTGTACGAATTGTATGGCTTTGCTATTTAATAAACATTCTGCTGAATATTTTGAAACTAATTTGACGGGGCGCTGTTGTTGCCATAGGCAGCAACACTCAAATTAGTTTTAAAGTATTCAACAGCTTACATGTATAGTTTTCTGGAAATTAAGTCAGGGAGACCAGGGATCGATCGATCCCAATACGGGTGAAGCGTGGGTGGAGCTAAGCTAGAGATGGGCAGGGCATAGCTAAACAGGAAAGGGCCATTGCAGAAAATAGAAAAAACAGCTTCCTTTGCTCTTCGGTCTGGAAAAACAATTTGATTGAATATGTCATGTTCTGGTGAATGCAGAGGAAGACATTACGCTGTATCATTGACCTAATCAAATACTCACGGGCAATCAAGATACTCACATTGAGAATGATGTAACTGTCGCCATCGTAAAACTTTCCATAGTCCTCTTTTGCCCAAGATTTCACAGTAAATTGCTGTCAATGGAAGAGAAAAATACAACAATATATAACAATTGCAACAATATATAATATGCATCTCAATTTTAAAGGAATCACACATTTGCCAAATAACAGTTTCCTGTCAAATAAGTTTCAAAATAACTCAAACGAATACATGCACTTGTTCATAATACATGGCAAATAATTTGCCATGTCTGACCTGCAGTGTTGAAGGTGTAGCGCAGCTCAGCTGGCCGGGTATGGACCGTCACAGCTCAGCTGGGTACGGGATGACTGTTCGGGGTACATTCCAAGCACACCACCCTAAGTAGAATAGTACGCATGTATAGAGCCTTTTGGGAGAGGTTTCTGTAAAAACGTCTAAGTCTGAGATCGCGTAGCATGCATCAGAGCTTCCCTGACAACATGTGTCAGCGTTGGAAGAGAATGCATACTAAAGTGTACCGGGTTGGTGCACTTAATTTCTTTAAATTACACTATTCTTGTGGTTCTTGGTAGGTAGCAGGGCTGGAATGAAACGAGGATTCTAAAACTATTTACCTTTTTAAAATAGGACCAGAAATGGTCGAGTTATCCTAATTTAGCTCCTTCAAATTATTTTCAAAATATTTAAAAATACGTCGTAAACACGTGTATGTACTAAATGAATGGGGAGGATGTTTATCATGTGATAGTGTCCTCGCCCTTTCAATCTGCATACTGATTGGCTACAGATCGCCCGCTGATTGGCTGGGCATCCTGCCTATGACATCACGAGTAGTATAAAAGGAGCGCAAAACCAAGAATCGAGACCACACTTCGACAAGAGAGAACAAGTGGCAGGTTGTGTGGCCAGAGCAGTGCAAGACGGGGGCAACTGCTTATGACTGTGGTTCCCTTATAACCACAGCAGTGCCTCTCGGAGTTCAGTTCTTAGTCTCTGGCCTGCAATCGCAACATCTGCATCTAAGTTTTTGTATGCCCTTGGATGGCCATCCCGGGACAACTAATTAAATAGAAGAGTTCCTCACATCCAACGCCTTAGAGGAGCCTTCCTGCGGATGGGCCTCGTGGCCACGATGTAACTTCTCCAGTATGTAGAACGGTTGGTGGTGAATCTTGGTGGACAACTCGTAAGATCTGCCGAACCACGCTGAAAAGTGGTAATCAAACTTCTGCGCAGCATGTCGTGTGTTAATTAACTTTTAGGCCACAGTCTGATGGGAGTCTGCCTGGCATGCCGCAAGAGCTATGCTGTGTACCATGAATATGTACATGCATTGTATAATTATAACTTTCTACTGTAGCCCTTCATGTTACGGGCAGCTTTCAAACTTCCGATACAGTACGGAACTTTTCAATAATCTGTTTAAATTATTTGCATAAGCTATTGTGACTACCTAATGGACATCCGCGATGGTAAACGTTCTTCTTCACCATCCTTGAGAGTGAGCCGCATCAACAGTTCGCCTGTGGAGATTTCCCTGCAACTCCAGAATCGTGCCATCTCGCGTTCCTCATCTGTAACGCATCATCTACAGTGACTTATGAACTTTTTCCGTACTGATGACTAATAGGTACTCATTTAGCTATATCTTTGTATTATTACATTTATTCATTTCTTTGCAGGTACTGATGACTAATAGGTACCGACCGGTCATCTGAGACCGCATTTTATAATTTATATCTTTAATGTAAATATTATCCTTATTTTTGTGCTCATGACTAACGAGCACCGCAAGGTCTTATGACCTGATTTATTGTCGATACTGTGAGAGTTGGTTTTTATATATGGCAGCAGCCATCCTAGTTACTTGTTTTGTTTATTTCATATAAAAATACTAGGACCGCAGTACGCTAGGCTATACCATAGAGCAACAATAAATCTGCGCCACTTTTCCCCCAGCATCAATTTTACACTGAGGTCACTGTTCATGTTCTCATTGTGCGAATCTGACATGTGATCGACTAAACCTGGCTATTCTAGCTCGATAGGATAGGTTTAAAAGTAGTTAGGGACAACCACTCCTTAGGAGTCATTTGTGTAAGCCTCTTTTCTGGATGTAGCGGATATGTAACACCGCACACCGGCTAACTTGTGTAAAATTGGCCAGCTACCTTAGGGCCTCTTATTATATTGAGTGATTGTCTCTTTCTATGCTCTTCCAGCCGCAAGGCTTATTAATTGTCTGGAACTCCCATCGCCACGTTGGCATGATCTGACTTGGGAAACTATTGGGGTTTCCAAGCAGTGAAAACCAAAGCGTCGATTTCGCATACACCCCCTCTGTATCTTTGGATACCAGTTAGCATAGATAACCCCGCCAAAGTAGGAAACACTGCGAAAACATTATATTTATTTTAACTGGCCAGCAGTGCATCTGTGGGCATCCTGAAACTTAACCCTAATGACAGGCAAAGGTTAGTCCCCGGGATCGGATCTCCCATGGTCTGCCGGTCTGTGCCCGCCCCCATCCCCTACCCCCCACCCCCGACACCGGGTGATGGATAGGATGCAGATCTCCATCTAACTCCATACAGTGACTGGGTGCAGTCTTGGAACCCACCACTCCCTCACGGGAAGGTCACTAGAGATGGATATCTGCCTCTTACTCCCGGCCATAAACTTTTATGCGCTTTTCAAATTGCTTGTGTAATAATGACTTGTCCTAGTGATGTTGTATGTGGTTGTGGTGTGATATGTAACCGGATCGTTATGTGATTCTGAAGCTGTCACTCCGTAACATGTCCGCATGCTGCCTTTCTGAGGGAGATGCTCCGGAGGGTGACCTTAGGGAAACCGAGCATCTTTGCCAGTCAGGCTCATGTATAAAAGATAGGTAGAAATCCCTGCCACTTGCAGCCAAAGCTTGGACGTAAACCTAACAACTAAATCATAGTTTAGGATTTAGCAGAAGGACTGCATAAATAAAAGTGGCAACTACCAATACAGTATCTTGGACTTACATAAGGTGTTGGTGTTGAATTCTACGGAAATCATCCACCCCATCTTCACGTAATACAGCATGCATCATATTAATTATAATTTCACTAGGTTAACTCACAATACACACTTAGCATATGTTTGAACAAGAGAGCCCTTTTTGCCAGCTCTCTTCCTCCGCTTCGGCATTGAAGGCATTTTCCTGTGACGGAGGCCCACGCGAGGCACTTTCCTCTCACAATAATAATATTTTTGCTAGGGGTATAATGGTTTATATTAAACTATGTAAGTGGCCTCGTTAGGACGCACCCATGCAGGGATACCTCACAGATATGTAAGGATCGGTGCGGTACCTCTGGGGAATCCACTGTAATAAGACACCAACTTAGTTCTATGTACTGTATATTTTCTCTCTCATGCTAACAAACGAGTACCATTGTTTGTATAGTTATTCTAATTATCATATCTAGGCTCCTAAATTGAGTTATGGACCGTCATACCAGTGACGGCAGCAGGACAGACTAGCGCGTACCCCTGCGAGCTACAAAATGAGTGACAAACCGTATATGTATGTATATATGCTATATAACTCTTTACTGGTCAAACCAACCAGAACCCGCCTCTGCAGTGGTCTTGAGAAATGACCATTGACAAGGGATGTAAATGGACAATCACTAAAAGCTCAGATTTCAATTTTCTGGTCTCTGTAACCTTCTTGTAGAATGTCCAACTGAGAGTCAAGAAAAAACAATTTACCACTGGAATGCCTGGCTCGATAACCAAGCCAGTTATTCGAGTGATAAATTTTCAAAAATAGTCTTTTCTTGGCCTGCAAATGGGCATTCACAGAGAAAAGATTCCAAGTTTCTTGTCCAATCTTGAGCATTAAATGTTTAACCTTTACACCCATACTCACGAAAAATGGCTTCTTCAGTGGTCTTTAGAAATGTCCATTTGCAGACCAAGAGAAGACTATCTTTAAAAATTTGCTACTGGAATGACTAATGAGCACCGGTAAATTTTCAAAAGTAGTCTTCTCTTGGTCTTAAATGGATATTTTCTATGAGAAAATTTAGATTTTCTTTAAAGAATTTGAGGGGTTAAAGGGGTAAGGAAATGACAATATGCCACAGAGCCTATAGGAAGCAAACTAGATGCCCTTTCTGAGTTATTATGCTTCTGAACGGTCTTGCAGTGGTCAAGATTTGTCTAGGAAATTTGAATATCTGCTTTTTTAGTGTCACTCTTCAGGCCAAGAGAAGACAATTCTTGTAAATTTGACCACTGGAATGACTGGTTCAGTTACCGAGCCAGTCACTCCAGAGGTAAATTTTCAAAAATATTTTCTCATGCCTGCAAATCGACATTGCTCAAGACCAATTGCAGAGGTCGGTTTTGTCTTGACCTTTAAAGGGTCATTGGGTCAATGATCCACCCAACACCCCATACATCCAATGTGAGAATTAACACATTCTAAACACAATTATATTTTACCTCTATCCTCCAGATTTGTAGGCCTGGTTCTTTTCCGGCACCATCCCATGCTGGCTCTGTCTCAGCTGAAGACTCTGCAATTGACAAATACGGGTTGAAAACTAAAACGCGAATGACCCACTAGATATCACGGTTAACAGCCAGCAAATTCTGCCAGCCTTAGCTATTTATCTCTCCGCCCTTTCTTGGTAAATTCAGCAATCCATGGATTTGAGCTGTTACTCACGTAGTCACATTTCCCCTGTCATCACAATGGACCTTTACAGTTTATCCATCCATCATATGATGTCATAATCAACTACATGATGTGTAGGATGTCATAATCAATGACATAGATAAGTACATCACGAATGCGTAATTTGTGACGGACTAAGCAATTGTTGTACGAATTGTATGTCTTTACTATTTAATAAAGATGCTGTTGAATATTTTGAAACAAATTTGACTGGGTGATGTTGCTGCCATAGGCAGCAACAGCACCCAGTCAAATTAGTTATAACATATTCAACAGCTTACCTGTACAGTTTTCTGGAAATTGATAGTCAGGGATTTCAGGGATCGATCAATCCCAACACGAGTGTGGCGTGGGTGGAGCTTAGCTAGAGATGGGCGGGGCATTGCTAAAACTGGACTCCTCCATTGCTACATGTAGTATTAACCCTTTAATTGTCAAGGAAGCCCAAACCAGCCTCTTCAGCACTCTTGAGAAATATCCATTTGCAGGCGAAGCAGACTATTTTTGAAGATTTACCACTGGAATGACTGGCTCCAAGTCGATAACTGAGCCAGTCATTCCAGTGATAAATTTTCAAAGCAGAATCTTTCTTCATCAATCATGATCAGTAAAGGGTAATGTCCCTGTTTTAAACATGAGGATAGTCCTATTAACCCCTCTTGTGTCAACTTAACCCTTTATGCCAAGCGGGGAAAAATGTCATCTGCAGTGATCATGAGGGATGTCAATTTACAGGCCAAGTCAAGAAAATTTTCGAAAATTTACCACTATAAATCTTCAAAAATAGTCTTTTCTCGGCGTACAAATGAACACTGACTACTAAGGAAAAATGTTTATTTTTTTGTCAATTAACCCAGATATTAATAGTCAAGCCAGCTAAAAGTGAAATAGTCTTGAGAAATATCCATTCACAGTCCAACAAAAAGCTATTTTAAAAACTAACTTCCAGCGGCAAATTAAAAAATTAGTAATAAAACTCGCCTGTTCATGGACATTCCTTATGGAAACATTTCAATTTTCGTGACAAACCTTGCCAATTGAAGGGTTAATTGATAGAAGTAGTATTTTGGGCGCTGTTGAAACAAGAAGTGTTAAACATTTTTAAATAGTCAAATTTGGTCAAGAAAATTTAAATATTTGCTTATTGAATGCCCATTTACAGGTCCTACCTTTTTTTTTTTAATTTGCCACTGGAATGACTGGCTCGGTTATTGAGTCACTCATTTCAGGGGGGTACATTTTTTTTAATACAGGTAGACGGCCTCGGCCTGCAAATGGGCTAAAGAACCCAACAAACACAACAGAGGCTGAATTTGGCCGGCTTGACCCGTCTTCTTCTTCTTCTTCTTTTCGATCGCTGGTATCACACTTGGAGAGCCGTTCTCAAGATGAAATCTGTGGTTTTCTGCAGTTCTTCCACAGGCCCATACAGCTTTTCAAGAAAAGAGGTTGACAAAGGCCAGATCTCTTCTCTCAGCAGCTGATACGTACTGCAACATTGAAGTATGTGCTTTGTGGTCTGTTCTGCTTCTCCACAAGGACAAGCGGGCGATGTCGTAAGATGGAACCGCCTGTACATGTGTTGGTTTAGTCTGTTATGTCCAGTTCTGAGACGAAAAATGGTCACTTGCTCTGGCCTCGAGAGATGATGGTAGGCATCCTCTGATTGAGGTGTTCTATAAAGTGACTTGATGATAGTCTTCATCTCTGTATGTGTAACCATGTTTTCTGTCTGATTCTCTTCTGCACCCACCTTTGCCATCTTGTCTGCTTCCTCATTTCCTTGGACTCCACAGTGTGAGGGGATCTCAGAGCAGGCATCAGATAAAAAGACAATCTGTGCAATAGTGTCTGCTGTTCTGCTGATGGTATTAGCTGCATGGACCAGTGCTTCGACTTCAGCTCTGTAGTTTGTGCAGTGTTTGCCTGTCGGTATTGCAGCTGACTCATGTTGTCCGTTTGGATACTGTATGTGCAGTCCGGCACCTCCGCTCCTAATTGCATCTTTGGCTGATCCATCTGTGTAGATCCTTATCCATGTCTCCTGAGGGTACATTTCTTCCAGCATGGCTAGGGTCAGGGCCTTCTTGCTCACATCACTGTGTTCATCTTTGGTTGTGAGATGAGGTACTGTGGTGCGAATAGCTATGTTCTCTAGTTTTTTTCCCAGGGTGGAGGATCACGGGTGTGGTTTGGGTCTTCTATTTGTGCTGGCAACATTTCTTGGTGTTTCCTTTGAAGTGCTTTTGTCTCTTTCACAAAACTTGATCTTTTGAGTCTTCCTGATGACAGCTGTGCTTGCCTGATCTTCATCAAGTGGTTGTTGAATGATTTGAACTTTGCAGCTTGGATCAGTGCTTTGCATTCCCTTCCTTTACCAAGTGGGGGGATGCCTGCTGTCTGCTCCATTTTTTCTATTGGTGTTGATCTCATTCCACCAGTGATGATGCGCAGTGCCTGGTTTTGTACTCTGTCGAGGTTCTGGTGATGAGATTTAGCTGCTGTCATCCATGAGCTGGATCCATACTCAAGGTGTGGTCGTACGGCACCTAAGTAGATGGTCTTGAGGATCCTTTCATTGGCACCCCACTTTGTTCCTGCCAGCTTCCTCATGATGTTTAGCTTTCTTCTGGCCTTTGCCTCTGCGGTCTGGATGTGCTCCTTCCATGTTAATCTTCTGTCATAGGTGACTCCCAGGTATGTCTGCTGGTCCTCGTACTCGAGTGGAGTACCGCCCAGTGTCAGATTGCCAACCTTGGTTTTGGTGGACAGTGAGAATAGCATGGCTGATGATTTTTCTTTGTTGATGGTAATACACCAGCGATTGGCCCAAGCTGTAATTCTATCCATGGCGAGCTGCATTCTGTATGTGGCAGTCGTTGTGTACTCCTCGGTGCACCAGAGTACGAGGTCATCTGCATAGAGGGCCACTTGGATCCCATTGGGCAGCTACAATGTCATTAATGAAGAGTATGAACAGAGTTGGTGATAATACTCCGCCTTGTGGTACCCCTTGTCTCAGCAATACATTCTGTCCAGATTGTCCATCCACCAGCACCCTAGCTCTGCGATTGTGTAGGTATGACTTGGTCCATTGGAACATGTTGCCACCGATGCCTGTGCACCGGAGCTTCACGAGGAGGCCATCCTTCCACACCTTGTCAAATGGCTTCTGCAGATCGGTAAAGGCAGCTAGCATCACCTTCTTGGCTTGAAAAGTGTCCTCTATGACCTGAGCAAGATGTGTTGTTTGATCTTCTGTGCTCCTGTATCTTCTGAAGCCAGCCTGCTCTGAAACTATAACGTTCTCCGACTCCAGGTACCACTGCAACCGCTGGTTGATGATGCGCTCCATGGTCTTGCATATGCAGCTTGTAAGACTGATAGGACGGTAGCTCAGCACTTTCGTCTTGTTCTTCCCTTTTTTCAGAATAGGAGTCATTCTGGCTTCCTTCCAGCACTGAGGAACCTCTCCATTGGTCCAACTGAGATTAAAGATGTCTAGCAACTTGCGGAGCGATGCATTACCAAGGTGTTGGATCATTTCATTCGTAATGCCATCTGGCTCGGGAGATTTCTTCTTCTTCAATTGGCGGATAGCCTTCTTCAGTTCTGCTAAACTAATGTCAACTTTCATTGCATCGTGAGTGTTGGTGTCTGTTCTTTCCTTTTGCTCTTTTCTAACCTCTTTTTGACGCATTCGTGGTATAGAAATGTTGCTTTCTTTTGCATATGCCTTCGCAAAGGCATCTGCAGCCATCTTTCCTGACAGTGTTTGTCCATGTTCTTCAAGAGTAATCTTCTCTCTCCCGACCCCCTCATCATTCAGTGCTTTAGTCAGTCTCCATAGCTTTGTTGTGTCTCTCTCTAAATTAAACCCTGCCGTCTTTTCCCTCCAGCTTCTTCTTTTGGCCTCCAGCTTGGTCTTTAGATACCTGGCTTTAGTTTGTTGTAGCGTGAAGTGGTTTTCATGACAGGGATTACCCTCTGCATCTTCTCTGGCCTTGTCTAGTTTATCATGTGCTGCTTGCAGTTCTGTTGTCCAGTAGGGGTGGTAATTTTTCCTGAACCCTCAAGGAATCGCTTCATTGGCAGCCTTGAGGATACTTGAATTAAAATCCTTGACCCCATTGTTGATGTTTCTCCCTTCTACTGCTATATTTTGGGTAAGCGGGGGTACATTTTTTTTAATACAGGTAGACGGCCTCTGCCTGCAAATGGGCTAAAGAACCCAACAAACACAACAGAGGCTGAATTTGGCCGGCTTGACCCGTAAAGGGTTAACTCTTGAAATTCCATTATCTCAATTTCATCTCCCTGACAAACTGGGGGGGGGGGGGGGGGGGGAGGGGGGGGAATACTCACTTTTGACGCTCTTTTCTGTGTCTGACCCAAACAGTGCCAGGTTGCTGTCCTTCCAATCATACTGCTTAGCCTTTCTTAAACCTACAGGTAAGAAAAGAACAAACTGTCAGAAAATACCTGGAAAAAAAATACAGGCAAGCCAAGAAAAGATCCATCTATTTCTAGCTCTTCCCCGCCCATTTCTCGCTAAGCTCTGCCCACTATTTTATGCTTATTTTACACGTTTGATTCTGAATTTTGAAAACTGAATTCACAGAATCTAAATTTCACGGTAATTATAAAGGGAGGCTGTTTCAATATTTTGAAACTAACGTGACTGGGGATGTTGCTATATCCTTTGGTATGTGGGAGGGGGCCCTATGAGCGGGTAAAAAAGTTGAGGTTGGTGAAAGAATGTGTAAATCATTTGTTAGAATTCAATCAAATTAGTTATGTGAGATATTATACGATTTTGTGCAGTTACTAAATTATATTTACACGTATATTGTCCTACACGTCCTGGTAGGCAGGGGGCTGGGTCGAAAAGTCAAAGTAGGGGAAAGCAGGGCATAATTTAGAATTTGATATTTGCATAGCGTGTATTGCTATGCAAATTATAAATTGTATAGTTGTCCGCAAAAATGTACAGCAATTAACTCTTTCACAGATAAATTTCCTGTTTCTCAACCTAGAACACATTTACTGAACTTAGATACTATAAATTTGTGTGATCTGTAGCAACCTCAAGCTGGTTATTAACCCTTTCATCGATAAATTCCCGGTATCTCAATCTCAGAGCAAACAAACAAGAAAGCTGTTGAATATTTTGAAATTAATATGACTGGAAGCCATTGGTGCCTTAGGCAGCAATGGCTTCCAGTCATATTAATTTCAAAATACTCAACAGAATATGCTATGCATTGTAAAGAATTCAATTTTTCAGTGATTTGTCATTGAAAGGGTTAATGACAAAACTTAATAAAATCAATGATAGATTGCAATCACCACAAGTTTTGCATAGCAAATATAGCTATACATGTTGCAGAATGTTTAGCAACTGCCAAAATATGTGTAACAAACTCAGATGTGATACCAGATAAATTATGCCCTGGGAAAGTGTGGGTATTTGCTATGGCATGACACTGACTGCACATGTCCAGCAACGATGAAAGGGATAAGTGGTTCAGCCATCAAATCAGGTTATAATGTAAAATACATATTCTATGCTGCTTATTCATAATCGCAAACGCAGCTCACCTTAGAAAACATCACCTGTCCCTTCAATCAATATCTATACACCCAGCAGAGCAATAATTTACTTTACCACCCCTCGGCAGAAAATGGATGTGGCCAAAACACTACTACAACATAAAGGTCTCCCTGACCCTATTCAGGGTCTATGGCAACCCTAATCAGCGGGAATTTCCAGTTTGGTGGCTGAGTCAGAGACACAAGCTAAGCTACTTGCCACTACATCTGACAACATTAAAATATACACCTTTCATCCAGTTTATTTAAATTCTCAAGTCAAAACAGTTTGCAAATTTGCCTTCTCTTGAATATTTTGAAAGAATTTGACTGAAAGTTATTGCTGGCATGCCATAGGCAGCAATAACTTTCAGTCAAATAGTTCGGAAAATATGGTTATTATAAGACTGTAGTCAATATAAAAGATACTATGAGTATAAGCTGTGGAATGTGTTCCACATTATTGGTTTGTATACAAGCTAATCATACACACCATATGGATAACAACTATCTGACTGCTGTAGGGCACCAGACAATACTTTCAATAGGCAATAACTCTGGATGTGCAGAATATTTTGAAAACAATTTGACTGAAGGTTGTTGGGGGCTTAGCCACCAACAACTTTCAGTCAAATTGTTTTCAAAATATCCACCATATTCAGAGTTAAAGACGTAAACCCCATGCAAAATGTAATCTGCAGAAATTCAACAGGCAGAGAGTTAAAGGTTCTGTACAGCAGAGACCCTGTGTCTTGTAGATGCTGTCTACCAATCACCAAGATGGCATCTTAATTAAAGCTAATTCTATCTTTTAACATAGATGATCAAATGAACTGATCAAAGTCTTTATGGTGATAATGGTCTAAGAGGACCTTACACTTACCAGATGGGAAACATTCTATATTATACCAGCAACATGTAAGCCTATTTGTAGTAATAATGAAGAGGGCATGAGCCCAGCGCCTCTCTAGCATGTATGCACTGACAGGCATACAGTGACACAGATGTCTGAGTGATCAAGTCTTGAACATTTTAACCCTTTAACGGACAAGATATTTACATTTCTCAAGACCCCTATAAAAGCTGTTTTTGTTCAGCTTGAGAGTTATAGGGTTAACCTCTTATAGACCATAAAAGACAAATTATTCTTGATCTAAGCAATATTCTGAATATTCTGTTAGAAGCAGAAAAAGCTCCCATTCAAATTAGTTTCAAAATACTACCTAAAGAGTTGTCTTCTAATTAGACTCTGGAATTTTGGGATTAACCCTTTGATGCTTAAAGCGGCCAAAAATGGCTACTGCAATGCTCCTGAGAAACGTCCATTATCAGACAAAGAAAAGATTATTTTTGAGAATTTAACATTGGAATGGCTGTGATCGAGCCAGTCATTCCAGATCTAAATTTTCAAAAAGTAGTCTATTATTGGTCTGTAAACAGACATTTCTCAAGACCACACACAGATGTCTTTCTCCAGCTTGAGTGTTAATTGGTTAACCCCTTACAGACCATAAACCACAAATTATTTTTGATGTAATAAGTATTCTGCTGAATATTTTATAATTTATTTCACTGGAAGCTGTTGCTGCCCTACAGCCATACAGCTCCCAGTCAAAATTAGTTTCAAAATATTTAACAGCTACCTATGTAGTTGTCTTGTAACTGAGGCACTGGAATTTCGGTTAACGCTTAGAATTATTCAAGAAAATTTCACTTTTCTCAAAGAAAATGTTCATTTGCAGCCAAAAGAAGACTATTTTTGAAAGGCTGCCACTGGAATGACTGGCTTGGGTATCGAATAAGTCATTACAGTGGTAAATCTTCAAAAATAGGCTTATCTTGTTCTACATTGTTCTATTTTTCCAATACCACAGCAGAAGCCATTTTTGCGGACTTCAGTGCTAGAGAGTTTAATTTAAGCTTTGTGCTGCAAAATAAAGCAAGAAACCTCAATGAGCAAACAGCTGGCAGGATATGGGTAGTGTTTTATCTTCCTGTTCCACACTAGATATTCATCAATAACAGCTTACTAAGAACGCTCATTACCCAGGATGCCCATGCAAATAGATATTTATTTACCACTATGTTTTTCATAGAAAAGTGGGGATTATGTCGTCCAGTCAGTCTGTCTGTCCATCTGTGCAGGAATTTATTATGTAACGCAACTCCTCCGAACCCATTGAACGGAATTCAATCAAATTTGTTATGTCAGGGAGAAGGGTCAAAAGATCAAAGTGGTGAATATACAGAAATTGATTGAAACGCACCTACTCCGAAACATTGAACAGTATTCAACCAAATTTGATATGTGAATTACCAACATGATTGCAGAGTGATAGCCAAGAGGGCTCTTACCTTTGGCTCTGCCCTGAGATCGCGTGGAGGGTCAAAAGGTAAAAACGGTAAGGATGGGGATTTGGAACGGGGCTCCACCGACCATCTAACCACATTCAATTCACCTGACTTGATGCACAACAAATTCATTAGATGTGGGAAGCCTGGAAACACCGCTGGTGCCTTTAGAGACAAATTAACAGCTCCCAGTAAAGGTGGTTTTAAAATATTTAACAATTTTCATTTCCTTGAAGTCTGGGATATTATTAGAATCTACGAAAGAATTCACACAGCGTAAAAACCATGAGAGAATCTTACCTGTCTGCCTACTGAATTTCTGCAGACTACATTTTCCATGGAGGTTAAATCTGGATCCCCGCTGAATATTTTAAAAACAATTTGACTGAAAGTTGTTGATGGCTAAGCCAGACAACTTTCAGTCAAATTGCTTTCAGAATATTCAACGGGATCCAGATTATATTGTCCATTGAAATTATTATCTGGTGGCTTGTAGCAATCAGTTAAGACTGACTTGAGTGATCTGATCTGTCACTCAAGTATCAGATGTTATAATCAAATATGTCACTATCAAATGCCAGTAACAGCTCTTAGTCAAATTAGTTTCAAAATATTCAATAGAATGTTTATAAAATTGTAAATTCATCAAATACATACAATTTATATACTTCATGACAGTCTATTAGATTTTCATCAAGGAGATAGATACCATTATGAGAGTGACGTCAGCTAATTAGTGATGTATTTGATGATGTCTTCATATACTTGAGTAACAGATCAGATCCATCCATTGATTATAGGAACAAGAGGCCCAATGGGCCTGTATCGCTCACCTGGAACATTGGCATTTCAACTAATCTTACTTAAGTTTTACATCCATCTGTGTCACTTCCAATGACTTTCAGTCAAATGGTTGTTTTCGAGATATTGACAACAATCTCTGGACTGGTTTTTTTGCATTAGTGATTTTAAACAATGTTTAAGCGAAAATAAATTATATAAGTGCTAACAACAGGTGGTTTCTTAACTGTCTCACTGCTGCAAGCTAGTGCAGCCAATAATTTCAATTTTCAAAAGTTCTTGACTTGTTGAATATTTTGAAAACAATTCGACTGAAAGTTGTTGGTGGCTTAGCCACCAACAACTTTCAGTCCAATTGTTTTCAAAATATTTATCAGGTTCAGAGATATAACCTTTGGAATATGTTGTCTGCAAAAACTCAGCAGTCAGACGGTTACTAGAGGTTTAAATACAATTGAAGAAAATGGTCTCTAAAGGCAGATAGGTGGTCTTTATAGCAGGTTATTCCCCACCTGCCACATAATCCATTTAACACATGCGTATCTGGCTGAATCACCAAGTTAGCAGCAGGGGTAGGGTGAGCTGGAGTCGATTTAGAACATAATTTGACTGAAAGTCATTGCTGCAGCAACAACTTTTATTGCTGCCTTAGGTAGCAACAACTTTCAATCAAATACATTTCAAAATATTTTTAAGAGCATAGATGTCAGAGCACATGATACATATCTTAAATATTTAGGCAAGGATGGAAAAGTTAATCTGTTAATTGGAGTTTAATCTACTTTGGCAATAAAATCTGACATGGTGATAAATCAGTGGATTTCCCCTATGAAAGTGAGACTGCAAATATTTAAGGGGTCATAACTCTGGCATTTGACGTCCTATAAGTTTCATTTTCACTACACAGATATTAGATGCCGGCATTAACATCGTGACCAAGTTTGGTGTCAATCCGTCAGGAAATAACAAAATGAGCCGCCATTGTTGATGACAGACAGACAGATAGATGGACGGACAGTCGGACATACAGAAGACGGACGGGGTCATCGCTATGCGACAGCTGAGTGATAAGTAAGCTGAGTTAAGAAAACCAATTTCGGCTTCAAAATCCATCAAATAAAAAAATTGAATATGGCAGCCAAACACGCTAAAATTTGATTGGTCCACAGCGGGTATGTTTTTTACCTATCAAATTCCCATGAACAAACTTTAATGGCCCTTAGTCCATAATCATATCCCCAAAATTTCAGCCCGATCCATTCAGCGATTCTGCAGAAGTTGAGTTCACGAAAACTAGATCATCCAAGATGGCTGCCGAACCATTTGGCCAATCAAGTTCCTTCGAACAAACTTGGTTCAGCTCTTGCCCAATATGATATTTCATGAGTTTTGAATCGATCCACCAAGCGGTTTCAGAGAAGGTTTTTAGAGGTTTCTAAAAATCGGCCAAAATCCAAGCTAGCTGCTGCCCAAATTGGCCAATCCGCTTCGTTTGAACAAACTTGGATCCCTATGCCTGCCCTAAGGATACTTCCTGCCAAATATAATTGAATTCGGCCCAGTAGTTCTTGAGAAGTCATTTAAAGAAAAAAGTTGATGGACGGACGGATGGACGGATGCCGGACAGACGATGGATGGTCGCCATGGCATAAGCTCACTTGGCCATTCTGGCTAGGTGAGCTAATAATGGTAGCTTAAAGTTCCTGTGTCCCATTAAATATAGATACCTATGCAAGAGATATGCGATGGACTCAGATGCCTGCTGATTTCTGTTAAATTTACCCAGCATGCTATGCTACACAGTATGCAACACTACCCAGCATCCAATTCTCTGATTCAATAATCGTTGTAACTATTGGACGCCATATATTCGTTTAGTCTATTGTCTGTATAGGCCAGGATTTCTCAAACAAAACCAACCCTCCTGCACGTGCAAATAGTCATTTATCCTCCAGCTCTGGAAGCATAAGCGTAAACTTCCGGATCAAAAGGGTTAATAAATGGTCTTCTTTAACAATTATCCATCACATTTAACTGTCTGCCAGCTGAATTTCTGCAGAATACATTTTCGATGGGGGTTCAACTCTGGACCAGCTGCATATTTTGAAAACAATTCGACTGAAAATTGTTGGTGGCTGTCACCAACAACTTCAGTCAAATTGTTTTCAAAATATTCAGCAGGTCCAGAGTTATTGCCCATTGAGATTATTGCCTGGTTGATTGCAGCAGTCCGACAGCTACATGAATTGGTCAACCTACATTGATCTGACCATCTGGTCAGCAGACCATCAGCTAGTCTGCTGAATAAGAACCTCAATCCAGCTGACATCCATTCTCGACATTCATTCATATTTTCATACACATTTAGATTACTAATATAGGTGCTGATTTACAGAGGTTTCCATCCATCCATTCATCCATCCATGCACGCACGTGTATACATGCACGTGCATACACAGATACACGCACGCACACACACACACACACACACTTGCATGCTCTCCCTCACACACATACATATGTGTGCGCGCACACGCACGCACTGATTCATCCATCCATCCATCCATCCACCGGCCCATCCTGAATCCATCAATTGATTCATCCACCCATTCATCCGTTGATTCACTCATCCATCCATCAATCCATGCATCCACCCACCCACCAACCCATCCTACCAACCACACATCCATCCATCCCCAATACATCCATCCATCCACCTACCAACCCACCCATGCTATCCATCGCCCACCCAACACATACACCTATCTACCCATCCACAACTCATTCAAACACCCACCCCATCCATCCATCTAGTGGATCCATTCATTCATTCATCGGCCATGCACCCATCACCATTCCATTGATCCTTCCATCTATCATTCATTCATTCATTCATTCATTCATTCATTCATTAATCCATTCATCCCTCCATCTATCCATCAGTTGGCATCCACCCATCTATCCAAGCATGCATCACCCAGCCGTACACCCTCCATCCATCTATCCATATTGGTAAATTGAATTGCAATTCTTATGTCAGCCTTCTTTTATCACCCAAGTGATAAATTCCATATCCATACAGATCAAGGGAGATAATTATGAAGGCCTACATTTCTGTGAAATGGGTGTGGTCAGTCTGTTTGTTACATGCTCAGCCAGTGTCCGCGATACATGGCCACAATGACTTTGGTAGATTGCGATATTTTCAGTGCAATGTCAAAATAACAACATTAGGCATATAATTATTAACGCGCTACAAATATTGCTGATCGTAGTCCGAGTTCTCTGACTCCGCCTTACATGCAGTTTCCGGCATAGGGCGAACTTAGAGCACTCGGCCTATGGTGATTTTATTTAACTATTTACTCTTTTCACCATTTAGCATGCAAATATAGACACAGTTAAATGGCACTAACCTGACATGATGAAATTGCTACAAAAACTGGCCGGATTTCCTTCCTAAAGTATCAGAAAACACTCTTCACCGATAACTGTAGCTGAAGATCGGCACCACCGGATCTGATGATGAATATCTCTCACACACGTCTGCAAGAGAATATTATATACGGATTGATGTCATAACATTCTAATTTATATTATACTATGTATTATTCATTGGTTAGTAGTGTGTGTAATTGCCGATGACACTAATTGGCTTAGTAGTTAATTAGCACGGCCCTCAACCTGTATTGAATTTAGCCAAATGCTCTACTATATTACCTGATAGGAAATAGGAAATATTTCCACATAAAATCTTAGCTATTTAAAACTTCCGATCTGGGAGAGTTCATTACATCCAGAGACAGGGCCAGACGCTCTGAGCTACGCGCGTGTCTACTTTCGCTTTCTACAGATGGTACGCGGACTAACCTGTCTACAGCGGACGCTCTATATCGCGGAGTTGGTCAGGGCCTGGCGTATCATGCAGAGGGGGTGTTGTGCGCAAGGGTGTGCACACTCACACACCTCCCCCCCCCCCTCACCGCCTGCCCTCCCAACATATTTCAACTGTAGCGCTAGTGTTGTTGTTGTTGTTGTTGCTGCTGTTGTTGTTGTTGTTGTTGTTGAGAGCGCCCACAGCAGTGGTATTGTTAGTGGCACCATAGTCGCTACGCGTCTGTATTTCCGTACGTCCTTAGTTAGTCTCTAGTTATTTTCTGACTACTTGGACTGAAATATGTTACTCATATTGTCTTAGTCAAACTGAACTGAAAGTTGTTGCCAGTAGCGCTGGAATAAAATTTTATTTGGAGAAGGCGCATTGGGGTGGGTCCGGGACTGTCGGAATGCCCTCCTCCCCCCCCCCCCCCTCGCGAATCTGAATGCTCTCCGATGGCTTCACCTGCATTTCTGTAGATAAGTATTCATGGACCAAATCACATGCCGATGTCATTTTGTGGACCAAAAGAAGACTATTTTTGAGGATTTACAGCTGTAATAACTGACACTGTTATCGAGAGACTAATATTTAGGTGTGGGTGGTGTGGTTATGAGCATAGGCATCCCCTTCATGGTCATGCTTGAGGTGGGAGGCGTGTCCCCCACCTCTGCCCCCCCCACTCCTCCCTGCTTCCAGCGCCTATGGTTGTTGCTGCCATATATTGGAAGTAAAAAAAAAAAGAGTTAATAACGACGTAGTCAGTTAAAATAAACCTGGTTGAGTGGTTTTTAGCCTGACGATTGGTTTCACATGTGAGACCAAAAGTCTGAATGATCTGGACTCGTTTCGCTGTCCTTTATATACCCTCCTATGGGTGAACCTGTGGATTGAGTGGATCTTGACCAAATATGGGCAGATGGGATCGAGTTTGGCGGTTCCCATTTTCGAAATTTTTACAGGTATGGTAAAAAATATTTTGTTACAAATTTTTGCCGGTTTGGTTTTTTGGCGGTATGTACGAAATTTTTACCGGTATATTAAGATTTTTTTGGCGGTTTGTATGAAAATTTTGGCAGAGCCGGTAGTTTTGTTACCGGTTGGGATCAGTATTACCGGTTGTGGTAAATTATTGCCGGTTTGTGGGATTTTTTGCCAAGATTTTTTTGTGTGATACAGAAATTTTGTTCTGGTGACCAAATTTGTTACCGGTTGTTGAGCCTTACTTCCGCTTGTTATTGGTAAGCGAAGAAGTTTTTAGCAACCATGATTATTGCGACGTAATTGATGTTCGTTTTTCGGACTGAATGGTTGTGGGGTGGTCAAGATAGACTTGTGCGTGGGTGGTGATTAGTGGTCCCACCCTATTGGTGCTGTCTATGGTGGGTAATGATCATTGTGTTGTCATCACTTTGCTTGATTCAGACTTTATGGCGTTTCGTTCCTTATGCGGAACTCATCAGGGGCCAAGTGACAGAAGCGAGCGTAAGGCTACGACCGGCTTATCTCGGGCGCAAATTCCAGTCGCGCACAAACGCAGAGTGCTGAAAACGATCGGAGAATCAATTTCGTCGCACGAACGGCCGATACGTTGAGGCGCGTTAACAGCAGGCGTGTCAGTGGCGTAGTACATTATTATTCAATAGCAGTCGAACTATGGGCGGTTTAGTACATTGGTTTGACGACCTACAATATCGTCGAGCTATAAGAAGGGAAAGACTGCTTCGTGATCGAATCAATCCTTTGGACATTTATGATGATGTTGAGCTCTATGATCGGTTTCGTTTTCCAAGACATAGGCTGCTGGCCTTAATTGATGATTTGAGAGGTGATTTGGAAAGGCCGACGCGCAGACAGATGGCAGTTTCTGTAGAGATACAGACTCTCGTCACCCTACGATTCCTAGCAAGCGGATGTTTTCAGAATGCAGTTGGTGATATGGCGCAATTTAACCGAACAACTGCTTGTAAGATTATCCGTAGAGTTGTGTTAGCCCTTAAGAGACGGTTGCGGCAGTATGTTCGGTTTCCGACGGAACAGCAAAAGTTGGACCTTATCAAACAAGGATTTCACGCAATGGCAGGATTCCCAAATGTGATCGCATGTGTTGATGGCACTCACATTCCAATTCACGCTCCAACGGCAAATGAATGGCAGTATGTCAACAGAAAGGGTACACATTCTATCAATGTTCAACTCATGTGTGATCATGAACTCAAAATAGTTAATTGTGTCGTCCGTTGGCCTGGATCAACACATGACTCACGAATACTGAATGAGAGTGAGATATACAGACATTTACAGCAGCTTCCCCATATTGGCTATGTACTGGGAGACAGTGGCTATGGATTAATGCAGTGGCTGATGGTACCAGTTATAAATCCTGTTCTCGAGGCAGAGAATAGCTACAACAAAGCCCATATGTCAACCAGAAATGCAATCGAGGGATGCAATGGAATGCTTAAGCGGAGATTTGCATGTCTTAATAAAATAAGGATGAAGCCAGAACGGGCGTGTGACGTAATCCAAGCTACGATTGTATTGTACAACATGTGCATTAATGCGGTTGGGATACAGCCAGAGGAAAACATAGTTGATCAGGATGAAACTGTGAATGACGTTAATCAGCAAATTGATGTTCCAGGACGCGTGGCACGACGACAACTAATTGAAACTGTATTTAGCTAAGACACATTATGTAATAATTATCACCACGTTGTGAAACGTCGGGGATATTGTAATCACCTTCACCCGTCTGTCCTGCACAGTAACCCATCTAAACTATTTCGTTTTAGCGTGGTTCGAACCCACAGACGGCGAGGGCGCCTATCACGAAAGTCGTTAGACTTATCACACGACCAACTCAAGTTGCTCGAGTGATACGTCTATCGACGTTCGTGCTAGGCGCACTCGTCGTCTGTGGGTTCGAACCACGCTAAAAAACCTTAAATTTGTCTTTAACTATTTCGGGGAATTCAACCAAATTTGGTCAGTAGATTAGTCAATTGATAGACGTCCTTTAGCTTTGAGTCCGCCCGACCACTCACTGGGATTGAGGTAATTGGTCAAGAGGTGATATAGACGTGAAGGGTGTTTGGTTGACGTGGGTTGCAAGTCATCAATATACGTGCATTATATGATGATATGCCATTTGCTTTTACGTAAGGAGCATTTTCATAAAAACATCACGCAAATTCAATATTCTTTATTGTATTATCATTACATTTCTATAAATAATTTATTCAGTTGAGCAATTTTATTCGGGAAAATAAAACAATTTATATGTTATTCTATTGTCCTATATGGCGGACACCGAGATTACTTTAACCCTTCGCGTGACAACCTCGCATTGAAGGGCTATTTCCACCAATTGACCCTTTAATGATAAAGTCATTTAATTTGATATAGGCCTAGTATTTCGTGCTAATTTAAAACAACAATGTCAACAAATTAAACATTTTTTATCCATATTTGAAAATTTAGCACTGGAGTGACTGGCCGGCTAACTCAAATTTTCTAATATTGATAAAAAATGTTTTCATTCTTGCCATTTTTATTTTAAATTCCACAAATACATTTTCAAAACTAGTCGTCGATTGCCTGTCAATGGAAATGGGTATGGTTAAAGTTAGGTTGACAGATGAGGGGTTAAAATTTGTCCATGACCTTACACAGTTCTCGAGTCAGTCGTTTCGACAGTAAACGGTTTACATTACAAAGTTCATCCTAAAAGTGCTAATACTGTTGTGTATAAGTCAGTTGATCTGCATCATCACTCCCAAGTTGCTGCTGCTGTTGCTGTGACTGCTGCTGCAAAACGTGTTGTTGTTGTTGTTGTTGTTGTTGTTGATGTTGTTGTTGTTGTTGTTGTTGCTGCTGTTGTTGTTGCTGCTGCTGCAGTTGCTGAAGCTGTTGTTGAAATTGCTGTTGCTGTTGGAGAAGCTGAATCTCGATGTCAAATTTCGTGATCTCCTTGGATAATTTCGTTTTTTCTAATTCAATCTTCTCGGTTTCTAGACGAGCTTTTTTAATTTCAATGTGAAGAAGCTCGCGATGTAACTCTTCACGAGTTGGCTCTGTTACTGTTCTCTTTTTTGATGATGCTAACGGGGCTGACTGTGACCGACTTACTGGAGTAGGGCCTGGGCCTGAGGAATAGAAATATAACACAAAAATGTATGATATAGCCTAAATGCAGGTTTGTGTGTGCATGTGTGCGTGGAACGCAAAGAGTACAATCTATTTCTGTTTTAGGATTATATATTCGATACTGCTGCTACTATTACATCTGTAAGCCTATGAGTGGTGAAAGCATCCGACTGTGACGGATAAAAATAAGCACCATTTTGCCTAATCACCATAGACTAAAGGGTTATTCCAACCGGTTGTTTTCCCATTTGTCCGTTCTTCTCATTGTCTAGATTTGTACTAAGAATCATTTCTGAAATGTGATAAAATGTGTTATATATAAGTTATCCGTATGTTTACAAACTACAAATCCGCAAGACTGTAGTCGTTATTATATGATCAAGGATTTGAAGGACAACAAATTGTGATGGAGGTGGTAGAAAGTCGACGGTGTACTCGTGATTGAAATACAGACACATTTCACGTGTAACTTACATTGTATGTTGGGATGGTCAGGGGACGGGTTCGTCCCCTCAATCAATTTTTCCTCTTCCCCATCAACACTAGTGGCAGCAACCGTGGATGCGGATGTTGATGCCTCTGCTGAGAGATCTACGTCTGTGCCAACATCGACTACTCCAGACTCCCCTCCGGAAACGATGCCATCTAGGGTTGGAGAGCACTCACCAATTATATCCAGGACAAGATCCGTGTAGGCGCCTTCTGGTGGTTTGGGCCCACCTCCGGTCTTAGGACATTTAGGATTCGAGTAATCTTTCTTGGCACGGGTTAGCAGATCTTTTTATTTATGCTTTAACTCATCCACCGTCCGCTGCTGCGACCCAATGGCATTTATAGACAAGCATATTTCCTCCCATTTCTCCTTCTTTCGCCTTGCGGTCACCGAACTGCTGAATTTGGAATTTAGCAGCTCGCAATTCTCCTTATAGGACGATAACAGTTTTAATATTTCACCGTGTTGAAAATTTCTCTTTCGCGACATGCTTGTTGTAGGCCTATATCTTGGCTATAACACGCGAGCTATGAGGTGAATTCCATGGAAAACGAGACTAGGCCAACGACCGTTTCTCTGACCGAGTCACCAACGTCCGTGCAACTAAGCCCGTGGCGAGGCCTAGTTTTACGCGGAGTTCCAAACACGGGCGTCAAACAGACGTAGCTACACATGGAATAATGCTGATCTAGACTCGATTTCACGGACATTGACAGCACATTTCACAGGTCATAGTATACGGAAAATATATCTCGACATAGAAAATGTGAGCGAGGTTCAGCTGGCAATGTAGATTAATGCACTACGACTGCTGTTCAAGCTGCGTAGCTTTTTGGTCGTTCGCGCGGCAATTTTTAATCTACGTCTGTTTGGATCACTTGCCTTTACTGCGCTCATGGAATTCACGCCCGAGATAGCCAGGCTGACAATTCGAGTACAATTACGCCTGACGACGAGCTTAGTTGCGCGGACCTTCGTCAACTACGCCCGGCGTCTGTACGCTCGCTTCTGTCACTTGGCCCCTGAGGCGCAGTTTATAGAATGCTGTCTCATTTAAAAAAATTGTATAATGATGTATATATCAATTGAGTAAATAAAGTGAACATAAAACACAAAGAGCATGGTAAGTATACGTTTTGTTGGGATTTTTTACTCTCCAAACATATCTTTGTGAAATGAAATGAGCATATGAGAAGCATGATAGTACATATGGAGTGAGTCTGGTTCATCACCATGTTGATACCGATGGCTGAAAACGTGGATGAAAATGTGGAAAACGAGAATGAAGAAAAATTAGTTTGAAGGAAAGTTTTTTCACGGTGTGGAAAACAGGGCAGAATCACTGTTCCGTGGAGCTTGGAAAGGTTTGTGAAGGTTTGTCTGTCGGTCTCCACTACTCGGTGTGGAGACACGGCAGAGCTTGGATAGAATGCCATCCATGATTCCGTGATCCTTTTCAGTACACAGTTCATTGATGTTAATAGATGTATTAATTGATTCCTTTCCCTGGACCCACACGCCCACCACAGGCAAACTGGCCCAGTACGTCGTCATTACCCACCCATATATTGGAAGTCTTTCACGTAAGCCAGGGAAACAATACCGTAAGCTATTGCTGCTCTGGGCAGTTATGCAGCAATAGTTTGCAGAGTAATGAAGGCAGCAACAGCCTTGAGGCCCAGTTATCTGTGACTGTTGAACATTAATTGTTCTCAGATTTTTAATTATAATTAATTGGATAATTAATTGGATACAAATTGAATAATTTAGCAAGAGCCGGGCTTGTTCAAAGGCTGGTGGGGCTGGAGCCCCGGTCCTCAGACTGTACGAGGGTCCCCCAAAAGTTGCAATAACAATTTTTTCGACCATTTTAATTGTTTTATGATAACTATATGTAACTTTAAAGGAAAGTTGTAGTAGTAGTAGTAGTAGTAGTAGTAGTAGTAGTAGTAGTAGTAGTAGTAGTAGTAGTAGTAGTAGTAGTAGAAGATAATAATATAATATACCAATGGCCAATGTACTCATCCCCTCATTGTGTTGTGTTGTAACTTTATTCATTGATCATTGATAGCTAAGGCGTTAATTACTTAGCCTACACAATACATCTCTAATGCCTTCGCCTCATTGAAAAACTGTCATCTAACTCAGGATACGGTGTGTTTGATAGTCAAAACAAACAACCATCTCATCATAGTCGTCTGAATCGTCTGTCAACAAACAAGCGGGATTTTATTTTTGGCAAGTTGGTTAAAAATATTTACGTCTTTATTTTCACAGCATTAAGACTGTCTAACCCATATGACCTTATAGGGTCTATGAATTGTTTAAGATTTAGTCTATATTTTGCTACATAGTGTTTGTTTGTTGTTGTTCTTGGGTTTTTTAATATGTTCGTTTCATAAAGTTCTGTACAACTGTACTGTGCTGATTAGCCGTAATGGCACAAAAAAGCAATAAAGTATATATATATATATATATATATATATATATATATATATATATATATATATATATATATATATATATATATATATATATATATATATATATATATATACATATATATATATATATATATATAATAGGCCATGTTTGTAAAATTTAACCAGATCAAGCAGCGGTGTAGCGTGGGTTTGGCCAGGGGACGATTGGAATTATATGCACCAGCCGGAAATTTGAGAGGAGTTGTAAACATTTTTTTTGCGTGCCCGCTCATGATGTCTAGAATGGTCTATAGGCGCAGCCATTTTGCGCAGTGGATTGTGATCCTGTTGACTATCTCGATCGGGCTCACGTTAACTTAGATGTCGTCAGAACGTGAACGCCATGTCTCGCGAGATCTCTATGAATACGAGATCGAGAAAATAATTCTCAGCACGCTTCTATTTTGTTTGTTGCTGTCTAGAATTGCCTATAGGCGTGGCCATTTCGCGCAGGGGATTGTGGGGCTGTGTCTCGCGAGATCTCCATCGATACGAGAGCTAGAGAATAATTCTCGGCGCGAAGATATGACTCTATTTTTAGATTTCTGGATATCTCATAATTATTATCTTCATGCACGTGATTCATGGCGAGTTCTCTTGTTTGCTCTGGTCTGACTGTAATAGAGTTTGCGCTGCGATGACCGCTTAATTATTTTAATAAACAGCCAACGGAACTCCAAATAACTACTCTAAATAAGTACTCTTCTTTTGCTGGAGGACTGTCTCTTATATGTCCACTTCAGATTCAGATTCAGATTCATTTATTTAGATATAAAATGTACAATTTGTAAATACACAACAGGTGGTCCACCAACGGCAGAGCCTATATAGACGGTGGACCCCTACATAGAACAATATATATATATATATATATATATATATATATATATATATATATATATATATATATATATATATATATATATATATATAATATATATATATATATATATATATATATATATATATATATATATATATATATATATATATATATATATATATATATATATATATATATATATATATATATATATATATATTATACATGAAAGACTGACACTATAAAATATATGACACAATTAGTTCAGGTTTAACTTAGTCCTAAAAGACGAACAAGAGACATGGGACAGAAAGACAACATATTTACAGGTACATAGATGTGCTTATCTTGCTAATTAAAATGATTATTATTATTATTATTATTATTATTATTATTATTATTATTATTTGTTTTGGTGACTGGGTGCAAGTATGATAATGCCATCATATGGTGGTGTGGGTTTTTTGTAGATTTTTCGGGAGGTTTTTTTTTTATTGGTTGTTTTGTTTTGGTTTTTTGTTGTTTTTTAAGCGTCTAGTATGTGCTTATAATCTTATTTTTGATCTTCTGTTTAAATGACTGTAGATTAATAATGTCTGTGCGTGTCTTTGTATCTGTGTTATTCCATAATTGTATTGCTTTATATGAGGGGTTTTGTTGAGCTGCTTTTGTTTGCTGGTGTGTCTTGTGTGCAGGTTATTCCGTGTTCTTGTGTTGTGAGAGTGTATTTGTGTATTGACCGTAAAGATACTGGTTAAAGAAGAGGGTAAGTTGCCATTGTGGAAGTCTCTTAAAATTGTGTATAATTGGAGCCTTCCAATGTCCTCCAGTTTTAGAATTTTTTCTACTTTAAAGATATCCTGGCCACCTGCTGTTTGTGCAAATAATTTAATAGATTGCTTTTGTAGTGATTTTAGTTTAGCTTCAGATGTGTTAGTCCAGATAGCATTACAGTAAGTGATATCAGGAAGTATCATTGTGCAGTACAGACTTTTAATAATATTCGGTGTTAGATAGGGTTTTAGTCGGTGTATGATGCTTATGCTCTTTGCTACCTTGGATGTTACGACTTCAATATGCTTCTCCCATGTCAGATTCTTATCCAAATAGGCTCCTAAAAACTTGGCACATTGGGCTTCATGTATTACCTGGTTGTCGGTGTAAAGTTTTGGGAGAGATGTTTCCTTTAATTTATTAGATTTTGTAAATAATATATAGTTGGTTTTACTTACATTTAAGGACAGTTTGTTAACTTTAAACCAATCTATTAACTTTGCCATTTCATTATTAACATGTTTGTAAGGAATTTCTATGTCCTTATGGCTGCAGAAAGCATTAGTATCATCTGCAAAGCGGATTAAAGAGAGATGGTTACAGACTTTGGGTATGCCATTCATATACAAGAGAAACAGCAAGGGGCCCAAGGACTGAGCATTGGGGTACACCACAGATTACCTCTTTATATTCTGAAATGACTCCATTGAATTGCACACATTGTTTTCTGTTTGACAGGTAGCTTTGTATCTAATTCAATGCAGTGCCCAGTATTCCATAGTATGCAAGCTTTTGTAATGGAATCGAATGGTCAATTGTATCGAAGGCTTTGGAAAGGTCCAGGAATACACCCAAAATATGTTCATTATTCTCAAGGGAAATAGATAGTTTTTCAATCATATCCACAATGGCAAGGATAGTAGAGTGTTTTTCTCTGAAACCATACTGAGATGGACATAAGATGGAGTTTTTGCTTAGGTAATTGGTAATTCTACTAAAATACAGCTTTTCCAGGAGTTTAGAGAAGAGTGGAAGTACCGAGACTGGCCTATAGTTAGTAAAGTCAGATGCATCTTTGGCTTTGTATAGCGGTGTAACACGTGCAACCTTTAGTCTTGTTTGAAATATACCCTGTGTCAGTGATAGATTACAAATATGATCCAGTGGAGTTAGTATTTCTGCCACACAGTGTTTGAATATTTTCCATTTAAAATTATCAATGCCAGCACTTTTAGTTGTGTTAATTTGCATTAGTATTTTGTAAATTTCTTCGCTATCAGTAGGATTTAAGAAAATGTAGTGTTGATAGCTACCTGTCAGATAGTCCTGTACATGTATGTTCGAGCTAGGTTGAATTTTTTTTGATAAGCTGGGACTATGTTAGTAAAGTACCCATTAAATTTGTCTGCTATTTCTTTTTTGTCATTTATGACTGTATTATTGTAAATAAACCGCGATGTTTCGGAATTAGTTTTTTTCTTGTTCAGTAATGATTTAATCAGTTTCCAGGTTACTTTTATATTATTTCTTTGTTCATCAAATTTATTATGAAAATAATTTATTTTTGCTGTTCTGATTATTTGATTAAGCCTGTTTCTATATTTTTTGAATTGTGAATCATTATATTTTGTCGGATATTTGATGAAATTCATATATAACTTGTTTTTCTTGTGACAGGCAGCTATCAATCCTCTTGTTATCCAGGGTTTAGTCGGATTTTGTTTAAACTTGTTAATGTTTCTAAGTGGAAAGGCAGATTCGTAGATCTTAGAGTATATAGTATAGAAGGTGTTGTAGGCATCTTCACATGACTGTGACTGAGTTACCTGATTCCAATTTACGCCAGCCATGTTATTTTTAAACAATTCTATATTTTCCTTTTTGAAGTCCCTACAGGTTACTTCTTCTTTTTCAAATCGCTTTCCTCTATGGTTTTGTTTTTCTATATAGAAGATAGGTAAAGATCCGAAATTTCTATGACAAAAATACCTGATTCGTTTTTGGCGCTTAGAGTGTTATTGAGAGGATATTATCAATACCCGTAGCTGAGAATTCAGTAATTCTTGTTGGTTTTGTTATCAATGGATAAAAGCCGGATGTTTTTAATAAATTTAGTATGTCTTGGGTGTAGAAAATGTGCTGTTCTAGTAGATCAACATTAAAGTCACCTAATATATAGGCAGATTTCTTTTCATTTTGTACAGTATTTAGAATTTTTTCGAATGATTTGATAAATTTATCATTGTCACTACCAGGAGGTCTGCATGTAATACCGATAAGTTTATTTTTTTTTTTGTCCATTGGAATATGCTCTTCAGTCATGGATAGATCATCTCTCAAATTACACTGTAGATTGTCCTTTATATAAATGCCTACACCACCACCCTTTTTTGTGGGCCTGTGTTCCTCAGTAAATTTATAATTTTGCATGTTAATTAAGTCCAGTGGTGAGTCGGGATTTAGCCAGGTCTCGGTAATTCCTATGAAGCTAAATTCATGAGAACTAAGATCTATAAAACTATTAAATTCATCAAAGTTTTTTAGGAGAGATCTAATGTTAATATGGATTGTTGAGAAAGAAATTGTGTCTGTGCTCTTGAGAATATTATCATTAAATACTTTCTGAAGCATATAATCACAAAGTGGAAAATTCTGACCTTCGTCATCAGTATCGGTTTCAGAGAAATTTGTGCATTGATCAGATGTGTTTAATTTGAATGGGTTTACAAGTATGTTTGTATTTATATATGTGCTGTAGTCATATTTGGCAACTAGAATAGTAAGCATGAATTCGGTATCATTTTCAAAATGATTGAAAGGGAAGATAGTTTGATTACATTGGAAACACCACCATGTCTCATCAGAATTTTCTAGTTTTTCATAATCTGAAATACCTTGAGAGCATCTTAGATGCACCCAGTCACCACAATAATCACATAGAATTGCACGTTGATTAGACTTAACAGATTTGTTGCAAGATAAGCACGGGAACCGGATAGGCATGGACAGCAAGAGTGGGATGGCTGTAGCCTATTGCCAGCTACTGTGATGGAAAGACAGTGTGATTTCGATGGAACGGAAGCGTTATAGTAATAGTTATCTCGTACCATGCTGCTGACCATTCCCTGATCTCCACTATCACTGATACTACTCTACCAGTGGGGGCAACAGAATGTCAGCAGGAATCAGAGACTGGATTGCACACGAGGACTGGCTGCATCTGCAATACCGGCATACAAGTGTGGGGTAAGGGAACATGTGAAATACGAAAGTACATGTATACGGAGCTACACATATATAGACTATGAGTACTCACATTAGTAGCATAGTAGTACATGTAATTTTGTTCCTCATTATGTTGCAGTTTTACATGTATTTACACTAAATACTGTGCTTTATTGCATCATCTAAAAGTAAATACATACAGGTTTTTCAATTACAGGTATTGTCATGAATCATGATGTCATAGATGTGGAACAATATCAAGCAGGCAATTATAAGGTCATAATATAGGACAAGGAGCTACTAGTTTATACTGTAAATGAGGCTGACAGATACCAGTACATGTAGGACAGCAAATATTCTATTGAATATCCTGAAGCTAATTTGATCGGGCGCCCAATAGGCAGATACTGCTGGAAATAGTTTTTTCTATCGACTCAAAATAATATTTGAGACTAGAGCATGTATTAATAATAATAATAATAATAATAATAATAATAATAATAATAATAATAATAATAATAATAATAAATAGGTGAGTAAAGCAAGCAACTTAAGCAACATACTAAAATCAGAGTTATGTCACCCAGAAAGAAAAATTTAATATTTAAAGCAAATTAAAACAGGCATTACAGATAAGTGAATATTTTGTGCATGAGCTGTTGCATTGTATATTATGAGACCAGTCACGCATGGATCTGTTGCTGCCAATGACAGCAGCATGTCTTGCATAGTACGCCTAGTCTCCCAATATAGAACATCTTACCTTTATGAGTAGATGTTGGAATTAAGATAGGGTTTCCAGTGTTCATGGTAATATGACTGGATACAGTATGACTGTATAAGCAATAGTGTTTTCCTATGACATGTATGAATGAGATGTTGGATAGAATTAAATACATGTAACATACATACATATATACATACATGCATTTAACAGAATAAATGTGGAACAATATCATGCAGGCAATATCAGGATAAACATATAGGAACAGGAGCAACTGGTTTATACAAGGCATGTAGCGATTAATCATTGAATTAGTGCCACATAGGACAGTAAGCAGTCTATCTACAAAATACAAGCAGTCATACAACATAGTAACAGGATTAAACGCAAAATAATATTTTAGAGACTGGAGCACAGACAACCAAAAATAGATAAATAAAGCAATAAACTTAATCCATTCACTGACAAATCCCTGAAAAAGTAACTTCTTACCGACGCATAGCATATTCTGTTGAATAATTTGAAATCAATATGACCGGAAGCTGTTGCTGCCTAAGGCAGCATCATCTTCCAGTCACATTACTTTGTGCTTCTCTTGAAATTGAGATATGGGTAATTCATCGATGAAAGGGTTTCTTCTTCTTTTCGTTCGCTGATCATACCGCCAGTCCTAAGTGACTATCGACATGATCATAAGCGTTAAGTGCGTGGATCCCTGGTTTATTAGAGTGCGCCGTGCGGCCTGGAACCTCCGTCTTCAGCACTCGAGGTTTCTGTCAGGGTTACCTCACCCTTACCTCCTTTAGTCGCCTCTTACGACACGCAGAGGATACGGAAGGTGTATTCTAAGCCTCACCTACAGGGCTAAAAGCAACATAAAGTTTTTAATCAGATGTAGGTCATCAAAAGAAAATAAATAAGTAAAGCAAATTAAAAAACAAGCATTACAAATATGTGAGCATAAAAGCCCTTGTTTCAACATGTTGATGGTCAGGCCAGCCAAGACCTGCCTCTGTAGTGGTCCTGAAGCATATCCACTTGCATACCAGGAGAAGACTCTGTATGAGGAGTTATCACTGGAATGCCCGGCCCAGTAACTGGGTCAGTCATTCCAGTGGTAAATTCTGATAACCAACTCTTCACTGGCAGATGGACATTCAGTAAGCAATATTTTGATTTTGTATTTTTTTTATCAGATCTGACCATTGAAGGGCTCAGCAGTATACACTTGATATGCTTAACAAATAGCAAAAAATAAAAAGAGAACATGCTGCTTAGCCGAGAAAAATAAAAAGTAAGCTTTCCAGCAGGTAAGCAATATCAGAAAATAGCAAATAATAAAAAGAGAACATGCTGCTTAGACGAGAAAAATAAGAAGTAGGCGTTACATCAGGTAAGCAATATCAGCAAGTAGCAAAAAATAAAAATACATAAATAAAAAGAAAAAGAACATGCTGCTTAGACGAGAGAAATACAAAGTAAGCATACAGCAGGTAAGCAGGTTTTTGGATTGTATTTTGGATAGGCAAATCACAACATTTAACATTTATTTTTTACACATCGTTACCCTGATATGATTCTGTCAGAAATTGGCTTTCCTTGAGATAGCTCTTTGTAATGGTCCTACGTCACCTAGGAAAAACAGAAGCAAAGAGTAGCAACATATGTATGTGTAAATATAAGTAATTAAGTATGTGATAGCTTGAGGTACATTGTAACTATTGAGACTAGTTAACATTGATCAATTAGTGGATTTTTATGATATCGTTGGGCGCCTGGATGAAGATTTTCCTTCCAGACTTCAATAGACATGTGATACGGCCATCAGTTGTCCATGCATTTTCTAATGAATCATGCGTCTGTGTGTCCTTTAATATCTGGAAGCGTGTGGGGGTTAGACCTTCTGTGATTGTGATGCCTGTTCTTTTCAGAAACTTCTTTCTACTGAAGATTTCATGTCTCTTATTGTATGATATGAGGCGAAAAATGATCGGACGATTGCGCTGCTGGGTATCTATGATATGAGGAACCGCCTTCTTACCCAGCCTATGACTTCTAGATAAGTCTGATATTGATAATCTCACACCATGCGGACCTAGCTTTTCATTCACTGTATTTATTACCAATTCATCGGTCGATTCATTTGCATGCTCTGGGACTCCGTGCAGTAAGAGACATGTCCTCCTAGTGTATTGCTGTTGCATTTCTAACTCTAGAGAGAGCTGTTCATTAGCTGATTTTAGGCCTTTTATTTCATCACTGAGTTTAGTTAGTTTATCCTCTACGCCTTGTATGTCCATTGTGAGACCATTATACACTTCTTCTTTAATATTCTCAATGACCCCCTCAGACTTTAGAATGGATACTAGTAATTCAGGTGGCTTAGCTATTCTTTCTGCCAGGCTATTTGCTATTGTGTCTATAAGACTGGACATAGTCTTTGTCGTTGAATAGGGTGTCAAAAAGTTTGTCTTTGATAACAGTTATAGATTCGAATTCAGGCTCGCTTACCGACTCCTTGGCGGCACCTTTCTTTTCACTGCGAGCGGTTGGCATATTGATTGACACCAGTTTAGCACTCTATCAAACTGACCACAAATGGCTTCTTGCGGTGATCGTGAGAAATGTTCATTTGCATTAGCTACTCGCCGGAGAACTTGTTTTGAAAGTTTACCACTGGAATGACTGGTTGGATAACCGATCCTATAATTCCAGTAGTAAATTGCAAAAGAAAAACCACAATGGTATCTTGGACGACAATTAGACATAGGACATTTTCTATGTTAATGGATTTTTCTGATCTGTTTCTGCAGTATATGACGTCATAATTATTTACGTCTGATGTAGCTGGACGTCACAATCAAAATGTGTAATGAATGACGTATCTACCTCCACCAGAAACATTGAATAGCCAGTCAAGTATGCGAATTGCACGTCTTTACTATTTAATCAACATGCTGTTGAATATTTTGAAACTAATTTGACTAGATGCTGTGCGAATTGTATGTCTTTGCTATTTATTCAACAGTCATTTTCTATGGTAATGGCTGGGTTCGATCTGTAACTGAAAGATATGACATCATAATCAATTACTTCATATACAGGCTGACGTCACAATCCAAAATGTGTAAATGAATGGTGTATCGAGCGCAGTCATGCACATTGAATAGTTCGGCATGTGTACGAATTGTATGTCTTTATTGTTTAATCAACACCGTGTTGAATATTTTGAAACTAATTTGACCTGGCGTTGTTGCGGCCAGAGGCAGCAAACCTTTAAAAGCACCCAGTCAAATTAGTTTCAAAATAGTCATCAGCTTACCTGTATAGTTACCTTGAAATTGGAAGTCTGGGAATTCATTATTTCAGCGTATATATCTACATCGATTCCAACACGCAAAAAGGGGTGAAGCTTAGCTAGAAATAGGCGTGGCATACCTAGAAATGGATCTCTCTATTGAAATTGTCATGAGCAAATTTAGCATTACATGGCTAATACCACTTGGTAATGCGTGGCCCACACGATATGGACCACTTGTATTAAGAGACCATCCATATTTATAGGTCACAAATTTTAACAAGGCCAATCACAGATTGTTGCCCTGAATACAATATACTCGTCCTCTGACGGAGGGAGGATAATTAATACCACTTGCTAATGGGCATTTTCATGTTGTCTATCCATAATATTACGTCATATGATGTCATAATCAACGACGTGACGTATAGGATGACGTCATGACCATGACGTCATGACTGACGCAGTTTAGTCCGTCTTTGCTATTTACAAAACATGCTGGTGAATATTTTGAAACTAATTATACTGGGCGATGTTACTGCCACAAGCAGCAACAGTACCCAGTCAAATTGGTTTCAAAATAGTCAACACCTTACCTGTATAGTTTTCTGGAAATTGATCGTCAAGAAGCTCAGAGATCCATCGATACCAACACGAGCGTGGTATTAATGTATTAATATACCATCCGGATTCAGTGACTGATTGAGTAACGTTAGGCCTATGGAAGTCATTTCAACCAACCGCCACCAAGATGTGACTTACTTGGGCACAATTGTGTGTTTTTCTAACAAAATCCTTTAGAATGTTTAACACCGAAATTTCAATATCTCAGATAAAGACAACTATACGAATGTCTTTTTAGTACTTCGACTGGTAGCCCACCCAACCCTACCCACCTACTTGTTGCTATCATAGACCTGTATTAAAAATTGCAACGACAACGACTGCCCATGTAAGCCTACCATCTTCTGTTAATGTATTTTAACCCCTTCATGATGAGGCCGCCAAAAACTGGCCTCTACAGTGATCTTGAGGATGTTAATTTGCAGGTCAAGAGAAGATCGTTTTTGAAAATTCACCACTGAAATGACTGGCTCGATAATTGAGCCAGTCTAGACTGCTACACAGACTCAGCTTCGGATACCAGACAGACCGGGACCCAGTCTATCTCTGTAGCAGACGGTAAAACGCAACACTGTGGATCGTGAAGTCGCTACGTCAATGGCCACTTAATAGGGCCAATGCAATTATGTAGCATTATTGATAGACTACCAATGTTCCAAATTTCCAGTCAAAACTGCTGTCAATAATATTGTAGCAGATTGTTGAATACAGAAATCAACCGAAGGTTTAGGCCTATGCATGTGCTAAGTTAAGAACGTCTACAGGAAATTCGGCCACAGAATTTCAACCATATAGTTAGATAGGTATATCAATACGCTAGTGAAGTAGTGGATTGAGGGTAAAAAATTTTTTACCATGAAGTAATTTCGTAGTGCACAATTTCATACCGAAAGTTTGCTAAATCTCCGGTGATTCACAGTTGTCAGTGCCCTATTGTCTGTAGTATGTTTAGCCCCATAATTTCACCTACATAGACTTGAGCCTTAATATACTAGGTATATTCCGAATCCAACAAATTCTAGATGAAATAATTTTATTCGGCAAAAATTGGCTTAAATGTTGGGGTTTTCGTGCTTTTCGGTGCCCTACTGTCTGTATGTAATATGGTTGGCTCCAGAATTTCGCTCACATAGACGTAGAGGGATTTGAATACGATAGCTATATTGGGAATTTAACAAAATTTGACCGTGAAGTAATTTCGTAGTATACGATTTCATCGCGTAAATTCGTTTCAATTTTGGCAGATCTGCGGGTTTTCAATGCCCTACTATTAGCTGTTTGCAATAGGTATCGCCACATAATTTCACCGATATGGTTAGATAGCGATATGAACACGCTAATGAATCTTGAGTTTTCTACCATGTAGTAATTTCGTAATATTCAATTTAGTAGCCACGGACAGTTGTCAAATGCCAACAATTCACTATATTCAGTTTCAGAATGTCTGTTCTCGATTTGTAATAATTTTTTTTATATATGGATGTAAATAACTCAATATGAGCTAGTGCTTTTGCACAACTCTACCATCAAGTAATCTCATCGTAGGTAGTTACATATTCGCTGTATGGCCCCCATTATAATATGGTTGGTTCACATTCACCACATTCAGATAGGTGTCGGTATGTCCTGGCATATCGCTCATAATGGGTTCGGCCCTAGAATGTCACCCATATGCTTTAGATAGGTATAAGCATACGCTTACGGAGTAGTGAGATTTAAAACTATCTACCATGAAATAATTTCGGCTCAAATTTAGGCCGATTCATGGTTTTCCTTGCACCCAGTCAAATTAGTTTCAAAATGGTCATCAGCTCACCTGTATATTACCTTGAAATTGGAAGTCTGGGAATTCATTATTCAGCGTATATATAGACATCGATTCCAACACGCAAAAAGGGGTGGAACTTAGCTAGAAATAGGCGTGGCATACCTAGAAATGGATCCCTCTATTGAAATTGGCATGAGCAAACTGAGCATTATAGGACTAATACCATGTTACAATATGGACCACTTGTATTAAGAGAGCACCCGTATTTATAGGTCACATATTTTAACAAGGCCAATCATAGATTGTAGACCCTTGCCATCCCGAACGCATATAGACCCGAATACAATACACTCATCCTCTGATGGCGCGAGGGTAATTAATACCACTTGCTAATGGGCCTTTTCAGGTTGTCTATCCATCATATTACGTCATATGACGTCGTAATTAATTAAGTGACACGTAGGATAACGTCATAATAATGACGTCATGACTGACTCGATTTAGTCCATCTTAAATGCTTAATAATCTGACATGTTGTACGAATTGTATGTTTTTGTTATTTAATAAAAATGCTGTTGAATAATTTGAAAGTAATTTGACTGGCCGCTGTTGCTGCCTATGGCCTATGGACCCAGTCAATTTAGTGTCAAAATATTCCACGGCTTACCTGTATAGTTTTCTTGAAATTTATCGTCTAGTAGTTCAGAAATCCATCGATCCCAACTCGAGAGTGGTATGGGTGGAGTTTAGCTAGAGATGGGCAGGGCATAGCTAAACTGGAAAGGTTCATTGTATTAATAAACCACCACAGCTTTCAGTGCCCTATTGTCTGTAGTATGTTCAGCCCCATAATTTACCACACATAGACTTGAGCTTTAATAAGCTAGTTATATTCCGAATCTAACAAATTCTAGATGAAGTAATTTTAATACGTAAAATTTAGCTTAAATGATGGTGTATTCGTGGTTTTCGGTGCCCTACTTTCCGTAATGCGGTCGGTTCCAGAACTTCGCTCACATAGACGTATAGGAGTTTGAAAATGCTACTTACATTGGGAATTTAAAAGAATTCGAACGTGACGTATTTTCGTAGTATGCGATTTCATCGCATAAATTTGTTCCAATGTTGGCAGATCTGTGGTTTTCAATACCCTACCATCTGCAATATGTGTGGCTACATAATTTCACCCATATGATTAGATAGGGATATGAATACGCTAATGAATCTTGAGATTTCTACCCCGTAGTAATTTCGTAATGTTCAACTTAGTAGCCACAGACAGTTGTCAAACGCCAACAATTTACTATATTCAGTATTAGAATCTCAGTTCTCGGTTTGTAATAATTTTTTTTACATATAGCTGTATATAACTGAATATGTACTACTGCTTTTGCACCATTCTACCATCAAATAATTTGGTAATATGTAGTTACATATTCGCCATATGGCCCCATTGTAATATGGTTGGTTCACATTCATCACATTCAGATAGGTGTCGATATGTCCTGACATATCGCTCATAATGGGTTCAGCCCAGAATATCACCCATATGTTTAGATAGGTATAGGCACAAGCTTACGACGTAGTGAGATTTAAAAATTTCATAACGTAAATAAGCTCAAACTCAGGATAATTCATGGTTTTCATTGCAATACGTTCACCCCCAGAATTTCACCCACAAATACTTATAGGAAATATGCTAGTTGTATTCCGACTTTAAAAAAGTTCTACCGGAACGTAATTTCATAGTACACAATTCCATACCAAAAATTGGCGCAAATTTGGTCAGATCAACGATTTTCTGTACCACACTGTTTGCAATAGGTTCGACCCCAGAAGTTCACCCATATGGTTAGATACGTATATGAATACGCTAATAAAGTATCAAAGGTTTAAAAAATGTTTACTATACAGTAGTTTCGTCATATGCAATTTAGTAGTGGCACACCATTATCAAATTCCAATAATGTACTATATTCGGTACCAGAATATCTCTACATGCCTTTGTAGCCTGTTTTCGAACATAAGACCATGTAGAACTCACTATATTCTCGTGCTGTGCGAAATATTGTAATAATTCTACCACCAAATATTTATTATAGTAATGTGAAAATATTTCTATATATCCCATATTATTAGCCGCGTGTACTGTTAGAACCTGACTTATCAGGCTAATACCCTAACATTTGCACATATGGTCAACAAGATCATCATCATTACAACGGTTGAGGCCGGTTTTGGCCTTTTTGTCGAGCAAAAATATTTGATTTAATAGTTTGTCACTGTTTCCAGTAAAGATATCATTTAATAGGTGACATATGATAGCTAGATGAAACAGATCACGGTGTTATGGCTGTTTCCCACTGGGTCTTCAGTCAGAATGTTTTCTATTATATCATTTTCGTTGGAGAAAACTAGGTTCACGGTATTGGTTCTATCCTGGCCACTTAACTTTGTTGAAAAGGTTATCTGTCAGTACAGATCGGGGTCCTGTATTGCATCAAAAATAGACTTGCTTTGTGCATTTCCCTAGCATTGCAGTGTATATTTCACCAATATATTTCCAGGTAATAAGCTCTTCACGTCTGTTTAAGAAGGTATCAAGATTTAGATTTAAAATATTCTTTACAGTTTTTCTTTAATATGTTTGAATGGGTGTCAGGGTCTGTACTGCTTCTTGCGCTGATTTTCTACTGACTGGGTTGCCAGCTCTGTTGATTTCTTTATCCTTACAAGTTGTTGATACCTAATGACCCAAATTCGATCTGTTACGCTCTGTTGATGCAGTAGTGCAGTTTTCTCATCACTGGCTGCTCTTAATTTTGTCTTTTCCTCTCTCTCTCTCTGTTAAGGAGTTTGGCCTGGAGAAAAAGGATGGATGGAAAAATTGTTGGACTGACCAAAAATATAAGCTGCTTTTCCTAGCCCATAGCTAATACTGTCCATATCTTTTAGCAACAAAATATTCCTTCTTTTGTGTTTATTGTCCGTGTATATTTTTGTCATAAGTGGCTTGTATGCCTTTATATAACTTCATTTTTTCATGAAACAGTTGAGTTTATTCTCAGAATTATAATAACCTCCGGGCACACTATTTACCATTGATGCCTTGCATCAATATGTGTACTTGTTGTTATTATTATTATTATTATTATTATTATTATTATTATTATTATTATTATTATTATTATATAATCTATTTATTTTATAAAATAACTCTGTTGGAGTGAAGAGGGAGTAATCGGAATGGCGAGGTCGTAAAGGTTATTTGTGAGATCTCATTGACTGGCCATTAGCGTAGTAATTTTCCCGAGAATTTCTGGATTTTGCTTTCTTAAATACCAGGATGGTTAAAATGCGAAGAAATCAACTCTGTATATAACAAAGTATGTTATTTAATCTAAAAGGCACCGATGTTAACTGAATAGGCTTCGATATAGACGTTTTTAATAGAGAAAATAGTCCTCTTTTTCCGCTTATAATCCACAATGGATGCGTAGCAAATATAGGGGTCTCACCCATTGATCTATATACTAACTGGATTGGCCACACAAGCACAAATTGCGTGACAAAATCGTCCAACAGCTAACCAACAGCGCCTTTGTGATGTCACATGACGTCATTGACCTAATGACGTCATCGTTTACGTCACAATATACCATCTCGCAATATTTTAGGCATTCTGTTCTGTTCTGTTCTGTTCTTGGAGTTTCCGCCAACGTTTGGCGCACCACCTTTCGGTGTATTATCCGGGAATCTCTAGAATCCGCAAATTACTGGAGTTTTCCATTAATTATTTATTATAGTATATACACACACGCAAACGATCATTAAATCTGACATTTATGTACATGCATGTACACACGCAAGTGATTTTCCTATCTGTATACATAGGTAAATGCTCACAGTTCATAGACGAGTAAATTTATGTTCACCAGACGCGTAAATGAGTTCATTGTTATTGAAATACATGTAGGAGCATCCAGAAAGCATAAGGTGCACCATATTTTTCTATGTGCAATTGATACTAACTTGATATTTTATAATGCAAGCTTTGTTAGGTAATTCATTTCATTTAAGAGATGATTACGTCTGATATGAAGTTTATAGCAGAGTTTCCTGGAGATGGATTCAATTTTCGACATTGAATCGTTTCCAATCAGGCTAAACAAGAAAGTTGTGTCAAGTAACATCTGGAGAATAAGATTCTCATCCTTGCTTATTGATTCCCAGCTATCTGCCGCCACTAGATGCTCGATTTCCGCTATATAGATGCTTCTGATATCTGCAAATTCTGGACACTGAACTAGGAAATGCATACGGTCTTCTATAACGTTCTTACAAAAAGGACAGGCATCATTCTCATATTGATTAAATTTGGATCTGTGTGCTTGCAGATAGTATGTACCGGTTAGTAACCTTGCCTTGATGATGGCACGTTGTACATCATATGTATTTGCTGTTACTGTTGACCAGATCGGATGTGGCCTTCCGATATCAGGGATGTCAACATTCTACATAGATTTGTGTGGTATTTTCCCATATGACTAGTGGTGAATGACGTCGTAATTGTTAAAGGGGCGGTATAGCTGACAGACACTTTCCTGGTGTAAATCTATAGGTGCTGATATCGTCAGTGCGCCGATTTTAATGACTAGGGTATCTGGAAATAGCTGCTGACTAGCTGCATCGCTTGGTACTATGGACGTTAGGATTCCTCAAATATTTTTTTTTTATATCTATGGTCTCACCTATCTTAGCGAATACTATTGAAATATATTATGACGTCATTGAGCTCATGATAGAGCTAATACTACTTTAATATATTATGACGTCATTCAATGACGTCATTGAATGATGTAATAATCATACAGCTACCGCATGATGTTTCAATGGTCAATGATAATATATTTCAAGGGAGGTAATCGTATTAATTTTGTGTTTTATTCTAGAATATTATTTTTTTCTTACTTGTCTATTGATTTCAGTCAGTAAGCACTTGTCGTTCGAGGCTAATGGGAACGGCTCCTTTATATTCAGCCACCGGATAAACTCTCTTGACTAATTCGGGGAATTTCCCAAATTTATCAGAACTGTCTGACAGATACCTTTTTCTAACACAATATTATTATGGACTAATTCGCCATAAGCTGGTACCCGACTCCAATTGCTCATAATCACATAGCCTGAGCCAGAGAATCGCCAGCGAGGGAATGAGGAGTCGGGTACCAGCCTAAATTCGCCACTTCTACTCGTACTATCATAAAGATCGGCGATAATGTAGACGCGCTGGCTTGGGATATATGTTTATCCAATATCATGAGGAAATCTTCATTCACAATTTCATTGGTCATTGCCATAAATTATCCAATAGGATTTAAAGAAACATATCTTCAGAGAAGAGAAAATAATAAATCAAACATATTTTGTTTGTGACGTCATAAGTAGCCATCTATTTTTGAGATTATTCAATATTTCCAAGTGAGGTAATTCAGTCGAAATAAATTATTTAATAATTTAATTATTTGATTTATATATAAATATAATTTTTTATATTTAATACTGTTGCTATTTGAAATAGCTGTGATTGCTATTATTTATAATTCATGGCATAACGCTTTCATTTTTCATCCATGGGACTGGAAAATAATTATTGTGTATGCAGCAAGAACATACTTTATTGCTTTTTTATGCCATTACGACTAATCAGCACAGTACAGTTTGCAGAACTTTATGAAAAGAACACATTAAAAAAACCCAAAGAAAAACAAACAGGCAAACACTATAGCAAAATACAGACTTAATCTCAAACAAATCATAGACCCTATGAGATCATATACCATATACCATGTCTCAATGCTGTGGAAATAAAGACGTACATATTTTCATGCTAGAAGGGGTCAAGATTAAGTCGGAACACTGAAAATAAAAAATAAATGTATCTATATCTATATACAAATGTACAGATGCATGGGACGAGGTCAGCGTGTATATGGTCATTTAAGATGTTTGCTTAGAAAGCTGCCCGAGGCGATGTAATATTTCTGAATTTCGCAATTAATTAACCAAAAGTATTTATCGTCTTTTGTTAGATTTTTAAAGTGTTTGTTTGTTTTTTCAATTATACTAAAAAGTTCATTTCTATCATCATTGTATGCGTTACATTCTATAAGAAAATTAATTTCATCTTCAATTGAGCCACTATCACACGAGTCACAAACTCTATCTTCTCTATTTATTCTGTAATATCTATCAGTTTCTATTTTGAGCCTGTGCGCAGATATTCGCAACCTCGTAATGACCTTTCTATATTCAAGTTTCTTCATAGTTATTAGATAATTTTCTAATCCAAACCTAGTCTTTACTACTTTGTAGGGGGTCAGTTTACCATCAGAAAGTTTGTCCTTTAAAGCATACCAGTTTTCTAGATAGGCTTCTGTGCAAATGGATTTCACAGATTGTTTGAACTTTGAAAAGTTACATGATGATATATCTAATGTTAGTTTTAATGTATCACATAATTGTTTTATGCTGCTATACCAGCATGGGTTCTTTGATGCTGTATGGAGAGTTTTTGAAGATTCAAGTGCATTGTGCAATAATGAGTCTACAGACGCATCTTCTAATCTAAGCCAATAGAGTAACATTGATTTCACCACATCAAAGTGAAGGGGGAACCAACCTAGTTCAGACAGAATGACATAATTACTACTCTTTTTATGCACGCCCAGAACAAATCTGACAAATTTGTGCTGAATTCCTCCTGCCTCTAATCTTTCAAAGCATTTGTCTAAAGTGAATCCGTTTTTAAACGTAGGACTATAAGGATTAAAAGCTCCCCATATTTCACTTCCGTACAACAGAATAGGGTTTATCATATGGTTAAATAAAAGTAAACTAGTTTTGATCATTGGTTGCAGTGAAAGTATATCTTTTCAGCAGAAAATTTGAGCTGAGAGTCTGCTGAACAGGCTGCTTCCCTGCCCACCGCGGGGGGGGGGGGGGGTGCGGTAATGTTGGTCGGTGTGGTGCGGGATGCCACCTCCTCTGTTACAGCAGTCTCTCTGATATCTGAAGATTGACGGTCAAGAGACGACGAGTGGAGTGTGAAATGGACTGGGCTGGTGATGTCTGAACTTGATGTGTAGATAAGGGATGCCAGTTGGATTTGGGGTGTTGGTGCGGCGATGGATATGGGAGCCGCTTAGGAGGGACTTGGTCTGGCGTTTTCGGGAGGTGGTCAGATACACCTTGTTGTACGGTTCTGTGGTTCTAGACACGCCAAGGCTTCATCCAGCCTCTTCACTTCCATGCTATTCACCAAATGTTCCACCCCACAGGAAGCATGGCTTGGGTCAGCCTCAGCTTCCGCTTGTGGTAACTATGATGGGGGGGGGGGGGCATAGCATGATGTGGGTGGAAACGGGAAGAGATCGGAGGAACGACTTTTCCATCCGGTCCCTTGGACAAAATAAACAGAAAATTCTTCAGGTACGACTTCGCAGATCTAGTAGACCCAGACTGAGGAGGGAGAGGGCGAGTACGTATCTCGTCATCGTCGTCAGCATTAGCCGCTTGTTCACCCACGTTCTGGCTTGGTAGAACTGGGGCTGAACTATCACTGTGGTACTCTGCGCTAACCATGGGAAAACTAATTTCCGTAGAAATATCTGTCTGGGTACCAGTGTCATGAGAAACGCCCAGTCCGAGCTCTGGTGCTGGGTCGTCAGTGACACAAGGTTTAAGTTGATCGAAGTGGATGACTGAGGTCAGGCCATCCGAAGCACGGATGCGGTAGGTCACATCCGACGTCTTACCTACTACCACATAGGGGCCTTTCCACTGGTAACTCAGTTTACTTGGCACATTTGCAGACCGTCGTGAATCAAACCATTCTTCCTGCTTCATATGGATCTCCATGCAACCTCCGGTCATGCCATGTCTTTTGCCGCCAGTGTGCAGTGGATAGGGTTTCTCTCACTAACTCATGGGCTTGTTCTATCCATTATCGCAAGAGTTCGACATAGAGAGATGGTGAATTTTTCTCCCCTGGTATCCGTGGCATGGCCAGGTCCAGGGGTAAGGCTAATTCACGGCCTAACATTAACTGAGCAGGGGTGTAGCCCATGCTGGAATGTTCCGAAGTGCGGTTAGCCATGAGTACATATGGGAGCCATAAGTCCCAATCTCTACAATCAAGCCATGTTTCCTTGGTAAGCATCTCCGCGAGAGTTCCGTTGAATCTCTCTACTATCCCGTCACTCCGGGGGTGGTATGGAGTTGTCCTTGTTTTGACGATATGGAATAATTTGCAGAGCTCTGAAATGAGCCGGCTCTCAAAATTACTTCCTTCATCGGAGTGCAACTCATAAGGCATACCAAAGTGGCAGAACACATTGCTAGCCAAGACCTCCGATACGGTGGATGCCTCTTGGTCCGGCAAAGCAAATGCTTCTACCGACTTCGTAAAATAATCTTGTAATACAAGGATGTATTTATTTCCATCATCCGTTGTATTCAAGGGTCCGAGCACGTCGATAGCCACTCGCTCCCACGGTGCACCAACAATCTTAATTTGAGATGGTGCGATATGGTGTTGGCCAACAGCGCATTTCTGGCATGGGATACATTTGGCAACCCATGCCTTGACATTATCGCGAATCCCGATCCAGTGGAATCTCAGTTTGATACGGGCAACAGTCCTTTCCACGGCCAGATGTCCGGCGTTATCATGTAGTTGTTTTAATATAAGTTCTCGATAACTTTCCGGTACTACCAAATGGTTGTTAATGTACAGAATGTTATTTATTACGTATCCCCTTCTGAATCAATGTGTATATATTTCGTGTCTGCACGTCTGTTGTTTGGTTGTGTGCGATTTTCTCCGGATTCCACTCTGCGCACCTCAATTCACGGAACTCCGGAGATGGCTGTGTTGACTGTGTCACGGTGTTGGCCTCTTCGTGTTCAGCCTCCGCGCCGATTCTGTTAAGGGCGTTGGCATTTCCATGCAATTTGCCGGGAAGGTGAACAACGTTAAAGTTATAGGCTTGCAGGGATTCCTGCCATATTGCTACTTGGCCCTTCAGATTTTTAAAGTTCCTGAGCCACCGTAGCGAGGTATGGTCTGTACGGAGTGTAAAAGGGCACCTGTACAGAAAGTGTTTATAATATTTGATGAAATGGACTGCCGCCAATAATTCTCGCTTGGTGGTTGCGTATCTTTTCTCTGTTTTATTCAGAGTACACAAACCATAACCAAACATCTGCTCTGTTCCGTCTTCAGTGACCTGTGATAGAACTGCGCCGATGGCGAAAGCTGATGCATCAGTGTCTAAGATGAAATCGATGTTTGGATTAGGGTGAGCAGGAATCGGGGCGGTCATCACGAGTTCCTTCAGCACCTTGAAGGAGCATTCAACCTCACTCGTCCACTCAAATTGTCGATCTTTCTCGGTGATCTTGTAGAGGGGTGAAACAATCTCACTGAAATGTCGGATATAACGGCGATATTACTGGCACAAGCCAAGGAAAATCCGCATCTCCGTAACTGAAGAGGGCCATGGCCACTCTGCTACTGCCTTAGATTTTTATGGCTGTGTGGCCACTCCATCACTGGATATGACGTGTCCCAGCAACTTGGCGCTCTGTCTGAAGAGATGACATTTCTTTGGTTTGAGTTTCAAATTGGCTGTGCGGAACCTTGAAAGCACGGTGTCTAAATTTGTCAAAGTTTGCTCAAACGTTGGTCCAAAAACTATTACGTCATCGATGTAACATAGACAGATTTCCCATTGCAGGGTAGTCAATACCTGCCGAATGAGTCATTCAAAAGTTCACAACCCGTAGGGCATCTTGCGGAATTGGAAAAGGCCGTCCCTACAAACGAATGCTGTCTTTTCCATATCAGCTTCATCCATGGCTACTTGCCAGTAACCGCTAGCTAAATTAAGGGTACAAAACCGCTTGGCTCCGGACAAGGAATCCAAGGCATGATCTATCCGAGGTAACGGATAAGTGTCTTTAACGCTAAGATCATTAAGGCGGTGGTAGTCAATGCAAAACCACAAGGTTCTGTCCTTTTTGCCTGCTAGCACTATAGGGTTAGCTCATGGAGATACTGAGGGTTCAATAATACCAGTCCGCAACATGTCATTTACTTGTTGGTGTGCTTCCGCTTCTTTGTGAATAGGAAGACGTCGTACCGGTTGTCGTACGGGGCGATTATTTCCTGTATCGATGGAGTGTCGTACGAGATGAGTCTCTCCAAGATCCATATCTCCGGAGGAAAAACTATCGCGATATTTATGTAATAGTTTCCGAATTTCTCATTTTTGTGATAGCAGTAATCCAACAGTGGCACGCAGATATAAATTGTGTAGCTATTCGGGTAAATCATCAGTCAGCGGTGGTGTTGTATCAGAAAGTGCAGGTGTTTCCAGTGAAATTATGTCCACTAAATGGCCGCAGCATACTCCCGGTTCCAGAGTGATGGGATCTGCAGTACCATTGAACACTCTAAAGGGTATCTTCCCTTTATCAGTAGTGTCCACTATTATACGGGGACTTGGCGCATTGTGAGGCGATCATATAATCAGGGTCAGGTTCCAGCGTGGCGATGTGTGTGCTGCTTTCTTACTGTGGTGCGGTGGCCCATAGGATCCATTCCTGTCCCGGTTCAACCGTGGTGGTACTTGATAGTATTACTGCACACATATTGCACAATGACGATTGCCGGTCTGGGATATATTCATCAGCCGTGTATGTCGAGTTCCTGTTGTCTGCAGTGTATGATGGCTTCACTGGCACTGAGAAAATCAGAGTCAAGTAGGGCGTCGTTATGAATGGAGGCGATGACAACTCTCTGAATGAATTGCATTTCCTCTATTTGAATGACTAAATTAACCACACTGCCCACGGGTAAATCCACTCCCATAGCCATCTGTAGGTAAATATTGGTAGGCTTAAGGGGGGGGTGGGCTTTTTATGAGGTGGGATGCCCTCATATAAGTGCTGGTTAAATTCTGTAATAGAAGCTCCGGTGTCGACGGTGGTGCTAGTGGAAATGCCACTAAACAGACAGGCACATTTGTAGATTACCTGTCGATGAACCTGCGGAAGAGTTTCCAATGATGCCGTCTGCGATAATGGCGTTGGAGCAGCATCACTCTGTATATATTCTGACTGTTTCTGTATCAGTTCTCGTAATGTTGCAGATGGCTTAGTGAGGAATGGGCCAGTTCGTCGTCTCCGCTGGGATGTAGGCTGTGGTGAAGACGAAGCTTGAGGTAGCAATGGTGGTGGTGTTGTTGTCATTTCTGTGTTAGCAGTATTGGTATAGATGGCGGCGCGTACGGGATGACAGATAAGTTCTACCTGTGCAAGCCATTTCCGGCAATGCTTCATAGGATGTCTGGTTGAAGCACAGAAGAAACAGCGTGGTCTCCACGGACATGTGTTCCTCCGCCTATGTCGGCGCTTGTGAATCCATGAGGTGGAATGAATTGTCTCTCCCGAATCGCTACTGTCTGTGGATGCGGAAGATGATGCTGATTGGGGTGGTGTTCTGCATACCACCAGAGGGCACCGAGAATCTAGTGTCTTGGTGGTGGGATGTGGTTCTTTCAAAAACGTTTTCTCCGCGGAGGTACTACAACCTACTACTGCCGTTTTACATAGGAAAGAAGGTATGTTGTGTGCGGAAAAAGAAGGGGATGTCCTTGCTGTGAATGGGGGAGGCATCGTAGGCACGGACATATTGGAAGCCATGCTTTTTGGTGTTGATGAGTCCGTTACTTTCTGTGGATGATGTGTGGCCACTGAACGTTGTTGTGTGAAAGCCGCAGTTGAGCCGAGAAGAGAGGAATGCAGGCACTGAAGTGGCTCTTTAGATTTCGGTACCCTTAGGAGTTTGATGGTTTCTCAGGTTGCGGTGTGGTGCGGTCCAGAGCAGGTATTGTGGAGGGAGGTCAGTTAGTACACTGCTCGCTCCAATGTCCTGGCTGTCCGCATCCGAAACAGGTGTTCGGTGGGGGTGCGGGCTGGTAGTATTTGCTGACCTAAACTGTGTGGTGGCGAGGTTGGTGTTGAGTGTGGTTACCAAATTGGTGAGTGCGGCGATCTGCTTATTGATCTCTTCTATCTGCTCACTCATGTTGCTGTTGTTGTTGTTGTTGTTGTTGCGCTGGTTCCCACGCCCTGGGGCTCTGCTGTACCCTCCTCTGTGGGCACGGCCTCTTCCTCCAGGCGCTTGCTTCTGACTGGTCTTCTGCATATCTGATGGTGGTGGTGTCTGTGCGGGTGGTGTTGCTGATCTGGGGGTGAGCACTAGTGGGCGGGGCGATAGCTGCACCGTCTATTTCATTGATAGGATGCAGTTGGCATTGGTTATTTTTCTCTGGCTCTAGAAAGTTCTCAATACTAACCACGGTTGCCATTGATTGGGCCAAACCTCCATGGTCGCCGAGAAATAGCTTTTCTTTTAGAGCTGGTTCACAGCTTAGTGCATCGATAAAAGTATTGAGATGCAAGTGAAGTATGCCCTCCGTATTGGTGCTCGGATATGCGTGGGTGACTACCCTCCAAATTCGGCTAGCTAACTCAGGAAGAGTTTCTCCCGTGAGTCGTTGAAGATTTTTAAGTTGAAGACGACTAGTTTCTCTGAGGGCTGTGTCGCCAAATTGCTCCATTAGTGCTCGTTCCAACTGTGTGTAGGTGGGTGTACAATCCGTTCCCAGATCCGCAGGAACTTGCAGGGCTTTTCCCGAAAGTTTTGCTGTGAGATACTCACCCATTTGTCTATCGTCCCAGCGGTTAGTCCGACTTATTATTTCGAACTGAATTTTATAATTGGTCCAGTCATTCTCCCCACTAAATTCGGGAGGGAGGATGACTCGGCCAAAACCGCGGGAAGAGTGAAGTGGTTGAAATCCGGGTGGTGCGGGTATCTGAGAAGTCGATGATTGAACTGAAGTTGGTCATGGTGCCAGTGGCGGTGGTGTTTGTGTCTGCCGAGGAGCTAGGACATGCGCACTCCAATTTACTGAGTCCGCCCCGTTTGTTGAGTCATAGACCGGCATGGGTCTATGAACGGGAGGCGGATTGCGGTGAAGAGTGCGCAGTCATTCCTCTCGTGGTGAGGACTCATTCCTCATATGGCGGCGGTGCAATTGGCTGATGGTTATGATATGTGGCATGACTGATATACCGGCGAAATGGTGGTGCCGATTCCTCCTGATGACTCCGCAGTGTTCCCCTTGAATATAGCGTTTTGCTAGAGGGCGGCAGTGCGGGAGGTTGTCTATGTGGTGGATTATCACCCGGCCATACTGTCTCAATACTGGCAACAGAATACTGAGAGTACAATCCGGGTCTCAAACCAAATAGAAAGTACTCTGACAATGTTCAAGCACTGAAAATGAGAGGACTAGGCTCAGCGATGTTATTGGGTATACAAGTACCATGTATTAATGCAATCCGGCAACAAGTACCAATTGAAAAGCACTGACAACAAACTGCTGTCCTAAATTCTAACAAGTGAAATGGAAAACTAACTCTACAAATTAACTAGAACAACCTGACACGGAAAGCAATCATGAACTGCTGATGAACCATGAGGTGAATCAGCAGAAGAAGATTACTTTGCCTGCAAATCTATTCAAGCGTAATACTAATGAGGATAGGGACGCCAAAGAACTTAAATTCTAGGGAAGCGGGTTACTGAATTGATTTAATAAGACTACTGATTTTTAGACTGTCCTGGGGCTAACTTCTTAGGTTATAGGAGCACGAAATCGTTATTGAAATAGCCTGGGCAAATAAAGCAGACGTATAACTTAATTGAAAACCCCTAATGGCGAGAAATGTTAATCAAATGTGTTCTTGAAAACACATTTAACCACCATTCATCACAAGGAAGAGTTTATACCCTGCTGCTTTACTTTCGCACTCCCTGCTAAGATGGACAAGCTTTCCCTTGTCCAGGTTAATGTGATACCCGACTCAGTTTTGAGCAGACAAAGGGTGTTAATACCTAGAGCCAAATGTGTGGCAATTTGGAACTCATTTTAAAGTAACCAGTCACAGTTTTACTAAATTAATCAGAAACGGCCAAGATAGAACTGATAAGCACCCTAGGCTGCTATCTAATAAATCCGGTTCACCTATCCTGGCTATAGCCTAAAACGTGTGCGGCCGACTTACTTTATAGAAATCTCTAGACTATGACATTTTAGTACTGAAGCCATCGTCAAGAGGGAGGAACGCCCCTTTGACAATGACCTAGCACTTTAACAAACAGATTTGAAATGTTCGATAAATGGCATCTTTTAATTGACAATCAGATAAACTCCTAGTGACGTATATTAGGTAATAACGAGTATCAGTTCTGTACGTGTACTGTTGAAGTGTGCCTACATGAATGTAATCTTCATAAACTGGACAATAATTGGTTGCGCCTCGAAGTGGTGGAATATCCGCAGCAATAAGAAGTTTCGGTTTCTGTCATTTCTATATCTGGAAGCGTGACTTGTATTTCTAGCTCCAAATGCTGAGTTTAACACAATGCATTTCAATTCACTTACTTCAGGACAATTTTAACATAATGCATCTCTTAATCTAATGTTACTGGCGAAATACATGACTATCCAATACAGTCTACTGAAAGTTATACTCTTACTGGATTTTATACAATAATGATTAAATAACCAAGATGGCGGCCGGCCGTAAAAACTTAGTTACCTTTGAAATTGAGAATCACGTGACAATGTGGCTGACAGAAGAAAATGAGACGTATCTGGTTCCATGAGCGTAGCCCATAGCCACAAGGACTAATTATGCGAGCATGTACGAACATGGAATCAAACAATGGTTGAGAAAAAGCTGCTTAAAATACCTCTTAACAATTTAGTACAAGAAGGCGGAAATGTAAAAAACTAATGTTACCTGCTATTACAGCAATGAAACCCGCCTCCTTGGGTCATGACGTTGAGTGTTCCCTTTCTCCGACTGTGCAGTACTCAAACTACACACCTTTCACAAATACGTTAAAAATCAAATCTGTGACCAGAAAATAGGTCTTGCGCGCACATTTGGCACTCGGTTCTAGCCAGCAAAAGCGCTTTCAAATTAAGTGGCAATACAGCAACTTTCTGCCGTACAAAACACAGCCACGTTTACCTATTAATCAGCTGGCCATACAGGATCCGAGCCCACTAACATTTTACATGAATAAAACTTAAAGGACAATTCCGGAATTGGTAAATGTGTAGTTTATTTGAAAGACTAGTATATGACTAACATATTGGATCCTAAATAAAATCAATAGACAAATAATACGAGTAATTATACCATCGTAAACATGGGATTATTTTATCTCCCGGACGGCGCCATTTTCTTGCAACGAGAGCGAGATTTCACGAGATCCTGACGTTATCGCCGCACCAACGCTATCTTTGCCGAGCACGAAGGCTGTACAGTAAATATGTATATGCATAGAGGCCTAACATGTGCTAATTTGTAATCGTTATGACATTGTCCAGTTAAGCTAGTATGTTTTTCAAGTAAGTCCAGTGTCTGAAGTCGGTAAGGAATCGTTAAGCCCTCGACCACTGAAGCACAGATTCCATTTTCTCTATACTATCAGAATGTGTTCATGTTGATAACAATGCTGCTGTAAGTCATTGCTGTGCACGACAGCAACACGTTTCAGCTATTTTTTTACCCTCAAAATGTAACACGGCACTATCTCTGTAAGTAGGCTGTTACGCATTTTACACCATGCGATAAGGATTAAATGAAGTGACACACTTGACACGTGCGTGTTGTCATATTATTCAGCCGACTCAAGATACCATTATAGCGTGTGTCGCAGGCAGTGTAAATATATATTCCAAGAAAGCATATGATATGATAATATTGCCGGAACCACTGAACCGATTGTAATAATTCTGATACCTACCTATAACTGCAAATTCGAAGATTTATCCAATGCTAGAGATGTTAGAATCGGCCTAGTGGGTCAAAAGATACACTCTGCGGGAAAAAGTAAGCCAGCAAAATTTCAAACAAAAATTTCAGGATCCGCTCTATCAATCATCCCATATCAGAATGAGTATTACAGCTACAATGACAGTATTTACTGTGCCGAAGCTTTACAATGTTATCACATAACGGGGAAAATTCCATCAAAATATCTTAATTATTGAAATTACTACAGCCTGCAGGGCAATATGAAAATTCCCGGATTTTATGTTAAAATGCTAATTCATTTGGTGATATCTCTGGCAATATCTACGTGAGCAAAATTATAATTGGCCAGGAAAATAGCCATTTCTTTCAGCCTTAAGCACACTCCAATTTAATAACAATACGCAAAGATAGAGTTTGCGAGATAAAAAAACATCTCATGCTGAATTTCACCAAAAAAAGGATAACATATTCTCAGATCGTATCTTAGATGAATGCTTTTTTATATATTCCAGTCTTTTGAACCTCTTGTCCGATATTGACATCCATTGTATCATATTAATCCCGAGGTCGCCACCTATTTAGAGATCCTAGAATCATTGGAATCGCTTCAGCGGTTCGTTTGCTATTATCATTTACGTATACGTCCTTAAAATATATACCCGCATCTATTGACCTCGCTCTTCCAGTCATAGCAATAGGGTGGTGCGGGGCTGACGTCGCTAGACGCGATAAAATGGCAGCGCCCCGATGTGCGAAAAATTGTCAATTTTACCGACTTTATCTAGCGATAGTTGGTTACGCTATTTCTATCTGGTTATTATTCTGGCGCAGTTTCATTAAACATGTAATAAGCTTTCAAATAAAGCACACTTTTTATCATCCCGGAATTGTCCTTTAAAGCCACACACTGCCATACTGCACATGGTTGATCGGGACCTTAGACAATTTGTATATGGGAGGAGATTTGATACTGTTGACTGTACGTATTTGATGCGAATAATAGAAATATATGTTTTCGTTTTTCTGTTCATTAGAACAGCGTCCCTTTATATGCGCGTGATCTTGTACATTCGGCATCACGGATCTGCAGGAAGATGCATCATCCAAAAGGCAGCAAACTTCAGCGCCACCACTGCTTCTTTTGCGCATGAATTAGGACGGTATAGCTGACGGGAATTTATTGTCTGGTTTAAACAGCTCCATGTCTTGCGGATACCAAGTCTACTTACCCCGCCAAGCTGGACTGTATTTACAGGGTGGGCAGACTGCCAAGCATCCTCCTCTATGGGCATAGTCTCACCTCACCTAGACCAAACTTAATTATTATGGTACAGCTCAGCAAGTGTGTGCCACAGTTTACAGTTTTACAATACCGTCATATGGAGATTGTGGTACAGTCATCCTGAGTGTATGTGTCTCTGTCATGTTGGTTAATTTGATTGATACGCGTGGCTGCTTATCTGTTGATGAATCTTATGTTGTCGTAAAGTGTGAAAGTTTTTATTGCAGTTAGGCCGGGATACTGCGATGCTTGTGGTGTCGACTGTATCGGACATGATGTATTTCACTCTGTAATGGCCGAGTCCTAAGATGGGACAGAGTTACTTTAGAGAGCGGATGAACATAATGGGAGCTGTCATACTTGAATCAATCCATTATCGAATTTCTGTTCGGTGGCAAAATCCTACTTGATACAGACGACAGACTGCGGGCATCTTGCTCTGTTAATAATGTTGACTGTTATTACGTATAATTGAGGCATCTTTGTTTAGCTGATTACATACGACGTTTCCAGGGGTGAGGGGTCATTTCCCCTGTAGCGTGCACTGTAGATGGCGTCGATGCTTTTCCTCATTATCTTTTGATCAGTTTTTCCATATTACTAGATAAGAGGGTGCTTGCGGAAAATGTTGGCTCGTGTTGATGATGGTGGTGTTCTGTTGTAGGGAGGTCTAGGTTGCTGTGTGGCGCTGGCGTAGTGTGAGGTGGGCAGATTCAGTTTTCCATGCTGGGGAATGCCGATTCTCTTGATGTTGCGGAAAAGTCGAGTTGCGGCGGGTTACGAACTCACCGCATTCGTGCAGTAGGGAATGTTGCGGAAAAAGGTGTTTCTAACATTTCTTTTATAAAAGTTAGGTGCGTGCTATCCATGTTGTTGGTGAATGTCTCTGTTATACTGTCTATATAATCGGGTATGTAAATAGTGTTTGCGCGACGAAAAATTGACGTATCCAGCCTTGAGGGCAAGTGTGATCGGTATGCTCCTGGATTTCTGTGTCTTGGTGTGCTGTACTGGGATGGTGATGGTCATCTCCCGTTACACGACGGTTTGTACTCTGTCATAGTTTTTAAGTACCGGGAACATTCAGTCTGCTGAGCAGGCTGCTTCCCTGCCCAGCACCAATGGGGGTGACTGGTGTGCGGGATGGCACCTCCTCTGTAACAGCTGACTCTCTCATATCTGAAGATATCAGACAACGAGTGGAGTGTGAAATGGACGGGACGTGTGATGTCCAAACTTGGCACAGAGATCAGAGACGCAAGTTGGAATGGGGGTGGTGTTGCTAATGGATGGGGTGCAACTTGGAGTGGTGGTGGTGCGGCAATTTGGGCGATTGGAATGGGAGTACACCGAGTTGTTCGGTTTTCCTGTTTTCTGCAACAGGCCAAGGCATTATCAAGCCTCTTCACTTCCATGCTATTTATTATATGTTCCACCCCGCAGGAAGCATGGCCTGGGGCAGCCTTAGCTTCCGCTTGTGGTAACTCTATAATTGGGGTAGTAGCATGGAACATCTGGAATACTTGCTTCCATAGAGACATCTGTCTGGGTACCAGTGTTACGTGGAATGCCCAGTCCGAGCTCTGGCACTGTGTTATCACTAACACAAGGTTTACGTCGATCGAAGTGGATGACTGAGGTCAGGCCATCCGAGGTGCGGATGTGGTAGGTCACATCTGACTCTTACCTACTACCACATAGGGGCATTTCCACAGGTAACTCAGTTTACTCAGCACATTTGCAGAACTTCGCGAATCATGAACCCAAACCATTCTCCCCGCCTCATATGTGTCTCCATGTACTCGCTGGTCATGCCACGTTTTTCTGATGCTGGTGTGCAGTGCATAATGTTTCTCTCACTAGCTCATGGGCCTGTTCTATCCGCTGCCACATGAGCTGTACGTAGAGAAATGGTGAATTTTTCTTACATCATATTCTGGGCATGGCCAGATCCAAGGATAAAGCTAATTCGCGGCCTAACGGTAACCAAGCAGGGGTATAACCCATGCTGGAATGTGTCGAAGTGCTGTATGCCATGAGCACGTATGGGAGTCATAAATCCCAATCGTGACAATCAATGTGTGTTTCCTTAGTCACCATCTCAGCCAAGGTGCGGTTGAACCTTTCTACCACCCCATCGCTATGTGGGTGATAGGGGTACGAGTCTTGACTCTATGAAACAATTTGCAGAGCTCGGAGATCAGCCAGCTCTCAAAATTACTTCCTTGGTCGGAGTGCAATTCATAGGGCATACTGAAGTGGCAGAACACATTGCTAGTCAGGACCTCCGCTACCGTGGATACATCTTGGTCCGGCAAAGTGAATGCTTCTACCCACTTCATAAAATAATCTTGTAATACGAGGATGTACTTGTTTCCTTCATCCATCATATTCAAGGGTCCAAGCACATCAATAGCCACTTGTAGAGGTGCGGAAATACTAGTAGATGCTAGCCCATGTGGTCTTAGAGCAATTCTTGTCCAAGATAGCAAAGTAATCAGTTATGCTAGTCAAGCTCTTTCAGAAACAGAGTCTCGATATTCTCAAACCGAACGGGAAATGTTGGCTGTGATCTGGGCAGCAGAACATTTTTATCTATACGTGTATGGGTCTCCTTTTCTCCTAATCACAGATAACAAAGCACTGATCGGAATATTCAAATCGCAAAACCCCACATCTGCTCGAATAGAGAGATGGAGACTGCGACTTACACCATACCAGTGTAACATTCAGTATCGAGCAGGAAAGAATGAAAACAATCCTGCGGATTATATAAGCAGACATCCAACCAATCCTACACCCAGTTCAAGTATCGCAGAAGAATATGTGAACTATATTTGTAACAATGCTATTCCAAAGGCAATGACACTTTTTGAAACAAAGTCAGAAACTCAATCAGATCCAACTTTGCAGAAAGTAATTGAAGCTATTTGTATCGGTAACTGGAATGATGCAGAAATCTCTGACTTCAGAAAGGTTTCAGATGAACTATCAGTGTATGATGGACTTATTCTTCAAGGTGATCGCATTGTGATTCCAAAGTCATTACATGAAAAAGCAGTCAGACTGGCTCATGCCGGACATCAGGGAATTGTGAAAACAAAGCAATTAATCCGCGAGAAAGTGTGGTTTCCAGGAATAGATAGACTCACAGAATAGACTGTTAAGAACTGTATTCTATGTCAAGCATCCACACACACTTCTGAAAAATATGAACCTTTACAAATGTCTAACCTACCAGAAGTTTCTATGGACTTTTCAGGCCCATTTCCTTCTGGTGAATATCTGCTTGTTGTCGTTGATGACTACAGTCGATATCCGGAACTGGAATTTGTATCAACAACTTCAGCAAAAGCAGTGATTCCAAAGATAGATGCCATATTTACGAGACAAGGTATACCAAGGGTAGCAAAATCAGATAATGGTCCACCATTCAATGGACAAGATTTCACAAACTTTGCAAATCACTGAGTTTTCAAACACAGAAAGATAAAACCAGCATACCCAGAAGCCAACGGTGAAGTAGAACGATTCATGAGGACACTCCACAAAGCAACACGTACCTCATCAGCAGAATTTTGCAGCTGGAAACAGGATTTAAACCAGTTTCTTCGCCAGTATCGAGCGACACCGCATTCTACCACCTCAATATCGCCATTCGAAGCATTGACTAGTCGTAAAATGAGAATCTCACTACCGGAGGTGAATCAGACACCACCCATCACAAGGATACATGACACAATGAAACATCATGATCATGACAGTAAATCCAAGATCAAAACATATGCAGACAATCGCTATCATTCGAAACGAAGTAAACTAACAGAAGGTGACACAGTTCTGGTACGTCAAGCCAAACACAACAAACTGACACCACCATTCAATCCACATCCCTATCGTGTCATTACTCGCAAAGGCAACATGATCACAGCTCAAAAAGACAATCATAGAATCATCCGAAATGTTTCCATTTTCAAGCAGATAGCGCCCAAACCTGTTCATATTTGTGAGGAACAATTGGATTCTGAGGAGGACGAGGATCTGTCATGTGATAATAACAAACAAATGCCATCAAATAATGATCAAACAGTGTCAGACCAGAACTATGTGAATTTAGACTTAGCACAGCCAAGTCTTCCAAAACCAAATCCTTCACCACGACTACCATCGTGCATGGGACAACACAGAGCAGCTCGTGAGCACAAACTACCCGTTAGATTCAAGGATTACTTGACATAACTATTTAAGACATTTTCTAGTTGATCAGTTTATTCTACGTACAAATCAAGAGACAATCATAATGGCAATCAGATATAATTATTAGTATATTTACAAAAATAGAAACACACTTATGAAACATGCACCTACTCGCATTCACGCACACAAATGTAACTATCTTTTTAGTCTTGAATGTCAATTTCAACATAGTAACCATACATTATGTAATCTCATTTAATTTACCAACATACTATATTTGATAATTGGCATATTTGATTTGGTATCTTTATTCTTGTTCATTATTAAGAAGGAGAGATATGTAACACATTTATTTACAGTAACAGTTCAGCTTTAATTATATAGCACTCTCGTAACAGGGTCAGCTGTCAATGACAACTGTCAAATTGCTGTATTCGCCGTATCGATCGTGCCAACAAAATACAAACACTCAATATCTGTCCTGAATCTGTATCAAACGTCTTTAAACATCAAGACATCATACCATGCCTTCATACTATCGTGTATCCCGATCCAGTGGAATCTCTGTTTGATGCGATCTGTTGGTTTTTCTATGGCCAAATGTCCAGCATTGTCGCGCAGTTGGTTTAGTATAATCACACGATAACACGCAGGAATCACAATCCGGTTATTAATGTAGAGGATGCCACCTTGCATATGACATTCTCCAAACCTCTGATAGTAATATTTGGCCGTCACGGAAAGTGGGGTAACAGATTCCTTAGGAGGACGTACCCCCCCCCCTCCTAGATCCACGCCCCTATATTCTGTGTTTGTACATCTGTGGCCTGTTCATGAGCGACAGTCTCCGGATCCCACTCTGACACACCGCAGTTCAGAGAACACGGGAGATGGCTGTGTTGTATGTGTCACGATGGTGACCACTTCTTGTTCATCCTCAAGGCCAATTCTGCCCAAGGCCTCGGCATTACCATGCAGCTTGCCGGGTCTATGAACAACATTGAAGTTAAAAGCCTGCAGGGATTCCTGCCACCTTGCTACCTGGCCCTCCGGATTTTTTAGGTTTCTGAACCAGCGTAGTGAGGTATGATCTGTACATAGTGTAAATCTGTAATATTTGACAAAATACACCGCAGCTAACAATTCCCTCTTAGTAGTCGCATAACATTTCTCTGTTTTATTCAGAGTATGTGAACCATTACCCAGTACCTGCTCCGTTTCATCTTCTTTGCCCTGAGATAGAACTGCACCTATTGCATATGCAGCTGCATCAGTGTCTAAGATGAAACTGAAGTTAGAGTTAGAAAAGCAAGAATTTGTGTGGCTGACAAATGTTCCTTCAGCACCCTGAAGAAACCTTCACACTCACTCATCCACTCAAATGGTCGATCGTTTTTGGTGATCCGGAATAAAGGAACTGCAATCTCACTAAAGTGATGGATGTATCGACGATAGTACTGGCAGAGACCGAGGAAACTCCGGGTGTCAGTGACTGAAGTGGGCGTTTGCCACTCCACTACTGCTTTAGTTGTTTAAGGTTGAGTAGCTACTCCATCGCCGGACATGGCGTGTCCCAGGAACTCGACTCTCTGTCTGAAAAGATTACACTTCCTGGGTTTGAGCTTGAGATTGTCAGCATGGAACCGCATTAAGACCGTGCCCAAGCTGGGCAGGGTCTGCTCAAATGAAAAGCCAAAGACGATTATGTCGTCGATGTAACAGAGGCAGATCTCCTATAGTAATGCAGTGAGTATCTGCTCAATGAGACACTCGAACGTTCCAGGAGCATTGCACAAGCCATAGGGCATCTTGAGGAATTGGAAAAGGTTGTCTCTACAGACAAATGCGGTCTTCTCCCTGTCAGCCTCATCCATGGCTACCTGCCAGTACCCACTAGTTAAGTCAAGGGTACAAAATCACTTGGCTCTGGACAAGGAATCTAAGGCCTGAACTATTCGAGGTAATGGATATGCATCCTTGATGCTAAGATCATTAAGGCGGTGGTAGTCTAAACAAAACTGCAAAGATCCATCCTTTTTTAATGCTAGTACTATGGGACTGGCCCAGGGGGATGCTGAAGGCTCTATGATGCCTGTCCGCAACATGTCATTTACTTGTTGATGTACTTCCGCCTCCTTGTGAATGGGAAGACATCGTATGGGTTGTTGAATGGGTCAGTTGTTTCCGGTTTCGCATGAGATGAGTTTCCACCAGATCCATATCTCCACCCGTGAAACTTTCATGATATTTATATAATATTTTCTGTACGTCATGTTTGTGAGATTGCGGCAATCCAACTGTGGCGCACAAATACATGTCATGCAGATGTTCCAGTAAATCATCAGAAGTTGTTGCTGGTGTAGATGCGTTAGGGAGGGGGGCTGGGGTGGTGGTGGTGTCCCCAGTGATATCACATTTGCCAAATGGCCACAACGAACTCCTGGTACTAGTGTTACTGGGTCTGCTGTGCCATTGAATACTCAAAATGGTATACGATCCTTATTGGTCATGTCCACGATCATTCAGGGACTGACGCATTGTGAGGCGATCATATAATCAGGGACGGGTTCCAACATAGCTGTGTGTGTGTGTGTGTGTGTGTGTGTGTGTGTGTGTGTGTGTGTGTGTGTGTGTGTGTGTGTGTGTGTGTGTGTGTGCACGCGCGCGCCCGTGCGTGCGTGCGTGTTGCTTCCTAAGTGTGGTGTGGTGGCCCATAAGATTTCCTCTTGTCCCGGCTCAACTGTGGCTGTAGATGACAAAATTACTGAACAGGTACCGTACAGTGATGATTCTGGTCCAAGAGTTATGCGCCGGCCATATAGGTCTAATTCCTGTTGTCTGCAATGTATGACAGCTTCGCTGGTACTGAGGAAGTCAGAACCTAGCAGGGCATCGTTTTGAATAGAGGCAATGACAACTCGCTGTATGAATTGCATTTCCGCTATCTGTATTACAAGGTTTATCATACCAGCCACAGGAACATCGGCTCCGGTAGCTGTTTGTAAAAATATATTTGTAGGCCTAAGGGGTGACATTTTATGGGGTGGGATGCTCTTATACAAGCGCTTGTTGAAAACGGTGATGGAAGCTCCAGTGTCCATGGTGGCACTGGTTGGAACGCCACTAAACAATCAAGCACACTTGTATATTACTTTGTGGTGTGCTTGTGGAAGAGATTCCAATGATACTGCCCGAGGAATATATTTTGGTGCAGTATCATCCTGTATGTAGTCCGTTTGTTTCTGAATGGCATCCGTGAGTGCAATTGGAAGCTGAGTGAGGAAGGGACCAACCCGTCGTCGCTGCTGCTGTGATTGCTTAGGCGATGACGTAGCTGGGGGTAGCAATGGTGGTGGTGTTGATTCTGGTGTGTTGTACCGTGAATTAGTCTAGACAGCAGTCTGGACAGGACCGGTGTGGTCACAGATAAGGGCCGCCTGTGTTAGCCACTTTTGACAACGCATCATTGGATGCTTAGTAGATGCGCAAAAGAAGCAGTGGCAGCACTGAAGTTTGCTGCCTTTTGGATGATGCTTCTTCTTGCAGATCCATGATGCCGAATGCTGATCGCTGTCCGTGTCACTATTACTGCTGCTGGATGCAGTGGGTGATGCTGTTAAGCCTTGTGAGTTGCACACAACTAAGGGGGACCAGGTGATAAGTGTTTTGGCAGTGAGTCATGGTGCTTGTATAAACGTTGGTTCAGTGGAGGTGCTACAACCAACCACTGCAGTTTTACATAGAGGGAGATGTCGGGGTCATGGATGCAGTGTGCCGACATATGTAAAGCTGGGTGTGTGTGTGATTGCGCACTATCGCAGAAGTGTTATTTGTAGTGTTAGCTGCCTGATGTTGTTGTCCGGAGGCCAGAGTTGAGCCGGGTTGTGAGAGTGGGCACCGAAGTGACTCTATGATCAGTGTTTCTTCTAGTTTAACGAGGGATCAGTTTGCGCTGTACGCCGGTCAGATGTAGGAGTTGCAGATGGAGAGCGATTTGGACATTGCTCCTTCCAGTGGCCCTGCTGACCACAGCCATAACATGTGTTTGGCGGCTGTGTATGTATTACCGTACTTGTAGCTGGTCGTGTAGTCGACTATGTGGCAATGGTGGTGCTAAGCGTGTTGACTAAATTGGTGTGTGCCGAGATCTGTTTGGTAATATCTTCCAACCTGTCATGCATATTTTGTCTATTGTTATTGTTGTGCTGGTTCCCGTGTCCGGGGGCGTTGTTATTCCCCCCACACCCCTGATGGTACTGGCCATGCCCTCTTCCTCTAGGCGTGTGATTGTGACTGGTGGGGTGTTCAGATTGTATGGTGTGTGGTCGGTTGCTGATGTCTAGATGTAGATGCGTGACAGCCTTGTGATTAGTGCTGGAGTAGGCGTGTGTAACTAAGAATCGAATACGACTTGCCAATTCCGGCAATGTCTCCCCACCTCGTCTATGCAAGTTTTTTTTAAGCTGAAAACGACTTGTTTCACCGAGGGCTGTGTCCACGAATCTTTCCAACAATGCATTTCCAGTTCCGTGTCTGTTGGCGTTGAGTCTGATCCCAAATCTGCCAGGACTTGAACAACTTTTCGTGACAGTTTTGTGGCCAGATACTCTCCCATTTGTTGATCCGTCCACCTGTTTGTGCGGCTAATAATTTCGAATTGGCACTTATAATTGGCCCAATCATTCTCCTAACTGAATTCGGGGTGGGGATGTGTGAAATCAATCGGCCATGGCCAAGATATGGTACTATAGGCGCGAATCCGGGTGGTGGTGCTGGGAAGAATGGTGTAAATGCGGATGCTGGTCTGTGTGTTGGTAGTTGTGCTGGTGGTTGTTCCCATCATTGTTCTCGCTGATACTGCATCCGCAAAGGTGACTCCCGACGATAATGTTGAGCACGATACGTTGGTACCACCAAATCCGCCCTGATGTCGGTCTATAGATGGGTGTTGGTATATAGACTGGTGGAGGTGTACTGTGCATATGATGCGGTCGTTCTGTTGGTCGCAGTGATGTGTATTCCTCATACGGAGGTGGTCCAGGAGATTGACGGGAGTGGTGCGTGCCGTGTGATGTCATAATTCTTCTGGTATATTGTTGAAAGGGAGGTTCCGCATCTCCTGATTCATATTGCGGTACAGATGGATAGTAAGGTGACGTCGTTCCAATTGGAGGAGATGCGGGACACAGTGCATGAGGTGTAGGTCATTGGTCACCCTCTAATGACGGTGGTGAACATAATGGTCATGAAGAATTGGTATGACCCCCATAGGGGTCTTTGTAGTGGTCGACTGCAATCCGGCAATGGTGCCTATCGTGGATATCTGACAGGGTGATATATTGATTACCCACCGGCGAGGCATCACGGAATGTCCCTACGCTGATCGGCTAATACTCGTGTAGAAACGGTGCTGGTTGTTCCGCACCGGGGAAATTTCTGGCTCAGTCGGTAGAGCATGAGACTCTTAATCTCGGGGTCGGGGGTTCGAGCCCCACATCTGGTGCCAATTGTAGCTCACGGGGGTATGCACTGGTCCATTCTGCTGCTCCACTCCGTTGCATCGCATGTACAGGATGCATGGGAGGGCTGGTTAGCTACGGTTCTCTGGGTACTGGATCCCATATCGTGACTCTCCGAAAAGTACAAATACTGACTTCTAGAGCTGGTGGAACGATAACATTCCAGTGGGGCCGTGCGACCATTGCCGCCAAAATTGAACCTCACTATTTTATACCAACTATTCGTATCACCGGTATGACAGTCCATAACTCAATTTAGGAGCCTGGACATATTAATTAATCTAAAAATATATACTATACAAACAATGGTACTCGTTTGCTAGCACAAGAGAGAAAATATACAGTAAATAGAACTAAGTTGGTCTCTTGTTTGTGTGGATTCGTCAGAAGTACCTCACCGATCCGTATATATCTGTGAGGTATCCCTACAAGGGAGCGTTCTAACGAGGTCACTTATGTAGTTTAACATAAACCATTATACCCCTAACAAAAATAGTATTGTTGCAGAGGAAAGTGCCTCGCGCAGGCCTCCGTCACAGGAAAATGCCTTCAATGCTGAAGTGGAGGAAATTAGCTGGCAAAAAGTGCCACTCTCTTGTTCAAACATAAGCTAAGTGTAGTGTGAGTCAACTTAGTGAAATTATAATTAATGTGATGCACGCTGTATTACGTGAAGATGGGGTGGATGATTTCCAAAGAATTCAAAGGCTGTCATCTTATGTAGGTCCAAGATACTGCATTGGTAGTTGCTGCTTTATTTATGCGGTCATTCTGCTAAATTCTAACCTACCATTTAGTTATTAGATTTACTTCCAAGATTTGGTCGCAAGTGGCAGGGATTTCTACCTATCTTTTGACATATGAGCCTAACTGGCAAAGATGCCCGGTTTCCTGACGGTCACCCTACAGAGCATCTCCCTCAGAAAGGCAGCATGCTGACATGTTACGGAGTGACAGCCTCAGAATCATGTAACGGTCTGGTTACTTATCAAACCGCAACATCACTAGGACAAGTCATCATTTACATAAGCAATTTGAAAAGCGCACTGTACTACGCCAGACCAGGTGCAATGAAGATGAGCTATGACTAGTGAGACTACTACTTGCAGTACACAGGGAGATGGTCTATCTCTGGTGCTTTTCACCTGCTACCTTGCCGCCACATTGAAATCTGTGCAGGAAAATTCCACAGGACCAAACCACCCAGTGTCAATACTGGGCATGCCGCTAGAGATGGAATATGCTGACGATGTGGACTTCATAGACGAGGAAAAGAAACCCCTTGACGAACTTCTCCTAATAGCTGCAAGCCAACTAAAAATTGAGAATCTCTTTATGAATGAATCCAAAACAGAGTTCACCCACATATACCTATTGACAAAGTATGAAACTATAGAAAATGATGACCCACTTCGCGGCGGCAAACCATGGAGGAAAAGTAAAATCCTGGGCTCACTGCTTTGCAGTACTGCTGACATTTCTACATGCTGCGTCATGGGGAACATAACTTTCCAGTCCTTCTGGAAGCTAGGGATTCGTAGATCAAACATGCTCTTCATAAAGAGGCTACGTTTATACAATGCAACCTGCGTATCCTTGACGCTATATAACTGTAACCGCTGGGCAGCTCCAAAGGCACCTACACACCATCACTGGACACCGATGGCCAGACAACACAATTTCCAACGATGCACTATACAAGATGTGTAATACGTCGCTGGTGTCTGCAAATGTCGCCCAGCAAAGATGGTCCATGTTTGGCCATGTGCCAAGGATGTCAGAAGAGATACCAGCACAGAGAGCCTTGGAATTCGCCCTACTCAGAGCCAGCAAATACGAAGCCAGGAGAGGACGCCATTGCATAAATCTGCTAAGCGTGATACGAGGTGACCTCAAGAAAACAGGACTCAGTACATTCAAGTCAAGAATGGACCTTAGGAAGCTAAGGATTTCGGCTGAGGACAAGACATAGTGGGCAAAAGCGAAGAAGGACTGATTGCAGCTGTATGATGTTTCTCCTACTACAGTCACAGAATACAGTAATCATACAATTTGAAAAGCGCACACAAGTTTTATGGTGGGTAGTAAGAGGCAGATATCCATCTCCAGTGACCTTCCCGTGAGGGCGTGGTGGGTTCCAAGACCGCACTGAGTCATTGTACAGTGTTAGATGGAGATCTGCATCCCATCCATCACCTGTGTGTCGGGGAAGGATCATTTGACATCCGGCTCTGCCCAGAGATGCACTGCTGGGTGGTTTTAAATAATATCTTTTCGCAGTGCGTCCTCCTTTGGAAGGGTTATCTATGCTAACTAGTATCCGAAGATACAGAGGAGTGAATGCGAAATCGACACTGGTTTTCACCACTCGGAAACCCCAATAGTTTCCTAAGTCGGATCATGCCAACATGTCGATGGGAGGTACAGACAATTTATAAGCGTGCGGCTGGAGGAGCATAGAAAGAGACAATCACTCAATATAATAAGAGGCCCTAAGGTATTTGGCCAATTTTACACAATCTAGCCGGTGTGCAGTGTTACATATCCACTACATCCAGAAAAAAAGCTTACACAAATGTCTCCTACTGAGCGCTTCTCCCTAACTACTTTAAACCTATCCTATCGAGCTAGAATAATCAGGTTTAGTCGACCACATGTCAGGTTCGTGTAATGCGCACATGAACGGTGACCACAGTGTAAAATTGATGCTGGGGGGGGGGGGGAGTGATGCAGATTTAATGGTACTGTATAGTATAGCCTAGCGTACTGTGGTCCTAGAGTTTTACATAAAATAAACAAAACAAGTAACTAGGATGGCTGCTTGCCATATACATAACTAACTATCACAGTATTGGCAGTAAATCAGGTCATAGGACCTTGTGGTGCTCGTTAGTCATAAGCACAAAAACAAGGATAATATTCACATTTAAAATACAAATTATAAAATGCGGTCTCAGATGACTGGAGCGGTACCTATTAGTCACCAGTACCTGTAAATAAATAAATAAATACAATAGCTAAATGAGTACCTAGTAGTCATTGGTACGGAAAAGCTCATAAATCACTGTAGATGCTGCGTCACAGATGAGGAATGCGAGATGGCATGATTCTGAAGGTGCTGGGAAATCTCTGCAGGCGAACTGTTAATGCGGCTCATTCTCGAAGATGGTGAAGAAGTACGACTATAGTCGGATGTCCAATAGATAGTCATAATAGCCAATACAATACTTAAGCAAAATGTTAGAAAGTGTCCGTCCGGTAACGGAAGTTTGAAAGTTGACCGTAATATGAAGGGCTACAGTTGTAATGTATAATTAAACAATGCCTGTACATTCCTGGTTACACCGTACATGATACATTGCATAGCTCTTGCGTATACCAGACAGAGTCCCACCATACTGTGGCCTAAAAGTTAATTAAAAACACGACATCATGCACGGAAGTTTGAATACCACCTTTCAGCATGGTTCGGAAGATCTGACAAGTTGTCCACCAAGATTCACCACTCGTTCTACATACTGAAGAGATTACATATGGGCTGCAAGGCCCATCCGCAAGAAGGCTCTTCTAGGTGTTGGTAGTGAGGGAGTCTTCTATTCAATTAGTTGCCCCTGGATGGCTGTCCGAGGGCTTACAAAACTTAGATGTGGATGCTCGATTGTTGACCAGAGAATGAGAACTGAATTCCGAGAGGCACTGGTGCGGTGTATGCTACCACAGCCAGTAAGCAGTTGCCCATGTCTAGCACTGCTATGGCCACACAACCTACCACTTGTTCTCTCTCGCCGAAGTGTGGTCTCGATTTTTTATTTTTCGCTCCTTTTATACTACTCGTGATGTCAGAGGCAGGACGCCCAGCCAATCAGCGTGTGATCTGTAGCCAATCAGCATGAAGCTAGGAAGGGCGAGGACGCTATCACATGATAGACATTCTCCCCATTCATTTAGTACATACACGCGATTACGACGTCCTGGTAATATTTTGAAAATAATTTTAATGAGCTAATTTAGGATAATTCGGCCATTTCTTGTCCGATTTAAAAAAGGTAAATTTGGATTCCTCGTCTCATTCCTGATAGGTACCAATAACGACGATAATGGAGTAATTTAAAGAAATTACGTGCGCCGACTCGGTACACTTTAGTATGCATTCTCTCCCAACGCTGACACATGTTGTCAGGGAAGCTCTGATGCGCGTGCATGCGCGCTACACGATCTCACGGACTTAGTCATTTTATCGAAACCTCTCTCATATAGCTCTATGCACGCGCACTATCCTACCCATGGGGAGCGTGCTTGGAATCTATCTGGAGCGGTCGTTCCGTACCCAGCCGAGCTGGCATGGTCCGTACCTGTCCGGCCGATCCATGCTGCAATATGTATGCTGATGACAAAAGGCTCTCATGTCTTATCAAAAGTGAGGAGGACCAGAAGGTGCTGCAAGAAGATCTGTTTAAGCTACATGATTGGTCCGACAAGTGGTTGCTATGGTTTTACCCTGAGAAATGTAAGGTAATGACAGTCGGTAGAAGTCAGGGAGCTGAGACGAGAGATTATTTTATGAGAGGTGACAGTGAAGAATGGCCCAAGCATAGACTGGTTAAGATCAACAAAGAGAAAGATCTAGGTGTCACAGTGGATGGCCGGCTCTCATTTGAGGATCACATAAGAGAGAAGGCCAACAAGGCAACAACCATTATGTGGCTGATCCGGAGGGCATTCGTGCACTTAGACATGGTAAACTTCCTATGGCTCTACAAGGCACTGGTCAGACCTCACCTTGAGTATTCTAATATGGTGTGGCATCCACTGCATAAGAAAGACATAGTTACAGTGGAGACTGTCCAAAGAAGAGCCACAAAGCTGATACCAGGATCAAGGGACCTTAGCTATGAAGAACGTCTGGTGAAACTGAGGCTACCAACATTAACTTACCATAGACTGAGAGGCGACATGATTGAGGGCTATAAGATGCTGCAGGGGGTGTATGACAGAGATGTCGGTCCAGATATCCCTCTCAGGGAGCCAACAACTAGGGGGCATCACTTGAAGATCTTCAAGATAAGAGCAAGTACTAACCTGAGACAGAACAGCTTCTGCATACGGGTTGCAGAGCCATGGAAAAGCCTACCTGAATCAGTAGTGAGCGCTCCAACAGTAAAGGCATTCGAAGCCAGGCTGGACAGCCATTGAAAGCAGCAAGAGATCGTGTACAATTGTGATGCGGAACTCAGTATCTACACTTCGAGACACAGCACATCAGTTATGTTAGAGAATTATGAAGGTGAGGATCTGGACACATAGGGCAATCCTTTCGTCCAGTAACTACATGAGGTTACACGAGGTATGATACCTATTATATATGAAGAGGATTCGACAGGAACTCACCAGGATTTCCTGGGTGCGCCGTGTGAAGAGGCGGGGTGTTCTTAACTGAATTGAGCTGAACTGAACATGGCCACTCGCATATTTAAGTTCTTTTTGTTTTTTCATATTTATTAAAACTTTTAGTATAAGTTTTTACTTAATTCCCTGCTGCTGTCTCAGCCGAGGCTGGGTCAATTACGTTCGACTCTACCTCCTGAATAAAAATAAATAAATAAAAATAACTCGAGCGAATACCATAGAGGTATCATAGCTCCAGGGTGATCATCTGCATTCCCTCACTATGTGGCTAGTTGTCAGGCCCACCAGTGGCACGAGTATCTTCATGGCATGCTATCTTCAGATTTTAACATATCAAGGAAAGCTGTCAGGAACAGCTGTTCAACACCTGTATTCATTTCATCATGACAATCTGTCAATGACTATCCGCTGACCGCAATGATACTCAGTGCTCTTCCATTCTTCTGGCTAAGTGCCTGGTCCAATCGCCCTAGCTGCTCTATAATGTTTTGCCAGCCTACAGAATACTGTAACTCTTATTTTTCCCGTAATCAGAAGGGAGACTGAACAAAAATGTTTTAACATTGCCATGCCCTCTCTACATTAGCATAATAATCAACCAGAAACTCATGACCAGAATTTCTATATTTGTATAGTAAATATATCTGGTTGGCTGTATTAATCTTACATTTTATTCGATTAGGTAATGGAATTTGCGGGGGGGGGGGGTGGGGGTGGGGGGGAAGGTTTTGTTAGTAATATGATATTCTCATATAAATGAGATCGGCTGAAAGAATACTACACGAAATCACTTGGTTATGCAACATGCACACTCGGTCGAAAATTACTGAAATACTAAAATCCACATTTGAAAGCATAGATATCGTGTATACTGGCAAGATTGCTCATGGACCTGTCAAAAGCGGTATTTCAGAGTTCAATATTTTCTCACTAATGTATAGTGTCCAAAATAATATGTTTGTGTTACTAAACCTATTATGTAGTTGAATATAGTGCCAGATTTATATATGCAATACAATATTATTTCTGATAAAAATATTTAAATTTGCGTTTGTTCAATTTCTCTTCAAATTATCAAAGATAATTTATTCATTTTATGCAGCTGACCGTCTGCGTCAGCCAGTCAGTGAACATCCAGTCATCCACAATAGCAATTTTCTGAACTCACATCATCAGCGGTCGTGACAACTAGCCCCATAGTGCGGGCATGTGAATGAGCCATTTTCTCCTTCTTGTGCTTAGGGTAACATCCTGCATAGGAGCACCGCTATGCCGCATAGTAATCAAGACAGTTAATAAAATGAAATATACACCTGTGCAAAAGTTAAGCACCAGCAAAAACAATAGAACGTAGAAACATGATGGTACAACTAGGCCGCCATACTTTTTGTCCCCGCGTTAGCTGACATAATTCCAAGTACGAAATGCACATGCATGCATGACTTCACGCCGCTTGATGTCCGTGCGTGGCGGGAAACAGCACACGTGTTCAGTTATGTAAAAGTCCAGTTTGAGGTGTAGAACATTACATACAGATTTAGGCGACAAGATTAGGAATTTTGTGTTCATGACCGTGGTTTATTTGTACAGAGAGAATTAGCTCTTGATTGTGAACCGCTATGGCAAGACGAAGGTTAAGTGATCGTGTGAAATGGCAAATCATAGGCATGCATACCACTGGTATGTCATGCAGAGAGATTGGCAGACAGCTGAGCATTAACCATACTGTAATCAGTCGTTTGATTGCAAAACATGGGCAAACTAACGAGGTGAAGGACAGGCCTAGATCTGGAAGACCGAAGAAGACTACTGCCCGTGATGATCGAGCCCTAGTACGCCTTGTTAGGAGATCTCCATTCACCAACAGCAGAGTGCTCAGCCAGCAATGGGAAAGGCGCAATAGAGTGTCAATGTCTACCGTCAAAAGGAGACTGTATGCTGCTGGCATGAAAGCTAGGAGACCTGTCAGACGTCCTCTCCTCACTGCACACCACAAAGAGGAGCGTCTGAGGTGGTGCAACGAAAGAAGACACTGGAACATGAGATCCTGGAGACGGGTACACTGGTCCGATGAAAGTCGGTTCCTGCTTCATGCCATAGATGGTCGAACCCGTGTATGGAGGTCCAGACGCACGGCGTACGACCAACGTAACATCATGGAAGAAGTTCCATTTGGTGGAGGTTCCGTTATGATATGGGGGTGCATCTCATTTGATTGTAAGTTTAGTCTGTTGACTGTACCTGGAACACTAAATGGACAAAGATATCAAGATTCCATACTGGATAGAGTTGTGGTCCCTCATTTTGTAAATCATGCACCTGGAACCCACCCTATATTCATGGATGACAACGCCCGACCACATCGTGCTAGAGCTGTGCATGAATACCTCCGCCAGAATGCCATCGAAACCCTTCCATGGCCAGCAAGGAGCCCTGACATGAACCCTATTGAGCATATCTGGGACATTCTGGGAAACATGGTGAGAAGGAGGGATCCTCCTGTGCAGAACCTACAGGAATTAACAGACGCACTCCATTTTGAATGGCAACGAATACCACAATGGCGTATCAGTCGGTTCGTGACCAGCATGAGACGTCGTGTCCAGGCCGTCATCCAGGCACAAGGTGGATATACCAGGTATTAATAATGACAGTCTCAAACTCGTGCACAGATGTTAAACTTCGTTTTCAGACACCATTAATGACAATCTAGCCACGTGTGTCAACTGTAGGGCAATAGTTGTCAGTTGTGTCAACGTAACCATATTCAAGCCTCGTTTTCAAGTTCAAACAAAAACATACAGTGTTTCCCCACCATCATAATCAGCATTCCTCTAGTTGTATTATTACCTCTTGCACTAAGATGGATGGGTACATAAATGTTTATGCTATTGCTTTCTTCATAGCACATGAATATACCCTCGCATGTGCGTAAAAATAGGGTGGTGCTTAACTTTTGCACAGGTGTATATTTATCTATAATATTGCAAAATATATGTACCATCGGCTAGCAATGCAGTTGTTTATCAGTGTAGTTAATGCCACGAGTACATATGCGTGTATATATCAGTGCCTTCAGTAGATTTGTGATGTCGGTGCATCAGGGAATGGGTGCGATCAACATACATGTTCCATCAGTCGACATCATAACATATACAGACATACTAACAAAACATTAACATTCCACCTAGTGTCTTTCAATTAGTTGATCTATTACACAGAAGTATGGACTATTTATTTCATATGCTTTCTACTCATCACGTTGTGGGTAGCGAAGGGTCGGGTGGGGTGAGTCTTCTCGCTTCGGTTATTATTATTATTATTATTATTATTATTATTATCAGTAGTAGTAGTAGTAGTAGTAGTAGTAGTAGTAGTAGTAGTAGTAGTAGTAGTAGTAGTAGTAGTAGTAGTAGTAGTAGTAGTAGTAGTAGTAGTAGTAGTAGTCGTTGTCTTCTCGCTTCTGTTGTTATTATTATTATTATTATTATTATTATTATTATTATTATTGTTATTAGTAGTAGTAGTAGTAGTAGTAGTAGTAGTAGTAGTAGTAGTAGTAGTAGTAGTAGTAGTAGTAGTAGTAGTAGTAGTAGTAGTAGTAGTAGTAGTAGTAGTAGTAGTAGTACCATAAGTATTATCATGATCATCAATATTATAATTATTAACATTTTTATGAATATTTTACAGGTAGAATTATCACAACTATTACTCTCATTAATGATTGTTATGATAATCATCAGCATCATCACTATAATTAACATTGACTAGATCTTTCAGTAATTCAGAAAGCTAAAGAATCAGAAGTGGTTCTGGATCCCAGCACCACATGATCCCTGCGGAGAAATTTGAGCAAAGCTGCCAAGTGATTTAGGAGATACGTTTTATAGGCTTTTTAGAAAGTGCAAAGATCAACAAGATTGGATAATTGAAGATTCATGCGCGAAGTGCAGGAGGCCATCACCATAGGATCCTTTCATTAATGTTTTGTTGAAGCCATGTGAATGGTGTATGTAATGGTGCAGGTTTTTACACCTTGATCGCATACCTGAATGCAGGATCGAACCTGCATCTTTTAGATTGGAATTCCAAGCTTACTTGTTACCTGTCCTCTATATACCGCCTCTCCACTTCTAAGCAAACCATAAGCCGATACTGGACGGATGTAAACTGTATGTTGGTCATGTCATCATTATTTCGATAACGTACCATTCCTTTTCAGTTGTAAACGGGTATATTGTGATGTTTTGCTGAGTTTTGATGCATGAGCGTGGTGTAGCTTGAAGCAGAAATCCTGTGGTACTTCTTCAAGAAGGATTCTGAGCAGATTGTTTATGTCAACGAAGTGAGTTTTTTAAAGTATATCATCTATTCTACGAAGATAAACATTGCGAACATCCTCGAACCTTGGACAGGACAAGATGAATTGAGCAACCGTTTCTACTGCAGATTTCATCATCATGATCATCATCGTCATCATTTTCTCAGGACATAAGCCTTTAGGCTATTCTTCAAGTCCCGACAATTATTCCAATTTTACTTTGTGCTATACGGAAAAGAGAGGTTGCAGCTTAATTTTAATTCTACTCTTAGTTTAATCTTAGATTTACTTCAAATAGTACAAATTCTTGTGTTGCTTACAATTTAGGGTGTGCATGCCCAACAGCCAACAGCTGCGCAGTGCTGCCTACAGCTGCTAGACACTGCCTTAAGAGTCAGCTGCAGTGTGCCGCCTATGCTTGAAACCTGTTTGCGCACCTGTTATACGATCTATGGCTTAGGTACATATATACACAGTTCCTTTGCTTGTACACTATACACATATATGCATCAACAGCTAGTATACAGGTTTAACCAATAAACTGTGCATATGCCTAACAGCCATCAGCCACGGTATGCCACCTACAGCTGCCAGATGCGAGTTCAAGAGTCAGTTGCGGTGTGTCACCTACACTTAAAAACCAGATTACGCACCCGCTTAACTTAGTTACATATACCTACAATTTGTTGTACAATTTGTCTTTAAGTCGGTGGCTATTTACATTTAATTTATACTTTATCCCTTAGTCAGTGCTATTACAATCTGCTTCTGGGCACTAGACAAAGTGGTATATAATATCACTCAGATAGCAATCCAGTCTGCCCTTGAAGTTGTTAATATTCTCTGCCTCGACTATGTATGTAGGTAGAGCATTCCAGGTTTTCAGAGTATGCTTTGTGAAGAAGAATTTTCTTGTGTTCGTGTTACAGTGCTGAATTCCTATTTTAAGATTGTCTCCACAGGTAATGCTTGTTGATGGTTTGCTGAAGAGGTTCTGTTTGTCGGCGTTATAGATGTTGATCATGAATTTATATACTTTGATTAAATCTCCTCGGGCTCTATGATACTTTAGTGAGAAAAGTTTTCATGATCTCAGTCTGTGCTCATAGCTGAGGTGCTTTATCTCAGGGAATATTGTGGTGGCTCGACGCTGAACACTCTCAATTGCCCTTGATTGCGTCAGTAGATGTGGTGACCACACAGTTTTACAGTACTCGATTACAGGTCTAACCAAGGTTTCATACAGTGACAGAAACATAGTGGGATCCATATAGGTGAATGTTCTCCCTATGACACCAATTATTCCATTTGCTTTGTTTACAATTGTGTTGATATGTTTGTCAAAGTTCAGCTTTTCATCAATGTTTATGCTAGGGTCCTTTTCGCATTCGGTCTGAAGAATTTTTGGATGATTGTCAGTATCTGTCATGATGTATTCTAGATTAATGATTTAAGATTCAAGATTGGGGATTCAAGATTATTTATTTCATGCTTAATATACAATATACAACCATCACAATTGGGCAGTCCATCAAAGACAGAGCCTATGAGTCGATCGTCCCCCTACACACAAAACAAAACATTACAATATATAGGGTGATAGTTAATTATACAAACATCAGTAAGTAAACACAGAACACAGGACGGCACAACATCTATTTTTTGTACCATATTGTCATGATTGTGCTACATCTAGAGTATTCTACATATAAAGGATCTTTTAGATTCCAACTAGGATTTTTGATTGTAGATACGGGTTTTTTTAATATGGTACATAGGGGTGGGGACGGGAAAGGGAGTGGGGGTGTGCAACAAAGTCCCAGTAGTATTGGGGTGAGAAGTTTTTGGTAGGTGTGACTTAGATAGATATTTTATAGTAGCGTGTCGGCAAATATCAGATGAAGATTCAAGATGATTGAGAGATGATTGGGTCCATCTGTTTTGGCGCATTTCATGCTTTTCAGCATGGTTTATCTATCCTTAGTTTGATAACTTCTACCACTTTGATGGCAATTTTCCAGCTTTTATTATCTCTATATCAGAAAAATAGGCGTCCAATATTCAGCAATTTTGGTGGACGATGTTGCTGTTTACGACTGCAGGATCTTCCATCAAACCTGCCTCGAAAATGTAACATTTATTATCTTTGGTCATTTATTTTATTTTGAAAATTTTAACTGTTTCCATCCGAGTACAAAGGGTTAGGGAAGAAGCAAAATCATGAAACTTTGCCTATGTAGAATCTGTCCATTAGGAAGATGCCATCTGGCTCTGACAAAGATTTTATGACAAACATACAGATACATGTAGGTAAGCCAACAAACCGAAAGAGACGCATCACATAAAAACTTGATAATAGTAATAGTATTAATAACAACAGTAGTTAATCAGCTAGTATTGAGCTGTGTTTCTTATTTTAGTTGTAGATTGATAAAATCAGAATTTGAAATAAATAAAAAGCATTGAAGCAGAATTGGGATAGATAGGGTGGCCGGGATTGGCTCATACTGGTAGTAATCGCCCACTGCAGGTACAAAGTAAATATGAGATCTGGCTGCTAGGTGAGAATACGGATTAAGTATGACACTGTCGACGCCGCTGCCCCATTCACTTATTTCCCCTTATTTATGCGATATCTGGATATGTTAGGACTAGACAGCCTGAAAGCTGCTGCTGCATAAGTTAAAGCAGGTGCCTCCAGTCTACCCAGTCTGAAAAGATTCAGCATTGACCAGCTCACATATCTTGGATTGAAATTTATTGTTAGTGTTATGTGGAGCCTCTCCGCTACTCGACTACACTGGTTTTACCTATTAGATATGGGACTAATACCCTCAACCAGTTTGAATGGGCTAAACACATTCAACACATTCTAACTTAGGATTGTTTTTTCCTAAATGTAGGGAATGTATTTTCGTCGAGTTAAAGCGAAGTTGCCAGTCAGTAGTAGATGTTAGTAGATGACATTGATGATTGCCAGGAGAGATGAGGTTTGGTGATTGCACAATTGTTTGTGTTTAGATATCTTGTTGATGTTTTACTTGCTAGTAGGGTCCTGAGTTGAGTGTTGGCAGTGTTATTGGTGGCAAGAGATACAATCCTTTCCCACTGGCTTTTAGATGGAGGATCAGCAAGAATCTCTAGTGCAGCTGGTAAGTTGTAACTTGTGAGAACTCTGTCCGTTTGTACAAACCAGCTGTTATTATGGTTAGATCTGGTAATCAGTTGCCTGAGAGCGATGTTATATTCCCTGGAGTCAGTGGCTCTTGCGATATTTCCGAACAAAGAAGTAGAAGAATGCGTGTCTATCTCGCTAGTGATTGGACGTGCACCCAGAAGCATATATACAACTCCATCTACAGTTGTGGTAGGTAAGGCTTGAAGGCTCTTCAGAATGTTCTTCTCGTGCACTTTTAGTTCTTGTATGTCCTTTTGAGTAGGATTTACTGCTTAGAGTCCATAAATTGCTCTGGACATGACAAATGTGGTCCAAATCTTGTATGGTACTATTGGTTTCAGACATTTTGCACCATGTAATCCAGCATTGAATAGGGCATGCACAGTATTTCTGGCCTTTGTTATTGCGTTGGCAGCATAGCTGGTGTTGCTCACGCGTCTCAGTATCCACACGTGTGTGTATTCACCGACATTGTCCATTCCTTGTCCATTCATGGTAAATCGAATGGGCCTCTGGGATTGTTGAAGACAACCACTTGGCTCTTGGATAGCACGTTTACGTAGCACTCTCTATTGGCGTGTTTAGTTGCCATGCATAACGGTTTTGCTAACCAAGCCAATTTGCCATAGAGCCAGGTGCTCCCAATTATATCGGAGGGACGTCCAAAAACCAATCACCTATGACGTCAGGCGCAACACTAATTTCTCGTAACGGCCAATCAAAATCTCTGTACTATATTATTTAGGATTATCTCTTCATAATCTTCCAAACACGGTAAGAGTAATGTACCGAAATTGTTAATTTGTTTTCTGTTTACACATGCACTTAAATTGACGTATTAAAAGCACATAATTGTACAATGTGCTATACCAGTTCTATTTTTATTGAGTTAATAAATTAATTTCACGTATTTCACTGAAAAAATCTTGCCGAAAGCAAACGTTAAAATCTCACTATTTGTTATTCAACATGGCTGACAGTGACATTTTGACAGAAGCCTACTGTCAATCTATTTACGTTTAGTCGACTATTAGTCCGTAAAGAACCAACACATTTTTTAGTCGCGACTGCCAGCAACTCGTCGCTATATTCTAATGTGTCATAGCTCTCACAGAGCAGACTCGGACTATATTTTAAGTGAAAACGAGTCTGGTGGTGTCTGGCCAGTATTCTTACACTTCCTTCTTGCAGTGACAGGCCATGATTTGTCTGACATGCCAATATTCTGACAGCCCATTCATTGGGCTGACAAAACAGTGTTCGAAGTCGGGTTGGTGTCTAGTAATTCCTGTACTCTAACCAGCCCATTACCTGTCACTCCAAACCTTATATGAGACACAGGGTGTCATAAGTTTGGCTGGAATGACTAATATCGCACTACTACTACCATATTTAAAAAGCAGAATTATTAAGTCAACTTTTCTAGTATATTTACCCAAGAAAATATGAATATTATTCCCATTATGAAATTAAAACCGAAACCAATGCATATGTATTATGTAAATACTGCGAGATACTCAGATATCAGGTGGAAAGTTTATATATTTAACCTAATGGTTGTATATCATGCTTAGGAAAACACTGACAAGCATTTCTTTCTTATTTCATCCTATATAAATCGGATATTTCTGGCGAAAAATGTTGAATTTAATAGTCCAGTCACGCTAAAATATATGTATATCCTCGGGAAACAGGCTCTAAAACGGCCGATGAAAGTGGATAATAATTTTACAAACCCGGAACCAAATTCCGTCATCTTTATTCAACATTCCGAACTGTAGCATACGAAGCTGACGATTGGATGGTATAAATCGGCTATAACCAATCAGCGATCGTTTGTTATTCGACTACGTCCCACAAAAAATCTTTTCCGCTAACGTCGCTTGTAGTGCTGTTAGAAATAACATGTATGTTTATATACTAGGGTTGGGCCGAACATTCAAACCTTTGAACAATCGCGAACTCTGGGAGGACGAATCATATTCGAACATTTATTTGACGAATCTTGTGGTTTGCGAACCATACATTAATTTTTTCCGCATGTATTTTCCATCTGTCTAAGGCAAATATACGGAAATCACGACGAAAACGATTTACTAAGCACTTATTCTAGCAGTATACAAGTTTTGAATGATAAACCGTAATTCAGATTTACGACAATATTTTGAATTATTTTCTGAGTAAGTTCAACCCACACCCATGATAGTGTAATCGTCCTCGAGTAACATACCTTCCTCGCTTACATGGTTTAATTTACCGGCAAATATCGACATTACAAGCCAAGAAAATGTTGTTATCGTGTGTATTACACCATCTCAACATATTACAGGCTTATAAGGTCTACGCGGCACGCTTGCTCTGTCAAAGAAAATGCGAACGTGACATATTTTCTTTGTTATTTGCAAAATCGGCCATGATTTCCGAGAAATGATAATGTATAAATTATTCTTCTAATCATTCTTCCATTACGTTTTCATTGGCTATTATAATGAACACCAGTCAGTATATCCAATCAAAATGCGATGTGCTTTCTCTGATTAAAATCGAGGATGTTCAGCTCACAATTACTACTGCAAATTGGTCAATGTCGTAAAATGCTAGATATAGATATACAATTACAGTATAGATCGCACTAAATGAACTATCAGTATAACTGATGTTTAGAACAGTTTTCTTGACCAACTGCATATATATCGGCGTATTTTTTGCAAAATGTTATGCATTCTAATTATCTAGTAATATTTAATACAAAATCTAGTTCAAAGTAGCCAAGAATTTGTATTCAGCAAAACTATTTTAGCTGTTTAAACTCAAGGAAATCTATCAGATCTAGATATCTGTGTTATCTAGATGAGGTTCCTGTACTAGTCTGGTTCCCTGTATCGATTTATTTAACTAGTGTCGTCTATAAAACGGCAAGAAGTAACCAACTAACCATGCAATGAAACTTATTTGAGTGTATTGAACTTATCTGGCTGTTATATACAAACCATTTGTTGTGTAGTTTCTCACTAAAACCACTTGGAATTTGCAAATGATTTTGTGTTTCACAATATTTCTAATTCTATTTCATCAGTTCAGATTTTGAATATTAGATGGCTCGTGAACCGGACAAGCGTATCACGAACCGATTCGGTTCGAGAAAATCTTCACAAACCACAGCCCTATTATATACATTACTTCGAATAACGGTTCCCGTCTTAAATAATTTTAAAAACGTTTTTTTTTCCTAAATGAAGAAAATGTCTCCGGGTCGGCGAGATAATTCTAGGGTCGGTCGTGGAACCGGAACCACACATGGTTTTTTATTTGGCCTTAGGATAGTGAAATTATTTCTCAAACTGTTTTAAAAACATCTGTACATAATATCATATTAATTTGCAATATTTAAGTTCTGAATGTTACAAATTTGTGATGGTTTCCAGTATATTACTATATTATTTAGTTCAGTGGAATGCCTTCAGTCACAACAGAGGTTTAGTTGTCATCTGCCTGCCAATATAAGAAATGACCTACCGCATTTGAATTTTATGGGCATTCAAGCAATTTTATGCATTTGTCTCATTCCGTTTTCGATCATTTTATGTTGGTCGCTTAGAGAACTGTCAAAAACGGATGCGCAGGAAGGTAGATCTTGTTTTTACCCATAATCAGGGTTCGCACGGGTCATGGAAATCCTGGAAAGTCATGGAATTTGAAAATCTAAATTCCAGGCCTGGAAAAGTCATGGAAATTTGTCGATTTGATAACAGTCATGGAAAATGATAATCTCTCTAAATAAAAATAAAATGTGATGGCATACAAATGTGAAATTACACATTTCCATATCTTTATCGCGGCGATCACATGATTTCATTCATTATCAAAGTCATATGTCCAACCAAAATAAAATGACCCAAAACAACGTAAGAAATTAAATGAGGTTAAATCCCTTATGTTGGTAGGCCATATTAAACTCTTTTGTGATTGGAGACATTACACTGAAACTATATCTGGACTGGAAGGAGGCCTCCCAAATAAAAACGGGTTTTGTAACGCCGCGAATGCGAATATCCCAAATTAATAATAAATATGTACAGAAGAGAATGTTTTAAAAACAATTTGAGCAGTAAATTCACTATTTCCTACTCAGCGTATGCACTCGGCAGTATATTTAGTGGCAAGATTTTTGTTCACTTGGGCGATTTCGTCCTGGCCGAATTGGTTACATTATGATAATTAGATGGCGATGATATCTCGGTCTCGCTAGTAATGGAGATTCCCCTGTATATTGAACGTATTTCTTGCTCAAAGATGGTTTTATGCGTTCTATTACGGTTAAAGTATGAAATAAACTTGGTAATATTAAAAGAATAACAAGATATTTAGCCGATAAAGGAGTATTATTATTTTGAATCTAGCGGTAAAGTTACCAATTTTCGTTCGTCTGAAAAATATGTTTTGCAATATTTCTAAACTCTGATTGCGTGGTATATACATGTATACGGCTTTTTTGGCTCATATTTTGTCAAATTTTCCTATGCGTGTTATCTATTAGTGCGCAACATATTTGCGAAAGTAACAATTTTAGGGATTGGATTTAAATTTGTTCTTGAACACCGTGTCCAAATAGAAGCCTCGGCTCTAAGCCTTAAATTTGTTCAAAATTTTTTTTAATTAAAAAAAAAATGTCAATTTGCAGACCAAGTGAAGACTATTTTATAAAAAATGTTCAACAATAATCTTCTCTTGGTCTGCAAATGGACATCTCTCAAGACCACGCGTGACAGAAGCCGGCTTTGGCTGATATGAGTGTTAAAGGGTTAATAGAGAATTTTTTGGGTCAAAATCTTTACTAGAAATGGCCATATTGCTTCTTACCATTTTGACCGATTTCAACCATGTTAGGCTGAAAGGGATACTACATGTATGATCATAGGCTCTAGAACTTCCATTCAGAATTTTTATTCATCAATTTTTTATGTGAAAACCTCAGATTTTATTAAAAATGTACCGGATATTCTCACATGTTGACCCTTTGCCCTAGATAAAGTGAATTCCATATGATTCACTATATGCTGTTGAACATTTTGAAACAAATTTGACTGTCTTTGACCTACCTAGCTATTGATTCTTGGAGGTCATGGAATTTCTTAATTTTAGTCATGGAAAAGTCATGGAATTTCAAATACTGAAAGGTGTACAAACCCTGCATAATGCTATATTAAATTATAAAGGTAGACCATGCTATTAATGCTGGGGAAATCTGTAGCTCAAATTATCATAAATAAATGGCTGCAGGCTGTAAGCATAATTCTGACGACTCCTTAACACACATTTTAGCGATTTTACACATTTTTCATGGAACCCTGAAAAAGATGTGATAAGTTATTGAACTTATTCAGCGGGAGTAGCAGTATGAATCTATGAATTACAACGCAGGAACATCAATTTTCTTGCCATGATCGAACCACAAATTAGTTTACACGATGTGACACTCAAATATTCACATACAGAGTTGTCCTTTTGCGCATATATACGCATAAAAATGGCAGAGGGACGCATAAAAGTTAACCCTCTGCATCCCCGAGGATGCACGAGGGACGCAGTGAAAAAGTGTAACGGAAACTGGTAACTTTGCGTGTGCTTATTTATCGATTATATTAGCGTGTGTGTATATTTATTTGTGCATGTCTTTAAAAAATATACTTAATGTATTGTGTGTTCAATAAAAACAAACTTACTGCGTTGTTTAAGACGATGATTTGTTGTATATTTTCTTGCACAACTCAAAGTTGTTAATGCCCATAAATCAGATTCAACCACCACATTTAATTGTAAACACAATCCCCAAATCACCCTTAGTTGTATTGCTGTTTGAATAACGGTATCAATGCGCGCTATAAGCCATCTTTTATTTAGCAATAGCGGCTGATTGATTGACTGATGGATTAGTGTTTATAATGTTTAACAATACTCGATCATTAGGTGTTCCCAATTTCTCAACTAAAAAGTTCATCCCAGCAGCGATGTTCAACGATATCGTCGATCTACAGGTAGGCATACATTAAAATATTCATTTGTTTCCAAACAGCGTATAGCTCAAAGCTCCCCGATACAAGCGTCCTTATTGGATACACGCTAATGCGTTATCTATGCTTCAACCAATCAGCAATCGTGTTACATAGTTACTCCCGATGAATTAGACATATCCGGTTATTGGCTGATATATTTTCACTAATTACGCAGTTTAATCTGATTTATACAGATTATTTTTGATAAATTATTGTTTTGTCTGATCTTAACCTATGTATTCCACTATATTTGGTCATTCCAGTTAAATTATAAAAAATACGCGCGCAATATTATATCAAAGTAGGTCAAGTCGTCCTTGAGCAAACTCGCCCCAGATACTCGTAATTTTCCAATTCGTCCAAAGTCAAGTTATGGTTTAATAGAAAAATTAATGCAGTGTTCTTTGCTAATTACTAATGGCGTGGTCTTTGGAAAGGCTAATCATATCTTGTCAATGTAGGTTGGTTGGTTTATCAGGCAACAAACAAGTACAGTGCTTTAGGTTATTGTTTATTGACATGCAGTTCAAATGTTATTAGTTAAATATACAAGGGCCATTTCAATAGATCAATTTTAGCCACCATTGTAGATCACAATACATATTTTTGAAAATTTACCACTGGAACGACTGGCAGTGTTTTCAACATGTTTAATAAAGTGCTTTATAATTAGATCAATGTATTGTGTTTATTTTAAGAAAAAATATGGGACCCCCATATTTCAGATGAGGACCCCATGGGACCCCCAGATTTTACACTGGGATCCCCAAAAATCAGATGTGGGCAACACTGTTCACATAGGTCTACATTTCCATTATTTCGAGATTCAAAATTAGATCTGATTCAAATTATTTTGAATATTCGATTCGAGCGGAAATTTAAGATTGGCAGGGCCCCAATTTGAACCAACAGTAAAACATTCAGCCAGTACATTTTGCGTTATTTTCAGGTTAAATATATATATATATATATATATATATATATATATATATATATATATATATATATATATATATATATATATATAAAGCTCTATAACTATGTTGTGCATATAGGCTCAAATTCTTTAACCCTTTAACAGTCATATCAAACAAACTGCTTCTGTAATGGACAGAGAAATGTCCATTTGCAGACCAAGAGAAGACTTTTTTGAAAATTTACTACTGGAATGACTGGCTTGATAACTGAGCCAGTCATTCCAGTGGTAAATCTTCAAAAATACCTGCAGCAACTTTGCATCCCTGATTTGTCGTTGAGCCGACTATTTGTCCCAAAAGTCACGGTTTTCCGGTTCAACGTAAACGTCCGATGCCTCATAGAACCGAGGCTAACGCGTCAACATCTCCTTTTTCGGAAACATGTGCAGGTCCCGGAGACATTGCGTCATCATCCGGGCCATTGTTCTCGCATTCTGATTCAAGGGCATTGTCTGGATATTCCGAATTCACTTCAGAACCACCCAAATTTTTGTTCAAAATTACTTTCATGAAACTCGCCATTTGTTTTGTCAATGTCTCCACACTTGCCTTAAGGCTTTTAAACTCTGACTCTTCAATTGCAGTGCCCCCGGATGGACCTGCATTGTTTGAATGTCTTCACATTTCTGGCTCATTAGATGTGATGCTTCTTGCATCTGAAACAGGTTTCTTACCCTTAATGGAGGAAGAATTATGGCTCTTATCACACCTTTCTCATACAGGTTGAGAGTATTTATTCATGTAGCAAGCTTCATTTCGGCCTGTAGATAGAGACTGATCAATAAAAGCTCCGCTCAAGCGTGAAATTATGACCACTCGCTAAATATTTAAAACATTCATATTTTTTATGTACAGATGTATATTAAGCGTAGGCTTGCATCTCTAATTCATTTATGTAACACTTATTTTATTGCACCTACATGTAGCACTCATGCTGCTTAGCCCGTTAACATTCAAACCGGCTATAAAACCGCTTCTGCAGTAGTTTTGAGAAATGTCGATTTGCAGACCAACAGATGGATATTTTTTTTAATTTACCAGTGGAATGACTGGCTCGATAACGGAGCCAGTCATTCCAGTGATAAATTTAAAAAAATATTCTTCTCTTGGTCTGCAAATTAACATTTTCTAAGAAAAATTTGAAATTTTTCTGATCAAATTTAAGGTTGAACGGTTTATGGGCCTTAGCCTTAGGATAGTGCATGAACTAGATCTGTCAGTAAAATGCGTTCATTATCTCATGATTTAACTGATCTTGTAATCAAATATCATAATCAAGACATCATTTGTCGGTATTAAACCTTTTAACCTTCAAATTTGTTCAAGAAAATTTCAATTGTTTCATAGAAAATGGCCGTTTGCAAACCATGAGATTATTTTTGAAAATTTACCAATGGAATGACTGGCTTGGTTATCGAGCCAGTCATTTCTGTGGTAAATGTTCGAAAAGAGTCTTCTCTTTATCGGCAAATGGACATTTCTAATAACCACCTTTGAAGCTGTTTTTGGCTGGTTTGAGTGTTATAGGGTTAAGTGAAGAATTAGGACATGGAAAGAACCCTTTGTTAGCCAATATTTGTCATGGAAAGAACCCTTTGTTAGCCAATATTTGTCATGGAAAGAACCCTTTGTTAGCCAATATTTGTCATGGAAAGAACCCTTTGTTAGCCAATATTTGTCATGGAAAGAACCCTTTGTTAGCCAATATTTGTCATGGAAAGAACCCTTTGTTAGCCAATATTTGTCATGGAAAGAACCCTTTGTTAGCCAATATTTGTCATGGAAAGAACCCTTTGTTAGCCAATATTTGTCATGGAAAGAACCCTTTGTTAGCCAATATTTGTCATGGAAAGAACCCTTTGTTAGCCAATATTTGTCATGGAAAGAACCCTTTGTTAGCCAATATTTGTCATGGAAAGAACCCTTTGTTAGCCAATATTTGTCATGGAAAGAACCCTTTGTTAGCCAATATTTGTCATGGAAAGAACCCTTTGTTAGCCAATATTTGTCATGGAAAGAACCCTTTGTTAGCCAATATTTGTCATGGAAAGAACCCTTTGTTAGCCAATATTTGTCATGGAAAGAACCCTTTGTTAGCCAATATTTGTCATGGAAAGAACCCTTTGTTAGCCAATATTTGTCATGGAAAGAACCCTTTGTTAGCCAATATTTGTCATGGAAAGAACCCTTTGTTAGCCAATATTTGTCATGGAAAGAACCCTTTGTTAGCCAATATTTGTCATGGAAAGAACCCTTTGTTAGCCAATATTTGTCATGGAAAGAACCCTTTGTTAGCCAATATTTGTCATGGAAAGAACCCTTTGTTAGCCAATATTTGTCATGGAAAGAACCCTTTGTTAGCCAATATTTGCCATGGAAAGAACCCTTTGTTAGCCAATATTTGTCATGGAAAATTAAAATGATTGCATAGTGAATGTCAAATTACCGGTAAGAGAAGACTGTTTTTGAAAATTTTATCTCTGGAATTACTCACTCTGTTATTGATCCGAGGGATTCATTCCAGTGATAAAATTTAAAAACAAATGGTTTCCTGGACCAGCAAATTTACATATTCAAAGAGTACTGTGACGGTTCGTCATTTTGGGCCGCCTTGGCGATTAAACTAGTACCAATTAATTTTATTAGTATTTCAAAATATTTAGTACTTAATAGCCCATATAAAAACAACCTGTGTGTGTCTGAATGTCGTTTGAAATTCTTTATATAGGACTATTCAAGTATAATTTAAAAAAATTTATGTTCGACTTAGTCACGGGTAACAGCACATCGGTCGAAAAACGAGCTCATGAATTAGATCTTATGGATTCGTGATTATAATTTAATTATTGTTATAAAATTATATGTCTGAGGCAAGTAACACCTTTCAGTTGGCATGTTTATAGCTGTTGTCTTCCCCCCCCCCCGCACACTTTTATCCTTGTTTTTGTTAACTCTGGTCATTCTAGTGGTACATCAATAAATATGGTAATCTTGTCTTGGTCTGCAAATGAACATTTCTCAAGAAGTTTTTTTTTATCATCGTTGTCATTAACCCTTTACGCTCTGATGTCAGAATTTTAAATTTCCAAATGAAATTAAAAGATGAACTGGTGTACATTTTCCAACAAATTTGGTGGAAGATGGTGCTGTCGAAGACAGCAACATCATCCATCAAAATTGTTGAAAAATGTACACCAGGACTTCTTTGCTATTGACGGGGTAAACGATAGAATATTTACATCAGAGTGGTAAGGGTTAACAGGATAAAATTCTCCCCCACACTTGTTTTAACCCTTTCACAGTATATTCTTTGCTGTATAAAACCTATGGCAGCAACGACTTCCAGTCAAATTAATTCCAAAATATTCAAGGTTTCCTGTAATGTATCGTTGACATGAAAATAAGATCGGTTGAATTCAGAGGTGTTAAATATGAATAGTGTCAGATCACACTTAATATATTAATATACATCCTGCTGTTTACTGGTCACTGTTTGTTAGTCAAGTGAACAGATAACATATTTGCAGCCTGCAGGCTAGGTTTGTATTTAACGTATAATATGTAAATCATTCTATATTTATATATATATATATATATGTTGTTGATTATTAATCTATCGTCATTATTTCCAGTTATCTGTGGGTTCTGAGGCTGACTTTCGGAGCAAGCCTGGGTCAAAAGTGTTTTCCTTTAGTTCCCATATCAGCTTCGGAACTTGATTAATGCTGTTCCCCATGCCCAGGTATGCCCAGGGTGAGTTTTAGTGATGTTTGGTTAAATCTTGTTCTGCACGAACGTCTGGTTGTTGTTGGACCCCTGGTCTGGGTACACCACCCAGCGTGGGTTCAGGATTTGTAGAGTTTTTGCTTCAGCTCCTTGGTAAAATTTGCTTTCCATTTAAGTTGTTGCTCGTATTCTTTTAGCTTGACTTTACAAAGTACAAGCTGTTCTGATACCCTCTCCGTCGTCCAGTGGCGGGTATGGCCATACAATTTCATTTCACTCAACTTTGCAGTTCATATCTCATGTTTCGTTAATCATACTGAACCCAAACCTGGACGCATGCTTTAATATACAGGCCTGTGTGGCTGTGCTGTAATATTCCCTATATGGTAACATGTTACAGGTGACCTTACAGCACTTTAAAGAAACCTATTGTAACCTAACCGTTAGACACCTCGGTGATGATCATTATTAAAATCCACAAGTAAGGTACCCATTTTGGGTTCCCTAAAGGCTAAAACTGAATTATGGCAGCCTCATGAAGAGTTATTGGAGACCCATTTCAAAAAATCTGACAGCTCTCCATGATCTTGAAGTCAATGGTTACGGCCATTGTGACGTTAGTAAAAATTGTGTTTTTCAACTTTAATATTTCATGTTTAACGGAGCTCAATTCCACTGTTGTTATTACACCACAAAAACATCCATTACCGTTCAATCACTACTTGCTAAATCAATTATCTGCATTTAGCTATCAGAATAAGATTTTTATTCCCGCATGCACACCTCCCCATGCCTATTCCTATTAATATGGATCCTCAACCAGGCTACTGGTCGAGTCCTTCTCCAGCCTACTGACAGGTATAGACTGGTACCAGTCTATACTCACCCCATAGTGACGCTTGTCACTAAGCGCGCTTGCCCATGCGCACTGGAGCCCAAATAGGAAACATTCACTTTTCAATTATTCTGCTTGCAGAACAACTGCTCTAAAATATTAGTTTTTTGTGTTTTGCGCTGTATTGAGCTACATCTATTTGCCTTCTATATTAATAAGAATATGCCTAATATGAAGTCAATCCTCCCTAAGTTATGTGTAGGAAGTATTTTTGTGGTTATATGGTATTTTATGACTATGTTCATATTGTTACCGGTTTTCGTGAAAGATCGTTCTCGCTTCGTGGTATCTTAATTACTATGCCTATATCATTCATCATCATATAATAAACACCAGCAGTTATTCAGAGCCTTTATCAATTTACTAATAGTGCATTATAAGGATTATCATTTATCCCTTTACAAGTTTGCTTTCCTGTCGGTAGGGGTCTTTGCTTTCTGATTTGAACTTTCTCGACTTTTTAAGAAATGATGTTTATCTTTCTAGTCTTCCTTTTATGATTTTAAGCGATATGCTTCAGTGTTACGTTTTTTCGTTTTTAGGAGTCCGCTAAATCATCTGACAAGACAAAATGTACGTCGTCAAAGTGTGATCGCCATCACTCAGTTGAATTTGCCGGGCATGTCTGTGCAATTTGTACCACTTGTACCTTCACAACGATGTGTGGGATGTGTAAAGGGTGGCCGGTCTCGGTGTCTAAGGCATTTTTAAAAGATTTACCGGTTAAACAACCGCTGCCCTGTGGTCGTCCTTCCTCTACCTCCGTTGCTAGTAAGGTGAAAGCTGTCTCTTTTGCACAATATACTGTTTCTGTACCGGTAGCAATGGAGGGATGAGCCTCTTCGGAGAATTCCGATGCTGTGCTAGCACTTTTCACAAGATTCGAATCGTTTGCATCTGTTTTGACGAAATCCCTTGACGAGAGAATTTCTTCTGCAATTAAAGAGGCTAAGAAACAGGATGTTTCTTCTAGTTCGGATGATAGCCCGAAGGCTAGCGGGCGTTTTCGCAAATGGGGGAAACCGGTCCCTCTAACCTCCATGCAGGTTAAAAAGTCTCCAAAGCAGAAGTCTAGAGCGACTAAGCTCTCGAAGGTGGGTTAGAGCAGTGCACCGGGTCAAACCCACCTAAGACTTGAGGGTGACGGGCATAACCCACAAGCAGTGGTGGCTGAGGCGGAAGCTGACGTCCATAAGGCTGGACCGTATGAAAATCCCAATTTTTCGATCATTCCAGTCGTCAAGGTTCTTTCTAGATCGCCTATTGCTAAGAATAGTCTTGCTAGTTCCAGTTCCGTTGTGGTGGACTCTGGACTCGGGTTTACTTCCTTTTTCCGTCGCTCCGTCAGTTTCCGTTTTAACTTCTGGTCTAGCTAGACATCTGGGTCTTCAGGATCCGGTTCTTCTATAGCATCCGTTTCCGGTAGGACTTCCGGTTTAGTAGGTAATCCAGGTCGTCAAGATCCGGTTGCCACTTCCGTTCCGTCCGTTTCCGGTCTGACTTCCATTTTTGTAGGACATCCGGGTCTTCAAGATCCGGTGCCTAGTTCTGTTTCCGGTTTCAATAGCGCTTCTGGCCATTCCGGAGTCTGAGGACTCCTTTTATTTTTCGACTTCTGCTAGAAGCGCTTCCGTTTCCGGTTTAGATTCTGGTCGGTACACTTCCGGTTCCGGTCCTAGAGGTGTACTTCCGGGTCTGGATAGGCTTCCGCTTCCGGTTGGGAACTAGCTTCCAGTTTAGCGAGAGATCAAAATTGCTTATGTTCTTCTAGGACTTTGGATGATAGGAGTTTTGTTGATTCTGTTTCGGAAATTTCTCAACGGGCTTCTCAGGATTCTGTAGCTTCCAACTATGAACCTTTTCTTCCTTCTCAAGTAGTTGATGTTGATTTAGCCCCTCAGTCTTCTTCCTTTCGTGATGCCATTGTCAATCCATCTTTTTCTAGGTCTTCTTCATCTTTCTCTGCGTCTTCTCACTCTAATTCTATTTCTCCTTCTCTTTCGGCCAAGGATTTTTCGTCTAGTCATGTGTCTAACGCCTCTGCTATCTTTAAATCCTCTTCCTCCTCCGGGCTTCTCCCGTCTTTCTTCTCATGGTCAGTTGGATCATCCCTCTTTTTCTTCTTCCTCTAATTCATTCTCTTCTCTTCCTCTTCTGCTTCTTCTCTGTCCTTTGATCATCTTGATCCGATCGTTTCCGTGGTTCTTTCTCCTGAACTAGAATTTCAAATTGTTGATTCAGGTTTAGATTTTTCCTTGTTTTCCGTGGTGAGGGATTCTTCTTTTGATCATTCATTTGTTTCTGCCCGTTTTTCTATTCTCTGGGTTTTCGGCTAGTTCTCTGGTCCTTCCTTATTTATCTTCTAGTCAGGATCAGAACAGGGATTCTTTCTTCTTCCCAGGTTCCTTCTTTTCCGGAGTCGGTTAGTAGACCCTCTTCTCCAATTTCCTCTAGGGCAGGTGAATCTTTAGTGTCAGGTGACTCATCTATTCTTATCTCTTCTTCTCCTCCTCTTCCTTCTGCTCCCAAGTCGGTCAGGGCCAGGGATCTGAAGAGGTTTTGCCCGGTTAGAGCCCCTTTGGAAGACTGGTCCATGGCTCACAGGTGGATCGCATCTACTCTCTTTCTTCCTCTTGAGGAGGAATTTGCTATGGATCCTCCTTCTTTCAGATCCGCTCGCTCTACTTCTGATCCGTCCTCTTCTTCTCCTCAGGTGCTGCCTATTGATAATCTGGTTGTTGATATGCTCAATTTCTTTGTCAATGATTCTTATAATACTGACTTTTCTCTTGTTGCTAAGTACGATTCTCCCGTTCAAATTCCTAAGGAAGACTATTTGAAGGTTGCTTCCACTCAAGTTTTCGTTTTCTAATCCATCCTTGAAAAGAGATGTGTCTTCCGTGAGAAGTCCTAATTCTTTTCCTAGAAGAAAGAGCCTCAAACCTGATAAATTTTGGGCTTATCCTTCTAGGGTCATCCATAGTTCTAATTTGTCTTCGTCCAATCGTCAGGATCGATCCACGGAGGAGGATCGCTTTGATTCTATTTCCTCACATCGTTCGAGGTCTCTAGGGAGGAAGTCTCCTTCCTTTTGGGTGAGAGGGGGGTCAGACCCCTTCTCGCCGTGCTGGTTCCAGGTCCAGAGGACGTTCTTCCTTTAGAGGCTTTCAGGGAAAGAGAGTTTGAAGGTATGGACTATTCCCGGGTAGGTCCAACTTTCTCTCTTCCCCTCCCCATCCCTCCCCGTCTTCTCCGTTTGGAGCAATCGGTTCAGTGCCGGTTACCCAATGTACCAGTAGGAGGGCGCCTTTCTCTGTTTTGGGAGAAATTGCAAGCCCTCGTTCAGGACTCCTGGCTAGTGTCTCGGATACATTGGGGTTATGCTCTGTCATGTATCGGTCATCCTCCTTTTCTGTCTTTTCCCAGTTTGGAATCCTGAAAAACTGGTAGCTTTGGAAGAGGAGTTGGAATCCATGATTGTAAAGAGGGCACTAGAAGAAGTTCCCAAATGGAGAGTTAAATCTTATGATTCTCACCCCCAAGTTCAAGATGGAGACGGTTTCCCAGATCATTTCCAGTTTGGATCAGGGAATGTGGACGTCTTCCATCGATCTAAAGGATGCCTACTTCCATGTTCTTATTCACCCTGCCTTCAGAAAGGTCCTGAGGTTTGCCTACAATGATCGAGTTTGGCAGTTCCGCGCCATGCTCTTCGGCCTGACCACGGCTCCCTTCCTTTTTACCCGTCTAGTTTCAGCCGTGGCAGGAATTTTACACTGTCGTTCTATCCATCTTCACGTTTATATAGACGACTGGTTGGTAAAAGCAAGGTCATCCTCAATTCTCTCAGGAATTCTTCCAGAAGTTTGCAGTCTGGTATGCAACCTATGGTGGATTTTAAATCTAAAGAAATCAAACCTAGTTCCATCTCAAGTCTTTACTCATCTAGGCGTTTCGTTCGACCTGGCCCGGGGTCTAGTCTTTCCCTCAGATCCAAGGATAGAGGCTTTATCAGTGGCAATGGAAATCCTGTCTTCTTCCGTGGTAAGAGCAAGATTCTTTTTAAGAGTGATAGGTCTGATGGTCAGTGTAGAGAAAGTGATTCCTTGGGCGGCGCTGATGAGAAGACCATTCCAAATGTATTTAATGTCCCTTTGGAAGCAGTCAATCCACTCAATTTACCATCAGATTCCCATCAGAGAACATTTGATCCCTCATCTAGATTTTTGGAAGGATCCTTCTCTGCTTCTGATGGGTGTTCCACTGGTAAGGTCCTCTCCTCAGGTGATTATCTTCACAGACGCTTCCCAGAAGGGTTGGGGAACAGTCTGGGATTCCCTGTCAGTTTCCGGCCTTTGGTCCATGGAGGAGTCGACGGCCCATATCAACATTCTGGAGTTGTGGGCTGTCAAGAAGGCTCTCCTTTCATGATCAGATCTGGTGATAGGTCTCAGAGTCTCAATTCGGTTGGACAATTCTACAGCGGTATCTTATATCACCAGGCAGGGAGGTACAAGGTCGTCTCTCCTTTGTCTAGAAGTGTGGAATCTTCTCTTGTGGTGCCGCAAGAGGCAGATTTTTCTAGTGTCCTCACATGTCCCAGGCAGTCTGAATTTTCTGGCGGATCAACTGTCACGTCCCAGCAAGTTTGCCCACACAGAGTGGCAGTTAAAGAAGTCGGTTGTCAGAGCGATTTTCAATCTTATGGATCGTCCTCTAGTAGATCTGTTCGCGACCTCTCTGAACGCCCAGATCTCCTCTTACATGTCTCGTTTTCCGGACAGTCAAGCGTTGGCGGTGGATGCCCTCTCTCAGTCCTGGGCAGGAATGTTCGCTTATGCCTTCCCTCCAACAATCTTGATTCCGTTAGTCTTGGAGAAGGTCAAGGACCAAGATTGCGAGATTCTTCTGATAGCTCCCTTTTGGCCCAAGAGGATTTGGTTTGTGGACCTTCTAGACCTTCTGGTAGACTTTCCTCGTCTTCTTCCAGTATCCTGGGACATTCTATCTCAAGTGAGAAGCCTTTGTGTGCATCCAAATCCAGAAATCTTCAATCTGTGCGTTTGGAGAATCTCGGGTCTGAGGTCCTCGAGTATAAGGTTTCTTCTAGATCTCAGGAAATTATTGACTCTGCCAGAAGGGAATCGACCCGTCGAGTTTACAAATTTTTGGTGAGTGGTGTTCAGACCAAGGTTTCGTGCCCGATTCTGTTTCTATACCACAAGTTTTAGATTTTTTATCTTATTTGTTTGATTCCTTACATTTATCAGCTAATATGGTCAGGGGGTATAGAATTTCTTTGGCGTCTTCCCTTCCTTGTCTTTTGAATGCTGATGTCAAGGATACTAAGACTCTTAATAGTTTTATTAGAGGTCTAGGTAATATTCATCCTCCAATTGCTAAGCCTTTACCTTCTTGGAATTTGGCTTTGGTGCTTCATGTTTTAGCAGGTCGCCATTTTGAACCTATTTCTTCTATTAGTATTAAGCTTTTAACTCTCAAAGCTGTTTTTCTTGTTGCTGCTGCCTCTGCTAGAAGGCGTTCAGAGATTCATGCTCTTTCTGCTGAAAAGGATAGATTTATAATTTCAGGAGACGGTTTGGTTTTATATCCCAGAAGGGACTTTTTATCTAAAACTCAGTCTAACCGTTTTCCTGCTAGTCCGATCATTTAAAAATCTTTATCGTCTTTTTCGCCATCCGATAAATTTTGGTGTCCTGTTAGGGCATTAAGAACCTACAAACAGCGAACCGATTTTAAAAGATTTGATCCATCCAATTTATGGGTGTCCTACATGGAAGAATTATCTAAGCCGATCTCTAAATCTACGATTGCCAGATGGATTTGTGAGACAATTAAGCTTTGTTACGAGATCAAATTAATCTCTCCCATATTAAAGCCCATGACGTTCGAGGCATGGCTACTTCTTTCGCTCTTTTTGCCGGTTCATCTTTGAATGAGGTCATGCAGGTGGCAGGATGGAAATCTGAATCCACTTTTACATCTTTTTATCTTAAAGACCAGAGTGCAGCAGCCTCATTCTTTTGTAACATTACTATTTTAACTAAAAAGCCGAAGACCATTTACCAAGCACTTCCCATCATTTTCGTTAGGACTGTGCATCTGTATGAAATGGTGAGAATCTTCTTTTGGTTTTTATTTTATTTCTTTAAGTTCAAGTTATCCTTATTTGTTAATCACTGTGTGATTGAGTTATATGCACTATTATGTTATGTTATTAACATTTGGATAAGATTGGTTTGATTTTTATCCTTTGTAATTCTCAAATCTCCTCCCACCTAATGTTTTAATGGGGCACTGACCAAATCTACGGGTTTAGCAAGTAGTGATTGAACGGTAATGGATGTTTTTGTGCTGTAATAACAACCCCCCACAGACCCCCCTTGTGGGTTGGTCTGTTGTTTTATTAACCACTATAAAAACATACTTAGCGTTCAATCACTACGACCCGGTCTCAGCCACCCCACGTGGTAAGATTTGAGAATTGAACTTTAATATTTAGCACTTAAATTTAGAAAAGTGAATCTGTTTCCTGTTTGGGCTCCAGTGCGCATGAGCAAGCGCGCTTAGTGACAAGCGTCACTATGGGGTGAGTATAGACTGGTGCCAGTCTATACCTGTCAGTGGGCTGGAGAGGGACTCCACTGGTTGAGGGTCCATATTAATAGGAATAGGCATGAGGAGGTGTGTATGCGGGCATAAAAATCTTATTCTGATAGCTAAATGCAGATAATTGATTTAGCAAGTAGTGATTGAACGGTAAGTATGTTTTTATAGTGGTTAATAAAACAACAGACAACCCACAATGGGGGTCTGTGGGCGGTTTTGTATCTCATGTTTAGAAACCATGGCGGCTGGATATAATGAGAGGGAATGACACAATCACATTGTGGTCGCAAGGTCACGGTCATACTGACTGTGATGTTGAAAAAACCTTTTTGCAACATTACCATTGTGTGTTTTATAGTTCAACTTAGTAGTGTACATATTACGTATATATCATATCTCATGCTTGGTTAGGTTGCTCGGCACATATGCTTAAATTTGGATAAGTGCTTCTGGATTCCAAGTTGGCATGGCACAGTCACCTTGGTCAGATTCAGTGTGATACTGACAAAACTTTCCAACAATCACATATTGTCTTAACTTAATTGCTCTTATCTCATGTTGGGTTAACATAACACAGGCGTCTACCTACAGTAGCCTATTCTAGTCTATGTATATGTAAGTAGAATTATATATGAAGACAAGCTACTTAGTTCAGTGAAACATCGTGCAGTTGAGCCTCATGGTTGTCTGTCAAACACATACATTTCTGGTTAATCCTTTCCTATCCTGGTCCATGTTCTCCGGTTTTCACTACTTCAAACAGTGTTGCACATCCTTGCTATTCAATAGTTATCTTCTCTCCCTCAACAGGATGGAGTTTAGTCAATTCCAGTCAAAACATTTATTTCTGGTCATTCAGATGTTCCAGTGAGTAGAGAGGGTTTCCATGTTATGACAGGATTGTGAGTTGATCAGTGATGCTTAGGTTTTTGCCGTGGTAGGTTGGTGTTATGCTCACAGGTTTTGGTTTGCGAATCGACCATTCCACCTCTCTTGTCTTTCACTATTGACCCTGATTACTTTGGACCATGATGCAGATCAGAGTCTCGCTGGAAAATGAGTTTCTCAGGACCCAAGTATTCACTCAGCGAGGTGTCCACCCCAATCCACCATTAAGAACCGTTCTCCTGAAATACACATTCTTGTTTGGGCTCCAGTGCGTGTGCGCATGCACAAGCGAGCTTAGTGACAAGCGTCACTATGGGGTGAACTTTACGACTACCCTTAACCATTTAACATTAAACTGATCGAAAATGGCTTTTGCAGCACTTGTTCCTCAGAAATGTCTGTTTGCAGAACAAGAGAAGACTATTTTTGAGTATTTACCACTGAAACGACTGGCTCGTATACTGAGCCACGACTGGCCGACTGGCTCGTATACCGAGCCAATCATGCCAGTAATAAAGTTTCAAAGTAATCTTTTAATCTGCAAATGAACATTTTTTATGAGAAAGTTAGAATGTTCTTGAACAAATGTGAGTGTTATCCCTTTGATCCTCGAATTGGTTTAAGAAAATTTAAATTTTCTCAGAAAATGTCTGTTTGCAGACTAAGAGAAGACTATTTTTTAAAATGTACCCCTGGAATGACTATCGAACCAGTCATTCCAGTGGTAAATTTTCAAAAATAGTTTTCTTGGTCTGCAAATGCACATTTCTTAAGGCCACAGCAGAAGCCGTTTTCGGCTGATATGAATATTAAAGGACTAACAGGATTTAGATTTTGAGCTATTTAAACCTGCGGCGCACACATCTACTAACCAACCAACTCCTGCCAGGCCAGGAGAACTTTGTCAATTCAATGCTCAATGTCTTCACCTCAATTCTGAACTATCAGAGATTGCAGATTTTCAAACAATTCTTGTGTTTTGGAATCAGGCTTTTTAGTTCTTCAGGCTTTTCGCAGGCACATGTAGTTTATTTGAACTAGGCTTGCGTGATTTTTCGATTCAATCGTGAAGTTTGATTTATTTTTAAAATCGTGATTTTTACGATGTAATTGAAGAAAAATCAGAAAATCGTCAAATATTTCATGTTTGTTTAAAATCTGAAGTGTATACTTTTCCGTCGCAATTTAACAGTACATGACTATGAGTACAATTATAATCGATTCACGCCTGTGTTTATATCCCGCTCCCGCCATGACATGCACATGTCGAATAATTACTAATCGCAACACAGTGCTACAATAAACAAGCTAACAATAGCGAGGTAACACCTTTGTCATTGAGAAACCAGCTGGTTACTCCGTCGAATTGCCATATAATTTTCTTTCTTTCGCTGCAGACCCTGAGTCTGTGGTGAAATACCAAGCATGTACTTAGTTGCAGAGTGTTAGGCAATAATCAGTGAACATAATTAGCAATTTCAGGCGGTGTAATTATTTTTCCTTTCTGATTCGGTTGTCATGTCTAATTGAAGAAAATAAAGCAACAGCATTCCAGATCGTTGTAGTTTGAGCTGTGCGATCTGTTGCTCACTCTTAAATGTAAATCGTACATTCTGAAAGCAACTATAAACTGCACTATAGAACGATTTTATGCCATTACTCTCGTAGCTTCTCAAAGCTACCGTACTATGAATGTGGATTGCACAGTATCTCCCCGGGTACTAATATTAGCATCTTCGCACTACTCGGGTAATGACCTAAACTCGTCCTACAAAGGGAGACTATAGGCTGATACGTAACGCAATTTATATTTTTTCCTCAACGACATTTTATGTCAAATTTTGATGAAATAAACAATGTTTATTAAACTATACGCAATATTTAGGTGGTGCCAATTAATAATTTCACTCCCGAGATGATGGATATACGGTATACATTTAGCATAGACGTAGGATGGTAAGAATTTGTCGCATAAAATTGTGTTCTAATTTCGTGCTATTTTTGCATCATTTATTTCAACTTTTTCTAGGAATTTTTTTCTAGGAATTCCAAGTCCCAGTTTTCGTGACTTGTCACGTTACCCCGGTTTATACTTTTGGAAATTTGGACCTACGATTTAATCGAAAATCGCGATTTTTTTTATAAAATCGATCGCGATGTTTCAAAACAAAAATCGCGCAAGGCTAATTTGAACATTTATGGTCTATTCCTTTGAAGTTTTTAGCTGCTGATAGCAGCTCAATAAAAAATGCCATTGTCCATTTAGTTTATCAGTCGCTCATAATAGCTTATTCTGGGCTGTAGTTGCAGTGCACTTCGAGTCATGACAGTGTCTTCTTAGGGTCAAAGGCCACGGTGACGAGATATAAAAATATTATTATTTTGAAAACTAATTGTCAATAACTACTGATGATATCTGGACCAGACCTGGGTGGAACATTGCCCTAGGGTGCCAAAGAAGTTTGATAAATTTGGAGTCAAAAGGTTAAATATCAAGGTGATAGTGACATTTAATTAAACCTTCTAAATGTGAATGACATGGGTATTGCACAAATTTGTGCTTGTTTACATATATGTATAGTGGTCGCTGGAGTGGCTGGACGCATTAGACAGGTACTCGTGCCGATAGCTGCTCAATAAACCACAATGTCTCTTCGTTAGTTAGTTGGGTAGTTCATCAGTCAGTAATGAAAGCTTGTTGTGGGCTATCATTTCAAGAGTTTTTCATATACAGTAATCAAGTCTGGTGTAGGCATATTTTGTATGGTTAATGTATGTAGCGTAGCAAAACTAGGTCAATGTGACCTACTTTTCACGCTTCAGCCACAGCTACTGAAATTCTATCAACGTTATTTTCACACAAAAGCAACTTCTCCAAAACTGGTGAAAGGATCTGTGCAAAATTTGGAAATTATGATTAATTAGCTACATGTACTATTAGCTAAATAGTCTGCAGTCAATCAGTCAATTATGTGGCTCAACCCAAAACAAATTGTAACAATTTACTGTATGCATTTCGAGGATGTCCCGTGAACACCATAATAAAAGTATACTTAAATATATTTGGTGGATAGGCGTAAAATTACACAATATGCAAGTTACTTCTATTGACATTATGGAAAAATGGATTTTCTAGCAACTTGGTATCTAAGCATCCAATCATGCTAAATTAAGTGTATTTCATGTTTTGAGATACTAATGTTGGTCTTTAACAACATGCTAATAACATGTATGATAAGAAAAATGAAAATCAGTTGCTATGATGGTTAAGTAGTAAAATAAATCTTAATACAGTACAACGTGCAACTATTTCAATTGTGGAAACCCCATGCTAGAATTATAGCGTCTTCTTATATGAGCGAGTGTTCACTTGAGCAATAAATTTAAACTCGTCCTCCGGTAATTAAGCAATACAATCAGACTGCTTAGCTTAATTAATTTTCAGGTTATTTTTTTCAACATTTTTTATCCAGGGTAATGTGCAAAAGTGGAAACAAATGTAAAATTAAAACATTTAGCATGAATCTAGTTTCACATTTATAAATTTTCACCACATTTAAACACGCTTCTGCAATTTTACATGTTAACAAAAATTGTTCTAATTGTGTTACATTTTCAGGTTGTTATTACACCACAAAAACATCCATTACCGTTCAATCACTACTTGCTAAATCAATTATCTGCATTTAGCTACCAGAATAAGATTTTTATGCTTGCATACACTCCTCCCCATGCCTAGTCATATAAATATGGACCCTCAACCAGGCTACTGGTTAGGTCCCTCTCCAGTATATTCCCAAATAGGAACCGATTAACTTTTCAATTATTCTGCAAGCAGAACAACTGCACAAATATTATCAGAAAGTTTTTATAGCTTTGCGCTGTGTCAGCTTACACTTGAAGGACTTCCTCACGCTAAGGTATGCCTATTATGAAGTCTATCCTCCCAAAATTATTTTTTTGAAACTATTTCGTGGTTATATTGAACTTTATAACTAAGTATATAAATGTTACCGGTTTTCATGGGTTTCGTTTTTGTGGTAACAACTTTAACATGCCAAAGTCATCATCATATAAAAACACTCTATTACTCCAGTGAGCCATTAATCATTTTCAGTTAAAAGAAAAAATAGTGCTTTACAAGGAATTACATTTATTTCCCTACGATAGGAAACAATCTTGAATTTGAATTTTTCCGGCCTTTCTTTGAAAGGCATTTGCATGTTTCTAGAGTCCTTTTATCGAAATTCTAAGCTGTATGCTTCTTTTTGTAATTCTTTTTCGTTTTTTTAAGTGTTTTATCGACCGATTAATCAAGTGCAGGTCCTCAATCTGTGAACGAGTTCACTCTGTGGAGTATGGAGGACATTTCTGTTTTAAGTGCACTACGTGTACCCACACATCGATGTGCAGGTTTTGCATAGGGTTGTCTGTGTTCGTATCTATGTTTCTTTAAGGATTATTTGTCCTTACAGCGCTGCCCTATGGCCGTTCTTCCCCTTCCTCCGTTGCTAGTATACAAAAGCTGTGTCTTTTGCAATATTCTAATATGTCTAATCCAGCAGCAACGGAAGGGGGTGGGGGTGTTTCGGCGATCGGAAGCAGTGATAGCTTTATTTGCGAGATTTGAATCCTTCGCTGCAGTTTTGACTAAATCTTTAGACGAAAGAATATCTTCTGCCATCATGGAGGCCAAGAAACAGGAAGTTTCTTCTGATTCCGACGGGCTAGCGGGCGTTCCCACAAATGGGGGAAACCAATTCCTCTAATGTCAATGCAAGTGTTCAGGTTTCCTAAGCAGAAGTCTAGAGCGACTAAGCTCTTGAAGGTGGGCTCAGGTAGTTCACCGGGTCAAACCCACATTAGACTTGAGGGTGACGGGCATAACCCACAAGCCGTGGTGGTGGAGGCTGAGGCTGACGTCCATAAGTCTGGTGCTTATGATAATGCCAATTTTTCGGTCATACCGGTCGTCAAGATTCTTCATAGGTCGCCTATAGCTATAGTCCACAATCTAGTTTTTCTAGTTCTTCCGTTTCCGGTTTGTCTTCCGGTTTTGGAGGACATCCGGGTCTTGAAGATCTTGAAGAGGCTGACGTCCATAAGCCTGGTGCTTATGCTAATGCCAATGTCTTAGATCAGTTGTAGTGGATTCAGGTCCTCAGGACAGGGGTTACTTCCGTTTCCGGATCTACCTCTGTTTTTTCAGTATCCGACCTGACTTCCGGTTTGCGTATTTCCGGTTCCTATGCTTATTCTGGTTTTTTTTATTGTACATCCGGGTTCAGTTTCCTGTTGTATTCTTCCATTTTGCGCATTTCCGTTTCCTATTTTTACACTTCCGGATTCGTACATCCGGGGATAGGGTCATTGCCGGTTTTCATGGTGTTCTATGATTAACTTCCGGTTCTGTCTTCCTTTTTTGGATTTCCGGTGATAGCTCTTTCTGAGATTGCAGGTTTTTTCTTTCCTAGGATCTAGTCATCATTTTGTCTAAGAGTTAGCCTTATTTCATTAAGTGCTTTTAAAATTGGAATGTTTAGTCGATGAAAATATAAATTCCGAGACATTGCCAGTTTTTAAGTCTCTATTGGAATTGTAGATATTCAGCATTTATTCTTTTATCAGTGAAACATTTCAACGTAATTAAAGACTTCCGACTGGTTGCCGGATGGGTTTTTTGTTGCAGTCGATAAGTCAGTCTGTATTCTACGCATTATCGCTAGATGTCGCATTTAAAATTAATTTTTAATTTCATCCAACTTTAGATGGCCAGCTGTCTCCGGGCCGTTCAGCCTTTTTTCGCGCTCTTTTTTCCCTCATGTCGGCAGGTTGACATTTATTTTAACCAAGGGAATTACTTTCTTGAGGATAATTCCTGTTTATAGCGTAATTCTTAGTCTAATTTTGACAGGCGCTGAAAGGAATAGATTCAGTAGTGGATTCATAGGGAAGAGAATGGCTCTAAGATTAATGGTTACAAGAGCAGGAAAATGCTGAGAATAGAGAAATAGGATTAGGGTGAAGGAAGAAGGTATAAAAGCCGAGTTTTTTCTTCTGCCTTGTCACAGTCATGGTTTAGGTGAGTCTTTTTGCTTAGATTTTATATCGCCTCTGTTTTTCAGCGTTTTGTTTCGTGATTCATCCCATAGTGTTTAATTATAATCTAGTATTAGTGTTTTGTGTATTTAACATCCACCTGTTTCCGGGATCCATTATCATTCTATCAATCATTCCTTTTTATTAGCATATCAAACTCAGTCTTCCGTCTTTACAAGATGATAATATTAGTTCTAAGTCTTTAATAATAATGAGTTAAGATAAGTATAGGTCTCTTCGTTCATCCTCTGCCCCTTCTCCTTCTAAGGTTTTCTTCTAGTCATGTTCTCTTTTCTCTCTCTCTCTCTCTCTCTCTCTCTCTCTCTCTCTCTCTCTCTCTCTCTCTCTCTCTCTCTCTCTCTCTCTCTCTCTCTCTCTCTCTCTCTCTCTCTCTTCCTTCTTTTTTCCCTCCTATGGGGTTTTCCCGTATTTCATCTTCTATCATTCCTCTCCTGGGATCTTCAGGTCCTGTTCTTTCCTCTTCATCTTCCATTCTTCTTAATTCCTCTCTTCGTCTTCTTCCTCTTTTGATCTTCTTGATCCGATTGTTTCTGTCGTTCTCTCTTTTGAGCCTGAGTTTCTAATTGTTGATTAAGGTCTGGTTTTCTCATTGTTTTCTGTTTTTAGGGAGTCGTCCCTTGTTCGTTCTTTCATGTCAGCTTTTTTCTCTATTCTTTCCATGTCCTCTGGTCAGGATGTTGTATCTGTTCACATTCCTTTTGATCAATCTTTTTCCTTTTCTGATTCTTTACAGTTTTCTTCTCTTCTAGCTTCCAAGAGGCCTTGCTCTCCTCTTTCCATTTGAACTGTTGATCTATGGCCTCTGTTGACTCTTCTCATCTTTTTCTTTTCCATCTCCTAATCCTTCTATTCTATTCCCTAGTCGGTCAGGGCTGAGGAGATTTTGTCCAGTCAGAGTCTCTTCGGATGACTGGTCCCTGGCTCAATGGTGGATTGTTTAGACTCTATCTTCCTTTTAAGGACAAGTTTTTATAGACCTTCCTTTTGTGTCAGCTCTTTCCTCTTCTAATTCTTCTTTCTTGTCTCCTCTGGTCCTTTCAATTGACAATTTAGTCTTTATCATGTTAGTTTTCTTAGTGATTTATGTTAATTCTAAGGAATTTATACATACATGAGAGCGTTCGGCCTAAATCTTAGTAAAATGATCTCTATTCACTCTGAAACATTCAAATCTGCATTAATTTTATTTTAACAAGGGTGTATGTCAGGATTAAGTATCATGATTCTTACTACCAAGTCAAGATGCCGACCATCTCCCAGTTCATTTCCAGTCTAGATCAGGGTATGTGGTTGTTTCCATCGACCAAAATGACGCATTCTTTCATGTTTTCAGAAATTTTCACCGTCATTCTATACATCTCCACGTTTATATAGACGATTGGTTAGTAAAGTAAGTCTTCTTCAATTTTCTCAGGAATTCTTCCAGATGTTTGCAGGGTGGCATGCAACCTAGGGTGGATTTTAAATCTAAAGAAATCAAGCCTAGATCCCTCTCAGATCTTCACGCATCTAGGCGTTTCTTTCGATCTGGCCCAGGGTCTAGTCTTCCCCTCAGATCCAAGAATAGAGGCTTTATCAGTGGCAATGGAAATCCTGTCTTCTTCTTCCATGGTCTGAGCAAGATTTCTGCTAGGAGTGATAGGTTTGATGGTCAGCGTAGAGAATGTTATTCCATGGGTGGCGCTGATGAGAAGACCCTTCCAAATGTATTTAATGTCCCTTTGGAAACAGTCGGTTTGCTCTATTTACCATCAGGTTCCCATCAGAGAACATTTGATTCCTCTTCTAGATTTTTGGAAAGACCTTTCTCTGCTTCTGATGGGTGTTCCACTGGTAAAGTCCTCCCCTCAGGCGATTATCTTCACAGACGCTTCTCAGGAGGGATGGGGAGCATTCTGGGACTCCTGTCGGTTTCTGGTCTTTGGTCCCTGAAGGAGTCGTCAGCTCATATCAACATTCTGGAATTGTGTGCTGTCAAGAAGGCTCTCATGGTCAGATCTTGTGATAGGTCTGAAAGTCTCGATACGGTCGGACAATTTGACAGTGGTCTCTTATATCAACAGGCAGGGGGTACAAGGTCATCCCTCCTTTGTCTAGAAGTGTGGAACCGTCTCTTATGGTGTCGCAAGAATCAGGTTCTTCTAGTGTCTCCTCATGTCCCAGGCAGTCCGAATTTTCTTGCGGACCAACTGTCACGTCCCAGCAAATTCGCCCACACAGAGTGGCAGTTAATGAGGTCAGTTGTCAAAACGATTTCCAGTCTTATGGATCGTCCTTTGGTAGATCTGTGCGACATCTCTGAATGCTCAGATCTCCTCTTTGATGTCTCTTTTTCCGGACAGTCAAGCCCTGGTGGTGGATGCCCTGTCTCAGTCCTGGACAGGAATGTTCGTCTATGAGTTCCCTCCAACGATTTTGATTCCGTTAGTGTCAGAGCTCTAGAAGCAGGGTTTTTGTGTTTTCACCCAATAAAAATTGCCAATCACTCAATTAATTTTTAACATCATGAGTACTGAAATAGAAAATCACCCACTTAATTTCAGTTCTCTTGCTAATAATGTATAAAGAAGAATGTCAAAGAACAAATCTGCGAGATTCTTTTATAGCTTCTTTTGGCCAAAGAGGATTGGGTTTGTAGACCTAATCTAGATCTCTTGGTAGACTTCCCTCGTCTTTTTCTAATCTCCCAGGATATTCTCTCTCAAGTAAGAGGTCTTTGTCTTCATCCAAACCCAGAAATCTTCTGTCTGTGTGTTTGGAGAATATCGAAACTAAAGTCTATGAGAATAAAGTTTCTTCAAGATCTTCAGTAATTATCGATTCTTCCAGAAGAGAGTCGAACTGCAGAGTTTACAAGTGTCGACTTAAAATTTTTGGAGAATGGTGTTCAGACCAAGGTCTCGTGCCCGATTCTGTTTCTAGTCCCCAAGTATTAGACTTTTTTAACATATCTCTTTTATTCCTTCCATTTGTCAGCTAATTCGGTTAGGGGATATAGATTTTCTCTGGCATCTTCTCTTCCTTGCCTTCTGTACGCCGATGTCAAGGACACTAAGACCTTTAATAGTTTTTATTAGAGGTTTAGGCAATATTCGTCCTCCGATAGCTAAGCCTTTACCTTCATGGAACTTGACTTTGGTTCTTCAAGTGCTGGCAGGCCGTCATTTTGAACCTCTTTCCTCTATTAGTATTAACAGCCTCTGATAGAAGCCGTTCAGAATTCATGTTTTTTTCTGCTGAAAGGGAGAGATTTATACTTTCAGGAGTCGGTTTAGGTTTAATCCCAGAAATTCAGTCTAACCGGTTTCCTGCTAGTCCGATCATTTAAAACTCATTATCGTCTTTTTCGCCTTCCGATAAACTCTGGTGTCCTGTTAGGGCATTAAGAATGTACAAACAGCGATCTGATTTCAAAAGATTTGATCCGTCCCTTTTATGGTTTTCTTATGCGGAAGAGTATTCTAAGCCGGTCTCAAAGTTTACGATATCCTGATGGATTTGGGAGACGATTAAGCTTTGTTACGAGATTGCTACTCCGGAACAAATTAACCTCTCCCATATTAAAGCTCACGATGTTAGAGGAATGGCTTCCTCTTTTGCACTTTTTGCCGGTTCGTATTTAGATGAAGTCATACAGGTTGCAGGATGGAAATCTGAATCCTCTTTTACAACCTTTTATCTGAAAGATCAGAGTGCAGCAGCCTCCTTCTTTCGTAATATTATGATTTTAACCAAAAAAGCTGAAGACCATTTACCAAGCACTTCTCGCCATTTTCGTTTAAGACTGGGCGTCTGTAAGAAATGGCGAGAGTTTATTTTGGTCTTTATTTATCTCTAAGTTCAAGTTTTCCTTATTTGATAATCACGGTGTGATTGATTTAAATGCACTATTATGTTATGTTATTATCATTTGGATAAGATTGGTTTGATTTTTATCCTTGTTTGCTGATTCTCAAATCGCCTCCCACCTAATGTTTTAAGTAGGGCACTGACCAAATCTACGGGTTTAGCAAGTAGTGATATCATTTAAAACACTACACATTAACTGCTTGGGTGGTTTCAACCAGACTTGGATGGAAGGACTCTGTTGGCAGGCTTCAGGTAATGTATGCAGAATTTTGATTGGTCAATTTTTTGCTGGCCATCTTGGATTTTTCAAAAGTTTTGGTAAATAAGTTAAAAGCCTACACCTCATTAACCACTTGGCAGATTTCAATCAAACCCAGCTGGAAGGACCCTGGGTGGGTAGGCTTCAGAATGCATGTACAGAATTTTGATTGGTTAATTGTTTTGGTGGCCATCTTGAATTTTCCGAAAATTATCCATCATGTCTATTTAAATGCAAATGGCTCAAATGCTAGTGGTCCGGGTGAGCGCCACAGGCCCTTGGGCCTCTTGTTTTATCTTTCCCCTAAAATGGAGATATTGGTAGATGTATTTCAGGTGTTGAATAGACAAATGAAATAGAGCATTGCGATATATGGTCATAATGTTATCACTATGTACTTATATCTGTAGAATACTCTCACGTCTGGAGGATAACTCTGGCTTATCATGTGCTGATGCTTTTGTTTTGCTCCATTACCTCCCCTTGTATATGAGGTTTGGTTGTTTTGCATACCGGTACGTAACGTACAGACTGTAACATATACATGTATACAGATTTAGCGCTCTCGCTTTTAACCCCTAACACTTGAAATTTCACTGTCCTAATTCCAAGACAACTATACAGTAAAGAGGTTGGATATTTTGAAACTAACTTGACTGTGTGTGACCTGTTGCCGCCATAGGCGGCAACAGCTCCCAGTCAAATTAGTTTCAAAATATTCAACATCCATTGTGCAATAAATTGTTGTTTCTGGTCTGTGAGAATTAAAGGGTTAATTCTCTGCCAGTCCATTGCCTGGGTGATTGCTGTGTGTGCCTGAAGCACATGTAACCATGGCAGTTAGCTTTTCTTGCTGGCATGCAATCTGAGAATTGTGCTCCTCTTGAGTAATCAATAGCACTGCTGCTATATACTGCTGAGCTAGCAGTTATCTCCAGGCATCAGCACTGGCAGCAGACATAGCTAGAACTTGTCTTCTCCTTAAATCAATTGTCTCCATGGAAACTGGGGAACGAATGATGAGGTGACCAGGATCATAGAAGAGTTGCTAAAATACAGAATCCCAAAGGAATGGTTGTTGTAAACTTAATTGAATCAACAAGATTGGTGTGGGTTAGTCTGAAAAGCCAGCTCTCTACGAGTTGTACTAAGGTGTCCATTTGTGGCCAATAATAACGGTGAATTTCACGACTAGATATTCACACCTTACTACGGGTCTTGGGGAGGGTTCTTGTCGAGGTTAGGCATTTAGATAATTTTCCTGCAACAGTACAGTGTCATTAGTTATTGATCGCAGCATCACAGCTCATTGATTTCACAGAAATTGGAGATAAACACATAATTCTATTTGCGGAAATTAGGTTGTAGGAGCGCCTGATTTCACAAATGAGACAATGGCTGGCTTGTTAGACAGCCTTACTGTAGCTTTCAGCAGTCAGTGTTGCGGAACATGGTGTTGCTGAATGCTGTTGCGATAATGACAAGAATTGTATTATCGTGTGCACCAGTTAAATCCTGTTGTTCAGTGCATCAACTGTAAATAACTGAGTCTGAGAATTATGCAAAAACATCCATCTGCAGTCTAAGAGATGACTATTGTTGAAAATTTACGATTGGAATGACTGGCTTGGTTATCGCGCAAGCCACTCCAATTGTAAAACTTAATAAAATGGTGTCCCTTGTTGCCTAGAAATTGACATTCCAAGATGACAGCAGCATCTGTTTTTGGCCAGCTTGACCATTAAAGGGTACGAGGATGTTGGTGACCCAGCATCTTGGACACACCTCTGGTCTGGGACAATGTTTCGGACAAATTCATTGGTCAGGAAATAGTTTCAATACTTAGCCAATCAAATGGCATGGGAGAGACCTCAAAGACCTGAGGCTTCATAGAAGAGCGAAACAAGAGGCATTGTCTTGATGTAGTGGTCAGCACTCTGGACTACTTTGAACCTCGTTCGCATCTAAGTGGTGGACTGTCTCATTGTGGTTGCAAACATGGATAAACTGCTTCCTCCTCATTGCCTCTCCACCCAGGAGTATAATTAAATGGGTACCTGTGTAAAAACGTAATGGACTGAAATAAAAATCAGGCTATATCCCCAGTCAAATTAGTTTCAAAATATTCAACAGCATGTTTATTAAATAGTAAAGGCATACAATTCATACAACAATGCATAGCCCGTTACCAATTATACGTTTGAGATGAAACTTATCTATGTCATTCATGACATCATTGGTTATGATGTCATCCTACACATCACTGTTGATTATGATGCCATATGATGGATGGATAAACTGGAAAGGTCCATTAGGGACACAATATAGGCCAAACAAACCAATAACTTGAAAGAGAGCTATTCATCTTTATGAACATTAGTATGCCCTCGCAAAATTCCGCTATAATGTTAGGTGCCCTCAGTTGTTAGCGGCTCGTAAATAATTAAGATACTAACTTAAGAGATAATGTTCAATAGTTTGTTTAGTAGCAAAAAAGGATTTTGAATTGGGTGGTTAACTTGGCAGCAACTTTTGTATCAACTATGTGTTATACATGTTACCATACATTTAATTCACATTTAATTTGTCTAGAGACCTGCTGTAAATACCCATCTACACCTTATCATGGCAGTCATTCCAATTGTGAATTTTCAGAAAGAGACTTCTCTTGGCAGGCAAATGGACATTACTGAAGATCATGGTAGTGGCTGCTTTGGCCCCCGCTTCACTATTAACCTAACACTCAAATGTACCTTCACTGACCAAAAATCTCAGTTTTCTTGACCAATCTTGACCATTAATGCGTTAACTCTTAAACCCTTGAATTTGTTCAAGAAAATTTCAATTTTCTCATAGAAGACATCCATTTGTAGACCGAGAGAAAACTATTTTTATCAAATTTTGAGCCAGTCAGTAAATTTGGAAAAATAATGTTCTTTTTTCTGAAAAAAGGACATTTGTAGACAGTAACATCGTCCACCAGAATTTTTGAAAAATATACCAGTTTCTTTGCTATTGACGCAGTAAAAGATAGAATATTGACATCAGTGTGCTAAGGGTTAACCCTTTAATGGTCAAACCAGGCTGTACACTGGTACGGAGGAATGTCCATTTCAGAAAATTTGGCCAACAGAAGACCAAGCCAGTCATTCCAGTGGTAAATTTTTTTTTTTGGGCCTGCAAATGGACATTCATTGAGCCAATATTTAGATTTTCTTGATCAAATTTGACCGTTAAATGGTTAAAGTGGTATATAGTTTTATGCACAATACATGACCCTTCCTGATGCATAATCTGCTTCTGCATCCCTCCAACTTCACCCAAAACCACACAAATACAAACTTTTAAAGAATTCTTTCTATTCAGTTGTTAAATATCAATTTACATTCGTAAAAATGGAACCGCTCCCGAGGTATGTTCTTGCTTTACCAAACTTGCTTTCAGAATAATTTAGCTTGTCATCTTGCCAACATCATCACAGTCAGCGCTCAATTCCCAAGTCGGATTAGAAAGATGTCAAATTCAGTGTCCACATGCGTCATATAGTGGTACTGTGATCCCTCGTCAAAGACGTGTAGACATGCTGATGAGATGATTCAGAGAGAAATTAGATCCTTATTAGATCCTGGCACTAATCTGAAATCTTGACTCTTTTTACTCTTGCTGTTTTGAGGTTTCCCATTCTGCATGGTGACTATTTGCCATTCTTGAGTAAGCTATATCTCATACAAGATGATAACATAATGGTACTGGGTGCATGTACCGCCGGTACATACATGTAACATATATAAATGTACTAAACTCATTTACAAAGCGTTTCAATAAATTTATGTTCAAGCCAGTCAAAATTTACCTCTAGGTTCTACCTCAGAATTGGCTCTTTATAGGCCGAAAAAGACTTAGAAATTTTACCACTTGACTGGCTCGATAATAGAGCCTGGCATTCCAACACTTGGTAAATCTTAAAATTATTCCTTTTGACTTGGAATTAGATATTCACTTAAGCAAAGATCAAAATTTTCTTGACTAACCATTAAATGGTTAATCAATGTCAGCTACAGAATGGAAGAATTCGGTTTATTTGATCAATCATATGATGTCATAATCAACAACGTGAGGTGTAGGCTGACATCATAATCAATTATGTCATGAATGACGTGATTTAGGCCATAAACGCTTAATAGTCAGTCAAGTTGTATGAATTGTATGTCTTTACAATTTGCATAAACATTCTGTTGAATATTTTGAAACTAATTTAACTCGGCATTTCAAAATATTCAACAGCTTAGCAGTATAGTTTTCTGGAAACTGATGTTCAGATAGTGCAGGATTCGATTGATCCCAACACAGGCAAAGTGTTAGCGGAGCTTGGCTAGAGATTGGCAGGGCATAGCTAAAACTGGATTCATCCATTATTGCGCAGAACCCATTTATATCATGTCCCACCCATTTCTAGCTATAAGCACCTTCCACTTTTTATATATCTTGGAATCAATTTGAAACTTTGAAACCTGACCGAGAATTTAAAGTTCGAGTAAACTATGCATGTAAGCTGTTAGATATTTTAAAGCTAATTTAATGGAGCTATGTATTTATTAAATTGAAAGTCCATCAAAGACACACAATTTGTACACATGACAGACTTCAATTTACAGCTAACTAGTGACATATTGAACATTTCCATATTTATCCATCCATCATATGACATCATAATCACAACTACGTGACGTGTAGGTCGATGTCATAATCATGACATCATACATCATGAGTGATTCGATATAGTCTGTGTTTAACACCTAATAGTCCGACACGTTGTCAATCGTATGTCTACCATTTAATAAACATTCTGTTGAATATTTTGAAACTAATTTGACTGGATGACTGTTGCTGCCTTATAACAGCACCCAGTCAAATTAGTTTCAAAATATTTAATAGCTTGTATAGTTTTCTGGAAATTGATAGTCAGAGAGTTCAGAGATCGATGGATCCCAACACGGATGAGGTGTGGGTGGAGATGGGTGGGACATAGCTAAAACTGGAAAGATCCATTGATTATGACGCTAGATGCTTGCGTGACGGAACGGTTCCGTCTATTGGCCTGACAGTTATTTTATGACATATCCAATTGATGTTCGATGTTTTGTAATAAATTGGTCAAAACAACAGAGTTTTCGCATGAAACTCTTCAAAATGAGCGCAATATTGTATTTTCTCTATACATGATTTTGACCCTTGTTGGTAGACATTAGTGCCCATAGTTTGCATGGGACTAGTTTCCAGAAACATCCTCCACATACTACACACATGGTATCCAAAATTGTTATTCATTAAATCACATCAACAGAAAGTTAGCGCTTCATAGCCGATTTTCAAGCTGTTAAATATTTTGAAATCAATTTGAGAAGAAGCCGTTGCTGCCTTAAGCAGTAACGGCTTCCAGTCAAATTAATTTAAAAATATTCAAAAGAATAAGTTTTATCTCGTAAAGAATTTACTTTTTCAGGGATTTGTCGGTGAACGGGTTCAGATTACATAATTTGAGGGATTAAATGGTTAACCTTTGAATTTATTTTTTTTAAATCAAACTTTGCATATTAATTGTCAATTTTTAGGCCAAGAGGTGAACACTTACGGAAATACACCACTGGAATTACTGGCATGATGCCAATTTCCATACAAATCTGTCACATTTGAGACTGTCAATAGTCTATCGGAAAACAACAATGTTTATACCGTTTTTCACAAGTACCACTTCTGATGTCACAACTACAAGGGAAATTCTGCAACCCAGAAATTAGTGTTTATGTTCAGCAATCTTTGGAAATTTTAATGCGACCATTACATTATTAACCAATTTAATTTTCGAGTTCAGTAAGTGTATTCACATAAGATAACTATTACTCTTGCTAGTCAAAATCCACAATACATAATCTTTCAAGATACTACAGCGGCCAGTTTGGCCTGATTTGACCATTAACCCTTTAACACTCATATCAGTCAAAAGCGGCTTCTGCAGTGGTCTTGAGAAATGTCCATTTGCAGACCAAGAGATGACTAGTTTTGAAAATTTACCACTGGTTTCCGAGGCAGTCATTCTAGTGGTAAATTTTCAAAAATAGTCTTCTCTTGGTCTGCAAATGGACATTTCTCAAGACCACTGCACAGGTCATTTTTGTCTGATATGAGTGTTAAAGGGTTAAAGCATTCACAGAATAGATGTCAGTCCTTCATCACATGACGGAAGTGTAATTTTCAACTAAGATGCAGCTTTCTAGAGCATTATGCGCACTTTATCCCTGTTCATAAAACTCCCCATGGATATATGAAATGATTAGATTGGGTTAAAATGTTATGTTTTCAACATTAATCATGCACTACATGTATTTGTCCAGAGGATAGTACTCCAGCTTTGTATTATAGACCTAATGAGAGATCATACCATTTTGAGTTTTATGATGTTATATTTTTATAATATTAAATGTCAACTTCAATCTAATGGGATTATCCAGGATAATAAAAAAAAATCTTAAACTGTCTGCCTGTTGAATTAGCCGGCTACATTTTCTATGGGGTTTAAGTTGGGATATTTTGAATGTTTTGAAAACAATTTGACTGAAAGTTGTTGGTGGCTTAGCCACCAACAACTTTCAGTCAAATTGTTTTCAAAATGTTTAGCAGGTACAGAGTTATTGTCTGGTAGCTTGCAGTAGTCATATAATTAAACATGTAGATCGGTGCGACTGATTTATTACACTACAACAAATAATGTAATGAGAATTTATCACCGCATGCGATGAAACAGTTAGTGAGATTCTTTCTGGAACGATCTTGGATTATCTGAAAATTTTCCGGAAAATCCTTGAAATAAAACTTAATATTCAATGGCACGATTTCAACAAAACTGGTGAGTCCTCATGTGGTAGACTGACACTTCTAACGAGAATTTTGATTGGTCAAACGAGAATTTTGATTGGTCAATTTATTTCACGCCTATCCTGAATGTCCAGGAAATTGTTTTAAAAACTATTGCGACTAAAATGCCCGGCCATGATTTGTATGTTTAAAACTTGAATTGCTGTTTCTTGCCAGAACTGTTGACTTTCGAACAAAATCTATAGAGCTCTTCATGTGGGAAATCGCCTTTCTTCATGAAATCCCAATGATCCAGGCGAGCGATACAGGCTCCTTGGGCATCTTGTTTGAAATTAATGTGATTAAAATTAATTCAGCAGCTTATGTGTATAATCAAGGATTGCAGTTTATCCATTAAATATGTGATGTCATAATCAACTACGCGATGTGTAGTATGACGTCATAATCAATTACATCGTGAATGATGTAGCTACGTTTGGTCACAAACACATGTTTTTACTATTTAATAAACATTCTGTTGACTGTTTTGAAACTATATTGGCTGGGTGCTGTTGCAGCAACAGCACCCAGTCAATATAGTTTCAAAATATTCAACAGCTTACCTGTATAGTTTTCTGGAAATTGAGATTCAGGGAGTGCAGTGATTGATCAATCCCAATAGGGGCGAAGCGTGGGTGGAGCTTTACTAGGGATAGACGGGACATACATGTAGCTAAACCTGGTTGTTATTACACCACAAAAACATCCATTACCGTTCAATCACTACTTGCTAAATCAATTATTTGCATTTTGCTATCAGAATAAGATTTTTATGCCTGCATACACACCTCCCCATGCCTAATCCTATTCCTATGGACCCTCAACCAGGCTACTGGTTGAGTCCCATCTCCAGCCTACCATCAGGTATAGACTGGCACCAGTCTATACTCACCTCATAGTGACGCTTGTCGCTAAGCGCGCTCGCGCATGCGCATTGGAGCCCGAATAGGAAACAGATTCACTTTTCAATTATTCTGCAGCAGAATAGTTGTCTAAAAATATTTATATAAGTTTTTGTGTTTTGCGCTGTGTCAGTGATACCTTTTGACTTTATATCTCGGAAGAATATGTCCAATATCAAGTCAATCCTCCCTAAGTTACGTCTAGGAAGTATAATTGTGTTTATATGGTATCTTATAGACGAATTTTAGATATTACCGGTTTTCGCGAAGATCGTTTGGCTTCGTGGTATCTTGATTATTATGCCTATCCTTACTTCATCATCATCATTAATAATGTCCAGTCCATTTTTAGAGCCTGTAACGAATTGTCAGATAAGGCAAAGTGTTCATCGTCAAAATGTGATCGTCATCACTCTATCGAGTTCGCCGGGCACATCTGTGCGAAGTGTACATCCGGTACACCCAATTCTATGTGTGGAATTTGTAAAGGGTGACCGGTTTCGGTAGCGAAAGCATTTTGATTTTAATTTTAAAGATTTGTCTGTCAAAATCGCTTTGAAGGCTAGCGGGCGTTCCTGCAAATGGGGAAAGTTGGCCCCTCTAACCTCGAGGCAGGTTAGTGTCACCTAAGCAGAAGTCAAGAGCATCCAAGCTCTTGAAGGTGTGCTCGATGTAAAGGGTGACCGGTTTCGGTAGCGAAAGCATTTTGATTTTAATTTTAAAGATTTGTCTGTCAAAATCGCTTTTTGCGAGGTTCGAATTGTTTGCCTAGGTGCTGACTAAATCTCTCGATGAGCAAATATCTTCTGCTATTAAGGAGGCCAAAAAAGCAAGAAAGTTCTTCAAGTTCGGAGGATAGCCCGAAGGCTAGCGGGCGTTCCTGCAAATGGGGAAAGTTGGCCCCTCTAACCTCGAGGCAGGTTAGTGTCACCTAAGCAGAAGTCAAGAGCATCCAAGCTCTTGAAGGTGTGCTCGATGCAGTGCACCAGATAAAATCCACATAAGACTTGAGGGTGACGGGCATAACCCTCAAGCCGTGGTGGCGTCGGCTGAAACCGGCGTCCATAAGGCCAGTCCTTATGAGAATGCCAGTTTTACGGTGGTTCCGGTCGTTAAGTTCCGTTGTGGTGGACTCGGGTTTACTTCCGTTTTCCGCATCTCAGTCTTTTTCCGTCCGAACTTCCGGTCTAGCAAGACATCCGGGTCTTCAAGATCCGGTTCCTTCTTCGGTGGTTTCCGTTTCTGGTAGGACTTCCGGTTTAGTGGGTAATCCAGATCGGTAAGATCCGGTTACCACTTCCGTTCGGCCACTTCCGGTCTGTCTTCCGGTTATGTAGGACATCCGGGTCCTAGAGATCTGGTACCTACTTCCGTTTCCGGTTCTATTAGCGCTTCCGGATATCCGGAGTCTGAGGACTCCTTTTATTTTCGAATTCCGGCAGAGGCGTTTCCGTTTCCGGTTTGGACGCTAGTGAGTACACTTCTGCTTCCGGTCTTAGGGGTGTACTTCCGGGTCGTCCAGACCTGGATAGACTTCCGATTTCCATTTCCGGTTTCAGGAGAGCTTCCGGAAGAATGCATATCCGGGTCTGTTGGACCCGGCATTGCATTGTTCATCAATTTCCGGTTCCGTTTTTTCAGTTTCCTCTTCCGGTTATTCTGTACATCAGGGTTGTAGGATCTTGATCAGTTTCCGGTAGTCTACTTCCGGTTTTATCCATTTCCTTTTCCTTTTTTCCACATCCGGATTTCGTACAGCCGGGGATAGGGTCATTTCAGATTTTACCCGGCATTTCATTGTTCATCCATTTCCGGTTTTTCAACTTCCTCTTCCGGTAATTTTGTACATCCGGGTTGTAGGATTTTGATCAGTGTCCGGTAGAATACTTCCGGTTTATGCATTTCCATTTCCCTTTTTTCCACATCCGCTTTCCTAGAATCTAGTCATCTTCTTGCCTAAGAATTAGTCTTATTTCCTTATTTGTTTAATATTGGGAATGTTTAATGGCTGGAAATATTCATACCAAGTCATTGCCAGTCTTGTAGTCTCTCTTGGAATTGTAGTCTGTTCAGACATTTATTCGTTTATCAGGGACAATTTTCAACGTAATTAAAGACTCCTGACTGGTTACTGTATGGGATTTTGTTGCAGATTATTTTATATGCGCATTTCACCAGCCGATAAGTCAGTGTGTATTTTACGCATTATTTCGAGATACGATTTTTGCTTTCATCCAACTTTAGATGGCCAGTTGTCTTCGGGCCATTCAGCTTGTTTTCTCGCTCCTTTTACCTCTTATGTCGGCAGGTTGACATATTTATTTAACCAAAGGGAGTTTATTTGTGGATGGGATAACCCTGATTTTTAAGTAAATCGTAGTATAATTTTGTCAGTCGCTGAAAAGAATTAGATTCAGTAGAGGTTTCATAGGATCATTATGAGTACAGGATTAATGTCTACAAGTACATTATTCGCTTAGAAAAGATAATCAATCGGATAAGGGGGCAGGAAGGAGGAATATGAGTCGGATTCTTCTTCTGCGTTGACATAGTTTCGGTGAGTTCGTTTTGTTTTCATTTTTTTCAGATTTTGTTTGTTTTTCCTTTTATAGCGTAGTTTTTGCTCTATTTTGACTGGGTTGCTGCGGGCCTTCGGACGGTGGTTCGGGGGGTGGGGCTCGGGATTTGCTGGGTATTTTGGGTGCAGTTTGGCTGAGGGTTGTTGGTGATGCCACTGGCAATTTTCGGTCGGATTATTCCCGGACTATTCGGTGAGTCTTGGGTTTTTTGCTCGCTGAGGTTGTTGTCTGGGGGGCTGGCGGCGGCCCGGTTGGAGTGGAGTTGGGGTTGCGATGGAGGGGGGAGAGCGGCCGAGAATCTTTGGATTTAAGCATCCACCATCTATTTTCGGTCAAAATGTTTTCTAAATCTTTGCAAGTCCAGAGATATTACAGTTGTAATAGGTCATCTGCAAAATTCAGTATTCAATCAGTTAATATCTAGTATCAGTGTTCAATCTTTCCTTTTATTGGGATTTCTAACACTATGTCATTTGTTATTACAAAGATGAAATTATTGATGCTAAGACTATGAATATAAGAATCAATAAATTTATTAAAATCTTTTAAGGGTCTGCCTCTTGGCATAAATATCGAATTGTTTAGGATATCTATTTTATCAGCAAGCCTGAGCGGCTAGGCAACCGTTGATGTATTCAATACAATTTTTATTAAATCTCCATTATTATACAATTTTTAAATTAAATAGTCTAATGTTGGCCATAGTTCTCTTATCAGGACCTTGTCATGTATTCTATTCATAGAATTGTGATGACGGTCATCACTAGTAGCTTCCCGTAGTTCATGTAGATCTCGGGCACATGATTTGGCTATATCTTGACTCTAAGCACTCCCATAGACTTACTATGGGGTTTTGGTTTGCCACAATCTCTGGTTAATCTCTGTAAATAAAATTATCTATAATTTTTGCAGAGTAAGCGGTATTATTAAAATATCCATAATAAACGTGAGTTACCTATTTAGTGAGGTCTAAGCATTATGATAGAGCCCAGGATTTTTGGTTGGAGCATCATGGCATATGTAATCTCTGTGTTTTCTATGAGCAGTACTCTTTGGCATATAGTAAGTTTGACACTTCTTTAAAAGGGGCTAGATATTCTTGGATCTAGAATCCTATGTAGTCTTCTTCCAAAAGGGTCTTCTGTTCATTATTATTAGAAGCTATTAGCTTTAGAGGGGTTGTTGTTTGTCTATGATTGTCAAGGAGGCTATAGAAGAGGCTATTCATTGGAAAGTAGATCCAGGTTTCTGTGCATTGGTTGGATTGTCTGTTAGGCTTCTAAATCTCGATTCGTTCAGTCATTACCATGGGGTTTTTCTTTCATTTTTAGAAGGAGGAAGGAGGTTTAGTCTTATGGATTGTCCTCTAGTAGATCTGTTCGCGGCCTCTCTGAATGCTCAAATCTTCTCTTGCATGTCTCCTTTTCCGGACAGTCAAGCCCTGGGGGTGGATGCTCTGTCTCAGTAGTGGACAGGAATGTTCGCCTATGCCTTCTCTCGAACGATTTTGATTCAGTTAGTGTTGAAGAGGGTCAAGGATCAGGTTTGCGAAATTCTTCTGATAGCTCCCTTTTGGCCAAAGAGGATTCGGTTTTTAGACCTTCTAGATTTTCTGGTAGATTTCCCTTTTCTTCTTCCAGTATACCAGGATCTTCTATCTCAAGTAATAGGTCTTTGTGTGCATCCAAATCCAATAAATTTTAGTCTGTGTGTCTGGAGAATCTCGAGTCTGAAGTCCTCGAGAATAAGGTTTCTTCTGATCTCAGGAAATGATTGACTCTGCCAGAAGGGATTCGACCCGTCGAGTTTACAAGGGTCGACTTAAAAATTTAGGTGAATGATGTTCAGACCAAGGTTTCGTGCCCGATTCTGTTTCTATACCCAAATTATTAGATTTTATATCTTATCTGTTTGGTTATTTTCATTTGTCAGTTATTATGTTCAGGGAGTATAGATTTTCTCTGGTGTCATCCCTTCCTTGTCTTCTGTATGCCGATGTCAAGGATACTAAGACTTTTAATAGCTTTATTAGAGGTCTAAGTAATATTCGTCCTCCGATTGCTAAGCCTTTACCTTCCTGGAGTTTGGCTTTGGTTCTTCATGTTTTGGCAGGTCGCCATTTTGAACCTATTTCTTCTACCAGTAGTAAGCTTGGTTTTGTTTTTAATTGTCAAAGGTGTTTTTTCTTGTTGCTACAGCCTCTGCTAGAAGGCGTTCAAGAGATTCATGATCGTTCTGCTGAAAAGGAGAGATTTATAGTTTCAGGAGACGGCTTGGTTTTATATCCCAGAAGGAATTTTTTATCTAAAACTCAAACTAACCGCTATCCTGCTAGTCCGATCATTTAAAAATCTTTTTCGTCTGTCGCCATCCGAAAAATGTTGGTGTCCTAGTAGGGCATTATGAACATTCAATCAGCAATCAGATGTTATAAGAGTCGATCCATCTCATTTATGTTTTTCCTACGAGGAAAAGTTATCTAAGCCGGTCTCAAATTCTTCGATTGTCAGATGGATTTTGAGAGAATAATTAAGCTTTGTTATGAGATAGCCTCACCGGATCAAATTAATCTCTCCCTTATTAAAGCCGATGACGTTAGAGGTATGGCTACTTCTTTCGCTCTTTTTTAGGGTTCGTCTTTAGATGAGATCATGCAGGTGGCAGGAGGGAAATGTGAATACACCTTTACATCCTTTTATCTCAAGGACCAGAGTGCAGCAGCTTCCTTCTTTCGTAACATTTCCACTTTTAACTAAAAAAAAAAGAAGAAAAAAAGGCGAAGACTATTTACCAAGCACTTCCCACCATTTTCGTTAAGACTGCGTCTGTGGGAAATGGTGAGAGTCTTCTGTTGGTTTTTATTTATTTCTTTAAGTTCAAGTTGTTCTTATTTGCTAATCACGCCTGGTTGAGGGTCCATAGGAATAGGATTAGGCATGGGGAGGTGTGTATGCAGGCATAAAAATCTTATTCTGATAGCAAAATGCAAATAATTGATTTAGCCAGTAGTGATTGAACGGTAAGTATGTTTTTATAGTGGTTAATAAAACAACAGACCAACCCGCAAGGGGGGGTCCGTGGGGTGGGGATTTCTCCATCGCATTGAAATTCAGTTATTGTGACGTCTTCCATTACTCACAGCTTTTTTTCATCTCTTGCCGACCTATTGATTTTTCAATTGACAACTTCCACCAGCTATATTCACTATTATACTTTATTGTCCCTATATAATAATTAATTTAATGTTAGCCAGGAATCATTAGAAGTGTGAAAATGAAATTTTACGCCTTTAACCCTCGTATCGGCCAAAAACGGCTTATGCAGTGGTCTTGAGAAATGTCCATTTGCAGACCAAAAGAATACTATTTTTGAAAATTTATCACTGAAATGACTGGCTCAATAACTGAGCTGATGTCTGCAAATGAACAAATTCAAGTGTTAAATGGTGAATAGAGGAGCTTGATTAACTCTTGAATGGTCAAGGCGGCCAGAAACTTCCTCTGCAGTCGGCTTGAGGGATGTCCATTTACAGGCCAAGAGAAAAGTCTGAAATTTTAACGCTGGGATGACTGGCTTGATAACCGAGCAGTCATTCCATTGGTAAATTTTCAAAAAAAGTTCTCTTGACCTGCAAATGGATATTCAGTGAGCAAGAATTAAAATTTATCCAAAAAATTGTGAGCATTAAATGGTTAGAGGGAATCACAAGCAAAAATTATATTTCAATAAAAAATATATTAAAAATCCATTTAAAATCATCGATTTTGACACCCTACAAAATTAGCGTTAAGGCGTCATCGCATGAATTGTCAACTGTGGTTTCCGATTACACAACGACACATGCTTTCCGAGTAGAAGAAAATGGCATCTAATAAAGTTCAGCTCTGATTCAAGTGCTAGTATAATAAACTTGCATCTCATTAATATTCAGTATAGTTAGCCACCAATCATCAACAACAAAATATCATTTCCACTATGACATCATATCGCATCAATCATTCCCGCTATGACATCACACCACAAAAATCATTCACACTATGACAAACCACAATCATTCACGATATGGCATCATGCCACAACACTCATTCACGCTATGACATCATACCACAACACTTATTCACGCTATGGCATCACCATAAAAATCATTCACACTGACATCATACCACAACACTCATTCACACTATGACATCACACCATAACACTCATTCACGCTATGGCATCATACCACAACACTCATTCACGCTATGTCATCACACCATAACAATCATTCACACTATGATATCATACCATAACACTCATTCACACTATGATGTCAGACCATAACAAGCATCCACACTATGACATCACACCACAACAGTCATTTACACTATGACATCACACCACAACACCCATCCACGCTATGACATCACACGATAACACTCATCCATGCCATAACGTCACACCATAACAACCATTCACACTATGCCATCATACAATAGCAATCATTCACACTATGACATCACACCCATTCACACTATGACATCACCCCACAACCGTCATTCATGCTGTAACATCACCCCACAACAATCATTCATGCTATGACATCACACCACACCAATCATTCACACTATAACATCACACCATAACACTCATTCACACTATGATATCACCCCACAGCAATCATATACTCTATGACCACCCCACAACAATCATTCACGCTATGACATCACACCACAACAATCATTGACGCTATGACATCACACCACAATACTCATTCACAAGATTACACAACTATCATTCAGGCTATGACATCATCCCACAACAATCATTCACACTATGGCATCATACCATAACAATCATTCACAAGATTACATCACAGCAAAACAATCATTCATGCTATGACATCATTCCACAACTATCATTGCATGCTATGACATCACACCACAACAATTATTCACGCTACGACATCACACCATGTCTTACTCAACAGTCATTCATGTGATGACATCATACCGCAGCAATCATTCATGCTATGACATAACACCACAACAATTATTCACGCTATGACATCACACCATAACACTCATTCACACCATGTCTTACCCCAACAATTATGCATGCGATGACATCATACCACAGCAATAATTCATGCTATGACATATACCACAACAAACATTCACGCTATAATGTCACACCACAACAATCATTCGCGCTATGATGTCACATCACAACAATCATTCACGCTATGATGTCACACCACAACAATCATTCACGCTATGATATCATACAACAATACTCATTCACAAGATTACATCACTCTGTGATTCTCATGGAAATTGAAGAAAGTGATTTTCCATGGTGAAATTTACTATTTAGGAATTGAAAATATGCAAATATATTTTATTTTAATTTAATTTTACCATTGAAGCATCCTTTGGTGAACTTTGACCCATCACTGTTTGTGTTCCCCTTTAATGATGACACTGGCTGGCCATTTATGAATATTATTGACCGTTAATCAGTTTTTACCCGCGTCGCTAGACGGCAGGGTTAATGCGAGCATGGAGTTCAGGTCATTGTTGTTGTTAAGACATTTTTAATAACTCTGGCTCTATTTAAGGGATCTTATCCAAATTTTGGAGGTAGCTTGCCCGTGGCATAATGAAGATGTATGCCAATTTGGGAGTCGAAATCTAAAACGCGGGAGGGATACTAACAACGTAGTCTATGATTAACCTCTTAATATGTCTGACGCTTGTTCTCTTAGTGAGACCAAAAGTCTAGTCCACCAAGATCCAAGGTCAGACAACACATCAGGCAAGTTTTACTGGACCACAGCAAGATCCAAGGCCATACAGCAAATACTGGGCAATCCTTGAGGCCAGTAACAGGTGACGACTAGCATTCCCTGAAACAGCACTGTTCGGTTTCAGGAAGAATAAAGCCATCAAAGACACCGTAGTCCGTGCATACCTTCCGCCACTATTAGCACCACCAAGGGAGATGCACAGAAACCCCTTCAAAGCTTGTCCCACCAAGGGCTGCAATATTTTCAACAACATGGACAAAAAACGTTTTTTCACAAGCAGCCACACAAAACTCAACTACGCCACCAAAATTATAAGTAACTGCCAGATAAGGAACATCGTCTATGTCCTTACCTGCATAAAATGCCACAAACAGTATGTGGGATAGACTGCATGTGTTCGTCAAAACACACGCATTCAAAACGTGCAGTCAAGAACTCCTTCGCTCCATCACAAATCTTTACAGAATCGAAAGATACGACACACCCGTATCTAGCCATTTTAACAAAGACCATTCAAGAAATGATATGCGCTTCAGGATTCAGAATCATCCAAGTCCTCATATCATATCCATATATAGACAGTAACTCCAGCATGTGGAGAAGGCAGTTTAATGGCCACTACTTCCCCGACACACAGCTCACCATCAGCTGCCAGGCCAGCATCTAGTTAGTAGCCCAAAATCTAAAACGCAAAAGCATTCAGCAGCATTGTTTTCAAAACAGACATTTTTCTTTAATGCTCGTTCTAATGGATGGATCTTCTCCAAACTTTGAGAACGTGTGAAAGTTTGCCCAAGGGGTCCGTCCCAAAGACGTATGCCGATGCTGGGGGCAAAAAATGTAACAGCTTTCAGCAATGTTTTCAAAATCGACACAACCTGATGGCAGTCAAATTGAAAACTATATCAACACAGACAGATTGTCTCTTGTTACTTTACGTCATGATGTGACCTAGGCTTTTAATCCATGCATGCATGAAATGACAAATTCCTGCACGATATAAGCAATAGTCTGATGAATCTTTTGAGAGTAATTTGCGTGTGAACTGTCGCAGCCCAGCAACAGGATCCAGTCAAATTAGTTTGGAAATATTTCACACAAGTTCCTCAAGAAGTTGCCTTGAATTTGAGTCACTGGAATTTTAAGGGTTAACTCTTACCACTCTGATGTCAATATTCTATCTTTTATTGTGTCAATATCAAAGAAACTGGTGTATATTTTTCAACAATTTTGCTGGAAGATGTTGCTGTCTATTGCTGTCTACGACAGCACCATCTCCCACCAAATTTGTTGATCAATGAACATCTTAAATTTTTTGACACCGGAGGGCTAAGGGTTAAAGAGGTAAATGTTAAATTGAAATATAACGTCTTCTGTTATTTATGATTACGATTACGGCTCATATTTTGTACTTTTAAATATCTGAGTATTCTATGCTGTGTTCGCTTTTAACCCTCTGAACCCTAGAGTACTAGTATCTCAATGGATGAATCCTCTTTTAGCGATGTCCCATCCATTTCTTGCTTAGCTTCACTCACACTGTCCATGTTGAGATCGATTGAATGCTGAAATCCCAATATCATGGTAACTATACAGGTAACATTTTGAAACTAATTTGACTGTGTTCAAATTACATGTAGTTTCAAAATATTCAACAGAATGCTTATTAAATTGTAAGGACAAGTAATTTGTACACATGGCAGACTATTACGTGTTCAGTACAGACTTACGCATTCATGACAGACTTATGTACGTCATTCATTACATATTTTGTTTGGGACATCGGCCTACATGAGAGGTAATTGATTATAACGTCATATACTTGACTCACAGATTGAATTGATCCATTTCAAGGCAAACATCTAGGTAAGCTGTTGAATATTTTGAAACAATTTTGCCATTACGGATAGCAACAGCTTCCAGTCAAATTGGTTTCAAAATACTGTAGTCAACATAAAATGTCTTACAAATCGTAAGCGATTTATCTTATTTTGTCTTTTCGGTTCAAAGGGGTAAAAAAAAATCTAGGCTTGTAAGCGTTATGACATTTAAACTACGTTCTGTTTTTAGATGAGATTGTCTCTCATTCCTAAGATCCCTATAATCTGATCTGTAACCATTTAACACCAAAGCTGGTGGAAAAAAAAGCTGCTGCAGTGGTCTTGAGAAATAAATTGTCATTTGCGGAATAAGAAAAGATATCCGAGGCAGTCATTCCAGTGAAAAGGTCTAAAAAATAATCATTGTCTGCAAATGAAAATTTTCTGAGAAAATTAAAATTTTCTGGAACAAATTTGTGGATGCAAGGGTTAATGCGAGGGATGATCCCCATTTAGAATGTCCTCATTTTTAAGGTGTAGTCAAGTGCCTATAATCTTTATTTTTAGCATATAAAAGTACGAAATCTATTAACCCATTCAACGATAAATCCCTGAAAAAGTACATTCTTTATGATCTATGACATTTTCTGTTGAATATTTTGAAATTAATTTTACTGGAAGACATTGTAATTGCTTCCAGTCATATTAATTTTAAAATATTCAACATCTTTGCTTTTCCTGTTTGTTTGGCCTGAGATTGAGATGCGGGGAATTTGTCGGTGAAAGCGTTAAGCATTTGACTGGAAGCTGTTGTTACCTATGTTGTTGATATAGGCAACAACAGCTCTCAGTCAAACTTATTTCAAAAATATTCAACAGATTATATTCCTTAAAAAAATTGATTAATTGTTGTGTGCGAGTGTTAAAGTATTAAACAATGGTTGTCACGGTGATAAGTACTTAGTAGAACCTTCGACCTTGTCGTCACCATAAGAAATCTATGATAATATATAAAGATTTCTATGATTGTCACTGAGTGTCACTCAAATGATACCTTATAGTAACTATGACGTCTGTATGGATAGATCTAAGGCAGTAGTTATCTATCAATTTTAAATGAGGTGATTATAAATTATCATGTGTACGGTATACAGTACAGTTAAGAAATAACCTAATGTGTTTCCAAAAGTAAATAAAATGTACTGTTGAATATTTTAAAGATAATTGGATTTGAAGACATTGCAGCAATGTCTTCAAATTCAATGCACTTCCAGTTTTAGCTATGCTCTGCTCATATCGAGCTAAGCTCCACCCACACCTCGCTCATGTTGGGAGCGAACGATCCCTGAACTTTCTGACTATCAATTTCCAGAAAAATACACAAGTAAGCTGTTGAATATTTTGGAACTAATTTAACTGGTCACTGTTGCTGGCGCTGCCTATCATCCAGTCAAATTAGTTTCAAAATATTCAACATCATGTTTATTAAATAGGAGAGACATAGAATTCTTATAACGTGTTGGACTATTAAGAGTTAAAGACGGGCCATATAGAATCATTTATGATATAATGATTATGACATCATCCTACACGCTGCTTAGCTGATTATGATGTCATATAATGTCAGAATGATAGATGGATGCTCTGGAAGGGTGAATTATGTTCGAAATATTGAACAGTACGCTTCTTACCTCCTGTCCAAAATTGTACTAACAACATGTAACATGTTTGTGTTTTTGTTTTGGAAACATGCTTAAAACTTATTTATCAGCTGTACTTTATATAGTGTGTGTATATATATATATATATATATATATATATATTATATATATTATATATATATATATATATATATATATATATATATATATATATATATATATATATATATATATATACATATTTTCCTGGTACTCTCCTAATAAATCGTCCTGACCTTACACTGTTGGATGACCATTGCTCTGTATATAAAGTAGGACAGTAGTTTGTATATAAAGGTTATCTGTTTTACTCAGGCAAGTGGCTACACTCTGGAGGAATGACAATTTAGGACACAATTAAATCTCTGAAATCCCAAGAGGTAAGTTGTCTATTCTTTTTATCCGACTGTTCGAAGCTCGAGTCAGTAACAGTTTCCAGTAAAATTAGTTTTAAAATTTTAACAAAATGTTTATTACATTGTACGGAACTTAAGATATCTGTCAGATGTTTAAGTGTTGGATTTGTTAATGAATACACTTATTGATTGTTCTGTATCAATAAGAAAACTAATTGTTTGAACTCTGTGAACTATATGGTTTGAAATTAGCCCAAAGTTGACCCTAATTCTATTTTAAGGCATTATACATGTAAAACTAACAGCCTATTGAATATTTTGAAACTAATTTGACTTGCTTATAGAATAATTTAACCTGTCATCTTGCCAACATCATCACCGACAGAGTTGAGTTTCCTAGGCATACTAGAATGATGTCAAATCCTGCGTCGATGAACTTCAAACAGTTGTACTGTATGTTTATCAAATCAGACAGTTCAGAGAAAAATATTCAAAAATAGTCTTCTTCATCTGCAGATGGACATTTCTCCACTAGTCCATTGCAGAAACCATTTTAACCAGATTAACCCTTTAAAGTTGCACATTCACACCAGAATGATTGAAAATGGAATTGTTAAAATTGCATACTTTTATAAGCTTAAATTTTGTGCCTATGTGTAATGAAAGGAAATAAATCTTAACATATGATGATTCCATTCCATATAAATTAATATACTTTTTTAAGTTGCGAAATTGAAATAGAGGCCCATGCCTCTTTCAATTTTGCAACTTAAATTTATATTAATTTGTATGGAATGGAATCATCATATGTTAAGATTTAGTTCATTTCATTACATATAGGCTCACAGTTTAAGCCTTTAAAAGTGTATAATTTAAACAATTTTATTTTCAGAAATTTTACTTTTGGTTACGCATCTTTAAAGGATTTAAATATATGTTTGTACACCGCCACTTCAGACCTGGTGGTCAGAGACTTCTAAACCCTTTAACACTCATGAATATCAGGTAAAACGGCTTCTGCAGTGGTCTTGAGAAATGTCCGTTTGCAAACCAAGAGAAGATAATGTTTTTTAAATTCAATAAGCGAACCAGTCATTCCAGTGAAAACATTTTTTTTTTTTTAAATAGACTTCTTGGTCTGCAAATGGACGTTTTCTACGAGAAAATTGAAATTTCTTTGAACATATTCGAAGGTTAAGGGTAATCTTCGCCAATAAGTGGCTATGGTTCTTTGGGGCGGTGGTGGTGTTGACATTGTTTAGTGTAATACCAGATGCAATAACAACCTGATATTTTGTGTTAATGTTATCATAAGATTTTGTATTAACAGCATGTTTACACCAATTCTAGTATCAATGATAAAGGGAATGTTAGAGTTTGGTCCTGTGAGAATTTTTCACAGCTCATGATCTGTGAGGGAAATTTGAAACAACATGAATTATAGTTAGTTTGCTTGATCATTATTCCCACACGTTTTGAATAAAATGGCAGGGATATGACAATATCCTCTGCCTGTCCAGTCCATCAGTCTTGTCTCCCCAGCTGTCTTATCCGAAATTATTCGGCGGAATTCAAATGAATTTGTTTCGTACATGTAAGTTGCGCAGATGAATTGTGTACTGCAAGATGATATTTATATTAGGCTCTCCCGGGGCGGGGATGGGTGGGTGGGGGGGTGGGTGGTTAAGTTGCCAGGGTGGGTTGGAGGGGGGGGGGGGGAATGGTTAAGTTGCCAGCGTGGGTAGGGGGGTGGGAAATTGATTTATGGTTGGACGGTTTGGCTTACAGCCATATGGATTTCGATGTGACTTCGTGTTAGTTTTAACCTAATATCGGTTTTAGCGGTGTTTTTCTGGTCGACCTTTATTAGGTATATATTAAGGAAAAGGTTGATTGTATACATTCTCTAAAACGGTTAAAAAGCGATTGTCAATAACACAAAAATTAAATACAATTTTGCAGTGGAAGTAGTCTTCTCTTGGCCGGACTCGCATGAAAACTAGTGCGGGGGTGGGGGTGGTGGGTGTCCTTATGTCATCTGGCCATATATTTCTGCATATGGCATGTACATGTAGCTTGTACATGCATAGGCCTTGCTGGCTTCCAATCATAGAGTAGCCTTGGTTCTTGAGGCAGCATGTCTTAAGCTTTTGTAAGTGCAAGGCCACTGCTAAAATTTTACTCCTGCTTTTTAAAACTTGAACAACTTGCATATGGACTTTAAAGTTTATTGGAGCAAAGTGGCAGGTCCTCGAACTAGTTAAAGTTGACCAGTATACAATATTGATGGTTTCGCAGGGCATGTTTCACTGGATTTAACTCTGAATATTCCGAAAACCTGTTGTAAGTGAACACGATATATATATATATATATATATATATATATATATATATATATATATATATATATATATACCTTCGAAACATCTAGGTCTATTGCCTGAAATGAGTTAAGATTCTTTGATGAGTTTTTCAGTTCAACTAGAAGAAACCTAATTTATTAAAAAACGGATGCACATATCTGAATCTGTACAGACCAGCAAACAGGCCTGGGGTTAAACGCATATTTATATTTAAATACACTAATTTTGCTTATTTATATTTAACATTTTGCAAAACTATTTGCTATAGAATGAAAAGGGTTAAAAGCTTTAGCGTCTGGTCACTCGTTGTAAACAATGCAATAAAATACATAAATAAGACAGTCCATCTTAGTCCATCTTCCATACCAAGCTATTCGGCAGTTGACTTTGAGAATATCACTTTTAACTGTCTGACTGCTGCAAGTGTGACCAGACAATAATTTCAATGAGCACTATCTCAGGACCACCTGAATATTTTGAAAACAATTTGAGTGAAAATTTGTTGGTGGCTAAGTCAAATTGTTTTCGAAATAGTATGCAGAGTTAAACGCTATGGAAAATGTAGTCTGCAGAAGTTCAGCAGGCAAACACATAATTTTAGTGCCACACACCAGATATTACAAATTCTTTAAAATTCTTAACCTTTTAATAGTCAAGCTGGCCAAATCCGGCATTTATAGTGCTCCTGAGAAATGCCTATTTGCAGGCTAAAAGAAGACTCGATAACCGAGCCAGTCATTCCAGTAGTAAATTTTCAAAAATAGCTGCTTGGCCTTCAAATGGACATTCAGTAAGTAAATATTTTAATTTTCTTGACCAGATTTGACCATTAAAGGGTTAAGAAATATTTGGTTGATTAACAGATTAACCATCTCATGACTGGACAAAGTTTAGATGACCAATGCAACTATATATCAGTACCGTAATTAAATAACAGACACCTAGAAATATATTTATCAGGCCTCAACTTTTGAGGATTAAAACAAGATTAAAATAAAAACAAAGCATATTTGTGCCTGGATTTGATACACCTTATTTGTATTTTAAAGATTATTTAGATCTGTGTTTGGTAAAATTGTGAATCGTATATTTTTTTATTATTTGAAAGAAATAGAAATCCTGTAAGTATATTTGTATTTGATCAACCATATTTGACACCAGTGATCTGTGATCAGAGGATGCCATCCACTGCTTCGATTATTAAAAGCAGAAATCCACTTTGATAAAATACTGTAATTTTTGTCTATATTGCGCACTAATAGATAACATGCAGGGAAAAATTTGACAAAATATGAGCCAAATAAGCCTTATACAGGTATATAACACGCAGTCATAGTTCAGAAAAATTGCAAAACATTTTTCCGACGAACGAAAATTGGTACCGTAAAATGCTCGTTCGTAAACGTAAACGTGGCTTCTAATAGGCCAAGGGCTGTAAATTCATTACATCCAAATCTCAGAAAGGATGGCGACTTCTATTAGGTATATTTCAAGAAAAAACAGGAAAAAATGATACACAAAATAACACGAAATTAGAACAGTCTAAATTTTTCATGCTAGAAATTCTTACCATCTTACGCCTATGCTTAATTTATACCTTATATCCATCATCACGGGAGTGAAATTATTAATTGGGAGCACCTAAATATTGCGTATATTTTAATAAACAACGTGTATTTCATCAAAATTAATCCTACGTTTGACATAAAATGGCGTCGCGAAAAATAGAAATCATGTGATGTATTAGACGATAGGACGAGTTTAGGTTATTACCCGAGTAGCGCAAAGAGGTTAATAGTAGTACCCGAAACTTGCGCAATCCACAAATAGGAGGGGAGCTTTGAGTAGCTATGAGAGTGATGGCATAAACTCGACCTATAGCTGATTAATACGGCGATTAATACTCGGTAGAATGTAATGTAACCAAGTCGGCCGGGATGAAATCACCCAAGTGAACAAAAATCTCGCCAGTAATTATACTGCCGAATACATTTACTGATTAGGTAATAGTGAATTTATTGCTCAAATTGTTTTAAAAACGTGTTTATATTTATTATTAATTTGCGATATTAGTGTTTGCGACGTGATTTTTATTTGGGAGGTTTGCTTCTAGTCCAGATAAAGTTCAGTGGAATGCCTCGAATCACAAAAGAGCTTTAATTTGGTCGTCGAACTTTAGAAGGGATCTAACCTCATTTTATTCCTTACATTGTTTTGGGTCATTTTATGTTGGTTTCCGATAATACATGTACAATGACTTGTCAGTTTGAGTTTTATTTCATCATTTAAGAATCATACACACATACACACATACACGTAAGATTTACAAATATTACATAGAATACAATTATTACACATAATGTAGCCCACAATATTGGTTAATTGCAATATGTCAGGCAAGAGGAAAGAGCGGTTTCCCTTTGATGATATCACATTTTTGGGCTGAATTGTAAGTATTATCATTACCACGTGAAGGTGTGCATGTGCTATCCGTATACCTGTACGTCCATCCGTCTGTCCAAAATGTATTTATGTCCGTCTGTCAGTCCATCCATCCATCCATACATCAGTATCATGTGCAGATGTGCCTGTGCTTTTTTCGCGGCCAAAAAATTATTCATTATAGAGTTATCACCCTTTAAATATCTTAAAGACAATACATAAACTGCATTGCCAGTCATTTTTTATCAACGCAACTCCTACAGTTTAGCTGCGATTCTTTTGAAACTTGGTAAGTGTTATCATTACGACATGAAGATATACATGTGCTATCCGTATACTTGTATGTCCATCCGTATGTCCCAAATGTATGTTCATCTGTCAGTCCATCCTTGTCAACGCAACTCCTACAGTTTAGTTATATTCTTTTGAAACGTGATGAATTAGTCAGTACCCTCTGAAGATGTGTGTGTGCATGCATTATTTATTAGAGTTATCCCCCTTTAAATACCTTTAAGCCAATACATAAACTACAGTATCAATCATTTCTTGTCAACACAACGCCTACAATTTAACTGTGATTCCTTTGAAACATGGTATGGGTTCTCATTACCACTTGAAGATGTGCATGTGCTATCCATATGCCTTTACATCCATGTGTGTATGTCAGTCTGTCAGTCTGTCCATCTCTGACAATCATTTCAAGATGTCACCACAACTACAGTTTAGCTGCGATTCCAGAAGTCTCTGTTTGATTAACATTAAGGGAGTCTCCTACATCCAGAAACCTGGACTAGAGTAGCGAGTTGAGGGTCTTGCATTAGAAGGCATTAAATGCATCTCAATTAGAAATCTTTCTGGCACTAAATGTAAGTAGATTTATTTAGCAAGTAGTGATTGAACGGTAAGTATGTTTATGTGGTTAATAAAATGACAGACCAACCCTAGGGGTATCTGTGGTCGTTATCTCCCCGGAAAAACTTAAAATTCATCAAAATTGTCTTGTTCGTGCCAGATCTTAAAAAATTTTGACCCTATGCTCTCAATTCCTTTGTTACTGAATATATTACTTGAAGAAGCAGTGCTATGATTCAATTGTGAAAAATTCATCCATATTTTCCTGCGTTATCCCCCTTGAAAATGTGTCAAGTTTGCAAAGCATTGTTGTATTGCAACTTCTCAAATTTACCCCCATACAGGCTAGCTGCTCTCAACATATCAGAGTGCAAATACTCCTTTATTTTCTACACACCCATCTCTATCCACATACTAGAGTTTCTGTCATGTGTTGAACACCCATTTGATAAGAAATATATTGGAAATGCAAATGAAATTCTGCTCAAAACATCACTAGTCGACAACAAATGACAAAGTGACAAGTCAAACGGATGATAGTGAGTCGACCAACAGGGAGTCACTTATAGAGGTAACAAATGCAGTCTAAACAGATGTAAAAAAAACCATGGCCGCCCAGGACAACAAATGAGGACACAAATAACACACAACATATAGAGCACAATTGTGTAACTTCAGCAGAAGACAATGCGGCGCTTACCCAAGCAAAGGTTCATCTAAACCCTATCATTAACCCTTTAGCTCTTATATCAGCCAAAAGCGGCTTCTGCAGTGGTCTTGAGAAATGTTGATTTGCAGACCAAGGGAAGACTATTTAAAAAAATTTAACACTGGAATGACTGGCTCGATAACCGAGCCAGTCATTCCAGTGGTAAATTTTCAAAAGTCTCTTGGTCTGCAAATCAACATTTTCTATGAGAAAATTGTTTTCTTTAACAAAATCGTGGGTTAAAGATTTAACAATGCTAACCATGTAGAATCACGAGTGTGATGTAGGCTTCCGCGATTTTTGTTTTGAAACATCGCAATCGATTGTGTAAAAAATAATTGTGATTTTTGATTACGTCGTAGGTCCAAATTCCAAAAAGTATAAACCGGGGTAATGTGACAAGTCACGAAAATGGGGACTTGGAATTTCTAGAAAAAGTTGAAATAAATGATAAAATAAATTGCACGAAAGTAGAACGCTCTTTCATGGGACAAATTCCTACCATCCTACGTCTATGCTTAATGTATAACTTATATCCATCATCGCGGGAGTAAAATTATAAATTGGGACAGCCTAAATATTGTCTATGGTTTCAGGCCTGGCCAGATTGCACGAACGAAACGGTTGTTCGCGTGGCGGTTACACAAATGTTTTTTGCATAACCCATTTTTCGTTCGCGCAGTCTCGTCACTTGAAACATTGAATTTACATTAGACTATGTCCTAATAGAAGCCGTCGCCGACATCAACCCCTAGAATTCCATAGCACTTTCTGAAAGGAGAAACTCCCTTATAGAAGCTAACCCCCAAACTCAAAATATTGGTTTGATAAAAAATGTTCCACGCTGGCTCAATAAGAATGGAAAAGATAATGTCAACGTCATTTTGAACAGGCTTATAGAATTTTGATGGGAAGTTCCTACCGGGTTAGTTGTACCAAAAAAATTTGATTTTCACAACAAAATCAGATAAATCTTCCATATCAAATGGTGGAACAATGAATCTGATCATTCTAGATTTAAACCATGGCGCAACAAAGGTTAATTCGGCAATAATATATGTCTATAAACGTTCGAAAATAGGCCTGACAGGAGTATCTTTTCGTCACGTAGCGGGAAGTAAAATAGGAGGGTGTGTCTTGAAAGAGCCAATCAGTGAACGGCTCGCCTCCACTTTATAGAGAACTAATAAATATTCATTACCGCAAAATATTATAATGTCCAAAATGGATGCCACAAAAGAACTTCGGTTGTCATTTTCCCAGGGACATTTCCCGTTATTTGTGTCAGTAAATCTTGCAAAATTATTTAATCTGGCTGCTAACATCTTGTATAATAAAGGAGGCAATAATACTTTTTTTTAAATCGGATTGAAATGGATAGAACCTGGTATGATGAGATGATTTGCGATGTAACTAGTGCCCTATCAGAGACTAGTTCCCTGTCCGCCTTTCTATGCTAATACATGAATCGGCTATTTTCGCGTTCGCCATTGGGCTAATGTATGTAAACGAACTAAGCAGATTTCATTCATAAGACTTCCGTGTCCGTATCTGCCAAACACATTTTCATTGGATGAACGGATTAGATACAATTCGGTGCCCGTGTCAAAGTTCAATTTTGAGATATTGCGCTTATTAATAACATTTATTGATATCAATTGCAGGCAAAGAAACTATTTTGTATAATTTCCCACTGGAATGTCTGGCTCGATGATTGAGCCAGTCATTTCGGTGGTAAATTTTCAAATATAGTCCTCTTATGGCCAGTAAATGGATATTTAATGAGAATACATTGACCTTGACCATTAAAGGGTTAATACTGACATGTCATTTCCATTATGTAACCGAGATGAATTTTACCTTCAAATAGTATCATACTCAAAATGGGTTACGCGAACTCAAATGGTTGCACCAAAGAAATTTGCGTAACCCATTTTTGGGTTACGCAAATTTTCAATTTGGGCAGGCATGAGTTTAATAAGCATCGTTTATTTCATCAAAATTTGACAAAATGTCGAGAAAAAATATAAATCATGTGATCATCTTCCACTTATAGCCTCCCTTTGTAGGACGAGTTTAGGTCATTACCCGAGTAGTGCGAAGAACTAATATTAGTACCTGGGGAGATACTGCGCAATCCACATACATAGCGTGCCGTCTTCTGATGGCTCTTGTCTTTAATTAGACATGACAACCGAATCAAAAAGGAAAAATTATTACTGACCTTGTTATTAATTGAAATTGTTAACTAAGAAAATTATATGGTGATTCGACGGAATAACTACCGTAGCTGGTTTTCTCAATGACAAAGGCGTTACCTCGCTATTGTTAGCTTGTTTATGGTAGCGCTTTGTGTTCTGATTAGTAATTATTCGACACATGCATGGCATGGCGGGATAAAATCACAATTAACACAGGCGTCAATCGATTATAATTGTACTCATGTACTGCTAAAATGCGATGGAAAAGTAAATACTTCAGATTTGAAACAGACATGAAATTTTCGACGATTTTTCGATTTTTCCTCAATTACATCGTAAAAATTGTGATTTTAAAAATAAATCAAACTTCATGATTAAATTGAAAAATTGTGCGCACCTAGTGTGATGCATACACTGAAACGTCATACTCTCCATCCTTCTTTAGACACACAAATGTTAACAACTGCAATATGAAGCAGTCTGCTGTCAAGATAAAGCAAACCTGACCACTCATATAACAACAACATTGATCAGAGTCAAGCTTGCCATTAAAATACTTAGCAAAAGAACAAAACATCACAAAAAGTTCTAATTATTGGAAGTTCAAGTCTGAGAAAGCTCAGCGGAATGTACATGTCATCTGAAACAACTAATGTGACTCAGTTCTTATGGTGGGGCACAGATTGGTGAAATTGCGGTTAAACTTGACCAATTCCTGTCAACAAACCACAACACCACACTAGCAATCCATGTAGGCAGCAATGATATTGCCAAACATAGAGTAAATGGAATGATAATGACTACGATTCAATGATAGAAGAAGCCAATACACTAGCACCCAATGTCAAAATTTTGGTCTTATCACTACTGCCTCGACATAACAATAGATAAGAGAACAACTTGGTTTTCCAATTCAGTGAAATGCTAAGGTCTCTAGCTACATGGCATCCTGTGATGTACAAAGACAACTCAGAACTGTTCACCCACCCCAATGGGGAAGCCAATCTCCAACTATTCAGAGACAACATACATCTGAACCACACTGGTCTTTGTCTACTATCAGAGAACATCGGCAACTATGTTACAACATCTCATTCACTACAAATGCGAACAAACAGGAGAGATTCATCCTCTCAAGATTTTTTTTAGCGGAGGGGGTCCTGATTAAACATATGCCAATCTCAACACAGCCAAATCAATTGCATTTGCGAACCAATATCACCTGCTAACCGTGTTGACACCTGTGCATATCTCAAGCAGCTACCAGTAAGCTATTCCCTCATATAATTATCATAACAGAAACAAACCCAAAACATATAAGGTATCCTGTTAAAAAAAAGAGCGGCAAATCAATGGCTATGATATATTCACCAATATAGACAAACAAAATGTCCGTGGGGTATGTGTACAAGTTGCATCAAACCTAAATCACACAGAAGCAAAATCAACTCGGTATTTTGCCTGAGGAAGTAGTTGGAGTGGACATTAAGTTGAGAACATCAACAGATTATAACAGATACGCCGGTATATGCAATCAAGTGAACTAATTCGGTAAATGGGCAGTTAAAAAGTATGAGGAAACTGTAGGTAAAAACAGCAAATCTAATCGAAAGCCAGTCTTGGCTTATGTAAATAGCCAGGTCAAATACAAAGATAATGTAGGAGACTTAGATGTTGATGGCAATTTAATAACCACAAATGAAGGAAAAAGTCAAGAATTAAATGGTTTCTTCTCTAGTACTTTGTACATGTACCTTCATCAATGAGAACCTTGATAGTATCCCAACATTTACAACAGAGACCACAACAACAATAAACAATGTTACTGTCTCTGTGGAAGATGCCAGAAAAAACCTTGCAGATTTAATACCAAACAAATTGGATGGTCCTGATAACCTACACCCAAAACTCTTACGTGAACTAAAAGATCTATTATCTGAACCACTTAGGATTATTTGTAACAAGTCATTATCAGAAGAGGATATCCCTTCTGACTGGAAATGTTAATGTTATACCTGTACATAAAGGGGACCAAAGAGGTATCCGAACAATTACAGACCCATCAGTCTAACCTCAGTTCCATCCAAAATACTTGAGAGTATAGTGAGGGACAAGCTGATAGAAATAATTACTGAATACTAGCATGGGTTCCTAGGAAGGAGAGATCAGCTATAACACACAATGCTCGAAGTTATATATGAATAGCCAAATGCTTCGGATAATAAGAAATCGATTGATGTAATTTATCTTGACATTATGAAGGCCTTTTACTCTGTACGACACGAGTGATTGTTAATCAAATTAAATGCATATGGTTTCTCTGAGAAACTCCTAGAATGGATTACGTTATTTCTAATTGGAAGAAAGCAGAGTAATGTTTAATGGGGCAACATCAGATTAGGCCAGGTTCATAAGCTGTGTCCCACAGGGTAGTGTACTTGGCCCACTGCTGTTCGTATTATACGTAAATGACATGCCAAGAAACATAAACTCCAGACCGTATCCTTTTGCAGACGATAATAAACTGTTCATTTCAATTACTGATGAGAGTGATTGAGAAGACCTGCAAAATGATCTAGAGGTGGTTCAAAACTTGTCCCAAAATTGGTAATTAATATTCAACAGAAAGAAAAGCTCAGTTATGCACATTTCCCCCAAGTCAAGTGGCACTATTTTCAAGTACAAATTCCTTGATAATGATAAAACAGTAGCCCTAAAGGAGAAGAATGAGATCAATGACCTGGGTATAATAATCGATTCAAACCTATATAAATAACACCATTTCAAAAGCCAACAGAATGACAGGGCTTATATGGAGAACATTTCATTCTCTTACTACAGACGTTTTTAAGGTGATGTACCAAAGTTTATTACGCCCTTATCTGGAGTATGCTGATAACCCTTTAGTTCCCACACGCACATGGAAATGTGCCGAACAATTAGAAAAGGCCCAGAAATGAGCCACTTAAATGGTACCAGCAATTGCAAAATATGTCCTATGAAAATCTTCTTCAAAATGTAAACATACCAACCTTAATTTCTAGAAGAATACGAGGCGAGCTCATAAATCTGTTTAAGCGTCTTAATAATGTCTACTCAGTAAATCCCCATAAACTATTCTCATTAAATCAAGATTACAGAACACGAGGCCACAAATTCAAACTTAGAAAAACTAGAGCGGAATGCATTGCCTGAAACGGTCATTGATGTGCCTACCAGCTGATAATAGGAAGTACAGTTCTAGTAAGCTGTATACGTGTTATGTTATTTAACACTTTAACCCTCATATCAGTCAAAAACAGCTTCTGCCAGGGGTCCTGAGAAATGTTCATTTGCAGACCAATGGAAGACTGTTTTTGAAAATTTATCAATGGAATGACTGGCTCGATAACCGAGCCAGTCATTCCGGTGGTAAATATTTAAAAAAAGTCTTCTTTTTGTCTGCAAATGGACATTTTCTATGGGAAAATTTAGATTTTCTTGAACAAATTCGAGGATTAAAGGGTTAAGTTCAACAATTTTATGATCAAGATGGCTAAAAAAAATTGTGATGTTCACATAGTGAGTTGTCATTTGCAAGTCAAGAGAAAATTATTTTATAAAATTTACCACTGAAATGACTGGCTCGGTTATCGGGCCAGTCATCCCAGTGTTAAATTTTCAAAGGTTGGCGTGTAACTGATATGCTATAATAACAATTTAAATGTGCATGTAATTCACCACACACAAAGTAGTACTTAGTAAACTACCGTTAAATGCTGTGTATATTGCATGCTTTTTTGCTCAAATTACATGTTATTAAAAGCTACTGCGCACTTTATACAAGGATAAGTATTTGTCACATTTTTTCCCTCAGAATTTTTCGTTAGAATCGCAAAATTCCAAGCTGAAAATGTGATTTTATGGATCGGGAATCAGCCGGGAATAACGATCGCATTCTAACATGTCTATAATGGTACTATCTCAACTAGATCATTGAAATGTCTTACTACTGTCTAAATATTGTGTTATACCTTTATTAAATACCATATAGTGTTGTAAAATGATTAAATAACCCATCATTCAACTTTTTTACAACGCCATTGTTTCCTGTAATTTATTCTCATTTATATCTATAAAGGGAGGTTACTCTTGTCTTCCCAAGTTGAACATAGAGCTGTTTAAAATCCATAGATTGCTACACAGATACGGACATAAATGTGTTAAAAAAAGAATGATAGAGCCGATGTTTTCCAAGGTGATCTAGCATTTACATAGATATAGAACGGAATGTTTTCTATGTGCTAAACAGCTCAATGTTTTGACCAATCGGCATACAGGATGATGATTATGATTGACAGGTTATGGTTAACGGTCAGAGCTGTCAAAGTATGACGAAGTAACTATGGAAACGAAAGGATGTGAATAGAAAATCATTTCAAATTGAAGATAATTCAATTTATTTAATAAACAATGCATGGAATTAACTAGATTATAGCACTTATGTTATAATATATTATTATGATGATGATGATGATGATGATATACATGTGCTATGATATATTATATAAAATACGATATGACAGTGATATGATGGGAAATGTTTGGAATACAATTGATCACTGTTGATTTTGTAAATGTCAGGCAGTCAACTCGATCACCTTTGTTTATTGTACTTCTGACCTCGTTAATCCACCAACCCGCCCCACCACCTGACTACACTGCCTGTGAACCGAGTATTGAAACCACTCATCTACTGCGTATGTGAGTGAACAAAATCTCATGGGCTCGCCTTTGATATAATTATCAAAGTAATTACCGGCACTGTTAGAGTGAGCCAAAATGGATTTGAGTTGTTTTTTTAATTAAAATTGATTTTATTCTCAAGTATCAGCGCACAACTCATATTTTATAAATCGAAACAAAAAAAATATGCAATTTTTTATGTTCTAACGACCATTTATGTTAATGAGCTCTGCTCAAATAAAATTTGGATTCTAACCTGTTCTGATGGAAATTATATTTGTATTTTTATATCGTTCAATAAAGTTTAATACAAAATATTTGCTAAAAGTGTAGGCAAATGATATTCCCGTGATTAAACAACAGAGTAACGCACGCCACAAATGGGATTTTATAAGGAAAGCCTATTCGACACGCAGTAAGTCATGGGTTTTTTTGTTACCAGTTTTCGTTCACATGTCTCTCAATCTTACTGCGCACTATACACAAAAACAAGGTTTTTTCAGGCCGATTTTGGTCAAATTTAGTGGTGCACACTATGCACGATAGCGCAATATACACAGAATTTTACAGTAATGATTGTTTTATTCAATCATTGTTCTTAGTTCAACTGTCAACAGACACTCCATTAAACAATGGTTGTCCGTATTGACTGGCACCAAACCTGAGCAAAATGTTTATATATAAACAATATCTTATTTACCGGTACTATGAGATGTCACAATCAGTATTTTTGTCATGACCTTTGTCAGTCGCGCCTCACTTTGACGTAGTGATATCCAATACTTTGCTGCATTATTAAATGGGTTAATATTGATATTACATTTGCTGAAAGCGTTTGTTTATAGAATAAATTTATACATTATTTATGATTCTCTAGTATAATAATTTCCATACAGTTTACAAACAAGAGTGCAATGATATATACGGTATGATTGTGATATCTCATAGTACCGGTAAATAAGATATTTTTGTCAATGTATATTGTTAGTTATGTAAATAAATAAAATTTGATTAGAGTAAATTTTTCTCAGTTGAAAGTACAAGTACTATATTTACTATCTATGGTAAGATGTCCAATGTTCTAGTATCAGTGCGTGATTAGCCCCCCCTTAATGATTCGTAACCTAATAGACAATCTGAACTGGGGTTTCAGGGATCAACCTTATGGGATCAACTTTATTGGGAAATGTCAAAATTTCAGTTTATGTGAGAAATAGAATCTCAAAATTTGTCCCATTTAATATCACTATTGTCAACCTTGTTGAATATTATCGCTGTATTCGCTAAAGCTCGTGAAAAGTGATAATTTTCAACTTGGTTAATAATATTGATATTAAATGGAACCTTGTTAGAGATCCTCTATATATGTTGTAGCGTTAGTTCATCTTCTGAAGGAAATGATAATGAATTGGAAATAACGATCGCTCATTCATATTTCTTTCCCGAATCTGTAACCGAAATAATCTCGTATTATTGCTCTTAAGAATCTTCTGGGATAGTAGCTTCCACAACACTGACAATTATTAGTGTCATGATCGTTGGTGAAAAATATGGTTTCGTGCCAAATGGGAAGATGTTCTGTTTTTGGACATTGGAGCCTTTATAATACATCTGCGCATTAATGTGGCTGCTTTGGGAGCCCTAGTATTCGGCCATCTCCATCATTTAAGCTGGAGATTATCCCACAACGTGATTAAATATTTATACCCCTGTAGTTTATGTATCTTGAGGGAATTATAAGCTTTTATATGGCATATTGTGACACAAATAACTATTTTACATTGTAGCAGCACTATTGGGCATAGGCTGCTATAACAATTTGTTCCTAATGTAAGTAATTTGTTATTGATTATTTTGGAGACTATTTGGCTCGAGGCTACTGCTGCCTAGGGCAGCAACAGCTTCCAGGCAAATTGGCCTCAAAATATTCAACTTCAAAATCTGTGTGGTTGCATTTGTGGGACTGGGATTTTAGAGTAAGGATCAGTGTGAATAAATGAGAAATCTAAATGTATGCCACGATAGTGTGGAATAAGGAAGTCATCTGGGACTCGGTTCCAGTTAAATGGAGTGAGTACCATTGAAGACCATGGTGATGAGGATGTCATATCATCTCAGATTGAAATTGGATTTGGTAATGCCATAGAAAATTGGAGAAATGTCTGGTGGTGCCAACATTGAAGCGCAATGAACAGGATGAGGGCAACAATTCAAAACGTTTTGCTAAATCTGCAAACTATTGACAATCTGGTGTTCGGACTGATTAGTTTATATAAATGTACAAACTGAAAAAAGCCAATTTTGCACGTGCAGACCCCTTTGGAACACAAGGTTGTTAAACAGGTCCCATTCACATGCTCAGCTCTATGACCAGATATCTATTATTATTATATATACTCTATGTTAAATCACGTAAACAGACGTATGAAGTATATGTATTTATTAGCTCACCTGTCTTGCAAGGCCAAGTTAACTTATGCCATGGCGACTGTCTGTTGTCCACCTGTCATCTGCCAATATTTGTGCTAAAAGAGAGTACTCCTCATTAAATGCTTGCTCGATTTCAATCTAACCTATGGTAATGCATATTCCGAACTTTTATACCAAAATCTGACTGGTAAATCTTTCTGGTGGCCATCTTGAATTTTTTTCAAGATTTCTGGAACATTAGTTAAGACTATTATCTAAATGTGTGGCCGATTTCAACCAAACTTTGGGCTCAAATGGTAAATTTTTGGCCATTAAATATTGTATGTCAGTGTGTCATTCTGACCAATCTGTCCATTCTGACATTTTCCATGCCTATCTCCATCTCATTATAACACTGCGCCACCGCTCCCATTCACCCATTTGCTCAGGGAGTCAATTTGAAACTTTGAAATCTCAATCTTTAATTCCCAAGATCGAAATTTCATAGTAGCTATATAGGTAAGCTGTTGAATATTTTAAAACTAATTTAACTGGGACTTTTGCTGCGTAATGCAGCAATAGCTCACAGTAAAATTAGTCAAAATATTGGACAGATTTGTTTACTAAATTGTAAATTTATCAAAGACAGACAATTCGTATACTAGTGACAGACTTTGTCGATTTTGATGACTAAGCTCTCCATCATTATGATTTTGACATCAGCTAACTAATGACATATTATCATGCGGTCACCCGCACCGCCACCCATATAGATATACTATGAAGTCGAGTGTATATATAACTTGCTAAAGGTCCATCGGTTCGTTCATCCATCTGTTTGTATGTAAATCCACCTGGTGGGATAGCTGTAGCTCTACTGGAGTCAACTTCACCAAACTTGGGTTGGAGGCTGGTTTTTGTGATCCGAAGAAACCGTTCGATTTTGGTCAACGGTCAAGGTCACGGTGACAATTAATTATAGTGTTTCTGGATAAGAATTTAAGTTCTACTGATGGTATCTTTAGCAATCCTGGATGGAAGGCTGTCATTGGGGATTCGAAGAGCCTGATCAATTTTTGAGTCGAAAGGTCAATGGTGATGTATTGGCATACAGCGTCCAACATTTAGAAATATACATGATCTAATAATTTTGGATTGACTGATGTAGAAACTGTTAAAACATTGTTTTCAAACTTAACTGTCTAATTACTGAGTTTTTGCAGACAACATTCTAGGGGTTATATCTCCGTAGCTGCTAAATATTTTGAAAACAATTTGGCTGAAAGTTGTTGGTGGCAGGTCCAGAGTTATTGATAATTAGCTCACCTAGCCTGAAAGGCCAAGTGAGCTTATGCCATGGCGACCGTCCGTCATTCGTCCGTCAACTTTTCCTTTAAACAACTTCTTCTCAAGAACCACTTGGCCGATTTCAATTATATTTGGCAGGAAGCATCCTTAGAACATAGGGATCCAAGTTTGTTCAAACGGAGTCGATCGGCCAATTTGGCCGGCAGCCATCATGGATTTTGGCTGATTTTTAAGAAACATCTTTAAAAAATCTCCGAAACCGTTTGTGGGATTGATGCAAACCTCATGAAATATGATCTAGGGCAAGAGCTGAAGCAAGTTTGTTCAAAGGAACTTAATTATTAAAGTTTATTGAAGGGAAGTTGATCCGTCAAAAAACATGGCCACCGTGGGCCAATCAAAATATAGCATGTTTGGTGGTCATATTGGATTTTTTATTTTGATGGATTTTGAGGCCGAAATTGGTTTTATGTGTTTTTGGGTATTCTGATCTCAAATTTGCAATTTTCGAAACGGTCAGATAAACGGTTTGGTGGCCATCTTGGATAATTTTCTTGCCAAAAGCTCCCATACTAAAGCAATGGGAAATTTAAAATGTCTTCTCGAGAACTACTGGGGCAATTTCAATTATATTTGGCGGGAAGCATCCTTAGGACATAGAGATTCAAGTTTGGTCAAACGAAGCCTATCGGCAAATTGGGCCAGTGGCCATCTTGGATTTTGGCCGATTTTTAGAAATGTCTTTAAAAATCTAAAACCCGCTTGTGGGATTGATGCAAACCTCATTAAATATGATCTAGGGCATGAGCTGAACCAAGTTTGTTCAAGAGAACTTGATTGACTAAATGGTTCGTCGGCCATCTTGGATGACCTAGTTTTTCCAAAAACGACCTCGAGAACCGCTAAAGGGATCAGCCCTAAATTTGGGAAATATGATTAGGGACTAAGCGCCATTAAAGTTTATTCAAGGGAAGTTGATCCATCAAAAAACATGGCCGCCCTTAGCCAATCAAAATGTAGTGTGTTTGGCGGCCATATTGGATCTTTTTATTTGATGGATTTTGAAGCCGAAATTGTTTTTATGTGTGTTTCTGGCTATTCTGAGCTCAAATTTGACATTTTCGAAACTGTCGGATAAACGTTTTGACGGCTAACTTAGATTATTTTTCTGCCAAATGCTCCTATACTAAGCAATAGGAAGTTTTAACTGTTTTCTTCTTGAGAACTACTAGGCTAATTTCAATTATATTTGGCAGGAAGCATCCTTAGGGCATAAAGATTCGAGTTTGTTCAAATGAACCCGATCTGCCAATTTGGCTGGTGGCCATCTTTGATTTTGTCCGATTTTAGGAAATGTCTTTAAAAATCTTCTTTTCTGAAACCGCTGTGGGAATCGATTCAAAACTCATGAAACATCATCTAGGGCAAGAGGTGAGCCAAGTTTGTTCAAAAGGACTTGATTGACCAAATGGTTTGGTGGCCATCTTGGATGACCTAGTTTTTCCGAAAACGACCTCTAGAACCGCTAAAGGGATCAGGTCCAAATTTGGGAGATATGGATTTTGAGGCCGAAATTGGCTTTATATAATTGTTTGTGGGTATTCTGATTTCATATTTGCCATTTTTGAAACTGTTGGATAAACGGTTTGGCAGCCATCTTGGATCTTTTTCCTGCCAAAAACTCCCATACTAAAGCAATGGGAAATTAAAAATTTCTTGAGACCCACTGGACTGATTTGGCAGGAAGCATTCTTAGGGCATAGAGGTCCATATTTATTCAAACAAAGCTGATCGGCCAATTTGGTTGGTGGCCATCTGGGATTTTGGTCGATTTTTAGAAACGTCTAATAATCTTCGCAACTGTTTGAGTGATTGATTCAGAACTCATAAAATATCATTTAGGACACAGACTGAACCAAGTTTGTTCAAGGCAACATGATTTGCCAAATGGTTGGGTGGCCATCTTGAATGGCCTTGTTTTCATGAAAGCAACTTCGTATCCAGAGTCGCTGAACGGATTGGGCCGAAATTTGGGAGATATGATATTGATGACTAAGGGCCATTAAAGTTTGTTCAAGAGAAGTTGATACATAAAGAAACATGGCCTCTGTTTTCTTGTTGCAAGTCTGCTCAACTCATTAGAGTTCTACTTATTGTTAATGACCATTCTGTTTGAAATGTCTATGGTCCAGGTGAGCGATACAGGCCCCTTGAGCATCTTGTTGAAATTATTGTGTGGCGGCTTGCAGCAGTGCGACAGTTGATAATATTGGCTCAACCTGAAATAGACTCATCAGATATATAAAATGATTTTCTGTTCGCAATCTTAAAATATGGATTGAAAAATTTATGTTGCCACCTGGAATTTCAAATTGTCATAGCCCAGCCTAAAATCTAAAAGCCACTGACTACCGGACGGACCCCTGCTAATCCTCAACACTTATATTTTCTTTCCAGGATGATAACAAGTTCTACTGAAGGTATCTTTACCAAACTTGTGTAGGAGGTTGTCCATGAGGGTCCAAGGAACCCTGTCAAGTTTGGGGTAAACAAATTTGAGGGTACGGTAACGCAATTAACCCTTGAATTTGTTCATGAAAATTTCAATTTTCTTATAGGTAATGTCCATTTGCAGACCAAGAGAAGACTATTTTTGAAAATTTACCACTGGAATGACTGGCTCGGTTATCGAGCCAGTCATTCCAGTGGTAAGTTTTCAAAAATAGTCTTCTCTTGGTCTGCAAATGGACATTTTTGAAGATCACTGCAGAAGCCGTTTTTGGCTGTTCTTAAGTGTTAAAGGATTAAGGAATTTATGTTGAGTGTCCAAATGATTTCTATTGAAGGATCTTTACCGAATTTGGATGAGAGTTTGCCCTCAAGGGGTTCAAATAACTGTATCAATTTTGGGCTCAATGGTCACTGTCATTCAATTTTATGAAATTATGTTGAGTTCTCTGACAATTACTGAGGTTCTACAGGAGGAATTCTCACCAGAGTTTAGTGGAAGGCTGCCGCCTATAGTCCAATGAAGCTTATTAACATTGGGGTCAAAATGTCAAGGTGACTGATCGGATCCATCCATTAGCTTAGGATTCTGTTCATGGTTTGTGGAACAATGTGATTTTATCTTATGAATATACATGCAGCCAGAACACCTCATGCCTCTCCTTTGTGAATCTCTTTAACATGATGATAATCTGTATTAATTTCGAGAATGGTACAACTGAACCTTTTAAACCCTCAAATTTGTTCAAGAAAATTTCAATTTTCTCATAGAAAATGTCCATTTGCAGACCAAGAGAAGAAGAAACTGCACAGGTCGTTTTTGTGTGATATAAGTGCTAAAGGATTAAAGCATGAGTTTTCACTTGCACATTCACAGAATAGATGTCAGTCCTTCAGCAAATGACGGAAGTGTAATTTTTGACTAAGATGCAGCTTTCTAGAGCATTATGCGCACTTTATCCCTGTTCATAAAACTCCCCATGGATATATGAAATGATTGGATAGACCAAATTGTAATTCAAAATCTTTTTATACTGACATGACGTGTCGTGTGTGATGGTGCTCGCAATCTGTCTTAAAATACTTAACCCTTTAATGGTTAAGCTTGCCAAAACCGGCCTTTGTAGTGGGCTTGAGGAATATCCATATGCAGACCAAAAGAAGACTATTTTTGAAATTCTACCGTGGAAACGACTGGCTCGATGGATGAGCCGGAGTCATTCCAGTAGTAAATTTTTCACGTTTTCTTAAAACTCTTATTGTGTTCTTTATTGCAGCAATTGAGCAGGTCTGTAGTACTGGCGTCGAATAAAGAAGCAGCCTCGTCCGCCTTTGAGCGTTGTCCTGTTGCGGATTCACTGCATTTGTGATTGCCACAGTTATCCACTCCTTACTAGTACTACTACAACACAGCAGTTTTGTTTTTATGTCAGCCACGAATCGGGTTAACCGTGCCAATATTGTACACAGGTAGGTGATATACATTGCACACAGTCGACAAGATGGCCCAAAATGGCTTCTGCAGTGGTGTTGAGAAATTTTAATTTGCAGGCCAATGGAAGAATCCAGTTTCTCAGTCAATCATATGATGTCATAATCAACAACGTCACATGTAGGCTGATATCATAATCAATTGTCATGAAAGACGCAATTTACTCTGTCTTAAATGCTTAATAGTCCGTCAAGTTGTTCAAATTATATGTCTTTGTTATTTAATAACCATTCTGTGGAATATCTTGAAACTAATTTGACTACCGTATTCCGCTTAATAGTAGCCTATGCTCTAATAGAAGCCCACCCCTAACTTTAACATATGAGCTCCAATGATTTCTTAGCAGTTTCAAAACGACAAAACTCTGTATTAGAAGCCCACCCCCTAACTCGGCAGACTGTATAGGAAAATTTTTCTTAAGAGCAAATTTGTAAGAATAGCGTGTATAATAATAACAATCGTTTCACAGGGGGTGTACTTCTTCAGACCGATCTCTGCCCTGATACATTCCCGGCCCCTCTAGAAGTCAATACAGGCCTGGGATTTGTAAATCTCGACCTATTAGATTAATACTAGTAGTAGGCCATGTATGTTCAAGATATAATAAGTTTATTCCACACTTTTGTAGTCAAAATGTGTGTAAAATAGTCTTGGCATGATTAAATACCTTCCTTATAATTATATATTAAGACCAAATTTATGAACCAAACAACAAGCACGGGAGAAAATGCGCATCAATTTTGTAACGCCGATCCAAATTGAATTATTACGAATGACAGCATAGCCGGCTTCTTAAGTTGGCGAGCCAGCGGTTCTTGAGATGGGAGGCATGTTCTCGCGAGATATTATACGCTAACGGGAGTTTATCAAATGGGTACCCGTTTTTTAAGATCAGGATAAGACTCAGTTCCTATTGCGCAATGATAATATATAGATATTCCCGAGTTCCGAGTCCCCGATTCCAGAATATTTATGTCCGAGTACTCGCTCTAAAATAAACTTCAATTGGAGGCGAATCACGTGATTTGTATTTTTTCGCGACGCCATTTTATATCAAATTGTGGATTAATTTTGATGTAATAAACGAGCTTTATTAAAGGATACCCAATATTTAGGCGCTCAAATCAAATAATTTCACTTCCCCAGTGATGTTTTGAGGTATACATTAAACGTAGGCGGTGGGAATTTTTACAGGAGAAAATACGTTGAATTTCCGTGGTATCAATTTTAGAAAACTTCTTGGGGAAAACTCTGTAATATAAGCCAACCCCCTTTCTCAGAGATGTTTGGTTGGAAATTGAACACCTCTTGTCGTAATAGAAGCCTAGGCTACTATTAAGCGAAATACGGTAGGCGCTGTTGCTGCCTACCCTCTCAAATTAGTTTCAAAATATTCAATCGCTTAGCTGTATAGTTTTCTGAAAATTGAGATTCAGAGAGTGCATAGATCGATTGATCCCAACACGGGCAAAGCATTGGTGGAGCTTAGCGAGAGATGGGCAGGGCAAAGCATTGGTGGAGCTTAGCGAGAGATGGGCAGGGCAAAGCATTGGTGGAGCTTAGCGAGAGATGGGCAGGGCAAAGCATTGGTGGAGCTTAGCGAGAGATGGGCAGGGCAAAGCATTGGTGGAGCTTAGCGAGAGATGGGCAGGGCAAAGCATTGGTGGAGCTTAGCGAGAGATGGGCAGGGCAAAGCTAAAACTGTGTTCCTCCATTTGCAGACCAAGAAAAGGCTATTTTTGAAAATTTATCACTGGGATAACTGTCTCGGTTATTGAGCCTGTCATTTTGAGTCCTCAGATTTCAAGAATCTAGTCTTATTTGTCTGTACGTGAACGTTCCTCAAGACCACTGTAAAGGTTTGGGCTTACTTGACCGTTAAAGGCTTAAGGAATAGTTTTAAAAAGATCCCTGGTCCGGTTTCTGAGCATGTTCTCATAGACCGTCACCAATATGTGGTGTATGGATGCAACTAACATTGAGTTTGCCATTTATAAAAAGAAATTAAGTTAGTCAAACACTTCACAGTCCAGTGATCATCAAAGAATGTTTCTAATTAACCTGTTATCTCAATGGTGTCACTGTCACCTGTAGTGAGTTGGTCAACAGACCTTTTGTACATATATGGGTGCAGTTTGTCTAATGGTCAAACGCGTCTCACTAGTTGATCATGGTGACATACTCGCCATCGGTCCGACCGTCTGTGCGTCCGTCCGTCTGATTTCTTGTCCGGAACAGATCTCGAAGAGTTTTAAACCTACACTCACAATTGTTTTTCAGCAAATGTGTTAGGGATAGACAAAGTGCAATGATTTTGTTTCGCCAAGATCCGCCAATATTCGCCAGAGTTATCTCCCTTGAAAAGCTATAATTCATCAAAATTTTCTTGTCCGGTACAGATCTCGAAGAGTTTTGAACCTACATTCACTATTTTTTCCCCAGCAGATGTGTTAGTGATAGACGAAGTGACATGATTTTGTTTAGGCAAAATCTGCCCATATTTTCGAGAGTTATCTCCCTTGAAAAGCTAAAATTTGATGTGTTAGGGATGGACGAAGTGTCATAATTTCATTTCGGCAAAATCCTTGAAAGATTAAAATTCATCAAAATTGTGTGGTTGTAATTGTAATGATCAATGCAGCTGTGAAGACTCAAGATTTTTATGCTCCGCGAAAAGATTTCGCTGGAGCATATAGTCACCGCTTTGTCCGTCCATTCATCTGTCTGTCCGTTCGGCCGTCCATCCATCTGTTCACTATATATAAGTTTGTCCGGGGCATAGTTTCAAGACTTTTTCACATATCGTCACCAAACTTGGTATGTGGATGCATCTTAGGGAGAAGGTGTGCGGATTATGAAAAGCAAGTCAAAAGTAGGTCATGTTGACCTACTTTTCATGGTCGACTGAATATCACAGAAAATGTTTGTCCGTGGTATAGTTTCAAGACTTTTGCACATATAGTCACCAAACTTGGTATGTCGATGCATTTTAGCGAGAAGGTGTGCGGAGTATGAAAAGCAAGTCAAAAGTAGGTCATGTTGACCTACTTTTCATGGTCGACTGAATATCACAGAAAATGTTTGTCCGTGCCATAGTTTCAAGACTTTTGCACATATAGTCACCAAACTTGGTATGTGGATGCATCTTAGCGAGACGGTGTGCGGAGTATGAAAAGCAGGTAAAAAATAGGTCATGTTGACCTACTTTTCATGGTCGACTGAATATCACAGAAATGTTTGTCCGTGCCGTAGTTTCAAGACTTTTGCACATGTGCTCACCAAACTTGGTATGTAGATGCATCTTAGGGAGGTGTGCGGAGTATGAAAAGCAGGTCAAAAATAGGTCATGTTGACCTACTTTTCATGGTCGACTGAATATCACAGAAAGTTTTGTCCGTGCCGTAGTTTCAAGACTTTTGCACATGTGCTCACCAAACTTGGTATGTGGATGCATCTTAGCGAGAAGGTGTGTGGAGTATGAAAAGCAGGTAAAAAATAGGTCATGTTGACCTACTTTTCATGGTCGACTGAATATCACAGAAATGTTTGTCCGTGCCGTAGTTTTAAGACTTTTGCACATGTGCTCACCAAACTTGGTATGTAGATGCATCATAGGGAGAAGGTGTGCACAGTATGAATAGTAGGGCAGCATGGCTGACCTACTTTTCATGGTCGATTGAATATCACAGAAAATGTTTGTCCGGGCTATAATTTCAAGACTTTCACATATGGTCACCAAACTTGGTATGTGGATGCATCTTAGGGAGAAGGTGTGCACAGTGTGAAAAGTAGGTCATGTTGACCTACTTTTATGGTCGACTGAATATCACAGAAAATGTTTCTCCGGGCCATAGTTTCAAGACTTTTTATACCCCGCCAAAAAATTTGGTTGAAATATGTTAAGCGACTAAGGAGAAGCAACGTATTGACAATTTCTGGCGGTAGAGTGGTTTCCGGATGATAACTCTGTTACCGTTTTGTCGGATCGCATTGAAACTTTATAGGGTGGTTGGACTTGCTCTTGGGAAGAAACCTATCAAAATCGACGATGATCTGAAATCCAAGGTGGCCGCCAGCCACCGGCGGCCATCTTGAAAATTGGTTTCCCGATGATAACTCCGTTACCGTTTGGCGGAGCGCATTGAAACTTCATAGGGTGGTTGGACTAGGTCTTGGAAAGAAACCTATCGAAATCAACGATGATCCAAAATCCAAGATGGCCGCCAGCCACCGACGGCCATCTTGAAAATTGGCTTCCGAATGATAACTCCATTACCGTTTGTCGGATCGCATTGAAACTTCATAGGGTGATTGGACTACGTCTGGGCAACAAATCTATCGAAATCGACGATGATCCGAAATCCAAGATGGCCGCCAGCTACCGGCATCCATCTTGAAAATTGGTTTCTGGATGATAACTCCGTTACTGTTTGTCAGATCTCATTGAAACTTCATAGGGTGGTTGGACTTGGTCTGGGGAAGAAACCTATCGAAATCGACGACGATCCGAAATCCAAGATGGCTGTCAGCCACTGGTGTCCATCTTAAAAGTTGGTTTCCGAATGATAACTCCGTTACCGTTTATCGGATCGCTTTGAAACTCCATGGAGTTGTTAGACTAGGTCTGGGGAAGAAACCCATCGAAATTGACAATGATTCGAAATCCAAGATGGCTGACAACCACCGGTGGCCATCTTGAAAATTGGTTTCCGGATGATAACTCTGTTACCGTTTATCGCATCATTTTGAAACTTCATAGAGTGGTTGGACTAGGTCTGCGGAAGAAGCCTATCGAAATCGATAATGATCCAAAGTCCAAAAAAGTCAGCGGCAGCCATCTTGAAAATTGGTTTCCGGACGATACCTCCTTGACTGTTTAGCGGATTACTTTGACACTTAATAAGGATTACTGGTCTGAGGAAGAAATAAATAGTTTCTGTTAGCTGTCATTTATTAGTTTGTCATCATGGCGGGGTATTATGCGCCGTTTGCGGAGCTCTTGTTCACATATGGTCACCAAATTTGGTATTGATCATTACAGAAAATATCTCTGTTCATTTTGAACATAGTTTTTATATGTATTTTTCATATGGTGCGAAGCAAAGTCTAAGTGTGCTTATTTAGAGAAACTTAGATTTTGCTTTTATTAAGCTATCCTTAACAAATTGTTCGTTAGAGAAAATCCCGCCAGACCAAAAGAATGATGGCCCACCGAATCATTCCTACTCCCCAAATTGTGGATTTAACATTATTACCCCAAACCAACAATATTTTAAGGATGGCCTAATATGGTGATATCTCATTGACAATTTCAAGTTTGTTTCTCTGTGTCTGAGCCACAGTTCCAAACCTTTCCCTGAAGCATATGCCTTCAGAGTTATCCATTCAGTTTCTCTGCAGAGTATGCCTTCGGGAAGCATATGTCAATTTATTGATTTGCCTTGTTATTGATGTCTTAGCTGTGAATTCCAAATGTATACCTAATAGAAAAAATTCGCCCCACCCCCACTCCCTTTCTCAGAGAATTATCAAAGACTAACGGTTCACATTTAGCATTCCTCAAACAAGTATGCCTGCGGGCGTATGTTGAGTTTCACTAAAACTTGTTAATCATACAAATTCACGATTTAAAACATAATCATGATTTTCGATTTAATCACATAATCGCACAAGTCTACATATTAGGAGCAGCATGTGCTGTGCTATGGTTTCGTAGTATGTGTTCATCTTGGTGTAGATACGTGTAACAGTGGAAGTTGTATCAAATCTGCTTTAGCTTTCCAGGTCTGGCTCATTCATGCAAATTTGTGTTCTGGTTAGGCTTGTATCATTATGAGCTTATACCATGGCAGCCATCCGTCCGTCCGTCCATCAAATCGCGTTCTCTTAACGGTTTGACCAATTTAACCAAATTTGGCTGGAGTGACACTAAGCTGGTACCATACAGACATTTTGTTCAGAATTTTGATTGAAAAATTTTTTGGGTCAAAATCTCATATTTTATTAAAAATCTACCAGAAATGGTCAAAATGCTACTTCTTAGCTACTTGACATATTTCAACCTAATTTGGCTAGATGCATTCTATGGTGGTAAGCTCCAGAACCTCATTTCAGAATTTGATTGATCAATTTTTTGGGTGAAAATCAGATTTTATTGAAAATCTACAGGAAATGGTCAAAATGCTACACCTCCTTAGCTGCTTGACATATGTCAACCAAATTGGACTAGATGCATTCTATTGTGGTATGCTCTAAAACCTCTTTTCAGAATTTTGATTGATCAATTTTTTGGGTGAAAATCTTAGATATGAAAAATTTACCGGAAATTGTCATTTTACTACGCCTCTCTTAGCTGCTTGACATATTTCAAACGAATTTCACTATCTAGATGGATTTTATGGTGGTAGGCTCTAGAAAGTCTTCAGAATTTTGATTGAGAAATTTTTGGGTGAAAATCTTAGATTTTATGAAAAATTTACCAGAAATTGTCAATACGTTGCTCCTCCTTAGTCGCTTAACATATTTCAACCAAATTTGGCTAAAAAGACCCTATCATGGTAGACTCTAGAATGTCTATTCAGAATTTTAATTGGTCATTTTTTTGGGTGGCCATCTTGGATTTTCTGGAAATGATCCATCATATCTATTTAAATGCAAATGGTTCAAATGCTAATGGTCCAGGTGAGCGCCACAGGCCCTTGGGCCGCTTGTTGCTTTGAGTGATCACGATCGATTATTGAAAAATAACCATGATTACTCGATTAATCAGCCACGTGTGCAAAATACCCAGACTGCATAACGCAGCAACGGCTTCCAGTCAAATTAATTTCAAAATATTCAGCAGTTTTCCTGTATGATTACCTTGAAAATGAGATATGTGTAATTGATCGGTTAAAGGTATAAGGGTACATACGGTACCTTTATATCTCCAGGTTTGAATGTGCCATATATCAATACTTGCAGATCCTCGTTGCAATGTGTGATTTCCCACGGGACATGTATTATTGAGGATTGGTAATTTTTTTGCCCTTTTGATAATCTAATTTGTGGATATATTTTTATTTAGGCAATGCAAATAATTATGGATGAAAATTAGTAATTTGTTTTATTGCGCGTGGGAATTCAAGCAGGAAGATAATGTCTGTTGCGCTACAATAGTTATTGACAAGAGGCCTTGCTGTGCAGTAATGTTCTCTCCTATTGTAGCCTTTCATGATTAAGTCACGACTAAAGCCTCTAGAAAATGCATATTTGAAAATTCATATATATATACCCCTAAAGATATTGGGCCTAGGGCTGGGCGGTTTGGCCTAAAAGAAAACCGGGGATGGTATCACTAATTAAACCGGTATTAACGAAATACTGGTTTAAAGGGTTAGAATGATCGAAAATAAGTTGAAATATGAAAATATGCCGTTTTCATTAGTTACAGTACATGTATTTTGCGATTTGACAAGTGACGTAAATTGCCACGAAATTAGAACGGTAACTATGTACGACTGCTCACTTCGACGCTATCTATCTCAAAATAGTAGTTAAAATAAATTAAATAAATAAAGTCTGGTTCATGTGATGTCGTGAAAATAACACTAACTACTAAAATGTTGATTTTCAACACTGTTATTAGGTAACTATTTTCGAAAGCGTAGTAAAATCTAACGCGTGTAAGTAGGAACCCGGATATGAGAGCGAGTTTAGGCTTCTAGTAGAGTACCGCACATACGGTTAGAGTTCGTATAACCACCTACAGTATGATCTAGTCTAGTAAGTCATGTGTTTGTATTCGAATACTCAGTATTTAGTAATACTCCTCAATAAACTGTCGTTCAAGCGGGTGAATGTCATTCAGCACGTTACTAAAGAGTAGTCATTTCCCGGAAATCGTGCCTCAAGAATTCTCACAAAAAATGTATTTGACTATTTTTCGAGGTTCATATGTCATATGATAAACAGATTATGATAATTTGACAACATAAACGCAATGATTCGTGAATCTAACTTAAATCTACTTAAATCAACACTTCGTACTTGAAGATATACGAAGACGAAAAAGACCGGGCGGTAAAACAAAACGATGTGATTCTAATGTCTATCGAGCAGAAAAGTCACGTGATAAAAAATACTACGAATTTCATTTATAAAATCGATAATAGTGAATATCCCGGCGGAAGAATTTGTTAACAACCAGTCACATTACGCCCGCTCGTATTTGAGAGGCTAAGAGGTGTATTTTACTTGTAACTACTCCGCCAACGTAAGAAGCGACTTAATAGTTTTCATTTCGTAGTCCGTGATGGATCATTTTATGTTTGTCGAAATCTAAGGGAAATCATGATTTGTTTGGATTGGGAGTTCATTGTAGAGACGTTGTTTTTGCAGCGCGTTTCTTGATATTTTTTTTTTTGTATCATGTCACATTTGGAATCCTAATTAAACATAGTACAAACTCGAATTGAAAAAAGGATTATTTGTTGCAAAGAAGAACTTTTGATTTTCAAATTATTCAATCTTACATTGAACCCGCAGAACCCGTCATGTAAAATTCATTGCAGGCAAATAAGATCAATTTGCCGAGGATCGTCCTCGGCTGATTTGTTGGGATTTCATCAACACCCTTGCTTTCCCACGGCTCATAGTTATAGATGACTGTATTTTATGTCTCTAGTAGCAAATGGTTACACAAGATGATAATATTAAACTGCAAGTCAAGAACAAATTAGTTTCGGACAGTCACCAGATTTTGCGCAGTGGCGATCTTATGGACGTTTTTTTGTTTTTTTTATTTTCGTAATGGTTTTTAAACCGTCGCCATAAAAAACCGCGAGACGGCGTGAAACCGGTATACCGCCCAGCCATAATTGGGCTGGTATTATAAGTTGATGTAGATACATCATTTCAAGAATCTTGATTGGTAAATAGACAAAATTACATCTCAAAGTCGGTCATTTTAACCCGCTTGGGAAAACAAAACTTAATTGAATGCAGAGCCTTATGACATCATTGGATGACTGCGGGAAGATGATCTATGCAACTCTGCCTAGAAAACACAGGGTATGAAGATGTTCACAAAAACTAGGTCAATCAAGATGGCCACCGAACTCTTCAGAACCACTTGGCCGATTTCAAGCATATTTGATAGGAGGCATCCTTAGGGAATAGGAATACAAGGAAGATGACTGGCCAATTTGGCTTGTGGGCATCTTGGATTTTGGACGACTTAGAAATCTACTCTGAAGCTGCTTGGGGGATCGATGCAGACCTCATGAAATATGATCTATGGCAAGAGCTGAATCACGTTTGTTCGAGGGAATTTAATTTGCCAAATGGTTCGGTGGCCATCTTGATTGACCTAGTTTTCGTGAAAATTACTTCTCCAGAACCGCTGAACGGATCGGGCCAAAATTTGGCTGGTATGATTAGGGTCGAAACGACATTAAAATTTGTCCCATGGAAAGTTCATATGTCAAAAAAAACATGTCCGCCATGAATTAATCAAAATATAACATCTTTGGTGGACATCTTTGTATTTTCTGCAAATTTACGATTGGGCCAATTTTAATCAAACTTGGCTAAACTTTCTTCAAAGAAATTTGATTGGTAAATTTTTACAGTGATCATCTCATTTTGTTCGGTTGTGTCACTGTGTCCAATAATTTGAGGTGAGCGATACAGGCCCTTTGGGCCTCTTGTTCATTTTTCTGAAATTTTTTTTTTCATGCATTCACACTGACACACCACCACATTTCTAAATAGGAACCTGCGGGTCGTAACTGGAATTCTAATACGACCTTCTTAGTGTAAACGCTATCTGATGACTTGTATATTCTACATTGATATATCAGCCAGCCCAAGACCACAGATACCAAATTTAATAAATATATATTGAGCTTACGCAATTACGGATTAAAATAAAATCACAGCGATTCCTACTACATCAAGTGTAAACAACAAAGACGCTCACAATATGACGTGCCTTCATCCGATGACATTATAAGGCAGCAGGCATGTTTTGCAAACTTGATAACATTATTCGATCTTAATTTTGCTATTTTTGGAAAACTGAGCTACACATAATTTTCACAAAAAAGCTTTTGTAAGTGATTTCTATCATACATGTAGTTTTCCTATGCAATTTCACTAAGGAGGTATGTGCCATTTTCTGGGGCCTTTAATCTGTTAACTCTCAAACTGGCCAAAATGTTTTTTCAGTGGTCTTGGTAAATGTCCATTTGCAGACCAAGAGAAGACTATTTTTGAATATTTACCACTGGAATCACTGGCTCGATAATCGAGCCAGTCATTCCAGTAGTAAATTTTCAAAAATAGTCTTCTCTTGGTCTGCAAATGGACATTTCTGTATGAGGAAATTTAAATTTCTTGGAAAGAGTTGAGAGTTAAAGGGTTAACAGTCTAATGGTCATACCTGCCAAAGTAATGGCTTCTACAGTGGTCCATTTGCAGACCAAGAGAAGACTTTAAAAATGTACAATAACTGGCTCAAGTCAATGGGATACTTGTCGCTTAGAGGCATATGCGCACAAACTCAGGTGGACATCACCTTATGGTTGTACAAAGAGTCTGATAGACTACATCAACATCAAGCGGAAGTGGAGGAGGTCCCTACAAGATATATAATGGTCATGAGAAAGGCAGATGTTCGCAGCGCCGCCACAATGTGATAGTGACCACGATTAAGGCTGTAACAACATTCGTTGGTTCAGAAAATCGCAAACCAAGGGAAGACAAACCATGGTTCGGTTCGCTTGAATGGGATTTGTGTGGTTCGTGAACCATGCATAACTTCATAGTCACGTAAACTCTGAATGTCCTCTAAGTGTGATTTATCCATATGACCATGAATGGCACTTAGCGGGCTGTTAATCTTATATTATTTTCTAGCATCTGTTGTTAGAACGAGTCATTTATGTTATTCTACTATTTAGCCAATACAAGCAACCTGCCTTTAAATGTTATTTTCTGTTAGGAGTAATGTTTCACATACATTAGCATATTAAAAAGGTTCGTGAACCAGTTCGTGGTTCAGACAACTGTATCGTGAACCAGTTCGGTTCGTGAAAATCCTCACAAATCTCAGCCCTAGCCAAAATACATGTAGTATTGACACTAAGGAGCACAAGCTGTGGTGATACAAAGAAACAACGTTTTGATGCGGCCCACCTTCAGGCTCCAGCAGTTCAGAACGGATTTAGAGTAGCCTATGGCAACAACAGCTCCCAGTCAAATTAGTTAAAATATTCAACAGAATGTTTGTTAAATTGTAATTTCACCAAAGATAGGCAATTCTTACATTTGGCTATAGACTTCAATTTTCATTATGGAGCTACTGTATAAGTGATTTGGATTGTAAAGTCAGCTAACAGTCCTCACATGTGACGTGTTTGATTATGGCATCATATACTGAAGTGACAGATCAGATCCCTCCATTCTGCAGAGCCAACTAACGCTCACTATCCATGATTTCAACAGAGCCATGCAGGATGCTGGAAAGAAAACACTTGGCTACAGACGCATCCAGGATACAAAGTGAATCTCTCAAAGCGAGATGGAAATGCATTGAAGAAAGAAAAGACATGGCTACCAAGTCTCGTAAAGACAAAAGAAGGAATCACAGCAGAATACAGAAAAGGACAAAGAGGGGATGAAGACTTATGCCAGATGAGATAAAAGGGAGTATGTGGAGAAGCTAGAAAGAGAAGCTAAGTCAGCAATAGAGTCAGAAATATTCAGCAAGTCAGGAGAAGCTAACAAGAGAAACTGAGTCGGCGGCTAAGAGCAATAGAGGAACCCAGTTTTAGCAATGCCCCATCCATCTCTTGCTAAGCTCAACCCCTGCACTCGCTGAATCTCAATTTCCAGAAAACTATACAGGTAAGCAGTTGAATGTTTTGAAACCACATTGACTGAGCGAGGCAGCAACAGCGCCTAGCCAAATTAGTTTCGAAGTATTGAACAGCATGTTTATTAACTGGCTGACTGTTGAGTTTGCAGATGACGTATTCCAAGAGTTATATCTCTGGACCGGCTAAATATTTTGCAAATCATTTGACTGAAAGTTGTTGGTTGCTAAGCCACCAACAATTTTCAGTCAAATTGTTTTCAAAATATTCACCAAGTCAGGAGATTTTTCTCAATGAAATTATTGTCTGATGGCTTGTAGCAGCGAGACAGTTATAAATGGTAAAGACATACAATTCGTACAACAACGCTTAGTCCATCATCAATTATGAATTTGTGACCATCCTAGATGTCATCCTACATGTCACATAGTTGATTATGATGTCATATATGATTGACTGAGAAACTGGAATCCTCCATTACATGAAGACTGTGCACAATATCATCAGGACTCTAAGAGGGGGCCATGGACAAGATCATGACAGGTGGAAGTAAGACTGCAAATAGTTTTCAGTTCAGTAGAAACGGGGAAATTTACAATGGTAGAAACAGAACTGTCTCCGCAACAGACCCTGTCCAACCACTCTCGCATCCTAGATGAGTTTGTGCTAAAATAATAAAGGCAGAGGACACACACCTGAACTAGGCCAAGTTAGATCCTTCAGAATATATGTGTCAGCGAGGAAATGGCGGAAGCGTGGAAGACAGACATCATTGTAAAGCTCTCCAATAAAGTTGATTTAGTCAATTGCAATAACTGTAGAGACATAACACTTCTGTCACTGATCACTAGTAACCAGGAAGATCCTAAGTGACGTTATTCTTAACCTTTTAATGGCCAAATTCAGTCAAGAAGCCTGTTTCGTCTAGCTTCATCATTAACCCTTTAACACTCATACCGGCCAAAAATTGCATCAGCAGTGGTCTTGAGAACTGTCCATTTGCAGACCAAGAGAAGAGTATTTTTTTAATTTAATGCTGGAATGACTGGTTCGATAACTGAGCCCGTCATTCCAGGGGTAAATTTTCAAAAACAGTTCTCTTGGTCTGCTAATGGACATTTTCTAGAATAAAATTGAAATTTTTGGGGAACAAGTTTAAGTGTTAAAGGGTTAAGCGAATTAACACAGCTGTAGACGCTTTGATAGGAACAAGCCGGTTTTAGGAATGGCAGATCCTATAATGAGCATGTTTTTGTGCTAAGCAGATCCTTGAACTGAACCAAGAATGGAGCTCACTGAGTTCAGTATTTTGTAGACTTCGAGAAGGGTTTTAATACCGTACACCGTACATCTTTACAGAAGATCTGGAGGACTTGTAGCATTCCTTAGAATAACGATCAATGTGATCAAAATGGTCAACATTTTATATTTCGCAGAAATAGTAATAATCTGTAGAGACATGAAATGGGGGGGATCCAAGCTCTAGTCTGAAGTCTCAAATTGAAATCTGGGGTTCTCATGCAGTTTTTCTCATCCATGCTGAAATTAGAATCTACCATGGACTCGTAACTATGAATATGGGGGTGGCATCACGCTAGATTTTGTGGGTAGTTTTGTGCCAGTCTTTGAAACTAATTAGTATTTAGCAATCATACAAAATCTTCACTACTTTTGTGGGTCCCTGAGTGAGTGAGTGAGTGAGTGATGACTGGCTCAAAGTCATTCTAGTTTCAAATATGCAAAACTATCTTCTTAGCCATTAAATAGACATTCATTTAAAGCAAAACTTTCCTGACGAATCACGAAAGACATATGGAAACTAATAAAGGTGTGAAGGGGTCATATTATTCATGCTGAATTCACCCTTTCATCTTCAAATTGGTTCAAGAAAATTAAGATTTTCTCGTACAAAATGTCCATTTGCAAGAGATTATTTTTGAAAATTTACTGCTGGAATGTCTGGCTTTTGATCTGCATTACCATCTTGAGTGTAAAAAGGTTAAACATCTTGTACTTAAGTTATTATTTTGTGCAAAGTGTGATTCTTCCAATATAAATAAGTGAAGAAGAATCAAAAGGTTGATTAACCTGATGCCTAAACCAGAATTAACCATTTAATGGTCACGATTTGGCAAGAAAATGAACATGTTTGATGAGTGGATGTCTATATGCCGACCAAGAGACCATTTTTGAAAATTTACCACTAGAATGACTGGCTCAACTATCGAGCCAGTCATTTCATTGATAAATTTTCAGAAAAAGCTGTTTCTTGACCGACAGACAGGCACTTCTCAAGATCACTACAGAGGCCGGTTTTGGCCGACATGGTCTTTAAAGGGTTAAGGCACCCTCACAGTGAACAATTTCAGCATGTTAGTGTTTAACGCAAACACGTCGGCAAGAGTTGATAGGTGGCACAATACATACATGTATGCAAACCAACACGGATATTTTGAAATTTGCTTAAGCAATTTAAGGTAATCCAATTCAATGCATTCAAGTTTACACTATTTAATAATATGCACTGTACTAGTTAAACAAGTGTGACAGGCTGTAGTTGAGATGTAGACTGTTAACCCGTAGCACACTGATGTCAATAATCTATCTTTTACGGTATCAATAACAAAGACTGGTGTACATTTTTCAACAATTTTGGTAGAAGATGTTGCTGTCTATGACAGCACCATCTGCCACCAAATTTGTTGAAAACTAAATACCAATTCATCTTTTACTTTAATTTGGAAATTTTAAATTTTGACATCAGAGTGTTACGGGTTAAGTGTCCGAAGTTTTTCAAATGTCCGATAGATAGACAGTTGTCGTGACAAAAAATGTGTTGATTTAAAAAAAACCCCAACTTTAATTGAAATTGTTTTTAGAGTCATGAACTGTTTTGATATTGAGCTTCGTACCTACCAGTATAGTTTTGAATTCATAACTGGAAGAGTTTACTCCCTCTGCTAGTCAGCTCCATCAAGGGGGGTAACTACTATGATTTAATCAGGTAATTCAACTTATGTCATCGGAAAAGTGCATTTCTTATTTGATTTGAACATTTATATAAATCTATCAATCATATTAACGGAAAGTTTTCAAAAATGCATTTTCCTCACCTGCAGATTGTTATTTTCATTCACTTAGCGTTATGTTCCTTAACTTGTTACGTATGTGTGATCTGAGTTATCTTCCTTAACTTGTTACGTATGTGTGATCTTGGTTATCTTCCTTGACATGTTACGTATGTGTGATCTGAGTTATCTTCCTTGACATGTTATGTATGTGTGATCTGAGTTATCTTCCTTGACATGTTACGTATGTGTGATCTGAGTTATCTTCCTTGACATGTTATGTATGTGTGATCTGAGTTATCTTCCTTGACATGTTATGTATGTGTGATCTGAGTTATCTTCCTTGACATGTTACGTATGTGTGATCTGAGTTATCTTCCTTGACATGTTACGTATGTGTGATCTGAGTTATCTTCCTTGTTTTCTAGACAAATGGTCAGATTTTGATGGAAATTTTCAAATAAGGATGCATTGGGGATTGCATGTAGTTAGGTCACCATTAGGTCAAAGGTTAAAGTCAGGATGGGGTTGCAAACAACACTTTAATCATGAAGTCAGCTTAGTCCTTTAACTCTGAGCAGAGCACTGATGTCAAAATTTTTAATTTTCAAATTAAATTAGTAGAAGAACAGGTGTTCATTTTTCAACAAATTGGGTGGAAGATGGTAGTGTCGTAGACAGCAACATTGTCCACTAAAATTGTTGAAGAATGTACACCAGTTTCTTTTCTATTGACACATTAGAATATAGAATATTGACATCAGTGTGGTACGGGTTAATGGTCAAGACATGTCAAGAAAATTGAGACTATTTTTGAAAACTACCACTGGAATGTCTGGCTCGATTATTGAGACAGTCATTCTAGTGGTAGATTTTAAAAAATAGTCTTATCTTGGTCTACGAATGGAGATTGGCCCGAGATCACTGCGGAGGCCAGATTTGGCCGGCTTGCCATGATGAAGGGGTGAAAATAGCTTCCGCATTCGTGTTGAGAAATGTCTGCTTGTAGACCAAGAGACGAATACATGTATGTTTATAAATTATACAGATATTTAGTTTTGGTGAGCTGAGTAGTCTGCTAGTCTACAACCTATATCTCTACACGTCTCATTGTTATATACTCCCCGGCTCAAGCCTTGCCCCATGTTGCCATTATGTGGAGCTACTGTCTAGTTTGGCATGTGCGTAAACATCTCTCTGCTTGTTGAGAGTAGGCCTCCATGCCAGAGCTGGCCACCAATAGCATGCGCATGTTAATGTCAACAAATCCATATCCGTCGGACAGAAATTGCAGAATTACATGACGAAATTGTTTCACTCGCCAGAATTTAGCGAATCTATGCTCAGCTCTATGCGTGTTTACATGCAGTGTTTTTTCACCGGGAATATAATCACTGCAGAGAATGGCCAGTACAGGGGATTAATTTGATCACTGCATCAGTTTCCCATTGTCAGTTCGATGGTTCGTTGTGGGATAAGAATTATTGCTCTCTTGTGTATAACATTTTATAGGCAGAATATATGCAAGCTGGCTATTTATCACCAGTAACCGTTTACAGACCACCCTGTTCACCAAGGGAAGTAACTCATATTTTATAAATAGCCAATTATGGGAAGAGAAGAATGTAGTTTTAACGCTTATTTAACTGATTGGTGTTTTGGAGGAGGGGCATGGGAATTCCAAAACTCTTCCTAAGTATCATCTTGTATATGTTTTTGGTTTACAGTAGAAGAGTTGTCCCTTATCACTTAACCCGAGAGATAGATCGAGCCAAAATTTGGGAGATATGATTAAGAACTAAGGACCATTAAGGGGTGTTCTAGTGAATTTGATGCGTCAAAAACCATGGCCACCATGGATCAATCAAAATTTAGCGTGTTTGACGGCCATATTGGAGTCTTTTATTTTGATTTCAAACCTGCCACTCGATACTGTTGGATAAATGGTTTTGCGGCCATTTTGGATCTCTATCCCATCAAAAACACCCATACTAAAGCAATAGGAAATTTAAAATGTCATCGAGAACCAGTAGAACGATTTTAACCAAATTTTATAGGAGACGTCCTTGGGCCATTAGGGGTCCACCGTCCAAGTTTGTTTACGGTTAACTGATCTGTTAATTTGGCTGGCGGCCCTCTTGGATTTTGGCCAATTTTTAGAAACGTTCTCAAAAATCGCTTCGGGGAATTTCCCAAGGGGCATTCAAGTTTGTCCAAGAGAAGTTAGTATATTTCGAAAACATGACCACCAATCAGAATTGAGTTATTTTTATGGATTTTGAAGTTGAAATTGTGTTTATATATACTATGGTGATTTAAAACTTTCCAGTTCGGAACCTGCCACTGTCTGTCAGATAACCAACCAGGTTGGTGGCCAATGTGGTTAATGGAGCGGCTTTCTTTAGCCTGTCTCCTGACCATGAAGTTTGCATTATCTGGGTCTGATGTTAACACCTGGATGGTACGAAACTGTACATCGATTTTTCTGTGGTTTTCATTTGTGGAATATCTAGACACAGGTGTGTCCAAAGCTATGTGAAGTTTCGAAATTTGTGATGGTGCATAGGTGTTCCTGTGTTCTGCGCTTGAACTCTCTTCCAGTTATTATTTTTTTACCTATTAATGGTCAAGATTGGTAAAAAAAAGATTTATTTGCTCACTCAATGTCCATTTGCAGACTTAGAAGGGTTTATTCTACAAAATTTCTGACTAATGACGGGCTGGATTATCGATTAAGTCACACAGTGGTAAATGGATGAATCCAGTTTTAGCTATGCCCGGCCTATCTCTAGCTAAGCTCCACCCATGCTTGGCCCGTGTTGGGATCGAATGATCTCTGCACTCCCTGAATCTCAATTTCCAGAAGATTGTACAGGTAAGCTGTTGAATATTTTGAAACTAATTTGACTGGATTCTGAATAAGCAGTTCTGAGATTATGTCACCAGTTTTTGAACCGTCACATCTACAAAACCAGTGACAGTTCCAATACCTGCTTACCGCACAACCCTATTCAAAACTAAATAAGCATGTTTCTATTTTTGTAATGGGAACATGTTAACTTATTTATGATCTGTACTGTGTATATGTTCATGATATTGATGATACTACTTGAATCTCAAATTTCAGCTATATATCTTTCCATCTTTCAGATTTATTTCCCAGAAACCTTCATATGAGACTGAGAAAGAAATATTATGTATCTAAGTGAAGATTAGAAAGCCATTTATTGGCTGAAATTATTATTTTCTGATCATTATTCTGAGCTTTAGCTTATCCCTTATCTGTGACATTAAATGTCATACTCAAATGAAATCCACCTTGATTAGTGAGAGCAAGTTAAAATCCTACAGGCTGCTTCATGTATGAAAAGTAATTAACTCATTTACTGTCAATTAAATAATTAGAGATGGATTATGTGGCATTTTATTGCCATTTAGCGATCTTATGGTGCTAATGAAAACTAAAATGGCTCAAAATCCATCTCTCAAATTTCAAAACTCTGGTCTCTAGGGGCATTGATGGATCAAGCGTCTGATAGGTTTGTGAGCCCAAATAAGGTAAATCTAAAGCCCTAAGTGTTTAATGAGTCTTGAGTCGGTGACATTTCTGATCTATAATATCGTTGAGATTGAATATCTATTTTAACCCTTTAATACTCAAACTGCCCAAAAGCATCCTCTGCAGTGGTCTTGAGGCATGCCAATTTGCAGATCAAGAGAAGACTGTTTTTGAAAATTTACCATTGGAATGACTGGCTCGATAATCGAGCCCGTCATTCCAGTGATAAATTTTCAAAAATAATCTCTTGGACTGTAAACGGACATTTTCATTAAGAAAATTTAAATTGTCTTGAACAGATTTTATGGTTAAAGGGTTAAAAGGATGGAATCTGTTCTTTTGGCACATGCACTCTACGTGTAGGATTCTATTTATGGAATCACTTTTGTCCTTCTACAGCTTTACATAAATAGTGTATATCTTTACATAAATACTATAAATAATATGTCTTTATATGGAATCGATTATAACCGTTTTACTATTAATAATTTAACCCTTAGACACAAAGAAATATTCTCTTGAATATTTTGAAACTAATTGTGCTGAGAGTTGTTGCTGACTATGGTAGCAACTGCTTCCAGTCAAGTTAGTTTCAAAATATTCGAAGCTTCCCAGTATGTGTTTTGAATGTGAGACCCTGGAATTTCAAAGATTAACCATTTAACACTCATTTCAGCCAAAAATGTTTGCTGTAGTTGTCTTGAGAAATGTCCTGTTGCAGATCAAGAGATTATTTTTGTAAATAACAAAGCCAATCATGTGAGTTATAAATTCTGTAAATGGACATTTTTATTCCCACCCCCCCCCCCCCCCTCCCCCGATCTGGAAGACGGGGAGGATATAGCGATCAGCATGTTCGTCCGTCTGTCTGTCCATCTGTCCCCTTCTTGTCAACGCAACTCCTAGAGGTCTCAGTAGATTAACTTAAAATTTTGTCCACATTATCAGTATTGTGTGCGGATGTCCATGTGCTTTTTTCGCATCAGAAATATTGTTCATTACAGAGTTATCCCTCTTTATATACATAAACTGCATTGCGTTCATTTTTTGTCAACGCAACTCCTCCTAGAGGTCTCAATGGATTAACTTAAAATTTTGTCGACATTATCAGTATCATGTGCAGATGATGTGAATGTGGTTTTTTCGCGACCAAAAAATTTTTCATTGCAGAGTTATCCCCCCCTTTAAATATCTTAAAGCTGATACATCAACTGCATTGTCAATCATTTCTTGTCAATGCAACTTCTACAGTTTAGCTCCGATTCTTTTGAAAATTGGTACGTGTTATTATTACCACGTGTAGGTGTGCATGCGCTATCCGTGTACCTGTATGTCCATCCATCTGTCCAAAATGTATGTATGTCCGTCTGTCAGTCCATCCATCTCTGACAATCATTTCTTGTTAACGCAACTCCTAGAGGTCTCAATGGATTAACTTAAAATTTTGTCCACATCAGTATCATATGTTATCCATATACCTGTACATCCATCCGTCTGTCCAAAATGTATGTATGTCCATCTGTCAGTCCATCCATCTCTGACAATAGTTTCTTGTCAACGCAGCTCCTAGAGGTCTCAATGGATTAACTTTAAATTCTGTCCACATTATCACTATCATGTGCAGATGTGCATGTGCTTTTTTCGTGGGCAAAAAATTATTCATTACAGAGTTACCCTTTAAATATCTTAAAGCCCATACATAAACTGCATTGCCAATCATTTGTCAACGCAACTCCTACAGTTTAGCTGTGATTCTTTTGAAACTTGGTAAGTGTTATCATTACGACATGAAGATGTGCATGTGCTATCCGTATACTTGTACATCCATCCATCTGTCCAAAATGTATGTTCGTCTATCAGTCCATCCTTGTCAATGCAACTCCTACAATTAGTTACAATTCTTTTGAAACATGGTAAATCTAGTCATTACCATCCGAAGATGTGCATGTGCGTTTTTTGCGGCCAGAAAATTATTCATTACAGCGTTATCTCCCTTTAAATACCTTTAAGCTGATACATAAACTGCAGTACCAATCATTTCTTGTCAACACAACTACAATTTAGCTGTGATTCTATTGAAACTTAGTACGGATTCTCATTACCACTTGAAGATGTGCATGTGCTATCCGTATGCCTGTACATCCATGCGTCTGTATAGAATGTATGTATGTCAGTCTGTCGGTCCGTCCATCTCTGGCAATCATTTCAAGATGTCAACACAACTACAGTTTAGCTACGATGTATGTTTATCTGAAATGTTTGGATCCGGGGTGGGGGGGTGGAGATATGCCGTCTTCTGATGGCTCTTGTTTATGATCGTTAACGTGTTTGCATATTGAAGTGTTAAATTCTTAATTGTCCACCTGGTGTCACTCTATTGCTTCACACCCATTTCTTCACCTGCGAAATGGATTCTCATAAGGGTCCTTTTGAGGGGACCACAAAAGTAATGGCAATGGGTCCCATGTGACCACTGAAAAACGTGGTATGATTATTAAATATTAATTAGGTTTATGGGGGTTTTGTATTAAAAATAATTTAGCTGTGAGTCCATGGTACCTTTTAATTTTACCATGGATGAGACAAACTGCATTGGAACCCCAGATTTACAGTTTGTGCCACCCCAGATTTCAGCTTTGGACCAGCAGATTTCAAGTCCCTGGAACCTCCAACATTTAAATGAAATGGGAAACACTGTCTTGCGATATCCTAGTGTTGTCAAAACCTGTTGCGGTCTAACACAGCGAGTAGTTTCCATTTTCAAATTGGACATAGATCTAGAGATCTGTCTGCGTGATTAGAAAAACGTCTTGTCAAATTCCTCCTGCCGTGGGTGGTGTGTCTCCATAGTGTTTGCTCAGTGTAATGTGTTCTCAAGTGTATATATGCATGTCACATCACTATTGATTTCTATGAGCATCCATCAGCTTTTGGTGAACTGCAGTGAATCTACATGCCTATCAGGTTCTTAGAAATGATCAGCATCTGACCCAACATTTAACCCTTTTCATGGCAACGCCGGCCAAAACCAGCTTCTGCGGTGGTCTTGAGGAATGTCCATTTGATAACCGAGTCACTCATTCCAGTGATAAATTTTCAAAAATCCTATTCTCTTGACCTGTGAATTGGCAATCAATAGGCAGATGTTTAAATTTTCTTAACCAATTTTGGCCATCAACCCTTTCACTGTTGATTTCCCTATATCTCATTTTCAAGGCAACCATATAGGGCAACTGTTGAATATTTTGAAATGAATTGACTAGAAGCCATTGTTGCCTTAAAATATTCAAATTCAGGAGGAGCTTTATGTCATAAAGAATTTACTTTTTCAGGAATATGTCATTGAAAGTGCTAACCTGTTTGAATTCACAGTTTCTGTTTCAATGCTCGTACAAGTACTTGGTTTTAGTAAATTTACTTGAAAATTTTGACTAGAAAAAACCCGGAAAAACTATAATCTTGTGAAACTTTTACTACCAGCACTTTAAACCATAACATCAAAAATCATAAAAAAATCATTTAGAACCTATATGATGTGGAAAATGGTAAAAACAAATATACAAGGATCATAAAAACTTTTTCGAAAATAGTTGAGGAAAGTCCTTGAATGTGCGCTTTTCTTGATATTATGAACATAATATAAGAGCATAACAAATTGATATTAAGATCTCATTTGCCTACCAGCATGCAAAGCCTAGCTACCACTTATTGGCATGCTTCAAGGTTAAAATCATATACTCTGTGTCAGGAATCAGGATAACCATAGATAACCCTATCCACCAACGTATGCCCAAGTTCTACCTTAAGCTTAATCTGCATGTCTCAGATAGAATCAACTGGAGGTTCAGGTTGGGTGGAGGTTAGGTTAATGGAGGAATACAGTTTATCGATCAATCTTGTGATGTCATATGTTTTAGTCCCTCATAGATGCTTAAATAGTCTGTCAAGTTGTACGAATTGTATGGCGTCCATCAAATCGCATCTCATAAATTTATGCTTTTACCAATTTCAACCAAATTTGTCTGGAAGGATGCTATGGTGGTAAGCTCCAGAACTTCTCTTCAGAATTCTGATTGGTAAATTTTTCTGGTGGCTATCTTGGATTTTCCGGAAATCATTTAAAACACTACTACTCCAATATAAATGGCCCAACTTCACCGAAACTTGGGTGGACTAATTTTATGCTGATAAGCTTCAACACCTCTAACGAGAATTTTGATTGGTCAATATTTCCGGCAGCCATCTTGGATTTTCCGAAAGTTTCTGGAAATCAATTAAAAGCGTAGGCCCTACTCCTCATTAACCTCTTGACCGATTTCAAGCAAACTTGTTTGGGAGGACCCTAGAGTGGTGTGCTTCAGATCATAAATACAGAATTTTGATTGGTCAATTATGCTGGCGGCCATCTTGAATTTTCCGAAAAATGTCTGGAAATTGTTTAATACACTACTAACTCCTCATTAACAGCTTGGGCAATTTCAACCAGACTGCTGGAACGATACTATGGTGATAGGTTTCGGAACATGTATACAGAATTTTGATTGGTCAATTTTTTCGGTGGCCATCTGGGATTTTCCGAAGATTTCTGGAAATCGGTTAAAACCCTCCTTATTAACCACTTGGCCGATTTCAAGCAAACTTGGCTGGAAGGACCCTGGAGTGGTATGCTTTAGAATACAGTATTTTGATTGGTCAATTTTTTCAGCATCCATCTGGAGTTTTCTGGAAAATGGTGGCAAATCGTTTAAAATGCTACTCATTAACTGCTTGAGAAATTTGAACCAAACTTGGCTGGAAGGATACTAGGCTGGTAGGTTTCGGAATTTTTGTACAGAATTTTGATTGGGCAATTTTTCCTATAGCCATCTTGGATTTTCTGAAATTTTTGGTAAATCGGTTAAAAGGCTACTCTTCATTAATCACTTCGCAGATTTCAAGCAAACTCATTTGGAAAGACCCTAAAGTGGTATGCTTCAGAACTTATATACATAATTTTGATTGGTCAATTTTTCTGGTGGCCATCTCGGATTTTCTTAAAATTATCTAAAATCAGTTAATACTACTACGGTACTCCTCATTAACCTCTTGGCCAATTTTTAATCAAACTCGGCTGGAAGGACCATAGGCTGGTACGCTTCAGAATTGCTATAGAAAATTGGACTGCTTCATTTTTTGGGTGGTAGCCATCTTGGATTTTCCGAAAAATGGTTGGAAATTGTTTACAACGCTACTCCTCATTAACCTCTTGTTCGAGTGACTGTCTTGTTCTCGAAATTGACATGTCAGGAATTGCTGTAAGGAGCAGGCTGAAGCTCATTACATTTAGTTTCATCAATACCCAAGGTGATTAAGAGAATTTGTTCCTTGATAAAACATGGTTGTCATGGACCAATCAAAATCTACGTTTCAATCTGATTATGTGGTGAGCATCCATCATTAGTTTTCCTGCTAAACATCATCAACATTCTAATTTTGGATTTTATGCCTTGTTACTGCTGAATTTAAAGTATTATGTCTGTTCAACTGCTTTGGATAAAATGCTAATTGTTCAGGTGAGTGTTAACGCCCATGGGCCTCTTGTTAAAGTTCATAAATCAATGGTGAATGTCCCTATAGATAAACAGAGCTTTTAGTGGCATGTAGCCAGGAACCCTCCGGGGACATTGAAGTATATATTTACTGGTCATTTACTCTCCAGGGACATTGAAGTATACATGCTGAATGCCATGGCCAACATGGAGGAATTGATGCTCCAAGCATCAGAGAGTTCCGGCGCCACACTTAAGTGACGTATGCTGTTGGAATTATCAATTATACTAATCGATGGTAACCTTTGAAGAAGAGGGCCTGATGACATTCTGCTTAAAACATAAATGTCAGCTTAATAATTATAGTATATCTATACTATATCAGACCATGTGAGCATGAACTGATTAGTTGAGCATCAATAGATCAGTTGTGTGCGTGTGCGTGCGTGCGTGTGTTTGAGTGTGTCCGGGAGTGTGTGCGTGTGTCTGCATATGTGCGTGTGTGCATGTGCTTGTGTGTGATTATTTATCTTAAATGGTCACGATTATGAGATTTACATTTTATCACGCAAAGCCTATATGATGCATGATAGTACTGACTCAAGAGTTACTTTTAGTCCTTGTATCAGGCTATAAATCATGAGTCAGTATATCAGCTAAGAATTAGAACATGGTCATTACTGGTCACTATCCCTACCTGATAATGCAGGTTACTGGGCTAATACCGGGCCAATATGTGCCACAGCCGCTGGTTAGTGGCTCATCTTATACAGTATTCAGCCTATTTGGAGTCTAAGCTTTTATTACCTAGGGAAACAAACAGGTGGTCAACTTCCGAGCCAACATCATATTAGGTAGTTTTCAAGAAAAAGTTGAAATTTATTCTTGAAATCTAAAAATTGAATTAAATTTCCCAGTACAAATTTTCGCTGGCTTCCTATGTTTAATGTATACCTCAAAAACATCATCGCGGAAGTGAAATTATTAAATTGGAGTGCCTAAATATTGCGTATCCTTTAATAACATTTATCAAAATTATCAAAATTACAATCAAAAATCAAAATTAATCCTGAATTTTACTTGAAATGTCATCGCGAAAAAATATAAATGTGTCATATTAGAATCAGCTACGGTTAATTCAGATTAAAAAGTATCAATGAGAACATGAATATGCACCTTCAATCACAAAAGATGGTTATTTTGAGCGAGTACTCGGATATAAATAGCCTGGACTCGGAAATTGCTATATATTATCATTGTATGATGGTGTAATGGGTACCCGTTTGATAACTTAATGAGAATTGATAGGAGTTGTTTCAGACCAGGAAGGGTTAGATCAATGCGATCTAACCCGTCTGTCTCAAACTCCTGTTAGCGTATGAGATATTGCGAGAACACTGTGCCTCCAATCTATTAGAGCATGGGCTTCTAACAGGCAGAAATTTGCACAGCAAAATATTATTTTAGAAAATAAAATAAAATGATTGGTTTGGTTATCAATGAGCCAGTCATTCCAGTGATAAATTTCCAAAAACAGTCTTGTCTTGGTCTGCAAATGGACATTTGTAGCTCGCCTTGCCTGAAAGTCCAAGTGAGCTTATGTCGTAGCGACCGTCCATCGTGTGTCTGTCCATCCATCCGTCGTCCGTCAACTTTTCCTTTAAACGACTTCTCAAGAACCGCTGGGCCGATTTCAATTATATTTGGCAGGAAGCATCCTTAAGGCATAGGGATCCAAGTTTTTCAAACGAGGCCGATCAGCTAATTTGGCCAGCGGCCAGCTTGGATTTTGGCCGATTTTTAGAAACATCTTTAAAAATCGTCTCCGAAACCGCTTGAGGGATTGAAGCAAACCTCATGAAATATGATCTAGGGCAAGAGCCGAACCAAGTTTGTTCAAGGGAACTTGATTGGTCAAATGTTTCGGCGACGGTCTTGGTTGACCTAGTTTTAGCGAAAATTACTTCTCCAGAACCGCTGAAGGGATAAGGCCAAAATTTAGCAGATATGATTAGGGCCTAAGGGCCACTAAAGTTTGTTCAAGAGAAGTTGATCCAACAAAAAACATGGCCGCCGTGGGACAATCAAAATATAGCGTGTTTGGTGGCCATATTGGATTTTTTTATTTGATGGATTTTGAGGCCAAAATTGGTTTTATATATGTTTTTGGATATTCTGATCTCAAATTTAAAATGTTTGAAACTGACGGATAAATGGTTTGGTGGCCATCTTGGATCATTTTCCCGCCAAAAGCTCATACTAAAGCAATGTGAAATTTAAAATGTCTTCTAGAGAACTGCTGGGCCGATTTCAATTATATTTGGTAGGAAGCATCCTTAGGGCATAGAGATTCAAGTTTGTTCAAACGGAGCCGATCAGCCAATTTGGCCGTGGCCATCTTGGATTTTGGCCAATTTTATAAATGTCTAAAAATCTTCTCCGAAACTGTTTGAAGGATCGATTCAGAACTCATGCAATATGATCAAAGAAGGCAAGAGCTGAACCAAGTTTGTTCAAGAGAACTTTATTGACCAAATGGTTCAGCAGCCGTCTTGGATGACCAATTTTCCCAAAGATTACTTCCTAGCACTGCTGAAGTGATCAGGCCAAAATTTGTGACATGATTAGGGACTAAGGACCATTAAAGTTTGTTCAAGGGAAGTTGATCCATCATAAAAAAAGATGGCCGCCATGGGCCAATCAAAATCTAGCATGTTTTGGAGGCCAAATTGGGTTTTTTTTATTTGATGTATTTTGAGGCCGAAATTGGTTTTATGTATGTTTTGCGTATTGTGAGTTCAAATTTGCCATTTTCTAGACTGTCGGATAAACGGTTTAGCAGCCATCTTTGATCATTTACCCGCAAAAAGTTTCCATACTAAAGCAATGGGATATTAAAAATGTATTCTTCACGCGAACCACTGGGCCGATTTCAAGCATATTTATCTTGACAGGAGGCATCCTTAGGAATAGGGATACAAATTTTTTCAAAGGAAGATGATCGGCCAATTTGGCCCGTGACCAGCTTGGATTTTGGCCGACTTAGGAACGTCTAAAAATCTTCTCTAAAACTGCTTGGGGGATCGATGCAGACCTCATGAAATATGATCTAGGGCAAGAGCTGAACCAAGTATGTTCGAGGGAACTTAATTTGCCAAATGGTTCGGCAGCCTACTTGGATGACCTAGTTTTCGCGTAATGGATCGGGCTAAAATTTGACTGATGTAATTAGGGCCCAAACAGAAATGGAAAGTTGATGTGTAAAAAAAAAAGCCATGTCCGCCATGAATCAATCAAAATATAACGTTTTTGGCGGACATCTTGTAGTTTCTCCAAATTTCTGAGAAAAACATAAAAAGACTTAACACTGGGCCAATTTTAATAAAACTTGGCTAAACTTTCTTCGCATAAATTTGATTGGTAAATTTTACTGTGGTCATCTCATTTTGTTCGGTTGTGCCAGTCGGCAATAATTCCAGGTGAGCGACACAGGCCCCTTGGGCCTCTTAGTGCCAATGTACTGCTGGAATGACCCGCTTGTTTATACTAGGGATAGTTTCAGAAATATCTTCTCATGATCTGCAAATGGATATTTCTAAAGGCTACTGTGGATTTTTTGCTGGCATAACGATTAAAAGGTTCATTATATTCTAGCCATGTGTAGCTTCAAGACACTGTCAAAGAATTACGATATTAGTTACCTGGCTCTTGATCATGTAGTCTGTTTCGTCAGTACCTTGAAAAAAATGTGGTTGTCATACTTTATGCAGATGCTACTAATAAGGTGTGTGTATAATATATATATATATATATATATATATATATATATATATATATATATATATATATATATATATATATATATATCTCATAGGGCAGGATAATTTCTTCTATTACCCCTTTAACACTCATATCAGCCAAAAACGGCTTCTGCAGTGGTCTTGAGAAATATCCATTTGCTGACCAAGAAAAGACTCTTTGAAAAAAAAAATTTTGAATAAGTTTGAGGATTAAAGGACTGTAGAATATTACCTTTGATTTATACTTCATCGATTTGTATGTCTTTGTTTTTGCTCAATAACCACTTATAATGGATGAATTCAGTTCAAATGTGGTACGTTAACTAATGATATACCTACACTAGAGATTGCATATCAGCAAAACGTGTATAGATTTGCCATACTTGTCTCCCTTGGAGTACTTAAAATTTGTCAAACATATCCGTGCATTTGGTTTCCGCTCAACAACTTGCGTGGGTCGGGGTGGGATCATGTAACAGTGATTTACATCATACGGTTATCACAAACACAATGTTATATCTATTATTTTGTGTTGGATCAGTACATATTTTTTTGGAATCTGTTAGACGTTTCCAGCAAAAATGCTAAGCATTGCAAAAAATTCTAACAGTACAGATTTTTCCTGATGTTACAGATCATTCATTAGAAGATGGTTGTTTTAACTCTTAAATGCTATTATCAGCCAAAAGCGGCTTTTGTAGCGCGCTTGAGAAATGTTCATTTGCAGACCAAGAGAAGACTATTTTTACAAATTTACAACGAATGATTGGTTCGATAACCAAGCCAGTCATTCCAGTGGTAAAATTTCAAAAATAGTCTTGGTCTGCAAATGGACATTTTCTGAGAAAATTAAATTTTGCTTGAACAAATTCGAGGGTTTAACCCTTAAATGGTGACGATTGAACAGGAACATTGAGTTTTCTGCTTAGACCAGACCAATTTAATCTTTTGTTTTGCAAACCTGCCGAACTTAATTTTTCCAAATCTAGACAAAATAATAATGCTTGGATTTCAAAGCATTATTTTCTGCATTCGTTCCATATTATTTAATACTGTATATTCCTTTCTACTAAACTTTATCACTTGGTAATTCTCAGTCTGTTCTGTAACAACGTAATATTGTCTAGGTATTTAACGTTGTGATAAAATGATAGTGCACTTCTGATTGGTTAGCTATTGTAGTTTTCCTATATTTCCCAATGTCTGCGCCAATGAGATTGCATGTTTCATACACGTTTAGCTGTATACTGGCATGTTTATTCATCCTAAGCAAAATAAACTACTGTAATTTCTCGACTAAAGGCCGCCCTCGAATATAGGACGCTGTCCCAAATTTGACCAAAATCAGCCCAAAAAACTTATAATCAAGTATAAGACGCTGTTAAATTTAGAAAAAACGTACCTTTAAAAAATCAAAAATTGGTATAAAAAATAACCATCACTCAGCGCTTTGTTTAATGCATGATTAAAATTATCATGGTGGAAGAGAAATTATTAAATAGGACCACCTAAATATTGTGTATCTTCAATAAAGATTGTTTATTACATCAAAATCAATCTAATTTTGGCATAAAATGTCTCCTTGAAAACATACAAATCGCGTGATAGAAACAGATTGTAATGGCTCTTTTGCATTTGGAGGCGCTGTGTGATCTTATGCGCTAACAGGAGTTGGTTATCTGGCTCTTTTGTGATTGGAGGCGCTGTGGAATCTTAAGCGTTAACGGGAGTTGGTTCTAAAACGGGTATGGGAATATTCAGATGGTCACTAGTTGTAATGACTCTTGCGTTTGGAGGCGCTGTGTGATCTTATGCGCTAACGGAAGTTGGTTATCTGGCTCTTTTGTGATTGGAGGCGCTGTGTAATCTTATGCGCTAACGTGAGTTGGTACAGGAACATTCAGTTCCTATTGCACAATGATGATATATAGCAATTTCCGAGTCCAGAATATTTAGATCCGAGTACTCGCTCTGATTAGAATAAAGATCTTTTGCTATTGGAGGTGAATCACGTGATTTATACACGTATCTTTTATCGACGCCATTTTATGTCAAATTCTGGATTAATTTTGATGTAATAAGTGATATGTATTAAAGAATAAGCAATATTTGGGCGCCCCAATTTAATAATTTCACTTCCGCTTGGTGTTTTTTTAGTATACATTAAACATAGTCATCAGGCAGCGCGAATTGTCTAGGGTAACATTTAGTTCAATTTCCGTGATATAATCTGTGAATTTTTATACAAAATTTTGACCCAAAAATGTGGGGAAGGAATGTTCTCGATTATAGGACGCATCCCCCTTTCTAGTAGATGTATTTTGACAACAAAAACTGCGTCCTTTAGTCGAATTTTTACGGTACAGGGATGTTGACAACCCTCCAACTGTGGAAGCGAATAAGTAGTTTTTTGTAATATTGAAAAAGGGGCTGCGAATTATGAATACGAAATTAGAAGATCTATCTCGCGGCTACTCTGGCAAAAATAATACTTTCGGTGTGTGATACAGGTGTCGCAGAAAAGATGAAGGTTTTTTCCAGTGATCCTATAAGAGTAAGAATGCTGTGCGAACGGAGGTACCACTTTCCACACTTGGACCAATTGTTCATGAGTTTGGACATTGGTACAAGAGTACCGGTATATTATATATCCCATCTCAATTATCTTGAAACTTCTACATATTTTTTTTCATCTCCGATCTCGTTTCAAGGGAATTTTCATAAAACAAAAGGTTAAATCGGTTTGGCCTTATGACTATAACGCTTCACTATTGAGAGTTCTGTCAAAAGTATAGCAAAATATAATGATAAACACATCATATTATTATCTCACGTGCTAAATTAATTTCAATGGATCGTTTAACAGTACCGAGATTTCTATTAAAATTTATCAAACGATTTCATTCTACAATCATTATAACAGCGGTAAAATATCATTACAGGAGATATTGTTTAGCCATCGCTGTTAGTCTACAATGGGTGCGGGAATATATTGTTCATTGCGCCTTGCATAACTCTCACAGGACTATTAGTCTAGTGGGATATAGAATGGTTTAACCCTTACCACTCTGAGGTCAATATTCTATTTTTCACCCTGTCAATAACAAAGAAACTGGTGTATATTCTTCAACAATTTTGGTGGACGATGTTGCCGTCTTAGACAGCACCAGCTCTCACCAAATTTGTTGAAAAATGTCCACCGGGTCATCTTTTAATTTAATTTGAAAATTTAAGATTCTGACATCAGTATGGTACGGGTTAATGAATGTTAAGGCGATGAAGGAATCCAGTTTTAGCTATGCACCGCCCATCTCTAGCTAATCTCTACCCACACTTTGCCCGTGTTGTAAACAATCGATCCCTGCAGTCTAGGAATATCAATTTCCACAAATCTGTGTAGGTAAGCTGTTGAATATTTTGAAACTAATTTGACTGGGTGATAGGCAGCAACAGCGCCCAGTTAAATTAGTTTCAAAATATTCAACAGCATGTTTATTAAATAGTAAAGACATACAATTCATACAAGCTGATGGAGTATTAAGCATTTAAGATGGACTAAATTGAGTCATTCATGATGTAATCGATTATGAACACAGCACACACTTCACGAAGTTGATTATGATGTCATATGATTGATGGATAAACTGGATTCCTCTATTGAATACAAGATTGCTTATGTGGTGAAAAATTATATATATAAAAGGGGTAATTACTGTTATTCAATAGAATAATGTGATAATTTGCTTTGTGGGTCACTGCAGTCATCTGTGCATATAGGTACAGGTTTTGGATGCAATGAGATACTTCTACCGCGCATTATCTTCGCCAAATAGAGGGATCCAATCTGTCACTCAAGCATATGATTTTATAATCAATTGTGGCACTGGTTAGTTGATGTCACAATCAAAATGACGTCGTCACGAAAATCAATCTGTCACGAAAGTGTACAAATTGTATGTATTTGAAGAATTTACAAGTTAATAGACATTCTATTAAAATTTTGAAACTAATTTGACTGCGTTTGAAAATATTCAACAGCTTACCAGTGTATAGGTAGTTACCTTGAAATTTATATTCTTGGAATTCAAGTTTCAGTTTCAAATCCATTCCAACACAGATTAAAAGGGGGTGGACCTTACCTAGAAATGGGTGGTGCTTAGCTAGAAATGGAGGGTGCTTAGCTAGAAATGGAGGGTGCTTAGCTAGAAATGGATCCCTCTCAATTATTGTGGCTTGATCCTGGTGACCTATAGAACTGTATTGATTGTAGGTTGAAAGATCTTCAAGATGTTAACTCTAATGAAAGAGGCTTTTTGCCATCCTGAAAAAAAACCCATTCTCAACCCTTTCACCAACAAATCCCAGAAAAAGTGTATTCTTAATTTACAATATAAAACGTATTCTGTTGAATATTTTGAAATTAATTTGATTAGAAACCGTTCTAGTCAAAGCAATTTCAAAATATTCAAGGGTTTCCTTGTATGGTTGCTTTAAAAATGAGATATGGGGAATTCATTGGTGAAATGGTTAAATTTATGGTCAAACAATCAGAATTCAACATTGTGACACTAATCCAGCTATTGAGACTAAAGTGCATTTCTGGACTGAACATATATAATAATATTCACACAGCTAATTTATTATTGTCTGTACATTGCACTAGCGTCACTGCCAACTCATATATAATTCTCCTAAGCAGTCTTTAACCCATAAAACAGAGTTTTCACATTCTAAAATTACAACAACTTGTACAATTGTTCTACCAGCCTTCTACTCCCAGGTAAAAAAGCTTTGATATTGTTAAACATCTAAGCTCTCAAGAGCTTGAATAAATCAACTAATCCAAGCTTTTAGTAGCTTGGAATAGTTTGTAGTAGCTTGCCGGTTATGACCACATAAATTCAAGATAATTCAGGAAAATCCAAGAAAGGCCTAGTTAGCATAGGGGCCAAAAACATTCCATCTAGCTTGAACATTCAAGAAAATCCAAGTTAACTTGAGCATTAAAAAAATCCCAGCTAAGGCCCGCTTTCCATGTAAGGCACGCTTTTCTGCTAGCAGAAAAGTCGATCTAGTGCATTTAGACAGCACCATTTTCACTTGAGCGTTTCAGCGTGCTGAAACTCTCGCGCTGAAAACCCCGTCGGTCAGTGAGTGACTTTTCTGCCCGCTCTTCCGCGGGCAGAAAAGTCGATCTAGTGCATTTAGATAGAGCCATTTCCATGGGCATGTGTTGTGCATGTTCATCTTGTGCGCATGCATGTTGCCTTATAAACAGGTTATTTTGCAATATTTACTTTGAACACTATGCAAATATAATAACGATGCCATGCAACAGCCATTTTCTTTTGTATTATTTGTGCAAGAGACAAAGAACTCGCATTCGTATGATGCAGTTAATGCGGTTGACAAACCGAAAAAGAGAACAGATTTTGGCTGCATGGAATTTTGCGAAAAAGGCAAGAGCATGGGACATATTATCACCTAGTACATGAACTAGAGCTGGACAAGGATAAATATCATGAAAATTTCCGAATGTCACCTGAGAAAATTGAATATGTCCTAAGCTTTGTATGACCAGCAATATAGAAGAAGATGCTGATCAGAGAGCTTATTGATGCAAAGCAACGGCTTGTCATTTGTATCAAAAAATTTATGGATAAAAATCTGATTGGAAGTCCTGGAGCCCTCCGCCACAGGATCTTTCCGCTAAAATTTGATTGAAATCCGCCAAGGCACGTAGGATGAGTAGCGATTTGGTGGACGGACATGCAGGTAGCGATTTGGTGGACGGTCGATGGACAGGCCAGGTGATCTAAAATGTGACATCGTTTAATGTTGCGAGTTACTTACAATCAAGACCATCGATATCCAACTCACGAGGAATCTGTTTCCACGTGTTTTTTATTAACAGTTTATTTACATGAGCCTTTGAGGTAACATCATAGAGATGCGGATAGTGTTCTACCAGATCAATTAACCGCTCCTGTTTTTTGAAAGCTCAGCTTCAGGACCTGACCGTTGCACTTTTGCGACATGACACATGTTGTGTGTAGGAAAGCAAAGTTGATCAAAGATATGCAGAACTAGAGCTTGAAATTCTCTTGCCTACACTAGGAAAACAGCCAGCTGGTAAACTCGCCCGCATGGAAATAGACAAACCCGCGAGAAGAAAAGTGTGCGAGAACACGCGAGCAGAAATGCTCACATGGAAAGCGGGTCTAACATGCCTAAAATCCAGGAAAATTCCAGCTAGCTTGAACATTCAAGAAAATTCCAACTAGCTTAAACTTCAAAATTATCCGAGAGAAAAATTCCTGTTTTCTTGAATATTCAAGAAAATCTGAGCTAACTTGAATGTTAAAATCCCAGCTAGCTTGAACTTCAAGATAATCTGAGGTAGCTTGCACTTTTTCATGATAATATTTAAAAAAGTCCTAGATAATCCAAGGTCGCTTAAATTCTAAGAGGTGGGATTTTCAAGGAGTTCAAGCCAGTACATAATGTCCAAGCTAGCTGCTAATTCAACGTAATTCAAGCCGGTACAGGTTGAAAAATTCTCCAAAAGCTTGGGTATTCCAAGTTAATCCAAGATAGCCTGAATTTGTTTCTTTTTGACACTGGATATGTGCTATAAGTTAATGCTTGAACATTGGCTTGCTAAGTGTTATAATCAATACATTTGAATTATCCTCACATTTTTAGCTCACCTAGATGAGCTTATACAATCACGATTTGTCTAATGTCTGTCATCAGTCAACAATTGTGGCACGTTTCGCCATTTGTTGATAGTTTAAAACCAAATTTGGCAGATTCAAAAGGGCAAAAGTTCCTTTTGGCAATATCTATTTGGGCTATGAAGATGAATAGTAGAGATGCCCTAGCTATATTTTCAAAGTATTGAAGCCTATGGAAAAAATATGTTTGTGGCACAGTTCGCCATTTGTCAATGGATTAAAACCAAATTTGGCAAATATGTTCCTTTATGCAATATCTATTGAGACTATGAAGTTGAAGCAGCAGAGTTATGGCCATTGCTATATTTTCAAAGTGGAAAATACGTTTGTGGCATGTTTCGTCATTTATCAATTGATTAAAACCAAATTTGGCAGAAATGTTGCTTTAGGCAATATCTATTAGGGCTATAAGGATGAAGTGGCCACACCCTTAAGCAAGGGTCATAACTCTGGTTCATTAATGCGTTTTTAAGTATTGATGTCTATGGGGAAAATACATTTGTGGCACGTTTCGTCATTTATCGATGGATTAAAACCCAATTCGGCCGATATGTTCTTTTAGGCAGTATCTATTTGGCCTAGGAATATGATGTGGCCACGCCACAAATAGCAGAGTTATGTCCCTTGCTATATTTTCAAAGTATGGAAGCCTATTGGGGAAAATACATTTGTTGCACTTTTCGTCATTTATGGATGGTTTACAACTAATTTTAGTAGATATGTTCCTTTAGATATCATCTAATGGATCTATCAGTATGAAGTGACCACACCCTTAAATAAGTGGCATAACTCGGGTTCATTGAGGTGTTTTTAAGCATTGAGCCATATGGGGAAAATATATGCTTTCGCCAATTGTTGATAGATTAAAATCAAATTTAGCAGATATGTTCCTTCAGTCTATTTGAACTATAGATATAAAGAGTGCATTTTTAAAGAAGGGCTATAACTCTGATTCATTAAGTCTTAAACTATTGAAACCTATGGTGAAAATCCATTTGTTTTGTCAATTGTTGATGGATTAAAATCAAATTTAGCAGATTTCTTTCTTCAGTCAAACATCTATTTGGACTATTAATATAAAGAAGAAACACCTTTAAACAAGGGACATAATTCTGGTTCATTGAAATTATTGAACCGTTTGGTTAAAATTCATTTGTTTTGTCAGTTGTTGATGGATTAAAAGCAAATTTAGCAGATATGTTCCTTCAGGCAATATCTATTCACCCTATAAATATGAAGTAGCCACGACTTGAAATAAGTGCCATAGCTCAAGCTGAAGTTTAAAGCATTTTAGGTATTGAACCCTATGGGGAAAATAATCTGTGTCACATTTCGTTGGACTAGCTCTAGAGAAAGAAACTATTGAAGTCGACGATGATCCTAAATCCAAGATGGCCCCAGCCACTGGGGGCCATCTTGAAAATAGATTTCTCCATTTCTGTTTAGCGGATTGCTTCAAAACTTCATGGGATGATTGAACTAGGTCTGAGAAAAACTATGAAGTCGACGATGATCCTAAATCTAATTTGGCCGGCAGCCACTGGCGGCCATCTTGAAAATTGATTTCCAGGCAATAACTCCATGACTGTTTAGCGGATCACGTTGAAACTTAATAGAATGACTTGTCTACTTCTGATAGCTCTCATTCATCATTTGTCATCATGTCGTGGTATTATGCACCATTTGTGTAGCTCTTGTTGTATTAGTGGTAAGGATGATTGCCACATTGGTCAATAATAATAAGGACCATTGGCATCTGTCTATGGCAACGGTTATGGTTACCTGATGGGCCAATGATGCTTGTTGTGTATTAATTAATCTAAACATGTTTACAGTTCCTTACCAGCTAGGTGAGCACTATGGACCTTTGGCCATTTATTTTATGAAAGCTTGGGACTACATCGTCCCTCATGTCCATCTGTGCAGAAATTAAGTGTAACTCAACTCCTTCGAAACCATTTGATGAAATTCAGCCGAATTTGGTATGTGATTGCTAACTGCAAGAGAACAGTTACTTTTGGCTCTGCCCCTAGTGTGGCGGGTTGGAGTAGGGGCAAATGGTCAACAAAGCAGTGAACCTGTGGATTTGCGATAACCGAACGAGTCATTCCAGTTGTACAATTTTTTTAAATCTCCCTCGCTCTGCAAATGGACATTTCTCAAGAACCCTGCAAACACAGGTATTGGCTGGCTTGACAAGGGACCTTTCCAGTTTATTCATCCATCACATGACGTCATAATCAGCTATGTGACGTGTAGGATGACGTCAAAATCAATGACATCATGAATGGCGTAGGTAAGTTCGTCAAAACATATAATTGGTGATGGGCTAAGTGTTGTTGTACGATTTGTATGTCTACTATTTAATAAACATGCTGTTGAATATTTTGAAACTAATTTGACTGGGTGCTGTTGCTGCCATAGGCACCAACAGCACATAGTCAAATTAGTTTCAAACCGGTATAGTTTTCTGGAAATTGATAGTCACTGAGTTCAGGGATCGATCGATCCCAACACGAGTGTGGTGTGGGTGGAGCTTATATAGAGATGGGCGGAGCATAGCTAAAACTGGGAAAATATGGGTGGATAATGCTCCGTAAGATGGCCTGCTGATCTCAATATAGTGTGCAGCACCCGTAGGCCATGTGTTGAATGCTATTAATTCCTGTACTCTGCCAAGATCATCACACCGTCTATCCTTGGAAAAATCACCTCATCAAAAATTACTCTTACTGGGTACTATCAACAAATGTGCCACGGTGATCATCATCATCAGCATCTGCATCATCCCCACTCATCTGTTCTCTGTAAACTGTAGAACAGGTCTGGGTTTGCATGAGCTCTAAGGCTACCATAGCACTGACATGTGTTTTTTCGTTGTCTCGCTAATTTGTGCCCATTGGCTGTTTGCCTGTCTTTCATGTTTATAACTTGCTTTATGCGCAAATGATGTAAAGCATATTTATTTAGAACTAGGTAAAGTATATGTAACTATTTAACCATTTAACCCTCAAATTTGTTCATTGACGTTTGAAATTTTCTCATAGAAAAATGTCCATTTGCTGACCAAGAGAAGACTTTAAAGAAATTTACCGCTGTAGTGACTGGCACAGTTATTGAGCAAGTCATTCCAGTGATAAATTTTCAATAATAGTCTTCTCTTGGTCTGCAAATGGACATTTCTCAAGACCCGTGTAGATGCCGTTTTTTGGCTGATATGGGTGTTAAATGGTTAACACTCAAGCTGGCCAAAAACCCTTCCTGCAGTGGGCTTAGGAAAAAGGTACATTGGCAGGTCATGTGATGATTGTTTCGTTGAAAATTTACCACTGGAATGACTGGCTCGATAGCTGTGCCAGTCATTCCAGTTGTAAATTTTTTTAAATAGCCATCACATTTGAAATTTGTCTTAACGAAATTGAGTGTTAAAGGGATAAAGAAGAGGGAGAAAAAGAGCTAAAAGTAGGTTACATCGTACTGTTCTGCCTGATTTATTTACATGTGGCTCTATGAATTATGCAACTTGCTTTGAAATATTGAGGCGTTTGATGATCATCCACATTATGGACACAACTGTTTCTTCAGCATTCACTGCGGAATAGAATTGCTTTTTATCAATTCACCCCCTAACTCAATTCATTGAAGAAGGTTTCTGCTCCGAGTAGAGCTTGACCAGCGGTATGGCCAGGAGAGCAATTCCCCCACCCCACCACCGATTTTCTGCACGATTTGACACATGAGGTGTGATAATGATATGGTGCAAAGCAAAAGGGCCTGACACGTGTGACGTGATCTTAAAACTAGTTTGAGAATTTGAAGGTTGACCTAGTCGGGCCTGCAAAATGACATTTCCTGAGATCACTGTAAAAGCTGGTTGTACCCTTTATCACTCATATCATCTCGAAACATCTTCTGCAGCGGTCTTGAGAAATATCAATTTGCAGAACAAGAGAAGACTAATTTTGAAAATTTACCGCTGGAATGACTGGCTCGATAACCGAGGCAGTCATTCAAGTGGCAAATTTTCAAAAATAGTTTTCTTGGTCTGCAAATGAAAATTTTAATTTTCTTGAACAAATTTGATGGTTAAATGGTTAGAGTTAAAACTCAATCTTTCCATAATTGCCAGAACGTTATCTCGATTTGAAAAGTTAATGACAAAATGACTATGGAGTCCAGATTGACAGATCACTTGTGTAAGCAATAATATCTACTCGTCGAATTCTTCTCATCAGGCTAACTGATCGTAATAAAGTGGAACTCCAAATAAATCTAGTTATCGACAGTAGTTTGTCCATATTCCGAGTACAAACTGCCCCATTTATGGACATACCAACTATTCAGAGCTAGCATGTCATTATTGATTATTATCCGTGGCAAGGTGAAATCAACACGCTGTCCAGTCAGTGACCATCCATATAAGCTCGGATATTACTCGCTAGCGGTTTCATGTCATGTGACCGACCCTGTGGGTGTGGATTTCCATCAGTCATAGATTGTACACCGACATCCATCGCTCTTGCAGAATTTGTTTATGTACACGCATTGTTCAGAAACATGACCATCTATATATTTACTCAGCCATATAGCAGCAGAACTTTAAATTGACCCTTTAATGGCCAAATTTGGTCAAGAAAATAAAAATATTTGCTTATTAAATGTCCATTTACAGGGCAAAGAAGACTATTTTTGAAAATTTACCAATGGGATGACTGGCTCGGTTATCGAGCCAGTCATTCCAGTGGTAAATTTTCAAAAATTGCCATCTGTTCTGCAAATTGTCATTCCCTAAGACCACTACAGAGGCTGGTTTTGGCCGGTATGATCATTAAATGGTTAAGAATATTTCCAGAGGCTCTTATTGTCAAAGGTAGTACATTTACTGTTTGTTGCTTGACCCATCCGGTTGGTCAGAAACACAGTCACAGAGACTTGGTGGCAAGTGCCACACCCCAAGATTTCATTCTCCTTGATCAAGTAAATAAAAGATTTTGCCTAGTCACTGTCCATATACAGACCCAAGAGAAATGTTTGGGTTTTTTAATTTAGCAATTACCACTTAAATATGGCTGCCTTAGCGAGCTAGCTATTCCAATGGTAACTTTTCAAAATTAAATTTCTCTTGGCGGGCGAATCGATATTTCTCAACACTACTGGATAGGCTGGTTTTGGATCTCATAATCATGAACAATTATTATACAACATGCAAACATCTGATAGTAAGAAATTGGTACATAATTTTGAAAATGGTTTTGCTGAAAGTTGTTGCAGTTGCTCTATTCCAGTTTGGACAGCATTTATCTGAAAAAGTTGCCCCCCCCCCATTTCTAGTTAAGTACCACTTGCCCATTTCTAGCAAAGCACTAAGCACTGAAACTTTGAAACCTGAATTCCTAGAATCTAAATTTCAGGGTAACTATACAGGTAAGCTGTTGAATGTTTTAAAACAAATTTGATTGGGTGCTGTTGCTGCCATAGGTTGAGTAAATTGCAAATTCATCAAGGACTCTGATGGAACTAAGTCATTTTGATTGTGAGTTTTGTGACGTTAGCGAACATGTGACGTATTTGACTATGATGTCAGATATTTGAGTGACAAATCTATCGTGCCTCTATTGATTTCCAAAGTTAAGAATCAATTTAGAATTGGTAAAACCTGCTGAAAATTATTGCACAAATATATCTAAATAGTAGTATGGTGGTTAATTGCTTACAGCGCCGAAGGTCTGTGTGAATATTGCGGTTCAAGTGCCATCTATCTGTCTGTCTGTCCGAGGCATATCTCTGGTCAATCCTATGATAGAATCTCTAAATTTGGTACATACATTCATCTTATGAGTAGTTAGACAAAATTTAGTTTGAAATCAAAAGTTCAAACATCGAGGTCACTTGGTGACATAGTGCATACCGGAATACACATTTTTGTCGATAACTGCAATGCAAGAAGACGGAATCACCAACTCTGTGACATACATGCACATGCACATTCATGTTGTGGTTGGCTAGAACCAAAATTCAGTGTCAGTTCAAATATATAGCCCACTGTGTCATTAAGTACATCCCGAAATATAGGTTTTAGCCATAAATCGGGAATGTAAGGAGGTAGTACCACCGAATTTGGCACATCCATTCGTATTCTAGGTTGCTAGAACTTCTGAGTTTCAGGACAAATTATCAAATATCTAGTCCACAGTGTCATGAAGTGCGTATCGGAATTATAATGACAAGATTTAGCACATGCCTTCATATTACAACATTATAATTGCTTTTGGTTCAAGCTCAACGGATCAGCTATCTAGGCCACAGAGGTCACTAAATACATTGACATTGTCAAAACTCAGCAGCAAAGGCGTGTCGTGTCAGCCGTTCCCTCGAGTGCATTCTAGTTTCACATTTTGACCAGCTTCAATAGGAATCGCATTCCTGCCTGCCAGTAGCACATCCAATTAAATTACAAACCTGTTCATCAATTAGTAAATCTATATAGAGTTACAGCAACGAGTCAAATTTGTTTCAATTTAGTCGATTTGTTCTCAGAAATATTCAACAGGTTTAATATTGTGGAGAACTCAATTCAGGCTTGGGGGAGAATTTCCTTCAAACAGAACAACAACTGTAAAACTAAAACTACTTTAATCACCTTTGGTAGTGTGGTCAACAAACTATTTACACTATATACAGGAAAAGACAGATGAACAAATAACTCAAAACCAGTGCATGGCGAGCGAGAATTAGACTTCGCCTTCAAACCCCCCTTCTCTCAAATAATTAGGCTTTATATAGTCGAATGTTGTGTGCTAGCAAAAAGACATAAAATCGCTTCTCGCGCGTAAAGCTATAAATTTGCACGCGAAAAGGTATAAAGTCGATTCTCGCAGAAAGCTATAACCCCTTTCTCACGTAAAGCTATAAATTTGCACGCGAAAAGGAATAAAGGCGCTTCTAGCAGAAAGCTATAAATTTGCATACGAAAATGCATAAAGTCGCTTCTCGCAGAAAGCCATAAACCATGCAAAAAACTATAAAATTGAAGAAAGACATAAAAGTTAGATGAGCACTCCTGCGTGATGCACCAGCCAACCCCTGCAGCAGCAGCACCAGCAGCAGCAGCGGCAGCAAGCCACAGTCTGCTGCAGGATATAGTGCAATGAAAACAAACCCAGTCAGGTCACTACACTATTCAGCCAGCTGGCCTGGCGCTGAGGAGTGCTGATACAACAATCAGTTGGCATGTAAGAGTTAGCCACCTTGTGAATCCATTTTAAACAACTGAAAACAAAATCCACTACACAATCCCCCACCTGTTTGTAACCATGTCCACATGGTTTGTGGCGTGACTTCAAGCCAATACCAGGTATGATACAGAGACTAGATAAATGATATGAAAATAATAATCATGTGAGTCATCACTGCTAACTAGTCATTGTATAATAATTTATGACAACAACAGTTGTTATTACACCACAAAAACATCCATTACCGTTCAATCACTACTTGCTAAATCAATTATTTGCATTTTGCTATCAGAATAAGATGTTTATGCCTGCATACACACCTCCCCATGCCTAATCCTATTCCTATGGACCCTCAACCAGGCTACTGGTTGAGTCCCATCTCCAGCCTACCATCAGGTATAGACTGGCACCAGTCTATACTCACCTCATAGTGACACTTGTCGCTAAGCGCGCTTGCGCATGCGCATTAGAGCCCGAATAGGAAACAGATTCACCTTTCAATTATTCTGCAGGCAGAATAGTTGTCTAAAAATATTTGTATAAGTTTTTGTGTTTTGCGCTGTGTCAGTGATACCTTTTGACTTTATATCTCGGAAGAATATGCCCAATATGAAGTCAATCCTCCCTAAGTTACGTCTAGGAAGTATAATTGTGTTTATATGGTATCTTATAGACGAATTTTATATATTACCGGTTTTCACGAAGATCGTTTTGCTTCGTGGTATCTTGATTATTATGCCTATCCTTACTTCATCATCATCATTAATAATGTCCAGTCCATTTCTAGAGCCTGTAACGAATTGTCAGATAAGGCAAAGTGTTCATCGTCAAAATGTGATCGTCATCACTCTATCGAGTTCGCCGGGCACATCTGTGCGAAGTGTACATCCGGTACACCCAATTCTATGTGTGGAATTTGTAAAGGGTGGCCGGTTTTGGTAGCGAAAGTATTTTAATTTGATTTTTAAAGATTGTCACAATCGGTGCCCTCTGGTCGTCCGTCCCTTTCCTCCGTTGCTAGCAAGGCAAAGGCTGTTTCCTTTGCTCAATCTTCGGTTCCTTTATCGGTAGCAACGGAGGGGGGGGAAACTCGTCAGGAAATTCTGACGCCGGGTTGGCACTTTTTGCGAGGTTCGAATATTTTGCCTGGGTGCTGACTAAATCTCTCGATGAGCAAATATCTTCTGCTATTAAGGAGGTCAAATAAGCAAGAAAGTTCTTCAAGTTCGGAGGATAGCCCGAAGGCTAGCGGGCGTTCCCGCAAATGGGGAATGTCGGCCCCTCTAACCTCGATGCAGGTTAGTGTCACCAAAGCAGAAGTCGAGAGCATCCAAGCTCTTGAAGGTGTGCTCGATGCAGTGCACCAGATAAAATCCACATAAGACTTGAGGGTGACGGGCATAACCCTCAAGCCGTGGTGGCGTCGGCTGAAACCGGCGTCTATAAGGCCAGTCCTTATGAGAATGCCAGTTTTACGGTGGTTCCGGTCGTTAAGTTCCGTTGTGGTGGACTCGGGTTTACTTCCGTTTTTCCGCATCTCAGTCTTTTTCCGTCCGAACTTCCGGTCTAGCAAGACATCCCAGTCTTCAAGATCCGGTTCCTTCTTCGGTGGTTTCCATTTCCGGTAGGACTTCCGGTTTAGTGGGTAATCCAGGTCGGTAAGATCCGGTTACCACTTCCATTCGGCCACTTCCGGTCTGTCTTCCGGTTAGGTAGGACATCCGGGTCCTAGCGAGCCGGTACTTACTTCCGTTTCCGGTTCTATTAGCGCTTCCGGATATCCGGGGTCTGAGGACTCCTTTTATTTTCGAATTCCGGCAGAGGCGTTTCCGTTTCCGGTTTGGACGATAGTCAGTACACTTCCGCTTCCGGTCTTAGGGGTGTACTTCCGGGTCGTCCAGACCTGGATAGACTTCCGATTTCCATTTCCGGTTTCAGGAGAGCTTCCGGAAGAATGCATATCCGGGTCTGTTGGACCCGGCATTGCATTGTTCATCAATTTCCGGTTCCGGTTTTTCAGTTTCCTCTTCCGGTTATTCTGTACAGCAGGGTTGGAGGATCTTGATCAGTTTCCGGTAGTCTACTTCCGGTTTTATCCATTTCCTTTTCCTTTTTTCCACATCCGGATTACGTACAGCCGGAGATAGGGTCATTTCCGGTTTTACCCGGCATTTCATTGTTCATCCATTTCCGGTTTTTTCAGCTTCCTCTTCCGGTAATTTTGTACATCCGGGTTGTAGGATTTTGATCAATGTCCGGTAGTATACTTCCGGTTTATGCATTTCCGTTTCCCTTTTTCCACATCCGCTTTCCTAGAATCTAGTCATCTTCTTGCCTAAGAATTAGTCTTATTTCCTTATTTGTTTAATATTGGGAATGTTTAAGGGCTGAAAATATTCATACCAAGGCATTGCCAGTCTTGTAGTCTCTCTTGGAATTGTAGTCTATTCAGACATTTATTCGTTTATCAGGGACAATTTTCAACGTAATTAAAGACTCCTGACTGGTTACCATATGGGATTTTGTTGCAGATTATTTTATATGCGCATTTCATCAGCCGATAAGTCAGTGTGTATTTTACGCATTATTTCGAGATACAATTTTTGCTTTCATCCAACTTTAGATGGCCAGTTGTCTTCGGGCCATTCAGCCTTTTTTCTCGCTCCTTTTACCTCTTATGTCGGCAGGTTGACATATTTATTTAACCAAAGGGAGTTTATTTGTGGATGGGATAACCCTGATTTTTAAGTAAATCGTAGTATAATTTTGTCAGTCGCTGAAAAGAATTAGATTCAGTAGAGGTTTCACAGGATCATTATGAGTACAGGATAATGTCTACAAGTACATTATTCGCTTAGAAAAGATAATCAATCGGATAAGGGGGCAGGAAGGAGGAATATGAGTCGGATTCTTCTTCTGCGTTGACATAGTTTCGGTGAGTTCGTTTTGTTTTCATTTTTCCAGATTTTGTTTGTTTTTCCTTTTATAGCGTAATTTTTGCTCTATTTTGACTGGGTTGCTGCAGGCCTTTGGATGGTGGTTCGGGGGTGGGTGGGGCTCAGGATTTGCTGGGTATTTTGGGTGCAGTTTGGCTGAGGGTTGTTGGTGATGCCACCGGCAATTTTCGGTCGGATTATTCCCGGACTATTCGGTGATTATTGGGTTTTTGCTCATTGAGATTGTTGTCTGGGGGCTGGCGGCAGGCCGGTTGGAGTGGGGTTGGGGTTGCATTGGAGGGGAGAAGAGCGGATGAGAATCTTTGGATTTAAGCATCCACCAACTATTTTCGGTCAAACTGTTTTCTAAATCCGCAAGTCCAGAGATATTACAGTTGTAATAGGTTGTCTGCAAAATTCAGTATTCAATCAGTTTATATCTAGTATCAGTGTTCAATCTTTCCTTTCTTTGGGATTTCTAACACAATGTCATTTGTTAGTACAAAGATGAAATTATTGATGCTAAGACTATAAATATAAGAATCAATAAATTTAGTAAAATCTTTTAAGTTTCTGCCTCTTGGCATAAATATCGAATTGTTTAGGAGATCTTATTTATCAGCAAGCCCGAGCGGCTAGGCAACCGTTGATGTATTCAATACAAATTTTTATTAAATCTCCATTGTTATACGATGGTTTAATTAGATAGTCTAATGTTGGCCATAGTTCTCTTATCAGGACCGTGTCATGTATTCTTTTCATAGAATTGTGATGACGGTCATCACTAGTAACTTTCCCGTAGTTCATGTAGATCTCGGGCACATGATTTGGCTATATCTTGACTATAAGCACTCCCATAGACTTACTATGGGGTTTTGGTTTGCCACAATCTCTGGTTAAATCTCTGTAAATAATATTATCTATAATTTTTGCAGAGTCTAGCATTATTAATAAGTTAGGCTATACTGATATGACCCTTTTTGGTCTCCATTCAGAGTAAGCGGTATTATTAAAATATCCATAATAAACGTGAATTACCTATTTAGTGATGACTAAGCATTATGATATAGCCCAGGATTTTTGGCATATGTAATCTATGTGTTTTCTATGAGCAGTCCTCTTTAGCATATAGTAAGTTTGACACTTCTTTAAGGGGTGGGGGGGGCCTTATTAAAAGGGGCTAGATATTCTTGGATCTAGAATCCTTCTATGTAGTCTCTTCTTCCAAAATGGTCTTCTGTTCCTTATTATTAGAAGCTATTAGCTTTAGAGTGGTTGTTGCTTGTCTATGATTGGCAAGGAGTCTAGAGAAGAGGCTATTCATTGGAAAGTAGATCCAGGCTTCTGTGCATTGGTTGGATTGTCGGTTAGGCTTCTAAATCTCGATTCATTCAGTCATTGCCATGGGGTTTTCTTTCATTTTTAGGAGGAGGAATGAGGTTTAGTCTTATGGATTGTCCTTTAGTAGAGCTGTTAGCGGCCTCTCTGAATGCTCAGATCTTCTCTTACATGTATCCTTTTCCGGACAGTCAAGCCCTGGGGGTGGATTCTCTGTCTCACTAGTGGACAGGAATTTTCGCCTATGCCTTCTCTCGAACGATTTTAATTCAGTTAGTTTTGAAAAGGGTCAAGGATCAGGTTTGCGAAATTCTTCTGATAGCTCCCTTTTGGCCAAAGAGGATTTGGTTTTTAGACCTAGATTTCTGGTAGATTTCCCTCTTCTTCCAGTATACTAGGATACTAAGACTTTTAATGGCTTTATTAGAGGTCTAAGTAATATTCGTCCTCAGATTGCTAAGCCTGTACCTTCCTGGAGTTGGGGTTTGGTTCTTCAAGTTTTGGCAGGTCGCCATTTTGAACCTATTTATTCTACCAGTAGTAAGCTTGGTTTTGTTTTTAATTGTCAAAGCTGTTGTTTCTTGTTGCTGCAGCCTCTGCTGGAAGGCGTTCAAGAGATTCATGCTCTTTCGGCTGAAAAGGAGAGATTTATAGGTTCAGGAGACGGCTTGGTTTGATATCCCAGAAGGAATTTTTTATCTAAAACTCAAACTAACCGCTATCCCGCTAGTCCGATCATTTAAAAAATCTTTTTCGTCTGTCGCCATCCGAAAAATTTTGGTGTCCTAGTAAGGCATTAGGAACATTCAATCAGCGATCAGAGGTTATAAGAGTCGATCCATCTCATTTATGTTTTTCCTACAAGGAAGAGTTATCTAAGCCGGTCTCTAATTCTTCGATTGACAGATGGATTTTTGAGAGAATAATTAAGCCTTGTTATGAGATAGCCTCACCGGATCAAGTTAATCTCTCCCTTATTAAAGCCGATGACGTTAGAGGTAGGGCTACTTCTTTCGCTCTTTTTGAGGGTTCGTCTTTAGATGAGTTCATGCAGGTGGCAGGAGGGAGATGTGAATACACCTTTACATCCTTTTATCTCAAAGACCAGAGTGCAGCAGCTTCCTTCTTTCATAACATTTCCACTTTTAACTAAAAAAGCCGAAGACTATTTACCAAGCACTTCCCACCATTTTCGTTAGGACTCTGCGTCTGTGAGAAATGGTGAGAGTCTTCTTTTGGTTTTTATTTATTTCTTTAAGTTCAAGTTGTTCTTATTTGCTAATCATGGTGTGTGATTGAGCTAAATGCACTATTAGGTTATGTTATTAGCATTTGGATAAGATTGGTTTAATTTTATCCTTGTTTGTTAAATAAAAAAGCCGAAGACTATTTACCAAGCACTTCCCACCATTTTCGTTAGGACTATGCGTGTGTGAGAAATGGTGAGAGTCTTCTTTTGGTTTTTAGTTATTTCTTTAAGTTCAAGTTGTTCTTATTTGCTAATCACGGTGTGATTGAGCTAAATGCTCTATTAGGTTATGTTGTTAACATTTGGATAAAATTGATTTAATTTTATCCTTGTTTGTTAACTAAAAAAGCCGAAGACTATTTACCAAGCACTTCCCACCATTTTCGTTAGGACTATGCGTCTGTGAGAAATGGTGAGAGTCTTCTTTTGGTTTTTATTTATTTCTTTAAGTTCAAGTTGTTCTTATTTGCTAATCACGGTGTGATTGAGCTAAATGCACTATGATGTTATGTTATTAACATTGGGATAAGATTGGTTTGATTTTTATCCTGGTTTACTGATTCTCTAATCTCCTCCCACCTTATGTGGACAGGGGGCACTGACCAAATCTACGGGTTTAGCAAGTAGTGATTGAACGGTAATGGATGTTTTTGTGGTGTAATAACAACCCCCCACAGACTCCCCTTGCGGGTTGGTCTGTTGTTTTATTAACCACTATAAAAACATACTTACCGTTCAATCACTACGACCTGGCCTCAACCACCCCGCGCGGTAAGATTTGAGAATCAGACTTTAAATATTTTGCACTTAAATTTAGAAAATTGAATCTGTTTCCTATTCGGGCTCTAATGCGCATGCGCATGCGCATGCGCGAGCGCGCTTAGCGACAAGTGTCACTATGAGGTGAGTATAGACTGGTGCCAGGCTATACCTGATGGTAGGCTGGAGATGGGACTCAACCAGTAGCCTGGTTGAGGGTCCATAGGAATAGGATTAGGCATGGGGAGGTGTGTATGCAGGCATAAAAATCTTATTCTGATAGCAAAATGCAAATAATTGATTTAGCAAGTAGTGATTGAACGGTAAGTATGTTTTTATAGTGGTTAATAAAACAACAGACCAACCCGCAAAGGGGGTCTGTGGGGTTTTTTTACTAGGACAGAGGAGAGTCATGGCGGTGGCCTCCGCAGCAAACACAGTTCTGTATCCAGTCTCGGATTTCATCCTATACCAGTAAAAATGTTGTTTCATCTTACTGGTGGTCTTTCTAATTCCAAGATGGCCAGATAATACATTGTCATGCATCTGTTCCAATACCCTTGTTTGAAGACACATGGGGACTATGAGCTGCAGATAGATTCAACTTGATTGGGACAAAACCATCTTTTATACAGCACCCCATTCCTAAATAACAGTAAATCCCAATGCAACCATAAGTTCCGTACTGTTGGACTTTCTGATGTTATTCTGTCCATTGATGGTCTATCTGACGACTCAGTCAGCCACTGTATCACTGTCTTCAAATCAGCATCGATGGCCTGTTTAGCACTTAATCTCTTCAGCCGACCAGCCCTTAATCCATAATATAGGCTCATCAAAGGAACCACCGTCACTATCATGGACACACAACTGAGGATTTGCTCCTGTCAATTCACTGAGGCCTGTCTCAAGTTGCGTCACAGGCACCATTGAGTCCTCATCACCAGGAGTCACACACAATCCCCTACCTAATCTTGCCTTCCGCAGTCGGCGAACAGCTCTAATCCATCCACCAATCTGATCAACAACACCATAATGATCCAGAAACTGTTTTGGTAACTGTGGCACCCGACTAAACACATTCCTACTTACTGATAAAAGTGTGCTAAACAACGTAATAACTACAAATATCATTATATTTGTAAAATTGACAAATTGTTTGGCACTGATAATGTTGTCTCCAATGCTTTCTTTCATTTAGTTTTTTTGGTGACTAACTCAAAATCTCAGTCATTACACCATTTGTTAGAGCTATATGCTTCACAGCAAATGGTATTGTATCATCTAGCTCGGAAGATGAAGATCTTTGTTCATGCTTCTCGATGGACATATTGAACCCACTACGTAGAAGATCAGTTAGAACAGTTTCTCCATCATAACAAAGAGACTCAGTAGATCACAAATCAATTCTGGTAATCCATTTGAATTGCTCTGCTGAGATCCTTGTGCATTATTAGTCAACACATCTATGCCATCTAATTGCACTTAATTGTTTTTCAAAACTGACCGTATCATTCTCGGCTCGTTCATTGGCAGCTGTAGACATTTTCAAAACGACTTCTACTTCTTGACAAAGATCTGCTACTTGTTCAATAGTCACTGACTGTTGATCACCACTAGAAGTACCTTCACTTGTTTCCATTGTTTCTTCAGCTTCAACCTGCTCTCTAACTCTATCACTATTCTGACTTAAATTGCCACACTACCATTTTTACTAATAAATCACTCAACAGATTAAAAACTTGTTAAAATTAAGTTCTTTTCTAAACTATATTCCACAACGTTTGTTTTAATGTTTTACACAGTTCTATAAACTTTCCATTACAAAATTATGTTTAAAACAATTAACCTCAACATCATATTTCCAACACTGATTAAAAACACACTAATCAAAACTGTTTCTGTAAAATGACTATTTTACTCACATTAGACAAAACACAAAGTAAGCACGTGTATAAGTTCACATATCACCACTTGCCACCAGTGTGGAGAACTCAATTCAGCCTTGGGGGAGAATTTCATTCAAACAGAACAACAACTGTAAGACTAAAACTACTTTAATCTCAGTGCATGGCGAGTGAGAATTAGACTTCACCTTCAGACCCCCAAATACAATTCTCTCAAATAATTGGGCTTTATATAGTGGAATGTTGTGTGCTTCTCTCAAAAAGACATAAAATCGCTTCTCAAGTAAAGCTATAAATTTGCCCGCGAAAAGGCATAAAGTCAATGCGAAAAGGCATAAAGTCAAAGCGAAAAGGCATAAAGTCAATGCGAAAAGGCATAAAGTTGATTCTCGCAGAAAGCTATAAACCCCTTCTCTCTTAAAGCTACAAATTTACATGCGAATAGGCATAAAGTCGCTTATCGCAGAAAGCTATAAATTGACATGCGAAAATGCATAAAGTCGCTTCTCACGGAAAGCCATAAACCAAGTGAAAGACTATAAAATTGAAGAAAGAAGTAAAGGTTAGATCAGCACTCCTGCATGATGCACCAGCCAACAGTCACAGCCACAGTCTGCTGCAGGATATAGTGCAATGAAAACAAACACTGACCAGTCAGGTCACTGCACTATTCAGCCAGCTGGCCGGGCACTGAGGAGTGCTGATACAAAGATAAGTTGGCATGTAAGAGTTAGCCCCCTTGTGAATCCATTTTAAACAACTGAAAACAAAATCCACTACAATATCTAGCTTAGTTGAATCCATGGAATTGAATTAAGAAGTCAGTTTCACTCATGTACCCACACTCTATTACAACTTAACCTCTCACACACGCACTCTAGCACAAACTCACGCACACACTGACTCACGCACGCACGCACGCACGCACACACTCACTTTCACTCACCCACCCACCCACTCACTCGTCCTCCATGCCCCTCTCTCCTTCCATCTCTCTTCTCTCACCTCACTATCATCAAGGCATGCATTCTCACTCTGGTTTTCTTCAAAGATCCTGCCACCTCAACATTCTACAATATAGAATATAGATTTGGATGTTTCCATAGCAATGGGATTTCTGGGATGCCAGCCACACTGTATTTGTGATGTTGGCAAATGTAGCGAGAAGCGCTTTCCTTCTCGCTGACAGTCTTCAGACAACTCTCATGAGTGAGGCGCCGGCAGCACATTGAACATGGGCTGTACTGGTTCTCCTGGCATCAGTGAGTGAATTCGCAGCATTGACCGGCCGGCCTGCATGTCAGAGGTAAATCTCAGTGGCTGAACAGTACTCCTGCATAACTTTCCATACAATCAGCACCACCCAGCTCCCGCTCTTGCTTACGGGCATTGCTGCCAACATATGATCTTTATGTGAATATTACAATGCAGCGCTCTTTGAGTGAGAAAGCAGAATCTTATGCAGCTTGTAGTGTAAGTCTTTGTCTTGAAAGCCAACAATTCCTGAAGACGAATAATAGGAATGGAGTACGGCAGCGCTTGTCATTTTCATAAAGTTGTGGGTTCTGTGCCACTTAACCAGTTAATTTGTTAATAGCCAGTTAATTATTCATCAAGAAAATTATTGCTTTTAGAATATCCATTTGCAGACAAATTGAAGGCTATTTTTGAAGGTTTATGACTTAATGACTGGCTCTGTTTTCCAACCAGTCACTGCAGTTGTACCTTTTCTAAAATGGTCTCTTGTCCTGCAAATGGACATTGCTCAAGATGACTGCATTTAAGCCACATTTAGCCGGCTTGACCATTAATTTGTTTATAATGGTGTTATTGGTCAAGAAGATATAAATGTTCTCTATTAAAAAAACAAAGCAAGCTTATAGAACAATACCTTTGAAAACTTACCACTGGAATCACTGGAGCCAGTCATTTTAGTCGTATGTTTTCAAAATATTCTCTGTAAATGGACATTCTTCAAGAGCACTGTAGAAGCCATTGTTGGCCGTGGGAAAAATGGTTTCTGTGTGAGTGTACCACTGGAATCACCTGCTCACGAACTGAGCCAGTCATTCCAGTGAGGAATTTTTGAAAATAGTCTTCTCTTGGTATATGAAAATGGACAAGTTCTATGAGAAAATTAAAGTTTTCTTGACAAAAATTGAGGATTAAAGGGTTTAATCCTTTATCCCTCGAATATATTCAAGAAAATTTAAATTTTCTCAGAAATTGTCCATTTACAGACCAAGAGAAGATTATTTAAAAAAATTTAATATTGGAATGACTGGCTCGGTTATCGAGCCAGTCACTCCGATGGTAAATTTTCAAAAATAGTCTTCTTGGTCTGCAAATGGACATTTCTGAAGACCACTGCAGAAGCTGTTTTTGGCTGATATGATTGTAAAAGGGTTAAATACATGCGATTGATGTACATGTGTCGCCTCTTTCTGCCCTCTCATTGGCAGTACAGCGACAGATTGCGTTGTATTGATTTAAGATCATGCTTTCACCCTTGTTTATGGCAGCAGGATATTCTACTTATTCAATCACCGGTAATTAAAATGTTTTGAAATATGAAACAATTTCAAATGTGGACATTTTTTTTGCACATTTAACCCTTTTACCGACGAATCCTTGAAAAGGTCATTTTTTTACAATATAAAATGTGCTTTTCTAAATATTTTGAAATTAATTTGTCTGAAGCCATTGCTGTCTAAGCTTCCCAGTCAAATTAATCTTGAAATATTCAACAAATTTCCTGTATGATTGCCTTGAAAATGAGATATGTGGAACTAATCAGTGAAGGGGTTAATGTTTACGTTAGATGTGTTCTCAGTGTTTATGTATCACTATCTGTATAATATTTGATGCCGTTGAGTGCGCCTAACAAATTCTGATTTTTATTCATTTTAAGAAATTTGGTTACAAAAGAATTTTAGCTGTTATTCATTCAGAAATCTACTTTGGAGGATAAACTTGCTAATATTGAGCGACAGACTTATTCTATAACCTTTCTTTTAAACTGAACATTGGATGATTTTAATGCAGACAAATCTATATCTATGGTAAGTAATTTACGTGTAGCATTGTAACTAATGGATGAAGCCAGTTTTAGCCATGCCCCGCTCATATCTAGCTAAGCCCCACCCATGCTTTGCCCGCGTTTCCCAGGATCAATCGATCCCTGCACTCTACGAATATCAATTTCCAGCAAACTTACTGTATATGTAAACTGTTGAATATTTTGAAACTAATTTGACTGGGTACTGTTGCTACCTATAGTTTCAAAATATTCAACAGAATGTTTATTAACAGTAAAGCCTTACAATTCCTACAACTTGACAGACTATTAAGTGTTTATGACAGACTAATAACGTAATTGATTATGACGTCAGCCTACATGTGATGTGGTTGATTGTCATATTATATGATTGACTGAGAAACTAGATTCCTCCATTGATTGGGAACTACTTGTTTTAACCCCTTAACCCTCAAATTTGTTCAAGAAAATTAGTGTTTATTTTTATTTTTTGCAAAATTATCACTAGGATGAATGGCTCTGTTACCGAGCCAGTCATTCTAAAAATAGTGTTTTTGGTCTGTAAATGGACATTTCTCAATACCACTGCAGAAACTGTTTTTGGCCAGCTAGTGTTAAAGGGTTAATGGCGAAGCCAGCTCAAACCAGCCTCTGTGAATTGTTTGGAAGGCTATCAATTTGCGGGCCATTAAGTAGAGGGTTATTTTTTTAAAACTCACTGGACTACCTGGATATGAAAAAAATGTAGATTTTCATAATTCTGGGCCATTTTATGTTTGAAGCAATATTTAGGAAAATGCTGGAATTTAAGTTTAATCAACCTTTTCGTGGTCTTAATGGTCTTAAGTTGGTGAATAAGGTAACCCCCCATATTGCGGATCTAGGGTAGTCTGACATATTTTCTGGAGAATATAGTTCAATGGACAATTTTCCTGTTGAAACAAATTTAAACTATTCAGTAAACACCTGAGTTCATTCTGGTCTTTTTCCAATCTGTCCAATCATATTGCAAAGTACTTAGTGACATTATGTTTCTAGGAGAATATGTGTGTGATTGTAGAGTGGCCGACGAAATGTTGCTAGCTGCTAGACTGTTTGAATATCCATGTCTGTCCATCCATCCATCCGTGTGTGTTCCCACACTCTTGTTCTACTGAAGGGAGATGCACCAATCGTAGGCAGGTGCTTTGGTCCGGAAAAAATTTATAGATCTAATTAGCAATGCTCAGACTCAATGTAAAAGTCATCAATGTGATAATAGCTCAAGTCCTGTTGACAAGATCTTGACCAAAATGGGCTGGAAGCTTGCGCTTGTGGTCCTGGTTGATCTGGAATCATAAGATCTACGGTCACGTTCAAGTAAAGTTCAAGTAAAGGTGAAGCAGCAGAGACTCCAAATTCTCTAAATGCATGTGCAATGCTTGGCATGACTGCTGCTAAGCTGTCGTGCATGAGTGTATGTGGGCGTGCAGGTGCAGCCTGATGATGTATGCTGGAGGTGTAAGCGTAATAATGAATTGCAAACTGTGGAATGTTGTATCAACAGACAATATTTTTCTTAGACATCTAAATCTATAATATTCTATAAAAATTTAATTATAAATAAACACACAGAAAAGCTTAATTATGTGTCGTCTAAATAACTGAGGCATTATATGACATTTGCTTTCTTCATTCAGTCAAAATCCACCCACCCATCCCATCCATCCACAGCCATTCATCCATCTTTCCATCCACACGCACGCACGCACGCACATACGCACACAGTTGCAATACACGACATATACATTGGAAACATTTAGGGCAGGCCACCAACATGTGATAGTTGAAACATATCAAACTGTTTTAATGGTTCTGCCATCTCAGGTTTCATAGAATATAATGTGTAGCCTCAACAACATGCAGATTGCTTTTTGCTTCCAGAGAAGTCAAAAGGTCACTGCTATTGATTATGGGCTTCTGGGTGAAATTTCAAGGTAATAGAAATTACTAAATGGAAATAAACATTCTAATTTTCTCTATGCAGTTTCTGCACTATATGTTACGTTCACATGAAACAAACTCATAATTAATTTTGCATGCATGGTGCCACTGGGTGGTCGATGGACAGTGTTAATTTGAAAATGAGGAGGTCATGAGTCAAGGTTGTGTTTCATGGTATACTTTTAGACAATGTTTATCCTACATCCATCCAATCAAGAGAAGCGGTATAGGTTTCAACACTATTATCTTATGATCTCTTTACAGTGAAGTTTGAGGGGATAGTGCATTATACTCAGCACATTTTGTTTGCATAACTAAGTATATTGTACTTAAGTATGTGACCATATTAAATATATAGAGCCTCTCACAGGAGGTACCATTTTGTATTAAATTTGTCAGGCAAGTTTACTAAGAGCTCATTTGGAACAAACTTTAACCCTTTCATGATGAAGCTGACCAAAACCAGCCTCTGAGGAAAGTCCATTTGCAGGCTAAGAGAAGACTATTTAAAGAAATTTACCACTGGAATGACTGGCTCAGTAACCGAGCCAGTCATTCCAGTGGTAAATTTTCAAAAATACTATTCTTGGCCTGCAAATGGACACTTAATAAGCAAATATTTTGATATTCTTTACAAAATTTAGTCAATACAGGGTTAATAGCGAGTTCCAAATTTTAGCTTACTAAATGAGTGTTATAAATTTGATGCAGAATGGAGAGTAAGAGTAAGATTCTATTTATCACATAAGCGATTATTTCAAATTTTCACATTGATTCTTGTCATTTTCTTCCCATGATTTTACATTGTATTTGTGTTTAATGCTGTAACACTCAAAACGGTCACAAAAGTCTTCTGTAGTGGTCTTGAGAAATTAACCATTTGCAGACCAAGAGAAGACTATTTTTGAAAATTTATAACTGGAATGACTGGCTCGATAACCGAGCCAGACATTCCTGTGATAAATTTTCAAATATAGTCTTCTCTTGGTCTACAATTTGATATCTTCTTTGAGCAAATTTAAGGCTTAAAGGGTTAACACTGTAACGCTCTTCCTACTGAGAAGTCTACCAATACTCAACAAAAGATAGTAACAAACGTAATATCTTCTTATCTTGGGTCTTAACCCTTTAATGCTCAAATTTGGTCAAGAAAATTTAAATATCCGCCTATAGAATGTCAATTTACAGGCTAAGAGAATACAATTTCTGAAAATTTACCACTGGAATGACTGGCTCGGTTACCAAGCCAGTCATTCCAGTGGTAAATTTTCAAAAATTGTATTTTGACCACAGCATTCCACAAGACCACGACAGAGGCTGGCTGGCTGACTGACTTGAGCATTAAAGGGTTAATTTACATTCTATTAAAATATATAAATCTGTTTCAACAGATAATTTTACTTCATCACCTCTAGGCGGCGACAGGCACAGTAACATATTGCGTGTCTTTATTACATTAGTGTGATATAAAATAATATGTAAAGTTAATTAATTTGTTTCGGTATGGAAAAAAACAAGCTTGATTATGTGATAGATTTTCATTCAATGGACCTTTCCAGTTTTACAGCAGCTATGCCCCGCTCATCCCTAGTTAAGCTCCGCCAACACTTCATTCGTGTTGGGATCGATCGATCCCCGAACTTCTCGACTATTAATTTCCAGAAAGCTACAGGGAAACCTGTTGAATATTTTGAAATAACAACAGCGCCCAGTCAAATTAGTTTCAAAATATTCAACAGCATGTTTATTAAATAGCGAAAACATACAATTCATACAATGTGTCAGACTATTAAGCGTTAAAGACAGGCTATATCGAGTCATTTATGACGTTATCAAACACGTTACTTAGTTGATTATGACGCAGATGATCAATGGAGACTGGAAAAGTGAATTATTTGTGTCAGTGCCTCAGAGACTACTGATTCAATTTGCATCACATTTAAGCACAAGTAATGCTTTTAGCATTTCCAGACATTGGTTATGATCCACCTTTACCCTTTTAGCACTCATATTAGCCAATAACGGCTTCTGCAGTGGTCTTGAGAAATGTCCATTTGCAGACCAAGAGAAGACTATTTTTTTAATTTAACACTGGAATGAATGGCTCTGTTATCGAGCCAGTCATTCCAGTAGTAAATTAAAAAAAATAATGTTCTTGGTCAGCAAATGGACATTTTCTATGAGAAAATTAAAATTTTTTTGAGCAAATTCGAGGGTTAACACTTTAATGTCTAAATGTGTGTGAAAATATAAAATTATTAACTTATTTGATGCTCGGATTTACAGGCCAGAAGAATAGTTTTGAAAATTTTGGCCGGCTTCTTCATGAACTCATTAAAGGGTTAAAAACCTGTATTGGATTAAATTTTGTATCTATGAATATCTCTGAAAATAGAAATCTGATCAATTTCAAGTTTTAATAACACAAATATTGTTACTGGTAGAGTACTCGCGTCCCAAACAGAGTGATGGTCTCGCAGAATTACTCCGAACCCTGCTCGGTGAAAAAAAAGGTAAACATTGCATTCCAGATGATGACTGAGCTATATCCTAGTGCGAGTGCGTTGTCAATGACAGGGTTTATTGAACTAATGAGTGAAAGTAATCAACAAGGTCGATAGAATCTCAGTAGCTGCGGGTGGATTGTGAAAAGTAGGTTACACTGACACACTTGTTACACTACTTACGTTAAGGCCATAATGCATGCCTACCTCACGGTTGATCACAACTACAGTCCAGCCTAAAATGTTGGGCCACATTCACAGAGACACCTATCTTTGGCCACAGACGCAATCAATCCTTCAAGGACACATTGGGCACTGCTAAATTAACAAACCCAAGGAAATTTGCACAACAAGGGAAAAGCATAGCGAACCCTATACATCCATGCGCCAAAAATAACTGCATATTTTGCAAAAACATGAACAGCACAAACAGTTTCAAAAGCTCACACACTGGGCTAAAATATATCAAAACAAAAATATTCTGCCACACCATGAATGTCATTTGCCTACTTAGCTGCAAAAAATACTTCAAACAATATGTAGGTGAAAAAACCCGGGAATTCCAGGTTCACATTAAAGAACACATGAGGGACATTAAAAACAACAAAGACACACCTGTAGCACAACATTTTAATCTTCCGAGCCACGGACCCACAAATGTCAATCACAGAATCATTGAGGTATTACGTCACTCGATAGCACGGAAGCCACTGCTTTCCGCAAGGACTGAAAAATTCTGGATCTATCAACTACATTGTATGGACCGAATAGGCATCAATCACGCAGATTGGTAACCATCATCTACCTCTGGTAGTAAAACTTTTATATACGAAAACCTCTTGAAGGAACATTGCGGTGACACGGTTTATTGAGCTGCTATCCGTGTGAACAGTCGACTGCCTGTCTATCTTTTGACCCCAATTTTATCACACTTCCAGCACACCACGGGAAATCCTTCTCCCAAGTCGGGTCAAGATATCTCCAATAGAACCAGCGTTATCGACCTTTTGCCTCAAAATTTATATTTCTTCATGACCCCATGGGCAATCTTCCACCCAAGTCTGGTCAAGATATCTCCAATAGAACCAGAGTTAGTGTCAAAGTTGTTTTCAAGATAATGCTATTTTACTTAATCTGTTATCCGTAGTCTTGACTCAATAGGCAACCTTCCACAAGTCAAAATATCTCCAGTAGAACCTAGGTTATCGATAAATTAATTTTCAAAATAATGTTATTTTAATTAATATGTCTCTGGCCTTGGCCTATGACTTTTTTTACAACCCAAATGTGTCACACCTTCGTGATGCTACGGGCCACATTCCACCACAGTTTGGTCAAGATATCTCCAGTAGAACCAATGTTATCGACAAATTCATCATTCTAGTGGTAAAATTTCACAAAGCCCTCGATAGATTTGTATGTAAATGGACATTTCTCAAAACCATTACAGATAGCAATTTTGGCCGGCTTGACCATTAATGGGTTAATAACTTAGTTTCCTCGAAAGCATAAATTTAGGGTGTTTGTATTAATGGAGAAATCCATTTTCTCAGTCAATCATATGGCGTCATAATCAACTACGTCACATATAGGCTGATGTCATAATGAATTACGTCATGAAAGATAGATATGATTTAGTCCATCATAAATGCTTAATAGTACGTCATATTGTACGAATTGTCTCTATTATTTAATAAACATTCTGTAGAATAATTTGAAATTAGTTTCAAAATATTCAAAAGCTTAGCTGTACAGTTTTCTGGAAATTGGGATTCAGACAGGGATCGATTGATCCCAATGCCAGCAAAGCATGGTTGGAGCTTAGCTAGAGGTGGGCGTGGCATAGCTAAGACTGGATTCCTCCATTGGGTGCTGTGCCTTGTTACCATTCATATTTTATAACATACCAATGCTCAAAGCATGTTGGTTTCAGTTGGAATTGAACACATTCATTGCGTTATGCGTCATTTCATTACGGGCAATCTAATTATTAAGTGTTAGGCACGCTGTGCCTTACTTTGTCCATTGATTTCTCCTAAATATAATCTGGCATTTGTCCATTCAGTCTGGTCTATAGATACATTACAGTAGTATGTTTAACCCTTACATGGCCAAGTCTGCTGAAATTGCCTCTACAGTGGTGTTGAGAATTGTGTCCACTTGCGGGCCAAATGAAGACTTGGAAAGTTTGCCGCTTGTATTATTGGCTTGATAACTGAGCCAGATATTCCCGTGGTAAACTTAAAAAGGAGCCTTGACTCATTGCCTGCAAATGGATATTGACTAAGCAAAAAGGTGGAATATTCCTGGCCAAACTTGAACAGTACAATTTTAAGCCTCTCACTGATAAATTGACATTTCTTAATATTCCCTTTGGTTTACGATGTTAGTCTGTATTTACCTTGTAAACTTAACTTTGTATTAATTTACGAAAGCAAATGACACATACAGTACAGCTCAGAAATAAGTTAACATCTTTCTAAAACAAAAAAAGAAACAATTAGTACAATTTTGAACACGACGTAAGAAATGGTCTGTTGAATATTCGGGACAACCCTTTAATGGTCAAGAAACCTTGCATTTTCACTTACTGAATGTCCATTTGCATGCCAAGAGAAGACAATTTTTTTTCATTTACCACTCGACTGATTGACTTGGTTATCGAGCCAGCCATTCCGGTGGTAAATTTAAAAAAATGGTCTCTTGGCCTGCAAATGGATATTCCTCAAGACCTCTACCGAGGCTGGTTTTGTCCGAGTTGACCATTAAACGGTTAATTTGATTGGAAGCCATTGGCGGCACCAATCAAATTAAGTCCAATATATTCAACAGTACCTTTTATTTTATTTTGAAAACAAGTTATTCCTGAGCTGCACTGTATTACAGATAATAGGTTGAATGTTATGAAATCTGGCAATACTAATTACTACAGGACAGCTGTCACAGAATTGATTGGTCGTCACTTGTATGTCAGTCTCAGACACAAATGAATGCTTGTCAAGATAATTGCTTCTTATTTCAGATTTATAACGAGTAAGGGCTTATGAGCATGTGCATTCATCCACATTAACACACAGTGGAGGATTCCAGTTTATACATCCATAATATGACATAATCTACTACGTGATGTGTAGGCTGACGTCATAATTAGTGATGTTATGAATGCCATAGATAAGTTCATCACGATCGCATAATTGCTGATGGACTAAGGGGAATTGTATGAATTGTATGTCTTTACTACCGGTATTTAATAAACATGCTTCAGAATACTTTGAAACTAATTTGACTGGGCGATAGGCAGCAACCGCGCCCAGTCAAATTAGTTATTACTACATTCCAACCTACTTCCTTGCATTACTATAGCTCTTTCCTTCTCTGAAGGGAAGCGTAGTAGGATGAATTTTGTACAGCCAATGTCTGATGGCTATTGCGATTACAGAGTGACTGAAGGCTTCTTCAGGAATCTCCATACTCTAATGATGAGATCCATAGTAATTCGCTTGAATGCTATATCTCAGATAGAGGCAATAAGAGGGTTAATCCAATACCCAAAGCCACTGAGTAGGTCATTAAGCACAATGACAACCGCATTGGCTGAAGCTATCACATGACCTTGTAGAAACCAAGATTTTATTCCTTTTCCCACTCTGATAGGAAGATTTGTAGACATTTTTTGGAGCTAATTTATGAGTTTTATTACTTATTTAAATCAGCCTGTGGATTTGAAAGGCATGAATAAAGATCATCACCGGCTTTTGGTCAGCGTCCGGCCTCCGAGGTGTCGTCAGATTTAGAGGCTGTTCAGGCTCTGGGCCCAGGTTTTTTTCTCGGCCCGGGTTGGGATGTCGGCCGGCTCAGGTTGCCAATTTCATCCCTGGGTTCGGACCCAGGTCCAGTTGTTAGGGATTCTTCGAATTCAGTTTTACTTCGTGCCCCGGCCCCGCCCCAGGATTTTTCCAAGGTCCGGTTCCTGGTCCTCTCGTGTCAGGTTTTTCTGCCGGCTGTCCTGCCCCGGCTCGGGACCGGTCATTCGTGCTTGTCATAATCAGTTTTGAATTTGTCTCCCGGTTTTCCCGCCCGGCTCCAGCCCCGGCAAGAGCGGGGACTGGTTCTCCAGGCATGTCAAAATTTTGGGATTTTATCATGTCAGTTTTCGCATGTGGCCCAGGGGCCTAGTTGGGCTCTGGAGCCGGGCCAGCATTGAATTCTCAGGCTTCCTCTCTGTACTTATCTACGGATTTTTCTGGACGGTCGGCAGGTCCTCTTTGGGATGCTATTAGTTATTCCAGAAAGGACCTGGGTCCTCATCCGAGGTTATCAGATCCATGCCCGGGCCCTTTAGAGGACCCGGGTCCATCTAGATCTCATATTTCTCCTGGTAGCGTTAATTCTAACTCAGTTTCCCGTTCATCTGTCTAATTCTTAGAATATTAAGCATATTTCAGTCATTAGTAAATCATTATCTTATCATTTCGTTCAGACTTCTCTGACCTTTCATGTGATCATTTCTCATTACCTCATTCCAGATCGTTAGCAGGTAGTTATTCCAGTGGTCAGAATCCCTCGTTTTCTTCGGATCATTTGTCCCAGGATAATGTTAATCAGGATTTAGTTAGTTGCTATCTAAATGAATCCTTAGTCAATGAAATTACTGCTATTGGCCTTTCCTGTAAAGATTATTCCTTGTCAAATGACAGTTCTGGTTATTCTAGTATCACAGCTGTTAGGAGCTCTGTTGATTTCCTTCCATCTTTTGATTCCTCCCTGGTTCCTAGGAGTATTCTTCGTCATTCTCGTTCTAAGGTTAAGTTTGCAAATTCATCTTCTTCATCATCATCCATTCATCCTTCCTTAGTCCCGGATATTTTGTCTAGTGGTGTTGAAGTGTCCCCCATTGTAGATGATTTTCAGGATTCTATCCCTTCTCAGGATTCAGTCTGTTTTACCTCATGATCCAATTCCAGGTAGACCATCTGATTCCAAATGCTTCTTAGAGCTGCTGAAGTTGATTGGTCTAATCCTCATCAGTGGGTGGCAGATTCTCTTCATATTGATTTACAGCCGGAATGTACTAGCCATATTTCGTACGAATCTCCTTTGGTTCCTGAAGACCATATTTCCGTTAATAGAGTTATTCCGATTAACAATTTTTCTGCTGATATCTCGGATAATTTTTCTCAGCAGGCTTGTTTTTCAGATTTTTCACTTGTCCCTCCTGATTTAGCTTCGTCTATTAGAGTTCCTCTTTCAGACTTCGATGCTACTATTACACCTAAGTCTCTATTTGGTGATGCTTGGGATCTCATCAAAGATACTGGTAAGTCTGGATTTTCTGATTTGGCTATGATTAGATCCTTAGAACTATCCGCTAGACTAAGATTTTCAGCTTTCTAACTTCTCGGCTTTTCTTTCCGAGGCTATTTTTAAGGTTTCCTCTAGAGGTGAATCCATTCTTCAATCGGCTTTGTCCTGTATGACTGATATTTCTAGATTTAAGCTTAATTTAGATGCTAGATTGGTGGGCTTTGTCAACAATTGTCGTAGGAAGTGAGCTCTCAGTTCATTAACCATTTCTCAAAAATTTAAGGACACTTATCTCTACTTCCTGCTTTGGTAAGGAATTGTTTGGTCCAGAATCTACTAATCTCATCATGAAAGAGGTGGATAGATTAAAAAGTATTCATAAGATTTCTTCCAAAGTTGGTATTCCTCAGGCCTCTAGGAAACGTTCCTTCACCCCGGTTCGTTCATTCCCTTCATCATCTCCTCAGAAGTTTCCTCGTTCTGATAATCAATCCCCCTTTCCTTCTAGGACCTTTGTGAATTCCAATAGATCTTTTAATCGATCTAGATCTCCTCCTAGCGTTTCCTCTCGGGATAAGTCTCCTCGTAAATCTCCTCCCCAAATTAGGTCTCCTGTTCAGGATAAATGTTCTGACGTAGTTTCCAATAGGTCCAGAGCACAAATTCCATTTAGGAAACAGTCTAGAGGTTCTCGTAAATCGAGTGGTCGTTTTCATCCTCGATTTTGACGTCATAAGTTCAGGAGATGGCCCTTTTGTTACTCTTCCAGCAGATTTAAACTCAGTCCCCTACTATTTCAAGATTTCCAAGTCTCCCAGTAGGCAATCGTCTTTCCAGGTTCAGAGATTACTGGGATCTGCTTATTCAAGATTAGTGGGTACTAGAAACCATTTATCACGGCCATCATCCTTGTTGGAAGGAAAATCCTCCCTCTCTCTGTCATTCCTCATTGGACCCCTGTTCCTTCTTACCCAAACAAACTCTTGGCTCTAAAATCGGAGATTTTATCTCTAATATCAAAACATGCGGTAGAGGAGGTGTTGGATTGGCAATGCAATCCAGGTTATTTCTCAAACATGTTTCTAGTTGAGAAGAAAAGGGGGGTGGGGGTGGGGGAGGTTGTGGTTGGAAACCCATCATAAATCTGAAGTCCCTCAATCTGCAGATTGTGAGTCCATCCTTCAAGATGGAGACACCTATATCCATCATTCAACCTCTCCAGGTGGGGTTATGGACGATATCAATCGATCTCAAAGACGCGTATTTCCACGTTCCTATTCATCCGGCATTCCGCAAATTCCTTGCGTACAAAGGCAGAGTTTGGCAGTTCTGCAGCCTCCCTTTCGGGTTGACCACATCCCCTTATGTTTTCACTCGAATAGTGTTGTCGGTAGCCGCTTGCCTTCATCTTCAAGCAATATCAATTCATGTCTGCATAGACGATTGCCTGTTCAAAACTCCTGATCCTGCATCCCTCATTGTGGATGTATCAGATGCTATCCAGGTCTGTCTTCATTTAGGTTGGATCATCAATGTGGAAAAGTCATGTCTCCCCATGTCAAGTTTTTACCCACCTGGGTGTCACTTTCAACCTTGCTCATGGGAGGTTATTCCCCTCCCTTCCCAATGTCCAGACGTTAATGTCTACTGTTCAAGCTCTCAAGGTAAGCCAATTAGTTTCAGCCAGATCCTTTCTGAGGATCATAGGACTCGTAGTTTCAGTGGAAAAGGTGATTCCGTGGGCTCTGATGAGAAGACCCTTCCAGTTTTATCTTATGGCCCATTGGAATCGGTCTCTAGATTCTCTAGATTCCAATTCTTATCAAGTTTTCTCTCATGAATCATTGCCAGTTTAGGAAAGACCGTCAATTCCTTTTATTAGGGGTTCCTCTTCATCCTCCAACCCTTCAGGCTATTATCTTCACAGATGTGTCCCTGGAGGGGTGGGGTGCCATTTGGGATTCCAGGAAGATTTCGGGAACCTGGTCCCTCAAAGAATATTCTTACCATGTCAACCTGTTAGAACTGTGGGCTGTTTTCCATGCCCTAGTTCATTGGGAACCCTTAATTCTAGGCATGTCAATCCTTATCAGATCAGACAAGTTCACAGTGGTGTCGTTCATCAATCATCAGGGGGTACCAGGTCGGTCTCTCTGTCGAGAGACCATAATCATGCTTCACTGGTGCAAGTTCCGCAACATTTTGCTTCGAGCATCTCATGTCCCAGGCAAGCTGAATCTTCTAGCTGACCAGTTATCTCGCCCTTCCAGGATCCCAGAAACAAAATGGGAGTTGAAAGAGGCTGTAGTCCAGTCGATTTTCCTTCAGTTCGGTCATTCCCTCATAAATTTGTTTGCCACCTTCAAGAACAGAAAGATGTCCACCTTCATATCTCCCTTTGCGGAACCTATGGCTCTTTCAGTGGACTCTTTAGCTCAGCCTTGGGACAACATGTTCGCTTACGCTTCCCCCCCCCCCCCCCCCCCCCGACTATCCTCATTCCTCTTGTCCTCGGAAGGATCAGACAACATTCTTGTGTAGTCCTACTGATAGCTCCATTTTGGCCAACAAAATCTTGGTTTCCGGATCTCCTGAACCTTCTTGTAGATCTCCCTCTGCTACTTCCTGTCTCCCACAATCTATTGGCCAGAACAGAGGCAGGATCCTCCATCAGAATCCAGAAATCTTTCGCCTGTCAGTCTGGAAGCTGTCGAGTTGCCACCTTCTTCGTCAGTGTTTTCAGTCAGATCTCAGGAAATTTGGGGGAAATCCATCAGATCATCGACTAGAAACATTTATAAAGCTCGATTTGAGTTTTTCAAAAGATTGTGCTCAGACCATTCTATCTTGGCCGCTGAGGCCTCTGTAACTCAAGTCACTGATTTTCTGGTCCACATTTTTGATCAGAAAAAACTCAGTTAATACTATCAGATCTTATCGTTTTGGTCTGAACTCTTGTTCAGTGTCTTTCTGATCCTTCAGTTCAAGTTCAGAAACACTTTCACAACCTTATTAGAGGTATGGGTAATTCTAGACCCCCCCTTTAAAAAACCTCTCCCTACTTGGAACCTTTCACTTGTTCTACAAGTTCTAGCAGGGAAACACTTTGAACCGTTAGGTTCGGTTTGTTTGAAACACCTTACACGTAAAGCAGTATTCCTGTTAGCAGTAGCTTCCGCTCCGCCAGCCGTCATTCTGAAATTCATGCCCTTTCTGCAGAGCTTGATAAATTTCAAATTACTGGGTATAGCATTAGTCTCTATCCTAGGGCAGAATTTCTGTCCAAAACTCAGTCAGATAAATTCTTAGGTAAACCTATTATAATTCACAAACTTTCCTCCTTTTCCCCAAACGATTCTGTCCGGTGTCCAGTTAGGGCCCTTAATATATATATAAACTTCGCACTGAGTCCAAACGATCCGACAATAGACATCTTTGGGTCACATTTGCTGAAGGTGTGGATCATCCTGCCTCATTAACAACTATTTCTCATTGGATAGTTGATACCATCGAAATTTGCCGTGAATTGGCATCTTCTGTGGACAATTCTATTCCTTGCCACCTCTTGTGCCCTTTTTAACGGATCCTCTCTAGATGCAATTATGCAAGTTGCTATTTGGAAATCAGCAAATACTTTTATTACCTTCTATCTTACAGATTCTGGTCCTTCTTCTTTTTTCTATAAAAACATTCATAAAGTAGCTCCAGGGACCATGACTCGTATTCCTTCGTCATCATCATCATCTAAACATTCTTCATCATCTTCATTCATATAAGCCTTATTCTAGTGGTGAGTGTGAATTCATTACTTCTCTTTCATGAATGTATTTCACTTCTTTCATATCATTTCTTTCATCACCCTTATTTATTTATCTCCTGTTGCATGATCTTTGTTTCATATTTTCTTGGGATCAACTATGAGCCCTTTCTTCTCCTGTTTCTTCTATTACTTTTGTTAAGATGCTTTGAGGGCAATTCTGAGGAATTATTATCTTTATAGTATCTTACTCGTCTTGTTATTACTAACTTCGTACTCATCTCTATTTTTACACCAATGTTGAGCAAAATTTGCCTCCCTCAGGGCTTTGTTCAATGTTGAAATCTGTATTTGAGCTATAGTAATGCAAGGAGGTAGGTTGTAATGTAGTAATAATGACCAGACGACCCGGAGGGTCTGATCTTATGTTTTACTAATTACATATACCTACCTCCTTGCATTATGGCCCACCTCAAGCCTCCCCTCTGTTGAATTTGGGGTGGGGGGGAGGGGAGGGGGGGGGGGGTGCTTCAATTGTAATGATCATATCTTGTTAGATTTGTTATATTCAATTAAGATATTCAATATATTATGCCCTGTAGGTGGGGCTTAGAATACACCTTCCGTATCCTCTGCGTGTCGTAAGAGGCGACTAAAGGAGGTAAGGGTGAGGTAACCCTGACAGAAACCTCGAGTGCTGAAGACGGAGGTTCCAGGCCACACGGCGCACTCTAATAAACCATGGATCCGCGCACTTAACGCTTATGATCATGTCGATAGTCAGTTACAGGACTGGCGGTATGATCAGCGAACGAAAAGAAGAAGAATTCAGCATTTGAGTATACCCGAATATGTCAGATTTTAACATATTTGGGTATTTCAGAATGAAAATTTCAGTCATATAATGTAAACTATTTAGGTTAGTTTTTAATTTCAGCTTTAGTCAGATATTCAGAGCCGAGTAGTGACAGGATGATCTACCTCTTCATGGATCTGCTTAAAGCTGGATTATATGACTGGCTTCGTCAAAGATTGCTACAATAAGGTCATGTGATAGCTTCAGCCAATGAGGTTGTCATTGTGCTTAATGACCTACTCAGTGGCTTTGGGTATTGGATTAACCCTCTTATTGCCTCTATCTGAGATATAGCACTCAAGCGAATTACTATGGATCTCATCATTAGAGAGAGTATGGAAATTCCTGAAGAAGCTTTCAGTCACTCTGTAATCACAATACCCATCAGACATTGGCTGTAAAAAATTCATCCTACTACGCGTCCCTTCAGAGAAGGAAAGGGCTATAGTAATGCTAGGAAGTAGGTATATGTAATTAGTAAAACAAGACCAGACCCTCCGGGTCATCTGGTCGTTTCAAAATATTCAGCTTACCTGTATAGTTTTCTGGAAATTGATAGTCATGGCATTCATCACGAGCGAGGTGTGGGTGGAGCTTAGCTTAGAGATGGGCGGGGAATAGCTAAAAGCCTAAAACTGGAACGGTTCATTAGAATGCACACTTCAAGTACGTCTGACATCATGTTATAAGACAAACATTCAGGCTGCCATTTGAAAGAGGAGCATATTTCCTGATACTCACTACTACATGTACTGTCTACTTGCTGCAAGTAATCACCATACAAAAAAGCAACAATACATGTACATTTCCATAAACTTAAAAAATGGCTCTTATTTTGCGGAATATCTTGAGAATAGTTGGCTGGAAGAAGGATGTGCGCCGAGATGGAGCATTCTCTTCATCCACAGTATTAACAATTAACACTTTAATGGTCAATTTTGGTCCAAGATAATTTATATTTTCTCATATAAAATGTCCATTTGCAGATAAAAAGAAGCCTTTGAAAATTTACCACTGGTTTGACTGGCTCGGTTAGCGAGCCAGTCATTGCAGTGATAAATTTTCAGAAATTGTCTAGTCGTCAAATGGTCGTCCATAAAGACTCCTGCAACCGGTCGGTTTTGGCCAGCTTGGCGATTAAAGGGTTAAGAAATGCGGATATAATAAAGAAATGTCATAATTTGTGTGATGCTATCATTGCCATCATCAATGACTAATCTGATCAACATTGTATACCGGTAGATGCTTCCTCAAATTTGATGAGTCATACCATTTTGATTTTGACTAGAGGGTATTCACGCAATAATCGCTCATAATCATCTATACATATATCCAGTGTTTCATTTCTGTGTTATATATATATAGCTCAAGTTCTTGAAGAAAACAAAGCCAATCATCTTAGAGTTAGTGTGTTTCTTAATTCTTTAACTCTCGAATTTGTTCAAATAAATTTCAATTTTCTCATAGACTCAGTCATTCCAGTGGTAAATTTTCTCTTGGCCTGTAAATGGTCATTTATCAAGACCACTGCAGTAGCCTTTTTTAAAGCTAATATGAGTGCTAAAAGGTTAATTTGAAATGATGGAATTTATTGCAAAAGTCTCAGATATTTTGTTTGAGATCTTTTAGTCTCATTGTCGTAACACATAATGATTATCATTACCATTACATTGTAATTAACCAGTACTATGGTAAGAGATGTCCATTCTACACCCATTTCCACAGCTATCCATGCATCATGCATGCCCGCTTACATATACATGCGCTCAGGCACATACATGCGTCAGAGATAAGTATCTCTTAACACAATGTACTGGTCACTGTTCTATAACAGTTTCCATGTAATGAAAAGCTGACATAACGCGCTCTGAGAGGTGGAACAGCTGGCAGTGGCACTATGCGATGGAATCATTGTATTTATTAGAATCTCTCCTAAACACTAGAGAAGGGCTGTATCTTATCAATAACACCTTTAAAGCTGAGCTTCAATCTTCACTTATTCTGTTGAACGTAGTATTATAACTGGTATGTCCATTTTAACTTTGAAAAAGATGTTTCACCAATCTGTTGCCGTAACTTACAGCAACAGCTTGGTGCAACCCTTTTTTTAAAGGAACATCAATTCTATCTTTCTGGTACAGTTAGCACCTCGATAACTGTTTGGTTGAATAATCATCTTTTATTCTATTCCACATAGTACAATAGCTGGTGTCCATCTTAACTTTTAAAAAGATGTTGCAGCAAGCTGTTGCTGTCATACACAGGTACAACTTGCCGCAACACCTTTTAAAAATGAACATTGGTAATATCTTTCGGGTATAGTTAATGCCTTGATGATAACTGTTCAGGGTTGAATAATTGTGCTGGAGATGAGAGCCACTAGAGACCGCCCAGAATAACTTGGCATGAGCATGTCTGCATGTTATCCTGACATGCCATGTCTATTTCTGTTTAATGAGCTGATGTTGCTTTGTTACTCACTGCTTTCGCGCAGACTGATGATAGCGTCGGAGTAATGCTACAATGTATATTTATATGCCCGCATAGTGATGGGAGATATAGTTAGATGGATAGATATACACTTCTGCTGACAAAAGGTAGGAGGTAATTCTGAAGATGAAATATAGTTGTGTGACTGAGTATGTTAGGATTTATGAGTAAAGCTCAGTTCACTGCAAGGGCTTGATAATAAGACACTTAGCCCGTTAATCCTCACAGAAAATGTACATTTTTCAAAAGAGGAAATCATTTTTAGATCAACTTTGGGAAGTAAAACATGCTAATCCCTATTGTAACACCCTGCATGCTGTGCGGCAGCAGCGGCCAATTTGTGTTTAGCTCAACTTATCTGTTCATATCTCATTGTTTGGGTAATCATACTGGATACCAACTTGGGCACAAGCTTCTGTATAATGAGAGGGCGTCATATAATGACCTTGGGTCAAACAGTCTAAAGGCAAGGTCACTGTGACATTGGTAATAAAATTTTTTTTCAAAATTCACATTTTTTAATTAGCTCACCTGGCCTGAAAGGCCAAGTGACCCTTATACCATGGCAGCCAGCCGTCCGGCCGTCCATCGTCTGTCTGGCCATCTGTCCGTCAAATTGCTTATTCTCCGTTAACGGTTTGACCGATATAAACCAAATTTGACAGGAATGATCCTAAGCTGGTACCCTTCAGAATTTTAATTGATCTATTTTTTGGGTGAAAATCTGAGTTTTTATTACAAATCTACCTAAAATGGTCAAAATGCTACTCCTCCTTAAGCTGCTTGACATATTTCAACCTAATTTCACTAGATGAATTCTATGGTGTTAGGCTTTAGAAAATATATTCAGAATTTTGATTGATAAATTTTTGTTTTATGGAAAATTTACCAGAAATTGTCAATACACTGCTTCTCCTTAGTGACATATTTCAACCAAATTTGGCTAGAGTGCCCCTATCATGGTAGACTAGAACTTCTATTCAGAATTTTGATTGATCAATTTTCTGGGTGGTCATCTTGAATTTTCCGAAAATTACCCATCATAATTATTAGCTCACCTGTCCTGAAAGGTCAAGTGAGCTTATGCCATGGCGACGTTCCATCGTCCGTCCATCAACTTTTCCTTTAACCGACTTCTCAAGAACCACTATGCCGATTTAAATTATATTTGGCAGGAATCATCCATAAGGCACAGGGATCCAAATTTGTTCAAATGAAGCCGATTAGCCAATTTGGCCTGTGGCCATCTTGGATTTTGGAGGATTTTAGGAAATGTCTAAAAATCTTATCCGAAACCCCTTGTGGGGATTGATGCAAACCTCATGAAATATGATCTAGGGTAAGAGCTGAACCAAGTTTGTTCGAGGGAATTTGATTGGTCAGATGGTTTGGCCGCCATCTTGGTTGACCTAGTTTTGGTGAAAACAACTTCTCCAGAACCGCTGAAGGGATTGTGCCGAAATTTGGCAGATATGGTTAGGGACTAAAGCCCATTAAAGTTTGTTCAAAGGAAGTTGATCCATCAAAAAACATGGCCACACCCGGCCAATCAAAATATAGCGTGTTTGGTGACCATATAGGATTTTTTTATTTGATGGATTCTGAGGCTGAAATTGGTTTATGTTTTTTGGGTATTCTGATTTGAAATTTGCAATTTTCGAAACTGTCAGATAAACGGTTTGGTGGCCATCTTAGATCATTTTCCTGCCAAAAGCTCCCATACTAAAGCAATGGGAAATTTAAAATGTCTTATTGAGAACTACTGGCAATTATATTTGGCAGGAAGCATCCATAGGGCATAGGGATCCAAGTTTGTTCAAACGGAGCCGATCCGCCAATTTGGCCAGTGGCCATCTTGGATTTTGGTTGATTTTTATAAACGTCTAAAAATCTCCGAAACCACTTGGTGGATTGAAGGAAACCCGATGAAATATGATCTAGGGCAAGAGCTGAACCAAGTTTGTTCAAGGGAACTTGATTGGTCGCATGGTTCGGCGACCATCTTGGTTGACCTAGTTTTAGTGAAATGATTTCTTCTCCAGAACCGCTGAAGGGATTGGGTGGAAATTTGGCAGTTATGATTAGGGACTAAGGGCCATTAAAGGTTGTTCAAGGGAAGTTGATTCATAAAAAACATGGCCGCCGTGGGCCAATCAAAATATAGTGTGTTTGACGGATATATTGGATTTGTTTATTTGACAGATTTTGAGGCTGAAATTGATTTTATATATGTTTTTGGTTATTCTGATCTCAGATTTGAAATTTGCAATTTTCGAAACTGTCGGATAAACGGTTTGGCAGCCATCTTGGATCATTTTCCCACCCAAAGCTCCCATACTAAAGCAATGGGAAATTTAAAATGTCTTCTCAAGAACTTCTAGGCCGATTTCAATTATGTTTGACAGGAAGCATCCTTAGGGTGTAAAGATTCAAGTTTGTTCAAACGAAGCCGATCAGCCAATTGTATTTTGGCTAATTTTTAGAAACGTCTAAAAATCTCCGAAACCAAGACCCGTGAAACATCATCTAGGGCAAAAGTCCAAATTTGTTTAATAGCCATCTTGGATTACCTAGTTTTCGCAAAAAAACAACCCCAGAACCTCTACTTATAGCCAATGGCCTTTGTAGTTTAATTGCCTATGTTCCAGGTGAGCGATACAGGCCCCTGGGGCCTCTTGTTTAAATGCAAATGGTTCAAATGCTAATAGTCCAGGTGAGCACCACAGGCCCTTGGGCCTCTTGTTTAACTCAACTTAGCAGTTTATATCTCATCTTCAATTTGTGTTTAGTTCAAGTTATCAATTCATATCTCATCATTTGGTCAATCATACTGGACCCAACCTTGGACACATACTTTGTTATAATTAAGGGAATCACAATGATGTTGTGGTCAAAAGTTCAAAGGCCAAGGTTATTGTGAGAATGGTAAAAACTTTTTTCAATATTAACATTTTTCATTTAGCTCAACTTAACAGTTCATATCTCATGTTCGGTTAACCCTACTGCCACATGTAACCAAACTTGGAGACATACTTCCTGTTAAGGAGAAAGCATGAAACAATGATCATTAGGCTAACAGGTCAAAGGTCAGTATCATTGTATCATTTTTAAAAGGACTGTGTTTTGTGAGCATTAACATTATGCGTTCAGCCTCATCTTTATAGTAGGTCATCGAGTCATTCGAGTGAAAAAAACAAAAAATAGTCCTTGGTCTGCAAATGCACATATGATTTTCCATGAAAAAATTTACATTTTCTTCAAGAAATGATAGAAATCTGAGGGTTAGAGGGTTAGCTATTGGACATCTGTGTGATAAAACATGCATCATAGAAAATACATTGGATTCAACTCTGGACTTACTTCCCTCCTGTGTCACCTTAACCGGCCCAAATAATCTCCATTTGCAAGCCAAGAGAAGACTGTTTTTGAAAATTTACTGGAATGACTGCCATGCCTTCCAGAGGTATCGTAAAAAAATTGTCTTCTCTTTGTCAGCAAATGGACACTAACACATAATTATTTTTATTTTCTTGACTATTAACAATTTGTGGACCCCCCCCCCCCAAAAAAAAACCCCACCCAAACAAACAAACCCAGTCCTCCTCTACAGTCATCTTGAGAATGGCAATTTGTGGTCCAACAGAAGGCTTCCTATACAAATTCAGGGATAAATTTACAAAAATAGTTTTCTTGGCCTGTAAATGGTCATTCATTAAGGAAAAATTTAAGTTTGAATAATCTTGACCATTAAATGTCAATTAACATAACTAGTATATTTAATGCTTTGAGTCACTGTTGATACAAGTGGGGTTAATATCATCGATAATTTCTGTTTAGGCGCGTACATTCTTTATGATTTATAATAACATGTTTTTTTAATATTTTGAAAAATGTCTTCCAGATATATTAATTTCAAAATATTCAACAGCTTTCCTGTTTGTTTGCCCTGAGATTGAGATGCAGGGAATTTATCGGTGAAAGGCATAATCAGAATCGTTGTTTAATATTCCTAACCAGAAATGTGTTATTAATTAACCCTTTTAAGCTTTAAATTTGTTCAAATTACAATTTTCTCGAAGAGAAAAAAAAATTCATATATTTTTGAAAATTTGTCACTGGAATGACGGGCTCGGTTATTGAGCCAGTCATTCCAGTTGTAAATTTTCAAAAATTGTCTTCTCTTTGTCTGCAAATTAACATTTCTAATGGAGTTGCCGCTTTTGGGCGCTTTGAGTGTTAAAGGGTTAGAGTGTTCCAGTGTATTTTGATGATATCAAATATGCCATGCTCATATGACTGCTGTGATCAAGGTCACCCGAGCCTCACACTCGGTTATTTTCACGACATTGCTATTGATCATCACCAGACTTATTCGGTCGATCAATTCACCAAAAACTCACCTTGAGTGTTTAGCTCCGATGATAGTGTTTGTATCTGCTTAATATTCAAGCCGCATGAAAAACGGTTTCTGCAGATGAATTGAAAAATACCTATTTACCGAGCAAGAGAGCTGGACGATTCCAGAAACTAGCCAATGGAATGACTGGCTCTAACCCGTGGGCTTTGTTTAATCACGGGCCCACACTCAGACCCAACACAGATGTATGCAAATGACACATGATGAAACACTCCTTCCATGACATCATGCATTGTCTGGCACAGATGATGTTTAAATGTCAATGGCACTGCCACTGGTAATGCCCAGTCACGCCCACCATTGTTTGGGCCCCAAGTGCACTTCACTGTGGAATCTCTTTGTATGAGTCAATGGCCCTGATGAAACTTCTTCTTAAACCCGGTCTTCAGGAATGGTCATTTACAGGGCAAGAGAAGAATATTTTTACCTCCTTGCCAGTAGGCTGATTTCAATTATATTTGGCAGGAAACATCCTTATGACATAGAGATTCAAGTTTGTTGAAAAGAAGCCGATTGGCCGGTTTCAATGAACCTTTTGTGGAACGATCCTATGGTGGTAGGCGTCAACATATCAAACAAGTATTTTGATTCATCAATTGTTTTGGAAGCGATCTTGGATTTTCCAAAAATTGTCTGTTCGTCTGAACTTTTTTTTAGGCGATTTCTCAAGAACCACGGGACGTATTTCAATTATATTTGGCAGGAAGCATCCTTAGGGTATAGACTTCGCTTAAAAAACCCATTGGTAACCATCTTTGATTTAAAAATTTTTTTCTAGAACCCTTTAGCACTTAAGGCAAATAGTTGCTTCTGCAGTGATCTTGAGAAATGTCCATTTACAAACCAAGAGAAGACTGAAAATTTCCCACTGGAATGACTGGCTTGATAACCAATCCAGTCATTTCATGACCGCATTCAATGGTTAAAGGGTTAAAACGTTACTCCTCAATCAATTGTAATTAATGGTGAAACTTGGGGGAAACAATCCTATGCCAGTAGGCTTCAACAATTCAAACAGAAATTTTGATTGGTCAATTATTTTGGCGGTCATCTTGGGTTTTCCAAAAATTGTCCGTCCATCTGATCCTTTTTATTAAACAACTTCTCAAGAACCACTTGGCAGATTTCAAATAAATTAGGCAGGAAGTATCTTTGGGGCATAGAGATCTAAGTTTGTTCAAATGAAACCGATTGGTCCATTAAACCTGCAACCATCTTAGATTGTGTGATATTTTTAGAAACTCCTTTAAAAATCTGAAACCATTAGGACAATTAATTTGAAACTAAACAATCTTCATCTAGGCAATAGCTGAAGCAAGTTTGTTCAAGAGAACCTGATTGATCGAATTGCCTGGTGGCCATCTTTAATGACCTGCTTTTAATAAAAACGACTTCCAGAACCGCTGAACAGATCGGGCCGAAATTTGAGAAATATTATTAGGGACTAATGGCTATCGAAGTTTGTTCAAGGGAAGTTGATAAGTAAAAAAACATAATCACTCACAGTGGATCAATCAAAATGTAGCGCTTTGGTGGCCATATTAGATTTCTTTATTTCATGGATTTTAATAGCCAGAATTGCTATACTTCTGCTTATTGGGGTTGCGATGTGAAGGTTTGCATTTTCAAAATTGTGGTATTAGCCAGTTGGTGGCCATCTTGGATTTTTCCCGCCAAACATAAATGGGAAATTTTTAATATCTTATTTTATTGGGTCATAGAGATGCAAAATTGTAAAAAGGAAACGATTGGTAAATTTGGCTGGCGGCCATCTTGGATTGTTTTCCCACACAGCTCATTGGAAAAGAATAGCAAGATTCAAATGACGTCTTATGAGCCACTGGGCCGATTTCAACGAAGTTTGTCAGGAAGCATCCTTGGGTCATTGAGGGATCCATGTTTGTCCAAAGGATTTAGCCGGTTGGCATCTTAAATTTTGCGCTATTGTTAGAAACGGTTCTTTAAGTGACATCTCAAAACCCAGTATGCCGACTTCAATTACATTTGACGGGAAGTACTCTTAGGGCATAGAGATCAATGATTGTTCAAATGAAGCCGGTTGGTCGATTTTTTCCGGCGACCATCTTGGATTTTCTAAAAGCTTTACAAAAATCCTTTTAAAATGCTACTCTTTAATCGATGGCACCATTTCAGTGAAACTTGGGTTAAAACATTTCCTAATCAACACTTCTAACGAGGATTTTGATTTGTAAATTTGTTTGACAGACATTTTGATTTCCAATTATCTCCAAGAAATCAATTAAAATATTACTACTAAAGTGCCTGGCCACAACTTACACTTTTGGAACTGAAATTTCTATTTCTGGTCAGACCCGTTGAATTAATGAATTTCTGACTAAAAATATAACTGGCTATATATGTAGAACATGTCCTTTCTACTTGAAATGTCAATTTTCCAGTTGAGCGATACAGGCTCTTTAGGCCTCTTCTTTAAAATTACAACTGAAATGATTGGCTCATCATAACCAAGCTGGTCATTCGAGTGGTCAATTTTCAAAAATAGTTTTCTAGGTATGTAAATGGACATCACAAAAAACATTATAGAGACTAGTTTTGACCGGCTTGACCATTATTAAATGGTAAAAAAATATAAACAGCGTTAGTGCATAACAAATGCATATATGCACTATTGTGGAGAACTCAATTCCCACTTTAACCCTCGAATGTGTTCAAGAAAATTTAAATTGTCTCAGAAAATGTCCATTTGCTGACCAAGAAAAGACAATTTTTGAAAATTTAACACTGGAATGAGAGGCTCTGTTATCGAGCCAGTCATTGCTGTGGTAAATTTTCAAAAATAATTTTCTTGGTCTGTAAATGGACATTTCTTAATACCACTGCAGAAGCGGTTTTTGGCTGATATGAGTGTTCAAAAGGTTAAGAATAGAAGGCAATTCAAACAGAACAACTTCAAAACGAAAAATACTTCAATAATTGATGGTTCAGCAAATTACGCTTTGTACAATGCAAAAACACATGGCAAAGAAATTTCAAAGTCAGTATTTGGTGAGCGAGATGAGAATTCCTTCTCTCAAATAATTGGGCCTTATACAGTTGAATATTGTGTTCCTTGCAAAAATGCATGGAAAGCTCATTTCACACTATAATTGCGTTTTCTTCAACAAATGCCATAATTTTGACAGACTGACTTTACATATGATGAGTCACAACCAAACATGCTTGTATGCGCTATTGTTGCAATGTATGCGATTTTATGAAATGTCAAATTTTAAAAACTTGCTGTGTCAATGAAGAAATCCAGTTTATCCAGCAATCATATGACGTCAACGTCATGGATGTCTCAATTTAGTCCATCTTAAGCTCTTAATAGTCTGTCAGGTTGTACGAATTGTATGTTTACTATTTAATAAACATGGTGTTGAATATTTTGAAACTAATTTGACTTATGGCAGCAGCAGCACCCAGTCAAATTAGTTTCAAAATATTCAACAACTTACCTGTATAGTATCTGTAAATTGATAGTCAGGGATCGATCGATCCCAATATGGGCAAAGTGTGGGTGGAGCTTAACCAGAGATGTGCAGGGAATAGCTAAAACTGGATTCCTCAAGTGCCTGAGTGTCAAAATCGTTGTAGAACAATGTATTGTGGGATGGTTGAATAAAACAATCCATGGACACGTGCAGAGGTATTTGGCAAATACATCACACATTTCTCTAATGAAGCAGAAGATAACTCTTGAATCCAGGCGAGGTTTCCATCATTTTGCAAATGATGCGAGTTCTGACAGTCTCACAGCCAGCGCCCAAATATCCAGACAGAATCAATGTAAGCGAACAATTTGTGCCTATGCCGCGATGGTTATTCATCTCGTCGAATACACAGACCAAAATCAGCTTCTGTATGTATATATGCTGGGATTACCACAATGGGAACATGAAATTATCCAAGCAAATATTTCCTGTTAATGTATATGGTGGTCAGTCTTGATCTTAGCATAGTGATAAGCCTAACAGCGGTGTGGGGAGGTGGTGGTTGAAATTAAAGCTTAAGCTTAATGTTTGTCGGGCCGAGAAGAAATTTGCCAGGGCGAGTACTGTTTAAGGGAGCGACCAAAGCTCTGTCAGGTGTAGTTAGAATTTTTCTTGATGTTCTAAATCTTTCATGGATATTAGTGTAAAATAAGTATGATGTACCTTAACACTTTAACCCTCGAATTTGTTAAATAAAATTTCTAATTTTTCATAGAAAATATCTATTTGCAAACCAAACGAAGACTGTTTTTGAAAATTTACGAAAATTTACCACTGGAATGACTGGCTCTGTAAATTTTCAATAATAGTCTTCTTGGTCTGCAAAATAGACATTTCTCAAGACCACTGCAAAATGGTTAACGCTTTCACTGTAAAGCTGGCCAGAACCAGCCTCTAGTGTGGAGTGTCTGTGGTTTTTTACATCTCTGAAATGTTCTTTGATCCTTGTTTGGAATTCACGTTTTGTTTCTCCTACATATTGTTTCTTGCATAATTTGCAGGTAAGTAGATAGACCACATTGTGGGTATTGCAACAGCCTTTAATTTTACATCGGTATTTGAGTCAATAAGTTATTTTCAAGTTCTGCTATGTGTCCATACTGTAACTATAACGCTAATTAATAAGAGTTGTTATTACACCACAAAAACATCCATTACCGTTCAATCACTACTTGTTAAATCAATTATCTGCATTTAGCTATCAAAATAAGATTTTTATGCCTGCATACACACCTCCCCATGCCTATTCCTATTAATATGGACCCTCAACCAGGCTATTGGTTAAGTCCATCTCCAGCATACTGACAGGTATAGACTGGCACCAGTCTATACTCACCCCATAGTGACGCTTGTCACTAAGCGCGCTTGCGCATGCGCACTGGAGCCAAAATAGGAAACAGATTCACTTTTCAATTATTCTGCTTGCAAAGTTTTTTGTGCTTTGCGCTGTGTCAGCTTACACTTGAAGGACTTCCTCACGCTAAGATTTGCATATTATGAAGTCTCCTCCCAAAATTATGTTTTTGGAACTATTTCGTGGTTATATTGAACTTTATAACTATGTATATAGATGTTACCGGTTCTCATGGTAACAACTTTAACATGCTTAAGTCATCATCATATAAAACACTATTTACTCCAGTGAACCCTTAGTCACTTTCAGTTAAAAGAAAAAATAGTGAGTTCTCGTTTCGTGGTAACTTAATTACTATGCCTATATCATCATCATCATCATATTAATTCTCTAGCTTTTAACCAAGAGCGCTTATCAATTTACCTCTAGTGCATTATAAGGATTATCATTTATCCCTATGCAAGTTTGTTTTCTTGTTGGTAGGGATTTTGATTTCTAATTTGAACTTTCCCGCCTTTTTAGAAGTGCGTTTTATGTTTCTAGTCTTCATTTACGATTTTCTAAGCGGTATGCTTCATTTTTATGCTTTTTTCGTTTTTAGGAGTCCGCTAAGGATATCTTCTGCTATTAAGGAAGCTAAGAAACAGGATGTTTCTTCAAGTTCTGACGATAGCCCGAAGGCTAGCGGGCGTTCCCACAAATGGGGGAAACCGATCCCTCTAACCTCCATGCAGGTTAAGAAATCTAAGCACAAGTCTAGAGCGACTAAGCTCTCGAAGGTGGGCTCGTGTAGTGCACCGGGTCAAACCCACATAAGACTTGAGGGTGACAGGCATAACCCACAAGCAGTGGTGGCGGAGGCTGAGGCTGACGTCCATAAGGCTGGACCTTATGTAAATGCCAATTTTTCGATTGTACCGGTCATCAAGGTTTTTTCTAGATCGCCCATTGCCAAGAATTTGATTTCTAGTCTTGCTAGTTCTTCCGGTTCCGTTGTGGTGGACTCGGGTGCTCTGGACTCGGGTTTACTTCCTTTTTCCGTTTTAACTTCCGGTGTAGCAAGACATCCGGGTCTTCAGGATCCGGTTCTTTCTTCTCTGGTGTCCGTTTCCGGTATGCCTTCCGGTTTTTTAGGACATCCGGGTCTTGAAGATCCGGTTCCTAGTTCCGTTTCCGGTTTTAGCAGCGCTTCCGGTGATGCCGGATATCCGGGGTCTGTGGACTCCTATTATTTTTCGTCTTCCGGTAGAAGCGCTTCCGGTTTGGATTCCTGTCTGTACACTTCCGCTTCTGTTTCTAGAGGTGTACTTCCGGGTCGTTCAGATGTGGATAGACTTCCGTCCTCTGGACAGGTGTTACTTCCATTTTCTGGATCTACCTCCGTTTTTTCCGTATCCGGTCTGACTTCCGGTTTTGCGTATTTCTGGTTCCTTTGTTTATTCTGGTTTTTTACTGTACATCTGGGTTCAGTTTCCGGTTGTCTTCCGGTTTGCGCATTTCCGTTTCCTATTTTTTCACTTCCGAATTCGTACATCCGGGGATAGGGTCATTACCTTTTTCATGGTGTTCTATGATTAACTTCCGGTTCTGTTTTCCTTTTTTGGATTTCCGGTGATAGCTCTTACTGAGATTCCAGGTTAGTTTTATTTCAGTAAGTGCTTTTAAAAATCAGAATGTTTAATTGCTGAAATATTAATTCTGAGACATTGCCACTCTTGAAGTCTCTCTTGAAATTGTAGATATGCAGCATTAATCTTTTATCAGTGAAACATTACAACATAATTAAAGACTCTTCCGACTGGTTGCCGGATGGGTTTTTTGTTGCAGTCGATAAGTCAGTCTGTATTCTGCGCATGTCTAGATGTCGCAATTAAAATTAGTTTTTAATTTCATCCAACTTTAGATGGCCAGTTGTCTTCGGGCCGTTCAGCCTTTTTTCGCGCTCTTCCTCTTATGTCGGCAGGTTGACATTTATTTTATCCAAAGGGAGCTATTTTCTTGAAGAAAATCCCTGTTTCTAACGTAATTCTTAGTCTAATTCTGACAGGTGCTGAAAGGAATAGTTTCAATAGTGGATTTATAGGGAAGAGAATGGCTCTAAGATTAATGATTACAAGAGCTATAAAATGCTGAGAATAGAGAAATAAGATTATGGTGAAGGAAGAAGGAATAAAAGCCGAGTTTTTCCTTCTGCGTTGTTACAGTCATGGTTTAGGTGAGTCTTTTTGCTTAGATTTTATATCGCCTCTGTTTTTCAGCGTTTTGTTTTGTGTTTTCATCCCGTAGTGTTTAGTCATAATCAAGTATTAGTGTTTTGTGTATTTAACATCCAGATATTCCAGAGATTCATTCTCATTCTATCAATCATTCCTTTTATTAGCATTTCAATCTCAATGACATCCGTCTTTACATGATGATAATATTGGTTCTAAGTCTTTAATAATAATGAGTAAGATAAGTATAGTTCTCTTCCTTCATCCTCTGCTCCTTCTCCTGCTAAAGTTTTCTACTAGTCATGATCTCTTTCCTCTCTCTCTTTCTGTCTTTCTTTTTTCCCTCCTCTGTGGTTTTTCCCGTATTTCATCGTCTATCTATCCTATCCAGGTATCTTCTGGTCTTGTTCTTTCCTCTTCATCTTCCATTCTTCTTTATTCCTCTCTTGCTCCTTCTTCTTCCTCTTTTGATCATCTTGATCTGATTGTTTCTGTCGTTCTCTCTTTTGAACTTGAGTTTCTAATTGTTGTTTAAGGTCTGGTTTTTTCATTGTTTTCTGTTTTTAGGGATTCGTCCCTTGTTCGTTCTTTCATGTCAGCTTTTTTTCTCTATTCTTTCCATGTCCTCTGGTCAGGATGTTGTATCTGTTCACATTCCTTCTGATCAATCTTTTCCTTTTCTGATTCTTTACGTTTTTCTAACCTTCTAGATTCCAAGAGGCCTTGCTCTCCTCTTTCCATTTGAACTGTTGATTCTATGGCCTCTGGTGACTCTTCTCATCGCTTTTCTTCTTCATCTCCTAATCCTTCTTCTTATTCTTCTATTCCCTAATCGGTCAGGGCTGAGGAGATTTTTTCCAGTCAGGGTCTCTTCGGATGTCTGGTCCCTGTCTCTGGTGGATTGCTTAGACTCTCTCTCTTCTTTTTAAAGACGAGTTTTCTATAAGACCTTCATTCTTTTGTGTCGGCTCTTTCCTCTTTTAATTCCTTTTTTCTTGTCTCTGGTCTTTTCAATTGACAATTTGGTCATTATCATGTTAGTTTTCTTTGTGAATTATTTTAATTCTAAGGAATTTATGCATACATGAGAGGGTTCAGCCTAGGGTAGGTTTTCCTACCCTGTCATTAAATCTTAGTAAAATGATCTCTATTCACTCTGAAACATTCATATCTGCATTAATTTGAATTTAACAAGGGGGTATGTCATGTTTAAATCTCATGATTCTTACTCCCAAGTCAAGATGGAGACCATCTCCCAGATCTTTTCCAGTCTAGATCAGGGTATGTGGTCGTTTCCATGGACCAAAATGGCGCCTTTCACGTTTTCATTTACCCTTCAGTAAATTCCTGAGTTTTGCTTATTAAGATCGAGTTTGGCAGTTTCGCGTCATGTCTTTTGGCCTGACCACGGCTCCTTTTCTTTTTCTCGCATAGTCTCAGCCGTGGCAGAAATTTTCACCGTCGTTCTATCCATCTCCACGTTTATATAGACGATTGGTTAGTAAAGTAAGTCTTCTTCAATTCTCTCAGGAATTCTTGCAGAGGTTTGCAGTCTGGCATGCATCCTAGGGTGGATTTTAAATCTAAAGAAATCAAGCCTAGTTCCATCTCATATCCTTACACATCTAGGCATTTCTTTCGACCTGGCCCGGGGTCTAGTCTTCAGACAGATTTAAATAAAAGTGATAGGACTGATGGTCAGTGTAGAAAAAGTAATTCCTTGGGCGGCGCTGATGAGAAGACGCTTTCAAATGTATTTAATCAGTCAGTCCACTCTATTTAACATCAGATTCCCGTCAAAGAACATTTGATCCCTCATCTAGATTTTTGGAGGGATCGTTCTGTTTCTGATGGGTGTTCCACTGGTTAAGTCCTCCCCTCAGGCGATTATCTTCACAGACGCTTCCCAGGAGGGTAGGGGAGCAGTCTGGGACTCCCTGTCAGATTCCGGCCTTTGGTCCCTGGAGGAGTCGATAGCCCATATCAACATTCTGGAGTTGTGGGCTGTCAAGAAGGCTCTCCTTTCATGGTCAGATCTTGTGATAAGTCTCGATTCGGTCGGACAATTCGACAGTGGTGTCTTATATCAACAGGCAGGGAGGTACAAGATCGTCTCTCCTTTGTCTAGAAGTGTGGAATCTTCTCTTGTGGTGCCACAAGAGGCAGATTTTTCTAGTGTACTCCCATGTCCCAGGCAGTCTGAATTTTCTGGCGGACCAACTGTCACGTCCCAGCAAGTTCTCCCACACAGAGTGGCAGTTAAAGAAGTCGGTTGTCAGAGCATTTTTCAGTCTTATGGATCGTCCTCTAGTAGATCTGTTCATGACCTTTCTGAATGCCCAGATCTCTTACAGGTCCCCTTTTCCGGACAGTCAAGCCCTGGCGGTGGATGCTCTGTCTCAGTCCTGGACAGGAATGTTCGCCTATGCCTTCCCTCCAACAATTTGTTTCCGTTAGTCTTGAAGAAGGTCAAGGACCAAGAATGCAAGGTTCTTCTGATAGCTCCCTTTTGGCCCAAGAGGATTTGGTTTATAGACCTTCTAGATCTTCTGGTAGACTTCCCTCGTCTTTTTCCAGTATCCCATGATCTTCTATCTCAAGTAAGAGGTCTTTGTGTGCATCCAAATCCAGAAATTTTCAATCTGTGCGTTTGGAGAATCTCGAGTCTGTGGTCCTCAAGAATAAGGCTTCTTCAAGATCTCAGGAAATTATTGACTCTGCCAGAAGGGAATCGACCTGTCGAGTTTACAAGGGTCGAGTTAAAATTTTTTGATGAGTGGTTTTCAGACCAAGGTTTCGTGCCCGATTCTGTTTCTATACCACAAGTATTAGATTTTTTTATCCTATCTGTTTGATTCTTTACATTTGTCAGCTAATACGGTCAGGGGATATAGATTTTCTCTGGCGTCTTCCCTTCCTTGTCTTCTAAATGCTGATGTCAAGGATGCTAAGACTCATAATAGTATTATTAGAGGCCTAGGTAATATTCGTCCTCCGATTGCTAAGCCTTTACCTACCTGGAATTTGGCTTTGGTTCTTCAAGTTTTGGCAGGTCGCCATTTTGAACCTATTTCTTCTATCAGTATTAAGCTTTTAACTCTCAAAACTGTTTTTTCTTGTTGCTGCTGCCTCTGCTAGAAGGCGTTCAGAGATTCATGCTCTTTCTGCTGAAAGGGATAGATTTAGTTTCAGGAGATGGTTTGGTTTTATATCCCAGAAGGGACTTTTTATCTAAACTCAGTCTAACCGCTTTCCTGCTAGTCCGATCATTTTAAAATCTTTATCGTCTTTTTCGCTATCCGATAGATTTTGGTGTCCTGTTAGGGCATTAAGAACCTACAAACAGCGAACCGATTTTAAGAGTCGATTCATCACATTTATGGGTTTCCTACGCGGAAGAGTTATCTAAGCCGGTCTCAAAATCTACGATTGCCAGATGGAATTGTGAGACAATTAAGCTTTGTTATGAGATAGCCTCACCAGATCTAATTAATCTCTCCCAGATTAAAGCCCATGCGTTAGAGGTATGGCTACTTCTTTCGCTCTTGACGGTTCGGGTTTAGATGAGGTCATGCAGGTGGCAGGATGGAAATCTGAATCCACTTTTACATCCTTTTATCTCAAAGACCAGAGTGCAGCAGCCGCCTTCTTTTGTAACATTACTATTTTAACTAAAAAAAACGAAGACAATTTACCAAGCATTTTCCACCATTTTCGTTAGGACTGTGCGTCTGTGAGAAATGGTGAGTCTTCTTTTGGTTTTTATTTTATTTCTTTAAGTTCAAGTTATCCTTATTTGTTAATCACGGTGTGATTGAGTTATATGCACTATTATGTTATGTTATTAACATTTGGAAAAGATTGGGTTGATTTTTATCCTTTGTAATTCTCAAATCTCCTCCCACCTAATGTTTTAATGGGGCACTGACCAAATCTACGGGTTTAGCAAGTAGTGATTGAACGGTTATGGATGTTTTTGTGGTGTAATAACAACCCCCCCCCCCCACAGACCACCTTGTGGGTTGGTCTGTTGTTTTATTAACCACTATAAAAACATACTTACCATTCAATCACTACGACCCGGCCTCAGCCACCCCGCGTGGTAAGATTTGAGAATTGAACTTTAATATTTGGCACTTAAATTCAGAAAAGTGAGTCTGTTTCCTATTTGGGCTCCAGTGTGCATATTAATAGGAATAGGCATGGGGAGGCGTGTATGCAGGCGTGTATGCAGGCATAAAAATCTTATTCTGATAGCTAAATGCAGATAATTGATTTAGCAAGTAGTGATTGAACGGTAAGTGTTTTTATAGTGGTTAATAAAACAACAGACCAACCCACAAGGGAGGTCTGTAGGTTTTTTTAATGCTCTAGCCAGCCAAAATAGCTTCTGTAATGGTCCTAGGAAATGTCCATTTACAGACAGAGAGGAATACTATAGAATCAACTTGTCAGTGGAATATCTGGTGGCCAATATCATCTGTCTCTTAAATTGTAATTTAAGGAAAGAGCTGGAAGTTTACGAACTAAATAATTACATTTCTCCATGTAACAGTGATGCAGTAGGTCATATTGGTGCCGTTTGAAATTGTCGCCAGGAAAGTTATGCATATTTATTTGAAAATCCATTTGTTCTCATTTAATTTCAAAATATGTAATATATTTCTTATATTTTAGATAATTTTTGTCCTAATTCATATGCATGTCAGGTTGCTGAGCAATACAAGGGTACATGGTATACTAAGGGAAAGGGGAAAATTTGTCGTACATTTCAATCTGCTCTCCGAACACTAGCTTATTGATGTTATTTGCACTATAATTTAGTGTAGCTTTCAAATCTGTAATCAAGTTCATTGTATAATGTGTCAAAGATTGCTTTCTCAGAGCATATGATAATCGGGAGAGATCAGCAGACAATATCTTCCACAGAGATTGTAACAGTTTCTCCTCCACATCTTCACCCTAACACATTTTATATCCATAGAACATTGCTACAGAAATAGAAATTCGCATAACAAAATAACTGAGCCGCTTCTTTCCACAGGAGCCAGCTAGACAAATTTTATCCTCTCAAGTCGAGGCTAGAACTTTGTCGAGGATCTTGACAGCCACACTATAGTTCGTTTGTGGCTGAGAAAAAAACCGGATTCTTATTGATTAGGGAGAGTAATCGTATTCGCGCATATTCACGCTCGAGTCCCCGAGCATGTCTGAGAAAAGGTCATCCAGAGATTAAAGCTTATTGTTTAAACTCCGCGAGGTGCTATAAAAACCTGAGAAAAGCTTCGCAACGCGGTGAATTCACCGGGGTGATGCAGCTTAGAGCTAGCATATAAAACATTTACATCGAACCCGGCTGAAGTAATTGGAAATGGGAAAGGAAAACTTTCATGCAAGCAATAAAACAACACAGTAAAGCAATACAATACTAATCAACTTCTAATTCATTTGGCTCAAGTCCTAGCGTAAATCTTGAGACAATGACAAGTAATAATTCATTAGCTCAGTATGTGTGGGTGGCCACGAAAGCAAATGAAAGGATCAGATCTGCCACTCAAGTATGTGACGTCATAATCAAATATGGCGCATGTTAGCTGGCATCAATCATAATGACGTATAGATTTGTCATTGAATATTGAATGAAAAGTCTGTCACGAAATCTGTGATGTATTTAGAAGTTAATAAATATTCTGGTGGCAACAGCCCCGAGTCAAATTAGTTTTAAAATATTCAACAACTTAGCTGTATATTTACCTTGAAATTTAGATTCTGGGACTTCAAGTTTTAAAGTTTGAAATCTATTCCAACATGCATAAAAGGTGGGTGTATCTTAGCAAGAAATGGGCGGGGCATAGCTAGAAATGGGCGGAGCATAACTAGAAGTGGGGCGGGCATAGCCAGAAATGGGCGGCGGGCATAGCCAGAAATGGGCGGGGCATAGCTAGAAATGGAACCATATATATATTCAAATGCAGCCAGATTCTGTGAAGGAACGTTTAAGAAAACAAAGTGCAGTCCATCCCTAAAAATACCCTTGAATGCGGTAGATATATATATACTAAATGCGAATCACAGATAAGAACAAGTTTAGTTAATTGTGAGTGTGAAATACCGTGTCACTTAATCAATGTAGAAATGTGGGATCGAAGTCCAATAAACCAATCCGTGCATACATCAAGAAATATCTGCCAAATATATAACATTTTGCTATTGAAGCGGGAAAATAACTCCCGAATCCAGCCAATGTTTTCAACATTTTGTAGACAATGCAAGTTCTGACAAACCTGACAGCCAGCGTCCAAATATCCAGACAGAATCAATGTAAGGAAACAAAATATGTACATTCCTGCTATAATTGATGTCATTGTATCCATCATGAGTGGGGGAAGATTATGAATTAGGTAAAGTACAGTTCTTAAATTGTTTTCCATCCCCCTATTTTCTTGCTGTGATGGTGAAGGTCATCTAATAACACCTTGAATGTGAGTGAATAATCTGATTCAATCTCTTGTCTTGTGTCTCCATCCATTTCTAGCAATGCCCCACACATTTTTAGGTAAGCTCCGCCCCATTTTATGCGATTCTCTGAATCCCATTTTCAAGGTAATTACAGGTAAGCTGTTGAATATTGTGAAACTAAATGCACTAGGTGATAGGCAGCAACAGCACCCAGTGAAATTAGTTTCAAAATATTCAACACAATGTTTATTAAATAGTAAAGCTATCACAAACATACAATTTGTACACTTGACAGACTTTTAAATGTTCATGACGGAGCTAGGGCCAACTGAGCTTTTAAATGCCATGGATAATTTGTCTGTCCCTCTCGTCTATCTGTCCGTGAACTTTTGTTATAAAATGCTACTTATTAACCCCTTGACGGATTTCAACCTAATTTGGCTGGAAGGACCCTATGGAGATTGGCTTCAGAACCTGAACATAGAATTTTGATTTGTCAATCTCTTGGGTGAAAATCTTAGATTCTATGAAAAATTTACCGGAAATTCTCAAAATGCTACTCATTAACCGCATGGTGGATTTAAACTTAATTTGACTAGACGGGCCCCAATATGGCAACCTTCAGAACTTTTATACAGAATTTTGATTGCCTGCTTTTTTTTACTGTATTGTCAAAATGTTACCCCTCATTAACCTTTTGGTTGATGTCAACTTAATTAGGCTGAAGTACGCTATGGGGGCTAGGCTTCAGAACTTGCATACAGAATTGTGTTTGGTCAATTTTTCGGTGCCTATCTTGGATTTTCCAAAAATTTGCTGATTTCAACCAAACACAGCTAGAAGGACCCTAGGCTGGTCCACTTCAGAACTTGTATACAGAATACTGACTGATTCTCTTTTGGTGGCCGGCTTAGATTTTCCGGAAAATGGCAAGAAATCGTTTAAGATGCGACTCATTAACCGCTTGGGAAATTTCAACCAGTCTGGTGGAGGGACCATAGGGTGGTAGGCTTCAAAACTTATATACAGAATTTTGATTAGTTGGTTTTTGTCGGTGGCCATCTTGGATTTTCCATAAATTTTGAGAAAGTTAAAAGGCTACTAATTAACTGCTCGGCAGATTTCAACTCAGCTGGAAAGACCATATATGCAGAGGCTTCAGAAGTTATATACAAAATTTTGATTGATCAATTTTTAGTTCGCCTGGCCAAGTGAGCTTATGCCATGGTGACCATCCAGCGTCCATCCGTCCGTCTGTCCATCCGTCAACTTTTTCCTTTAAACGCCTTCTCAATAACCACTGGGCCGATTTCAATTATATTTGGCAGGAAGTATCCTTAGGGCATAGGGATCCAAGTTTGTTCAAACAAAGCCGATTTGGCCGGTGGCCATCTTGGATTTTGGCCGATTTTAGGAAATGGCTTTAAAAATCTCCGAAACCGCTTGGTGGATTGATTCAAAACTCACGAAATATCATATAAGGCAAGAGCTGAACCAAGTTTGTTCAAAGAAACTTGATTGGCCAAATGGTTCGGTGGCCATCTTGGATGACCTAGTTTTCGTGAAAATGACTTATTCTGCAGAACCGCTGAACGGATCGGGCTGAAATTTTGGGGATATTATTATGGACTAAGTAAGGGCCATTAAAGTTTGTTCGTTGGAAATTGATAGGTAAAAAACATGGCCGCCGTGGACCAATCAAATTTTAGCGTGTTTGGCTGCCATATTCTATTTTTTTATTTGATGGATTTTGAAGCCGAAATTGGTTTTCTTAACTCCGCTTACTTGTCAGTCAGCTGTCGTATAGCGATGACCCCATCCATCTTCTGTATGTCCGTCCATCCATCTGTTTGTCCGTCACAATGGCGGCTCATTTTGTTATTTCTTGACGGATTGACACCAAACTTGGTCACAATGTTAATGACGGCATCTAATATCTGTGTTATGAAAATGAAACTGATAGGACGTCAAATGCCAGAGTTATCACTCCTTAAATATTTGCAGTCTCACTTTCATAGGGCAAATAATGGTTTGTTCCCACCTTCCATTGATTTATCACCATGTCAGATTTTATTGCCAAACTAGATATTAAATTCCAATTAACAGATTAACCTTTCCAATACTGCAGAAATATTTAAGATATGTATTATGTGCTCTGACTTCTATGCTCTTAAAAATATTTGAAATGTATTTGATTGAAAGTTGTTGCTGCCTTAGGCAGCAATGAAAGTTGTTGCTGCCTAAGGCAGCAATGACTTTCAGTCAAATTATTTTCTAAATCAACTCCAGCTCACCCTACCCCTGCCACTAACTCTGTAATTCAGCCAGATGTGCATGTGTTAAATGGATTGTGTGGTGGTGGTGAATAACCTGCTATAAAGACCACCTACCTGCCTTTAGAGACTATTTTCTTCAAATTGTATTTAAACCTCTAGTAACCGTCTGACAGTTTTTGCAGACGACATATTCCAAAGGTTATATCTCTGAACCTGATAAATATTTTGAAAACAATTGGCCTGAAAGTTGTGGGTAGCTAAGCCGCCAACAACTTTCAGTCGAATTGTTGGCTGCACTGGCTTGCAGCAGTGAGACAGTTAAGAAACCAGCTGTAGTTAGCACTGATATCATCTATTTTCACGTAAACATTGTTCAAAATCACTAATGCAAAAAAAACAGTCCAGAGATTGTTGTCAATATCTCGAAAACTAAATCATTTGACCGAAAGTCATTGGAAGTGACACTGATGGATGTAAAACTTAAGTAAGATTAGTTGAAATGCCAATGTTCCAGGTGAGCGATACAGGCCCATTGGGCCTCTTGTTCATGGGCCATCTTGGTATTTGCAAAAATGCTTTAAGATGCTACTCTTCCATAATCAATGGCCAGATTTCAATGAAACTGGGTGGAATGATCCTACGGTGGTCGGCTTCAAGAGTTATAATGAGAATTTTGATTGATCAATTTCTTTAGTGACCATCTTGGATTTTTCGCAAATTATCCATCATGTCTATTTAAATGCAAGTGGTTTAAATGCTAATGGTCCAGGTGAGCATCACGGGTCCTTGGGCCTTGTGCGCATTTTGATTGTGACATCAGCCCGCCCACATTACGTAGCTGATTATGTTTTCATATACTTGAGTGACAGATCAGATACATCCATTAATGTGAAAGTTAGAGAAAATAAAAGTAGAGTTCATGGCTGAATATATATTAGAACCAATGAGAACACCCATTTAAGAACTATGTCAGTCTGACCTAGTTTTGGGAGAATGTATTAATACATTTTTAGCTATTTAGCCCAAAAACCTTGAAATCACTTGTGTATTAGTGTCTGACTGATACAAAACACGTCCAATAATTTCAATGGGAAAAAACTGGATCTGTTGAATATTAGACACCAACAATTTTCAGTCGAATTGTTTTCAAAATATTTGACATATTCAGAGTTAAACTCCCTAGTAAATATATATTGGCTCCAGAAAACTGCAGGCAGACAGTTAACCCTTTAATACTCATATCAGCCAAAAATTACTTCTGCAGTGGTCTTGAGAAATGTCCAGCTGCAGACCATAATAGAAGACTATTTTTGAAAATTTAACACTGGAATGACTGGCTCGATTTCTCTTGGTCTGCAAATAGACATTTTCTATGAGAAAATTGAAATTCTCATGAACCGAATCGAGGGTTAAAGGGTTAAACACATGTGTCCTCAAGAGTTTTAACGCTTTTTAGCTTCAGCAGTGATCTTGAGAAATGAATATTTGTACATGTACAGACCAATAGAAAACTATTTTGTCAGATTTACGATGGGAATGACTGGCTGGATAACTGAACCAGTCATTCCAGGGATAAATTTTAAAAAAAATCTTGTCTACTTGTAAATGGACATTTTTTATGAGAAAATTATGAGATTTTATGGGTTAACCAGTAGATCTTGAATTGAGCATTATGGCAGCGAACAATCAATTCCTGTGCTAATAGCCAGTTACTGAAAATTAGCCTGGATTTATGCAGCAAATTTACTAGTATCGGTTAGGTTTAAATCTTTTCACTCTTTAATAGTCATACCAGCCAAAACTGGCCTCTGCTATGGTCTTGTGGAATGTCTATTTACAGGCCAAGAGAATACAATTTTTGAAAATTTACCACTGGAATGACTGGATAACCGAGCCAGTAATTCCAGTGATAAATTTTCAAAAATTGTATTCTCTTGGCCTGTAAATGGACATTCAATAAGAAAATATTTCAATTTTCTTGACCAAATTTGATCATTAAAAGGTTAAATATGGCATGGCAATTTTATTTATAAGTAGTTGATTTTGTTGTGCGAGGCGTTTAATGTTCATAATCAATATATGGAGATATTGTTTCTGTGTCAGAGTTGATGCTAAAGTATTCATTTCATTTTGTCCACCAGGACTATTGACGAATATTTATTGATCTCTTATCAGCGCATTCTTGATTCCTCCATGTATTTTTATTGTTTGGACATAAATGGGTGAAAATGGTTTACAATGCTTTCTTTTGCTTTCATAAAAAATCTATACCATATTGCTGCTGATCGGTGGAAATATCTGCTCGCAGACGGTTGCTTTTATCAGGAACTAATTTTAGAACCATCGCCAGGATAATCTGTGTAACGTAGACTGGTTATGTTTTGTTTGGATCGATGAACTGTTTATCAGTATTTTTTATCAAATTCACCAGAAACAAATGTTTCAGGAGAGGAGCTACATGTCTGCTTCAAAGCTGTTATTTATTTTCAGAACCAATTTAACTAAGGCAGCACCAATTTTCTGTATGGCTGGTTTCCAGATAAGCAGCCTTTTAAATCCTCAAATTTTGTCTAGATGGCCAGATTTCAATGAAACTGGGTGGAATGATCCTACGGTGGTCGGCTTCAAGAGTTATAATGAGAAGTCTAGAAAATTTTGATTTTTATCCAAAAATGTTCATTTGCTGTCCAAGAGATTATTTTTGAAAATGCCGGTATTTCACGTGGAAGAATACGAAATAGATCAAAGTTGTTTAAGCGGTTACAAAGGCGGTCAGTGATCTTATAAATAAGTACTTCTGTTCTTGTATGCTGGACTATTTATGAGCCAGTCATTCCAGTGGTAAATTAAAAAAAATCCTGTTCTCTGCTTACAAATAGGCGTTTCTATTGACTACCGCAGAAGCAGTTTTTGGCCAGTTGGAGAGTTATGAATATAATGCAGTAAATAGTCCAGCATACAAGAACAGATGTACTTATTTATAAGATCACTGACCGCCTTTGTAACCGCTTAAACAACTCTGATCTATTTCGTAGTCCTCCACGTGAAATACCGGCAGCGTCTTTAAGTAATTGATTTTGCATGCGCTGTAGCTAGCACTACAGGAATAGCAATTTATCATACTTCGCCTATGTTTATCAAGACAAAAGATTTGCTTATTGAATGTCTATTTGCATACCAAAAGAAGGCTATTTTTGAAAATTGACCACGAATGACTGGTTCGGTTATCGAGCCAGTCATTCAAGTGGTAAAATTCCAAAGGCAGAAGAGTGTTTTTAGACAACTTGACCAGTTACATAATTAATGAATGGTAACTCTCAAATAATCTCCCACTCTTTGTTACTTAAGCTGGTCAAAATTGCCTCTCTGCAGTCATCTGGAGAATGTCCATTTGCAAAGACTATTTTCTGAAAATTTACCACTGAAATGACTGGCTCGATAAATAAGCTAGTCATGCCACTGGTAAATATTCAAAAATATTCTTCTTGCTCTGCAAATGGACATTTTCTATGAGAAATTTCCGTGAACAAATTTGATGCTTAACGCTTTAAAATATCACAACTTCTCATAAATGTAGGTCATAGGCATTCAGTAAAATAGCTGACAATTGCGTGAATAGAAAGAGACGCTTATATTTGACACATAGCAACGCATATATATGTGAACAGTATTATAATTTATACAGTAACTAAGACTTGATCGATCCATTAATATCACAAACAAGGCTGGGAAATAAATCAATAATGCTTGATGACCATACATAAGATGCTCTAATTGGGAGACTGAGGGTCGGGATACTGGCCCTGAAGTGCCCTTTTGTTTGTTTCCAGCACAGGTGTATTCTGACTAATATTTGATTAACATTTTGTCAACAGCACCTCCTCTCACAGTGATACTTATGTCTATTAACCCTTTCAATGGTCAAGATTTTTCCAAGATAAATTAAAATTTTTGTTCAGTGACTTCATCTGCAGCCTGGTTTTTGAGATTTTTTTGTGTAAATTTACCACTGGAATTTACAAAAATTGCTTTCTGTTTGCTGTCTGGCAAATCAATATTTCTTGTGACCACTGCAGTCAAGAGAATACAAAATTTTGCTTAATCAGTGTCCATTTGAATGCCAAAGGAAATTTTTTTAAATTTAGCTCTGGAATGACTGGCTCGGTTACAGACAAACATTCCGGTGGTAATTTTTCAAAGATAGTCTGGACCTGCAAATATACAGTTTGGCACACTTAACCGCGAAATGTTTAAGTTAACACAACTGAACAGTAGAGAAGCAAACTTTCTATCTATTTTGGGTGGGGGTGGGTTGTGGGATTTTAAATTCACATCAACATTATCTTCACTGTACAGAGAGTAATACAAAACCGGCTATAATAAGATTTCTTGAAGTTAGCTCGGATTACTTTTTAGTCTGTAATAAAGAAAAGACTAAAAAATTTACGAGTGGAATGACTGGCGGAATTATCGAGGTAGTCCTGCCTGTGGTACATTTTCAAAAATCTTATTGCTCGCAAATAAACATTTTTTGTGTGCAAAATACGGAAGCCACATTTGGCCACCGACCTTAAATTTATTAGTTAAACGAGAACTTACTTGAAAGCGGAAGTTAGATGTTTGTCTGTAATTCTAGCCAATCACCACTGGAAGCCGGAGTTACATGAGAGACGTGTCATGACTTGCTGAGATCAGCCTTCAATGATAAATTGAGTGCACAGCACAGTAATCCCAAATTAGGGTGGGACAAGAAAAGTTCCCAAATGAAACCTCAAACTATGACCTCTTCTAGAGGTGGGCATTTAACTCCGGCTTCCAGTGGTGATTGGCTAGAATTACAGTCAAACATCTAACTTCTGCTTTCAGGTAAGTTCTCGTTTAACTAATAAATTCTAGCCGATCACCACTCAGTCAGCCAGAGTTCCACGAGACTTCAAAGCTGTGGGTCCACTCAATACTATAAATTCCATGTAATGAATTGCTCACAATTATGATAACATATGAACTGAACAATTAACAGATTAGATAATCATCCTTCTGAACACCGACATCTTTCTAATATATTCAGTAGTTTGTTATAAAACTTTTAAACACTCATTATCAATCTGTTGTACAGATTTAAATTATGGAATTTTCAAACCATCTCAATGGACAGCAAAATATGGTCTACTGCCATTTGTGTCTTCTGTATTGTCTATAGATATTTATATCAATCCATGCCAGTATCCTAGTTATTTTCAGCCTTTGATATATAGTGTCTCTACATACTGCCTTATCGTATTCATAGATAATTTTGTGTTATTATCTTTCTTAAATTCTTAATTCTCTCTAAATATGATGGCAATGCATTGAAAATTATGCACCTGGGCGAAATCGATTTATATCCGAGCAAAATAGTTTGTGTTCTAATCATGACTGCTTAAAGTTTCTAAATTGATTCCTCAAGAGATTGCTGTACATGTATAAGAATATCAAGCATTTTACTCAAAACATTACTGAAATGCCAAATAAAATTTTATCTGGTCTTAGTTGATATTTGAACAATGATCCATTTAAAAAATCTTATCATTAATTGATGACTCATAAATGGTTTGGTGAAGCTAATTTAAACCCAGAAAATGCAACACTAATTAGGTAATTGGTAAAAATATCAATAACCCAAAAGATTTTAAAACATAGTAAGCATTATTTCTTTATTGATTCTCCATGAATTAATAACCAAAATTGTCTAGCCAGCAAGATCTTTATCATCCCAGGCTCTCAATTGTATAAGAGGCTATTAACTACCAATATTTTGCTTAGCGGATGCACACTGTCCTTATGTGTGAATGCCCCATGATTGTCAATTAAAAAACAACATCTTATTAAATAGCAAAATCTGTTTTATGTATTTTCCAACTTGGTGCTATATTACTGTTTATGCTGCTTGATCCAATTCTACTCTTGTAGATTAACTCTCAGTAGAGGCAAAAAAGTGTAAACGACTGGGTTAACATCAAACCGATCTAATATAAAAAGCATCAATATAATAAGCTCTTGCAGTACATGTATTCAAGAAACATGTGGCTTAATCTGGAAATTAAGCCTAGAAGCAAACAAATGACAAAACTTCATTGTAAAGCTACTACAGATGTACAAATAAAACTCTTTAATATTCAATTTACACTCATCATCAAATACTCTGCATTTTTTATTTGCTATACAATTCCTCTGACCAGTTGAATGAGCAACTGTAGTTCATAAATTTCATTCTCTAAATCATAGCCAAACTTCTCTGGCTAGTCCATTACATCATTGTGAGGGAAGAGATTAACATAGATATAGTTAATGTCGCTACAATAGAAATTTCCATTCAGAGCCCAAACTTAGCATGAGCAACACTAAAGACTTTAAATACAACAATCTAGCTTTAATGTCCAGTACATTAATATGATGCTGCTTGGCCTTATTTCGCCATCTACCGCCTATAGAATGTGTGTTCTTTTTCTGTGCGAGGTCAGTAGGTCTGTCAACACTACCTCTCCCCTTCAGTTGACACATCAGTTGTTACATCATAAGCATTTTTCATGATTGAGTTGTGTGTCTGCTGGCTGTTATTGAAATAACATCAATCCACCATGTAAACGCAGAATGACCTGAATTTGACAATCACATATTTTTATCAAAACCATCTGACAACGTTTCCAGTGATTCAGATTAGTCAGATTATCAGATTCTCTAAAACAACGTGAATTATTCTACAACTGAAAACCGACTTGACCATAAGCATTATACGTTCAGCACCCTAAGTTTCATATTTTTATGTTTCCAAATTTAAATTGTTGACACCAACTCCAACTTTGAGGAAGAAAGGGGTTAACCACTCTTGAGTCAACAGCATATAATTAAACTGCTCAAAATACTAATGGTTTTAATTAACTATTTAATTGCCATTACTTTTTTTTTCAGCCAAAAAGTCGGAAATTTATATTAAAAAATTAGATTTATGTTATCCTTCACATGGTCATTCATGAATAGTGTAATAATGGTAAAGAAAATTGAAATTTCTGCTTAACGAATGTCCAATTGCAGACCAAGAGGAGTATTTTTGAAAACTTAGCACTGGAAGACTGGCTTGATAAATTTTCAAAAATATTCTCTTAGCCTGCAAATGGACCTTTCTCAAGATCACTTCAGCAGTCGTTTTTTGACAACTTTACCATTAAAGGGTTAAGTTGACACTTCTGTATTTTGCAATCAATAATTACTCAAAATATAAATATTTAAAGTATGTTCTTTTTGTGTACATTATATGTGTATAGATGTCAGTTGTTATTACACCACAAAAACATCCATTACCGTTCAATCACTACTTGCTAAATCAATTATCTGCATTTAGCTATCAGAATAAGATTTTTATGCCAGCATACACACCTCCCCATGCCTATTCCTATTAATATGGACCCTCAACCAGGCTACTGGTTGAGTCCCTCTCCAGCCTACTGACAGGTATAGACTGGCACCAGGCTATACTCACCCCATAGTGACGCTTGTCGCTAAGCGCGCTTAACCATGCGCACTGGAGCACAAATAGGAAACAGATTCACTTTTCAATTATTCTGCTTGCGGAACAACTGCTCTAAAATATTAGTCAAAGTTTTTTGTGTTTTGCGCTGTGTCAGCTACATCTATTTGCCTTCTATATTAATAAGTATATGCCTAATATGAAGTCAATCCTCCCTAAGTTATGTGTAGGAAGTATTGTCGTGGTTATATGGTATTTTATGACTGTTCATATTGTTACTGGTTTTCGTGAAAGATCGTTTTCGCTTCGTGGTTTCTTAATTACTATGCCTATATCATCATCATGATATAATAAACACCAGCAGTTATTCAGAGCCTTTATCAAGTTACTAATAGTGCATTATAAGGATTATCATTTATCCCTTTACAAGTTTGCTTTCTTGTCGGTAGGGATCTTTGCTTTCTGATTTGAACTTTCCAGACTTTTTAAGAAATGATTTTTATCTTTCTAGTCTTCCTTTTACGATTTTAAGCGATATGCTTCAGTGTTACGTTTTTAGGAGTTTCGCTAAATCGTCTGACAAGACAAAATGTACGTCGTCGAAGTGTGATCGCCATCACTCAGTTGAATTTGCCGGGCATGTCTGTGAAATTTGTACCACTTGTACCTTCACAACAATGTGTGGGATCTGTAAAGGGTGGCCGGTCTCGGTGTCTAAAGCATTTTTCAAAGATTTACCGTTTAAACAACCGCTGCCCTCTGGTCGTCCTTCCTCTACCTCCGTTGCTAGTAAGGTGAAAGCTGTGTCTTTTGCACAATCTACTGTTTCTGTACCGGTAGCAACGGATGGAGGAGCCTCTTTGGCGAATTCCGACGCCGTGCTAGCGCTTTTCGCAAGATTCGAATCGTTTGCATCTGTTTTGACGAAATCCCTTGCGGCCCCTCTAGCGTCCATGCAGGTTAAAAAGTCTCCAAAGCAGAAGTCTAAAGCGACTAAGCTCTCGAAGGTGGGCTCGAGCAGTGCACCGGGCCAAACCCACCTAAGACTTTAGGGTGATGGGCATAACCCACAAGCGGTGGTGGCTGAGGCGGAAGCTGACGTCCATAAGGCTGGACCTTATGAAAATGCCGATTTTTCGATCATTCCAGTAATCAAGGTTCTTTCTAGATCGCCTATTAGTAAGAATAGTCTTGCTAGTTCCGGTTCCGTTGTGGTGGACTCGGGTCCTCTGGACTCGGGTTTACTTCCTTTTTCCGCCGCTCCGTCAGTTTCCGTTTTATCTTCTGGTCTAGCTAGACATCCGGGTCTTCAGGATCTGGTTCTTTCTTCTATGGCATCCGTTTCCGGTAGGACTTCCAGTTTAGTAGGTAATCCAGGTCGTCAAGATCCGGTTACCACTTCCGTTCTGTCCGGTTCCGGTCTGACTTCCGTTTTTGTAGGACATCTGGGTCTTCAAGATCTGGTGCCTCATTCCGTTTCCGGTTTCAGTAGCGCTTCCGGCCATCCCCGATATATCCGGAGTCTGAGGACTCCTATTTTTCGACTTCCGGTAAAAGTGCTTCCGTTTCCAGTTTAGATTCTGGTTGGTACACTTCCGTTTCTGGTCCTAGAGGTGTACTTCTGGGTTGGTCAGATCTGGATAGACTTCCGGCTTCCGCTTCCGGTTGGGAGCTAGCTTCCGGTTTAGCGAGAGATCAAAATTGTTTATGTTCTTCTAGGATTTTGGATGATAGGAGTTTTGTTGATTGTTTCGGAAATTTCTCAATGGGCTTCTCAAGATTCTGTAGCTTCCAACTATGAATCTTTTCTTCCTTCTCAAGTAGTTGATGTTGATTTAGCCTCTCAGTCTTCTTCCTTTCGTGATGCCGTTGTCAGTCCATCTTTTTCTAGGTCTTCTTCATCTTTCTCTGCATCCTCTCACTCTAATTCTATTTCTCCTTCTCTTTCGTCCAAGGATTTTTCGTCTAGTCATGTGTCTAACGCCTCTGCTCTCTTTAAATCCTCTCTTCCGCCGGGCTTCTCCCGTCTTCCTTCTCTTTCTTCTCATGGTCAGTTGGATCATCCCTCCTCTTTTTCTTCTTCCTCTAATTCATTCTCTTCTCTTCCTTCTTCCTCTTCTGCTTCTTCTCCGTCCTTTGATCATCTTGATCCGATCGTTTCCGTGGTTCTTTCTCCTGAACTAGAATTTCAAATTGTTGAATCAGGTTTAGATTTTTCCTGGTTTTCCGTGGTGAGGGATTCTTCTTTAGATCGTTCATTTGTTTCTGTCCATTTTTCTATTCTCTCGAGGTTTTCGGCTAGTTCTTTAGTCCTTCCTTATTTATCTTCTAGTCAGGATCAGAACAGGGATTCTTTTTTCTTCCCAGGTTTCTTCTTTTCCGGAGTCAGTTAGTAGACCCTCTTCTCCAATTTCCTCTAGGGCAGGTGAATCTTTAGTGTCAGGTGACTCATCTATTCTTATCTCTTCTTCTCCTCTTCTTCCTTCTCTTCCTTCTCCCAAGTCGGTCAGGGCCAGGGATCTGAAGAGGTTTTGCCCGGTTAGAGCCTCTTCAGAAGACTGGTCCATGGCTCACATGTGGATCGCATCTAGTCTCTCTCTTCCTCTTAAGGAGGAATTTGCTATGGATCCTCGTTCTTTCGGATCCGCTCTCTCTACTTCTGATCCTTCCTCTTCTTGTCCTCAGGTGCTTCCTATTGATAATCTGGTTGTTGATATGCTCGATTTCCTTGTAAATGATTCTTATAATACTGACTTCTCTTGTTACTAAGTACGATTCTCCCGTTCAAATTCCTAAGGAAGACTATTTGAAGGTTCCTTCCACTCAGTCTCTTTCTGGTTCAGCTTGGGAGGTTCTTTCATCTCAGCTTAAGGATTCTGCCAAGGTTGAATATTCTAATGACCTTTTCAAATGCGAGTCTGTTTGCAGATCTCAGCTTAAAGCCTCTAATTTTCTTGCTCTTTTATCTGAGGCCATTCTTAAGGCTGAAGAACGGGGTGATCAAGTTCCGTTGTCAGTTTTTCGCTTTTGGGCTGATTTGTCCCGTGGCTCACTCAATTCTGTTTGTAAGTCTGGGTTTTATTACTTCCAAGCATAGATCTAGGAAGCTCTCAGGTTAGGATTTATAGTGCTTTGAAGCAGAATCTTGTGGTTGCAGCCCCGTTTGGTACAGATCTTTATGGACAGTCAGCTCCTAAGTTAATTCGTGAGGAGTCTGAGCGCCTGAAGTCCTCCAGGGAGCTTCGGGCTCAGATTTTGTTTTCTAATCCATCCTTGAAAAGAGATGTGTCTTCCGTGAGAAGTCCTAATTCTTTTCCTAGAAGAAAGAGCCTCAAACCTGATCAATTTGGGGCTTATCCTTCTAGGGTCATAGTTCTAATTTGTCTTCGTCCAATCGTCAGGATCGATCTCTCTCTTTTCCCAGTTTGGTCTCCGGTTCCCTCCAATCCGGAAAAACTGGTAGCTTTGGAAGAGGAGTTGGAATCCATGATTGTAAAGAGGGCAATAGAAGATTTTCCCAAATGGAGAGTAGACCCAGGCTACTACTCGATCATCTTTTTAGTTTCCAAGAAAACAGGAGGTTGGCGTCCCATCATAAATTTGAAGAAGTTAAATGTTATGATTCCCACCCCCAAGTTCAAGATGGAGACGGTTTCCCAGATCATTTCCAGTTTGGATCAGGGAATGTGGACGTCTTCCATTGATCTAAAGGACGCCTACTTCCATGTTCTTATTCACCCTGCCTTCAGAAAGTTCCTAAGGTTTGCCTACAAGGATCGAGTTTGGCAGTTCCGCGCCATGCCCTTCCGCCTGACCATGGCTCCCTTCCTTTTTACCCGTCTAGTTTCAGCCGTGGCAGGAATTTTATACCGTCGTTCTATCCATCTTCACGTTTATATAGACGACTGGTTGGTAAAAGCAAGGTCATCCTCAATTCTCTCAGGAATTCTTCCAGAGGTTTGCAGGCTGGCAGCAACCTAGGGTGGATTTTAAATCTAAAGAAATCAAGCCTTGTTCCATCTCAAGTCTACTCATCTAGGCGTTTCGTTCGACCTGGCCCGGGGTCTAGTCTTTCCCTCAGATCCAAGGATAGAGGCTTTATCAGTGGCAATGGGAATCGTGTCTTCTCCCGTGGTAAGAGCAAGATTCTTTTTAAGAGTGATAGGTCTGATGGTCAGTGTAGAGAAAGTGATTCCTTGGGCGGCGCTGATGAGAAGACCCTTCCAAATGTATTTAATGTCCCTTTGCAAGCAGTCAATCCACTCAATTTACCATCAGATTCCCATCAGAGAACGAACATTTGATACCTCATCTAGATTTTTGGATCGTTCTCTGCTTCTGATGGGTGTTCCACTGGTAAAGATCTCAGGAAATTATTGACTCTGCCAGAAGGGAATCGACCCATCGAGTTTACAGGGGTCGACTTAAAATGTTTGATGAGTGGTGTTCAGACCAAGGTTTCGTGCCCGATTCTGTTTTTATACCACAAGTTTTAGATTTTTTATCTTATTTGTTTGATTCCTTACATTTATCAGCTAATACGGTCAGGGGTTATAGATTTTCTTTGGCGTCTTCCCTTCCTTATCTTTTGAATGCTGATGTCAAGGATACTAAGACTCTTAATAGTTTTATTAGAGGTCTGGGTAATATTTATCCTCTGATTGTTAAGCCTTTACCTTCCTGGAATTTGGCTTTGGTGCTTCATTTTTTAGCAGGTCGCCATTTCGAACCTATTCTATTAGTATTAAGCTTTTAACTCTCAAAGCTGTTTTTCTTGTTGCTGCTGCCTCTGCTAGAAGGCGGTCAGAGATTCATGCTCTTTCTGCTGAAAAGGATAGATTTATAATTTCAGGAGACGGTTTGGTTTTATATCCCAGAAGGGACTTTTTATCTAAAACTCAGTCTAACCGTTTTCCTGCTAGTCCGATCATTTAAAAATATTTATCTTCTTTTTCGCCATCGGATAAATTTTGGTGTCCTGTTAGGGCATTAAGAACCTACAAACAGCGAACCGATTTTAAGAGTCGATCCATCCCATTTATGGGTTTCCTACGTGGAAGATTTATCTAAGCCGATCTCTAAATCTACGATTGCCAGATGGATTTGTGAGACAATTAAGCTGTGTTACGAGATAGCCTCACCGGATCAAATTAATCTCTCCCATATTAAAGCCCATGACGTTCGAGGCATGGCTACTTTCGCTCTTTTTGCCGATTCGTCTTTGGATGAGGTCATGCAGGTGGCAGGATGGAAATCTGAATCCACTTTGACATCTTTTTATCTTAAAGACCAGAGTGCTGCAGCCTCCTTCTTTCGTAACATTACTATTTTAACTAAAAAAGCCGAAGACCATTTACCAAGCACTTCCCATCATTTTCGTTAGGACTGTGCGTCTGTTCAAGTTATCCTTATTTGTTAATCATGGTGTGATTGAGTTATATGTACTATTATGTTATGTTATTAACATTTGGATAAGATTGGTTTGATTTTTATCCTTGTTTGTAATTCTCAAATCTCCTCCAACCTAATGTTTTAATGGGGCACTGACCAGATCTACGGGTTTAGCAAGTAGTGATTGAACAGTAATGGATGTTTTTGTGGTGTAATAACAACCCCCCCCCCCCCACAGACCCCCCTTGTGGTTTGGTCTGTTGTTTTATTAACCACTATAAAAACATAAGTACCGTTCAATCACTACGACCCGGCCTCAGCCACCCCGCATGGTAAGATTTGAGAATTGAACTTTAATATTTAGCACTTAAATTTAGAAAAGTGAATCTGTTTCCTGTTTGGGCTCCAGTGCGCATGCACAAGTGCGCTTAGCGACAAGCGTCACTATGGGCTGAGTATAGACTGGTGCCAGTCTATACCTGTCAGTAGGCTGGAGAGGGACTCCACCAGTAGCCTGGTTGAGGGTCCATATTAATAGGAATAGGCATGGGGAGGTGTGTATGCGGGCATAAAAATCTTATTCTGATAGTTAAATGCAGATAATTGATTTAGCAAGTAGCGATTGAACGGTAAGTATGTTTTTATAGTGGTTAATAAAACAACAGACCAACCCACAAGGGGGGGTCTGTGGGGGGATTTCACTTAGCAATTCATGAATCCATTTCCTCGGTCAATCATACGACATCATAATCAACTACGTGATGTGTATACTGACATCATAATCATGATGTCATGAACGATTCGATTAAGCCTATCTTTAACGCTTAATAGTCTGACATGTACGAATTGTATGTTTTTGCTATTTAAGAAACGTGCTGTTGAATATTTTGAAACTATTTGACTGGGTGCTTACCTGTATAGTTTTCTTGAAATTGATGGTCAGTGAGTTCAGAGATCGATCGATTCCAACTCAAGCAAGGTGTCGGTGGAGCTTAGCTACAGAGGGGCGGAGCATAGCTAAAACTGGAAAGGTCCATTCTAAAACTTTTACATGGGAAATTTAGCTTTTTTTTTATCTCCCCCCCCCCTCCCATGTATAGAATGTATGTGTGTCAGTCTATGTGTCCATCCATCTCTGGCAATCATTTCAAGATGTCAAATCAACTACAGTTTAGCTAAGATGTATGTTTATCTCAAATGTTTGGATCCAGGGGGGGAGGGGGGTGTTGATATGCCGTCTTCTGATGGCTCTTTTTTTATTCAGCTAAATTGTCCGAATTCATGCGAAAACTGTGGTTCTAGAAGCCGCTGTTCATTTCTCTGCATAATTTTGAAATAGGACTGAGATTTAATTATCTTTTTTGGTGGATTGTGTGTGCATGCTTACGAACAGTTTTAATAAGATAAATGTTTAACATATTTATTTTTGCTTCTCGCCCACTGTAGAGCCTCAGCCACTGATATGTAGGCTAATTGCTCAGCCACTTATCTGCATTTTACACCCACACACCCACCCATAGACTCGCACACCATCAAGTCAACGTTCAGTACACAACAATTATCCCTTCTGTTTAATTGAGTTCCAACATATACTATCAAAGTTATAATGATGTTGATCAATTTTGTTAGGTGTCTTATATTGAATGTTTAATACAGCAACAGGCTTCAAGCCAATTACGTTCAAAAAATTTCAGCAAGGTGTTTGTGTGTTTATCTCAAGTTTCAGATAAATAAAGATATCATGTTCTGATAATCTCACACACCATCACTACAATAAGTCTGCGATGCCTTATCTACATATATGCTTTCAATGGATGAAGCCTCTTAGTCATGCCCCGCCCAGCTCTATCTAAGCTCTGCCCACGCTTTGTCCGTATTAGAATCTATCGAACCCTGAAGTCCATGAATCTTAATTTCCAGAAAGTTACGCAGGTAAGCTGTTAAATATTTTGAAATGAATTTAACTGGGCGCTGTTGCTGCCTATTAGTTTCAAAATATTCACTAGAATGGTTATTAAGTAGTAAAGAGAAAATTTGTACACGTGACAGACTATTAGGAGTTCCTAATGGTTTAAGATACATTGTTAATGACGAGTTTTAATTGTGACAACAGCCGGGGACATCCTTAAATAAGTTTGGTTGTCCTCTCCCGATGACCCTAAAAATTCCTGCCGGCTCCAAATCTTTTTGTAGTTTCCTGTGAAGAATTATTTTTATATTCTGATGTAAATTCATTGGACTCAAAGTGGGCTCATATAACCTTTAGAAACTGTTATATGTAATGGCGCCATCTGTCCGGGCGGGCGGGTGGCAGAGTGGTTTCCGGATGATAACTCTGTTACCATTTGTCGGATCGCATTGAAACTTCATAGGATGATTGGACTAGGTCTTGGGAAGAAACCTATAGAAATTGACAATGATCCGAAATCCAAGATGGCCACCAGCCACCGGCGGCCATATTGAAAATTGCTCTCCGTATGATAACTCAGTTACTGTTTGTCGGATCGCATTGAATCGTCATAGGGTGGTTGGACTAGGTCTGGGGAAAAACCTATCAACATTGACGATGATCCGAAATCCAAGAGGGCTAGCTGCCAGCCACAGGCGGCATCTTGAAAATTGGTTTCCGATTGATAAATCCGTTACCGTTTATCGGATCGCTTTGAAACTTTAAAGAGTGGTTGAACTAGGTCTGGGGAAGAAACGTATCGAAATCGACAATGATCCGAAATCCAAGATGGCTGCCAGCCACCGGCGGCCATATTGAAAATTGCTTTCCGTATGATAACTCTGTTACCATTTATCGGATCGCTTTGAAACTTCATGCAGTGGTTGGACTAGGTCTGGGGAAGAAACCTATCGAAATCGACAATGATCCGAAATCCAAGATAGCCGCCAGCCACTGGTGGCTGTCTTGAAAATTGGTTTTCAGATGATAATGCCGTTATCTTCTATCGGATCGCTATGAAACTTCATAGGATGGTTCAACTACCTCTGGGGAAGAAACCTATCAAGATTGACAATGATTTAAACTCCAAGATGGCCGCCAGCCACTGGTGGCCACCTTGAAAATTGGTTTCCAGATGATAACGCGTTACTGTTTATCGGATCGCTTTCAAACTTCATAGGGTGGTTGGACTAGGTGTGGAGAAGAAACCTATCGAAATTGACAATGATCTGAAATTCAAGATGGCCACCAGCCACCATTTTGAAAATTGGTTTCTAGGTGATAACTCGGTTCCTGTTTATCGGATCGCTCAAATGAAACTTCATGGTTGGACTTGGTCTGGAGAAAAAAACTATCGAAATTGACGATGATCCGAAGTCTGAGATGGCCGCCAGCCACAGGCTGCCATCTGGAGAGTTGGTTTCTGGATGATATCTCTGTTACCATTTATCAGCGTTAGAATATGTCTGGTGAAGAAACTTATCAAAATTTACGATAATCCGAAATCCAATATGGCGGCCAGTCAGCGGCAGCCATCTTGAAAATTGGTTGCGGATGATACCTCCCTGACCGTTTAACGGATTGCTTTGACACTTCATAAGGATGACTGGTCTGATGGGTCTGAGGAAGAAATAAATATTTTCTGATAGCTCTCATTCATTGGTTTCCATTACAGAAATTTAACCATGCGATAAGCAACCGATGTTAGCTCGCAGTGTTAGTTTCTCGCAAGCTATCAATAAGCACACAGCGTTAGCTTGCGCAAGGACATGATAAGCTCTTATTTGAAACATTGCGAGGTTGCACGAGCTTGCACAAACATACCATTTGCCTACCCGCGTCCTCCCGTAACCTTAAGCGTGTGCTCCCGCAACCTTGCGCACGCTTAACCGCAACCTCGCACGCGCTTGACCGCATCCTCGCGCCCGCTTGACCGCGTGCTCCTGCAATCTCGCGCATGCTTAACCGCGCACTCCATCAACCTTGCGCATGCATCAGCGCGCGCTCCTGCAACCTCGCGCACGCTTAACCTTAGCGATAGTAATCTTTTTGACAGGCTCCATGTGAGTTAATAATGAATATCAAATATATGATTTCAGCAATGCATTAACGCTGTACGATACCCTGTTTGATATGTTTGCGTATCTGTCAATAAATTGCAGCAAATCAACGAGATACGTACCTCACAAGACAGCTATTTGCATTTTAAGGTTACTAGTGCTAAGCATTCTAGTTAACAGTTATATCAGACTTTTCAAAATAGTAAATTCTGTATCCATAGCTCATACATGTAACCCATGCATATACTAATAGTCAACACGCTGGATTTCTTCAGACAAAGACTTAAATTTCCCGCCAATTTTAGTAGGTCATGGCCAGGCCAACTCAGCTCAGAGTTATATTACCTAGAACCAGTATTAATGCCTTTCTTTATATATGTATGCACAGACTGAACGAGAAAATGATGTTAGTTTGCACGAGTTTGTGCAAGTTTGCGCGACCTTGCATGAAAATGACGTTTGCTTGGGTGAGCTAGCGAAAAAATAATGGTTAGCCATCGCTAACGGGAGCAAGGTTGCGGCGCTTGGCGCACTCTCGCCGCATGCTTAAATTTCTGTAAGGGTTGTCATCATGGCGGGGGTATTATGCGCCATTTGTGGAGCTCTTGTTAGTTTCTGTTTCAAGTTCAAATAAAATCCTTCACGTTTTGTTCTTTAAATTTAATCTTGTAATGTTATATTTCGGCATGTTAAAAAAAAAGAATTTTCCTGGCTATGTGTACATGTATCTACCCTACTCCAACCACTAGGGTCGGGAGAGGACAACAAAAAAATCTGTTAAGGATAGCTGTACCTGTAATGTAATTTGATTATGACGTCATATACTTGACTGACAGTTTGGATTCCTAAATAAAATATAATTACCATTTTATCTTGAAAAGTCCTGTATCACAATTTTTGAGTAATGGTATAGAAGGCAATTTACCTGTATGTGGTGGCAGCATTAGTTTCCAGGAAATTGCTTTTCGCTAGGTAATATATCGGTAGTATTTATTAGATCATTGTGTGTTTGTAGTATAAGTACAGTACAGCTCAGAAATAAGTTAACATGTTTCCCAAACAAAGACGGAAGCATTAGTTAGGTAGTACAATTTTGAACACAATGTAATAAATATGCCTCGGGCAGCAACATCTTCCAATCTAATTATGTTAAAAATATTCAACAGTATGTTTTATTAGTTCCCTACCGGTAAAACCGGGTAGGTTTGCACTCCGTCTGTGTGTCCGTCCGTCTGTGTGTCTGTCGCAGTTGGTTTTCTTCACTTTCTTTCACAGTCTTTCAAGATATTATACTGAGAATAGCTACATTGCTTTGTTATGAGAAGTTACAGACCAAGTTTGAGTTTCAGGCGCATGCGTCAATTTTTGAAGGAGTTATGTGCCCCCCTTTCGACTTAAGAAATACGAAAAATATCAACTTTCCGTACTCTTCAAGATATTTAAGCGAAAATCGGGTTACAGAGCCAGTTTCAGTTTCAGACATTTTCGTCAATTTTTATGGAGTTATTATGCCCCCTTTCGTCTTATGCAATACAAAAAATATTAGTTTTCCGCACTTTTTTCGCAGTCTCAAGATATTGTACTGAGAATTGCTACATTGCTTTGTTATGAGAAGTTAGAGACCAACTTCGAGTTTTAGGTGTATGTGTAAATTTTTGATAGAGTTATGCCCCCTTTCGACCTATGAAGTACGAAAAATATTAGTTTTCCGCCCTTTTTCTCGCAGTCTCAAGATATTCAACTGAGAATTGGTACATTACTTTATTATGAGAAATTACAGACCAATTTCGAGTTTCAGGCGTTTGCGTCATTTTTTGATGGAGTTATGTCCCCGTGCGACTTATGAAATACAAACATATCAGCTTTTTTTCCTTCTCCTTCACCATATATACACCTGTGCAAAAGTTAAGCACCAGCAAAAACAATAGAACGTAGAAACATGATGGTACAACTAGGCTGCCATACTTTTTGTCCCCGCGTTAGCTGACATAATTCCAAGTACGAAATGCACATGCATGCATGACTTCACGCCGCTTGATGTCCGTGCGTGGCGGGAAACAGCACACGTGTTCAGTTATGTAAAAGTTCAGTTTGAGGTGTAGAACATTACATACAGATTTAGGCGACAAGATTAGGAATTTTGTGTTCATGACCGTGGTTTATTTGTACAGAGAGAATTAGCTCTTGATTGTGAACCGCTATGGCAAGACGAAGGTTAAGTGATCGTGTGAAATGGCAAATCATAGGCATGCATACCACTGGTATGTCATGCAGAGAGATTGGCAGACAGCTGAACGTTAACCATACTGTAATCAGTCGTTTGATTGCAAAACATGGGCAAACTAACGAGGTGAAGGACAGGCCTAGATCTGGAAGACCGAAGAAGACTACTGCCCGTGATGATCGAGCCCTAGTACGCCTTGTTAGGAGATCTCCATTCACCAACAGCAGAGTGCTCAGCCAGCAATGGGAAACGCGCAATAGAGTGTCAATGTCTACCGTCAAAAGGAGACTGTATGCTGCTGGCATGAAAGCTAGGAGACCTGTCAGACGTCCTCTCCTCACTGCACACCACAAAGAGGAGCGTCTGAGGTGGTGCAACGAAAGAAGACACTGGAACATGAGATCCTGGAGACGGGTACACTGGTCCGATGAAAGTCGGTTCCTGCTTCATGCCACAGATGGTCGAACTCGTGTATGGAGGTCCAGACGCACGGCGTACGACCAACGTAACATCATGGAAGAAGTTCCATTTGGTGGAGGTTCCGTTATGATATGGGGGTGCATCTCATTTGATTGTAAGCTGGATCTGTTGACTGTACCTGGAACACTAAATGGACAAAGATATCAAGATTCCATACTGGATAGAGTTGTGGTCCCTCATTTTGTAAATCATGCACCTGGAACCCACCCTATATTCATGGATGACAACGCCCGACCACATCGTGCTAGAGCTGTGCATGAATACCTCCGCCAGAATGCCATCGAAACCCTACCATGGCCAGCAAGGAGCCCTGACATGAACCCTATTGAGCATATCTGGGACATTCTAGGAAACATGGTGAGAAGGAGGGATCCTCCTGTGCAGAACCTACAGGAATTAACAGACGCACTCCATCTTGAATGGCAACGAATACCACAATGGCGTATCAGTCGGTTGGTGACCAGCATGAGACGTCGTGTCCAGGCACAAGGTGGATATACCCGGTATTAATAATGACAGTCTCAAACTCGTGCACAGATGTTAAACTTCGTTTTCAGACACCATTAATGACAATCTAGCCACGTGTGTCAACTGTAGGGCAATAGTTGTCAGTTGTGTCAACGTAACCATATTCAGGCCTCGTTTTCAAGTTCAAACAAAAACATACAGTGTTTCCCCACCATCATAATCAGCATTCCTCTAGTTGCATTATTACCGCTTGCACTAAGATGGATGGGTACATAAATGTTTATGCTATTGCTTTCTTCATAGCACATGAATATACCCTCGCATGTGCGTAAAAATAGGGTGGTGCTTAACTTTTGCACAGGTGTATATAACTGAGGCTTGGTTTATTGCTATGTTATGAGAAGTTACAGTTCAAGCTCGAGTTTCAGCTGCTTTTGACAATTTTTAATGAAATTTTTGACTGTCAATCTCTAAAGATTTATATCACCAGATACTTACAGAATGCTTGTTTTGTTTTGGAAATATGTTAAATTATTTCTCTAGTACTGTACTGTATTTTGTCTTCTGTTGAAAGGTGTGATTTCGCTATGGGACTATATCTTGCCTGATGGTATCTCTGATCTTACCTTTACTGCGTACTATCTGTTTATTTCACTCACTATATAAACAATTATCCAGAAACCATAATAACGCTAAGTGCTAGATATTAATAGCTGAAGAATTGATCTTCGTTAGTGTTAGCTCACCTGGCCATGAGGGATGTGTAACTTTGTATTGCCACGCCATATGGACATTATTAGCTCACCTGGCCTGAAAGGCCAAGTGAGCTTATGCCATGGCGACCGTCCGTCGTGTGTCCGTCATCCGTCCGTCCATCCGTCAACTTTTCCTTTAAACGACTTCTCAAGAACTACTGAGCCAATTTCAATTATATTTGGCAGGAAGCATCTTTAGGGCATAGGGATCCAAGTTTGTTTAAATGAACCCGATCGGCCAATTTGGCCAGGCCGATGGCCATCTTGGATTTAGGCCGATTTTAGGGAAAAATCTCCGAAACCGCAGAGGAGATTGATGCAAATCTCATGAAATATGATCTAGGGCAAGAGCTGAACCAAGTTTGTTCAAGGGAACTTAATTGGTCAAATGGTTCGGCGGCCATCTTGGTTGACCTAGTTGTAGCGAAAATGACTTCTCCAGAACTGCTGAAGGGATCAGGCCAAAATTTGGCAGATATGATTAGGGCCTAAGGGCCATTAAAGTCTGTTCAAGAGAAGATGAGCCATCAAAAAACATGGCCGCCGTGGGCCAATCAAAATATAGTGTGTTTGGCAGCCATATTGGATTTTTTGATTTGAGGGATTTTGAGGCCGAAATTGGTTTTGTAGGTGTTTTGGCATATTCTGAGTTCAGATTTGAAATTTTCGGGTTGGTGGCAATCTTGGATCATTTTCCCGCCAAATGCTCCCATCCTAAAGCAATGGGAAAATTTAAATGTTTTCTCGAGAACTGCGTGGCCGATTTCAATTATATTTGGCAATAAACATTCTTAGGGCATAAGGATCCAAGTTTGTTCAAACGAAGCCAATTGGCCAATTTGGCCGGTGAACAGCTTGGATTTTGGCCGATTTGAGGAAACGTCTAAAAATCTTCTCCAAAACTGCTTGGGGGATCGATGCAAGCTTCATGAAATATGATTTAGGGCAAGAGCTGAACCAAGTTTGTTCATGGGAACTTGATTGGTCAAATGGTTTGGTGGCCATCTGTGATGACAGTTTTTCCTGAAAACGACTTCTCCAGAATCGCTGAGGGGATCAGGCCGAAATTTGTGAGATATGATTAGGGACTAAGGCCCATTAAAGTTTGTTCAAGGGAAGTTGATCTGTCAAAAAACATGGCCGCCATGTACCAATCAAAAGGTAGCATGTTTGGTGGCCATATTGGATTTTTTTATTTGTTGGATTTTGAGGCCAAAATCAGTTCTATATATGTTTTCAGGTATTCTGAGCTCAAATGTGTCCTTTTCGAAATGGTCGGATAAACGGTTTGGTGGCCAACTTGGATTATTTTCTTGCCAAATGCGCCCATACTAAAGCAATGGGAACTTTAAAATGTCTACTTCTGGAGAACTACTAGGCCGATTCCAATTATATTTGGCAGGAAGCATCCTTAGGGCATAGCGATCCAAATTTGTTCAAATTAAGCTGATCGGCCAGTTTGCCTGGCAGCCATCATGGATTTTGTTTGATATTTAGAAATGTCTAAAAGTCTTCGCTGAAACTGTTTGAGTGAATGATTCAAAACTCATAAAATATCATTTAGGGCACGAGCTGAACCAAGTTTGTTCAAGGGAACTTGATTTGCCAAATGGTTGGGCGGCCATCTTATGAAAGCAACTTCGTCTGAACGAATTGGGCCGAAATTTGGGAGATATGATATTGATGACTAAGTGCCATTAATGTTTGTTCAAGAGAAGTTGATACATGAAGAAACATGGCCTCTGTTTTCTTGGTACAAGTTTGCTCAACTCATTAAAGTTCTAATTATTGTTAATGACCATTCTAGTTGAGATGCCCTTGGTCCAGGTGAGCGATACAGGCCCCTTGGGCCTCTTGTTTTGTCTTGTTTTGTCATTGCTGGTTGTGAATTTGGGACTTGGATTTGATTGGCTGATCAGAATGTATTCAAATTAAACCTAGATCGTTTGCGTCTTCGCAAATCCCCCATATTCACCAATTTGCCTTGACACCACCACCACCCCCCCCCCCCCCCATCTCATCCAACCCATCGGGCGGAGCACTCCCTAATCATATATGTAACTCACCTACCACATTTGGTTGAACTCCGACCACCGGTTTCAGAAGAGTTGCATTACAATCAATTTCTTGAGCTTTTGTACCACTTCCCCACCCCATGTGGGCGGAGCCTAACATAAATGTTGCCATGCAATCCCAACTTATATGGGTAACCCACATAACAAATTTGTTTGAATTCCAACGGTAACGGTTTGGGAGAAGATAGTGTGACCGGACAGCTTTTAGGATATTTGAATTTTTCAAGCTAACCCCCAGCGTGCGGAGCCAAATCTAAATGTCATCTTGCAAAGCGCAATCATATGGTTAAGCCACATACTAAATTTGGTTGAATTACACCCATCGGTTTGGGAGGAGATAGCATGACAGACAGTTTTTAGGATATTTGAGCGTTTGACCCTGACCCCCTGACAGATGGATGGAGGCGATTACAATATCCCTGACATAACATGGGGATAATTTGTGGTCAATTTGGTTTTTGGCCATCTTGAATTTGGTTCTGTTTAAGATCTCTGAAACTGCCTGGCTGTTTGATGGGAACTTAATAAACTCCATCTTAGTTCTATATAAATGTCAAAACCTATGTTTGTTCCAGAGTGCAGGTTGATTGGCCCAGCGACCATTGTTTTTCATATGCATCCTTTTGCGTGTATGTATGCATAATTTTATGAGGGCGCATAAAACATAGCCGGATGAAAACTGGTAACATACATGACTGCCATATATCAATTGTGGCGATTATTTCTCTGTGAGTCCTGTGGGATGTAGCGGCCGTGTTTCCATTTATTATATGACGTAATAAATCTTTGTTAAGGTGAATGGTTTCGACTTCTGTTGTGTAGCTTTCAATAAACAATTGTAATCCACCCTCTAAACGTAGTAAAACGCGATCGTTAATAACATGAAAATTCGATCAACTTTCTCCCTCTAAATTCTTGCCACATTATCTTAAGAGTTATTCCATGCCCATCATCTTGTAGGTGAAATTGTAATATCCATGGGACACCTAAGTATCGTTTATGCTGTCATAAACATGTAATTTATTACATTCAAATTCATAAAAACAAATGCGAACATGTTATAGGGCTTTGCGATTTCTCAGAAATGTCAAAAATTTGACGAACCAACCAACAGACTGACTGCTATGACTAGTTTCGAGTTGCACCTATGTATGATTACTGTATTCTGCAGTTGTAGTAGTAGAAACATCTTTTGCCCACTGTGTCTTGTCTTCAGCCAAAATCCTTAGCTTCCTCAGGTCCATTCTTGACGTGAGTGTACCTAATCCTGCTTTCTTGAGGTCACCTCGTAGCATGCTTAGCAGATTTATGCAATGACATCCTCTCCTGGCTCTGTATTTGCTGTCTCCGAGCAGCTCGAATTCCAAGGCTGTCTGTGCTGGTGTGTCTTCTGGCATCCTTAGCACATGGCCAAACATGGACCATCTTTGCTGGGCGACTTACAGACAGTGACGACGTATTACACATCTTGTATAGTGCATCGTTGGAAATTAAGGTGTCTGGCCATCGGTGTCCAGTGATGGTGAGTAGGTATTTGCGGTGGCAGGCGTCGAGGTTTGTCTAGAGCTGCCTAGATGGTACAGTTATACATCATCAAGGATACGCAGGTTGCATTGTATAGACGTAGTCTTTTTATCAAGGGCATCTTTGATCTATGAATCCAAAGCTTCCAGAAGGACTGGAAAGCTATCTTCCCCATGATGTAGCATGCAGCAATGGCAGCAGTACTGCAAGGCAGTGAGCCCAGGATCTTACTTTTCCTCCATGGGTCGCCGCCACGGAGTAAATCGTCATTTTCTTTAGTTTCATGCTTTGTAGATAGGTATATGTGAGTGAACTCTGTTTTGGATTCAGTCAGAGATTCTCAATTTTTAGTTTGCTTGCAGCTCTATTGGGAGAAGTTCATCAAGGCGTTTCTTTTCCTCATCTATAAATTCCACATCGTTGGCATATTCCATCTCTAGCCGCATGCCCAGTATTTACACCAGGTGGGGGTGGGGGGAGGGGGTGGTGAGAGTTTGGTCTTGTGGAATTTTCCTGCACGGATTTCAATGCAGTAGCAAGTGAAAAGCCCCAGAGATAGACCATCTCCCTGTCGGGAGCCAATTGATGTCTCAAACTCTACAGACTTACTGACTTGACTCAGTTTGGTGTCTGCAAGCAGTAGTCTCACTAGTCGTAGCTCATCTTCATTGCAAATGGGCTGGCATAGTACATGTACATCTAGGATCTTTGAGTGCTTAATTGTGTCGAAGGCTCGTGACATGTCATGTCCAAACACTGGGATTTCCACAAAATTGGCATTGACATGTCATGAGCACCTATAGTTGCAACTTTAGATTTGGTTCACCTGGCCAGAATTTTCCGAAGACCATTGTAAAAAGCAATTTTAGCCAACTTGACCAGTATTTAAGCATTTTAAGCACTTCGTAAATAGTCTTCGATTGGCCTGCAAATGGACATTCAATAAGCAAATATTTTGATTTTCTTTACCAAATTTGACCATTAAAGGGTTGAACTTATTTGTTCTGTAATATGCATGTGAATGAAGGGAGCCATTTCTAACCACACCACGCCCATTTCTAGCTTAGCTCCACCCACATTTTTGTGCATGTTAGAATCGATTTTATAATGTGCTTTGAACCCTGAATTCCCAGAATCCCAGCAATCCCAGTCAAATTAGTTTCAAAATATTCAACTGAATATTTATTAAATGAAAATATTTTCAGACTTAAAATTTGTACTCGTCTGACAGACTTTTCGATTTTTGTGACTGAGCTATATACATCATTGTGATTGTGACATCAATTCAAAAGTGACGTAATTGATTATGATGTTATATACTTGAGTGACAGATTGGATGACTCCATTCATGTCATTTTATCTACCTGAAAGGGATGCTAATCTAATCTGAAGTATTGTATTGAACTGATAGATTATGGTTTATAGATTCCATATCGTGTCACATTCCTTTATCTGTATCACAATTATCTGCTTTGTAAAATCGCATAAATGTAAAACAGTCATCGCCACCATTTCATCTCCTCAAGCGATGGTGTGGGATGTCATGTAAGTGCCAATGCATTACATTCTTTATTATGGATTACTCATCTCATTGAATATTTTAAAACCAATTTAACTGACGGCTTACCTCTGATTGCTATTACGCCACATTGCCAACCTATAGGTGGCACCTCTATGACTGAGCGCATATACCGAGGCGGACACGCTAGTTTTTTTCTGATTGGTTGAAAAGTAAATCACGACAGCCATCATAGGCTGTAGAAATTTCTGAACATTAGAGCTACTGAAGCCAGAATAGCTTTCGTTGTCAGCATGATAAAAAAGCTAAAATGTCAGTGATGGATTATGGGTGGCAAATTCTATCGCCTGAATGGTTAGTATAAGATGATGTGAGGCTTCCTTTAATGAGATTTACATCGGTCTAGTGGTTTCATAGATAAACACACAGGGCAGCAACATCCGAATTCATCCGAATATTCTGCAGTTTTAATATTTAACCCTCAAGTCTGCCAAAAACGGCTTCTGTGGTCTTGAGAAATGTCGATTTACAGACCAAGAGAAGACTATTTTTGAAAAATTATCAACTAGAATGACTAGAGCCAGTCATTTCAGTGATAATCCCTTTTGAACATTCTGAATGAAATGTATCAAAACATGAGGAAAATACTAATTTGAATAAATTATATATTTCTGATCATGATACAATATCCTTGTTGCTGCGATGTTGAGCGTCCTCTTCCAAATGCTGGTACTATTTCCCTGGATAGATTCCAGAAGAAAATTGCCAATATTCTCAGAGGGCCTGACCTACAGTCATTGATCTTTCATAAATATTTCAGTTTTGTTTCTAAGTGCTCTTAGGAGAGCTGCAGTGCAAAATCACATCACTTTATAATGAATGGCTCTGAACAAATTAATCCAAGTTTTATGAAGTTATTTTCCATCTCTGTCAGTCAAGTCCAGATTTCTAACTGGGATGTACATGTAATCAGCATCTGGTAACCAACCATACAGGAAACTGTTGAATATTTTGAAATTAATTTGAATGGAAGCCGTTGCTGCCTTAGGCATTTCCAGGCAAATTAATTTCAAATTACTCAACAGAATAAGTTTTATATGAACAGAATTTACTTTTTCAGGGATTTGTCAGTGAAAGGGTTAAAAGCTCACGCCAACCCAAACCCGTACTCTGCAATTGTCTATTTGCATTGCTGAGAGAGGGAAGACTGTTTTTCAAAATTTTACCTTTGAGGTGACTAACTCAGTAACATGATCCGAAAATAGACATTCTTTAGGGCAATTGCAAAGGCAGACTTAGGAGACTGGACCATTAATCTTTAATACCTCATGACGGGTCAAAGATTGGCTTCTGCGGTGGCCTTGAGAAATGCCCATTTGTTGACCAAGTGGAGATTATTTTTGAAAGTTTACCTGTCATTCCATTGATAAATTTTCAAAAATATTCTTACCTTAGTCTGCAAATGGTAATTTTCTATGTGAAAATTTAAATTTCTTCATCGAATCTTAGGATTAAATTGTTGAAAGCTTTTATCAAATAGCTGTTGCTAGCCTATTATATAGGTAGTCTTAAAAGACAGGTGGCAATATTAGGTAACATTAGGCAGGTGCCACACAAATTCACGCGGCATATGCAGTCATTACCTTGGTTCTATAAGAAGAGGTACATAAACTGCTATCAGGCCTGTCTGTCCTGAGGTGTATCTCAAAATCTACTGATTCAATTTGGTTCAAATGTTAACAAAGCTGATGAACTTGCCAAGCAAGAGGATTTCTAGACTTTGGCGGTGGTCCAGATAATTGACGAGCTCGGATCCAGATCAGATCAAATACTGGATCTATAGATATCTTATAAACTACTGATCTGATTTGGCTCAAATTTTGATACAAGAAATGGTGTGACCATGCACTAGGATTGCACAACTTTGAGTGTTATTTAAAAAATATGTAAAATTTTAAAATGGTAGGGTCTGCAATCTCTGATAGCTCCGGTATTAGATATGTGATGTTGTTAACTATTTAACCCTCTATTTTATGAAATAAAATTTCTGTTTGCACACTGAATGATTATTTGTGAAAAATTATGGATACAGTCACTCCAGTGGTAGATTTTCAAAAATAGTCTTCTCCCGGTCTGCAAATGAACATTTCTCAAGACCACTGCAGAAGCTGGGGTTTTTTGCCCGCTTTAGTGTTAACCCTTTAACCCTCAGATTTGTTCAAGAGAATTTCAAAAGAGAAAACTATTTTTGAAAATTTTCAACTGGAATGACTGTCTCGGTTATCGAGCCAGTTATTCCAGGGGTAAATTTTCAAAAATAATCTCGGTCTGCAAATGGGTATTTCTCAAGACCACTGCAGAAGGCATTTTTGGCTGATACGAGTGTTAAAGGGTTAAGCATATTTGCTACTGTTGCTTTAGCTAAACAGGTAATATTTTGAGGTGGGTGGGTGGTTGGGAGGATGAGGCGATGATTTAATGCCTTGATAATACAGAGAGCTTCAGTGAGTTGTTATTTATGGTTTCATAAAGAGGAGATTTAATTCCCAGGTATGAAGAGTGCGCTGAGCCAATTTTAAGCTCTGCCCTTTTGCATGTTATTTGTAGAGTGATTTAGTTCTTCTTTGATGTGCTTCTTTTGATCAGGTAGATGCGCTGTGTTGATCAGGTGTGTGAGCGTGCATGCTTATGTGTGTCCATGATATCGCTGACATGTGTGAGATGTGTGCAGTCAGTGAAACCTGTCTAAAGCGACCACATTATGAATCACAAACGATTCATCACTATAGTCCGATGGTCTTATTAGTTCACCTGGCCTGAAAGGCCAAGTGCGCTTATGGCGTGGCAATTGTCTGTCGTCCATCCATCAACTTTTGTTTTAAAATGCTACTCATTAACCGCTCAGGGGGATTTCAAGCTAATTTAGCTAGGACCCTATGGGTGTAGGCTACAGAAATTGTATACAAAATTTTGATTAGTAATTTGTTTCTGGGTGAAAATCTTAAATATTATAAAAAATTTACCGGAAATTGTCAAAATGCGATTTCTTATTTTGGCTGGTCAATTTTGTGGTGGCCATCTTGGGTTTTTGGAAAATTTTCCGGAAACATTTAAGATGCTATTTCTTAATTGATGGCCCGAATTGATTTCAGCAAAATTTGGTTGAACTGATTTGTCACTGTAGGCTTCAACATACCAAGCAAGAATTTTGATTGGTCAGTTGCTTTGGTGGGCATGGTGGATGTTTTCAAAAATTGTCCATGTCTTTAAATGAAAATGGCTCAAATGCCAATGGTCCATGTGAGCATCGCAGGCCCCTGAGCCTCTTGTGTGCAATTGGCACCTAGACATGAAGCGTCCTTAACACTTACCACTCTGATGTCAAAGCTTTAAATCTTCAAATTAAAATTAAAAGGTGAACTGCTGGTAATTTTTCAACAAATTTGCAGGGAGATGGTGCTGTCATAGACAGCAACATCTTCCAGCAAAATTGGTGAAAAATTTACAGTAGCTTCTTTGTCATTGATACAGTAGAAAATAGAATATTGACATCAGTGTGGTAACGGTTAAACCATTTAATGGTCAAACAGGCCATAGAATGGTCTCACAGCCTTGGTCTTGATGAAGGTTCATTTGCAGTGTAAGAGAAAACTAATTTTGAAATGTTACCATTGAATGACTGGCTCGAAAACCATATGATCTAAAAAATCTTACATATCTACAGCAGGCATAGACTGAAGCCCTTTTGAAAGGGCCTAAGCACAAGCCCTTGCGCTTAAAAGGGGCTTAAGCACAAGCACAAACCCTTTGCAAAGGGCTTACGCACAAGCCCTTAAGCACTTTTGAGGAAATTACGTAGCCAATTGATAATTCTGCTTGATTTAAGGGTTGGTCAAAACTTTATACATACATGTAGAGAATAAGCAAAATGATTATCACATCAGTTTTATTAATTTTCAGAATAGTGCTGTTGAATCATCTCTCAGCAACATCTTGAAGTATTATTAGAATAAACAGCAATTAGCAACTAACATGTAACAGGAAAAGGGACAAAGCTACTTAAGCTAGACATACATTCATGAGTTCCAAGTCTTATCCGTTTAACCCGGGAAGCTGTGTATATTGAAATTAACTTGCCTGAAATATGTTGCTGACATAGATCAACAGCTCCCAATGAAGTTAGTTTCAAAATGTTCAACAAAATATTCCATACATCACAACACATTTTTTATATCTGTAAGGTTTAACGCTGTACTGGTAAAGCCTATCGAAATGGCCTCTGCAGTGGACTTTGAGAAATGTTCATTTGTAGACAAATTTAAGGTTGATTCTTAAATTTTACTACTTGAATGACTGGATCGACTCGAGTTGTAATTCTAAAAAATTGTCTTCTCTTGGTCTGCATATATCAGCATTTTCTGACCATATTTTAACCATTAAATGGTTAATTATTTCCTTGAAAAATATCTTACTTTCAAGGCAGCCATACAGGGAAAGTTACAGAATATTAAAAAAATAATTTGACCTGTAGCCATTGCTGATGACAGCAACATCTGCACTAATAATTTCAAAATATTTGACAGAATATAATTTACATTGTAAAGAAGTTATTTTATCAGTCCTTATCTAGTGACAGAGATAGATCAAATGAGGGGCATGGTGAGGAGTGGTGGGAGCCTACATTAGAAGAACATTCCTATTGAGTAGCATTACCTACATTTGTGTAATTACAAGACAGACATGTGATATATCTTGTGAGAGGTGTGGTAGCAGGGAGGTGTGAAATTCATTCTTTTGTATTGACCAGATAATCTGAGCAGCTATAAATGGTCAGTTAACACAGCAATCATTCAGTCTATTTCATTCTGAATTTTCAGAATGTTGATTTCAATGTTGCTAAATCTTGTCCCAGCTGAACATTTTGAAAGAAAACTGACTGAAACAGATGTAACTTGCTTTCAAGCTATTCAGAGATGTCTGTATTTATCTCGCTTTTAACCAGCTTGTTGTGATACAACGTGTAACAACTATTTAAGTAACGTGGATATGAAGTAAAATGGGTTAATATTTTGCAGCTCTATAGGCATGACAGGCCAGATAAAACATATTATATATGATGTACAAAATATCATGCTGAGAATTTTGTTAATAATTTTGTCACGGCAGCAACAGCTTTATCTAGTCAAATTAGTTTCCAAATATTTAACAGGCTTTGTGGCCATTTTCTTAAAATAATGACTACATGTAATTAGGCCATTTCATTCTGAATTCATCAAAGAATGTTTTAGGTAGGCTTTGAAAGCTGCTAAGTGTTATCTAATGATTTGTCTAAACATCCTTTCAGTCAAATTAATTTCAAAATAAGCTGCAAAAGTTTATCTGTAATATGTAGCAACAGCATATGTGTAGAATGGTAAAGAGCAATAATTTGATAACTATTGTATTGATTCAAGGTGAAAATTGAAAAAGGGCTTGAAAGCACATGGTATTTTTAATGTGCTTAAGCACAAGCCCAAAGCATTTTTTGCTTTAGCACATTTGCAAGCCCTAAGCCCAAAGGGCTTTGCCCCATGCCTGATCTACAGCCAGACTTAGTTGTGAGTCACAACTAAAAATAGTTTTCAAATTCAAATCATACATGATAGTAGTTGAATATTTTGAAAACAATCTGGATAATTCTGCTGCTTCAGTTCTTTTAAATGCTTGCATGTATGATTTAGATTGTGTTTATTTTGATGTGTTTGCAGGTTTCTGGCTGAGCCACCAGTCTTGAGTAAGCCTAGCAGATCCTTCTATGACAGGTAAGTGATATGTGTATGTCATTAGAGCTGGGCGGTATTGATATTTACATGACGGTACCGGTACCATGAAAGAATACCGTGGTACCACGGTATACCGTCATCTGAGCTTGGGGCATGCCACGAAATTAGAACAATTTTTTCCATTTCCTTTTCACTTCCATCTCCAATCAACAGTAAATATAGGTAAAATAAATAAATCGGCTTCCTGATTTAGAGAAGAAAATCATGGCTATTGCGACTGTTTAGTTTCACGATTTTATTAGGTCACTATTTTTATTGATGTAATATCATTCACGGGAATATCGGTCAAAGGGTGTGGTCGACTCGCTAACTATAACCAGCTGTTTGAGACATTGGGGTGCACTATTTTCAATCTGGATTGTTCTTGCTATTAATGCGTGCGGCCAGCAAACGGTAAATTTTATTTTGGCAGTCGAGCGCTTTGATAAACAGAGTCCAGACAAAATCCACGAGTATTTAAACGGGGCGAGTGTTGTACGCTTTTATTTCTGTTGGTGTCGTATATTCTGTTACTCGCGAAAACAGGCCTATACACATACATATAATACGACGTTGAATATAGCCGATTCCAAAGCTTCTGATAATTACCGAGTACCCGATGTGCAGACTCGTTACTCGCCATGCTTCACATGAACAATGCGTGTAAAAAGCTATTTCCGCGAACTTCCGACGTGTAGCCAGTTGAAAAATGAATTACAAAAACTAAAACACTATAATTTTTAGGTGTCGTTACTTAAACTGGATTTAATCCGTAAAGAAATTTCTTAAAACAAGCCAGAAAAATAAAAAATAACGACGTCAACGCTGCTCGTTGTTAATAAATTAGCACGTGATCAAAACGGCGCGTGCAAATACTACGTTTTAGTAAATTTTCATTGATAAATTCAGCATAGTAATGTATTTTCCCACGGTCTAGTTCATGAACAACCAATCAGATACGTCTTTGCGAGATCGCTGTTGTGTTTGAATAGCACGCAGTTTGTATGTTATTTTGTTATTCTAGCGTATTTGTTCGGTGACAAAATGCCTGGAGTAATAAATTACAAATAATAGAAACGGGAATAGGGAATATATTATAGTGTAATTACTACCGGCGGACGGCCAGAGAATGAGTTTAGATGTTTTAAATAAAGCAATTTTACCGTGAAAATTTCAAGACGTACATTTGACATACAATTCTGCCCGTCGTTATTTTGTAATGGACGTCTTGACGTTTGTTTTTACAACGACCCTTTCACCTGAACTCGGCTAATAGGGATGCCTGTATTTTTGACACTATTAGCACTTATTTACGCTTGGTCAAGTCAGATTTTATGAATATATTTCTCAAATATTGCTCAAACATTATGGACGGTATTCACAGTATTTGGAAATGTCAACGGTCACGGTATCGGTTCACGGTATACCGCGGTCCTCACGGTACTACCGTCAGACCGCCCAGCTCTATATGTCATAAATACGCTTTAGCCATCGCTCAGTCCTTACTGCACTGTCTCTCTGTCCGTCCTACACTGCCTCTCCCTCCCCTCCCTCCCTTTCTTTCACTCTTTCTCTCCTCTCTCACTCTCTCTCTCTCTCTCTCTCGCTCTCTCTATATCTATCTCTCTCTCTCTCTCCTCCCCTCTCCCTCCCTCTCGGCATCTCTCCCTCCTCCCCCCCGCTCTCACACACGCTCACGTTCTTTCCACACACCCTCCCTCCCCTCTTCAGCAAAAGATGCTTGCTCAGCCTCTCACTTTAGAAAGGCATGTAAGCATCCATATTCAACAGGAGCTGGTAGCTACATGTATGGGAAAATTCTTACAATTTAAAAAAGAATAGTTAAGAGAATACTGTTTTCAAAAGTGCAACATTTGTGTTTGGAATTGCAAATATCTGTTTTGAGTTAGGGTGCAACCATTGGTCAGTGATGCAGAGCCAGCATGCAATTGCATATTGTGGTGTCAATTAGACCCCTTAACCATCATATCGCATAGCAAATGTCAATTTACAAGGCCAAGTGATTAGTTTCGGAAATTTACCACAGGAGTAGTCTCCTCTTGGCCTGAAATGGACATTTTTCAAGACCACTGCAAGCCATTTAAGGCCAGCTTGAGTGTTAACGGTTAATAGTGAAAGTTGCCAATGTCTAATTAAATGTTAAAAGCTTGTTCATTGACCAATGGCGATTAACCCTTTAACGGTCATACCAGCCTCTGCTATGGTCTTGTGGAATGTCCATTTACATGCCAAGAGAATCCGAAGAAGTCATTTCAGTGCTACATTCAATAAGAAAGTATTATAATTTTCTTAACGAAAGCTGACCATTAAAGGTTTAATAGCTAAATTTGATTAAGAAAATCAAAATATCTTCTTATTAAATGTCCGTTTGCAGACCAAGCGCAGACAATTTTTGGAAATTTACCACAGGAATGACTGGCTCAGATACAGAGACTGTCATCTCAGTGGTAAATTTTAAAAATAGTCATCTCTTTACTTGCAAATGGACATTCCTCAAGTCCACTGCTGAGGCCAGTTTTGGCCAGTTTCACCATGAAAGGGTTAAATCATTGTTAACTGTCGGTGACCAAATGCTGTTATATCCTTCATCTATTTAGAACTATTGTTATGTTCAATACCAGCCTCACATCCTCGTACCATCTGCAAATGTCGAACTCTGCCTTCATACGTGGGAAATACCCAGCATATGCAGTTCAAATAAACATCAAGCCTTCATTTAAAGGCATAACGTATATATATATAAGAATTTTAAATCCTCCCCAGGAATTAAACATGGCCTCTGCAGTGGTCTTCAGGAATGTTCATTTGTAGAGCAAGATAATTTTTGAAAATTTACCACAGAAATAATTTGCTCGGTAACCGAAAATTTTCCAAAATAGTCTTCTTTATATGCAAATGGACATTTACGAAGCAAAAATATAAATTTTCTTGTCCAAACTTAACCATTATAGGGTAAATACCAGTATATCAATCTCATTTAGCAAATACCATAACAGATAGGTTATCGGCTAATTTGAAGCTAATTTCCATGGAAGATTTTTCTGCCTACGGCATTAAGCAAACGCCAGTCAAATTAGTTACAAAATTATCAAGAATTTATTTAAATCGTAGAGAATTTGATGTATATGACTGGTTGCAGCGTTGGCATGGTAAAACCTAAATGATGGTGATACGCTGATGAAAGGAAGAAGTATACATTAATTGTCCATCTAGCTTAGAGAATTAACCATTTTATCCTTAAGTTTGTTTTAAGAAAATTTTTCAGAAAAGGTCCATTTGCAAACCAAGAGAACATTATTTTTTAACTCACCTGGCCTGTAGCTTATGTCATGGCGTCCGTCCATCGTCCGTTAACTCACATCTCCCCATTTATGCTTTTGACAATTTCAAACCAAATTTGTCTGAAGAATCCTATGGTGGTAGGTAGGCTCCAGCCAGTACTTCTATTCAGGAAATTATTTAAAATGCTACCCCTCCAATATAAATGGCCTGACTTCAGCGAAACACGGGTGGACTAATTCTTTACTGGTAGGCTTCAACACGGCCATTTTGGGTTTTCCGAAAAAATTAACCATGCTTCAGAACTTGTATACAGAATATTGATTGGTCTATTTTTCGACAACTATTTTGGATTTTCCGAAAAATGGTGGGAAATTGTTTAATACACTACTCCTTATTAATTGCTTGGGCAATTTCAACCAGACTAGGCTGGAACAATACTATGGTGGTAGGTTTCAAACATGTATACAGAATTTTGATTGGGCAATTTTTCCGGTGGCCATCTTGGATTTTCTGAAGATTACTGGAAATCAGGTAAAACCCTACTCCTCATTAACCACTTGGCTGATTTGAAGCAAACTCGGCTGGAAGGACCCTAAAGTGGTATGCTTCAGAACATGGTAATAATATATCTAAGCACTGAATAAATTCCTGGCGCTTGGTCTGTCTATGTTAGATCCAAAAGTCTGAATGATCTGAGCTGTGTTTGTTTGCTCCCTTTATACTTTTTGGTAGGGTGTAGTCACACGATTTACCATATATGGGTATTGTTGGTCCACGTAGTTATTACCGATGCTTCAGAACTTGTATACAGAATTTTGATCGGCCAATTTTTTCGGCAGCCATCTTGAATTTTCTGAAAAATGGCTGGAAATCGTTTAAAATGCTACTAATCATTAACTGCATGGGCAGACTTGGCGGGAAGGATACTAGGCTGGTAGGTTTCAGAAATTGTATACAGAATTCGGTGGCCATCTTGGATTTTCCAAGAATTTTGGGAAATCACTTCATTAACCGCTTGGCTGATTTCAAGGAAACTCGGCTGGAATGACCTTAGAATGGTAGGCTTCAGAACATGTATACAGAAATTTGATTGGTCAATTTTTCTGGTAGCCATCTTGGATTTTGCAAAAAATTTGGGAAATCAGTTGTAAGGCTACTCATTAACCGCTTGGCCAATTTAAACCAAACTCAGCTGGAAGGACCCTAGGCTGATAATCTTAAGAATCGGTATACAAAATTTTACTACCGTTAAATCCTGTGTATATTGCGCTATCGTGCATAAATTTAACCAAAATTGGCCTGAAAAAACATTGTTTTCGTGTATAGTGCGCAGTAAGATTGAGACGTGTGAACGAAAACTGGTAACAAAAAAAATCAATGACTTACTGCGTGTCGAATACGCTTTCATTATAAAATCTTGTTTGTGGCATGCGTTACTCTGTTGTTTAATCAAGGAAATATCATTTGCCTACACTTTTAGCAAATATTTTGTATTAAACTTTATTGAATGATATAAAAATACAAATATAATTTCTATCAGAACAGGTTAGAATCCGAATTTGATTTGAGCAGAGCTCATTAACATAAATGGCCGTTAGAACAAAAAAAATCGGATATTTTTTTTTTGTTTCAATTCATAAAATATGAGTTTTGCGCACTGATACTTGAGAATAAAATCGATTTTAATTTTTCTAAACCTCAAATCCATTTTGGCTCACTCTAACAGTGCCGGTAATTACTTTGATAACTATATCAAAGGCGAGCCCATGAGATTTTGTTCAATCATATACGCAGTAGATGAGTGGTTTCAAGACTCGGTTCACAGGCAGTGTAGTCAGGTGGTGGGGCGGGGTGGGTGGATTAACGCGGTCAGAAGTACAATAAACAGAGGTGATAGAGCTGACCGCCTGCCGTTTACCAAATCGACTGATCAATTGTGGGTATTGTTTGAGTGGGGGTGGGGTTTATATAATATATTATAGTATATCATCATCATAATATATTATAATATAATGCTATAATCTAGTTTATTCCACGCATTTTTTATTAAATAAATTGAATTATCTTCAATTTGAAATGATTTTCTATTCTCATCCTTTCGTTTCTACAGTAACTTCGTCATACGTTGACGGCTGTGACCTTTAACCTTAACCTGTCACTCATAATCATCCTGCCCGCCAATTGGTCAAAGTATTGTGCCGTTTAGTACATATAAAACATTCCTTTCTATATCTATGTAAATGCTATATCACCTTGAAAAACATCGGCTCTATCATTCTTTTTTTAACACATTTATGTCCGTATCTGTGTAGCAATCTATGGATTTTAAACATCTCCATGTTCAACTTGGGAAGACAGGAGTAACCTCCCTTTATAGAAATAAATTAGAACAAATTACAGGAAATAATGGCGTTGTGAAAAAGTTAAATGATGGTTTATTTGATCATTTTACAACACTATGGTATTTAATAAAGGTATAACATTTTAGCGATCTAGTTGAGATAGTAGACATGTTAGAATGCGATCGTTATTCCCGACTGACTCCCGATTCATAAAATCATATTTCAGCCCTGAATTTTGCGATTCTGATGAAAAATTCTGAGGAAAAAAATGTGACAAATATTTATCCTTGTATATAGTGCGCAGTAGCTTTTTATGACATGTAATTTGAGCAACAAAAGTGCGCAATATACACAGAATTTAACGGTACTTCATTCCTTTTTTGGTAGCCATCTTGGGTTTTCAAAAAAATGAAGGGGGAAATTGTTTGTAACGCTACTCATTAACGGCTTGTTCCAGTGACTGTCTTGTTCTCGAAACTGACATCTCAAGAATTGCTGTACAGACCAGGATGAAACTCATTTAATTTCATCTATACCTAAGGATGATTAAAGTTTGTTCAAGAAAATTTGTTCCTTGATAAAACATTGTTGTCGTGGACCAATCAAAACCTTAGGTTCAATCTGATTGTGGTCAGCATCCATCATTAATTTCCCACTAAATATAATTTTTGCTGACTCCAATTTTGGATTTTTATGCCTTGTTGCTGCTGAATTTAAAGTATAATGTCTTTTCAAATGCTTTAGAACAAATGCTAATGGTCCAGGTGAGCGTTACGGCCCTTGGGCCTTTTGTTGAAAATTTACCACTCGAGGCCTGACTCTCGCTGGCTTGATTATCGAACTGTTATTCCAGGGATAAACTTATAAAAATAGACTTCTGCAAATGGACATTTCTCAAGACCACTACAAAGCCATTTTTGGCCGTCTTGAGTGTTAAAGGGCTAACGCCCACAGAATGACTGCATGCGTGGCCGATGGGTCGATGTAACTATGTTTTTTTGCTGAATGGACTTCAAAGCTGTTGTATGATATTGCCATTCTTTTGTGACATATCTTTCTGATAAAGCTTGGATACCGTTTGCAGATCACATCTAGTAACCTGCCGCAGGAGTCAGTCGTCGTCGGCAGCGGCGCGTAAATCTATATTAATGTAGGCGTGCTTTGAAACTGTCAGTAATTGTCAGCGGGGAGAATCTGATTCTGATTTTCAAGTGATAATGATGACGTTGTTGCCGTTCCATAATTATACAGCGGCTCAGTTTCTCCGATTGATTTTCAATAAAGATTCAAGTGGGCGTGGTATTCTGCAGAATATGCCATGATCTGATATAGCTCAGTGTATCCCCTAATCGCTATACAGCTACAGCCATCTGTGATAACCGTATGCTATAGCAGGGTTTGACATGGAGGATTCCAATTCATCCATCATTCGTATAACTTTATGATCAACTACATGACATGTAGGATGACATCGCGATCAATGACGCCATGAATGACGTAGATAAGTTCATCACGAATACTTAATTGATAACTGACTAAGCGATGTAAGAATTGTATGGCTTTACTATTTAATAAAAATGCTGTTTAATATTTTGAAACTAATTTAACTGGGTGTTATCGGAGCGACATCGCCAAGTCAAATTAGTTTCAAAATATTCAACTGTTTATTTGTATAGTTTTCTGGAAATTGATAATCAGGCAGTTCAGGGATCGATCGATCCCAACACGGCGAAGTGTGCGTGGAGCTTAGCCAAAGATGAAACTGGAAAGGACCATTAACCCTTTAGTCCTCTAGCTCTTTAAAGGATAACTAATCCCATCTCTTGATAGCTATTCAGGTGATCTAACGTGCCTGTCATAAACTATCCAGGTAATTTTAAGCCTTTTATTACGCCGCTAATGAATGCTATTCAGGATTTAGTAGGTAAATGTTGGTACATTTCTACACCCTATGATGGCTGTCATGATTTACTTTTCAACCAATCAGAAAACCACTAGTGTGTTTGCCTCGGTATATATGCTCAGTCATAGAGGCTCCAGCTATACATGTAGTTTGGCAAAGTGGTATAAAAGCAATCCTACAGGTAAGCTGTTGAATATTTTGAAACCAATTTGATTGGAAGTTGTTGCTGCCATAGGCAGCAACAACTTCCAGTCAAATTAGTTTCAAAATATTCAATGGGATGAGTATTACATAATAAAGAATGTAATGCATTGGAGCTTACATGACAACACAATAGCTTGAGGAGACAAAAAGATCACTGTTCAACATTTACTCGATATTACAAAACAGATAATTGCGATACAGATCAGGGAATGTGACAGGATACGAATGATATGGAATCTATAAACCATATTCTATCGGTGCAGTACAACATTTGAGATGAGCTTAGCATCGCTTTAATCCTTAAATTTGTCTACAAAAGTTAGTTTTTTGTAACAGCTTTGTCAAAAAATGTCCCTTTGCCGATGAAGAGATTATTTTGAAAACTTACCACTGGAATGACTGGCTCAGTTATCGAGCCAGTCATTCCAGTGATAAACTTTTAAACAGTCTTGGACATACAATAAGCAAATGTTTTGTTTTCTAACCATCTGTAGTAAATTGGCTTGTTTTCTGGCATTTGTACAGCTGGTGGTTCACTGCAGCTGTTCAAATTATGCGAGATACTTGAACTGTATCAGCTATCTCTATGGCTACCAACCATTTTTTGATAAATGTTCTGTTGTGCAAATAATGTAAAATCTTTTCTGATTGGGATTTTATTTCCTCCTGATGAAGTGCTGCTACCACATAGGGATTCAAGGGACACTTTAACATTTTACTGGTCAAATTTGGGTCAAGAAAATCAAAATGTTTACTTATTGAATGTCCATCTGCAGGTAAAGAGAAGAGTACTTTTGAAAACTTAATATTGGAATGATTGGCTTGATTATCGAGCCAGCCATTGCAGTTGTAAATTTTCAAAAATACTTGTCTCTTTACGTGCAGATGGACATTCCTCAAGACTACTGCAGAAGGCGGTTTTGGCCTGCTTGACCATTAAAGGGTCATTAACCCAAAACTTTGTTCAAGAAAATTTATCAGCTCCCAGTTAGATTAGTATCAAAATATTTAACATCTTGCCTGTATTGTTAACTTGAAATTTGTATTCTGGGAATTCAGTGTTCAAAGTGTATTTGAAGTTTATTGAAATATACATACAATGTGGGTGGAGCTTATCTAGAGGTGGACGGGGCATAGGCAGAAATGGATCGGTTAAAATCGGTTGTGACCTAAAATTCAATATGGCTGCAAATATGGGCTTCTTGATGATCAGTTTCTGTAGGACAGTTCTGTCTTAGATTGCCCGATAGACTCAAAACTTTATTCCTCTGATTAATTATTGGATCCAATCTGGCACTAGTGCCACTCATGCCTTATAAAACTGATGTCATAATCAAAGACCGATTGTTCGTTGACATCTCAATCAAAATGGCATAGGTCCATCACGACAGGGGAAATGGTACTTCATGAAATTGTCTGAATTGTATGTTTCGGATTAATTTAACAGTTCATAAAAAATTATCTGGATTATTTTGAAACTAATTTGACGGGGAGCTATTCAACAGTCTAAATTTAGATTCTGGGAATTCAGGTTTGAAGTTTTGAAATCGATACCAACACCTGTACAATGTGGACAGAGCTTCAGTAGTGTAGTAATATTGGTTAGAGGGTTGTGTGTGTGGCAGTTGCCCCCGGGCGTAGGGCTTCACGGTATTGGAAACATGAATACCGGTTACGGTATCAATTTCCATACTGGTATACCTTTAATACCGGTATTATTACTATGGACAAAATAGAATGAGGCTCCAGTAGTACGATTCCATAGTCAACGTATTTCCCATACATACGAAGTAGGCCTATATCAGCACCCCTGTAACAGTCGACGCAAATTTCCACAATATTAAACGCTAAATATTAACTGTCTTCAGTTAACTCATATTTCAAAACCACTGAAATTACAACTACACCGTGTCGAGATCACGAGATACCGGTAACCAGTGGCAATCTCGTCCCAAATAAACTCGCCCATTGAAACTGCGAAGAACCAAGACTGTTGATATTTGACCAACAAATGTCATTGCTACGAGTCAAAATATGGATATGGTGAATGTAAATCTATGTTTTACTCATTTTCCTGGCTACTTTTGTACTTGTATTGATGTATGTGCCAGAATAATAAATAAACTGTCCACCAAAACGTGTGCCTTATACGACGAAATTGCATTGGGACGAAACCGCCAGGAATCATGCAAATCTCCGCACAGTGGAACAACCAAGCCATTATAACACATACTAAATTGACTATAATATGCTGAGAATACATATACCTACGCTCACTGAGCCACGTTCTCGTTACAGTAGCTTGTATCGATCGATATCTAACGCTACCCACCAACATAAGAAGTGAATATAGATCGCGGGGATTGAAAAGTTTTTCTCATGTTGTCCGTTCCTCTACTTGGGCCATTGGCCGGTCACTACAGGCTGTCGTAATTGATATAAAATATCACGCAAAATATTCATATAATATGATTTTCTAGAAAACAACGGCCCAAAATTATAAAATATTAGCGCGAGAAAAGATAAGTTTTAGATATTTTTAACCCCTCCCTGTCCTATGAGATTAATTAAAATAAGTTTTATTCTTTTTTTTGTGTGAAGTACGTTCTTATAAGTAGTAATTTATCAATTACTTTAACCCTAGCCTTTAGCAACAATTTGACAGATACGGATAACTAAGAAAATTTTCAAGTGTGATCGTTAAATATCATTTTCCCGTACGAAAAGAAGCAACTTATCGCGTTAGACAGATATATTATTGGAATGTAACTAATGGAAAGCGGATTATCTGCCTAACAGAAGGTTATACCGGTTTTATGTTATATTTCGGTATCAGCAAAATCATACCGGTATGGCTATGATACCAGTATTCGGTATAATATCGGTATAGCATAAAGCCCCACCCGGGCGCCGAGTTCATTGTAGTGTTCATTTGGACTATGGGGTAAGGGTGCCAACAGGAAAATTGGGACTTGTTTTGCCCCCCCGAGTACCTGTATTGGGGTATGTGAGGGAGTGCTGAAGGCTGGTCTGCCCCCGGGGGCCAGAATTCCTCACTTCGCCACTGCAAGCTTAGTTAGAAATGGGTGTGGCAGAGCTGCTAGAAATATATCCCTCTATGTTTGACTTAATCATTAAATGTTGACTGTTTTAGTTAGAAATTATGTTTATATATATTGTTTTGCGGGGAAAAAACAGAAACTATCACTTAGAGCTGGGCGGTATTGATATTTACATGACGGTACCGGTACCATGAAAAAATACCGCGGTACCACGGTATACCGTCATCTGAGCTTGAGGCATGCCACGAAATTAGAACAATTTTTCCCATTTCCTTTTCACTTCCATCTCCAATCAACGGTAAATATAGGTAAAATAAATAAATCGGCTTCCTGATTTGGAGAAGAAAAACATGGCTATTGCGACTGTTTAGTTTCACGATTTTATTAGGTCACTATTTTTATTGACGTAATATCATTCACGGGAATATCGGTCAAAGGGTGTGGTCGATTCGCTTCCGACGTGTAGCCAGTTGAAAAATGAATTACAAAAACTAAAACATAATTTTTAGGTGTCGTTACTTAAACTGGATTTAATCCGTAAAGAAATTTCTTAAAACAAGCCAGAAAAATATAAAATAACGACTTCAACGCTGTTCGTTGTTAATAAATTAGCACATGATCAAAACGGCGCGAGCAAATACTATGTTTTAGTAAATTTTCATTGATAAATTCAGCATAGTAATGTATTTTCCCATGGTCTAGTTCATGCACAACCAATCAGATACGTCTTTGCGAGATTGCTGTTGTGTTTGAATAGCACACAGTTTGTATGTTATTTTGTTATTCTAGCGTGTTTGTTCGGTGACAAAATGCTTGGAGTAATAAATTACAAATAATAGAAACGGGAAAGGGGAATATATTATAGTGTAATTACTACCGGCGGACGGCCAGAGAATGAGTGTAGATGTTTTAAATAAGGCAATTTTACCGTGAGACTTTCAAAACATACAATTCTGCCTGTCATTATTTTGTAATTGACGTCTTGACGTTTGTTTTTACAACAACCCTTTCACCTGAACTCAGCTAATAGTTAGGGATGCCTGTATTTTTGGCACTATTAGCACTTATTTACACTTGGTCAAGTCAGATTTTATGAATATATTTCTCAAACATTACGGACAGTATTCACGGTATTTGGAAATGTCAACGGTCCCGGTATCGGTCCACGGTATACCGCGGTCCTCACGGTACTACTGTCAGACCGCCCAGCTCTACTATCACTCCTTTCCAAGGATTGTCCGTGCATACTTTCTTGATATTTGTTTTGTCTTAATAATAATATGAGTCACTTTGACCTCGTGACAGATCTTATCTCCATTGCGTGGAATTGTAAAGAAAGTATTTGTGCGAGGCTGTCCATTACTGATCACCTCATCAGACAGAATCCATTATAATTTGGTGAGATTAGTAAATATTGAATCGTACAAGCAAAAAGTTAACCCTTTAACCATCAAATTTGGTCAAGAAAATTTCAATTATCCAGTAAAAAACTACCATTTGCAGACCAAAAGAAAACTATTTTTTGAAAGAAAATTTATCACTGGAATGACTGGCTCGATAACCGAGCCAGGCATTCCAGTGGTAAATTTTCAAAAAATAGTTTTCTCTTGTTCTGCAAAAGGATATTGCTCAAGATTACTGCAGAAGGCATTTTTGGCCAGCTGGAGTGTTATAGTTAATAATTATTGAACACTTGTCTTAATAGGTTTTTGCTACTCCTATATGTGGCCGCAGCCTTCTGTTTCACAGGCGGATTCCTTATTTATGTAGTCATCCTGTGACGATGTTTACCTAATTCAATTAAACTATCAGTACTGTGGTTTCATGTGCGTGTGTGACATATGTGCGAGTCAGAGTGCATGTTGCACGCGGGAACGCAGTACAGTACAGGAGCACTAGGAATAGTACCTGTTGAGGTTTGACTTCAGAATCACTTCATAAATCTAATACATATGTCACTCAGGTCAAGCACTCTTTCATTTATTCAACTGATGCCACAATCGACATATAATCCTTGAATGGTCAAGAAAGTCAAAATGTGTGTTATAGTCAATCAGTAGGTGAAGAGATTATCTTTGTTGAGTGCATAGCGAAGCGGAGGATGTCGACATAGCGACCCAAATATGTCCGGCGTAACAAGAATTAGGTAAATGAAAGTTTTTCAATGGATAATTAATTCAGTGACTATCAGATCATAATAAAACTTTATAAATTTGATCTATACCATCATTGCATCCAAATGCATAATTCAAATGATTTTCAAATTTGTTCCATATTTTTATGCAGTTTGGACTTCGCTTATTTTGCATCAAGAATTAGGTAAATATTAACATTTTCCTGTTGACATTTAATCAATCAAAGACTTATCCAATCCTAATGAACTTTACAGATTACGTTTTTTCTATAGTTTTACATGGTTTATTTCAGTGTGATTGTCTAATTTTCAAGAATTAGAATAATGTTTGAGTTTCGAATAGACATTTGATTTGTCAAGGGGGTATATTATTTTATGAAATCCTGCCACACATGATGTGGGATATGCAGAAAACATAAAGGGCTCGACACGCGGGACACAATCCATCTAGTTGAAAATTACCACTGGAATGACTTGGGTTTGATTATGGTAGTTGGCTCGATTGTGGATTGAGCTCGTCATTCCACAGGTAATTTAAATAATTAATCTTCTATTAACCTTATAACGGTCAAGCCGGCCAAAACTAGCCTCTGTTATGGTCTTGTGCAATGTTCATTTACAGGTCAAGAGGAGAAGTTTTGAAAATTTTCCACTGGAATGACTGGCATGAAAACAAAGCCAGTCATTCAAATTTAAAAAAATAGTTTTCTCTTGGCCTCTAAATGGACATTCAATAAGCTGATATTTAAACTTTCTTGACCAAGTTGTTAAGAGGCCAGCAGAAGAGACTTTTGGCTGAGTTAACAACTGAAGGGTTAATAAGATGACCCTTGTTAGTTTTGTCAAAGTAAAGCGATGAGGTGTGAATGCAATAGAGGGATTTTTAGCTATGCTATGCCCATTTCTAGCTAAGCTCCACCTACTTTTTTGCACATGTTTGAATCGATTTGAAACTTTGATATATACAGAATTCACAAAATCTAAAGTTTAATGTATTTATGTAACTAAGTTGGTGAATATCTCTTTCCTGATGGACCTACGTCATTTTGATTGCGATGCCATCTAACATATGACATATTTGATTACAGCGTCAGTTACTTGACTGACAGATCAGATCCATCCATTAGTTAATGGTCAGTTTTGAAAAGTAATTTTATTGGGCTGCAAAGGAGCATTTCCTATGAGAAAATAGAAAATTTCTTGACAAAATTTTCTCATTAACTGATTAATAATTTCCTTACATTACATCATGGGTTACAGCTGTGCCTTTGTGTATATGCTCACTGGGAAATGTAGAGAGAATAAATCCTGCGTCTTCAGGTGTCCGTAAATTAGGTGAGCTGTACTTGGCAACTCATTTGTTGGCTACCTGACAGGATGAGTATTGGTAACCTACTGAGATATGAAAACGTGATAAAGTTTAACCCAGTTTACCATGGAACTCACTATGAAGGGTCATACTCTGTTAACCTTTTAAATCTCAAGCTGGTAAAAATGTCTTCTGCATTGGTCTTGAGAAATGTCAATTTGCCGACAAAGAGAACACTATTTTGTTAGAATTTACTACTGGATTGACTGGCTCCGTAACTGAACCAATCATTCCAGTTATAAATTTTCCATAACATCCATTTGATAATGGTATGGCCATTCCTCGAGACACTGCAGTGGACAGTTTTGTCGGGCTTGACCATTAAACGGCTATGCTTTAATTGATGGTAGCATCATTACAATGTATTAAACGGTAGATGTGAAGCAGCGAATGTGCTTAAAATAATGACGGGGGCCATGAAATCCAGTAAAATTGTTCATTGATTTAATCATTATTTCCATCATTACTGAGTAATTATTTCCAACAGATAACAATTACCTCTGGTTAATATTAGAGGTTGTGTATGATTGATGCCACGATGCAATTAATATTGTGATGCAGGCCTTATAGACATTCTGATACATACGTCATTACATAACTTGATATATTAGAACCTGTCGTAAATGACCACCTTATTGAGCGCAAAGAGTTAGTCACTATAGTTGTCACTTAACCCTTTGACTGTCTGCCTGCTGAATTTCTGCAAACTACATTTTCCACGGGGTTTAACTCTGGATATGCTGAATATTTTGAAAATAATTTGGCTGAAAGCTATTTGTTGTTAAGCCACCAAAAACTTTCAGTCAAATCTGTTTCCAAATATCCAGTGGGTCCAGAGTTATTGCCCATTGACATTATTGTCTGTTAATAGACAAATTTCCTTTTGGGGAATTGAGGAGTTGGGATCAGTTAACATAACTTGTTTGTCCAAGATGGTTGATGCATATGGGATCCAGGCTGCTTTTGCCTTCTTATGAGAGTATTGGAGTCCACATTGTGGGGTCGTCTCTTAGAACCCGAATAATGCGGAAAGAAGCTCGCTCCTTCCCATGGAATTAAGTGTCAAACTACTAATGAGTGTCTTGTGGGTGATGTCTCTGTAGAATTTGCCATTTGATAATTAATGTAGCTATCCCGAGCCCATTGGACCGTTAGCCTTCCTTTCTCAACCCTTTTGATGGATGACATTGCTACTGTTTTTTGATAGGTAATCAAATATCTCAATTTGATTATGAGATATTGGTATATCTTTTGGAGAGGCAAAAACATTATCATCTGGTGATACTAACCTCTGAACCCCATCCTGCATCTGGATAACAAACAAAACATTACATAAGAAGGACAAATTTGTCCAATAACCACGTCATTGATATATTTTTAGCGACCATCCATTGTCTGTTCGCCATCTGTCGTCCATCCATCATCAGTCAACTTTTGTTTTAAAATGCTACTCCTTATCCAATAGGCAGTTTTTAACCAAATTTGTGTCAAATGGTCCTATTGTGCACGGCTCCAGAACTCCATTCGGAATTTTGATTCACCAAATTTTTGGGTATTTTAAATTTACCAGAAATTGTCAAATTGCTTCTTTTTACTACTTTGAGCAATTTCAAGCAAATTTGGATGAAATGATCCTATGATCATAGGCTCCAGAAATTACATTCAGAAAATCGATTGGTAATTTTTCCGGTGGCCACCTTGTTTAAGGCAAACTCTCACCCAAGTTTGGAGAAAATCGCTCCAGTAGAACCTGACTTATTGAAAAAATGTGTCAACGGTGTCCATTTTGAAAACAATGTTGCCAGAGCTGTTCCTGGGGCATTTTAGCTTTTGACCCTAAGATTGGCTCAAGCAGGACCCCATGGAGAAGCTTTCACCCAAGTTTGGAGACCAGGTCCCTCCAGTAGAACCAGAGTTATGGTTAATTGTCTATGAACAACAGCAACAAGAAGAAGAAGCATTCCACGCTCCTGTTAACCCTTGAGTCTAGCGACACAGGTAATAAGCAGCTGACACAGGAACAATGCCCAGGAAGATATGAAGATTGTAGCATTGAAAATGTCAGGGTGAAAACCTTCTGAACACCTAGCTCTCATATACTACTAGTAACATTAACCCTTTAATAGTCAAATTTGCTCCAAAAAATTGTAATATTTTCTTATTGAATGTCCATTTACAGGCTAAGAGAATAGAATTTTTGAACATTTACCACTAATAACTGGCTCGGTTATCTAACCAGTCATTCCAGTGGTTAGTTGTCAAAAATTCTATTCTCTGTTCTGTAAATGGACATTCCACAGGACTATAACAGAGGCCGTTGTTGGCCAATATAACCATTAAAGGTTTAACTGCTGCTGCAGCCATTAGCGAATATCCTAGATGTTCATTATGATATAATCCAATTTGCTTGCCAGATGAAATGTGCTAGATAATGGACTCTGACAATTCAGCAGTAAACGCGTCCATAATGGCCTGATCCAGTGCATCTAATGCTGAAATATGTGTTGAAAGCATTTGTCGGAAGTTAACTTGACAAAATAGGTTCATGAAATTTGTGACATGTGGTGATGTAATGGACAGTAACAAAGGTGTTTCACATGGTATGAGGAGTGTGCTACGCACTTTTACGTAGGTAACCAGGGTTTGTACTCGGGTCATGGAAAATCATGGAATTTGAAAATTTAAATCACAATGGAAATCACCATTTTTTATCATAGGTCATGGAAAAGTCATAGAAAGTGTTAATCATGAAAAAAAAAAAAATCTGTGCATAAATTACCGCATTATACTCGCTGCTATGCAATAAAAATTATGCCAACAGCTTATCAAAACAAGGCTTTGGCTTGGTTCTTGCAAGACGCAATATCCGGACATTAGCAGAATAACTCGAATTGTAATTTATGTTGCTATGCTGTAAATACAAATTTACTAGATATTAATTCTTGGAAGTCATGAATTTTGTTAATTGTGGTCGGGAAATGTGATGGAATTTCACAAATAGAAAGGTGTACGAATACGAGTAACCCTTTGGCCCTTGAAATTACTTTCTCTCAATTTCAAGACAATGATACAGAAAAGCTATTGAATATTTTGAAACTAATTAACTGGAAGCTGTTATTTTCAAAAATCTTCAACAAAATATTCCGTACATTATAAAGAATTATCTGGCCTGTAAGGATTAATGGACCTTTCCAGTTTTAGCTAAACCACGCTCATCTCTAGCTAAACCACGCTCATCTCTAGCTAAACCACGCTCATCTCTAGCTAAACCACGCTCATCTCTAGCTAAACCACGCTCATCTCTAGCTAAACCACGCTCATCTCTAGCTAAACCACGCTCATCTCTAGCTAAACCACGCTCATCTCTAGCTAAACCACGCTCATCTCTAGCTAAGCCCACGCTTCGCTTGTGTTGGGATGGATTGATCTCTGAACTCCCTGATTATCAATTTTCAGAAAACTATACAGGTAAGCTGTTAAATATTTTGAAACTAATCTGAGAGGGTGCTGTTGCTGTCTTTGGCAGCAACAGCTCCAAGCCAAATTAGTTTCAAAATATTCAACAGAATGTTTAATAAATGGTAAAGACATACAATTCATACAATGTGTCAAACTATTAAGCGTTAAAGACGGACTAAATCTTGTAATTCATGCCATAATTAATTATGACGTCACCCTGCACATCACATAGTCAATTATGATGTCATAACGTCAGATGATGGATGGATAAACTGGAAGGTTCCATCTGTTAACTGGCAAGGAGATCTATGTCTTAGACCACACCCTTTGTGTTCTGCTGTTCCAGAAAATTATACTACAGCATAATGGTATCTAAATCATTTAATCACTTAAAAGCTGCTCTAGGGGTCCGCTAATTAATTAATAAATGTGCGTATTATCATCATATAGATGCGTCTATTGTATATTGTATTAAGTAATTGTTATAGCAGATGAGCTGCTAATTAAAGATCCTTAGAAATTATCATGGCAAATCATTATTCAAGCTGATGTTCATACATTGTACTTCATGTAGATGGTACTAATAGGTGTAACCCTTTAATGGTGAAGCCGACCAACCCCGTCTGAAGTGGTTTCGAGGAATATCCAATGAGAAGGCTATTTTTGAAAATTTACCACTGAAATGCCTGGCTCGATAACCGAGCCAGTCATTCCAGTGATAAATTTTTTTAAATATTGTTTTGTCGTGTCAATGTACATTGACTACGGATAATGTTAGATATTCTTGACCAATCCTGACAATTAATGTGTTAATGAATATCCAGAATATATGTGTCTATCGATGAGATATGAGTGGAGTATAATAACGGATGTCATGTTTACTAGTTTCATATTGCAAAAAATCAATATGACAACGAAGACTAACTAATGTAAAGAAAGATGCCTAAGACTGCCAGATCAGAAGTATATCATATGTCTAGAGAATGTCTGACTATGTATGTACATGCATGCGTAGTTGGTTGGCGCATGTATTAGATTAGGGTTGTGTCAGTGTTCATCGTCATCGTGAAGTGGTCAATTTGGAGCATGCTATTGATTTGGGTGTTCGGAACTGATCAGTGCTCACGGCAGTATGACATGGCGACGAAGAGCTTGCCAGCAGTAGCAGCCGCAGCAGAAGCATTCATTCTATCAGGCAGCCTCAGCTGAGCATTTATTGGCAATCTCAGCATTCACACTGAGACAAACACCCGTGTGAGAGAGACACGTTGAACGCAAGCGGGCATTCGTCTCCATCACTATCAGAGCCTGCAACCAGCAGCAGCCAGCACCACCGTCATCATCAGCGTCACATTGAGCAGGAGACAAGACGGGCACATTTTCTGACCATGGTCTGATGACGGTTTCTGTGTCGATATGTTGAGCATGTTTTAATGCCTGATAGACCAGTGACAGGTGGTTATTGTGATAAATATTACACCAGACATTTATCGGCAGATTGTTTTCAAAAAATTCTGCATCGTATGTGTTTTCCTATTGTGATGAAATTCTCTAGCTATTGTCTGCTGTCTAGCGACAAGAATTTAATTAAAGAATTAATGTTCGCGATCCCAGAGTTTCTTCTCGGATACTATTTACGCCATACACCGGATACAATTAGTACAGCGCATGCCTCTCCTATCCAACGGGACAAAAATGACGCCATGACTTTCTAGACTAACTAAATTGGTAAGAGCAGTTTGTTGTAAAAATAGCCTATGATGTAATTATTATAATGGCTGTAGTGTGAGATTGAGACTAGGTGAAGTGGCTGTTCGATAATATCATTATACAATGTGAATAGTCTCGTATATTTGTTATTGATATGAACATCTATCAGAAGTACACACCCACGTGCGCATACACATGCCTGCTGCACGTGCACAGGCCTCACAGGCGCACACACGCATGCATGCATGCACGCGCACACAGACACACGCACGCACGTGCTATAGACCACAGATATTCTTTGATTGTGGGAAATAACAATTCGTCCATCCGTCTCTTCATTTGGATTCCTATTTGAGGCATACCATTAGAACACCTACATGTCAATTTGTTATATACATTCTTTGAATAGGCTTCTTCTGTAATACCTGACACAGACCATGTGTCAATTTGGTTCATGAATCAATATGTTGTGACCACGGTTGAGAATGCATCACATCGAAAACCATCCTTATTCACTGAAGGTATCGCCCCTGAAAAACTAGCAATTTGTAAAGTACAACACGCTGGCAGCTTTGCCAGCAATATGAAAAAATTAACAGGCCAACTTATTGACAGTTGTGACTAAAACTCTGTTTTCTGTTACCATAACCTATTTTAACCCTAGAATTTATTCAAGAAAATTCCAATTTTCTCATAGAAAGTGTCCATTTGCAGACCGAAAGAAGATGATTTTAGAAAATTTGCTTCTTGAATGACTGGCTCGGTTATCGAGCCAGTCATTCCAGTGGTAAATTTTCAAAAATTGTCTTTTGATCTGCAAATGAACATTCCTCTAGACCACTACAGAAGCTGTTTTTGGCTGATATGAGTGATAGAGCGTTAATGGTTAAAATATGATACATTTGCTCAGTGAAGGTCCATTTGCAATAATAATGGATGGATTTGCTTCTAGTCTGATATGTGGATATACAGGTTGGAATCGCATTTGTGTGAAATCTGTTCATACTATGTACGCTTGCCAGAGTTATTTCCCCTGAAGAATTGTCAGACATTTGATTTATGCTGGAGTAGGTTAAAGCATCTGTGTCGATAAATGTCACCTGCTCATCATGTGTCTTAGCTGGAAGGACCCTATGGACATACCTTTCCGTACTTGTATGTACCAAAATCTGATTCATGATTTATTTCACCGGTTATCTGGAATTTGCCACAGAATTCTGGGAAACTTGTTGAAATACTACTACTCATTAATCATGTGACCAATGAACCTTTCCAATTCATCCATCATCATGTCATAATAAACTATGTGACGTGGAGGATGACATCATAATCAATGACGGCATGAATGACTCGATTTAGTCTCTTAAACGCTTAATAGTCCGACACATACGAATTGTATGCCTTTGTTATTTAATAAACATGCTGTTGAATATTTTGAAATAGGCAGCAAAAGCACCCAGTCAAATTAGTTTCAAAATATTCACCAGTTTACCTGTATAGTTTTCTGGAAATTGATAGTCCGGGAGTTCAGGGATCGATCGATCCAGACAGGCAAAGTGGGGTTGGTGCTTAGCTAGAGATGGGTGGAGTATTAGCTAAAACTGGAAATGTCCATTTCAACCAAATTTTACTGGAAGGAGCAAATGAGGAGAGACTTCTGAACTTGCATAAAGATATGTGATTGATAAATGGTTTTGATGGTCATCTTGGGTTTTCCGAAAATTATGCAGAAATACTCATAGATTTTTGTTTTATAAATTTTAACACAGTTTGCCTAGAAGGATATTTATGTGGGTAGTCTCTAGAATTTCTATTCAGAATTTTAATTGATCCATTTTTTGACGGTCATCTTAGATTATCCATAAGTTGTCTAAAAATCCCTTTATAATGTATCTCCTAAACTGCGTGGTGGATTCCAATCAAATTTGGTTTGAAGGATCTTATGGTGGTTGCCACCACAACACCTATTCTGAATTTTGATCGGTTCATTTCTTTCGGTGCCCCTCTTGAATTTTCCGCAAATTTTACAGAACTCCTTGAACTAAAACGATAATCATCCTTAATCAATCGCACAATTTCAACGACACTTGGTTGGAAAATCCTAATGTGGTAGACGTCAACACTTCTAACGAGAACTTTAATTGCTCAATTTATTTGATGGTCTATCTTGGATTTTCAAATATGTCCAGGAAATCGATGAAAAATATTACTTCTAAAATGCCCGACAACAATTTGTACTTTTAAAACGGAGCTTTCTATTTCTGGTCACAAATTGAATTTTTGACAAAAAAGTCTATTGGCCTCTACATGTAGAACATGACCTTGTTGCTTGAAATGACAATTGTCCATGTGAGCGATACAAACACATTGGGCATCTTGTGTAAGGATGTACATGAAATTGGGTATAAACTTTCAGTGGCCTTGGATTTTAAAAATTGTATATAAAATCAGTTAAAAGACTACTCGCTTTGGCAAATTTCAACCAAACTTAGTGGGAAGGACCATAATTTCAGCGGCTTGGGAATTTGTGCACAAAAAGCTGATTTTTCTGCTTGCTATCTTGGATTTAAAAAAAAAAATCACATCAGTTAAGCTTAAAGTACTCCTCATTCATCGCTTGGCTGATCTCAAACAAACGTGCCTGGAAGGACCATATGCCATACTCTTCCATATACTTGTATACCAAAATCTACTTTGTCATTTATTCCGCTGGTCTGCTTTTCCTAAAATTTCTTAGGAAAGTGTTTGAAGGACAACTCATCACCACTTGGCCGATTTCACCAAGACTTGTCAGGAAGAACCAAATAGTGATAGGCTTCAGAACTTGTATACAGAAATGTGGTTGTTTAAATTTTTGCGAGGTCATCTAGGATTTTCCACAGATTTATGGGAAATCAGTTAACAGGCTATTCATCATTCACCGCTTGGCTGATTTCAGACTGCAAGGGAGGCTGTTAGACTTCAGAACTTCAATACAAAAATTTGATTGGTAAATTTCTTTGGCTCCCATCTTGATTTTGCCAAAATGTGTGAATTTGTTGACCGCAACACTGCGGGTTGTCAGACGTTTCTAATGATACGTATTTGCCTGTTGTATAAGCACAATGTCAACCAAGTGACAGACAACTATGACCTATATAGGCTCATCAGTGACACAGCCACCCAATGGAGGAATCCAGTTTTAGCGCTGCCCCGCCCATTTTTAGTTAAGCTCCACCCACGCTTTGCTCGATCCCTGCACACTGAATCTAAATTTCAAGAAAACTATACAGGTAAGCTGTTGAATATTTGGAAACTAATTTTGATGCCTATTGGCAGTAACAGCTCCCAGTCAAATTAGTTTCAAAATATTCAACAGCATGTTTATTAAATAGTAGACATAGAATTCCTACAACTGCTTAGTCCGTCATCAGTTAAGCGTTCGTGACGAACTTAGCTATGTCATTCATGAATGATGTAATTGATTATTACGTCCCCTCTCATAATCACATCACATAGTTCATTATGACTACACGTCACATAGTTGATTATTACATCATATGATTTACTGAGAAACTGGAATCCTCCATTGTCATACAAGAAGAGCCTTGTGAAGGAGGTAGCTACCATCACCAGTCTAATCTAAAGACGGACTTATCCAGAATACTCAAATGTATAGAAACATCATCCAGCAATGGAGTAGGTGGCAAGAATATATATCTGGATGCTTATGATAGTGCAGACTCATCGTTGTAAAGCTTTCAGGACAACAGAAAGCACTCCTCCGCTCATCTACAAAAGTGGGCGAGGCAAAAACCACACAAAACTATGTTGAGAACGCAATGCCATACTTGGCCAGATCATCATCGTATAAGCAGACTTTTTCACAGATGACATCACAGATACCTGGCTCGGCTACCTGGATCAGTTTATGTTACATATTTATTTCGATCACCGGCTAAGTAGAAAAGGGGCATTGCATTTTGGTCTGGGTGTGTGTGTGTCTGCCAGTCGGAGACAGCTCTCTCTCTCTCTCTCTCTCTCTCTCTCTCTCTCTCTCTCTCTCTCTCTCTCTCTCTCTCTCTCTCTCTCTCTCTCTCTCTCTCTCTCTCTCTCTCTCTCTCTCTCTCTCTCTCTCTCTCAAACATTAGATTAGAGCACAAGAAAACGTGTTACCGTAATTTATGATGTCACATTAGACTTTGATCTGGGTCTGTCTGTCTGTAGTGATCTCTCAAATATTAGATTAGAGCACAAGAAAGCATGTTACTGTAATGTATGATATCATTGAGACTTATCGTGATCCAAATTTAAAAACCTTGATCAGATCAAATTCCAGATCCATTACTATCACAGTAACTATTCATCAAATATAACTCAAATTTTAATACTAAAACAGATTTTCCGGTAAATGAGGATTCCTGAAGTTTGATCCAAAAAAGAAAAAATTTTAAAATTCTTGTAAATCTTAGATTACAAAAAATTTCCAACTGAATTTGAGTGGCTCCTGTATACCCGTTTAATGGTCAAGCTGGTCAAAACCCGCCTCTGCAGTTTTCTTAAGAAGTGCCCATTTGCCGACCAAGAGAAGACTTGAAAATGTACCATTGGAACGACTGTCTCGAGAACTGAGCCAATCGTACCAGTGTTAAATCATAAAAAAATAGTCTGCTTGACGTGCCAATAGACATTCAATAAGCAACTATTTTGATTTTCTTGACCACTGTGCTTCACTTTGCATGATGTGTGATGTAATTACAGCTAAAATGCGTTGAATTTAAGAACGATGGTCTGTCTTTAGTGGCAAATTGTTGATTGCAGTCATCGTGTCAATTGAGGAAACCAGTTTCTCAGTCAATCATATGACATCATTATCAACTACGTGACGTGTAGGCTAACATCATAATCAATTATGTCATGAATTTTATGTCTTTCCTTAATTTAATAAACATGCTATTGAATATTTTGAAACTAATTGAACTGGGCGCTGTTGCTGCCTACCAACACGGGCATAGCAGGGCTTGAGCTTAGCTAGAGATGGGCAGGGCATACAGTAGCTAAAACTGGATTCCTCCATTAAAAACAAGTTTGACCGGAGTTTATATGCATAGTCCTTAACACTTTAATGGTCATACCGGCCAAAACCGGCCTCTGTTATGGTCGTGTGGAATGTCCATTTAGAAGCCAATAGAATATAATTTTTTACAATTTACCACTGGAATGACTGACTCAATAATCGAGCCAGTCAATCCAGTGATAAATTTCCAAAAACTGTATTCTATTGGCCTATAAATGGACGTTCAATAGGCAGATAATGAATAAATTTGGACCAAATTTCACCATTAAAGGATTAATCGCTCCAGCATAAAAAGCATTGTTAAATATTTTGATATTACCTATGAAAAAAAAATTTGTTGGTGCCTTAGATTTTCATCAAGTTAAATTTCACAGGGTTCGTACGGGTCATGGAAATCCTGGAAAGTCATGGAATTTGAAAATTAAAATTCCAGGCCTGGAAAGTCATGGAAAACCAGCTTTTTTATTATATGTCATGGACAAGTCATGCAAAATAAAAGAAATCTGTTGGCATAAATTTCCGTCATCACCTTTTTGCAATAAAAAGTTATGGCAGCGGCTTATCAAAACAAGGCTTTGGCTTGCTTGTTATAAGGCTCAATAGTCAGACATTTTGCAGAATAACTCAATCATAATTTATATAGCTACGTCATAAACAAAAATCTAAATATTAATTCTTGTAGGTTATGGAATATGTTAAATTTGGTCTTGAAAAGTCATGGGAAAGTCATGGAATTTCAAATACAGAAAGGTGTACGAACCCTGATTTCAAAATATTCCAGCACAATCGTGTAAAATCATTATGTTGTGAGTCTATTTGGGACTGACATAATGCATAAATGAAATTGAGATGCAATCATGTTGCGGCTATGAATCGTATCGGCCGAGACGAGAATATAATCTCTTAGCCTAATTCTTGACATCACGGATGTATTGATTGGATTAATTGACATGCAATGACAATGGCTACGTTAAACTGGGGAATACATTCAGATTTTCCTTTGAAAAAATTGAATATCTTAGTTGATGATTTACCATAGTATAGATCTGAAATTATGGCGTGTTTTCATAATTTATCAGCTTCATAGATAGATTGATTGATTGACATAATTTTAATATTTTTAATTTAGTACAAAAATTGCTGTTCTTCTGAGTAGGATTCTACCAATCGGGACAACGGAATTTTAAATCTAATTATTTCTTGTAAAAACCATGTACATGTCTGTAATTTCTGTTTGTTATTATTTCCTCTTGAACATTTTAGAATCTGACATTTCATCAATAAATCTGTTAGCCTCTTGTGCTTTGTTGATTAAATAGTATACCTCACAACTTGATCTGATAGCCTTAATAGCAGATTCTGTACATAAAATATGCATGACTGCTTTCTCGGGTTCAGAGAACTAATCAACAGTATCCTTATTTCAAATCCTGAGAGGGATCATCACATGTTAACCCCTACCACTCTGACTTCAATATTTGGTCTTTTCCCAAGTCAATAGCAAAGAAACTGGTGTACATTTTTCAACAATTTTGGTGTACGATGTTGCTGTCTATGACAGCACCATCATCCATCAAATTTGTTGAAAAATGAACACCAATTCATCTTTTAATTCAATGTGAATTTTTTTAATTTTGACATCGGTGTGGTAAGGGTTAATTGATAGAATATATTATGTATTTATCTCTGGATATATATGCTGATTAACTTGTCCAATTTGGTCAAGAAAATTTACCACTGGATTGACTCGGATAAGCGAGCCAGTCATTCCAGTGCTTAATTTGATCAAATAGTCTTCTGTTAGTCAGCAAATAGAAATTTTCTGTGAGCTCATTTTATCAAATTTACCACTGGAATGACTGGCTCGATTATCGAACCAGTCAATCCAGTGTTAAATCTCTACAAATGGACATTATGTTTGACCACAGCAAAGGCAAATTAGCAGGTTTGACCATTAAATGGTTAATTATATTGAGATACAGCTGATAAACCATTCATGCATATAGAGCTGGTCAGCATCTCATTTTCAGACACCTTTGCAGATAAACTGACAGTGAAGACATTGAAATTATTTTAATTATCCCTCAATTAACCTCAAATTTGTTCTCAGAAAATTTCAGTTCTCTCATAGAAAATGTCCATTTGCAGACCAAGAGAAGACTTTTGAAAGTTTACCTCTGAAATGGCTGCCTACCTGTGGTAAAATTTTCAAAAGATCTTGATCTGCAAACAGACATTTCTCAAGGTCACTGCAGAGGGTGTTTTTTTGGCCAGCTTGAGTGTTAAATGGTTAAAGGCTGTTTCTGCAGGCCTACTAGGCAATCAAATTGTTTTTCAAAAATCCACCTCGATATTTTTTTTTCTCTAAAGAATTTTGTGTGCACAGTTTATTTGTGTTATAATAAATAATAACTTCATATAATCATAGTCACATATAGACGCATATTTGAAAGTCCATTATTGATCAATTGCCTATATGGTATACTACCATAAGAAATTGATCGATAATAGATTTTCTAAAGTTACATCTATATCGGACTTCTATAAGAAATACCAATTTAACACTCCCATTCTGCATTCAAATCTGTATAATTGAGCAAGCGGCACGCGGGTTGAAGTTCGATTATTTCGATCGCATTTTCTGTTCTATCTGACAGGTGAATACTTGGCAATGTAATGCTTGATACTTTGACATTAAAAGCAGGCTGACGTTAACGTCCCTCTGAGGGGAGAGGTAGTCACGGTTTATGATTCATCGAGTCCATATAGCTGTTTTCACTTGATAGGAGGAACACATCTGAAATGATTATAATCACTTGTGAGTCTACACCGTCAGCCCCGCGAGTCAGATGGACACATTCACAGAACCTTTGTCAGATGCTGAGCTGATTTGCCCGCTTTGTTTTATTTATAGATGATGCTTAGTAATGCTCAGATTCGCATTGACTTATGGGTGATCAGGAGGAAATTGCCTGTTTCCAGTTAAATGCATCACAACATGTCAAATGCTCGATTTATTGAAGTCAGCTGTAACGTTTCCCCCCTAATTCATAATATTGTCTTATATCGGAAATGAGCAGGATATTTCACTAATAGTTTTGATAATGCAGGGATCCACTTTAACTCTGTAACACGCAAATTTGTTCGAAGATTTTCGCACTGAAGATGGCCATTTGCAGACCAAGACTTTTTGAAAATTTATCATTAGAATGCCTGGTTCGATAAATGAGCCAGTCGTTCCAGTGGTAAAAGTTTCAAAAATAGCCTTTTCTTGGTCTGTAAATGGACATTTCTCAAGAGCACTGCACAAGTCATTTTTGTCCGACTTTAGCGTTAAAGGGTTAAGCTACACCCCTTTCTAGACAAGGACTGGCCACAATATAGAGATTTTTTAATCGTTTTGAAGATGTTGAATATAGGCAACAGCACCCAGTCGAATTAGTTTCCAAATATTCAACAGAATAAATTCTAAATTCATCAAAGACATATCTCAGACACTGGTGACAGATGATTGCCCCTTCAGTGATGAACCTACACCATTTTGCTTGTAACCTCGACTAAGTAGTTACACTTTAGCTGTGGTTAGCAACTCAATAAACCAGCATGACCCTTAAGTTTGTCAGTCAGGTAGTTGGTCACAAAAGGATATTCCGCGCTATATCTCCAAAACTGCCGTTTCCATTTGGCTCAACGAATGAAATTGCAGTGCAAGATGATTTGCTGACATTGGCCATAATCCACTGGATCCAGATTGGATCTAATTCTGGATCTGTGGAATATATATCGGAATGTACTTGTCTGATTTGTCTCAAATTGTAACACGGGAAAGAAGTAACCATACACTAGGATTCAACAACTTGGGACATGATCTAGAAAATTACTGAACAAATCTTGGACACACAGCTACCAAGATTCTATCGACCTTGTTGATATGACATCAGATACATGAGCATCAGATTGGCTCCCTCCATTTGTCTTTATGCATACATTTACACACATAGAAGCACGCTCGCGCACACATTGCATACACGCACGCACGCATTCAAATAGCTTATTATCGCCCATGCATAAAGTTATAAACATACATGTATGAACTTTCAAACATGTATTACGTGCCGAATTACACATTTAGTGCGCACACACATATGCATGCACGCAAACAAATTGCTCCACAAACACCCACACGCTATCCACGCAAAGATAATGAACTTCACACACATGCCCGGGACTTACCACTATGTGTGATGTCCATTTCAGTCGGTCCTAAGAACTCATTAAGGATTCCTGTGAGACACTCGCTGGAAGGAGGAGAAGGCACATGTCGGAATTCAATACGTGCCACACAAAGACAAATAGTCATGCTGTTGTTGTCAGTTCGTTCCTTATCTGCGAAAGCAGCGTCTGAATGATTTCACATTCTGTTCTCTGAAGTTTGAAGCGATACTGAATCAATAACTGTTATAACCTATTTCATACTATATGTGGAAGATGACTAATATTTATCATGTATATATGCTATTGTCGAAATTAATCAGGAGATGCTAATTTATCTTTACTTTACAATTTGACTAAATGTCATTCATTGCTGCCTAAAGCAGCAATGAATGACTTAGTCAAATTGTTAGAAAAAACTATTCAGAAGTTTCCATAGTTGATTCACCTGGCTATCTTTTATTTGTAATTCTTGATGATAATGGATATGATTTCAATGATGGATTGATCCTACATGACACTGATATATCGGTTAGCACTCCCAAGAGTTTAAAATGGTCTTTCTATGACAAGAAACATCGTATTAATCATTTCGCAGTTACAACGCTCCGAGCTATGAGCTGACAATTTCACAGAACCCGTCACTATCTTAACGGTGTGTCCCCTCTGATTTTCTGTACTGTTGTCTACCGGTCGGCGGCTGACCGGTAATCTTAGCCACGGGATACTGATGTAGGGGTCAAGTGTCAAATTTCATGCAGACAGTTTGTCTCTTTAAAGTGGGAGCAATAATGCAGATTTGATGACAAGCAATTTGCTCCTCCAATTCCCATAAGATTGGAAAGAATTTTAGAAGATTGGTATGGATTTGATTAAATATGTTTTCATGGTATGATAGTTTTACAGAATATTTCTTATTCCTCTTCTAATGTAAAGTAAAGTCGACTGTCACAGTTTGTTGAGAGCGTGCTAGACAGTTGTTTTCAAGTATCAAAGTATTCACTGTTGACCTTCAACAATGATATGGTAGACTTGTTAACTGATCTGTCAATCATGGGAGGAATCCAGTTTTAGCTATGCCACACCCACCTCTACCTAACCTTCACACATGCTTTGCCCGTCTTGGGAATGATCGATCCCTGCAGACCCTGAATCACAATTTGTAGATAACTATACACGTCAGCTGTTGAATATTTTGAAACTAATTTGACTGGGTGCTGTTGCTACCATCTCCCATTTAAATTAGCTTAACTGTAAAGTTTGCTAGAAATTGATAGTCTGTGAGTTCATGGGTGGATCGATCCCAAAACGGGCAAAGATCATCTTAGCAGTTCATATCGCATGTTTTATGTTAATCATAATGGACTCAAACTTAACCTCCTTATAATGTGATAATGACCTTGGGGTCAAAAGATCAAAGATCAAGTTTTTTGTTACATTATTTTTTTCCCAACATTAACATTTAGTGTTTACCATAACTCGACTTTGGCGTTTATATTTCATGTTTGCGTAATCATACTACTGGACCTAATTCACAGGGCACATGCTTCTTCATAATGAGAGCACATCATACCATGCCATTTTGTGTAGGACCCAATGTGTCATTTGATTGTGATGCCATCTAACATGTGTTCTATTTTGATTATGACACCAGAACCATTACTGACATATCGAAAGAAAAAATCTTCCTAATGGATGTCCATTTGCAAGCCAAGAGAAGGCAATTAAACGAATTTATGACTGAGACTAAGTAGAAGGGTTTATGCAGTAATATGTGCACGGGATATAAGAAAACTTATACATTTTGTTCGCAATGATCCTGATTTCCTGCTAACAATGATGTCGCAGTTGACCATGGTAGTTCATGGTCGACCTTGATTTTTTTGCTCACCGTACCATGGTCCCAAGGACCATGTTAACATGGTCAGTACATCATGGTCAGTGGCCATGAAAAACTACGTGACCACGTTTACAATAAATTTCATAGGTTTTGTTTTCAACCAGGATATCATGGTCACTTAATGGTCAGTTTGTTTGTAGCAGAATTTCTACCTCACTGACCATGATGTATCATGGTTATATCATGGTCACTGGAGAATTTCAATCTTATTCCTATTGACAGTGATGTGACATGCGCAGATCATGGTCAGATATATTACCAATATTTTAAACAATTATCACATCCTTCATTGACCATGATATATCATGGTCAACATATATCATGGTTGACTATGGTTACTGGAGAATTTCAATGTTATTCCTACTGATAGTGATCATGGTAAGTTCATGGTGAGATATGTTGGCATTATTTTTAACAATTGACAAAGTCCTTTATTGACCATGGTGTATTATGGTCGGCCATGGTTACTGGATAATTTCAATATTATTCCTATTGACTTGTCAGAGATGTCACTCAATATCTTTAACAAAATATTACTGAAGAACAATTCTTGAACTTAAGGTTTTAAAATGTTCCTAAACTGCTACTGAATATTTTCAGGAACAACTAAAGAACAGTTCTGAAACTTTCCAGTTTATAAAATGCCCTTTTCAAAACTTTTTGAGCATTTTCAGGAACAATTGTTTGACCATGGTCGACCATGTTTTGATCATGGCCAGTGTTATTTAATAAGGGAGGCAACTCTAACTGAAAACATGTCCTTTTTCATTTAGTCTCCATTATTCTGTTGCACATAAATTATGTAATCATTAATTATGACGTTTGAATAGTAAATGTCATTTACATAGAAACATACCGGTAATAATACACACTGAATTCCTGTATAAACTGTATTTCAAACAATGCCAATGTAGGTTAACCATTACAAAATTTTATATTATATATCTAGAAAGTTGATCAATATTTTATATCTTCATGACTATTATCATAGCTCATGACAATGCTTACAATGTTCTAATCACTACTCAGCCTTTTGGCTAAGACCTAGCAGCCTAACAGCCGTTACTTTCGTACCAGATAATGATGATGATGAAAGTAGTACAATGTCCTAGGTTCTACAGTGTGGCAGATGTACACAACTGACCAATGGTCAAACCATGTTCTGTTGACCATTGTCAAACCATGTTCTGTCGTCGACCGTCAAACATGGTTTTATCATGATCATGAGAAATTTGTTGATCGTGGTTGACCATGGTCTGACTGTAGTACCATTTAAACTGCATTTTCATTGATGGTTTTCATTGTCAATTCATGGTTTGACAATGGTTAGGAAAATGGGAAATCTGCTCAAGCATTATGTTGTTGCTAAGGCATTCTATTAACCTTTAATGACCAAATACTGTAAAGAATTCTAAATTTTCCTCATAAAAAATATACAGTTGCAGGACAAGAGACCCATTTTGTTGATTTACTCTGTGGACAATGAGAGTCTCAATTATCGAGTCAGGTATTCCAGTGGTAAATTAAAAAAATAATCTGCAATGGGGTATTTCACAAGATCACTGCCAACAGTGTATGTAGCTGGCTTGGCTATTAAAAGGTTAAGCAACAGAGCATGACTTGACCATCAAACATTTAATGGTCAAGATGGCCAAAACCGGCCTCCAGTCGTCTTGAGGAATGGTCATTTGTTGGCCAGGATAAAACTGTTAATAAATGTTTAAATTTACAACTGGAATGACTGGCTCGATTACCGAGCCAGTCATTCCAGTGGTAAATTAAAAAAACCAGTTCTCTTGGCTTGCAAATGGATATTGACTCTTGCAGTTCTTGACAAATCCTGGCCAGTAACCCTTTCATGGTCAAATTTGGTCAAGAAAATTTCAAATTTCTCTTAGAAAATGTCCATTTGTAAGCCAAGAGACTATTTTTAGCTCACCTGGCCCAAAGGCCAAGTGAGCTTGTGCCATGGCGGTCGTCATTACATCCGTCAAATCGCATCCTCATTTATGCTTTGCCCGATTTCAACCAAATTTGTCTAGAAGAATTCTATTGTAGTAAGCTCCAGAATTTGTATTCAGAATTTTGATTGGTAAATATTTTGGCCGGCCATCTTGGATTTTCAGAAAATTTTCTAGAAATCATTTAAAATTCTTCTCCAATATAAATGGGCCAACAGCGAAAGTTGGTTGGACTAATTCTATGCTGGTAGGTTTCAACATTTCTAACGAGAATTCTGAATGCTCAATATTTCCAGAGTCCATCTTGGATTTTATGAAAATTTCTGGAAATCAGTTAAAAGCCTAATCATTAACCACTTGGCCGATTTTAAGCAAACTCGTTTGGGAGTTCCCGAAAGATGTATGCTTCAGTACTTGTATACAGAATTTTGATTGGTCTATTTTTTCGGCGCCCATCTTGAATTTTCCCGAATAATGGCAGAAAACCATTTAAAACGCTTTGCCTCGTTAACTGCTTGGGCAATTTCAACCAGACTTAGCTGGAAGGATATTAGGCTGGTACGTTTCAGAAATGGTAAATTTTTCTGGCGACCATCTTTGATTTACTGAAAATTTTGGGAAACCAGTTAAAAGGCTAATCCTCATTAACCGCTTGGACGGAAGCAAACTCGGCTGGAAAGACACTATAGAGTGTTGTGCTTCAGAGCTTGTATACAAAAAATTTTTATTTGTCAATTTGTTCGGCAGCCATATTGAATTTTCCAAAAAATGGCAATCTTATTCTCCAAAGTAACATCTCAAGAACTGCTGTACGGATCAGGCTGAAACTCACTGGAATTAATTTCATTGATAGCTAAGGGTGATTAAAGTTTGTTCAAGAGAACTTGATCCTAGATAAAACATGTTTGTCATGGACCATTTAAAATTTTGGCTTTGATGACCATATTGGATTTGTTTATTGACTGGATGGAACCAAGATTCAATGTGATTGTCTGGTCAGCATTCATCATTAATTTCCCACTAAATGTCGATAGTACTGAATTCCCAATTTAGTATTTTATGTCTTGTTACTGCTGAATTTAAAGTATTATGTCTGTTCAAATGCTTTAGATCAAATGCTAATGGGCCAGATGAGCGTTAAGACCCTTGAGCATCTTGTTGAAAATTTTCTACTGAAATGACTGGCTCGATGATCATAAAATCATCTGCTCCTGGCCTGCAAATGCCCATTTCCCAGGACTGCTGCAAAGGCTGGCTTGACTATTAAAGGGTTAAATGGTTAGATTGTTTAACAGTCATACTATAATACAGTCTACAGTAGCCGTATTCTGTCACTACAAGATTAATATACGCTAACATTAACACTTTAATGTTAAAATCTAAATAATTGCTTTCTGAATATCCATTTACAGGCCGAGAGAAGACTATTTACCACTAGAAGACTGGGTCATTTATTGATCCTTTAACATTACAGAGGCGATCTTTTAAAAATAGTCTTCTCTTGGCCTGCAAATGGACACTCCTCAAGGTCACTGCAGAGGCCAGATTTGGCCTGCTTTGGCTTTTATTGCCTAAATGAAAAATTCTAATGGGTGTCCAAGGAATCATAATTCTTCATTGCCTGCTTCTACTCATTGTCATGGCTGTGATGTGTTTCCAGCGTCATTTCGTGGTTAAACTGAGCCACAAAACTATCTACGTCAGATAGACAATCCTTCTGGGAATCTCTGACTTCAGTATATGGGGAAATGTCAGTAATGGCCTTTAGCTACTTTGTGCTTCTCGACAACAGATTGAAAGCAATCAGAAAACTGTTTCTATTTTTATCGCTTTGTGTTGTGCGTGATAACAACGTTCGTAAATTGTCAGTAATGCCAAATTTCTGATGTATAATGCGCATTCGGGAAGAGCATGACTGGATGGTATTGGTTTTGTGGGACAATTTCCTTCGCGATCATTGTGCATACAAGATGGGCAAATAGCGCGTTATGTCTACTCGGTATACTTTTACAGCTTATATTGCTTATCTCTTAACCCTCTAATGGTCAAGATCGGTCAAGAAACTTAAACATTTTTGAATGATATTTGCAGGCCAAGAAAAGCCAATATTTGAAAATTTACCACTGGTATGACTGGCTCGTATATGAGCCAGTCATTCTAGTGGTAAGCTTTCAATAATAGTCTTCTCTTGGCCGGGAAAGGGACGCGTTATTGAGCCAGGTATTCTATTGAAATAAATTTCAAAAATAGACTTCTTAGCCTGCAATTCGACAGTCTACAAAACCACTGCAGTTACTTTAGCCACTACTGTTTCCTCGTCGTCGTCGGGCAGTTTACTGCAGCATTGCACTCGTCTGCTTAAATTGTCATGGCATCTTGTTTCCATGCATTTGATTACCAAACTAGTGACGTTGTTTCCGAGACGAACGTTAATCCCTGTCATTGGTGTTGTTCAGAGACCTGTATTCAACATTACTATGCATGAATCTGGTGGAATGTACATATCCTAAGGCAGTTCATCTGCCAATCCGTTATATAGTTTTTGTCTCATCTGCGATGCAGAAAGCGAGTCATGTGTGTCACTTTTCCAATGGCGACGACGTCAACAATGTTTAGTTTTTGCATTTAGCAAAGCTTCTCAGCTTATATTTCAGGATCAGTTAATCCTATTGCAACTAAACTTGACTATATGGTTGCCTATACCGTTAGGAAGCAGCATGATGGTACTCAGGTCACAAGGTCAAGGTCACTGACCTTGATACAAAACTCTGGGTTCTTTTCAATGTAAAATTTTTGCGTTTAGCAAAATTTCTTGGCTTATCTTTGAGAATTGCTTAATTCTATTGGAACTAAACTTGGAGACATTGTTACCTATAATGTTAGCGAGCAGTATGCTGACACTGAAGTCACAACATCAAAGGTCACGGTCAAGGCCATTCTGACTGTTATTTTTCAATGTGAAGTTTTTAGGCTTAGCAAATCTTATCCTGTTATATTTCGTGATTGCTTAACCCTACTGGAACACAACTTGGGTACGTGGTTGTTTATAGCAGGGTGACATGGAGATCACCAGTTCAAAGGTCAAGGCCATTCTAATATTGCTATTTGACTTCAACTTTTTCAATCTTAAGTTTTTCCATTCAGCAAGTCATATTTCAGATTCGTTTAAGCGTATTGGAACTAAACTTGAATACATGGTTGCCTATAATGTTAGGAAGCAGCATGATAACACGGAGGCCACAAGGTCAAAGGTCAGCACCACTGCGAGAAATGGGAGACAGGCGTGACATTTAATTCCGCAGAATTCTTGTTTGTCTATAACAATTTAACCGTCAAATTTATTCAAGAAAATTTCAAATTACTCAGAAAATGTTCATTTTCAGACCAAGAGAATCCTATTTAAAAAAATTTACCACTGGAATGACTGACTCGGTTATCGAGCAAGTTATCCCAGTGGTAAATCTTTTTAAATAGTCTTCTAAATTCCGTCAGACAATTTGGGTGGAGATAGACAAATAGACGGGCATATGTCATTGCCTTATCCACTACATACGATGTGTTGTATGAAATAGGATGACCTTTTCAATGCTACTGACCAGAAACACTGATACAACAAAGTCGATACATCGTAAAAAATATTATGTTGAATATTTTAAATTAATTTGACTGAAAGTTGTTGCTACTTTTGGCATCAGCAGCTTGCAGTTAAATTATTTTGAAATAAAATTCAACAACTTAACAATGCCTGTTCTATTTGTTTAAATCTGATATACTGAGAGTTAAGTGTGTCTCACTGTTGCAAGCCACCAGACAATAATTTCAATGGGCATTGACTCCGGACATGCACAATATTTTGAACTGAAAACTTTCAGTCAAATCCTCTTCTAAATATTTAGCAGGTCCATAGATATAACCCCTGGAATATGTTGTCTACAAAAACTCAACAGTCAGACGACTTAAAGCAGTGAAAAATGTTACTATTCTGAATCGCACATGACCAGTTCAAAGTGTGGCAGGAAGATGGCTTGCATTGCTGGGCGATTACCAGCTAGGATAGCGCAATCAATAAGAAGTGCGTTTATACTGACTACATTCTTCAGCGCTGTCCGGCGTCTAGATTCACAAGTTACATTGTTCTCTATTGGTCTCGTATGTTTATCTTTCTCCCCATCCGTTCATCCCACTGTTTTCTATTTATCAACCAAGCATAGCAGTGCTCGAATAAATTGTACGACGCTATTTCATTGAATTTTATGACGGTTCCGAAGGTCCATAGAAATTCCATTCTATTTCATTATATATGGCATTAAGTAGGTTTACGATATATACTGGTATGTTACCATAACATTTTATGATGTTGGGTGTGGCTTTGTATAACCAGATTCATTGGCTGAAGGTCACTGAATCAGCATTGTTAGCGGTTGGCTTTTATTTGAATGTCTAATACTCAAGCCTATCTGCATGGTGTATCGCCAATCGGGAATACTTATGTCATATTGCACTCTGTTTTCACCAGCATTACAATGCAATAAGTCTAGATTTGAAAGTAAGGTTTAAATTTTAAATTATTAGTTCCATACACAATTTTTTTAGATTTGTAATAACCCTATCTGTGTGTGTGCGTGCGTGTATGCATATGTACGTGTGTGTCCAGCGCTAGGACTTTAACTTGAGAAGTCTTTGCCAAGCTTAAATTGGGTAGAATATTGCGCTTGAGGTTCTGAGCAACCCTCTTGTAATTTTGGTATCGAACGTTCTAAACTGGTCAAACGAGACAGCTTAAAGCAAAGGACCAGGGAACTAACATATGTTTCCAGTGACAGGATATACTTTCAGTGACATGAACATCAAAATATTCAGTAGGTATCATGTTGCGATCCCTGGAAACCAGCAGTGTATTTTAAAATCATTTTGACCAAAACTTGTTGCTTCCACAAGAAACAGTGAATTTCAAATATAATGTTTTGAAAAGGATCAATAGTGAATTCACATTAGCGAGTTAAGCGCTCTACATTGGTGCCCATGGAGAATATTATTCATACCGCTTATGAAACTATGTTCAGGTTTGCTTTTGTTATATTCAAGTGCGCGGTATACCTGCATGCACATTTGACACACAGCAGAGTACACGAAGCACCGTGACGTCACTAATTGAGTCCGAGAGAAGCGCTCTAAGATTTATTAAATACGTTTTCTCAAATAATCCTGATTCATTTCCATTTTTTACCGGTGGTAGTTTATTTAATATTGTATGGAAATATGAATAAGCATCATTTGTTATTTCCCTTTTCCATTCCTTTAAGTGCTATGGGTAGATTGAGTCTTGAAGAAACTTGAGTGAGTGGGACGTTCCCCTTTGGTCACATAGAACTGTTTTGATTATGGGGCAATGTCATAGAAAAGTGTTGGTGGCTTAGATTTTAACCCTGTAACTCTCAAATTTGTTCAAAAAGAAAATGTGCATTTGCAGTCCAAGAGATTATTTTAAAATATTTTTTTTAAATATTTATTATTTGAATGACTAGCTCGGTTATGGAGCCGGTCATAGTCTCGCCCCGAAGGGAAAAGCGAGACATAGGGATTACAAATTCCTGCATCGGCATGTCATTTGTGTTAAAGTTTTTCACTAGCCTTAGTCAAGAATGGCCCATCAGATTTCAATGAAAATTTACAGACTGGTTCTATCCAATGCATGGATGCAATCCTCAGCATCACTAAGATTTTCTGTGAATTTCTCATGGTTTTTTCACGGTTTTTGATAATTTTTGCGTTAAATTTTTTCATTAGCCTTATTAGTCAACAATGGCTCATCAAATCTTCTTTTGGGATGTATTTCTCATGTTTGTTTCATGGTTTTGGACTTTGAATATTTTCTGTTATAGTTTTTGTCTTCGAAGCAGAAAAAGCGAGACATAGGTATCACTTTTCCGAGGGCGACGGCGTCAACATTAAGTTTTTGTGTTTAGCAAAACTTCTCAGCTTATATTTCAGGATTGATTAAGCCTATTGCAACTAAACTTAGATACATGGTTACCTATAATGATAGGAAGCAGCATGATGATGTTGGGGGTCACAAGGTCAAAGGTCAAGGTCACTGTGACCTTGATACAGAACTGTTATTTCAACATTAAAGTTCTTATCTATTCTTCAAAGATACATATCCTAGCTAAATTTAGGACTATTTGTTACTTTATGGACACTTGAACTAACTTGGACTGTAGCCGCCATTTTAGATAGATATTTGCGGGCGCCATTATTTCAGACTATTGTATTCGCCGGTTAGCATTTGTTCGTATAAAACCGTTCTCGTAATGCTAATGCTAGTCATTCTTCTGCTGTCTTTCAAGGTGAGCACATAGTAAGCATAGCGTAGTACAATACTAATTCTATATTTCCTATGGTACTAATAAAAACAAATCTATAACAAGTTACTGAATGTTCTTGCTGTCTATAGCAGCAACAGGTTTCCGTCAAATTGTTGTCAAAATAATCAGTTGATAATACAATTGTCACTAGGCAAAGTTTTGATAACAATTTGGCTGAAAATCGTTGATGAAACAACTTTCAATCAAATTGTTCTCAAAATAAGCAGCAGGGCAGTCAATGTTGCACGACTTGCTCATTAAGGTTTTGGACTTAGATAACTATTTTAACATTTTAAAATTGATAATGGCTCGGTTTTATAGGCAGTAAGGACTCCAAAGAATTACAAAATATGCGATCATAGGAGTCAGGGTATGGACATTACCAAAATTCTCTCACCACGTCCACGTCCCTCTTTAGTTCATAATTATAGTGATTATGCAAGTAGTTTGCCATTTATGTATCAAAATATGTATCCAGTGGTCAATAATATCAGTGGCGTTCTTGTTTTAGTTGTAAATCTAAAAAAATACTCTTCAGGGCATAATTTATCTGGTATCGCATCTCAATTTCCTACACATTTAAGCAGTTGCTATACATTCTGCAACATGCATAGCTGTATCTGCTTTGCAAAACTTGTACGCAATTCTAATTTATCATTGATTTTCAAAATTCTATCATTAACCCTTTTAACAACAAATCCCTGAAAAAGTACATTCTTTACAATGTATACCATATTTTGTTGAATATTTTGAAATTAATATGACTGGAAGCCATTGCTGCCTAAGGCAGCAATGGCTTCCAGTCATATTAATTTCAAAATATCCAACCGCTTTCCTATTTGTCTGCTCTTAGATTGAGATACAGGGAATTTATCGGTGAAAGAGTTGATTGCTATACATTTTTTCCGATAGCTACACAATTTATAGTTTGCATAGCAATACATGCTATGCAGATATCAAGTTCTAAATTATGCTCTGCTCTTCTTGGTTTACAAATGGACAGTTTCCAAGACGACTCTAGAAGGCGCTTCTGACTGGCTTGAGTGTTAAAGGGTGAGTCATCTCAATTTTGCCTGCCAAGTGAATATCTATTTTAGAAAATTTTATCACTACAATGACTGCTTTGGTTTTTGAGCCAGTCATTCCAATGATAAAATTTGTTTTTAAAAATAGTCGTCTCCAACTGTCTTGACTTGCAAATAGATATTTCTCAAGGCCATGATCACAGTGGCCATCTTGGCCGGCCTGACCATTTAAGGTTTATTTAGTGACCGGTTTCTGTTGACACGTACACCGTCGATTATAAAGAGGTTTGGCCGTACTTTGTAAGTGATGCATTAATTATTCAAATCTGAGCTATTTTCAGAAGCACACCATATTAGATAATTCCATTTGATGGATCATGCATGAAACAGTTGAACAGTGAATGATGGTTTGCGAATTGACTGCTAGTGCCGTTGTTTGGACGCTGTGATTCCTGGCGGGGGCCAAGAGTCGTCACTGATCATTTGTTCATAATGTATAATTGATGATCTGGATACATGTAGCGGATGGTTTTGTGTGTAATCCTTTAATGGTTAAAAAATTGATACATTTGCTCTGTGAAAGTCCTTTTGCAGACCAAGTGATTTTTTGAAACTTTATCACTGGAATGGTTTGCTTGATTAAGGGCAAGTCCTTCTAGTGGTAAACTTTCAAAAACAGGCTTCTCTTGGCCTGCAAATGGACATTACTGCCAACAAGAGCATTGTAGAGGTTGGTTTTACCGCTTAAGAAGGCTTGTCCATTAAATGTCTCTGGAGACGAGTTAGACTTTGTAGCGGTAGGGTGTTTACGGGTTGTAAGATGAATGCTGGCATAGCTTGCACCATTTCCTTTACCATTTAACCCATAGCCCTTTAATGATCAGACCGGACTCTGTTATAGTCTTTTGGAATATCGATTTAGAAGCCAAGTGAATACATTTTCTGAAAATGTATCAGTAGAATAACTGGCTCGATAACCGAGCCAGTCATTCCAATGATAAATCCTTAAAAATTGTATTCTCTTGGCCTTAAATGGACAGTCAATTAGGCAGGTATTGAAATTTTCTTGACCAAATTTTACCATTGTAGGGTTAATCGTCAAGCTGGCCAAATATGAACTATACTGGGCATGATAACTGTCCATTCGCTTGCCAGGATAAGACTATTTTTTAACATTTGCCGTTGGAATGAGTAGCTTGGTAATCGAGCCAGTCATTCCAGTGGTGCATTTAAAAAAATTGTCTTCTTGGTCTACAATTGGACATTTTCTATGAAAACATTGAAATTTTCTGAACCCAATTTAGCTATTTAAAAGGTTCAAAGCTTGAGCTATCTTCAGGCCAGAAGGCTATTTGTTCAATTTTTACCTCTGGAATGTGTGGTGTTTGGCTTACATTTAGCATAAACACATAATGGAAGAAAGAGGGGACCTGAATGACATTGAGGTCCAGAAATAAAAAGTCAATGTCAATGTGACGTTGGGGCATAAAACCACAAAACTTGACAATTAAGAGGACCAGGGAGACATTTAATTCCACAGAATTCTTGCTAGCCCTTTGAACCCAAAAAAACAAATCCTATAAATAGTTTGCTGATGGTGATGATTATAAGTGACTGTTCTGCAGCTGAAGAAGTGAAGATTTATTTCAGCTGCAATCAGTTTTTCTTCAACCTCTGCTGTGTCTGGTGCGCTGCGAATGCCATAATCTGTTAGGTTCTTTCTAATCTTTAATGGTCCTAGAATTATATTCCTTGACATCTGATCACAAAACACTTAGCAAATTGATGTTCTGGAATCTTTTGCTTGCCTTATAATGCATGTTGGCACCTATGACTGCAAATGCTAGCGCTCTCTGAGCAGATACATTTTCTGGCAATCAAAGACCATGTCTGAACATAGACCATCCTTGTTGTGCTACCCTCAAAGATAGTGGCTGTGTGTTGCACAGTTTGTAGAGTGCTCCATTTTATTAGCTCACCTGGCTCTAAGTGAGCTTATGCCACGGCGGCTGTCCATCATCCATCCGGCCATCAAATTGCATCTCCTCATTTGTGCTTTGACCGATTTCAACCAAATTTGGCTGGAAGGATCCTACGGTGGTAGGCTCCAGAACTCTTCATAATTTAAATTAGTCAAGTCTTCCAGCCGCCATCTTATATTTTGCAAAAAAAATTCTGAAAATCATAAAACGCTAATCCTCCAATATAAATGGCTCGACTTCAACTAAATTTGGGTGGACCAATTCTATGCTGGTATGCTTCAACACTTACTACGAGAATTCTGATTGGTCAATATTTTCGGTGGTCATCTTGGATTTTCTGGAAATCAGTTAAAAGCATATTTCTCATTAACCGCTTGAGCGATTTCACGCAAACTTGGTTTGGAGGACCGCAGAGTGAAATTTTGATTGGTCTATTTTTACTGCGACCATCTTGAATTTTCAAGGAGCAAACTCGATTGGAAGGACCCTAGAGTGGTATGCTTCAGAACCTATATACAGAATATTGATTGGTCTATTTTTTTTGGCAGACATCTTGCATTTTCTGAAAATTTTGTGATATTCAGTTAAAATGCTACTCCTCATTTACCGCTTAAGCGATTTCACGCAAACTTGGTTTGGAGGACCGTAGAGTGGAATTTTAATTGGTCTATTTTTACCGCGACCATCTTGAATTTTCCGAAAAATGTCGGGGAATCGTACACTACTTCTCATTAACTGCTTGGGAAATTTCAACCAGGCGTGGCTGGAAGGATACTAGGCTGGTAGGTTTAGAACTTGTATACAGAATTTTGACTGGTAAGTTTTTCCGACAGCCATCTTTGATTTTCTGAAAACTTCTGGAAATCAGTTAGAATTCTACTCATTAACAGCTTGAATGATTTCATGCAAAATTGGTTGGGAGGACCCCAGAGTGGTATACTTGGCCATCTTGAATTCTGCGAAAAATGTCAAGGAAATTGTTTAAAGCGCTACGCCTCATTAACTGCTTGGGTAATTTCTACCAGACTTGGCTGGAAGGATACTAGGCTGGTAGGTTCCAGAACATAAAACAAGTGTACAGAATTCTGATTTGTCAGTTTTTCGAAAAATGTCGGGAAATCATTTAAAACCCTCTTCCTCATTAACGGCTTGGGTAATTTCAGCCGGATTGGGCTGGAAGGTTACTAGGCTGTTAAGTTTCAGAACATGTATACAGAATTTTGATTGGTTTATTTTCCTGGCAGCCATCTTGAATTTTCTGGAAATCATTTAAAAGCCTACTCCTCATTAACCACTTGGCCGATTTCAAATAGGACGCTAGGGTGATATGCTTCCGAACTTTTATACAAAACTTTTATTTGTCAATTTTTCCTGCAGCCTTGGATTTTCTGAAAGTTTCTGGAAATCAGTTAAAAGCCTACTCGTTAACCACTTGTCCAAGTTCAGCAAACCCGGCTGGAAGGACCCTAGAGTTATATGGGTCAGAGCTTGTATACAGAATTTTAATTGGCCAATTTGTTCAACGGATATTTTCAATTTTCCGAAAATTGGCTGGAAATCGTTTAAAAATATGCTCATTAACCGCTTGTTGCAGTGGGGGTTCTCGCAATGATAGCGACATTTCACGAGAACGTGATGTTATCACCACACCAGCGCAATCTTTGACGAGCGCGAAGGCTGTGCAGTACATATAATATGCATATGCATGGAGTCCTAACATGTGCTAATTTGTAATCGTTGGCACATTGTGCAGTTAAGCTAGTAAGTTTTTCAAATAAGCCTATTTGGTATAATGATAAACACTGCAAGCTGATAATGGTTTTATTTGCCATCATAACTGTTTCTCGATACAGTGAAACCTGTCTGTAACCGACCATGTATGGACTATTAAAAAAAGGACAAAATATTCTCGGATCATATCATAGATGACCAATATTTATATATTCCAGACTTTTGAACTCCTTGTCCAATTTTAAGATACATTATATCATATTAATCTCAATGTCAGCATCTATTTGGCGGGTCTAGAATCATTGAAATCGCTTCAGCGGTTCCATTGCTATTATTATTTACATATACTTTAAATATGTACCCACATCTATTAGCCTCGCTCTTCCAGTTGGCTATTATTCTGGCGTAATTTCATTAAAAATGTAATAATCTTTCAAATAAAACACATTATCATCCCAGAATTGTCATATAAAATTAAATTAAAAGATGATCTGATGTTCATTTTTCAACAAATTTGGTGGGAGATGTTGCTGTCGTAGACACATCGTCCACCAAAATTGTTGAAAACTGTACAACAGTTTCGTTGTTATTGACACAGTAAAAAACCCGAATAGTGACATCAGAGAGATAAGAGTTAAAGCGTCTGGCCACTGATGATTTGCAATGGCTCCCAGAGGTCTGCCTTAATATGCACCACGTTTGTTCAAGAGGACTTATGAAGCTGCCCAGGTCTTGCAATTGTATATATAGCATTATCGAAACATGTAGCATCATATAGTTACATCTTGACTTTCATGTGGATTTTAGAAGCATGACCACAACTTCCAAAAGGACTGGAAAGCGATGTTTTCAGTTACAGAGCTAGTTCCGATATCGGTGGATCTACAGCCAGAGGGAACCCAGGATTCTGCTCTTCCTCCACTTCTCAGTGTCCCAATGGGGGTGTACCACCATGATTCATCTCTGCAGTGTGGGATAGGTATATGTGAGTGACCTCTGTTTTGGCTTCATTCACGAAGAGGTTTGTAGCCTTGAGCTGTTCTGCAGCTATTGGAAGTAGTGTATCAAGAGGACCTTTTTCCTCATCGATAAAGTCAACCTCATCTGCATACTCCATCTGTAACGGCATACCTATCATTGAGTTTGGAGGGTTTGATCTTGTAGTGTTCTCGAGCAGATGACAGTGCTGGGGTGAGGAAGCAAGTGAAAAGCACTGGAGATAAACCATCACCTTGTGGTAATCCTATGGATGTTTCAAACTCTGCAGAAAGTGTTGATTTGACGTGAACATTTAGTTTTGTAACACAACAAAAATATTAAGCCACTCAATTCACTGTTTGCTATAAGTCACCTGACTTAGATATCTCAGAAAATTTTAACCTATTCATTCCAATGGTGTGGGTTCCCTTGAAACAAGGTTAGCAGAGATACATCCCTCCATTGGGCAGTCTTGATAGTATCTCTAACTCTAAAGCAGTCATTGCTCTAGGGAACCGGTTCCTCTATTCCTATAGAGAACATATAAACGAGTCTGTGAGCATGCGCACTTATGCTACTATGCATGCGACCGAGTCCAAGCCGGCATTAATTAATTTTCTGTATTACGGGAAACACCTAACTTTTATCTCAACAAATCCTATTCATTCCATAATCTTGTGGAGCTACATCCACATTTGATTTTTCATGAATACCACAGTACAAGCGGTCTTTGTTGAATAAGTTATAGTACTTATGTAAAATATTTATAATTTACGTGAATATGAACAGAAAGTTCGTTGTGACCAAGTTGAAAGAAAATGGCGCCAGCTTCACATTACAAGCCAGGTGGAGTCAATAACTCTGATCCTATTTTAGCCACGAGGCTCGTTCCTACGAAAGGTATACTATATACCGGTTTGGAACATCTCCTACGAAAGGTATCCTACATAACATATGTAACATACCGGTTGGGAAGTTAGTGGATCAATTAAGAGTTTTGACTAGGTACGTATTTCTGAGCGTCATTCTTTCCTACATAAGGTATACTACATACCGGTTTGGATCGAATCCTACATAAGGTATCCTACATAACTATGTCATATACCGGTTGGGAAGTTATTGGATCTATTAAGAATGTGACAGTGGTGCAAACAGGTGTGGTGGACCGGATGAACACCACAAGGATACACCACGATCATCCCCTGAAGAAAAGCGAGTGGTCCTAAGGACCGTTACTAACCAACTAACATGAGACTCGCAATTACTTCATGATGATCAGTCATGTCAGTCGTATTACAATAAAGACGAGACCATCAGTATTAATTTGCGATTCGGTGTTCGCTTTCAATTGGCGGCGTTTTTGCAGGCTAATTTAACATTACTAGCAATGGGCCGTGAAACCTTTTTACCATTTATTTAATATCTTATAAAAATTACTCGAGATTTTATGTTTTCTAATACCTGGCGGGGTTATTCGACGCAAGTATTTTTTATGCCCTTAGTTTCATGAAAAATTTAAACATTGCGTTGCTATGGGATATCCTCGTTAGTGTGTCGTAAATTGGCAAATGTTGGACGATCTCGGAATGCCCGGATGTTCAAAATTACGATACTGATTTGAATCTCGTAATCGTATAACCCTCTTTTGTTAGATGGGCTATTAAGCCTGTGCCAGATTATCAGGTTCACTTGATTTGTAAATCAAGCGAGAAACTTGCGGTCCCTTGATTTCTAAGTCTAGCGATAAAATTTATCATATATATTATTGCATGGTTATATTGTAATGTGAGTGACCAACATAATATGATCTAAAACTTAATGCGATGTTCTAGAAAAATTGCATGAACGGCCGATAATTAAACTGGGTAGCCCGCGTCTATTGTTAGCGAGCCGGACAGTGGCAAAGTAAATCTCCGTTTGGAGGCGCTGACGAGAAGCGTAGATCTCATTGCCGAATTTCCGATTCCAGGATATCTATATCCGAGTACTCGCTTAAGCTACTTCATTAAAATTTGCTTTAACCTGATCTGGTCAGATAATATCACGTGATTTATATATCATGTGATTATCACGTGATTCTGATTTATATATTATAAAGACGACATTTATGTCAAGTTAGGATTAATTTTGATGGAAAAAAACAATCTTTATTAAAGTATACGCAATATTTAGGCTGCTCAATTTAATAATTTCACTTCTGCGAATGATGTTTTGCGGTACACATTAAGCATAGCCGCGAGGTGACAAGATTTGTGAAGGGGTTTTTCATGGTATCTTCAGACGTTAAGATGTTTAAAAATTCAGAGGAAAATACGTTTTATCCTTGTATATAGTGCGCGCAAATTTTTTAGAACATGTAAATTGAGCATAAATGTGCGACCTATTTATGGATTTTTAAGTAAATACGCCACTCCCATATTTGCTGGTACTCATTCAGATTCAACTTATTTCAGTTGCAACTTATGACTAATAACTTCGAGAGTTAAATGGTTGATATTTTGATAGTAAACGCTACAAACTTTGATGACCAAGTTTTACTATATCAGAGATGTGTGTTGATCTCAGTGTTTTAGTAGCAAGCATAGCCTTTGGATCAGGAAATTTCTTGACTATCAGCCACTTTTATTAGCCCTAAGATGGGGTTTTTCCCTACTTAATGTATAATCTAATCTCTCATCATTTTGGAAATTCTTTCTGCGGGTACTTAACTTGGGTGAAATTGGATATATAGAGCACGTACCCAGGCTATGATGGATCATTCTATCGGCTCTCAATCGATTAATTGTTATAGTCAAATATAACATTCTGCTTGCAAATGGACTATTACTCGTGGAAATCATCGGAAAGTCTACCAGAAGAGGGGGAGAACTAACCTAGTTAGAAAAATTTTCTCTCTAAGGGGTGTGTAAACTGTGAAATGTTGGTCTGAACATGTTGTTTCCACACCATCTCGTAAAACATTCGAAAATGGTTTAGGTAGGCTTTGGCATAGTCAAGCCAATGTATGACTACACCGTACACGCAGCCCATGACTAGAAGTGACGGCACAGGCATGGAGATAAATGAAGAAGAGATGACCATGAGGCCTAATTGTCCTGTGCTCAGTATTATTACCTAGATTATAACTCAATTTTTATGGCATAGCAACTGATTATAATTAAACTTCTGGTTTAGGTATGCCAAATCAAATCACTTCTGTTGTTTTGCTGGTATTGTTTGTTTCTAAATCACTTGACAGTTTAAATGCCCTATTTCAGGGGCTCTTATTTTTAATTCTTTAATTCTTTATTAGTTGCTCTTAGTGCAATGGCTGAACCATCCAATTATCCTCATCCTTCGAAACCTTGTGTACACCCAACTCTTCGCATTTATCTTCTAGGAATGATTTAATTTTTCTTATGATCCTAGCAGTGCTTTTGTCGTTTTGATTTCACTAGATTTCGTTTCTCTCCTGAATCTTCTCATGTATTACTATACTCTCTTCCTATCAGCCTCCATCTTTCGACCTGTTCTCTCAAAAAACTGGAATCAATCATCTTTCGATTCTCCTAATATCAATCTGCAAATAAGTGCGTCAGACTTTATTATTTTAATTGTGAATAGTGGTTTGCTATCTTTTAGTATCATATCTGGCCTGATTTATTTTTAACATAGTTTTTCAGTCTTTCTTTTCTATCAGTAGGATCCCTCGCCATGATGAAGCATATCTATGGGTGAATGTAAGCTTGTCACAATAACAAAATCTTTTTGGTCTTATCAAGATTTACACCGCTCCTTTCTCGAGTTCAGTAGAAATTTTGATCTTTTTATTTGTCTAGGGATATGTCTATTTCTATTATTGTCATATGGAGATGTCTTCTCAGCCTTATCTATTCAAGCCTATTTTTTATTCTTCTAAATTCTAACTTTCCCAGGCATTATTAAATAAATTCCTCAAGGGGGCCTAACCAAGATGATTGGATTATTGCCTTCGCATGGATTGTGGAATATGGTTTTTTCCTTTCACCCTTCTGTGTAGTTTCAGTCCTTTGTCATTATCCATCATTGATCTGGTCACAGGTTTGATGGACTTCTTTCCTGTTTAATCATCTGATAAAGATATTAACAATTGGGCTCATATCATACTAGCTTTGTTTTAAAATTAGATTTGTAAAATAAGAGTCTGCAGGTTTATTCTGGTCCTAGCTGTCATGCTTAAGCGCTTCTATATAATCTCTACTCTATCAGGGGTGGGATGGGTATAGCTAGCCTCATGAATGTCTTAGGTAGCAGATTTCCTACATATAAGGTACAATCAATGTAGTCATTGAATCCCCCTTTTTTCTATCAAACCATGTTGGTCTCCTTTGACATTAGTCCTGCTTCTGTTCCTGATCAATAAATTTCTGCTCTTTTCAAGTAGGATACAGTGGAGGAATAGCAGAATCCAGACTTTAAGGATTATGAGGTGCTGGCAGATCATCTTTTATAGGGTCTCGGCTCTTATCTTCAACTCATATATTTGTCCTTTTCTGACAACTTCCAAAAAATTTACACTTCATGATTTAATACTAATTCTGTTGTATATTTTGGAATTATTTTGTCTGGAACCCATGGCTGCTTTGATACTGTTTGAGACAAAAATTACTTAGTCAATCGTTTTATATTCAACTCTTTTCCTGCTATGTTGTCTCAGAAATGGAGTTCATCGATGAAAGGAATAATATGGACATGGAGTCATTTTGCCTAGTCATCACTGGTCTCGTCAAGGATAAGGGACAGTGTTTTCTGATATTTCTATATATACAGAATTGATCCTAACTGGATCTGGGTTCTTTTAATTACATCATAGCCAGTCTGGGATTCCTCTGGCTTGGAAAGTTGCTTAATTGTGTTAAAATTTGGGCCGAATGGAGTCAGTTTTGTGTACGAAGGTCAAGTCTGGTAATTCAGAATTTTGTCCCTCACCACGACTGCATACAATGCATTTTCATTCGCTGGGTGTCATCGGTACCAATTCACCAGTTTATCCATCTGCAGGTCAAGTTTGATGTCTTGTTCTTACGTGTTTGGGGGAGGGGATCGCTATAGAATTTCCTCTCGTTCTTGTGTCTATGGAATCAGATAAAGTAGTCTTACTACTCTCTTCCTTTTCAGGAACTAGAACAGGAACTAATACTCTAGTATTCCTCTTCAATACTCTGGAATATTGGAGAATGAAGAGATATTGTCTCTTTCACAAGCACCTATCTGCTCATGCAGTCATTTCTATAGTAGTGACCTTCATCAACAAGCAGGGCAGTTGAGGTTATCATATTTTGTCTGGAGTCTTGGTCTTCCTCCTGGGGTGGAGATGTCAGGAAAACTTTCAGCAGCTCACATTCCAGGTAGAATGATTTTCCTTGTAGCTCATTTATTACATCTCATTAGGTTTCTACTCAGTATAGTGTCCAGATTTGATGTTCATATTCTTCCTCCAGCCTAGGCTCTGGCGGTAGATGCTCTGGCCCAGTCATAGACTTCACATTTTGTTTAATTATCTTCAATTTAACTTTCTAGTGCCAATTGTATTTAAGAACTTTTGTCAGCGGTTTCTAGTACAATTGTCTTTAAGAACTTTTGTCAGCAGAATGTATTATCCCTTTAATCACTCCTGCTTGGCCCAATGAGAGTTATTCAGTGGATCTCGTAGTCCTCTTTGTGGAAATCCAAAGCGTCTTACCAGTTTTGCTGATTTGCTATCTCGTTTAACAGCAGCTTTCAGTTCATCATTCCACAAATCTTCAATATGTATATATGGTATTTTCCAAGAGACCTGTTTTTCAGAAATTGATTTTTTGTCTGAACTTTAGTATTCCTAATCAATTCAAACTATCTGTTACAGGAGAATTTACCAGAGTATATTTAAGGTTTTCAAATGGTTGTTAGAACAACACATTATCTCGCCTGATTCTGCATCCCATCATCAAGTCATAGATTCATGGGATATTTTTTGATGATTTAAATCCCTGTATGCTGGGGTGGTGTTATCGTTTTCACTAGCATCTATCCTTCTTTATTTTCTAGAAGCCGGTTTGAGAGTTATTAAGTATTTACATCATTTATCCATGGTACCGGTATTTTTAGGGTATAGCACAAAGGCAAATACCTATAATAAATTCCTCTATTAATTCATTCTTGGGTCCATCTGTTTAATTGTATAACTCTGAAATCCTTCTTTTTGTACTAGCGGCCGCGTTTGTTAGATGGCATTTTGATATTCATATTCTTTTTGTGAATGATCTTTTCTAGGTGGTAGGAGATCTGGCCTCATTCTTTGCCCTTGAAGAGATCTTATATATATAAAACCTAATTAATTGTTTTCAATCCTTTCCGAAAACTATGCCCAATTTAAAAGATCTTTTTGAAACACCGTTCAGGTTACTTATGCAAATTTGTTTAGTAAGCGCGCATCTCATCAACTGGATTACAGACACCATTAATCGACACTAGAATGTATCTCCAGGAGACACTCAGTAAGTGTTAAGGCACACGATGTTCGTGGTATGGCCTTCTCCTTCGCATTCTATGCAGATCTACCGTTCAGATTACTTATGCGAATTTGTTTAGTAAGCGCGCATCTCATCAACTGGATTACAGACACCATTAATTGACACTAGAATGTATCTCCAGGAGACACTCAGTTTGTGTTAAGGCACACGATGTTCGTGGTATGGCCTTCTCCTTCGCATTCTATGCAGATCTATCAGTGGACGACATTATGTAAGTTGCAGTATAAATGTCAGATTCTACATTATTTTTATCTGAAAGATCAGATTCAATTCACAATCTGACATTTCTCGTTTCGCCACTCAAACCTAGGCTCAATTGCCTAGATTCTTTAGTCAGCCGTCTTCTTCACCATCTCACGGCTGTTTTTAAATTCTCTTTGCTGAGATTTTCTAATTATCATTATATTATTGTATTTTATTTAGAACATTTGTTTGTTCGTGCTCTTTCAGCACTTCAGCGATTTAGTTGGTTTTAGTATTTTTGGTGATTAACCTTTCATTCCTGATTTGCAATTTACCAACCCACCTAGTATTTGGGCTCTGACCAATTCTATGTTTTAGCAAACAGTGAATTGAGTGGCTTAGTATTTTTGTTGTGTTACAAAACGACCCAGACGTATATATACTGGTCTGGCGTTTTGTTAGCTTACTAAAATACTTACCACTCAATTCACTGTGGCCCACCTCGGCCACCCCGCATTGTTAAGTTGCAAATCATTATTAAAAATTTGTGGAATTAATTAATGACGGCTTGGACTCGGTCGCATGCATAGTAGCATAAGTGCGCATGCTCACAGACTCGTTTATATGTTCTCTATAGGAATAGAGGAACCGGTTCCCTAGAGCAATGACTGCTTTAGAGTTAAAGCGATACTATCAAGACTACCCAATGGAGGGATGTATCTCTGCTAACCTTGTTTCAAGGGAACCCACACCATTGGAATGAATAGGTTAAAATTTTCTGAGATATCTAAGTCAGGTGACTTATAGCAAACAGTGAATTGAGTGGTAAGTATTTTAGTAAGCTAACAAAACGCCAGACCAGTATATATACGTCTGGGTCGATTTGTGTTTGCCAATAAGAGTCTCACCAGGCGTAATTCGTCAGCATCTCTTACCATTTAAGAAATATTATATCGACTGTTTTGATACTAATCTGACTAGAAGCTGCTAGCTTATCTGTACAGTTGCCTTGAAATTGCGGTACTCTGGGCTCTAGGGTTCAAAAGGTTAAAAGACTGGGCACTGGTATTAGTGCCATGAAGATATTGCTTCTTATTGCATGCTGCTGTTGTCTTTAATTCAGCCTACATACCCCTACTTTCTGGGTGAGATTTTGCAGGCCCATAGTAGTAATCCAATGACTGCGAAAGCCGGGGGATTATTTAAAAAAAATTTTTTTCCCAATTTCAGTTCTCCGTAATGTGGAATTTGTTTGAGTGTAGATTGCATGACCATCTCGGTCACTTCTTAAGCTTGAATTGATGGTAGCTGGCTAAGGAATTATGTAGTTTATTGCACAATAACATTACTGGTATAGCTTGTTTCTTGGCTTAGCAGCACACTGTCGGTCGGTTGGTCGATCGGAAAAAACAGCTTCTGCCGTGGTCTTGAGGAATACCCATTTGCAGACTAAGAGAATATTTTTGAAAATTTATCACTGAAATAACTGGCTCGGTAACCGAACCAATCATTTCAGTGTTAGATTTTCAAAAATTGCAGTTTTTATCTCCAAATGGACATTTTCTTTGACAAAAGTGACATTTTAATGAATAAATTGGAGCATTGAATTGCTATAGCCTGTTGCACTTGTTTTTCTGAAGCCATCCCCAAGCTGACTATTATGGTACTGGTATGCTGGCAAAATAGGCCAGATACAGTATCCATTCCCGAGTTGTTTATCTAGTAGTTTGAAATCAATATTTTTTTGCTATGTATGCTAGCTATAGCGCTGTGGCTCCAGGAGAAAATGGCAATATGTTAATCAGTGTTGTCTCTGCGTGATTTATGGCGAGTTTCCTGTAGAAATACTGATTAAATATTCAATACTGCTTCTAGTCGTTTCTAATTTATGTACATACACACTAAATCTATATTCCCAGGATGAGTATTCATAGCTCAGGCCTTTAAATGATACAGACTTGTAAATATGCCAAGGTGGGCAACATTAGCGGTAATATATAATGTGTTTAGTATGCGTTATACCATTTAGGCATGCATCTGTGGTACCGTCTGTATGTCTGCCTGGAAGGGTAACTCCAGTCGGACTGGAGATGTTTTCCTCAAATTTGGGTATTACACTGCCCTCTGCTTGGGTCTGTCCTTTTAGCAAGGTTTATGGTCTCTCCAGCAGTCCTTGAAATTCGGACAAAAATGCTGTGGCAGAACTAGTTCACCACGGCACTACTACAGCATTTTTAGCTCACCTGGCCAAGTGAGCTTATGCCGTGTATCCGTCGTCCATTGTCCATCAACTTTTCCTTTAAATGACTTCTCAAGAACCACCGGGCTGGGCTGATTTCAATTATATTTGTCCTTAGGGCATAGGAATCCAAGTTTGTTCAAATGAAGCCGATCTGCCAATTTGGGAAATCGATTCAAAACTCATAAAACATCATCTAGGGAAAGAGCTAAGCTAAGTTTGTTCAAGACTGATTGACCAAATGGTTTGGTGGCCATCTTGGATGACCTTGTTTTCCCAAAAACAACTTCTCCAGATCCGCTGAAATGATCAGGCCGAAATTTGGGAGATATGATTAGGGACTAATGGCCATTAAAGTTTGGTCACGGGAAGTTGATCCGTCTAAAAACATGGCCGCTGTGGTCCAATCAAAATGTAGAGTGTTTGGCGGCCATATTGGATTTTTTATTTGATGAATTTTGAGGTCAAAATTGTTTCACTATATGTTTTTGTGTATTCTGAGCCCAAATTTGCAATTTTCGAATCTGTCGGGTAAACGGGTTGCCAGCCATCTTGGATAATTTTCCGTCAAAAAGCTCCTAGACTAAAGCAATGGGAGATTTAAAATGTCTTCTTGAGAACTACTAGGCCGATTTCAATTATATTAGGCAGGAAACATCCTTATGGCATGGAGATTTAGGTTTGTTCAAACGAAACCGATCGGTCAATTTGGCCAATGGCCACCATGGATTTTGGTTGATTTTTAGAAATGTCTAAAAATCTTTACCGAAACTGTTTGAGCGATTGATTCAAAACTCATATCATTTAGGGCTCGAGCTGAAACAAGTTTGTTCAAGGGAACTTGATTTGCCAAATGATTTGGCAGCCATCTTGGATGAACTGATTTTCATGAAAGCAACTTCATCTCCAGAGCCACTGAACAGATTGGGCCGAAATTTGGGAGATGTGATATTGATGACTAAGGTCCATTAAAGTTTGTTCAAGAGGATACATAAAGAAACATGGCCTCTGTTTTCTTGTTACAAGTCTGCTCAACTCATTAGAGTTCTACTTGTTTATGAAGATTCTAGTTGAGATGCCTATGGTCCCCTCACATTGGTCACATTCGATCTTGTAGATGACTCCAGAGCGTTCGTCTGTATTCAGTTTATCTTTAGGCCATACTAATTGTGATCTTACGGTGTTGATGGGCTTGTGGTAAGTTTTTATGTGGTGTTGTCTGAAGAGTCTGCCAAGGTGTTCTGATAGGCCTTGGATGTACGGAAGTAAGTTATCATTTCGGGCACAAGCTGAACCAAGTTTGTTCAATGGAGCCTGATTTGCCAAATGATTGGGCGACCATCTTGAATGGCCTGGTTTTCATGAAAGCAACCTCGTCTCCAGAGCCGCTGAACAGATTGGGCAGAAATTTGGGAGATATGATATTGATGACTACGGTCCATTAAAGTTTGTTCAAGAGGATACATAAAGAAACATGGCCTCTGTTTTCTTGTTACAAGTCTGCTCAACTCATTAGAGTTCTACTTATTAGCTCACCTGGCCTGAAAGGCCAAGTGACCTTATGTCATGGCGACCGTCCGTCGTGTATCCGTCATCCGTCCGTCAACTCTTTCTTTAAACAACTTCTTCTCAAGAACAGCTAGGCCAATTTCAATTATATTTGGCAGGAAGCATCCTTAGGGCATAGGGATCCATGTTTGTTCAAATGAAGCTGATCGGCCAATTAGGCCGACGGCCATCTTGGATTTTGGCCGATTTTTAGAAACATCTTTAAAAATCTTCTGATTGAAGGAAACCTCATGAAATATGATCTAGGGCAAGAGCTCAACCAAATTTGTTCCAGCGAACTTAATTGGTCAAATAGTTTGGCGGCCATCTTGGTTGACCTAGTTTTAGCGAAAATAACTTCTCCAGAACCGCTGAAGGGATCAGGCCGAAATGTGGCAGATATGATTAGGGACTAAGGGCCAGTAAAGTTTGTTCAAGAGAAGTTGATCCGTCAAAAAACATGGCCGCCGTGGGCCAATCAAAATATAGCATGTTTGGCGGCCATATTGGATTTTTTTATTTGATGGATTTTGAGGCCGAAATTGGTTTTATATAGATTTTTGGGTATTCTGATCTCAAATTTACAATTTTCGAAACTGTCGGATAAACGGTTTGGTGGCCATCTTGGATCATTCCTCCTCCCCCCCCCCCCCCAAAAGCTCCCATACTAAAGCAATGGGAAATTGAAAATATCGTCTCGAGAACTTCTGGGCCGATCTCAATTATATTTTACATGAAGCATCCTTAAGGCATAGAGATTTCATTTTGTTCAAACGAAGCCGATCGGCCAATTTGGCCAGTGGCCATCTTGGATTTTGGCCGATTTTTAGAAATGTCTTGAAAGATCTCGTTCTCCGAAACTGCTTAGAGAATCGATTCAAAACTTATGAAACCTCATCTAGGCAAAGAGGTAAGCCAAGCTGTTTAAGACGACTTGATTGACCGAATGGTTCGGCAGCCATCTTGATGACCTAGTTTTCCCGAAAACGATTTCTCCAGAACCGCTGAATGGATCAAACTAAAATTTGGGAGATATGATTAGGGACTAAGGGCCATTAAAGTTTGTTCACGGGAAGTTGCTCCGTCAAAAAACATGGCCACCGTGGGCCAATCAAAATGTAGCGTGTTTGGCAGACATATTGGATTTTTTTATTTGATGGATTTTGAGGCCAAAATTGGTTCTATATATGTTTTTGGGTATTCTGAGCTCAAATTTGCAATTTTCGAATAAACTGTCGGATAAACGGTTTGGTGGCCATCTTGGAGGTTTTTCTCATCAAAAGCTCCCATGCTAAAGCAATGGGAAATTAAAATTTTCTTCTTGAGAACTATAGGCCAATTTCAATTATATTTGGCAGGAAGCATCCTTAGGGCATAAAGATCCAAGTTTGTTCAAATGAACCCGGTCGGCCAATTTGCCCAGCGGCCATTTTGGATTTCGGCCGATTTCAGGAAATGTTTTTAAAAATCTCCGAAACCACTTGGGGAATCTTCATCTAGGCCAAGAGGTAAGCCAAGTTTGTTCAAGAGGACTTGATTGACCAAATGGTTCGGCGACCATCTTGGATAACCTGGTTTTCACGAAAATGACTCCTCCAGAACTGCTGAAGGGATCAGGCCGAAATTTGGGCCATTAAAATTTGTTCAAAGGAAGTTGATCCATCAAAAAAACATGGGCGCCGTGGGGCAGTCAAAATGTAGTGTGTTTGGCAGCCATATTGCACTTGCAAAAATGTCCACAAACTCATTTAAAAGACTGCTAAACCACCCACCAACAATTTGGACAAAAGTTGATGGTGCTCCAGGTGAGCGACACAGGCCCCTTGGGCCTCTTGTTTTGGAAACAAGTTGATTGAAATTTGTTATTGCATATCGCAGCAACAAAGTTCAGTCAAATTTATTAAAGAATTTTCAGCAGGTTTTATAATTTATATCTGAAATGGATTCAGTTCTGTCAGTATATTATATCAGTGGTTATAGTGGTATTTTGTTTCTACTATATATCTCAATTTGGTTGACTACATTACAGTTTTATGATGACCTTCATGTTCATGTAGTACTTCATAATAATTATCAGTCAAAGTAACTAATGTAACTGAAATGTAACTGAAATGTAACTTTAGTTACATTCTGCAAAGTAACTGAAATGTAACTAGTTACATTGCTCAACAAATGTAACTGTAACTGACATAGTGCAATGTACCTGTAACTGTAACTAGTTACATTTAAATGTAACTGATCCCAGGCCTGCACTAAAATTAACCTTATGCGAGTGTACAAGTAGGTGCGAGGAGAGCAATCACTCACCTCTGGTGGAGAGGTCTGCAGAATAACGCCATACTTTAGTATGGCATTACTCCGGGTTAAGTCTGTAGTGGGAACATGGCCTTCTAAGACTAGTTTGCTAGTCGCAAATAAAGACTCGTAAATTAGTTTCGAAACATATGGGAGATTGCATAGGATAGTATTATCAACATTCCCATCATCGATTTGTCTTCAAATTATTCACTCACTGCTTATCCTTAACCCTGTAACCCTCATATCAGCCAAAAACAGCTTCTGCAGTGGTCTTGAGAAATGTCCATTTGCAGACAAAGAGACGACTATTTTTGAAAATTTACCACTGGCATGACTGGCTTGATAACCGAGCCAGTCATTCCAGTGGTAAATTTTCAAAAATAGTCTTCTCTTGTTCTGCAAATGGACATCTGCTATGAGAAAATAGAAATTTGAATACATTTGAGGGTTAAAGGGTTAAATAGAAATACTAGGATTTCAGGGATGAACGGTTACATTTAAATACAGTACAGAAATATCTTAGAATGTTTCCAAAACAAAATAAAACATACTGTTGAATATTTAGAACATTAAAAATGCTTTGGAAGACATTGCTGCCTTAAAGACAGATCCAATCAAATTAAGCTCAAAATACTCAACAGAACAATTCTTTCATCGTTTTCAAAATTGTACTCATAACTAACATGTTTCTGTTTTTCGTTTGGAAGCATGTTAAGTTATTTTTTAGATGTACTGCACATTAATCAGATATGATTTGTGCGCTTCGTTTTCACTAACAATATTGCTAATTACGTCTATATGTTGTGAAAACACTGATGACATTTTAAGGCAATTTGCTTCCTAACGCATAGTAGTAACGTTTATGCATATGTATGCAAATATTATCCTGAATATACACAAGCAGTAGTAACATATAATTGTTAAATATATCGTTTGCCAATAGTTATTTTGCCTCGAAGGACTGTTTACCGCGATAGTAATTAGCTGCCATTTTATGTGCATTCTACCCCTTTCAATGCTAATAGAGCAGTATCTCTAACTAAAGGCAACAGTACTGTAAGTTGTTGGATATTTTGAAAACTAATTTAACGAGAAGCTGTTGCTGCTTTATAGTTAAATTAGTTTCAAAATATTTAACAAAATATTCATTCCTACTTCATACTTAATCTCTTGAATCTGGTCGGTAGAGTCAAGGCTATTTTTGAAAGTTTATCACTGATGACTGAGTCGGCCATTCCAGTGATAAAGTTGCAAAAAAGCCTGCTCGTGGTCTGCAAATGGAGATTTTCTATGATAGAAATTTTAATTATCTTGGCCAACTTTAACCATTACTTAGCTAAAGATGAAGTTACATGACCGATCTGAGAAAGACAGACCATGTACGAACGATGAACCAATTGTAGTTTTAAATCAGCCGACAATGACCAATGCTGTGTGCTGCGTGAAGAAAATGATCATGTTAATTTTTTTGACTACTTAAATCATGCATGCGGTTCCAAATGACTAACGATCGGCTGATTCAAATCATGTGGGCGATCGAGAGGCCTCTGCAGTTGTCCTGAGGAATGTCCATTTGCAGGTCAAGAGTTGACAATTTTTGAAAGTTTACCACTGGAATGACTGACTTGATAATGGAGCCTGTCATTCCAGTGGTCTTCACTTGGCCTGCAAATGGACATTGACTGAGTAAAGATGTAAATTTTTACTTTTAAAAATTAATTAAAACAACAACGCTATCTCTGGGTACAAAGTAAATATAGTGGCATAATGTTACCTTTTTAATAATCTATATTTCTCAAGAAAATTAAGATTTTGCAAAGTGAATGGCCATCTGCAGGCTAAGAGGAGATCACTTATCACAGGAATGACTGACTCAGTTATCTAGCCAGTCATTCCAGTGGTACATTTTTTTAAATAGTGTTCTTAACTTGGAAACAGACGTTCTTCAAGACCACTGCAGATGCCAGTTGTGGCCGGCTTGATCATTAAGCGGTTAACCGTAGGCAACCCATTATTATCAATTGAAACATCCGGCAAACAATCTCTAGCGATCAGGTGTCATTGTAGATCGGCCAAATGTTTGGCTTATTTAACCTTAACCCTTACCCTCTTGATGTCAGAATTTTAAATTTTACAATTAAGTTAAAATATAAATTGGTGTTCATTTTTTAACAAATTTGGTAGAAGATGGTGCTGTCGTAGAGGTGCTGTCGTAGACAGCAACATCTTCCACCAAAATTGTTAAAAAATGTACACCAGTTTCTTGGCTATTGACATAGTAAAAGATAGACTATTGACATCAGGGTGGTAAGGGTTAAACTTCAATGACCTTTGCCCTCTTCATTTTGCAAATATATTTCAACTTTCTTTTACATTTCATAGGATTAGCTGTATAAATTTGCATCCTTCCTTTCATATGATTAAGGGCAATCTCGAAAATGCTGCCACCCTTTCAAATTCAAACGTAGTTCAATTTAAGAATACTATATACACTTTATATTCTAATATAAATCTCTATCTGTATTAACTTCAATGTTTCAATTTATTACAGGTAGCCTTAATTGTGTGTTAGGCGCCGTGTAACGCGTGACCCCCGCGTTCAGCATGGCAACTGTTGAGGAGGTGGACGGGCATCCAGCCGAATATGGGCTCACCGTTAGGGAACTGCGTGAGCTCATGGAGCTACGTGCGGGTGAGGCATATGACCGCATCACTGTACACTATGGCGGGGTGTTGGAGATGTGCAAGAAGCTTTATACATCTACAAATGAAGGTAGGTATTAACGGATAGAAATTTCATCCTGTAATAGTCAAGATTTCTCAAGAAAATTAAAAAGTTTTGCGCGTTAAGAGACTTTTTTTTACTTTGGACTTGAGGATTGTCCGTTAGCATGCTAAGTGAATACAATTTTTGAAAATTTATCACTGGAATGACTGACTCGATAACCGACCCAGTCATTCCAGTCTTTTGGCCTGCAAATATACATTTAATAAGCAAATATTCAGATTTTCTTGACCAAATTTGGTCAGTAAATGGTTAAATGACCGAGTCTATTATCGAGTTAGTCATTCCAGTGATAAAATTTTGAAAGTATTCTTTTTGTGGTCTATAGAGGGACATTTCTCATGACCACTGCGAAGGTCAGTTTTTGCCATCTTAAGGCAATTAAATGGTTAACAATATAATCCCTACAACATACCAAATGCAATACACAATGTGGGACATATTTTCTTTGCAATTAGGATATATGGGCATGTTAGGCTAATGTGTGTTGGATATCAAAAGTAGGTCAGCGTAACCTACTTTTCACCATGTGCTGATTATTAATGGGAAGTTGTGTTTTAGATGTATTTTTCTCATCTATATTCGCCAAATTTTTGATATGGTAAATATGGCAGATTTTTTTTAGCAACAGTCATAAAAATGTATACAAGTACTTGTGTCAATTTCAATTAAGCTTTCCAGAAATTTGATTGGTTGTAATATTGACTGTAATATTGCCATGGAATTTCGTTGGAATGAGAATTTTCTCTGCTGTGATCAAGCATCAAACTGAAATTGATTCAATTTTGTAAAATTTTCAAACAATGGTCATTAACCCTTTAATGGTTATATTTGGTCAAGAAAATCCAAATATTTGCTTATTGAATGTCGAATTTCCCAGCCAAGAGAGGACTATTTTGAAAATTTACCACTGGAATGACTGGCTCGCTATCGAGCCAGGCATTCCAGCGGTAAATTTTCAAAAATAGTCTTCTTGGCCTTCAAATGTACATTCATGAGGATCACTATAGAGGGCGGTTTTGACCGACTGCCATTAAAAGGTTGAGCTTAGCGTATCTGTTTGATCTGCTTTGCAATGTTCCACGGAACACGAAATGAAAATCATGCCCATTTTATAATTTCAACGCTTTTGCGTACATTTATCAATCTCGTATCAGTTGTGTCTTAGACAAAATATGGATATGTAAAGGTACCTACTTTTATGGCTCACACAAATTTAAATGAAATCTTGAGAATTGAGGAAACCTGTTTTAGCTATGCCCCGCCCATCTCTAGCTAAGCGCCACCCACGCTTTGCCCGTGTTGTGATCAATCGATCCCTGCGCTCTCTGAATCTCAATTCCCTGAAAACTATGCAAGTAAGCTGCTGAATATTTTGAAACTAATTTGACTGGGTGTTGTTGCTTGACAGAGAAATTGGATTCATATGACGATGATGAGTAACTGTGTTGTGGTACAAATGTGCAAACTTCTTTCAGCTGTAATCAATTTTCTTCACCCTTCTCCATTGTGTCTTGTACATTGAGAGCATCATAACCTCCTTTATGGCACCATTCCTTTTCGTCTTTAGATCACGTTTTTTTAGGTCTGATCGCAAAACAAGTTGGTGTTATGATGTCCTCTGCATGCTTGATACTGGGATCCTAGTACCGAACATTTTAACTTTCTGAACAGCTGTATTTGCTGGCGATCAAAGAACATGAACAGACAAAGATCATCATTGTTGCGCTACCCTCACAGATAGTGGGACCCTGTTGCTTAGTTTCCAAAGTGCCCTGAGCCTGAGATTAGGCTCTGTGGCCAGCCGTGATTTATGATGGCTCACAAGTTTTCATGATAACAAGCATCGAGTCTAAAAGAGTGCCTTTGGAGCAACCGAGCTGACACAGTTGTGTAGCATTACTGCGACATAAGTAGCATATAGATACATCTTGATTTTACTGGAATATAGCGCCTTGAAGAAACCGCTTCCAGCAGGACAGGAAATCAAGTGTTTCCTTTATCCAATGATTTGCATTGACAGCTTTGCTGCAGTTAAGTAAGTCTAAAAATTCTCCCTTCCTCCATTTCACCTCATCGAGAAGAAAGGTACCTGAAGTCGTCCTTTTTGTCAGACAGGTATCCATGTGCAAACTCAATTTTGTCTTCATTCATGTAGACATTTGAGGCTTTGAGCTGTTTTGCAGCTATTGAAAGCATCATCGATAAAATCAACATCATCTACATATTGGAGAGTTTGGTCTTATTGAATGTCACCGAACAGAGGATAGAACCGTGAAGAGGTAACATGTTCTTCTTCTTTTCGTTCGCTGATCATACCGCCAGTCCTGTAAGTGACTATCGACATGATCATAAGCGTTAAGTGCGTGGATCCATGGTTTATTAGAGTGCGCCGTGCAGCCTGGAACCTCCATCTTCAGCACTCGAGGTTTCTATAAGGGTTACCTCACCCTTACCTCCTTTAGTCACCTCTTACGACACGCAGAGGATACAGAAGGTGTATTCTAAGCCCCACCTACAGGGCATAGAGGTAACATGTGAAGAGTACTGGGTATAAACCATCTATTTATGGTGATTGTATTGATGTGTCAAATCTGAGCTATGTTGTGCCCAGACTATGTCGGTGCAGTTGTGCCATCTTTTAATGCCTCTTTAACGTACTAGGTACAAACAGCCAAGTATCCTTGTGGTATGGCGATTGTCCATCCAGCCATCCGTCATCCATCTGTCATCAATCGACTTTCCTTAAAATGTATCTCCTTATTAACCGCTTGGCAGATCTTAAGCAAATTTGGTTGGAAGGATCATATGGTGTTAGTCTTCAAACTTTTAAATACAGAATTTTCTTGGGTCAGTTGCCATCTTAGATGTTTCGACATTTGGAAATTAATCTGAAATAAATTAGTACTCGTTAATCAATGGTCCAACTTCAACTAAACCTGGCTAGAACAGTCTTATCATGCTATTCTTCAAGACTTGTAATGAGAGTTTTGATTGGTTAACTTTTTCGTTTGATATCCGTCAACTTTCGCTTAACAATGTATCTCATCCTAAACTGATTAGTCGATTTTAACCAAATTGGACTGAAAACATCCTATGGTGGTAGGCTTCAGAATTTCTATTCAGAATTTTGATGCCGGTGCCCCTCTTGGATTTTCCCACGCTGTTTTCCGGAAATGCTTTAAAACTGTACTTGTATGTACTCCTAGTTAATCAATGGCCCGATTGGTAAATTTTTCTGGTTACTATTTTGGATTTTCCAGAGATCCTCTAACATTCTACTCTGCCGTAACCAATTAGACTCGATTTCAATGAAAATTGCGTAAGAGGATCCTATGGTGGTAGGCTTCTATTCAGAATTTTGATTTGTCAAATGTTTTGATAGCCATCTTGGATATCTGAAAATGTACAGGAAATTGTTAAAAATATTACCCGGCAACAATTTGTATTTATATACAGGGGAAAATTGGCGCTGTATTATGTAATGTTGTGGTCTGGACGGGGTGGATGCAGAGTCATTTCTGGATTATAACTCTGTTACCTTTTTATCGGATCTCTTTGAAACTTCATAGGTTGGTTGGACTAGGTAAGAGAAAGAGAAACCTATTGAAATTGACGATGATCCGAAATCGAAGATGGCTGCCAGCCACCGTCGGCCATCTTGAAAATTGGTTTCCGGATGATAACTCTGTTATCGTTTATCCGATCACTTTGAAACTTCATACTGTGATTGGACTAGGTCAGGGGAAGAAACCTATCGAAATTGACCGATGATCCGAATACCAAGATAGCCGTCAGCCAAGTGTGGCCATCTTGAAAAGTGGTTTCCGTATGACAACGCCATTACCGTTTATTGGATCGATTTGAAACTTCATAGGATGGTTGGACTAGGGCTGGGGAAGAAACCTATTGAAACCTACAATGATCAGAAATCCAAGATGGCCACCAGCCACCGTCGGCCCTTTTGAAAATTGATTTCCGAATGATAACTCTTACTATTTATCGAATTAATTTGGAGCTTCAGAGGATGACTAGACTAGATTTGAGGAATAAACTTATTGAAATCAATGATGATCCTAAATCTAATATGGCCCACCAGTGGCCATCTTGAAAATAGGTTTCCGAATGACAACTCCATTTCCTCCATTTCATCTGAGGAGGAAACCTATTGAAATAGAAGATGATCCGAAATCCAATATGGCCGACAGCCACCAGCGGGCATCTTGAAAATTCCCCTGCAGAAATATGGCAAAAAATCCTGGGATATCCCGAGAATATCTAAGGACCAAATCCTGGGATATACAAAGTCCCAAGGTTGGTACGTGGCGGTATTGGAATGGGACTTCCAGAAATGGGATATCCTATAAAATCCCTGCGCTTGGAATTTTTATACCCCGCCAAAAAATTTAGTGGGGTATTATGTAATGGCGCCGTCCATCCGTCCGTCCGGGCGGGCAGAGCGATTTCCGGATGATAACTCTGTTACCGTTTGTTGGATCGCATTGAAACTTCATAGGGTGGTTGGACTAGGTCTTGGGAAGAAACCTATCGAAATCGACGATGATCTGAAATCCAAGATGGCCGTCAGTGTCTTGAAAATTGGTTTCCGGATGATAACTCTGTTACTGTTTGTCGCATCGCATTGAAACTTCACAGGGTGGTGGGACTCAGCCTGGGTAAGAAACCTATTGAAATCGACGATGATCCCAAATCCAAGATGGCCCCCAGCCATCGGTGGCCATCTTGAAAATTGGTTTTCAGATGATAACTCCGTTACCATTTATTGGATCGCTTTGAACCTTCATGGATTGGTTGGACTTGGACTGGGGAAGAAACCTTTCGAAATCGATGATTATCCGAAATCCAAGATGGCCGCCAGCCACTGGTAGCCATCTTGAAAATTGGTTTCCGGATGATAACTCCATTACCGTTTATCGGATCACTTTGAAACTTCATAGGGTGGTGGGACTAGGTCTGCAGAAGAAACCTATCGCAATCGATAATGATCCGAACTCCAAGATGGCTGCCAGCCATAGGCGGCCATCTTGAAAATTGGTTTCCGGATGATAACTCCGTTAGCGGTTATTGGATCGCTTTGAAACTTCATAGAGTGGTTGGACCTAGGACTGGGGAAGAAACCTATCAAAATTGACAATGATCCAAAATCCAAGATGGCCACCAGCAACCGGTAGCCATCTTGAAAATTGGTTTCTGGATGATAACTCCATTACCATTTATCGGATCGCTTTGAAACTTCATAGGGTGGTTAGACTAGGTCTGCGGAAGAAACCTATCGAAATCGATGATGAGCTGAAATCCAAGATGGCCGCCAGCCACGGGTGGCCATCTTGAAAATTGGTTTCCGGATGATAACTCCGTTACCGTTTATCACCTCGCTTTGAAACTTCATAGAGTGGTTGGACTAGGTCTGAGGAAGAAAGCTATCGAAATCGACAATGATGCAAAATCTAAGATGGCCGCCAGCCACCGGCGGCCATCTTGAAAATTGGTTTCCAAATGATAACTCCATTACCATTTATCGGATCCCTTTGAAACTTCATAGGGTGGTTGGACTAGGTGTGGAGAAGAAGCTTATCGAAATTGACGATGATCCGAACTCCACGATGGCCACCAGCCATGGGCTGCCATCTTGAAAGTTGGTTTCTGGATTTCATTTATTGGATCACTTCCTACGGTCGTTGGAATATGTCTGGTGAAGCAACTTATCAAAATTTTCGATAATCCGAAATCTGATATGGCCACCAATCAGCGGCAGCCATCTTGAAAATTGGTTTCCGGACGATACCTCCTTGACCGTTTAATGGATCGCTTTGACACTTCATAAGGATGACTGGTCTGATGGGGCTGAGGAAGAAATAAATATTTTCTGATAGCTCTCATTCATTGGTTTGTCATCATGGCGGGGTATTATGCGCCGTTTGCGGAGCTCTTGTTCTGGAAGTGGTACAGAATCCTAGCCCTGGGATATCCCAGAGTTAGGAGTCCCAACCTTTGGATTTCCCGGGATATCCCATGGTTAGAAGTTCCACCCTTAAGATATCCCCGAAAATCCCAGGATTGGGACTTGTTCCAATACCGCCAGCTCCCATGGTTGAGATATCCCGGGATATCAAAGGTTTAGGATTCGTTCCAAGACTGCCAGCTCCCAGCATTGGGATATCCCGGGATTGGGACAATATTATACCCTGTTAGAATGAGCCCCAAGTCCTAGGATATCTCGGGATATCCCAGGGTTGGGACAATAATCCCAACGTTGGGATATACAGTGACCTTTAGTATAAATTAAATCTAAACAATCATCTTCAAGATGGCTGCCATTGCTGGTTTTCATGTTGAATTAGGTTAGTCTGCATTCATTTTAAAATGGACAAATAATTTTCATATTATAGATTACCTTTTCAGCAGGGTCATTTTACAGTTTATCCTCCTCATGTCACATGGTGTATTCTTCAAATCATTAACAAAATGAACTGAACAATGTCAAGAGCATTCCAATTAAATTACATGTAAATCCCTTTATGAGAGATTATTGATCCACCATAGTTATAATATTACACATAACTATTCATAAATACTTTGAATGAGAAACTTGCTGGCATTGCATTTGTTTTGAAATCCACTTTGTAAAGCTAACAACAATACTTCGTTAACAACATGTACTCTGAGAACAGGTTTTAGGTAAAAAGATTCTTGGCACCAAACATTAACTACATGCATGTATTCTAAGCAGAAATTCCAAAATAACATTAATTGCCAGAAGGAGGCTTTGACCTCTGCTCAGAATTTAGGCGGGAGAGGCTATATCTAAAAGTCCCAGCTTTTCCCAAGGTTGGTATTCTGCAAAAGTAGAATACTTAATAGTCCTAGCTTTTCCCGCGGTTGGGATTTTAGACATCCCAAGATATCCCAGGATTCTTCAAAGACCAGGACTTTTTGCATTTTATGGAAGAAGAATCCCAGGATATCCCAAGAATCATGAAAAAGCACAGATGAAAAAGATGGAGCACAATGATATTGAGGTCATGAGGTTAAAGGTCAATGTAACATTGATATAATGTTAAATAATTTTTACGGTTAAGTTTTAGGGTTAGCTCAACATTTGTATCTCGCCATGACTTTACCCTATTGGCACTAAAGTTGAACACATCATTACATATATCAACCGATTGGAGCACAATGATATTGAGATCAAATGTTAAGGCCACCATGACCGTGATATAGTTCTCTATTGTTTCCGGTTTTGTTCAACATATATCGCTTTGTCTCGATTGGTTCAACCTGTTGTGACTCAACTTGGACACATGGTTACATATATCAACCAGATGTAGCACAAACTTATTGAGGTCATGAGTTTAAAGGTCAAATTCACTATGACTAATATAAACATCACTTGTTTACCTATATGAAGTACAATGATATTGAGATCAAGGTCATTGTAAAATTTGTATAAAATACAGAGCTTAACAGTTTGGTTCTGCTTAGTTCGTCTGGCCTTTATTTCAGAATTGGCCAAATTATTGAACTAAGCATCGTCATATAGTTACCTCAACCAGGAGGAGCAGCACAGACATTCAGACTTTTGAGGTCAATTTCATTGTGATTTTGATACAAAGCTAGATTTGCATTTGGAAATGCAAAATGCCAAGATTTTCACCAAATGTAACACTGACGTCTTGTTTGGTGTATCTGGTAAGCACATGTAATTTGCCTGGAAGCTTCATGGAACTTGAAAGTGAGAAACGTGTAAAAAGGTAAAACCATACCATACTGTATAATTCTATATTTATTTCTGCCTATTTTTATGTCTTCCAGGATTATCCGGGAACCCAGTAGATCTTGAGCACCGGCGGAAAACGTTTGGTTCAAATGTGATACCCCCCAAACCTCCAAAGTCTTTCCTACAGCTTGTCTGGGAGGCCATTCAAGACATTACTCTCATTATCTTAATTGTTGCTGCTCTCATATCTTTAGGATTATCATTTTATAGGCCTCCAGAACAAGGTGTGTATCATACATGTAATTATATAAGTGTTGAATATATAGTTATATGTAGTTACCATACATCCCCAAAAGAGACTTGTGAACGAAAACCGGTAACAAAACAGCCACTGTGCTTGGAAAATGTTTCCATTATACAATCCAGTTTCTGTCGTGTGTTAATGTGGTTTTTAAATTTTAAGTCACAGGTATATCATTTGCCTATACTTTTAAAAAATATTTTGTATTAAATCTTATTTACCGGCATGCTCACAGTAACTGCGGTATAGTTCAAAATTGGCCATGACTAATTCACTCAAATTTTGACCAAAAATATGCTGTTCATAATTACGCAACAATTTAGCTCGTGCCGAGTAGTACCTCGTCGAATATATGGCAAAATTTGTCATTTAGTCAGTTGAATTTTATAATTTCACATCCGCGAAGATGGTTTTGACGTATACATTAAACAATCGCAAGGTGGCAAGAATTTCATGCTATCTCAGAAGTTCAGAAATGTTTCAAAATTCAGAGGGAAAAAACGTGACTAGATTTTATCCTTGTATATAGTGCGCACTAACTTTTTAGAACATGTAAGGTCATTTTATGGGGTTTATACAGTATAATAAACAGAGATTCTTAATTGTTAAATGCCTACCAGAGTGGATAAATCCACTTTTAGCTATATCCTGCCCATCTCTAGCTAAGGGCAGCCCATCCTTTGCGCGTGTTGTGATCGATTTATATACTTTGAATCCCGAATTCCTAGAATCCCAATTTCATGATAACTATACACCTAACCTATTGAATATTTTGAAACTAATTTGACTGGGGCCCGTTGCTGCCTATGCCAAGTCAAATTTGTTTCAAAATATTCAGCACAGTATCATAAATAGTAACTTAGACATACAATTCGTACAGCTGAAGGACTATTCCAGGTTCATAACAGAGTATTTCTGTCAATTATGATTGTAATGTCAGCCCTAATGATGACGTAATATATACTTGATTGACAGATCAAATTCATCCATTAATGCCTTTTGCAATTGTCTTGAGGAATAAATGTCCATTTGAAGGCCAAGAGAAGAGTATTTTTAAGGTTTTACCAGTCATTCCTGTGGTAAATCTTCAAAAACATTGTTCTCTTGGGCTGCGTGCCATGAACTAACAATTATGAGTTAGCTAGATTTTGTAGGTATTTTTTGCAAAAGCTATAAAACTAATTATTGGTAGTTAGCAATGATACAAGATTTTCGGGGTTCCCGTTGGACCCACTGCCACTATTTTGGGGGGTCCTAAGCTACATTTATATACCTTTATGGGTGAGTGGAATTCTAGAATCTGCAATTTAATTTATTTAGTGGATAAGATTGTATTGATTATATGCAGCAACAACTTTCAATCTAGTTGTGTTAAAAATATCCAATTCAACAGGTTTTGTGTGTGAAACTTTAAAGGCTAGATTTGTGAGAATTTAGATTGGAAATTTATTACATTATCCGATTGCGCTTCCTGAGTTGTTTGCTGCAGTATTGATCGTCACTGTCACGATTGTACATTACCACCAGATCTCTGTCCGTCATTCGTATTGGTTGTAATCTAGGCAAGCGGATCTCGAGTGAATTGTCTTATTAGCTGGCGATAACAGATTCTCATCCCTCCGCGCATCCCTGGATTCGTGGCCTGAATGTTACATGTGCATGTATATTATCGAAAATTATATTGTTCAGTAAAAGGCAATGGACCATTCCAGATTATCCATCGATCATATGATGTCATAATCAACTACGTGAAATGTAGGATGATGTCATAATCAATGACATCATGAATGGCGAGATAAGTTCGTCAAGAACGTTTAATTGATGATGGACTAAGCATTGTTGTACGAATTGTATGTTTTTACTATTTAATAAACATGCTGTTGAATATTTTGATACTAATTTGACTGGGCGCTGTTGCCTCTGGCAGCAACACCACCCAGTCAAATTAGTTTCAAAATATTCAGCAACTTACATGTATAGTTTTCTGGAAATTTATAGTCAGGCAACTCAGTGATCGATCGATCACAAGTCAACACTGCAAAGTGTGGGTGGAGCTTAGCTAAAGATGGGCGGGGCATAGTTAAAACTGGATTCCTCCCTTAAAGCAGAAACTTTCACTCAAATTATTGTCAGAATATTCAATTGATCATATCAGCGGATTCTGATGCCCGAGGTGCGGTGTTGAAATAGATTTAATTACATAGCCGAGATGCTGTTTTGAAATATATAGAGTACAATGAGGTTGTGCCATTTATAAATACCCCCTACGTGGCCCACCATCAATATACATGGGATGTATTGCAAAAAAAACCCCAATCAAGGTTAGTCCAAGATTTCAGATGCTCACTAATCAACATCTTTCACGCTATTTTGCTATTAGCAACTGTGTCATATGTACTCTGAATGCAGACCTGGGCTATTTAAAGAGTACGAGCTAAAGAGAAAGATTAGGCTGAGTGGGTGGAGAGATTTACAAAAATCCTTGTATCTCAAGGTTTTGCGAGATTTAAAAGCTAGGGTTCATTTTATTATGGCAGTGTTTTCTTGACATGCTGTTAAATGTATGTATTAAGATCGGGAAATATAAAACTTCAGAATGATGATAGATTTTGCTAATTAATTATATGAGATGAATGAGTTAGGAAAATTTGAAAACGGTGTAGCTGAATTTGGACTAGTTGAAAGAGTACAGCCTTAAAATTTCAGTCGTCTTGTACGTCCATGACTAGTTCTCGGAAATTATTCATCAGCCAATGTTCCTCTAAGGGGTTTTTGGGGTATCAGTTATGTCTGTCAAATGTATCTGATGTCATAGATCAAAATGTCACTTGTTAGCTGATATCACAATCGAATGACGTGGGTTTAGCAATAAAGTGGCAAAGGTCCAACAGTAAGTGAGTTAATTGTATATCTTCGGTGAATTTACATTTTAATAAACTTTCTGTTGAATATTTTGAAAATAATTTGTTTGGGAGCTGTTGCTGTCATATGCAGCAAGAGTAGCTTCACATCAAATTAGTTTCAACACATTCAACAGCCTAGCTGAAATTGTTACCTTAAAAGTGTTAAAATCCACACAAGCATGCGTACAAATTAGGCTAGAAATGGGAGAGAGATAGCTAGAAATGCATTGCTCTATTCTGGTCCAAGCTTTGAATTTAAGTAACCATATTCCACTTAATAGTAGCCTATGCTCTAATAGAAGCTCACCCCCTAACTTTGACATATGCGCTCCAATGATTTCTTTGCAGTTTCAAAACGGCAAAACTCTGTATTAGAAGCCCACCCCTAACTCAGCAGACTGTATAGGAAGAGCAAATTTGTAAGAATAGCGTGTATAATAATAACAATCGTATCACAGGGTGTGTCTACTTCAGACCGATCTCTGCCTTGATACATTCCCGGCCCCTCTAGAAGTCAATACAAGGCTCGGATTTGTAAATCTCGACCGCCTATTAGATTAATACTAGTAGTAGGTCACGTATGTTCAAGATATAATAAAGTTTATTCCACACTTTTGTAGTCAAAATGCTCATAAAACAGTCTTGGCGTGATTAAATACCTTCCTTATAAATATATTTTAAGACCAAATTTATGTACCAAACAACAAGCATGGGAGAAAATGTGCATCAATTTTCTAATGCCAATCAACATTAAATGATCCAAATTGAATTATTACGAACGACAATATAGCCGGCTTCTTAAGTTGGCGAGCCAACGGTTCTTGAGATGGGAGGCATCATGTTCTCGCGAGATATTATACGCTAACGGGAGTTTATCAAACGGGTACCCGTTTTTAGCTCCCCTGGCCTGAAAGGCCAAGTGAGCTTATGCCATGGCGACCGTCCGTTGTCCGTCAACCTTTTCTTTAAACAGCTTCTTCTCAAGAACCACTGGGCCGATTTCAATTATATTTGGCAATAAGCATCCCTAGGGCATAGAGATTCAAGTTTGTTCAAACGAAGCCAATTGACCAAAATCCAAGATGGCCGCCAGCCAAAATAGCCAATTTTTTGAAACACTTTAAAAAATCTTCTCCGAAACCGCTGGAGGAATTGATTCAAAACTCATAACACATCATCTAGTGCAACGGTAGACCCAAGTTTGTTCAAGGCAATCTGATTGAACGATTTGCCTGGAGGCCATCTTGGATGACCTGGCTTTCGCCAAAACAACTCCCGAACCGCTAAAGTGATAGACCTGAAATTGGTAAATATGCTTAGGGACCAAGGTCCATTCAAGTTTGTTCTCGGGAAGTTTGTACGTTAAAAACATGGCCGCCATCAACCAATCAAAATTTAGCGTTTGTTGGTCATATTGGGTTTTTTGTATTTGATGTATTTTGATGGCGAAAATTGCTTTAGATATGCTTTTCAGTGTGGCGAGTTCAAATATGGCACTTTCGAGACTGTCGGATAAACGGTTTGGCTGCCATCTTGGTTGGTTTTCCCGCCATCGGCTCTCATAGTAAAGCAATGGGCCCATAGTAAAGCAATGGGGAATTCTTTAAACGACTTCTTCTCAAGAACCACTAGGCCAATTTCAATTATATTTTGGAGGAAGCATTCATAGGGCATAGAGATCTAAGTTTGTTCAAACGAAGCAGTTCGGTCAAAATCCAAGATGGCCACCGGCAAAAATGGCTGTTTTTAGAAACACTAAAAATCTTCTCCAAAACCGCTGGAGTAATTGATTCAAAACTCATAGCACATCATCTGTGACAACGGTAGACCAAAGTTTGTTCAAGGCAACCTGATTGGCCGATTTGCTTGGCGACCATCTTGGATGACCTAGTTTTCGCGAAAACGACTTCTCCCGAACCGCTGAAGGGATAGAGCTGAAATTTTTTAAATATGCTTAGGGACCAAGCGCCTTTCAAGTTTGTTCAAGGGAAGTTTGTTCGTTAAAGAATATGGCCGCCATCAACCAATCAAAATTTTGCGTTTCTTGGTCATATTGGCTTGTTTGTATTTGATGTATTTTGATGGCGAAAATTGCTTTATATATACTTATCAGTGTGGCCAGTTCAAATATCCCACTTTCAAGACTGTCGGATAAACGGTTTTCCTGCCATCTTGGTTTGTTTTCCCGCGATAGTCTCGCATAGTAAAGCAATGGGCCCATATTAAAGCAATGGGGAATTCTTTAAACGACTTCTTCTCAAGAACCACTGGGCCAATTTCAATTATATTTGGGAGGAAGCATTCATAGGGCATAGAGATCTAAGTTTGTTCAAACGAAGCTGATCGGTCAAGATCCAAGATGGCCACCAGCCAAAATGGCCGATTTTTAGACACTTTAAAAAATCTTCTCCGCAACCGCAAGAGGAATTGATTCAATACTCATAACACATCATCTATGGCAACGTTAGACCCAATTTTATTCAAGCCAACCTTATTGGCCTATTTGCTTGGCGGCCATCTTGGATGACGTAGTTTTCGTGAAAACGACTTCTCCCGAACCGCTGAAGGGATAGTGCTGAAATTTGCTAAATATGCTTTGGGACCAAGGGCCATTCAAATTTGTTCAAAGGAAGTTCGTACATTAAAAAACATGGCCGGCATCAACAAATCAAAATTGAGCTTTTTGTCATATTGTTTTTTTTGTATTTGATGTATTTTGATAGCGAAAATTGCTGTATATATTATGCTTATCAGGGTGGCGAGTCGAGACTGTTGGATAAACGGTTTGACTGCCATCTTGGTTTGCTTTCCTGCCATAGGCTCCCATAATAAAGCAATGGGGCCCATAGTAAAGCACTGGGGGAATTCTTTAAACGACTTCTCAAGAACCACTGGGCCGATTTCAATTATATTTGGCAGAATGCAGCCTTAGGGCATAGAGGTCTAAGTTTGTTCAAACGAAGCTGATCGGCCAAAATCCATGATGGCCACCAGCTAAACCAGCCAATTTTTAGAAACGGCTTGGGGGTTGATTCAAAACTCATGAAACATCATCTAATGCAGGAGGAGAACCAATTTGTTCAAGAGAACCTGATTGGTCCATTGGCTTGGCGGCCATCTTGGATGACCTAGTCTTCGCGAAAACAACTTCGTATCCAGAATCGTTGAAAGGATTGGGCCTAACTTTGGGAGATATGATAAGGGACTAAGGGCCGTTAAGTTTTGTTCAAAAGTAGTTGATACATAAAGAAACATGGCTTCTGTTTTCTTGTTATAATTCTGCTCAACTCTGTAGGGTTCTACTTATTGTTGATGGCCTTTCTGATTGAAATGCCTATGATGCGGGTGGGCGATACAGGCCCCTTGGGCCTCTTGTTTAAGATCAGGATAATACTCAGTTCCAATCGCGCAATGATAATATATAGATAGTCCCGAGTTCCGAGTCTCCGATTCCAGAATATTTATATCCGAGTACTCGCTCTAAAATAAACTTCAATTGGAGGTAAATCACGTGATTTGTATTTTTTCGCGACGCCATTTTATATCAAATTGTGGATTAATTTTGATGTAATAAACGAGCTTTATTAAAGGATGCGCAATATTTAAGCGCTCAAATCAAATAATTTCACTTCCCCGGTGATGTTTTTAGGTATACATTAAACGTAGGCGGTGGGGAATTTTTATGGGAGGAAATACGTTGAATTTCCGTGGTATCAATTTTATAACTTTTTTGGGAAAACTCTGTAATATAAGCCCACCCCCTTTCTCAGAGATGTTTGGTTGGAAATTGAACACCTCTTGTCCTAATAGAAGCCTAGGCTACTATTAAGCGAAATACGGTAAAGTAGAAATCTTAACTAGGCCACACCTAGTCTAAGAGAATGTTGAGGCGATAGTAGGCAATCTCTGATTGTATTTTCATAACACTAATCGTTGCATATATTGAATTATATATCCGCTTCGATGTAGATGCTGTGATTGAAACCCTCAGTATATGTATATTTTTTTAAGGGAATAAATAGAAATCTATTTATTACTTGGGAATGGGAAATGCAGTGGTCTTGAGAAATGTCCATTTACAGACCAAGAGAAGACTATTTTTGAAAATTTGCCACTGGAATGACTGGCTCGATAACCGAGCCAGTCATTCCAATGGTAAATTTTCAAAAAATAGTCTTCTCTTGGTCGGCATATGGACATTTTCTGAGAAAATTTAAATTTCCTTGAACAAATTCAAATTCAAGGGTTAATGTTACCATAGAGAGTGCTAATACAGGGACAGAATTACTGAAAATGCAAGCTCATGCTTAGTTGAAGATTATGCTTTGTCAACTGTTAGCCCTTACGGTGGCGATTGGTGTTGGATTGATTGCTGAGCCAGGGTACCAGGACACTTTATACAAATGTTTTGGTAATTCTTATGTCATAATTTGTTAGTGAGATTGCAGCTAGGCTTGCACGATTATCCGATATTATCGAAAATCGCGATTGTTTTTTTTTCAGCCACAACTGTTTACGAGATGATTTTGAAAAAATTGAAATATCGCGAAAATTTTACTGTCACGCCATATTCTGCCTATTTGTCATGTGTTTGTAGCGTAGCCTTGTATTACGGCAAGATTTTCAATTTATTTCCAAACCAACATCTTTGCGAGAGGGATGCGCGTATATTAGGAACAGGTTAAGGATGGACAGTAATAGGAAAACAATTTACTGGTACAATTTCTTGCCGCCGTACTGTATACCTCAAAACCATGATCGCATGACTTAAATTATTACCTGGGACGATATAAGTATTAAGCATGGTTTATAAAATCAAAATTAATCCTAAATTTGACAATAAATGACGTCGCGAAAATATATAAATCACGTGCTTTTGCTTGCTCTCCTGTTTTTGGAGGCGAGAGGTTCACAAATGTGACAGCTAAATGAGACGGTATACACGCTTTAGCTTGCACTGTGAAATATCCAAGATGTTTCTGACGGCTAACTATTATTAGTAAACAGTTACTTGGTAAATGCGGACCAGATCTAAACATTAGATATCTATGGATCTAAAGTGCATTCCTAATAACATGTGATTTTTACATTTTCACAAACACGACATGAAATGCCAATTTTTTTTGTTCATTTTGGTGCAATAAATGATGATTATAACATAGTACGCAATATTTAGGTTGTCCAATGTAATAATTTAATTCCCGCACTGATGGACATACATTAAGCCAAGGTGTAAGGCGTCAAAAATTTATACCGGGAAATTGTCCTATTTTCGTGTTATTAACATCGTTCTTTAAGCATCTTGGCGACTGGATTTAAAGTTTTTGTTGAAATCCACCAATTAGAAGTCATATTCACTTAAAACTGATATGAAAACTCAGCGAAGCCGATATGTCTACATAAGCCAAAACGTGCAGTCCAATTCAACCCAAGACCAACTCACCCCATGACTTCATATACCATAATATAGGCTATACAATACATCAAAATATTGCGATTTTCTCACCACGCTATATCGCGATACCTCCTAGGACAATATCGTGCAAGCCTAATTGCAGTGCTGAATTGTTGGCACTGGTTATCATGAGTCATGATACCTTTTACCATCTAATGACAAATTCAGCCAAAACAGGCCTCTGTAATGGTCTTGAAAAATATCCATTTGCAGGCCCAGATACCTTTGTTAGTACTGACTCTCAACTAGTATAACTCTGTCTGTCAGTCTATCTATCAGTCGATCAGTATGTCTGTCTAATTTTTTACATTTTTGGCAAAGCCGCCTATGTCACAACTATGGACACTGGTACTTGTTTAGGATTTAGCACCAGAATGACTGGCTGGATAAGGCTAGCATTAAAAAATTGCTTGTTTGTACTCTCCCTACCAGCCTTGTAAAATAAAATGCCTACCCAATCATTTTTATTGACATTTTCCTTCAAGAATAAAATTTATTTTTTAATTTTATTAGTATATTTAAACCATGTTCCTAATCTTTAGTCAGCTTTATATAAATATCTAAAATGTCTTTCAATTTGAGATGTTTCAGAAATAAAAATAATTTACAGTTTGTGTTTTGTGAAAGTATATATTTGAGCAGCTGGCAGAAGAGATTTGTCATTATCAATATAGTCAACCAAGTGTTTATTGAATTGTAAATTCATCAAAGACATAAAATTCATACACTTTCGTAACAAATTGTAAATTCATAAAAGACAAAATACATACACGTTCGTGACAAATTTTGTAATAGTTTTACGGTGTATATCATTTTGATTGTAACATCAGCTATGACGTCAGAGTGACAGATTGTAGCCATCCATTGGCCATTTTTAGCAATACCATCTTTGTCATGCAAATTTCAATGATTAACCATAACAGTTTACATTAGCGTGCTGTGTTGAGCAATTTTCACTCATGTTACTCGCCTCTGGAGGCCTGTTTAGAAACGTGGCTACCATTACACATTGATCAGGGATAGTCAGTGTACAAGATCGCAGCTCGCTATTGATCGGTGACTCGTGCATATTCTATTGGCATTCAAGAGAAAATGAATAGCTTCTGACGCATCATACTCTGAATTTCAGAGGCTTCTTGCTACCTTTGCCATTTCAGTGTGAATTTTTATTAGCGTCTGGCAGTGAACGACATGTAAATTTAATACTTGTATTAATACTTTTGGCAGGCAAGGGTACCAACGCAGATTTCGTGCTTGTGTATGCAATAAATAATTTAAGTCCATCCTGCCATGGTTACATTAACTCTTTTACTGTGAATGTAAATCTCAGTTGCCGTTAATTAAGACAAGCGGTAGTGTTTGTAAGGAATCTGATAATGCCTCCGGCGTGCATCTGGCATGTTACCAAAGTCAGACATTTCTTTGCTAACACCATAGATCACCTCTTCAAATCATTTATGCTTATAGTCAACCAGAACATTTGGTAATGTCTTTACCTATTTACACAAAATCTCGTCGAAATGTCCCGATTGTTAACTTAGTGAAGTTTCTTCAATGTTAAGTAAATGCTCATGGAAACCATCTGAAGCACTGGAGCCAATTTAGAAAGATTATATTTTTGTGGCATATTTCTTCATATTTAGATTTTGACTTCTGATATAATATCAATGTCTATGATACGTGTATATGAAAACACTATAGTGTTTATGACCAATTGTAATGACAAAAGCAAATAATACCAAAATATGTGGATATTGAATGTCCATTTGCAGGCCAAGAGGTTATAAAGTGGTAAATGTTTTTAAATAGTCATATTTTGTTCAGTTGGTTTTATTGGCCGCTTACAGTTAGGTATATTTGAGCCATAGCTCTATCTTTGAGGTGTTTCCCCAAAGGGTTGCATGGATGGCGGCTTTACATTCCCTCCGAAGGATGTGGCTTGTGAATTACCTGCAAGCATCAGCGACTGAAGGAGATTGCCTATGTCTCCACTGATTGCCCATCAGCAAATGGATCACCTGGTAGTCGATCAGGTCGCTGACATCGGTGGAGACATAGGCAATCTCCGTCACTCCATGATGCTTGCACGTCATTCACAAGACACAGCCAGCTTGTATCAAAATAAGTGTCCTTCGCACAACAAATCACAGAATGGGTACAATAATTATCAATTTCTGACGCATCTTGATAAAATCAAAATGAATATACAGGGAGGCTAAAAATCATGTATCTATGTAAGTGAACAAGGTTTGATGTCACAAAAACAGTGCATGAGCAAAAGACGTTGATAGATACCATGACCATAGAATGTCATATATTTTCTTGAATATTTACAAACTAATTTTACTATGACCTGTTGCCACAACATACATTGTTCAGTTTAATGAAGGATTCCAGTTTATCCCTCAATCATATGATGTCATAATCAACTGCATGACGTGTAGTATGACGTCATGATCAAATATGTATAATGGAGCTAAGTTTATCACGAATGCATTGATGACGGACTAGCGTTGTACGAATTGTATGTCTTTACTATTTAATAAACATGCCGTTGAATATTCTGAAACTACTTTGACGCGGCACTGTTGCTGCCTATGGCAACTATACAGGGAAGTTGTTGGATATTTTGAAACTAATTTGACATGGTGCTGCTGCCTATGGCAGCAACAGCACCCTGTCAAATTAGTTTCAAAATATTCAACAACTTCCCTGTATAGTTTCCTGGAAATTTAGTCATGAAGTTCAGGGAGCGATCGATCCCAATACAGGCGTAAGTGTGGGTGGAGCTTGGCTAAAGATGGGCGGGCATAGCTAAAACTAGATTCCTACACTCGTTTGAAAACAGTAAACAGTTGTCCTATATAGTTGTCTTGAAACTGAGACACTAGCATTTCAATGGTTACAGGGATAAAAGGGTTACTTGAATGTAATTTTAACCCTTTAATCCTCGAATTTGATAAGTAAATTTCAATTTTCTCATAGAAAAATGTTCATTTGCAGACCAAGAGAAGACTGCTGTTGAAAATTTGTCATTGGAATGATTGGCTGGTTTATCGAGCCAGTCATTCCAGTGGTAAATGTTAAAAAATTGGCTTCTTAGTTTTCAAATGGATATTGCTCAAGACCACTGCAGAAGCTGTTTTTGCCGGACATCAGTGTTAAAGGGTTGAAATTTAATGCGCATAAAAATCATTAATTTTATACAACTGTCACTATTTATAAAAACTAAATTCATGGAGGATGATGTTGTTGCTAAATGTCATAAGATTGTCAAGATTATTTTCCTCGAACCATGATCGTTTTCGAGGTATGGCCGCAGCGGGGATAATGCGCAGAGAGATAGGACAGGCACTTGGAATAAATCAAGCATTTTCTGTCATTTATTTAAATTATTAATACACCGTGTATTTTTAGGTCGTTTAGCTGTCTGACTGCTGCAAGCCACCATATAATAATTTTGATGGGCAATATCTCTGGACTTAGTGAATATTTTGAAAATAATTTCACTGAAAGTTGTTGGTGGCTAAGCCACCAACAACTTTCAGTGAAATTATTTTCAAAATGTTCACTATATACAGAGTTAAACACCATGGGAAACGTCGTCTGCAGAAATCAAGCAGCCAGAGAGTTAAGGAGTTTCCTAAGAGTCAGGAAGATCTTGTGTAAATTTCTTCTCAAGTCACAAATTGACTGTTAGTATTGACACATATATGAAATTGTGTTAGATATTTTGAAAATAATATGCCTGTCAATTTTATGGTGCTTAATACGAATTAGCAACAAAAAATGCTTGAACAGATTTCTTTGGCTATAAAAATAAGCGTTTTTGCTATAGATCTCCCGTGCTATGTTGCTTTAACTAAATGTCTTTAACCCTTTCAGTACGACAGACCAATCACAAGACAATGGAGAAATCCATTTTATCCATCAATGATATGGCGTCATAATCAACTATGTGATGTGTAGGATAACGTCATAATCAATGACTTCATGAATGACGTAGATAAGTTCAACACGAATGCTTAATTGATGAAGGACTAAGCGGGTGAAATGTAGGTGGAGGTTAGCTAAAGATGGGCAGGGCATAGCTAAAACTGGATTCCGCCATTGTTGTTGGAAATGAACTTAACCCTTTAATGGTAGACATTTATTAAGAAAATTGCAATCTTTTCTTAGTGAATGTTCATTTGCAGGCCAAGAGAAGACTATTTTTGAGATTTTCACACTGGAATGACTGGTTCGAGTCAAAGAGGTGCCATTTATATTTTGTCAATGTGGTATAAAATCAACCATACGGGTAAGCTGTTGAATATTTTGATACTAATTTGACTGGAAATTGCAACTTCCAGACAAATTAATTTCAAATATTCAACAAGATGACATGACACACTATCGCATGAGGAGACAATGGCGGCGATTACTGATCAATATTTACGCCATATTACAAAGCAGATAATTGTGATACAGCTAAGTCAATGTAATGGGATATGAATTGTACAGAATCTATAAACCATAATTTATCGGTACAGTACAACATTTGAGATGAGATTAAAATCCATTTAAGTCAATTTTGTATATTATTTTTCTTTCAGAAGTAGAAGAAGGTGCTGCAGAAGCGGACTCTGAAGCAGGCTGGATAGAAGGATTAGCTATTTTAGTAGCAGTTATAGTGGTAGTTTTAGTGACTGCATTTAATGATTGGCGCAAGGAAAAACAATTTAGAGGACTTCAGAGTAAAATAGAACATGAGCATAAGTTCGCTGTAATTCGTGCCGGAGAGATTTTCCAAATTCCGGTTGGTGAAATAGTTGTTGGAGATATTTGTCAAGCTAAATATGGTGAGTATAATTAATTAATAAAATAATTAATGAAATAATAATAATGATAATAATAATAAATTACTTCTGCGTGGATTAAATAATATTAGGTTTGAGAAACCTTTTAGTTGCGACTTGTGAATAGTGTTATAATGTCTGTCGTCGGTTATGATTGAAAAATGTCGACACTTGTCGAAGACATCTGTCTCAATTGTAACGGATGTAAGTTTAACTGTCTCCCTGCTTAATTTCTGCAGACTACATTTTCCATGGATTTTAGCTTGGGATCTTCTGAATATTTTGAAAACAATTGGACTGAAAGTTGTTCACCGCGAAACCACCACCAACTTTCAGTCAAATTGTTTTCAAGATAATTGTTCGCTTGCAGCAGTCTTGTAGTTAATATTGACTTTTGCACTATAAGTTGTGGTCACTTATATACTGACGCTAATAATTTGATTCAGTTATAACGATAATGTTTCCTTTTAGGCCTTTCACTGGAGCATTCCAGTTTGTCAATCAATCATATGACATCATAAACAACTACATGACGTGTAGGATGATGTAATATTCAATTACGTTATGAATGGCGTAGCTAAGTTTGGACTAAACATTGTTGTACGAGTTGTATGTCTTTAATATTTAATAAACATGCTGCTGAATATTTTGAAACTAATTTGACTGAGCGCTGTTGCTGCAATAGGCAGCATTAGCACCCAGTAAAATTAGTTTAAAAAAAGTCAATAGCCGATCTTTTAATTAAAACTTGGGAAAATTAACAATTTTGACATTGGAGTGGTAAGAGTTAAGGAAATTGTTTTTGAGAAAATCATACTCATCTAACTTTTTAAATCATGATAAGATATCTCCCTTGGCACAGATAAACTTAAAGGCATGAGTTAGACACAGCGGTTTGTAAGACTTAGGCCTCATTCTCACTAGAGACTTAATCAGGAATAACGCAACGCATACTGAAGTATGGCGTTATTCCTGATTAAGTCTCTAGTGAGAACACATCCTTAGATTCGCTCGAGTTGTTACCATCTCCACTGGATTTTGAGGATGTTACATTTGAATGTGAATCTCACTATCCATGACTATTACTCAGACACTCAGATGATTTTAAAACTTTAACCCTTTTGTGTTCAAATTTGCTCACGGAAATTTAAATGTCTACCTATTGAATGGCCATTTACAGGCCAAGAGAATAGAATCTTTTAGTATTTATCACAGGAATGACTGACTCGGTTATTGAGCCAATCATTCCAGTCATAAATTTTCAAAAATTCTATTCTTTTGGTGTGTAAATGAACATTCCACAAGAATTTTTACACGGCTTTACCCTTAAAGGGTCAACCCTCGAATTTGTTAAAGAAAATTTCAGTTATCATCTAGCCAGTTATTCCTGTGATAATTTTCGAAAATAAGTGTCTTGCTGCAAGACATGAGACAAGACATGTGACAATAAATTCAATAAGCAAAAACCCTTGATGTGCTGAATATTTTGAAAACACTGATTAAAAGTTGAAAAGCTCTTGAATTTTGGCATCTGCCTTGAAAAGCCTTGAATTTGAAATTTGTCCTGAAAAGTACTGGAATTTCACCCATCCGCCTTGAAAATCAACATTTCCTCCCATGTGATTTTTACTGTCTGCAAAACGTTCACGTATTGGTGTAAATAAAGATTTAAGAAAATTTGATTGGCAATTTGACTGGCAAAATCCATCTGGAACCGAGTAAGTTCCAAAATTCAAACTAATTTTAAAGGTTCTAAAGGTAAGCTGTATGAAATTTTGTGTCAGTATCATATTCTCACTTCGTCCAGAATCCTGGTTCTGAGCTTAAGAAATCAACTTTTTAGTCTTGAAAGTCCTTGTTATTGGTGGCTACGCTTTCAGTCAAATTGTTTTCAAGATATAACCTCCGGAATATGTCATCTGCAAAAACTCAGCAGTCAGATGGTTAAGTGGTTAAAACAAGGGTGGATGTTGCCTTCAAACTACTACTATCACTTATACAGTCATTTTATGAAACACTGCTCAAGAAAACTATCATCAAATCTTGTAGGATTCCACCTCACCATGTAGTATTGTCTCCGATATCAAATAAATCCAAACATTAACATGAGTTATCACACAGATTTTGAAACTGTTGCTGAAAGTTGTTGTTGTCATTGAGTTCAGGATAGTTCAACTGTAAGAAATCTGAGTAGAGTGTTTTGTTCACGTGGCTAGATGCAAGGGTTAATGTGAGCATGGAGACTGATTCTTGTTGTTGTGCTTAGGACATTTTTCAATAACTGCTTCTATGGGAGGGATTTTAGGGTCAAAAGCTAAAACGCAACATCTTTCATTCAGCAAAATTGTTTCCAATATATTCACTATTGACGTCATGCCGACCTGATTGAAAAATATATCAACGACGCTGGTTTCACCAACGACGATGGTATCGCCAATGATGCTGGTATCGCCAATGATGCTGGTATCGCAAACAACACTGTTGGTATCGTCAACGACACTGGTATCATCAACGACACTGGTTTCATCACCGACGCTGGTGTCGTCAACAACACTGGTATCGTCAACAACACTGGTATCATCAACGGCACTGGTATCGTCACCAATGCTGGTATCGTCACCAATGCTGGTATCATCAATGACAATTGTATCAACAATGACGCTGGTATCCTCAACGATGCTGGTATCGTCAACTACACCGGTGTCGTCAATGATACTGTTATAGTCAACGACGCCAGTATCATCAACGGATCCAGTATCGTCAACGACGCCTGTATCGTCAACGACGCCTGTATCGTCAACTACACCGGTGTCGTCAATGATACCGTTATCGTCAAGGTACTGGTATCGTCAATGACGCCGTTATCGTCAATGTTGGTTTCACCAACGATGCTGGTATTGCCAATGATGATGGTATCACCAAGGATGCTGGTATCGCCAATGACGCTGGTATCGCAAACAACACTTGGTATCGTCAACGACACTTGGTATCGTCAACAACAGTGGTTTCATCACCGACGTTGGTGTCGTCAACAACACTGGTATCATCAACAACACTGGTATCGTCACCAATGCTGGTATCGTCACCAATGCTGGTATCGTCAACGACGATTGTATCAACAATGACGCTGGTATCCTCAATGATGCTGGTATCATCAACGATGCTGGTATCCTCAACGATGCTGTTATAGTCAACGACGCCAGTATCGTCAACGGATCCAGTATCGTCAACGACGCCTGTATCGTCAACTACACCGTTATCGTCAATGATACCGTTATCGTTAAGGTACTGGTATCGTCAATGACGCCGGTATCATCAACGATGTCGGTATCGTCAACACTGCTGGTATCATCAATGACACTGGTATTGTCAACGACACTGGTATTGTCAACGACACTGGTATTGTCAACGACACTGGTATTGTCAACGACGCTGGTATTGGACAAATTTGTCCTTGTTAACTGGCAGGAACAGTTTCCAGTCAAATTACTTTCAAAGTATAAAACACGGACAAACCGAAGATTTTATGAATTACAGTTAATTTATTGTATCTCGCCTTTCGTATTGAAATGGCTGATCATGTAGAGAATTTAAATATAAAATATGAACAGTTTCGATACTATCTTGCTACGTAGTCACTAAATTATTCTCGGCAAAATTGAACTAAATGTCTATTACATTTTCCAATATCCACAGAGATTCAATCAGAGATACATAAATGAGTTGTCCTGATTTTCCCAAATGATGGATTAATGCCTGTCAAGCGAACGTGATTGTTTATTATTAGTTAACCGCTTCTATGCTGAATTGTTGGATTTTATCATTTAGTTATTGTTTGCCCGATAATACATGCTTAGATTAGCACTTTAATGTTCAAGTCAACCAAGAAATGGCTTCTGCAATAGTCTTGAGGAATGTCCTTTTGAAGGCCAAGAGAAGATATATTTGAACGTTTATCACTGGATTTCCTGGCTCTTATCGAGCCAGTTATTCCAGTGGTAAATTAAAAAAACATTCTCTTGAGCTGCAGAATTCTGTAAGTAGGAATTGTGAGTTTTTTAGCCTTCAATTATGAACAGCTATTGCTGTCTAGTATTAGCAAATTTCAAAATGAACATTTCCAAGAGTCTTTTTCCAAAGTATTTTAATGATTTATCGGTTTTCTTTCGCGATAAAAGCAGCTGTCCTGTCTTTGAGAGGAGAGGGTTTTGCGGCAGTACTGTCTGAGGTTTATAAAATGATAGTATCGGGTTCGCAGCTTGGTGCTTGTGTAAATTTCTTCACTCTTCATTACCTCTTCACTCAGGCAGGGTTGGGTTTTGGACAGTCCAAAACTAACTTTGAGCAGACATTGTCCAAAACCTGTCTAAAACCTGTCTTAAATGGTTTAAACCAGTCCAAAACTGTCCAAAATTGTCCAAAACTGTCCAAAATACATATTAACTATTTCAAATACCATCAACACATAAATATTCAGGACAACAGAAGAATTCAAAGATTAATGTAGCACAAGGATATCTTTTTACTAATTGTCTAATTGATATCTAGCATTAACTGAGGATAGATGAAAACATGAAGAATCTAATTTATATTCTATCAGCTTAATGCCGTAATCCCAAATTTGCATAAGATCTTATGTAAACATAGCTAATGTGTGTACTGAGTAGTGCATTCTAAAATAGCCTTAGAGAGCAAGGGTCATCAGTTAATTGTTGAAACAACATCTTAGCAGACTATATTTTCTCTATGAGTTTAAGATTCTTCCATAGGCCATGAACATTTTGCAAGAAATAGATTTAGACACAGAGACAGTTCTCAATAATATAAACATCTAGCTGTACATAGGTAGTGTAGTATGTTTACATTATTGATTAAATAGGGTTTCTGTGGATTTAACACAACTGGTCGAAATATACAGAGTTAAAACATTTAAGACAAACAAAAGTTGAACAAAATTAACCCATGGATTATAGAAAGAAGCAAATAAGACTCCTAATTTATTGAAATCATGTGTCCTTTTAGATTATTATTATTATTATTATTATATAGCAATAAAGTATCCAAAAATACATGTAGATAACCATCCATCAATATGTACATGTACCTGTATGTGTCTAAATGCTATATAGTTGTTTTAAGAAAATTACATTTCAGAAAAATATTTTTTATACCAATATTTTAGGTTTTGGACAGTTTTGGACAATTTAAGGTGTCCAAAACCTATTTTGGGCGGACGGTTTAAACCATGGTTTAAACCGCGGTTTAAACCACTAGTGTCCAAAACTTGCCAACCCTGCACTCAGGAGTAGCAATCTGTGCCTCTGTAAAAAGAAACATGGGGTAATGGACCTTTCTAGTTTTAGCTATGCCCTGCCCATCACTAGCTAGTGTTGGGATCGATCGATCCCAGAATGCCCTAACTATCAATTTCCTGAAAACTATACAGGTAAGCTGTTGAATATTTTGTAACTAATTTGACTGGGTGCTGTTGCTGCCTAGGGCAGCTGTAAAGGCGCCCAGCCCAGTCAAATTAGTTTCAAAATATTCAACAGAATCTTTATTATAGTAAAGATATACAATTCGTGCAACAAAGCATAGTCCATCTTCAAATATGCGTTCGTGATGTACTTATCTACGTCATTCATGATGTGATAATGCCGTCATTCATTATGATTTCCTTTTACATGTCGCGTAGTTGATTATAACATCATAGAATGAATGGAAAAAGTGGAAAGGTCTATTCCAAGGCCTTCTGTGCAGATGCGTATAGTGACATTTGCAGAACATGGCCTAACATCGAACGTCTTTGCTGAGCCACTTGCACTGACAGCAAACTATTTCACATGGCGTGTAATGGGTCATCAGGGATTAGACAGTGATGACATCAGTTATACACGCACGCACGCACGCACGCACGCACGCACGCACGCACGCACACACACACACATACACGCACACACATTTTTTGGCCAGAAGGATCAACAGTTTCTAAAATAATTGGAAAGTTATATTTCCCATGATGCATTGAGCAGCAATGTCTGAGGAGCTCCACATTAATGAGTTGATGGGGTTTCCCTTCCTCCATTCCTCCCTGCCGCACAGGTGAGACGCCTTTGTCGCTGATAGATGTGCATTGGTAAACTCTGTCTCGGCTTCATTCATTTAACCCTTTAACGGGCATACCAGCCAAAACTGGCCTCTGCTATGGTCTTATGGAATGTCCATTTACAGGCCAAGAGAATAGATAACCGAGCCAGCCATTCCAGTGGTATATTTTCAAAAAACGTATTCTCTTGGTCTGTAAATGGACATTCAATAAGAGAATATTACAATTTTGTAGACCAAATTTGACCATTAAAGGGTTAGAGATTCTCATTCAGATTCTTGAGCTTTTCTGCGTTTATAGACACTTCTTTTCTTCATCTATGAAGTCTGTTCCATCTGCATAGTCCATCTCTAGTGGGAGTCCCATTGTAGATTCTTTATATGGTGGTGGGTGGGTTGGTCATGTGTAGTTCTCCGTACGGAAGACAAGGCTGCGGTGAGGTAGCATATAAACGGACATGAAACATTTACATAATCCCTTTAAAAGGAAATTAAAGTCATGAGAAGAAATTATTTTATGTGATAAATTATGACATATGTAAAGAATAGACTATTTTCACATCTGTACTAAGTCATCAAAGATATTCACTTTTTGAATGTGATATTTTAATATATTCCCTCAGTTTATTAATTTGTATGTATTGCATCAAATATTGGCTATGAATCGGCTATAAACTACAGCCAAACAAGTCATAACAGACAGCATATGTGCACTCAACAAGTTGTTACTAAAGACCAGCAGTTATTTTGAAAATCAGTTCATTTGAGTTACATATCAGATTGCAAGGAGGCAAGGTGGCAAAATATTATGTTTAATCCTTTAACCCTCGAGTTTGTTCAAGAAAATTTCAATTAGCTCATAGAAAATGTCTTTACAGACCAAGAGAAGACTATTTTTGACAACTTACCACTGGAATGACTATTGAGGGGTAAATTTTCAAAAATAGTCTTCTCTTGGTCTGCAAATGGTCATTTCTCAAGATCGCTGCAGAAGCCGTTTTGGCTGATATGAGGGTGAAATAGTTAAAGGGTATTTGGAGGGTCATCAGTAAACTAATGTGACTGAAAGTCGTTTCTCTCATATAATCATGTCACAATCTGTTATTATATAATACTACATTCCTGTTCCATTTAGATTCCATTTATATTGAAGCAATTTTGCAAATATTCCATCATGATGTCCAATCATTCCGGCCATGTCGGAATGTATGCTTACTGTGTTCTGAGGCTAGTAATTAGTACAAACATACTACAGCTGCAATCAGTCCTTCATCGCTTTTGACCACTGTATCTGTGCTGGTGTGTCTTCTGGCATCCTTAGCACATGGCCAAACATGGACCATCTTTGCTGCGCGACTTAAGGACAGCGGCGATGACGATGTGTTTCACATCTTGTGTCTGGTGATGTTGCAGAGGTGTTTGTGATGGGAGGCATCAAGTTTGTCTAGAACTGCCTTTGGAGCTTCCCAGCTGTTACTGTTATACAGCATCAAGGATGCGTCCAAAGCATCCCCAAGTCATGGAAAGCTATGTTCCCCATGTCAGAATGATCTCTGCAGTAGTGGCTGTTACTATTCCCACAAAGACTTCTATCCCTGTAACTAGAATCACCTCTACAATCATGGCAGTAATCTTTGTTTAAGCTGTTTAGAACTAGTGGCTAAGATTTACCAAGAGGTTTTTTGTGTCTGTTTTCCAACAATGGAGGAATCCAGTTTTAGCTATGCCACAGCCATCTCTAGCTAGGCTCCATCCACGCTTTGCCCATGTGATCAATCTATCCCTGCACTCTCTGATTCTCAATTTCCAGAAAACGAGACATGTAAGCTGTTGAATATGTTGAAACTAAAAGGATGGTACCGTTGCTGCCTCAGCAACCGCACTGAGTCAAATTAGTTTCAAAATATTCAACAGAAATAATGTTTATTAAAAACATACAACTTATTGGACTATTACGTGTTTGTGACGGACTATATCGTGTCATTCATGATGTAATTGGTTAAAACTTTACAGTTTTGTTCTATGCCATCATTGCATTCAACTTCCATCATAATGAAAATGATTTTCAATTGTTTATATATTTTTATGTGGATTGGCTTTGGGTGGAGAGTAAAGGCCAATTTCCATGCGGACGTGTTACGTATGCGTGACATGTAAGCATCATGTGTGTGTGTATTGTTGTTTTCAATGTACATGTATACAGTTTGCATATAGCGTGCCTTTTTCTAAGACATCTTTAAAAACAGCAGAAAATTTGGAAATCCCCCAATGTGATGTCATATGTAGGAATTTCTTCTCTGTATGCGCGAAGACCGCTCCCAAAGCAATTTTTCAGACACGCACAGCAATACGAATGATGGATTTATGGAAATATCACATAATAAGCTTGCACCGAAAATATATGCATACACGCACGCTCCACTCATACGTATGCAATATACGCGTACATGGAAAAGCTCCTTTGGCAGAATGTTAGTTTTTCAGTAGACATCTGATGCATCACAGGGTTATTAGCTCACCTGGCCAGAATGGCCAAGTGAGCTTATGCAGTGGCAACCGGCCGGCGTCCGTCCATCAACTTTTTCTTTAAACGACTTCACAAGAACTGCTGGGCCGATTTCAATCATATTTGGTAGGAAGCATCTTTAGGGCATATAGATCTAAGTTTGTTCAAAGGAAGTCGATCAGCCAATTTTGCCAGTGGCCATCTTGGATTTTGGCCGATTTTTAGAAACCTCTAAAAATCTTCTCCGAAACTGCTTGGTGGATCAATTCAAAACTCACGAAATATCATATGAGGCAAGAGCTGAACCAAGTTTGTTCGAAGGAACTTGATTGGCCAAATGGTTCGGCGGCCATCTTGGATGACCTAGTTTTCGAGAAAACAACTGCAGAACCGCTGAACGGATCGGGCTGAAATTTTTGGGATATGATTATGGACTAAGGGCCATTGTGGACTAAGGGCCATAAAGTTTGTTCATGGGAAGTTGATAGGTGGACCAATCAAATTTTAGCATGTTTAGCTGCTATATTCAATTTTTTTATTTGATGGATTTTGAAGCCGAAACTGGTTTTCTTAACTCGGCTTACTTGTCAGTCAGCTGTCGTCTATTGATGACCCCGTCCGTCTTCTGTATGTCCATCCATTCATTTCTCTGTCCGTCACCAACAATGGCGGCTCATTTTGTTATTTCTTGACGGATTGACACCAAACTTGGTCACAATGTTAATGTCGGCATCTAATATCTGTGTTGTGAAAATGAAACTGATAGGACATCAAATGCCAGAGTTATCAACCCTTAAATATTTGCGGTCTCACTTTCATAGGGGAAATACAGGTTTGTTCCCACTGTCCACTGATTTAACACCATGTCAGATTTTATTGCCAAAGTAGATTAAACTCCAATTAACAGATTAACCTTTCTATCACTGCCTAAATATTTAAGATATGTATTGTGCTCTGACATCTATACTCTTAAAAATAGTTTGAAATGTATCTGATTGAAAGTTTTTGCTGTTGAAAGTTGTTGCTGCCTAAGGCAGCAATGACTTTCAGTCAAATTATTTTCTAAATCAACTCCAGCTCACCCTGCCCCTGCTGCTAACTTGGTGATTCAGCCAGATGCGCATGTGTTAAATGGATTGTGTGGTGGTGAGGAATAACCTGCTGTAAAGACCACCTACCTACCTTTAAAGACCATTTTCTTCAATTGTATTTAAACCTCTAGTAACTGTCTGACTGCTGAGTTTTTGCAGACGACATACTCCAAAGGTTATATCTCTGAACCTGATAAATATTTTGAAAACAATTGGACACCAACAACTTGAAGTCGAACTGTTTTCAAAATATTCAACAAGTCAAGAGCTTTTGAAAATTGAATTTCTTAGCTTCACTGACTTGCAACAGAGAGAGAGTTAAGAAACCGGCTGTTGTTAGCACTGATATCATCTATTTTTGCACAAAAAAACAGTCCAGAGATTGATTGTTGTCAATATCTCGAAAACTAAACCATTTGACTGAAAGTCATTGGAAGTGACACCGATGGATGTAAAACTTAAGTAAGATTAATTGAAATGCCAATGTTCCAGGTGAGCGATACAGGCCCAATGGGCCTCTTGTATTATTTTAACCCTTTAATGGTCAAGGTTTTTCACAAAAATTTTAATCTTTCCTCAATGTATGTCTATTTGCGGGCAAAAATAAGACAATTTTTGAAAATTTATCACTGGAATGACTGGCTCGATAATCGAGCCAGTCATTCCAGTGGTAAATTTTCAAAAATAGTCCTATCTTCGCCAGCAAATGGTCGTTTCTCAGGACCACTTTTTTGGCCAGCTTGACCATTAAAAGGTTAAGAAATACTTATTTCGTAACACTGCCAAACATGTGTGATGTGCGAAAAACAAAAGGGCTCGACACCTGGGACGGTGTCCATCCAGTTAAGAAAATCAAGATATATTGGAATATTAACAAAGCATTCGCCCTAGCAATTACTTGAACATCAAAGGGTATTTTTGTTGCACCGTTATTTGAATGTTTCTCAACATTCTCACCTGATCAATGTGATTTTTGCTCTATTGAATTTTTTGCATAATGCGCTTTAGAAAAATCTGGGGAAAACATGTGTGATAAACCTGTGTATATTTATCTATATTTCTCGGCCCAAAGTGCTGCTAAACATATTCTTGGCAGCACTACTGAATAGCTATCAGTTGTGAAAATTGAGTGATTTGCTCATCAAGCAAGAGTTATGATACATTGAAAGTTCTCAGTAATACAACGTATTAGAAACAAATGTTGATGGAACATTTTCTTTCCTGTTAGCTTTTGATGGATGGATGATGATATTTTGAAGAAACATGGACAAACCTTTGATAACATTTTACTTTTCGCTATGTATGAATGACAAAGGTCAAGGGCTGTTCTTATGAATACTATTATCTACAAGCATTTAGATACTAACGGACCACATCTTGGAAGAATTGTATTATACCTCTGTGAGAAAAACACATTTTGGTCTGTTTTCTTACTGAGATATTTGCCCCTATGACTTGAAATTGAAAGTATGTCTAGCCCATGTAAATATGAATACCTGTGCTAAATTTGGTCATTGTATCTTATTGCATGCCAGAGTTATAGCCAAAATTATATATTCCAGTATGTGATCTTGTGACCTGGATATGAGACAGAAATATTCCTATGATGTTGAGCAATATCTCCCAGAGTTGGTTGACAAGAGTAATTGATTGGATTCCAAATTCGAGAGTTGTAACTGCTGTATCAATTTGGGTTGATCGAAGCACTAATAGATAATAAAATTAAAACCTTGTGACCCTTTCCAAGACACTTTAGAGCAGGGCCCAGTGCCAACTATCATCAAATTGTTGGCTTGCAGTGCATTCTCCCGCGCTATGAAATTGCAGGCAATTAAACTATGCACAAACTGGGAAGAGACCAATCTGCTTCAGATAAATTACATAATCTATGAAGAGGCTAAGATAATTTCTAAATGAAAATAATTCAAGAAAAATACTAACAAAACAACCCAAATCAAAAGCAGATTTAAAGGAAGCTTGTCGCTCCCTGGAGATTGTCAGCTGGACTTTTTGAAGTGAGCTAGCTCATAGAGTTGCCTTGAATGGGTTATCTCGCTTAAACAGACCAGCTGACAAGCTTCAGGCTGTTGATTGGCCATCGCGGGTTGAACTGCCTTGGGGCTCTTTAAAGCATTAACACTCAAGTGAAGACTAGTTTCTTCCAGTGATAAGCGTCTTCTGGGGCTGCAAATGGACATTTTCTATGATAAAATTAAAATTTTCTTAAATAGCAAATGTGAGAGTTAAAGGGTTAAATGATTAACCCTTTTACACTCGAATTTGTTCAAGTGTTCAAGAAAATTTACATTTTCTCAAGGAAAATGTTCATTTGCAGACCAAGAGAACATTCCTGATAAGTTACCACTAGAATGACTGGCTCAGTTATCTATTAAAAAAATAGTCCTCTTGGTCTGCAATTCACCTTTCCAGAGTACCCACCCATCATATGACATCATAATGAACAGTTTGATGTGTACAATGACATCATAATGAATGACGTCATGAATGACATCAATAAGTACGTCACGAACGCATATTTGAAGACGGTCTATGCGTTGTTGTACAAATTGTTTGCTTTTACTATTTAATAAATATTCTGTTGAATATTTTGAAACTAATTTGACTGGGGGCTGATGCTGCCATAGGCAGCATGGCAGCAACAGCACCCAGTCAAATTAGTTACAAAATATTCAACAGCTTCCCTGTATAGTTTTCAGGAAATTGATAGCTAGGGAATTTGGGGATCGATCAATCGCAACACGGCGAGGTGTGGGTGGAGCTTAGCTAGTGATGGGAGGGGCATAACTAAAAATGGAAAGGTGATTTGGGCATTTCTCAAGACCACTGCAGAAGCCGTTTTTGGCTGATATGAGTGTTAAAGGGTTAAAGGTTGGTGGCACAGATGTGTGGGTGGCACTGTGAGATGACAACAGTGCATGACCACTGCTATCAAAAATGTCTCATCTGAATATGGAAAAAGATGATGGATGTATACATTGAATTTCATATGATTGAACCTATATGGAAAATCAATGGTCACATGTTTTGTTAGCGCTTGTGTGCATTCTCGTTTGCCACTTTGATGATTTGGCTTCCAGGTTTTTGCTTCGTTTACAGGAACTGAATATTAACGATGACATTACCTCTCTGTAGGTGTGATTGATGGCAGTTGTTAGCACTAGATCACTGCTGAAATCTGACAGATCAATTTCAAGGAATCACATACAATAACAATGTTGAATATTGTAAAACAAATTTCACTGGAGTAAGTTGCTGCCTAACGACCTCTAAAACTAGTTTAAAAAAAATTTCAATAAAATGTTTCTTTCATTAGAATAAATTTGACATTTATGGTTGAGGGGCTGACTAGTAAGGAAATACATCGATTGGTTTATAGTGTGTCTGTGTCTAGGAAAAATATAATGGCTCTGACTGATGATTTGTTTCTTCTAACATGGTGTATCTTGTTTATCCAGCGAAAAAAATAGTTTCTCAACAGCTTAAACTGATTTACTGGTCTAATACAGTAGTCTAGGACAATTAAGGCCACACTTTATTAGGCGTCGTGAATAAAACACTGCAATGTTATATAGGGGATTAATGTTCAAGATGTGTAAAGAAGATCTTGCCTTCTGAGTTATGTAAAACCATTCCTGGGCAAAAAGTAATTATCCATAACTTATTGTCATTGTAGAGACAATAGCAGGATTTGCTGTTGGATTATTCTCCGGGGATACTCAATTAATAGAAAGATACATTTTTGTCTCGCCTGCAAAGCAAAAAGCGAGATATATGTTACTTTTTCCGATGGCGCCGGTGGTTGTGGTGGCGGTGACGACGGCAGTGGCGGTAACTATATAGGTTTTTGGGTATTTTGATCTCAAATTAGCAGTTTTCAAAACTCTTGGATAAATGGTTTGGGGGCCATCTTGGATTATTTTCCCGCCAAAGGCTCTCATACAATGGGAAATTTAAAATTTCTTCTCGAGAACTGCTGGGCCAATTTCAATTGTATTTGGCGGGAAGCATCCTTAGAGCATAGAGATTCCATTTTGTTCAAACGAAGCTGGTCGGCCAATTTGGCCGTGGCCATCTAGGAATTCGGCTAATGTTTAGAAATGTCTTTAAAAATCTCCAAAAAACATTTGAGGGATCGATTCAGACCGCCTGAAATATGATCTATTGTAAGAGCTGACCCAAGTTTGTTCAAGGGAACTTGAGTGACTAAGTGGTTCAGTGGCCATCTTGGATGACCTCGTTTTCGCAAAAACGACTTCTTCCCCAGAACCGCTGAAGCGATCATGCCGAAATTTGTGATATATGATTAAGGACTAAGGGCCATTAAAGATTGTTAAAGAGAAGTTGATCAGTCAAAAAAACTGGCCACTTTAAAATGTCTTTAAAAATCTCCAAAGCCTCTTGGGGGATCAATTCAAAACGCATGAAATATCATCGAGGGCAAGAGCTGCACCAAGTTGGTTTCAAGGGAACCTGATTGGCCAAATGGTTTGATGGCCACCTTGGATAACTAAATTTTTGCCAAAAGGACTCCAGAACCACTGAGCGGATTGGGCCGAAATTTGGGATATGATTAGGCACTGAGTGCCATTAAAGTTTTCAAGGGAAGGTGCTACATCAGAAACATGGCTGCAGTGGCCCAATCAAAATGCAACGTGTTTGGCGGCCATATTGGACTTGGAAATATATCCACAAATTCATTTCGAAGACTGCTCCTAAACCACCCACCAACAATTGTGACAAAAACGCATAATGCTCCAGGTGAGCGACACAGGCCGCTTGGGCCTCTTGTCTCATCATAGAAAGTCAATGCTCTAAGGCAATCTGTTGAACACTTTGAAAATTAATTTCACTGAAAAATGTTGATACCCATGGTAGCAAAGCTTTCAATCAAATTAGTTTCAAAACATTCAACCAATTATTTCTTATAATAAGATTAATGTTTTGTTATATGGCATGTCTGGGTTGAAAGGGCTAGAGGAAGAAATATATATGTACATCTATGAAGGCTGCGGAATTAAAGTAGTGTCTTATTATTTTGGAAACAAGTTGATTGAAATTTGTTATTGCATATGACAGCAACAAAATTCAGTCAAATTTATTAAAGAATTTTCAGCAGGTTTTATATTTTTTATCTGAAATGGATTATGTTCTGTCAGTATATTATATCAATGGTTATAGTGGTATTTTGTGTCTCCTATATATCACAATTTGGTTGACTACATTACCCCTTTTATGATGACATTGATGTTCACAGTCATTCATAATAATTATCAGTCAAATTAACTAATGTAACTGAAATGTAACTTTAGTTACATTGTACAAAGTAACTGAAATGTAAGTAGTTATATTTAAATGGAACTGACCCCATGCCTGTCACTTTGTAACTTCATGGAGTGGTTGGACTAGGTCTGGGGAAGAAACCTATCAAAATTGATAATGATCCTAAATCCAAGATGGCCACCAGCCACAGGCGGCCATCTTGAAAATTGGTTTCCGAATGATAACTCCGTTACCATTTATCGGATTGCTTTGAAACTTCATAGAGTGGTTGGACTAGATCTTGGGAAGAAACCTATCGAAATCGACGATGATCCGAACTCCAAGATGGCCGCCAGCCACCGGTGGCCATCTTGAAAATTGTTTTCCAGAAGATAACTCCGTTACCGTTTATCAGATCGCTTTGAAACTTCATAGGGTGGTTGGACTAGGTGTGGAGAAGAAACCTATCGAAATTGACAATCATCTGATATTCAAGATGGCCGCCAGCCACCATCTTAAAAATTGGTTTCCGGATGATAACTCTGTTCCCGTTTATCGGATCGATTTGAAATTTCATAGGGTATTTGGACTAGGTCTGGAGAAAAACCTATCGAAATTGACGATGATCCAAACTCCAATATGGCCGCTAGTCAGCGGCAGCCATCTTGAAAATTGGTTTCCGGACGATACCTCCTTGACCATTTAATGGATCGCTTTGACACTTCATAAGGATGACTGGTCTGATGGGTCTGAGGAAGAAATAAATATTTTCTGACAGCTGTCATTCGTTGGTTTGTCATCATTGCGGGCGGTGTATTGTGCACCATTTGCGGAGCTCTTGTTTCAACTTTAATTTTATCCATTTGAAAACTCATGCATTTATATTTGAGAATTACTTAATATTACCAGAACTAATCTTAGATACATGGTCCCTTATAAAAGAAGAAAGCTGCGTGCTGATAGTGACATCACTAGATCCGAGGTCACGGTCATCATAGCCATACTATTTCACCTCTCATGTCTGTATCTCCAATATTAAGTTATTTTATTTGCCTATATTTTAGGATTGCTTAATCCTATTGGAACCAAACTTGGACACGTTGTTTCACATACCATACCGAGGCATCATGACGATAGTGAGCTTGTTAGGTCAAAGGTCAAGGCCATTCTAATATTGCTATTTTACCACTGCTTTTTCAACCTTAAGTTTTTCCATTCAGCAAATCCTATTGGAACTGACTTGAATACAGATGCCGATGGCATCAACAATGTAAAATCTTTGCATTTAGCAAAACTTCTCCGCTAGCAAAACTTCTCAGCTTATATTTCAGGGTCAGTTAATCCTATTGCAACTAAACTTGTCTATATGGTTACTTATACCGCTAGGAAGCAGTATGATGATACTGAGGTCACACAGTCAAATGTCAAGGTCACTTAATTTTTTGCGTTTATCAAAACTTCTCGGCTTATCTTTCAGGATTGGTTAATCTTATTTGAACTAAGCTTGAATACATGATTACCTATAATGTTTGAAAGCGACATGATAATACGGAGGTCACAAGGTCAAAGGTCAATGCCGCTGTAACAAACACGAGACATTTAATTCCGTGGAATTCTTATCTATTTCCAACCCATTCCTAGATTAACACTCAACCCACTTTTTTTTTTACGGGTGTTGGAATTGATTTGAAATTTTAAAACCTGAATTTCCAGAATGTACTGAATTTCAAGATAACTATATAAGTAAGCTTTGAATATTCTGAAGCTAATTTGACTGAGTGCTGTGTCTGCTTATGGTAGCTTAGATAATGGTAGCAGCTCCCAGTCAAATTCATGAATCCATTTCCTCACTCAATGATATGACGTCTTAATCAAGTACGTGACTTGTATGCTGATGTCATCAATGATTCGATTAAGCCCATCTTTAACGCTTAAGAGTCTGACATGTTGTGAGAATTGTATGTTTTTGCTGTTTAAGAAACATGCTGTTGAATATTTTGAAACTTATTTGACTGGGTGCTGTTGCTGCCATAGGCAGCATTATAGGCAGCAACAGCACCCAGTGAAATTAGTTTTAAAATATTCAACAGCTTAGCTGTATAGTTTTCTGGAAATTGATAGTCAAGGAGTTCAGAGATCGATCGATCCCAACACGAGCGAGGTGTGGTTGGAGCTTAGATAGAGATGGGCGGGGCATAGCTAAAACTGTAAATGTCCATTAGTTGACATAACTCATACACCTAGTCACAGACGATTTTTGTGATGGAACTATCAGTTTGATTGTGGTGTCAGCTGACAAGAGACATGGATGAATCTAGTCTTAGCCATGCTCTACTCAAACACGCTGTATGAACTCGTTCGATTGGCCTACTGTTGCGACAGCAGTGTCGCCATGGTAAGATTATGACGTTGGTGACGAAATTCGTTTGGGCGAGTTCTGCAACACTCTTTTCGCTGCAGAATGTGATGTCATAATTTATCAATCTGTTTCAATTATGATGAAATAGTCATGCCATGCCAGCATCCCTGATAATGCGGGTTCGTGGGCCAATACTGACTACTGTGTCAATACCGGGCGTTATCTCGGTTGTTGTTATTTCGCTTAATTGAAGCCTATGCTCTAATAGAATCCCACCCCCTAACTTTGACATATGAGCTCCAATGATTTCTTAGCAATTTCAAAACGGCAAAACTGTATTAGAAGCCCACACCCTAACTCAGCAGATTGTATAGGAAAACTTTTTTAAGAGCAAATTTGTAAGAATAGCGTGTATAATAATAACAATCATGTCACAAGGTGTGTCTACTTCACACCAATCTCTGCTCTGATACATTTCCGGCCCCTCTAGAAGTCAATACAGGCCTCGGATTTGTAAATCTCGACCACCTATTAGATTAATGCTTAATTAGGCCATGTATTTTCACGATATAATAAAGTTTATTCCACACTTTTGTAGTCAAAATGCGCTTGAAACAGTCTTGGCGTGATTAAATACCTTCCTTATAAATATATTTTAAGACCAAATTTATGTACCAAACAAGCAGTATTGCGCATCAATTTTGTAACGCTGATCAACATTAAATGATCCGAAATGAATTATTACGAACGACAATATAGCCGGCTTCTTAAGTTGGCGAGCCAGCGGTTCTTGAGATGGGAGGCATCATGTTCTCGCGAGATATTATACGCTAACGGGAATTTATCAAACGGGTACCCATTTTTTAAGATCAGGATAATACTCAGTTCCTCTCGCGCAATGATAATATATAGATATTCCCGAGTTCCGAGTCCCCAATTCTAGACTATTTATATCCGAGTACTCGCTCTAAAATAAACTCTTCAATTGGAGGCGAATCACGTGATTTGTGTTTTTTCGCGACGCCATTTTATATCAAATTGTGGATTAATTTTGATGTAATAAACCAGCTTTATTAAAGGATACGCAATATTTAGGCGCTCAAATCAAATAATTTCACTTCTCCGGTGATGTTTTGAGGTATGCATTAAACATAGTCGTAGGCGGTGGAAATTTTTATGGGAGAAAATGCGTTGAATTTCCGTGGTGTCTGTTTTAGAAAACTTTTGGGAAAACTCTCTAATATAAGCCCACCCCCCTTTCTCAGAGCTGTTTGGTTGGAAATTGAACACTTCTTGTCCTAATAGAAGCCTAGCCTATGGTACTCCTCCATAGCTGCTTGATGTATTTCAACCAAATTTGGCTACATGGGTTCTATGGTGCTAAACTCTAGAACTTATATTCAGAATTTTGCTTGATCAATTTTTTGGGTGAAAATCTGAGATTTTATGAAAAATCTATCGGAAATGGTCAAAATGCTACTCCCCCATAGCTGCTTGACAAATTTCAACCAAATTTCGCTAGATGCATTCTATGGTGGTAAGTGCTAGAACTTCTATTCAGAACTTTGATTGATTTTTTGGGTCAAAATCTTAGAGTTTATGAAAAATGTACTGGAAATTGTAATCTACCAGAAATGGTCAAAATGCTACTCCTCCTTAGCTGCTTGACATATTTCAAACATATTTGGCTAGGTGGATTCTATGGTGGTAAGCTCTAGAACTTCTATTCAGAATTTTGTTTGATCAATTTTTTGGGTGGAAATCTTAGATTTTATGAAAAATCTACCGGAAATGGTCAAAATGCTACTCCTTCATAGCTGCTTGACATATTTCAACCAAATTTGGCTAGATGGCTTCTATGGTGGTAAGTGCTAGAGCTTCTATTCAGAACCTTGATTGATTTTTTTGGTCAAAATCTTAGATTTTATGAAAAATCTACCGGAAATTGTCAAATTGCTTCTTTTCCTTACCATTCTGAACGATTTCAACAAAATTTGTGCTAGGCTCCAAAATATCCATTCAGAATTTTGATTAAATTTTTTGGGTGAAAATCTTAGATTTTATTAAAACTACCAGAAAGTGTCACATTGCTTCTCCTTACCATTCTGAACGATTTCAACCAAATTCGGCTGAAAGGATCCTGTGGTGATGGGCTCCAGAATTTCCATTCGGAATTTTGATTCATCAATTTTTTGGGTGAAAATCTGAGTTTGTGAAAAAATTTACCGGAAATGTTCAAAATGGTACTCCTCCATAGTTGCTTGACATATTTCAACGAAATTTGGTTAGATGTATTCTATTGTGATAAGCTCCATAACTTCCATTCAGAATTTTGATTGGTCAATTATTCTGGCTGACATCTTGTTTAATGTAAAGAATCGTGTATATTTAAATGCAAATGTTTCAAATGCTAATGGTGCAGGTGAGTGTCACAGGCCCTTGGGCCTCTTGTTACCTGCTGGAATCGATTTGAAACTGAAACTAATTTTCATTGGAGCTATAGCTGTTAATATTCTGAAACTAATTTGACTGTGTGGTGTTGCTGCCTGTTCAACAGCTCACAGTCAAATTGCTTTCAAAATATTCTGTGACAGCAAGATCTGCCACCAAATTTGTTGAAAAATGGACAGCAATTAAATTTTAATTTAATTTTTAAATTTAAGATTTTAACATCAGAGTGGTTAAGAGTTAACCCCTACCACTCTGATGTCAATATTCTATCTTTTACTGTGTCAATAGCAAAGAGACTGGTGTACATTTTCAACAATTTTGGTGGAAGATGTTGCTGCCTACGATGGCACCATCTCCCACCAAATTTGTTGAAAAATGAACACCAGTTCATCTTTTAATTTAATTTGAACATTTTAGATTTTGACATCAGAGTGGTAAGAGTTAGTTTTAGTATAGCTCTTCATGTGATGACAATGACTATGATCATGATGATAAAATTTGTACAAATGTATGTTTAGGTATGAACTAATCATTGTTTATCTTATTTCAGGTGATTTATTACCGGCTGATGGTATTGTTATACAAAGTAATGACCTAAAAGTAGACGAAAGCTCGCTAACGGGCGAGTCTGATCACGTTAAGAAAGGCGACAAAACTGATCCAATGTTACTCTCAGGTAAAGTAGAGCGGGGAAGATTATATCCGGGTACCCATGTCTGCCGAAGCAACAAGATTCAGGACATGTTGCAATACATGTTACAATATGTTATGCATTCTGTATTATTAGCTCACCTGGCCTGAAAGGCCAAGTGAGCTTATGCCATGGCGGCCATCCGTCCGTCCGTCGCCTGTCTGTCCGTCAAATCGTGTGTTCTCCTTAACAGTTTGACCAATTTCAACCAAATTTGGCTGGGGCGATCCTAAGCTGGTACCCTCCAAATGATTTTTTCAATATTTTGATTGATCAATTTTTTTATTGAAAATCTGAGATTTTATTAAAAAATCTACCGGAAATGGTCAAAAATGCTACTCCTTAGCTGCTTGACATATTTGGCTAGATGCATTCTATGGTGGTGGGCTCTAGAACATCTTTTCAGAATTTAGATTGATCAATATTTTGGGTGAAAATCTTAGATTTTATGAAAAATCTACCAGAAATGGTCAAAATGCTACTCCTCCTTAGCTGCGTGACATATTTCAACCAAATTTGGCTAGATCCATTCTATGGTGGTATTTTGATAGATCAATTTTTTGGGTGAAAATCTTAGATTTTATGAAAAATCTGCCGGAAATTGTCAAAATGCTAGTCCTCCTTAACTGCCTGACATATTTCAATCAAATTTGGCTAGATGTTTTTTCGGTGAAAATCTTAGATTTTATGAAAAATCTACCGGAAATGGTCAAAATGCTACTCCTTAGCAGCTTGACATATTTCAACCAAATTTGGCTAGATCCATTCTATGGTGGTATTTTGATTGATCAATTTTTTCAGTGAAAATCTTAGATTTTATGAAAAATCTACCGGAAATGGTCAAAATGCTACTCCTCCTTAGCTGCTTGACATATTTCAATCAAATTTGGCTAGGTGTATTCTAACGTGGTAGGCTCTGGAACTTATTTACAGAATTTTGATTGATAAATTTTTTGGTTGAAAATCTTAGATATTATGAAAAATTTACCGGAAATTGTCAAATTGCTATGCCTCCTTAGCTGCTTGACATATTTCAAACAAATTTCACTAGATGGATTCTATGGTGGTAGGCTCTAGAAATTCTATTCAGAATTTTGATTGAGAAATTTTTGGGTGAAAATCTTACATTTTATGAAAAATTTACGAGAAATTGTCCATACGTTGCTTCTCCTTAGTCGCTTGACATATTTCAACCAAATTTGGCTAGAATGACCCTATCATGGTAGACTAAAACATATATTCAGAATTTTAATTGGTCATTTTTTTGGGTGGCCATCTTGGATTTTCTTCATATCTATTTAAATGCAAATGGTTCAAATGCTAATGGTCTAGCTGAGCACCACAGCCTCTTGTAATAATATATTAAAAAAAAATTTACCAAAAATTATCGATTATAAATGTGACATTTTATGTAAATAATCATTCATTTAATCCTTTCAATGGCAAATCCCGAAAAAAAGTATATTCTTTACGATATAAAACTTATTCTGTTAGAAATATTAAGATTAATTTGTCTGGAAGCTGTTGCTGCCTATCTAAGGCAACAGGTGGTTAGAATCAGTTGACTTGGATTGCAATACATTTAATTTTCAAATTTTGTGCCTGATCTAGCATAGTTCATGAATCTCCACCACACATACACAAGCCCAAAGCACACAATAATGCCAAACATGCATGGACAGCTGGTCAAAGTCATGTGTTCAATGTCATTCCCAAGCCATACCCAAAGGCTTATAAATGGCAGACACTATGTATGATTACTGTATTCTGCGGCTGTAGTAGTAGAAACATCCTACAGCTGCAATCGGTCCTTCTTCGCTTTTGCCCACTGTGTCTTGTCCTCAGCCGAAATTCTTAGATTCCTCAGGTCCATTCTTGACTTGAGTGTACCAAGTCCTGCTTTCTTGAGGTCACCTCGTAGCACGTTTAGCAGATTTATGCAATGACATCCTCTCCTGGCTTTGTATTTGCTGGCTCCGAGTAGGGCGAATTCCAAGGCTCTCTGTGCTGGTGTCTCTTCTGGCATCCTTAGCACATGGCCAAACATGGACCATCTTTGCTGGGTGACTTTTACAGACAGCGGCGATGTATTACACATCTTGTATAGTGCATCGTTGGAAATTATGCTGTCTGGCCATCGGTGTCCAGTGATGGTGCGTAGGTGTTTGTGGTGGCAGGCATCGAGTTTGTCTAGAGCGGACACTATAGCCAAGTGTAAAGATCTGACTGTTCTCTAATCGAGAATAATGTTAGATAAGTATATATCTGAATGTGGCATTTCACATTTTACTCTATCAAAATCAGCAAGCGAAAAGGCTTCTTCTGCCAATCAAATAACCTTTGACATAGAGGAACCTCTTCCTTCAAGTTCCAAGTAATCTCTCCTGAGGAGTGTAAGGCTGATGAAGGAGAATTTCTAGAAGCAAAGGCGGCACCTTTGGCCCTCGTCAACATGAATCTTGCCAGAACTATGAACCTACGGGCAAAGATACTTAGCACATCAACCTGTCATCACATGAGAAATTGCATGTCCTGCGCAATACAAGTCCTCAAATGAGACCCAAAACAGACTCAAATACTCCAATCAGGAACAAGAAAAGAGCCCAGGATCTAACAGCTTAACACAACCAATGCTATTGGCACTAACTTAACTAAGCTCTCATTCTGTCACACTGGCTAAATCGACCCATGTTTAGCCATTGCTTCAACCACACTTTTACCTGTGGTAACATAGATGCGGTAATATAAATTACGTTTGTACATTTGTATACTTGTGATTTGGCTAACTAGATAGAGCGATTACCATTTGCGCTGTTATCTATCGGGTTAGCCCCCTCTTCAAGGTAATGAATAACTAACTGACCATCCTAGAGCATCGATTATTAATAAAAATTAATATTATAAAGAATTAGCATTAAATTTTTTTACAGAATTAGAATGCAATATGAATGTTATCTATATTAATAATAATGACTTACTAAACCCTGAGTTTCCCGTATCAGAATTCCATAGCAACAGAAATATGTATGAAAGTTGTTAAATATTTCGAACATATATTTCTGAAAACTACTGCTTAATTGTTTAACCCTTTCACTGATAAATTCTGTGCATTTCCGTTACCAGACTAACATATACAGGAAAGCTGTTGAATGTTTTGAGATTAAGATGACTGGAAACCATACATTGCTGGAAGCAATGACTTCCTGTCATATTAATCTCAAAACACTAAACCGAATAGACTTTTTCATAAAGAATTTTTTTCATCAAGGTTTTTTTGTTGCAAGGGTTAAAGTTAGTCAACATATATCTCCTATGTCATTATGAAAAATTTCTTCCACCAGGAACACATGTAATGGAAGGAAGCGGTAAGATGCTCGTAACGGCAGTTGGCGAGAATTCACAAACAGGAATTATCTTTGCACTGATTGGTGCTTCAGCTGACAATGAGAAGAAGAAGAAAAAGAAGAAAGACTCTAACGAAGGTATTACTTATTCTCCGGAACATCTGCACGTTGTATATTTGGTGCACATATGCACATATTTGCTGTTTGATGAGTTGAGGTGTGTCAGTGTGTGTGAGTCAAATATTTCATAAAATAGGGAGAGGATCTCAGCCATTGGTAAATTAAATTTTGCATGATTTTATTCACATATCAGTGACGTAAAATGGAGAGATCCATTTCTAGCTATGGCCCACCCATTTCTCATAGACCTCCACCCACTTTTTATGAGTGTTGGTATCGATTAATATACTTCGAAACATGAGTTCCCAGTATCTCAATTTTAATGTACTTATAAAGGTAAGCTGTTGAATACTTTGAAAGTAATTTGGCTGGGGTCTATTGCTGAAACAGCTCCCAGTTAAATTAGTTTCTATATTTTAAACTGAATGTTTATTAAATTGTAAATTGTAAATTTGTTAAAGACACTATTCTTATACTTCGATTTTCATGACAGAGATATGCCATTTTGTTTATGACGTCAGCTAACTAGTGACAATTTATTATGATGCCAGATACTTGAGTGACAGATTGGATCATTAGTCCATTGACTAAAAGAAACGATAACTGTAAGCAATACTGTTTTATCCCTTGGCTGGTAAATGGTCTGTAGTGGTCAAATTTGGTCAATAAAATTTAATTATCTGCCTATTGAATGGCCATCTACAGGCCAGGAGAATACAATTTAAAAAAAGTTATCCATGAAATGACTGGTTCGTTTATCGAGCCAGTCATTCCAGTGGTAAATTTTCAAAAATTGTATTCTCTTTGCCTGAGGCAGATTTTGGCCGCCAAGACCATTAAAGAGCTAAGAAGTGTCCATTTGCAGGCAAAGAGAAGACTTATTTTTGAAATTTTATTGCTGGATTGACTCGTTCGATAACTTTTCAAAAATCGTCTTCTTGGCCTGCAAATTATTCAATAATATCAATGGACATTCAATAAGCAAGCATTTTTTATATTGAGAAAATGTGACCATTGAAGGGTTAAAAACTGAATTTCTTACTTTGGAGCCATGGCTGAAATCTGAAAATATCATGCATCCTTTATTTTCCTTTAAAAAATTATTCTCTCCAAAGTGGTCGTGTCAGTGTGTATGCATGCATGTGTGTGCGTGTCTTTCACACTGTCACTTACTAAAATTAGTCAGAATCTGTTTCCACAATAATCAATCATTATCAACGGTAATTAGAATGTAAATTGTTAGACGACCCGCACGATTAAAGGCTAATAGCATTTTGATGATGGTGTACCTGCTAGATCGTGCTGCTTTATACAGCAACAACTTTCAGTAATGCCCAGAGCAGAGCATTCTCAAAATGTTCAATCAACATTGCGCTTTGAACCCTTAAATGGATAAATTTGGTCAGGAAAGTCAAAGGATTTGCTTACTTAATGTCCATTTCCAGGCCAAGAGAAGACTATTTTTGAAAATTTAGTGGAAAACTTTGAAAATTGTATTCTCTTGGCCTGCTAAAGGACATAACAAAAGACCACTTAAGAGGCCAGTTTTGGCCACCTTCGGCATGAAAGGGTTAAAAGAACCTTTGTTATAGAAGTTGGCAATAGAGGACTGGATCTCTCATTCAAGTCTATGATGTCATAATCAATTGTCATATGTTGGCTGACATCACAATCATATTGACATATTGTAACTATGTCTTTCAAGTATATGAATTGTATGTCTTTGGTGTATTTGCAATTTCATTATAACCATTCCGTTGAATATTTTGAAAGTAATTTTACTGGGAGGTGTTTAATAGGCAGCAACATCCCCCAGTCAAATTAGTTTCAAAATATTCAACAGCTTAGGTACCTGCGTAGTTAACTTGAATTTGGTATTCTTGTAGATGAAGATCCAACGTATATAAATTGATTCGGACACAGTGGCCGCAGCTTAGCTAGAAATGGGCAGGGCATATCTAGAAATTTATGGATTTCTCTATTCTCTAATGAACCGTTTAACCCTAGTTACCAGAGGTGACAAACGTAAGAAATATTCTGTTGAATGTTTTGAAATTAACTTGACTGGAAGCTGTTGCTCTCTTAGTCAGCATCCACTTCCAGGTAAGTTAATCTCAAAACATTCAACAGGTGACCTGTGTGACTCCGAGATAGATGGGTTTAACCCTTTAACCCTCATATCAGCCAAAAACGGCTTCTGCAGTGGTCTTCAGAAATGTCCATTTGCAGACCAAGAGAAAACTATTTTTTTTAATTTTGCCACTGAAACGACTGGCTCGATAACAGAGCCAGTCATTCCAGTGGTAAATGTTAAAAAACAGTCTTCTCATGGTCTGCAAATGGACATTTTCTATGAGAAAATGTAAATTTTCTTGAACAAATTCAAGGGTTAATGTAGGTCTTGTTGATTAAAATTGTGTGATTCATTATGAGTTTGTAAAAGTTACAATCAATCTCCACGTTTTCTTTGTTTTATCACATAACCAGAACTTGCTAATGAGAGTGGAATGCAACGTGAGACTAATTACTTAATTCATTATCTAATTAATTAGTTTGTTTGTTATGAATTTGCAACCTTTTTCTGTTTTCTTTTAATTATTCTTTTGTTCTGCATTAGCGTTCCACTACATTTTCAATGGCAATGTTTTATTTCTTAAAGATAGTATAGGAGGCAGTTGGGTAAAGGTTTTGAGTCATGAGTATTGCATCAACATTTTGCTTACCCTAGTAGCCTTATAAATGTTAGCTCAGAGGTCAACGTCATGTTAACTCATTGACGGACAAGGTTGGCAAAGACGGTTCTTGCATTGGGTTTGAGAAATGTCCATTTGTAGGCTGAACGAGTAATGTTTTAAATAATTTATCACTAGACTGCAATACCAGAGCCTGTCGCTTCTTGTCGTAAATTTGTAAAAATTCCTCTGCTCTCTGCTCTCTGCTCCTCAACTGGACATTGCCTAATCTAATATCTTGATTTGCAGGCCAGTCTTGACCATTAACCCCTTGAACCCTGAATTTCTAGTCTCAAGTTCTCAATGTAGGTAATATATAGAATATTTTGAAACAAATTTGACTGGAACCTATGGCAGCAACAGCTCCCAATTAAATTAGTTTCAAAACATTTAACAGAATAATTATGAAATGTTATGTGATGTTTTTTTGCTGTTTGGCGATGGCGGATTAACTTTCCAGGTGATACCAGGTGTTCAAACTAGTTAGGAAATGCTCATATGATTTGACATAGACGGCCGTTGGACTGCCAAATATCCATATTTATTTCGTGGTCAAGGATCAAGGTCATCCTCTAATACAAATTGTCTTTCCATATGATTTAACCCTTTAATGGTCAAGCCATCCAAAACCGGCCTCTGCAATGGTCTCGAGGGATGTCCATTTGCAGGCCAAGTGAAGATTTTGAAAATTTACCGCTACAATGGCCTGGCTCGATAAGCAAGCCAGTCATTCCAGTGATAAATTTTCCTAAATAGTCCTCTTTTGGCCTGCAAGTTGACATTCAGTTAACAAATAATTTTATTTTCTTTAAGGGTTGAAATTGCTTAGAACATTCATTAAACGAATCATCAGGTTTTTTTGGGCTGTAGATTGGCATGACTGCCTGAAAATTTGCCTGATATTTCCCATATTGTGGTGATCTATTTCTTGCAATTGTATCTTCGAATGGAAATTCGAATTCGAGTTCTGTTGAAGTGATTTTAACCACATTTCACCTACTCAGGCAGTGCTTCCACTAATTTCTAAACACAGGAAGTCTGGGACTTCCTGTGTAATGCTATGGGAGTCCAAGCAAGAAACATGGAAGTCTAAAATGGTTCAAATACATGTAATTTGGTTAAAATCGTTGTTTTTAGAGATGTCAGGGCCCAAAAATAGGAAGTCCCATATGATTTTTGGGAGTCCAAACATGACCTTTGGGAATATAGGACGCCCAGACTTCCACTAGGAATTGCCGTTGATGTCGCAAAGATCTGTATAGATTTTTTTTTCGTTCAAAAGATCTATATTGATTTTTTTCGTTTAAAAGATCTGTATTGGTTTTTTTCATTCAAAAGATCATGATCACTGCAGCCCAGGTATAATAAAACTTTTACGACGTGGTACAGGTTGGGATGTGTCAAAAATTGTAAGGTAATAATGAAGTGATAGGAATTTACAACGTATATTCTAGTCCTTGCGTATTATATATATTTGCTATTTTGCTATTTTAAGATTTAAATAAAACACTGCCATCTTTTAACGGTGTGACTGCTGTAAACCAACAGACAATTATTTCAAAGGGACGAAAACTCTGGACCTGTTGAATATTTTGAAAACAAATTGACTGAAAGTTGTTGGTGGCTTAGCCACCAACAACTTTCAGTCAAATTGTTTTCAAAATATTCAGCATATCCAGAGTTAAACCTCGTGGAAAATGTAATGCACAGAAACTCAGCAGACAAACGGTTAAATTGTCTTTGATTTACGCAAAGATATGTTTTTGTGCACTATTTTTTTTTATCGCAGTTATATTTGCCATGAATTTGGTTGTTGCATATGTGTCACTGATATTAATAATCTTTGATTGCTATGTTTTGTTTTGTTTCTCCCCCCTTTTCTCTTACCACCATCACCACCATTTCCACTTGTTGCAGGAGCGCAATCAAACATTGCCGGTGCAAATATCCCATGTAAGTAGTTACACCAGGCACCATAACGATCTCTAATAATATTCACTGTCACTTATTACTGTCCTTATTTAAGTTTGATATCTCTGAGTATAAAATAATTATATATGTAATTTCATTTTCAGCATTATTTTATTTTATTCCTTTATTTGATTATTAGTTTTGTTTTAATCGTTTAAAAATTGCTTTTGTCGTTATCTTGAGAAATATCCATTTGCAGATAGGATTATTTTTGTAAAATTTCACTGGAATGACTTGCTCAGAAACTGGGTCAGTTATTCCAGTGGAGAGCTTGACAAATAATCCTCTTTCAGCGGGCAAACGGTTATTCTCTTTTCTAAAAAATGTATGTGTATTTTTTTACCATTTAAAAGACTGTTGTGTTTTCCTACATTAAAAAAAGAAATTAATAATTTCAATGGGAAATAATGCTGAACCTGCTGATTATTTTGAAAACAATTTGACTGAAAATTGTTGGTGGGTTTCAGTCAAATTATGTTCAAAATAATCGGCATATCCAGAGTTACGCGCACGCACGCACGCACGCACGCACGCACGCATGCGCACGCACACACACACACACACGATGGAGTAACAATTCACCTTTCCAGAGTATCCATCTATCAATCTGATGTCATACTCAGCTAAGCGGCGTTGTAGGATGACATCATAATCATTACATTAAATGACTATGTAGCACGTCTTTAACTCTTAATAATCCGACATGTTGTACAAATTGTATGTGCTATTTGATAAACATGCTGTTGAAAATTTTGAAACTAATTTAACTGGCCACTGTTACTGCCATAAGCAGCCACAGCACCAAGTCAAATTAGTTACAAAATATTCAACAACTTTCGTGTATAGTTTTCTGGAAATTGATAGCTAGAGCATTCGGGTATTGATCAATCCCAATACAAGCAAGGTGTGGGTGGAGCTTAGATAGAGATGTGTGTGGTAAAGCTAAAACAGGAAAGCTCCAATACGGTTTGGCGTCATTTATCTATTTTAACTCTACAGACAATATCTGGAGATAACTTTACAATCTGGGTTAGTAGATTTAATGTTCTGAAAACAAAGTGACTGAATGCCATCGCTGCCTGATGAAAGAAATGGGATGTTTTTTAAATAAATTATACACAGGATCTATATATAATTTTTTATTAGAGTCCGCTATTGCTTGTATGAAGTGAGCTCTCCTTCACGAAACTCAAAATCTATCATTGTATCAATTTTATGTTTGATGAACTTAAATTTTGTCTAGCCCTATACGAATCATAAGATCAGATAAATGTTAGTTTTTAAATCTACATTTAAGTCATCAGGGGCTTATCCGATCTTAATAAAACTTTACAACTTTCATCTATAGCATCATTAGCATCTAGTCTCCATCATAAGTGAAATGATTTTAAAATTATTTCCAAATTTTTGCGAGAAATGGAGCTTAATTTACACTAAGAATTCAGTACATGTTAGTCTTTCAGTGAACATTTAATTGAGCCAGGTAAATATTAAAGTTTTTCAATGGACACTTAATTCATCAAGGACTTATCTGATCTCAATAAAGTGCTCAACATGTGGGACACAGTCCATCTCGTAATAAACCTGTTGAATATTTTGGAACTAACTTGACTCAGAGTTGTTACTGCAACAGCCCCCTCCCCCTCCCCCCAGTCAAAGTACTTCAAAATATCCAACAGCTTACTTGTATTACCTTGTAATCTTGAAATTTACATTCTCAGAACTACGGTTTCAACATTTCAAATCAATGGATCTGTCCAAGTTTATCCATAGATCATATGACATAGCCAACTAAGTGACGCTGACGTCATAATCATTATCTCATACATGATTCTATTTGTCTCGTCTTTAACTCTTAATGGTCCGACACGTACGAATTGTATGTCTACTATTTAATAAATATCCTGTTGAATATTTTGAAACTAATTTGACTGGCCGCTGTTGCTGCCAAATTAGTTCCAAAATATTCAATAGCTTACCTGTATAGTTTTCTGGAAATTGTTAGTCAGGGAGTTCAGAGATCGATCGATCCCAACACGAGCGAGGTGTGGGTGGAGCTTAGATAGAGATGGGCGGGGCATAGCTAAAAATTGAAAGCTCCATTCCAATAGGCAATAAAGTTGGCCATGGAGTTTATCTAGAAATGGGCCGTGAATAATTAGAAGGGAACCTCCATGTTATCTAGGTACAGAGGGATAGAGCTTAACCCTAATTATTAGTCACGCTCGAATCTACTGATCACTTGCAGTATTGGCTTTTGGATAAACCAGGATAATTTCTAATGAGCTGCATCACCGCGTCGTGTCGTTACAAATATAGAAAATCAATAAACGTAAATAGATTGCGTTGTAATTGCTTTTATCTGGCTTCTCTGCATTGTCATATGCGGATATAATCAGTTCAGAAACCCTCTCTGTGTTTTGAGCCATCTATTGCAATTTTGACGTTATTTTAGGCAATACACTCCTATATATAGAGCGCGGCATTCTGTTTTTAGCTTTCACCTGTTTAACACGAGAAAGACTTATCTCAATCTGTTTGTTTATAAATATTTTCTTTGCGTTGTTTAGCAGACTTACTGAGGATAATGGTGGGTTACATACATTTTGGTACTCCGCTCTCCTCTAAATAAATACTGATATAGTAAATAAATATTGGAAAAATAAAACTATGTGGGAAACGATTCAAATGATAGTGTACATCAGCAGTGCTGGCATAGTCTTATAGTCAAATTAATTTCAGAAGATTAATTTCTGAATATTTCTTATATAAGGAATGTATTTGTAGATCTTGTCTGTGAGTGAATGGAGGATCCAGTTATACCCCACCCCCATCTTGTTCTAGTTAAGTTCTGCCCATCTTTTAGTGCATGTTTGAATCAATTCCCAGAATTCAAATTCCAAGGTATTTAAATGGAACTTTCCAGTTTATCCATCCATCATATGATGTCATAATCAACTACGTGATGTGTAGAATGACGTCCTAATCAATGACGTCATGTAGATATGTCAATTAAGAGCGCATAATTGGTGACGGACTAAGCGTTGTACAAATTGTAATGTTTTTACTATTTAATAAACATGCTGTTGAATATTTTGAAACTAATTTCACTGAGAGCTGTTCCTGCCATAGGCAACAACAGCACCCAGTCAAATTAGCTTCAAAATATTTAACAGCTTACCTGCAGGTATAGTTTTCTGGAAATTGATTGTCAGGGAATTCAGGGATCGATCAATCCCAACACGAGCGAGGTGTGGGTGGAGCTTAGCTAGAGATTGGTGGGGCATAGTTAAAACTGGAAAGGTCAATTACATGTATATAGATAAGCTGTTGAATATTTTGAAACTAAATTAACTGGGGGTCTACTATGGTAGCAACATCTCCCAATCAAATTTATTTTGAAAATATTCGGTAGAATATGTATTAAATTGTAAATTTATCAAAAACATACAATATGTAGGCTAGTGACAGACTGATTTTTGTAACAGTTACACATCATTTTGATTGTAATGTGAGCTAACCTGTGACATATTTGAATATGATGCCAGATACTTGAGTGACAGATCGGATCCATCCATTGTCTGATTTGCTTTCTTTTAATGTATTGTTCGCTATTATTCTATGCATAATTTTGTACTATTTAATATACAAAAAATGTCTAGAGTAATCATAGTGCCACCGGAATAATTTGCTGGCATGAATTAGCTAAAGGTCATGCTAACTAAAAAAGGCTTCTTTAGTGATTTGGAGAAATGCGCATTAGTAGAACAATAGAATGTAATAGAAAGCCTGCCACTGGACTTAGGAATGTCCAAATTCCAGTGGTAAGGTTTCTAATATATACTTATGGTTTGCGAATAGACATTTACATGTGAAAATTTTTATTTCCTTCCCAATTCTGACTATTGAATACAATTTTATCAAAAACGCATGGGTTTAGTCATGTTTTGGATATGAGGCCAGAGCCCTGTTTGACAACAGATTTGATGAAGTTTCTGTGTTTATGTGAAGTTACATGAAAAACAAAGTTGGCTGACAAAAAAAAGAAATCTCATCTAGCTTTAAATTGGTATACATCAGCACAGTCACCGTCGGGTGGTCTTTCATAACGAATAGAAATGATCATATTTTCGATGACAATGACCCATGTCGATGGATTTTAATCTCATATAACTCTAAATCACAAGTAATTGCCAGATCTAGACTAATGAGATATGCTTTTGCTGGTCGCAGAATTCTATATGGAATGTCAGTTGACGGATACGATTGTTGACTAGATAGTATATGACCTCATAATGAATTCCATCACTAATCAGCCGAAGTCACAATCATAATAACATGTAACTCTATCAGGACCATCGAAAAGTCAGACGCCAGTTTACGAATTGTGTGGCTTTGATAAATTTACAAATTAATAAACATACTGTTAAATATTTGTAAGCTAATTTGGCTGAGCGCTGACAGTCCCCCCCCCCCCCCCTCAGTCAAATTACTTTCAACATGAAATTTAGAAATTGGGAATTCAGGTTTCAAATTATAGAAATTGATTTCAACACACATAATAAAGTGTGCAGAGCTTAGCTAGAAATGGGCAGTTTATAGATAGAAATGCATCCGTCCATAAGCCTGGCTCCGAATGAAATAATTAAAACTATAAAATCATCCATTGTCACCATTTCGTCAACCAATCATTAGTGCTTTAAACCGCCATGGAAATGAGCTCTAGCTATCAGCTGTCGACTGTTATTGGCTGACTTTGTCATTCTTGTAGCTCCAACTTTAGACAGTAACATCTTCCAGCAATGTTGTCATCAGACTATGTCACAGCGTGACAGATGCATGGGAATGTGATGTAGTGCAGTGACATTTCCTTGATACTAGTGTTAATAGATTCATGCTAATCACGGTATTGATTGATATATGGAATGTAATTGACAGATCAGTAGTGCATTTCTCTCTCTTGTATTGGCACAAGCTACTTCATGAGCTGAAATAACACTTAAAAATATTTGTGTGAAAAAATCGCTATGTTAACACAGACCTAAAAACAGAACATCACTTAGATTTACTTCTTGCCACAAGTACATAAAATTCTGTCTAGGTATTTGTTAAATAAGTTATATCAGAGGAAATATGTGTATATTTTCAGGTGATAATGTGTTTTGTGGTTTTCTTTTTTGGCCATTTCATGAATTAATTAGCTGTTTAAAAATAATATTGTCTCCCCCCCCCCCCCCCATATATTTGTAAATTTTATATCATTTCTCTGCAATTCACCAGCATATGATTTTGCATAAAGCAGTATTTTGAATGTTATTGTGGAATATATGCTGGCTCTATAATTACATAGATATATACATTAGATACAGTAGTCAATGATGTTCTACTCTATAGTAAGTGCCAGGGTGGGAAGGGGTGGAAAAACATTTGCTCACAGACTAATGTATATTTCTCAGTAAGTCTAGATTAATTAAATATCCCCCTGTGGTGAGAATTCTGTGACAGAATCTAAATTTTATTATTACACCTATATACTAAATTTCCCCCACTAGGGGGGGCGGATCGCTTACTGTGAATAAAGTTATATCTTATTACCACTATATTGTAAATGAGGGATCGCTCCCCATGAAAGAATTTATATTTTATTAGCGCTATGCTATGTCTTCCACTGGGTTGAGACCCCCTTATCCAATAAATGTTCCGCTTTTGGGGGACGGATCACTCCCTTGAAAAAACTTGTATTTTATTACCACTATGCGATAGTACAAAATTATGTAAATATATTCCTGCACCATACAGAAGAATGCAATGGTTTTAAGTGTTGTCTTGTGTTTTCTGTACTATAACCAGCTCTGCCATTAGAGACAGGGAAATGCACTACTGTTATCTCACCTCCCTCCCTACCCATGATCAGATAGTTGATTTTGTTTTTGTCGCTGTTGATCATCATCCCCTTATTGTCCACCCACCCACCACCCTCAGTGAAGTGCACTGCAGCTGATACAAAACAAATCAGCGACTATTATTTTCTTGCTTGCATCATCATGCTGATGTTCGTATTAGCAGAAAGCAATTTGGTGTACCCATATAATTCACCCCAAAATGCTCATTAGGATTGAGTAGGTTAATTAGGATCTAGTAGAATATGTAGCTCATAATTAACCACCTAGTTATTGAACATCAAAAGCATTAACAAGAGGCAAGCAGTATATACATGTAATATAATTAATATAAGACAGGTGACAGAGCATGCCTAACATGCGTAAGTTGTGGGTATTTGCCACTTTAAGGGATGTGGTCATTTTCACCATCTGATTTAAACCCTTACCACTCTGATATCAAAATCTTAAATTTTCAAATTAAATAAAAGAAGAACTGCTGTTCATTTTATAACTCGGACTGAACAACATCATCTGCCAAAATTGTTGAAAATGTACTTGAGGTTATTTGCTACAGTCACAGTAAAAGATAGAATGTTGATATCAGAATGTTATGGGTTAACGAGCCGCCGACTAGATAACAGAATACTTGTCTCCTTAACAGACATGACTTAATTACGTAACCCTTTAGTTTACCTGAAATTTGTTCAAAAATTTGTAATTTCTCAGAAAAATAATTTACAGACCGTGAAATTATTCTTAACAATTTACGACTGGAATTACTAGCTCAGTTATCTAGCCAGTCCTTCCAGTGATAAATTTTCAAAAATTTCCTTGAGTATTAAATGGCTAGGTGTACTCTCATGACAGCATTGTATATTTGACTGAAGACTTGTCTCTTGTGCCCTTTATTTGACAACTTATATATTGTATACAGAAATTTGACATAGTTCTGAATTCGGGTGGTGTTTCTAATGATATAATAATGATGGAATGACATTGACAATTGGCATTTAAAAAGCTATATATCATTTGGTGATATTCGCAAAATTTGAACCATTTTTCATGCAGAGAACCATTTTTCATGCAGAGAACCAATTTTTCATGCATATTAATATTTGTGAAAAATATGTAAAAGATTTATTTCCACATGTTTATCTCTTGATTAATTGCCAAATTTCTAACGAAACCCTAGATTCGAGAAGTCTAGTTTATCTGATGCTCGGACAGTGTTTTGGAATCATGCGCTTACAGTATAGCTGTTGATTTATGCGATAAATATCATTAGTTGCCGCAGAATACTGATTTTAAAATACCTTTTCCTGTCTCAGTTAACGCAAATAAGTCTTCATAATGATGTATATAGGGTCAGAAATGTTTGAAAATTGAGCACTCCTATGGCTTTATCAAGGTGAACATATCAGTTGTGAGTTAACCCTTTATTGGTCAATGTTGGTTAAGAAGATATATCTTCTGATAATGTCCATTTGTATGTCAAGAGAAGTATCTTGGTGAAAACTTCATTGGAAGGACTGGCTCAGTTTACAGAGGCAGTTATTCCATCGAAAGTATTGAAAAACATTCTTCTCTTAGTCTGCAATGGACATTTCTAAAGATCACAGCAGACGCCACTTTAGGCCTGATTGACCATTAAACGGTAAAATAATATATTCCCTATCTTTAATCAGAAACATTCTACTGTAATGAGCTATAAATCTATTGTCCATTTTGATTGAGACAAAGGAAAGTTACCCCGCCCAGATTTACAGCATTAGTTTGTGCCGATTATGTACTTCGCTCAGGCAATATAGATGGATTATGTTGTCTGCATGAACGCACCTGAAGCAAAACTAATTGAATCATGTATTTCAACCACCATTTATTGTGCCAGTAACTATGTCAAGTAATCCGAACCGAAGTATTGTTATGCAGAGTGATAACCATTGATGCCACCCGCAGCTATATGAGCTGGAACAGACACCCCCTACCACCTACCCCCACACCTCCACCCATGTTCGCCCTCCCTCACAAGCGTGTGTACCCGGACTAATACACGACTTAGATTTTGTTGATGTTTATTTTTTATTCTACTTTGTTAGTGCTCTCTAGCGAAGCTCAGACAAAAGTGGCGGGTATGTGAATATTTACGTAATTTACTATACTCGCTCTTCTCTCTGATCTCGGCCTGTCTTTACCTAAGCATGTAACTATCTCATCTGTTCTCCTGGTTATAGTTCTACCCTCAAATGCACCACTACACAATACATTCAGTAAATAATAGCAGTCACTTATTCATGCAGTTAGCTTAACCCTTTGACCCAGAAAAACTAAACAGGACCTATACGTTGTGATTTAATAATTATTCTGTTGAATATTTTCAAACTAAATTGACAGAAGTTGTTGCTTCCCAATGGCAGCCATACCTTCCCTTCCTGTCACATTAGTTTCAAAATATTTTACAGCTTATCTTTATAGTTATTGTGAAATTGAGTCTGGGAATTCAGGGTCGAAATGGTGATGGTCATCTCTCCCTTCAAACTACGCTTAAATTAATTAAGGATAAAATGGTTTCTTTAAAAAAGTTCCAAACAAACGATTTATAAGTAAATGTTTACTTATTAAATCAATAATATAAACTTGCTTCCCCTTTGGCTATCGAGTATTATTTTGGAAATTCTTTTGTCGAAACTACTTTGAAGCGTTTATGTAGCTGTTTATAAAAGCTAGAGATGACTGAGTATTTTTCTGGGTTTCTGGTAAATTCTCATTATTTTCATTGCACTAGTCTTATACCGTGATCTTAGTTCTTTGAAAGCAAACTAATAAAAAATTCTAAACCTCTCGCTACTAATCAGGATACTTATGGCTATCGTTACTTTCCTCAAACTATTCTAACAAAGTATACCAAGTTGCTTTTTGCTGCATGCAGAGTGAACTATTTATATTTGTGTGCGTGTGTTTGTGTATAGCTTTGTATAAATGTTGTTTGTGATCACCGTTTACATATAGTCAAACTTGTCTGTTTTTGGGCATTTGTTTTTTTCCAGTTTCACAATATGGTGGCAATTTTCTTTTCATTTCAACAATCCTTATTCAAGAATGACAATGTTGTGGTCTCAAAAGTGAACTAATATTTTGGTAATTGACTGCTTTACTGGTCAAGCCGGCCTAAATCGACCTTTGCAGTGGTCTTGGAAAAAATGTCCATATACAGGCCAAGAGAAGACTATTAAAAAATTTTTACCTAGATGTAGCTGCTAGTCATTTCAATGTTAAATTTTTTGTAAATAGTCTTCTCGTGGCTTGTAAATGTACATTCATGAAAGCAAAATTTAAATTATCTTGACCAATCTTAACCAATAAATGGTCTAGCGATCATGTGTCTTATTTGGTGGCTTTTTTATTTTAATACCGTGTCCATTATAGACAGGTGTCACTATTCACACTTGAGATAGATGACCACATCAACACTCACAGACAAATCACTGAAAAAGTACTTTTTTACAATATATTAAAGCGTAATTTGTTATCTCACCTGTCCTGAAAGGCCAAGTGAGCTTATTCCGTGGGGACCATCCGTCGTCCGTAAACTTTTGCTTTAAAATCCTACTCCTCCTTAACCAATAGCCGAATCTTAACTAAATTTTGGTCAAATGATGCTATTGTGCTCGGATCCAGAACTTGCATTTGGAATTTTGATTCATAAATTTTTGTTTAGGTCAAAATCTTAGATTTTTAATAACAATTTACCGGAAATTATTAAATTGCTTCTCCTTACCCATTTGACCGATTTCAATCAAATTTGGCTGAAAGGATCCCATGGTCCTAGGTTATAGAACTTCCAATCAGAAGTTTGATTCATAAATATTTTGGGTCAAAAACTTAGATTTTATTTAAAATTTACCGGAAATTGTCAAATTGCTTCTTCTCCTTAGAATTTTGACCGATTTCAACCAAATTGGGCTGAAAGAATCCTATGGTCATTCAGAATTTTGTTGCATAAATATTTTGAGTGAAAATCCTAGATTTTATTGAAAATTTACCGAAAATTGTCAAATTGCTTCTTCTCCTTACCCGTTTGGCCGATTTCAATCAAATTTGGCTGAAAGGATCCTATGGTCATAGGTTATAGAACCTGCATTCAGAACTTTGATTCATAAATATTTTGGGTGAAAAATTTAGATTTTATTAAAAATCTACCTGAAATTGTCAAATTGTTGCTTCTCCTTACCATTTTGACCGATTCAATCAAATTGGGATGAAAGAATCCTATGGTCATAGGCTCTAGAACTACCATTCAGTATTTTGTTGCATAAATATTTTGAGTGAAAATCCAAGATTTTATTAAAAATTTACCGAAAATTGTCAAATTGCTTCTTCTTACCTGTTTGATCGATTTCAATCACATTTGGCTGAATGGATCCTATGGTCATAGGTTATAGAACATGCATTCAGAGTTTTGATTCGTAAATGTGTTGGGTGAAAAACTTAGATTTAATTAAAAATTTACCAGAAATTGTCAAATTGCTTCTTACCATTTTGACCAATTTGAACCAAGTGAGTTTATGCCATGGCAACCGCCATCCGTCGTCCGTCAACTTTTGCTTTAAAACATTACTCTTCATTATCCACTTGGCCGATTTCAACCAAATTTGGCTGAAAGGATCCTATGTTCATAGGTTATAGAACTTCCAATCAGAATTTTGATTCATAAATATTTTGGGTCAAAAACGTAGATTTTATTAAAAATTTAGCGGAAATTGTCAAATTGCTTCTTCTTAGAATTTTGACCGATTTCAACCAAATTGGGCTAAAAGAATCCTATGGTCATACGCTCTAGAACTCCCATTCAGAATTTTGTTGCATAAATATTTTGAGTGAAAATCCTAGATTTTATTTTTTAGTTTACCGAAAATTGTCAAATTGCTTCTTGTCCTTACCCGTTTGACCGATTTCAATCAAATTTGGCTGAAAGGATCCTATGGTCATAGGTTATAGAACTTGCCTTCAGAATTCTGATTCATAAATATGTTGGGTGAAAAATTTAGATTTTGTTAAAAATGTACCTGAAATTGTCAAATTGTTTCTTCTCCTTACCATTTTGACCGATTTCAACCAAATTGGGCTGAAAGAATCCTATGGTCACAGGCTGTAGAACATCCATTCAGAATTTTGATTCATAAATTTTTATGAAAAATGCACCAGAAATTGTCAAATTGCTTCTTACCATTCTGAGCGATTTCAACCAAATTCGGCTGAAACGATCCTGTGATGATGGGCTCCAGAACTCCCATTCAGAATTTTGATTCATACATTTTTGGGGTGAAAATCTCCCAGATTTTATGAAAAATGTACCGAAAATCGTCAAATTGCTTATTCTCCTGACCATTCTGAGAGCTTTCAACCAAATTCAGCGGAAAGGATTCCTTCGTGATGGGCTCTTAGATTTTGTGAAAGATTTTCCGGAAATGCTCAGAATTCTACTATTCCATAGCTTCTTGACATATGTCAGCCAAATTTGGTTAGATGTATTCTATGGTGATAGGCTCCAGAACTTCCATTCAGAATTTTGATTGGTCAATTTTTCCTGTGGCCATCTTGTTTAATGTAAAGAATCATGTATATTTAAATGCAAATGTTTCAAATGCTAATGGTGCAGATGAGCGTCACAGGTCCTTGGGCCTCTTGTTCAGTATTTTGAAATTAATTTAAATGGAAGCCATTACATTGCTGCTTTAGGCATCAACTATTTCTAGTCATATTAATTTCAAAATATCTGTTCATGTATAGTTGCCTTGAAAATGAGATATGAGGAATTCATTGGTGAAAGGCTAAACTGTAATAATAGTTTGTACTTATGGAAATCTGGGAATGTCATGGAATCTGAGAACTTATTTTCAAGGCCCGGAATTCCGGGAAAAGAGGTACATTTTCTCATACGGAAAAGTCATGGAACTTTAATTTGTTGAATTTGGAAGTTCCAGCATATCTATTCCTGATAACCTGTTAAATTTTTCTGAAATTTCAATTAACTAGAGAGATATGACCATCATTATTCAGTTCTCCAGGTCATGAAATTGTTATTTTTGGTATCGGAAAAGCCATTGAATTTTGAAATGTGAAATGAGTCCAAACTGTGTCTAATGTGGTCACCAGCGAGAGATGGTCGAATAATACAAGTTATTCACTATAGGCCATACTTTTGTGGAACACAAGATGGCTGTTCTATAGGATATAGTGTTCTACCTTGAATTTTTTAGAAAGGCACCTCCACCCTGCTGGCACAAGTCATTTGAATTTATCAAAAACCCTAATTTTCCACCAAAAGGTTCCCTGTCTGTCTATCAAATTAAAAGTGCCCTGTTTGTCAGCAAATGGCACCCTGGCCCTTTTCACTTCAAGGTAGAACTCTGATAGCTCATCTAACTCTGGCATCGAAGTAAGTTTGCCAGGGGAGATCAATAAAATGGTCCCATACTACATGCCTTGGCTATCAGGTCACTTTGTTCATACCTTGTGATGCCAACAAGGGAACCGATCGATCGTCAGAACTGACCACAATGCGATGTAGACACAATCTCACCGTAACCTTTTAACCCTCGAATTTATTCATGAAAATTTAAATTTTCTCATAGAAAATGTCCATTTGCAGACCAAGAGAAGACTATTCTTGAAAGGTTGCCACTGGATTATGACTGGCTCAGTTAATGAGCCAGTCATTCCAGTCGTAAATTTTCAAAAATAGTCTTCTCTTGGTCGGCCAATGGACATTTTTCAAGGCCACTGCAGAAGCCGGCTTTGGCTGAGATAAGTGTCAAAGGATTAAGCAAACTTTGGAGTTCTTATATCAAATCTTGTTTTGAGTGTAACAGACTTTTACCGATTCCTCCATCAGGAACTGCTGGATCAAAATATGGTGCTTCAGAAATTCAGTTCAGGTGATTGATATGCAATTAATCATTTTAATATTTTTACACCCGCTCTAAAAAAAATCGCCCCCCCCCCCCCTCGAATAAAAAAGGTACATGTAATCGTGATTAAGTTAGACTTCATATGAAGGCTGTTCTTCCAAAGTTTTAATATAAAACACACTGCCTATTGATTCATATATATTATCATTTGATCATGGTCAATTACACTAACCCATCGAATCGCAAAGTCATGATCTATCTTTGATTGTTCTGGCGGTCTAGCAATGCTATCTCTCAGTATATCGATTCATTGCATTTACTGAAGATTTGCCTAGTCGTTTGACGTTTGGCAATTAGCCAATTGATAGAACAAGCAATCAATTGGGATTTTTTAGAAGTTATTTTCTGTATTAAATGTTATAGTGATCATGCAAATATTTTTCGAATTCAATTTTCATATTGTCCTACTAGGTTTCAGACCACGATCCTTGCATGTCCATTACAAGTTTAAAAAGCAGTGCAACAAACTATTGCGGAGACATAGTTGATTTGTTGGAAATAGTTACAAATTTTATCAATCGACAAATCTATCAGTTACAAATCGCAAGTTAAAATACTTCATCATACTCCCCACATTAGCTATTGCCTCATACAATATGCAAATTCTTAGTAGCAGTTACCATGACATGCACTGTAAAGCCATTTTGAAACAATCTTTCTCACCATTTTGCCGTATTCCTACATATCATATTGAATGCTGATCATAGTCGGTTCAGACATGCTGTTGTCCATTTGCCTATATGCTATGGTGAAGTTGCATGCTATATGTCAGGGCACAACTCTTGATGAGTTGGGCTTTAAAGCTAACCTTTGCATGACAAATAACATGACTTGAAACCTTAATCACTAATTGCTCTAGATCTAAAATGTCTTCTAATAAAGTTTGAGTTAAATGTATAAATATCCAAATATATGCTTTCCTGCTTTCTCTGCTTTAAATATGTTTTCAGGGGTTGACCTTGAGATTGGTCATTGTCCAGGTAACAAACTGCATTGAACATTTGTTGTTCTGATGTAGGCAGGCAAATATATCCTATATGTACTGTTTTCACCTATGATGATATTGTGTCTATACTTGCTACCATAAAGATATGGTTAAGCAAGTAATAAAGGTTATGGTTGCATTATATCAGAAAAATTTTACTCTATCACTCAAGCCGGCCAAAATGAGTTGCTATAGTTACCTTGAGAAATCTCCATTTGCAGGTCAATAGAAGCCTATTTGTGAAAATTTACCACTGGAATAACTTGGTCGATAACCGAGCCAGTCATTCCAGTGATACATTTTCAAACATATTCTCTTGCTCTGCAAATTAGGTAACTTCAAAACTTGGTCTTATTTTCAAGGCAGAGTGCAGGATGTTCTACATTTGTTCTTAATGTAGTATATGTTTAAATAACTTCCTATTCGGTAACTGAATCAAGTGGATATGGCCTGTGATGCGTCAGTCCCTATAACCTATTTGACAAGTATGCACTAGTTTACCTTTGCTTACAAATACCTTTTAGCCATTTTATGGTCAATCCAGCCAAAAATGGTCTTGAGCAATGTCAATTTGCTGTGCAAGAGAAGACTTGAAAATTTACCGCTGGAATAGTTGGCTAGATAATCGAGTCAATCCTTTCAGTGGTATATTTTTTACGTTAGTTTTCTCATGCACAGCAAATGGACATTTTATAAACGCCCATATTTAGATTTTCTTGACCAATCTTCACTATCAAACTATTTAACCCCTATACTAACATGGTACAACTTTAATTACATTATGATATTGCTTCAGCAAATTTGAACCAATTTCTTTATAGAATACCTTTGTAGATGTAGATATTACATGTATAGAATAGTAATATGTTTATTTTAAACATATATATATATATATGTAATATATATATATATATATATATATATATATATATATATATATATATATATATATATATATATATATATATATATGCATGCTTACCAGAAAACCGTGCCTTTCTCCTTAGGTTTGGTTCCATGTTAGTAAACTTATTTAAAGTAACACCTGTGCATTGTATACCTGGTGAATGCTGCACCATGTTGATTATGTTTTACCATTTTTGCATGTTTACAGGAATCTATTCGTTTCAGTGATATCGCAAACCTAAATTTAGCAATTTTTCACGGAATGTTTACATAGTTACTCGCTTCATTGTTTAGTTCATTCCTGGGTTTCATCAATTATTATCGTCGCTTCGTTGTCTTATATTCAAGTTTGTCATCACAAAGGAGTAGTTAGAATCCTGAGAGTGAGCATATGGTCGTTTTCATTTCCTAACAGCAACATCAGGCAGAATTGTTAGATGTATAAATGGCTATTGCTATGCAATATATATGTTTTAAATTATAATCATTTGCATTTGTTTTAACGGCACATTTCTCGAAATTCGCGCACAAATTAATTGTCTCGTGTGTTCACCATTGCATGTGTTAACATGAAGTATTAATAATTTAATCTTATTTATTAGAAGAGTAATCCATGTATGTGATGACTGTGTGTTATAGTTCTCCGTGCGCTCGGCATCTTGTGGTTTCTAGTTGTTGCTCTAAGATTTTGTTGTTTATTGTGTTCATAGAAGCAATTGATGTAATACCTATTGTGGTTTTGTCGTCAATCTCCGATCTTAATAAATGGTTGAGAAGTCTAATCTATTAGCACGTTGATTTATGTACATATATACCTTAGTTATAACTTAATAGTCAAGAAAATTAAAATTTTTATTTTGATATCCGTTTCCAAGCCAAGTGAAGATATTGTTAAATTTATGACTTGAGTGACTGGTTTGGTTATCGAGCCAGCCATTCGAGTAGTAAATTATAAAAAAAGAGGCATCGCTTAGCCACCAGATCAGTATTTCTCTCTACCACTGTAGAAGTAATTTTTTGGTGTCCTAACCATTAACATATTAATGATATTTGTTGCGTCCAGTGTTTAATACCTTTGATAATGTTATATATATAAGTTTATTACTACAATCACGAGAATTCCTAAATCTGTGAACAATAATTGAGTTTTGATCTATCAAGTGAATTGAGAAAGTTCAAGATAATAATTAATAGTATAAGACAATGGTGTTGTTAAAATGGGTATAAACTTAAAGTAACAAAGGTGACTATAAATTAAATGTGTAACACATGTGCATCTCAGTCAGATCATGTTTAACAAAGTACATTGTTTGCTAGTTGTACATTCAGTTGCGAAATACCAGTTGAGCACCATGTTGAAAAATTTCATACGGTTAGTCTTAATAGGTACTACGTTTGATTACAAGACTAACATGGCTGCCACAGCTTTGGTAGTAAGAGTGTACTGGAGGTGTACATTGAATGTGTAAATCACCTATGCCATTTGTAGTTCTCCAAATTCTCACACAAATTAACTGTCTTTTCTGTCCAACATTGAACAATATCCTAGGGTTAGGGTTAAAACATATTTATTAAATCTAAGTTCTGAAGTAGTTGAGTGAACTATGTTGACTAGTTGATAATGGAATGTGGTGCCTCAATAAATGAGATTGAGAGATTAAGCGTCATACACGCTAAGTATAACTGTATTGCATTTTTGCAAGTGAGATACTGTACTCCTCTGCACATAGACCACCAGAAACGGTGGCCTCTTTTAGTGAATCATGCAACAGTGGACATGAATTCTAGTAAGTGTTTTATGCATTGATGGCGTTTAACCATACCTTGGTTTGTGCATTTCATAATGCGTAGATTTCTGTGATGGAAGGTGTAGGTAGTAGTGATCGTGTATTTTGTATGTCTAATCAATATAGCAGAATACAGAAGTACATCACATAGAACTGAACATTGAATTTTGGATGAGATTAAAGATTTTCTCAGTTGAATGGCTACATTCAGGCGTGTTAACTCACTGTCTAGATGGCAAATGAGATTGCTAGCGATATTCATCTGCAAATACTAGATTTCCTATACTTTATTTCTATTTGAAAATTTTCTACTGATGTTGCTCTATATCTGAAGGTTTTCTGGTCTTGTGAAATCTCCATGTGCAGGCTTAAGAGAATAGTTTCGAAATTTGAAAGGATTTTCCACTAAAAGTCATGGTACGCCTAAAATATTCATTTTACCCCTATGATAAAATATCAATTTTCTTTACCAATTCCAAACATTAAAGGTAATCTTAGGATAAATGTCTATTTTATTTTTTTAAATAACCATTTGGGTGTTTCGCTTGGCATTTGTGGCCAGTTTCCGGTGGATGATGTGTTAGTGAGTGATCAGCTAGTTGTACGTTATGCTTTCAGATGAAGATGAAGAGGGTGAGGAGCCAACTGAAGAGCCCAAAACCAATGGCAAGAGTTCCCGTATTCAGGCGTGGCAAGATCATGCTAATGCACACAGTTAGTCACTGTCCAGTCTGCCTCCTCTGTTGTCCATAATGTGCCATTGTTTCTGCCTGGAGGAGCATTGACTTGATAGGGAAATGGAGGGATCCTTTGCTAACTAGACCCATCCGATTTCTAACTAATTCCTGATTGCTTTGTGCACATGTTGGAATAGATTTGCAACTTTGAAACCTGAATTCCCAGAATCTTAAGAAGGTGGTGAATAGTTTGAGTCTAAGTTGACTGGGGGTGTCTGTTGCTGAACAGCTCCCAGTCAAATTATTTTCAAAATATTCTAAACGATGACAAGACTTCGATTTTCATGATTGTGCTATAGATTGGATCCCTCCAACATACATTCATTTGATTTGCTCATCCTCTATTCGTAGACATCCTCTAGATGTAGATTAGATGTCCTGTGTTTTACAATACTTTGCCAAAATCCTCCAGATTACATGACCATTTTCATCGCTTTAACCATGGATGCGTATTGTGTTTGTAGCAAAGTAGGATTCTCGTTTTAGCATGGTTCTGCATCAGTCTCGGAGATTTCCATCTCAAGTTGTCACTGCTTTTTTCTGTTTTATTGCATGAAACTATATTTCAATTTTGTTGTCATTTCATCAAACTTTCACTGATATTGAAGTTAATTCACCATTTTGAAGGAAATAAGTTTTGAAATTACTAACACTTCACTAATACTTAAATACCGGAGAAAGATGCCAAGGTTTTCTGGTAAAAGCATATTTATTAAAATGTAAAATTAATTATCTAGTGAAAATTATCTAGAATATATTTTTAATGGAAGGTTAATTTATTCTGTCCATTATAGTTGATTATGCTTATTCATTATCTCTCACATATCAAGTAGATGAGACAAATTTAGTTTAAGCTACTTTCTGTGCCATTTTGAAAATATTTGAGCTGGATATTGTTTCCTGCTTAAAGGCTAGTTTATATTACTTTAATAATATGCAGCAGTCTTCATGTGTAATTGGGATAGCAGTATTTCAGTGTTAACGGTTAATTGTTCCCTTACGGATATAAATACTTTTCAAATTTTAATATTTTTATGAATATTTACTTGATTTAATATATTGTTAAGCTGGCCATTACCATCAGACCACTGAATATTACTTCCAAATTTCTATTCAATTTCATATGCTAACTGGTATTCATTATGGAAACAATGTTGCTCTAAACTGCCACATAGTTTCCATTGGGAATGAATGCCAACCTTTTAACCCATATCACTATGCAATCTAAATTTGTAATGTTCAAATTAAGCTAAAAGATGAACTGGTCTTCATTTTTCAACAAATTTGTTGAAAGATGTTGCTGTCATAGATGTCAACTTTGTTCACCAAAATTGTTAAAAAGTTTGCACCAGTTTCCTTCCTATTGTCACAGTAAAAGATAGAATATTAACATCAGAGTGGGTATTCACGAAGTGGGTTTACGCCCTAGAAAAGGCGTAACTAGGGCCTGTGTCTGGAATGGAGTAAACGCTGCATTTCTGTTTTCTACTTTATGGAGTGGCATAAATCCTTCATGAATACTAGCTCCAAATTGTTAACTTTGAAACAATTAACTTTTTGTTAAGTTAGTTAGGTAGTACGTGTGTTTAATGAGCTTGTATGTTTCAATATTTTCATATAAAAATACATCTTTTCTGATTAACACTATTTCATATTTTTTGTGTCTTATATAAACTGAATATACTATATATGTTGTGTACATGTGTTATAACTAAATTGTTTTTAAGAATTATGTTATAAATCTGCCAAATTCTTTTTCTAAACAGATGCGGATAGCGTTAACATCCAGTTCAAAGGTACTGGTAACTCACATAGTGTTCCTACAGGCAACCCAGGAACCCCCAATGAGGTGATGGGTGATAAAATAGCAGATGGAACAGAAGAAGTCGTTCAGAGCGAGGAGGAGAAGGAGGTAGAGGCGGGAAAGAAATATAAAGTGCCTCGAAAGGAGAAGTCTGTCTTGCAAGCAAAGCTGACTCGGCTTGCTATTCAGATTGGATATGCAGGTATGAGTGTTTCATTGAATGGCAATGATGCCCTAATAGGGTTCATAGTTTTAGAGCATTAACTCTTCCATGACGAAGCCAGCCGCTGCAATGGACTTGGGGAAAATTTGCAGGCTAAGAGAATAGTTGTTTTTTAATTTACCGGTAGAATGACGAGCCAGCCCTTCCAGTGGTAAATTTTCAAACAATAGTATTCAATTGGCATGCAAATGGATGTTCAAAAAGAAAATATTCTGATTTTCCTGACAGAATTTTGTCATGGAACGCTTAAAGCCATGTCTATGGCAATAGAGGGACACATTTCTATCTATGCCCCAGCCATGTCTAGCTGTGCCCCACCCATTTTAGAGAAACCCTGTCAACTGTTTGCATGTGTTAGAAGCGATTTATGTATTTTGAATCCTGAACTCCCAAGGTAACTTACAGGTAAGCTATTGAATATTTTGAAACTAATTTGACGAGTGGCTGTTGCTGCCTATGGTCATAACAGCTGCCAGTCAACTTAGTTTCAAGATATTCAAAATATTTGTTTATTAAATTGTAAATTTTACAAAGACATGCAATTTATATACTTCATGATGAACCATTCGATTTTTGTGTACAAGATTATGATTGTGACGTCAGCTAACTAGTGACGTAATTGCTTATTAGCTCACCTGGCCTGAAAGGTCAAGTGAGCTTGTGTCGTGGCGACTGTCCGTCGTGTATCCATCGTCCGTCCGTCAACTTTTCCTTTAAACGACTTCTCAAGAACCGCTGGGCCAATTTCAATTATATGTGGCAGGAAACATCCTTAGGGCATAGGGATCCAAGTTTGTTCAAAGGAAGCCAATCGGCCAATTAGGGCGGCGGCCATCTTGGATTTAGGCCGATTTTTAGAAATGTCTAAAAAAAAATTCTCCGAAACCGCTTGAGGGATTGAAGGAAACCTCATGAAATATGATCTATGGCAAGCGCTCAACCAAATTTGTTCAAGGGAACTTAATTGGTCAAATAGTTTGGCGGCCATCTTGGTTGACCTAGTTTTAGCGAAAATAACTTCTCCAGAACCGCTGAAGGGATCAGGACGAAATTTGGCAGATATGATTAGGGCCAGTAAAGTTTGTTCAAGAGAAGTCGATCCATCAAAAAACATGGCCGCCGTGGGCCAATCAAAATATAGCATGTTTTGCGGCCATATTGGATTTTGAGGCCGAAATTGGTTTTCTATGGGTTTTTGGGTATTCTGATCTCAAATTTACAATTTTCGAAACTGTCGGATAAACGGTTTGGCAGCCATCTTGGCTCATTTTCCCCCCAAAAGCTCCCATACTAAAGCAATGGGAAATTTAAAATATCTTCTCGAGAACTACTGGGCCGATTTCAATTATATTTGACATGAAGCATCCTTAAGGCATAGAGATTCAAGTTTGTTCAAACGAACCCGATCCACCAATTTGGCCGGCGACCATCTTGGATTTCGGCCGATTTTTAGAAATGTTTTTAAAAAATCTCCAAAACCATTTGAGGGATCGATTCAAACCTCACGAAATATGATCTAGGCTAAGCGCTGAATCAAGTTTGTTCAAGGGAACTTGATTGACCAAATGGTTCAGCGGCCATCTCGGATGACCTAGTTTTCACAAAAACGACTTCTTCCCTAGTACCACTGAAGCGATCAGGCCAAAATTTGTGATATATAATTAGGAACTAAGGGCGTTTAATGTGTGTTCAAGAGAAGTTGATTCATCCAAAAACATGGCCGCCGTGGACCAATCAAAATATAGTGTGTTAGGCAGCCATGTTGGATTTTTTTATTTGATTCATTTTGAGGCCAAAATTCGTTTTATATAGGTTTTTGGGTATTCTGATCTCAAATTTGCAATTTTCGAAACTGTCGGATAAATGGTTTGGCAGCCATCTTGGATCATTTTCCCGCCAAAAGCTCCCATACTAAAGCAATGGCAAATTTAAAATGTCTTCTCGAGAACTACTGGGACGATTTGAATTATATTTTTTTGTTACTTAATGTCCATTTGCAGATCTAGACGGGGATATTATTAGTTCACGTGGCCTGAAAGGCCAAGTGAGCTTATGCCGTGGCAACCATCCGTCGTCCGTCAACTTTTCCTTTAAATGACCTCTCAAGAACCACTGGGCCGATTTCAATTATATATGGCAGGAAGCATCCTTAGGGCATCGGGATCCAAGTTTGTTCAAATGAACCCGATCGGCCTATTTGGCCAGCGACCATCTTGGATTTAAGCCGATTCTAGGAAACGTCTTTAAAAATCTTCTCCAAAACCGCTTAGGGGATTGATGCAAATCTCATGAAATATGATCTAGGGCAAGAGCTGAACCAAGTTTGTTCAAGGGAACTTGATTGGTCAAATGGTTCGGCGGCCATCTTGGTTGACCTAGTTGTTGCGAAAATGACCTCCAGAACCGCTGAATGGATCGGGCCAAAATTTGGCAGATATGATTATGGCCTAAGGGCCTATAAAGTTTGTTCAAGAGAAGTTGATCCGTCAAAAAACATGGCCGCCATGTGCCAATTAAAATATAGCATGTTTGGCGGTCTTACTGGATTTTTTTATTTGATGGATTTTGAGGCCCAAATTGGTTTTGTATGTGTTTTTGGGGTATTCTGAGCTCAGATTTGAAATTTTTGAAACTGTCGGATAAATGGTTTGGCGGCCATCTTGGATCATTTTCCCGCCAAAAGCTACCATACTAAAGCAATGGGAAATTTAAAATGTTTTCTTCTGGAGAACTGCCTGGCTGATTTCAATTATATTTGACAGGAAGCATCCTTAGGGTGTAGAGATTAAAGTTTGTTCAAGGGAAGCCGATCAGCCAATTGGCCGGTGGCCATCTTGGATTTGGCTGATTTTTAGAAACATCTATAAAAATTTCATAAGCCGCTTATGGGATTGATGCATACCTGATGAAATACGATTTAGGGCAAGAGCTGAACCAAGTTTGTTCAAGGGAACTTGATTGGTCAAATGGTTTGGCGGCCATCTTGGTTGACCTAGTTGTAGCGAAAATGACTTCTCCAGAACCGCTGAAGGGATCGGGCCAAAATTTGGTAGATATGACTAGGGACTAAGGGTCATCGAAGTTTGTTCAAGAGAAGTTGATCCGTAAAAAAAATCTGGACACCATGGGCCAATCAAAATATAGCATGTTTGGTGTCCATATTTGATTTTTTTTTTATTTAATGGATTTTGAGGCCGAAATTGGTTTTATGTGTTTTTGGGAATTCTGATCTCAAATTTGCAATTTTCGAAACTGTCGGATAAATGGTTTGGTGGCCATCTTATTGATAAAGAGCATTCTAGTTGAAATGCCTATGGTCCATGTGAGCGATACAGGCCCCTTGGGCCTCTTCTAACGTCAGATAATTGAGTGATAGATCGGATAACCTGTGCAGCGACATGAATTCAATTTGTACTTTGTTAAAATCCACCATTTGGAGGCATCCGATCTGTCTGTCAAGTTACAGGACTTCATTTTGTGATTGTATTTTAATCCATCTGTAATTGACACCATTATCTCGCCTAATAATCTTAAAATAATTAACAGATTTTGTGTGTGTGTGCCAGATAAGTTTAAACTGCCTTGGTCACTGAACACTTAACCAGCTCTTGTCTTATTTTACACATTCATAAATTTATCATATTTGTTAGATTGATTAGAAATATTGATATTTAATTGTGAAAATGTGGTTGTTTTGTAGGCACTGCTATAGCTGTGATCACCGTCATAATTCTTATTGTTCGTTACTGTATCGAGGAGTTTGTCATCCACAAGCGAACCTGGACTTCTGAAAATACGGCCATGCATGTCGGTTTCTTTGTCAAGTATTTCATCATTGGCGTCACCGTGCTCGTGGTGGCTGTGCCAGAGGGGCTTCCATTGGCTGTTACACTCGCACTTGCATACTCTGTTAGGGTGAGTGAAGTTATCGGAACTAGGTTCTCTGTATGGTTAATACCTGCTTAAGAGACTGCCTTCATTGCCTGGCCAATTAATGAATGTTCTTTGACCTTTAAACTTTCAAATTTGTTCGAGAATTTTCATTTTCTCATAGAAAATGTCCATTTTCAGACCAACCGCAGATTATTTTTGAAAATTTACCACTGAACTAACTGGCTTTCTAATGGAACATTAAAAAAATAGTCTGGTCTACAAATGGACATTTCGCAAGACCACTGCAAAAAAACATTTTGGCCGGCTTTTGTTAACCCTTACCACTTTGATGTCAATATTCAATCTTTTACTCTATCAATATCACAGAAACTGGTGTACATTTTTCAACAATTTTGGTGGAAGATGATGCTGATTTGTTGAAAAATGAAAACCAGTTCATCTTTTAATATTTTTTTGAAAATTTAAAGTTTTGACACCAGACTGGTAAGAGTTAAATGGTTCTTGAAAGTAATTTCATTTGGTCTCTTTAATTGACTTGTATTAAAACTAAATAGTCATAAATAATACTACTAATCCATGCATGTAATAGTGTTAGTAATAACTGTAAAGTTTATGTAACTCCAAGTCTGGCTATTGATATGTTGCACGTTTATGGTTTGCTTACTCACACATCCTACTCGCAGTGCCCAGGCGGATGAGCAAACTGTGCAGTCTGCACTCACTCATTCTGCCTGTTACACCTCTAGACCATGACTTATTAGACCGCATTTGTCAGGTTAACAGTGACGGCCCTGCTATTGCATATCATCATGTAATACGTACCTGCCTATCCTACACACCAAGGTTAATGGACCTTTCCAGTTTATCCATTAATATTATGATGTCATAATCAAGTATGTGATGTGTAGGCTGACGTCATAATCAATTATAACATGAATGAGTCGATTTAGTCTGTTTTAAACGCTTAATAGACACGTACGAATTGTGTCTATTTAATAAACATTCTGTTGAATATTTTGAAAGTAATTTGACTGGGTGCTGTTGCTGCAAATAGTCAGAAAGGGCACCCAGTCAAATTTGCTTCAAATTATTCAACAGCTTACCTGTATAATTTTCTGGAAATTGATAGTCAGGGAGTTCCGGAATCGATCAATCCCAACACGCGCGAGGTGTGGGTTGAGTTTAGCTAGAAATGGGTAGGGCCTAGACAAAACTAGAATGGTCTATTAATGGTAATATACTCTTCTAAGACGTTTATAGGAAGTTGTTTGTTTGGGATTTTCTGTTCTGATTACTTTCTCAGAATTATGTAGTTATAGAAAGTCTATTGTATTTTTTTTCGTCAGAAAATGATGTACGATAATAACTTAGTTCGACATTTAGATGCTTGTGAAACTATGGGCAATGCAACAGCGATTTGTTCAGACAAAACAGGCACATTGACAACAAATCGCATGACCGTTGTCCAGAGCTACATTGGGGGTAAGATATTGTATTTACAAAAGTAGTTTTATAACATGGGAGTAAAGGATGGATATTTGTGGCCAGGTTATATGACAATGGAGGGATCAGATCTATGACTCAAGTATCTAATTTTATAATCAATTAGGTCATAGGTTAACTGATGTCACAACTATAATGGCATAAACTGTCACGAAAATTTTAATCCTTCACGACATGTAGAAATTTCATGTCGGATTAATTTACAATTTAATAACCTTTCTGTTGACTATTTTAAAACTAATTTGACTGGAAGCTGCTGTTACCATTTGCTCCATTGAAATTAGTTTCAAAATATTCAACAGCTTACCTGATCATTACCTTGAAATTTGGATTCAGGGAATTTAAGGTTCAAATTATATAAATCAATTTCATTACATAAAAAAGTGGGTTGTGGCTAGAATAGATTCCTCCATGGATGGTGGTTCTTTAACCCTTTAAGCCGTAAATTTCTAAAAGAAAGTTTTAATTTTCTCAAAGAAAATGTCAATTTGCAGACCAAGAGAAGACAGTTTTTGAAAATTTACTACTGGAATGACTGGCACGGTCATCGAGCCAGTCATTCCAGTTGTAAATTTTCAAAAATTGTCTTGGTTTGCAAATTGACAGTTCTCAAAACCACTACAGAGGCTTTTTTGGCCTATATGAGTGTTAAAGGGTTAAGACAGATGCTTTTCTGACCAATACAAATGGACCCTTCTACTGAAACATATTGATGTTGTATCTTATCAAACTATGTTACCAGATATGATAACATGATTCCAACAGTAGCTTTTAACACTCAAATTAGTTAGATTATTAATTTGCAGACCAAGAGAAGACTGTTTTAGAAAATTACCACTGGAATGACTGGCTCGGGTATCGAGCCAGTCATTCCAGTGGTAGATTTTCAAAAATAGTCTTCTCTTTGTCTGCAAATTGATACTTCTCAAGACCACTGCTGAAGCCCTTTTTGGCCGACGTAAGTCTTAAATCTTTAACATTCATAACAGCCAAAAAATGGCTTCCACACTGGTCTAGCGAAATGTCCATTTGCAGACCAAGAGAAGACTATTTTTGAAAATGTACTTATCGAGCCAGTTATTCCAGTCGTAAATTGTCAAAAATAGTCTTCTGTTTGTCTGCAGATGGACATTTTCTATGAACAAATTTGAGTGATAATCGGTTAAAGGAATAAGATTAACCTTATTTAATCTTTTCACCGTCTTCATGTTTTGGTACCAGACTGGGATTTTTAAGGATCATGCAGCTTAGTATACTTTGCAACTTGGGATTACCGTGGATAAGCCGCTAGCCAATCCCGCTTGTCCGATCTGAGAATTAGATGGAATGAATGCTCAACATGCAAGCCAATACCTCTAGTTTATTCTGCCAGTGTATCGTATGTCCAGTATTGTGTCATTCATTTAATATCCTCACATGTTTTGAAAAAATGCAGGGTTTATTACAATCACCTCCATTCATTTTGTCTGTCTGTCCGTATATCTCTTCCTAAACCGTTTGGTGTAATTTAATCAAATTTGTTATTGAGTTACTCATGGTTGGGGATTGCATGAAGATAAATATACCGGGTAATACAGGGTAACTATTTGAACTGTCTTTATATGACAAGGCTCTAATATTTTTAATGTCAAAGCGTTAATTTACTCAAAATATCAGCTTAATGGCAGATGGAAGAATATTTATGAGTGTACAAATGCCACACTGGTATATTTTCATAAAGACTAAATTATCTTTTATCATCACCCCGACCCGAAAATTTCTTCACCAGTTGTCTTGAGACATGTCCATTTAACAAATCAAGAGAAGACTATCTTTGAAGATTTATCACTGGAATAATTGACTGGATAGGTGACGCCTAATCCAGTGGTACGTTTTTATAAAACAGTGTTCCCTTGGTCAGCAAATGGACATTTTCTCTGAACAATTTTCTTGACCCAATTTAATGATTTAACACTCAAGCCAGCAGCAGTCTTAACCATTTAATGGTAAAATTTGGTCAAGAAAATGTAAATATCTGCCTATTGAATGTCCATTTACAGGCCAAGGAATACAATTTTTGAAAATTTATCACTGGAATGACTGGCTCGGTTATCGAGCCAGTCATTCCATTGGTAAATTAAAAAAAATTGTATTCTCTTAAACTGTAAATTGACATTCCAGAAGACCATAACAGAGGCCAGTTTTGGCTGGCATGACCATTAAAGTGTTAAGAAATGTTGATTTGCAGACCAAGAGAAGGATATTTTTTACAATTTAACACTAGAACGATAACCGAGCCAGTCATTCCCGTGATAAATTGTCAAAAATAGTCTTCTCTTGGCCTGCAAATGGACATTTTTTATGAGCGAAAAAAATGTTCTGCAATGTCAGCAATATCCCCCAGTCAAAGTATATTCAGCTTATCTGCATAGTTACCTTCAAATTTAGATTCTGAGAATTTAGGTTTCAAATCGATTGCACAATGTGTAAGCTAGAAATGGACAGAATATAGCTAGAAATAGATCGCTTTATCAATGCTGGTTCTGTTAGACAGGTGGATTTATGTCCACCTGCCTAGGAACTATCATCACCTGCCTGTTTAAATATTAAATGATGTTCACATTGTTTGCTTTTCTGTAGGTTGTCACTATAAACAGACGCCTAATTTTAGCACATTACCAGCAAATTTAGGGGCATTAATTGTTCGAGCAACAGCAATTAACAGTGGATATACATCAAGAGTTCTTGTAAGTATCATAATGGATGTGTCCATTTTTAGCTATGCCCCGCCCACCTCTAGTTAAGCTCCACCCACACCTTGCTCGTGTTGGGTTCAATCGATCTCTGCACTCCCTGACTATCAATTTCCAGAAAACTACAGGTAAGCTTTTGAATATTTGGGAACTAATTTAACTATGGCGGCAACAGCGGTCAGTCAAATTAGTTTCAAAATATTCAACAGCATGTTTATTAAATAGCAATTCATACAACGTGTCGGACTATTAAGAGTTAAAGACGGGCCAAATAGAATCATTTATGATGTCATGATTATGACGTGATCACACACGTCACTTAGTCGATTATGATGTCATATTATGTCATATGCTAGATGGATAAACTTAGAAAGTTATATGAGCGTGTTCTATTAGACTCGTGTTGTAACACTAAGTTGCGCTGTTGCTGTGGCATGATTATGCCGTCTTTGTGCAACACTTTTGTCATGAGAGTTTGTGACATCATAATGGAGGAATCCAGTTTTAGCTATGCCCCACCCATCTCTAGCTAAGCGCCACACACAATTCGCCCATGTAGGATCGATTGACCCCTGAACTGCCTGACTATCAATTTCCAGAAAACTACATGTAAGCTGTTGAATATTTTGACATTAATTTGACTGGGTGCTGTTGGGTGCCTATGGCAGCAACAGCGCCCAGTCAAATTAGTTTCAAAATATTTAACAGCATGTTTATTAAATAGTAAATGCATACAATTCTTACAACAACTCTTAATCCGTCATCAATTACGCATTCGTGATGAACTTAGCTACGTCATTCATGACATTGATTATGATGTCATCATACATCTTATGACTGATGTATAAACATGATTCCTCCATCAGTTAATTTGATGAAATTATGATGTCAGAATCATGCCATGCCAATGACTTGATAGGGAATCTTACTGGGTATTGGTCCATTACAGACCCAGTAATCTGTGTTTTCAGGGGACTTGAGTTACATGGCATGATTGGTGCACAATTTTGCAAAACTCACCTTAGCTCGAACAAACGAATTCAACACGATAGTACTCATACTCGTATGATCGATTGATCCCTGAACTCCCTGACTATCAATTTCCAGAAAACTATACATGTAAGCTGGTGAATATTTTGAAACTAATTTGACTGGTTGCTGTTGCTGCCTATGGCAGCAACAGCGCACGGTCAAATTAGTTTCAAAATATTCAGCAGCATGTTTATTAAATAGTAAAGACATACAATTCGTACAACAACGCATAGTCCGTCATCAATTAACCGTTTGTGACGAACTTATCTCTGTTATTCATGATGTAATTTATTATGACAACCTACATGTTACGTAGTTGCTTAAGACGTCATTGATTGATGGATAAACTGGAATTCTGCATTGAGTATGCTCTATGAATAGTATATACTCTATGGAATTTACGCATTCACCTTTAGCTAAACTCTGCCCACTTCGTATGCATATACGTGTTTCAGTTCATTTTAGATAGTGGTAATTGACTGTAATATAACAGCATTTGTTATACAACTTCATATATTAGCCAATGGCATGCCTACATTTGCACCATATGACTGTCCAGTAAAAAGCATTTTTGTTCTCTAGAAAGATGTATTGGACAATAAATAGTTGGACTTTCGAGACTATTGTTATGTCATATGTTACATTGAATTGTTTATTTTAATTTTTTTACAATTTAAAAAGTAATCTTATATGTCTGAGTTCAATATGGATTTTTTTTACATATCCACGTTAAAAATCTGAATTGAATTCGAGGCGTACGGCATCTTGTCCATTACACACATTGACCATAGCATGGATTCTTACAATAAAAGGCCATTTTGTACTTAACTCTTTAACTCTTGAATTTGTTCATGAAAATTTAAATTTTCTCATAGAAAATGTCCATTTGCAGACCAAGATACTTTTTTGAAAATTTAGCACTGGAATGACTGGCTCGGTTATCAAGCCAGTCATTCCAGTGGTAAATTTTCAAAAATAGTCTTCTAGATCTGCAAATGGACTTTTCTCAAGACCACTGCAGAAGCTGTTTTTGTTTGATATAAGTGTTAAAGGGTTAAAATGAATAGTATATCTTGTTGATTAAGATCGTTCTGCAATAAAACGGGAATTAAGAATGATAATTATATACTAAAGTAGTTTCATATTACTTACAAAAGGAATGAAAAAATTGATAGTATGAAAAGATCTACAATAGAAATGAATGCTTATCAAACATAGGCCTGTGCGATTATTGCGTTGAGTGATCGCGATCGATTATTAAAAAATAATCGCGATTACTCGATTAATCAGCTTGGATACAAATTACCAAGATATAACAACAAAAGAATATCAATGACGAACATTGCAATGGTATTTAGAAAAGTCCTTTGCATGGCAAGAGAAGACTCTTGAGCCAGGAATTCCAGTAATACATTTTGCAGAATAGTCTTCTCTTGCCCTGCACATGGACATACATTCACTAAGCAAAATGTAATTTTTCATGACCGATCGCATTAAAAAGTAATTGAAGTTAGGTTTTGAAATATTTTATGCAACAGAGAATAGTCACGATTATTCGATTATTTAATTTTTAATCATATAAATTCACGATTTAAAACATCATCGTGATTTTCCATTTAATCATGTGATCGTGCAAGCCTAATGAAACAAATAACCAGAGTTTGTAGTGACAGGCTTTTTACCATGTACTATCAAGCCTATGGTGGGATCTGATTTGTCACTCGAGTATGTTGTCATAATTATGTCACATTGTTAGCCGACCTCGCAAAAATCCAACATTCTGTCACAAACTGTTTGAATTCCGTCTTTAATGAATTTATAATTTATTAAAAATTCTGTTGAATATTTTGAAACTAATTTGACTGGAAACTGTTACCTCCATTGTTGACCATTGGCCGCTACATCCCACAGTTAAATTTGTTTGAAAATATTCAACAGCTTGCTTGGTATAGTTAACATGAAATTTGGATTCTGGTAATATAATAGGCAGAGTTGTCCTTTTGCGCGTATATACGCATAAAAATGGCAGAAGGACGCATAAAAATTAACCCTCTGCGTCCCCGAGGACGCATGAGGGACGCAGTGAAAACATGTAGCGGAAACTGAAAACTTTGCGTGTGCTTAATTATCGATTATATTATCGTGTGTGTATATTTATTTGTGCATGTTTTTACTTTAAAAAATATACCTAATGTATTGTGTGTTCAATAAAAACGAACTTACTGCGTTGTTTAAGACTATGATTTGTTGTATGTTTTCTTGCACAACTCAAAGTTGTTAATGCCCATAAATCATCCTTAGTATTCCATTTGATCTAATTTTTTTAATAAATAATGAGTTTACAAGCCCGATGTTAGTCGCCTTGTTTGGCCTACAAATTGCAAAAATACCCGCCATGTTTCTGTCTGTTGTGCTAAACTTCAAGTGTGACGTTATCAGTATTTGATTGGATAACAGCGGAATCTCCTCTAGAGGAACTCCATTCTCGCAACACCATCGGACCGTACTAATTACGTCGTTTGTCTGGAGTTACGACGTCACGGAGGATTAACCCTCTGCCGGCGGGAGAATGGAGGAACTCACGCTTGAGAAATCCAATACAACTGATCAAGCGTATACAAACGTGTCTGGGCGTCTTAACCCTTTCACAGCTCAGAACATTGGACAGATCACAACGTTGTTATCACTAATCTGCTGAATATTTTGAAATTAATTTGCGCTTGCCTAAAGCAGCACCGACTTACAGGCAAAATATTTTTTTCTATTTACTTATCAAAATATCTAAATGGATGAAGGAATATATGGAAGATATTGTGATATCTTTTACATTTGAATGGTCATTTGACGGATTAGCGGCGGTGTCTTTGTTTTGCTGTTTGAATAACGGTATCGATACGCGCTATAATCCGTCTTTTATTTGGCAATAGCGGCTGATTGATTGACTGATGGATTAATGTTTATAGTGTTTAACAATACTCGATCGTTAGGTGTTCCCAATTTCTCAACTAATAAGCTCATTCCAGCAACGATGTTCAACGAAATCGTCGATCTACAGGTAGGCATACGTTAAAATATTGATTTTTTCCAAACAGCGTATAGCTCAAAGCTCCCCGATACAAGCGTCCTTATTGGATATACGCTAATGCGTTATCTATGCTTCAACCAATCAGTAATCGCGTTACATAGTTACTCCCTATGAATTAGACATAGCCGGTTATTGGCTGATATATTTTCACTAATTACGCAGTTTAATCTGATTTATACAGATTATTGTTGATAAATTATTGTTTTGTCTGCTCTTAGCCTATGTATTCCACTATATTTAGTCATTCCAGCTACATTAAATACGCACACAATATATCGAAGTAGGTCAAGTCGTCCTTGAGCAAACTCGCCCCAGTTACTCGTAATTTTTCAATTCGTCTAAAGTCAAGTTAGGGTTTAATAGAAAAACTAATGCAGTGGTCTTTGCTAATTACTAATGTAGTGGTCTTTAGAAATGTTAATCATACACGGTTGTCAATGTAGGTTTGTTGGTTTATCAGACAACAAACAAGTACAGTGCTTTAAGTTATTGTTTAGTGACATGCAGTTCAAATGTTATTAGTTAAATATACAAAGGCCATTTCAACAGATCAATTTTAGCCACCATTGTAGATCACAGAATACATATTTTTGAAAATTTACCACTGGAATGACTGGCACTGTTTAGAGCCAGTCATTCCAGTGTTAAACTTTTAAAAATAGGTATTTTGGTGATCTACAGTGGTGGCCAAAAGTGTTAAGTGCTAAAGGTGAATAAACTATGCATAGTTAATATTCTATGTATATATATATATATATATATATATATATATATATATATATATATATATATATATATATATATATATATATATATATATATATACACATTAACAGTATTTACACAATGTCATAACTAGTGTTTTCAACATGTTTAATAAAGTGCTTTATAATTAGATCAATGTGTTGTGTTTATTTTAAGAAAAAAACATGTGACCCCCATATTTCAGGTGAGGACCCCATGGGACCCCCTGATTTTACAGTGGGACCCCCAAATCTGAGTGTGGGGTCCTTAGGACCCCCAAAAATCAGATGTTGTGGGCAACACTGATAATAGGGTTTAAAGTTTCAAAAAGCTTCCAACACACATAAAAAAGTGAGCAGGGCATAGGTAGAAATGAATCCCGCTATTACACTAAGCGACTAGGCGAACAGCGGACGGGTTAAATACCGAAATGGAGAGTAAAATTGTCGCCACGGCTATAGGAACAACTGAAATGGCTTTTGCGAGTTGGTTAGATAGTGCTGGTTGTGGTGCTTATGCTGGTCCCATGTGTAGGAATTTCAAAATTCCTTAGACTAGTTTATTTAAACTAATAGAAAACCAGTGCGCCGAGTGTCAATCAAAATGGCAAACACGAATTTCTATCTAAATTTGTCTATGTAGGGTCTTTGTCTATCAAATGGCAAAAATAATACAATGCCCTCGCTCACTTCTGTTTAATATACTAATTATCTAATTGCGTTGCCAGCAAAGTGATATATAAACTCGGCATATATTTCCACCTTGTATATAATTTGGGATAATATTACACATTAAAATGGTTTAGCGGTGTAGAAAATAGAGCATGATGTCAGATATTGGTCAGATCACAGACACGCTACATTTTGCAGTTTGTATCATTACGACTCCACTATTAGGCAGCAACGGCTTTCAGTCAAATTAATTTTAAAATATTCAACGGAATATGCTTTAAGACACAAGGGTCGCATTTATTGTAAACAAGAAAATTGAAGTTCACGATTATTCATTTCATGATTAAATTGATTATATATTAAATACGGACTCAGAGGCACTACTGGTGGTTCATCCAATACATTGCCTACCGTATATACGTGTAGGAATGTGTTGGAAAGGGGCGGTGGGTGGGGTGGTATGTCAAAACCAGCCAAAGTGGGGTCAGGGCGGGTATACTTCCCCAGAAAGAATTCTGAAATCTACATGTTCCGAGATGATATCTGTATTTTCGGGAGGGGTTTGGGAATAACCATGGAATTTAAAGATCTGTGACTGCATTTTTAACAAAAACATTATTTTCGCACGGATACATGTAATTTTGGTGGAATGAGGCGCCCTCACCCCCTTTTTGGCAAAAGATAAATATAAATGTTTATTTTGGTAAGATTTACTTTTTAGTTTAGAAGAAGCAGTTTTAATTATCAACAGTGACAAGAGAGTAAATACCCATAGCTGTTTCGGCAAATCTAGCCTCCGTTTTCGGTTGTTTCGATGCCATTTCAGTAATTAATGAGTTTGACGTGAAGAACGGGCTATTCATCACCACATCTCAAGCAGCAGAAGTTGGAAGCTAATTTTTACTCGCTCATATCCTCTACCTCAACTATCTTATTAGCCCCTCACATGTATAGCCATTGAACATTCTGTAGTATTTCACCAGTGTTTTGTAATTTTTAGCTCACCTGGCCTGAAAAGCCAAGTGAGCTTATGTCGTGGCGACCGTCCGTCCATCAACTTTTCCTTTAAAACGACTAATCAAGAACCGCTGGAACGATTTCAATTATATTTGGCAGGAAGCATCCTTAGGGCATAGGGATCCAAGTTTGTTCAAATGAAGCCGATCGGCCAATTTGACCGGTGGCCATCTTTGATTTTGGCCAATTTTTAGAAACGTTTTTAAAAATCTCAGAAGCCGCTTGAGGGATTGAAGGAAACCTCATGAAATATGATCCAGGGCAAGAGCTCAACCAAGTTTGTTCATGGGAACTTGATTGGTCAAATGGTTCGGCGGCCATCTTGGTTGACCTAGTTTTAGCAAAAATGACTTCTCCAGAACCGCTAAAGGGATCAGGCCAAAATTTGGCAGATATGATTAGGGACTAAGGGCCAAGAAAGTTTGTTCAAGGGAAGTTGATCCGTCAAAAAACATGACCACCATGGGCCAATCAAAATATAGCATGTTTGGTGGCCATATTAGATTTTTTTATTTGATGGACTTTGAGGCTTTTGGGTATTCTGATTTGAAATTTGCAATTTCCGAAACTCGGATCAATGGTTTGGCGGCCGTCTTGGATCATTTTCCCGCCAAAAGCTCCCATACTAAAGCAATGGGAAATTTAAAATGTCTTCTTTTCGAGAACTACTGGGCGGATTTCAATTATATTTGGCAGGAAGCATCGTTAAAGGCATAGAGATTCAAGTTTGTTCGATGAACCCAATCGGCCAATTTGGTTGACGGCCATCTTGGATTTCGGCCGATTTTTAGAAATGTCCTTAAAAATCTTCTCCAAAACCGTTTGAGGGATCGATTCAGAACTCACGAAATATGATCTAGGGTAAGAGCTCTGAACCAAGTTTGTTCAAGGGAACTTGATTGACCAAATGGTTCAGTGGCCATCTTGGATGACCTAGTTTTCTAAAAAATGACTTCTTCCCCAGAACCGCTGAAGCGATCAGTCCGAAATTTGTGATATATGATTAGGGACTAAGGGCCATTAATGTTTGTTCAAGAGAAGTTAATCCATCAAAAAACATGGCCGCAGTAGGCCAATCAAAATATAGCGTGTTTAGTGGCCACTTTGGATTTTTTTATTTGATGGATTTTGAGGCCGAAATTGGTTTTATATAGGTTTTCGGGTATTCTGATCTCAAATTTGCAATTTTCGAAACTGTCGGTTGAACAGTTTGTGGGCCATCTTGGATCATTTTTCCCGCCAAAATCTCCCATACTAAAGCAATGGGGAATTTTAAATGTCCTCGAGGACTGCAGGTACTTGGCCGGAAAGGTGAACTTATGCCATGGCGACCATCCGTCGTGTGTCCATCCATCATTCGTCCGTCCGTCCGTCAACTTTTCCTTTAAATGACTTCTCAAGAACCACTGGGCTGATTTGAAATATCTTTGGCAGGAAGCATCTTTAGGGCATAGGGATCCAACTTTGTTCAAACGAAGCCGATCGTCCAATTTGGCCGGTGGCAATCTTGAACTTTGGCCGATTTTAGGAAACATCATGCTGGCGGATTGATGCAAACCTCATGAAATATGATCTAGGGCACGAGCCGAACCCAGCTTGTTCAAGGGAACTTGATTGGTCAAATGGTTTGGTGGCCATCTTGGTTGACCTAGTTTTAGCGAAAATGACTTCTCGAGAACTGCTGAAGGGATTGGGTCGAAATTTGGCAGATATGATTATGGACAAAGGGCCATTAAACTTTGTTCAAGAGAAGTTGATCCGTCAAAAATCATGGCCACCGTGGGCCAATCAAAATGTAGTGTTTTATTGAATTTTTTTATTTGATGGATTTTGAGGCCGAAATTGGTTTTATGTTTTTGGGTATTCTGATCTCAAATTTGCAATTTTCAAAACTGTCAGATAAGTGGTTTGGTGGCCATCTTGGATCATTTTCCCGCCAAAAGGTACTAAAGCAATGGGAAATTTTAAATGTTCTCTTCTCGAGAACTACTAGGCCGATTTCAGTTATATTTGACATGAAACTTCCTTAGGGCATAGAGATTCAAGTTTGTTTAAATGAAGCCGATCGGCCAGTTGGGCCAGTGGCCATCTTGGATTTAGGCTAATTTTTAGAAATGTCTAAAAATCTCCGAAACCGTTTAAGGGATCGATTCATAACTCATAAAATATCATTTAGGGCACAAGCTGAACCAAGTTTATTCAAGGGAACTTGATTTGCCAAATGGTTGGCCAGCCATCTTGGATGGGCTGGTTTTCATGAAAGCAACTTCGTCTCCAGAGCCACTGAACGGATTGGACCGAAATTTGGGAGACATGATATTGATGACTAAGGGTCATTAAATTTTGTTCAAGAGAAGTTGATTCATAAAGAAATATGGGCTCTGTTTTCTTGTTACAAATCTACTCAACTCATTAGAGTTCTACTTATTGTTAATGACCATTCTAGTTGAAATGCCTATGGTCCATGTGAGCGATACAGGCCCCTTGGGCCTCTTGTTAGCTCATCTGGGTAGAATGGTCAAGTGAGCTTATGTCATGGCAACCGTTTGTCCGTGTCTGTCAACTTTTGCTTTAAAACGCTACTCCTCATTAACCACTTAGCGGATTTCAACCTAATTTGGCAGGAAAAGGACCCTAAGGAGGCAGGCTTCAGAACTTGTATACAGAATTTTGACAATCTTTTCAGTGGCCATCTTGAATTTTCCGAAAATTGGCGGGAAATTGTTTAAAACGCTACTCCTCATTAACTTCTTGGCCGATTTCAAGCAAACTGGACTGGAAGGATCCTAGACTGGTATGTTTCAGAACATGTATACAGAATTTTGATTGGTCAATTTTCTCGACGGCATCTTGGATTTTGCGGGGGGAAATGGCTGAAAATCGTTTAAAACGCTACTCTTCATTAATTGCTGTGGCAATTTCAACCAGATTTGATATCAAGAATACTAGGCTAATAGGTTTCCGAACTTGTATACAGAATTTTGATTGGTCAATTTTTTCGGTGCCCATCTTGGATTTTCTGAAAATTTATGAAAATCAGTTAAAAGCTTACTCATTAATCACTGGGTGGATTTCAATCAAACTCAGTGGGGAGGACCCTAGAGTAGTATGCTTCAGAAGATGCATACAGGATTTTAATTAGACAATTTTTTCTTTGGCCATTTGAATTTTCCGAAAATTTGCAGAAAATTGTTTAAAACGTTGCTCCTCATTAACTTCTTGGCCGATTTCAAACAAACTGGGCTGGAATGATTCTAAACTTGTATGCTTCAGAACGTGTATACAGAATTTTGATTGGTCTGAAAATCGTTTCAAACGCTACTCTTCATTAATTTCTTGGTCAATTTCAACCAGATTTGATGTCAAGAATACTAGGTTAATAGGTTTCTGAACTTGTATACGTAATTTTGATTGGACAATGTTTTCAGCAGCCATCTTGGATTTTCTGAAAATCAGTTAAAAGCCTACTCATTAACCACTGGGCCAATTTCGATCAAACTCAGTGGGAAGGGCCCTAGAGTAGTATGCTTCAGAACATGTATGCAGAATTCTGATTGGTCAATCTTTCCAGGGGCCATCTTGGATTTTCCAAAAATCTTGGAAATTATTTACAAGGCTACTCCTCATTAACCGCTTGGCCGATTTTAGCTGGACGAACCCTAGTCTAGTATACTTCAGAACTTATCTACATAATTTTGACTGCTTGATTTTTTTGGGTGGCCATCTTGGATTTTCTGGAAAATGGGAATTTGTTTAAGACGCTATTCCTCATTAACCCCTTCAGCAATTTAAACCAAATTTATCTGGAAGGATCGTATAGTGGTACAGTGATGTCCCTGGGGCACAGTCAAGTGAGACAATGTGTCTCCCCCAGGGAAAAAATGTGAGATCACTGCTGGTAGCCTCTAGAAAATCTATTCAGAATTTTGATAGGGCAGTATTTTGGTGGCCATCTTTGATTTTCTGAAAATTATCCGGAACCATTTATTGATAGTACTCCTTAATCGATAGTCTGATTTCAACAAAACTTGGCTCGAACAATTCTATGATGGTAGGCTTAAAATGTGTCAAATGAGAATCTGGATTGGTCTATTTTTTTGGTGGCCATCTTGGATTTTCCGAAAATTATCCATGTCTATTTAAATGCAAATGGTTCAAATGTTAATTGTCCAGGTCAGCGTCACCGGCCCTTGGGCCTCTTGTTATCTACACCCTGTCCACTCTTTATACATGTGAACAGCTCCCAGTCAAATTTGTTTCAAAATATTCAACAAACTTTGTTAACCCCTTCACCAACAAATCATTGAAAAAGGAATATTCTTTACGATATAAAACTTATTCTGTTGAGTATTTTGAAATTAATTTAACTGGAAGCCATTCCTGCCTAAGAAAGGAATGGCTTCCAATCAAATTAATTTCAAAATATTCAACTTTCCTATATCATAGCGTGGAAAATCAGATATGGGGAATTCATCGGTGAACGTGTTAAGTTATAAATTCATCAAAGGCATACAATTTGTACACTTTCTGAAGGGCATTTTTGATTTTCATGATGGAGCTATACATCATTTTGATTAGTATGTCAGCTGATGTGATGTATTTGATTATGATGTAAGATACTTGTGTGACGGATGGGATCCCTCCATTAAAAATTTGTGTGTATGTATGCATGCCTGTTAGCGCTTATCGTGTCCTCACTGTCATCATGCTCATTAACCTTTATAGAAGCGCATTCATGGTGTACTTGTGTCTCTATTTCAGCCACCAGAACAAGAGGGTGGGCTGCCCAGACAGCTGGGTAACAAGACTGAATGTGCCTTGCTGGGCTTTGTCAAAGATTTGGGCCAGGACTATGACGCTGTTCGGGAGGAGTTCCCCGAGGATCATCTTCACAAGGTGTACACATTCAACAGTGTACGCAAGTCAATGAGCACTATCATCGTCATGCCCAATGGTGGATATCGTCTTTTTACAAAAGGCGCCTCGGAAATGGTTTTGCAAAAGTAAGTAGGCATGTGCGATTATTGCTTAATAATCAATTATGAAGAATAATCATGATTACTTGATTAATCAGCCTGAACTGCGATGGTGTTTAGAAACGTCCATTGGAGGCCAAGGGAAGACTATTTTTGAAAATTATCACTGGAATGCCTGGCTCGAAGTTCGAGCCAGTCATTCCAGTGATACATTTTCAAAAATTTTTCTTCTCTTGGCTGGCAAATGGACATGTATTTGCTGAGCAAAATATTAATTTCCGTCACCGAGCGCATTAAAGAGTACTTAATTAAAACGTAGGTTTTGTGATATTTCATGCAGTAGAAATTATTCGATTATTTAATACTTAATGATATAAATTCATAATTTAAAAAGTAATCGTGATTTTAGATTTAATCACGTAATCGCGCAAGCCTAAAAGTAAGTTATTCTTTTCGAGTTATGGGTTTTTTTTAAATGCACAGCGTGCTCACTAACTACCTGTCAGAATGGAGTCTGTCCCTCAACTAACTTGCTAGATATAATGTAGGGATCGATTTCTATCCCCCGCCCATTTCTAAATAATCTCCATATAGTTTCTACACATGTTGGAATCAATTTGAAATAAAAAACTGAATTCCCAGACGTAAGACAATTTCCAGGTAACCATACAGGTAAGCTGTTGAATACTTTGAAACTAATTTTGACAGAGTGCTTTTGCTGCCTATGGATCTTGACTACTAAAATATTAAGAATACTAGCTAGGAATGGGCGGGGCATAGCTAAAAGTGGATTCATCCTTTGGAAGCAGACTATAAACCCCACCTATACCTATAATAGTCCATCGGGTTGCTCAATCCAGACATAATGCTAATTCTGTTTGTCTCGCTAGTGGGCTAACCTTTAGTCCAATGCACCCTGTTAATCTTGTGCTAGTGGGCTAATCTTTAGTCCAAGGCACCCTGTTAATCTTGTGCTAGTGGGCTAATCTTTAGTCCAAGGCACCCTGTTAATCTTGTGCTAGTGGGATAACCTTTAGTCCAAGGCACCCTGTTAGTTTTGAGCTAGTGGGCGACTTTTAGTCCAAGGCACCCTGTTAATCTTGTGCTAGTGGGCTAATCTTTAGTCCAATGCACCCTGTTAATCTTGTGCTAGTGGGATAACCTTTAGTCCAATGCACCCTGTTAATCTTGTGCTAGTGGGCTAATCTTTAATCCAATGCACCCTGTTAATCTTGTGCTAGTGGGCTAATCTTTAATCCAAGGCACCCTGTTAGTCTTGCACTAGTGGGATAACCTTTAGTCCAAGGCACCCTGTTAGTTTTGAGCTAGTGGGCGACTTTTAGTCCAAGGCACCCTGTTAGTCATGCGCTAGTAGGCTACCTTTAGTTCAAGGCACCCTGTTAGTCTTGAGCTAGTGGGATAACCTTTATTCAAGGCACCCTGTTAGTCTTGCGCTAGTGGGATAACCTTTAGTCCAATGCACCCTGTTAATCTTGTGCTAGTGGGCTAATCTTTAGTCCAATGCACCCTGTTAATCTTGTGCTAGTGGGATAACCTTTAGTCCAATGCACCCTGTTAATCTTGTGCTAGTGGGCTAATCTTTAATCCAATGCACCCTGTTAATCTTGTGCTAGTGGGCTAACCTTTAGTCCAAGGCACCCTGTTAGTCTTGAGCTAGTGGGCTAATCTTTAATCCAATGCACCCTGTTAATCTTGTGCTAGTGGGCTAATCTTTAATCCAAGGCACCCTGTTAGTCTTGCACTAGTGGGATAACCTTTAGTCCAAGGCACCCTGTTAGTTTTGAGCTAGTGGGCGACTTTTAGTCCAAGGCACCCTGTTAGTCATGCGCTAGTAGGCTACCTTTAGGTCAAGGCACCCTGTTAGTCTTGAGCTAGTGGGATAACCTTTAGTCCAAGGCACCCTGTTAATCTTGTGCTAGTGGGCTAATCTTTAGTCCAAGGCACCCTGTTAATCTTGTGCTAGTGGGATAACCTTTAGTCCAAGGCACCCTGTTAGTTTTGAGCTAGTGGGCGACTTTTAGTCCAATGCACCCTGTTAGTCTTGAGCTAGTGGGCTAATCTTTAATCCAATGCACCCTGTTAATCTTGTGCTAGTGGGCTAATCTTTAATCCAAGGCACCCTGTTAGTCTTGCACTAGTGGGATAACCTTTAGTCCAAGGCACCCTGTTAGTTTTGAGCTAGTGGGCGACTTTTAGTCCAAGGCACCCTGTTAGTCATGCGCTAGTAGGCTACCTTTAGTTCAAGGCACCCTGTTAGTCTTGAGCTAGTGGGATAACCTTTATTCAAGGCACCCTGTTAGTCTTGCGCTAGTGGGATAACCTTTAGTCCAAGGCACCCTGTTAGTCTTGCGCTAGTGGGATAACCTTTAGTCCAAGGCACCCTGTTAGTCTTGCGCTAGTGGGCTAACCTTTACTCCAAGGCACCCTGATAGTCTTGCGCTAGCGGACTAATCTTTAGTCCATGGCACCCTGTTAGTCTTGCACTAGTGGGATAACCTTTAGTTCAAGGCACCCTGTTAGTCTTGCGCTAGTGGGCTAATCTTTAGTCCAAGACACCCTGTTAGTCTTACACTAGTGTGATAACCTTTAGTTCAAGGCACCCTATTAGTCTTGCGCTAGTGGTGTAACCTTTAGTCCAAGGCACCTAATGAGGAATTAGTTTCTAGTTGTTCCCTGTCCATTTCTAGCTAAGCTCCACCCCAGCTTTTACATGCACTGAAATCGATTTAAAACTTATTTTAAAACTAATTAGACTGGGGACCATTGCTGCCATATGCAGCGGTATCGCCCAGTTAAATTAGTTTCAAAATATTCAACAGAATGTTTGATTAATTTGTAAATTCATCAGGCGTACAATTCGTACACTACGTGACAGACGTTACAGTTTTCGTGACTGAGTCTATGTCATTATGATTGTGAAATTGGCTAACATGAAGTAATTGCTTATGATGTCAGATACTTGAGTGACAGATCAGATCCATCTATTACCTTGTGCCTATGACAATTTAGCTAAGATATAATGTGTTTCCAAAACAAAGACAGAAACATGTTAGTACAATTTGAATACAATGTATAAAATGTTCTGTTGAATATTTTGAACATAATGAACCTTTCCATTGTATCTCGATCGTATGACATCATATGTCATCATTCGAAATAGTGTGTCATTAACGCTTAATAGTCAGACACGTTGTATGAATTGTAAGTCTTTACCATGTAATAGACATACTGTTGAATAAACTAATTTGACTTGGAGCTGTTAGTTTCAAAATATAAAATCTGTATAGTTTTCTGGAGATCGATCGACCCCAACACGAGCGAGGTGTGGGTGGAGATTAAATAAAGATAGGCGGGGCATAACTAAAACTGGAAAGGTCCATTAGATTGGAAGACATTGCTGCCTTAAAGTTATTGTGAAGCAGTAAGATTAGAAAATATATTTTTAAATTCAGTAACTATCCGTATAAAACCATTCCCGTAACGCTAATGCTAGTCATTGTACTGTTGGCCTCTGAGGTGAGAGGATCTACCTGGAAAGCTTGTTGTAAGCTGTGTATTTTCTATGTTAGATGTGAAATGTGCTAGCCTAGATATTTTTATAATAAGTTGACTGATAATTATTGCTGGCGATAGCAGCAACAACTTTCCTTTAAATTATTTGCGAAATAATCAGCAGAAAATAATAGCTAATGTTTTGAAAATGATTTGACTGAAAATCCTTGCTGCAAAAACTCAACCAAATTGTTCTCAAAATAATTAGCAGGATTTTCAATGTAGTAACACATTCTAAAGATATTTCTAGCAATTCGATTGACTAAGCAGCAACAATGTTATCAAATTCATCTTGGAATAATTAGTGTCGAGCTGCAATATCGTTGGCTAATACATGTTTGTACAATTAATTAGGCCTGTGTCATAAACGTAAACGCGATCCAAAGTGAAATATATTTGCATGGATGAGTAGGTCAGCAAAGCACATGCACGAGCTGTCATGCGGTGGCATGCTTACCTATTGACTGAGCAGTTTTGAATATACTCCACGTCTGATCGTGACGAAGTATATGACACAGGTCTACCGAATTGTACGTATATATGTTAGCTAACCACTTTGAAAACCTGGCAGTGACTATTCTGGGATTAATTTGATAACATTGTTGTGACTCAATCGAATTGCTAGAAATATCAGAATGTGTTATTACATTGATAGTCCTACTGATTATTTTGAAATTTTCCTAATGTTATTGCTTCAGGATAACTTTAAGCAGCAATGTCTTCCAATCCAATTATGTTAAAAATATCAATTTGATTGTGTTTTGTAAATATCTTAACTTATTTCGGAAGTGTGGTATAGGTGACTATTGTTTTTGTGTTTTCAGATGTGATTATGTTCTGGTAGCTGACGGTAGCACGCGCGACTTCCTTCTACAAGATCAGGAGCAAATAGTCTGTGATGTCGTAGAGCCAATGGCTAGTGATGGACTGCGAACTATTGCCCTCGCTTATAAAGACTTTGTCACGGGTAAGTGTTTTAAGTTGAATTTTACTCAAGCTCGTGGCACATTTTGTATGATATTGGTGTTGGTGGCAGCGGTGGGGTTAGTGAGAGGGAGAAAGTGTGCATGTATGCATATGTGTTATAAAAGACGATGTCTAAAGACATTCTGTTGAAAATAGTATTACAAATAGTTTCTCAAATACCAAATTACAATTGAGGAATCCAGTTTCTCAGTCTCAATTATATTGCATCATAATCAACTACGTCACATGTAGGCTGACGTTATAATCAATTACGTCATGAATGACATGATTCAGTCTACTATTTAATAAACATTTGAATATTTATAGGCAGCAACAGCACCCAGTCAAATTAGTTTCAAAATATTCAACAGCTTATCTGTATAGTTTTCTGGAAATTGAGATTCAGAGAGTGCAGGGATCGATTGATCGCAACACGGGAAAAGCATGAGCGGAGCTTAGCTAGAGATGGACGGGGCGTGGCTAAAACTTAATTTCTCCATTCAGTGGTAAATTAAAAAAACCCATTTACTTGTCACTCCAACGGGCTCCTCGGGTCTTCCCTGAACATTCAATAAGTAGGGTTCTAGATTTTCTTTACCTTTTAGCCGTTAAACCCTCGAATTTATTCAAGAAAATTTCAATTTTCTCATAGATGATGTCCATTTACAGACCAAGATAAGAGTATTTTTGAAAATTTACTACAGGAATGACTGGCTCGGTTATCTTTAAAAATACTCTTCTTGGTCTGCAAATGAATCTCAAGACGAGCAGACACCATTTTTGGCTGATATGAGGGATAAAAGGTTAGTTCCCGGTGGTCAAAACAGACTTCACAGTGGTCTTGAGAAATATATATTATTAGCTCACCTGGCCAGAATGGCCAAGTCAGCTTATGTCGTGGCGACTGTCCGGCGTCTGTCCAGCGTCCGTCAACTTTTTAGCTCACCTGGCCATTCGAATGGCCAAGTCAGCTTATGCCGTGTCGACCGACTGTCCGGCGTCTATCAACTTTTTCTTTAAACGACTTCTCAAGAACCACTGGGCTGATTTCAATTATATTTGACAGGAAGCATCCTTAGGTCATGGGGATCTAAGTTTGTTCAAACGAAGACGATCGGCCAATTTGGCCAGTGGCGATCTGGGATTTTGGTCGATTTTGAGAAATGGCTTTAAAAATATTCTCTGAAACCACTTGAGGGATTGAAGCAAACCTTTTGAAATATGATCTAGGGCAAGCGGTGAACCAAGTTTGTTCAAGGGAACTTGATCGGTCAAATGGTTCGGTGGCCATCTTGGTTGACCTAGTTTTCCCGAAAACGACTTCTCCAGAACTGCCAAATGGATAAGGCCGAAATTTGGCAGATATGATTAGGGACTAAGGGATATTAAAGTTTGTTCAAGAGAAAGTAATCCGTCGAAAAACATGGGCCCTGGACCAATCAAAATGCAGCACGTTTAACGGCCATTTTGGATTTTTTTATTTGATGGATTTTGAAGCCGAAATTAGTTTTATATATGTTTTTGGGCATTCTGATCTCAAATCTGCCCTGTTCGAAACTGTCGGACAAATGGTTTGGCGGCCATCTTGGATCATTTTCCTGCCAAAATCTCCCATACTATAGCAATGGGAAAATTAAAATGTCTTATTCTTGAGAACTGCTTGGCCGATTTCAATTATATTTTACAGGAAGCATCCTTAGGCCATAGAGATTCAAGTTTGTTCAAACGAAGCCGAGCGACGAATTTGCTTGGTGGCCATCTTGGATTTCGGCCAATGTTTTTAGAAATGTCTTAAAATCTTCTTCTCCGAAACCGTTTGAGGGATCGATTCAAAACTCATGAAATATGATCTAGGGCAAGAGCTGAACCAAGTTTGTTCACGGGAACTTGATTGACCAAATGGTTCAGCGGCTATCGTGGATGACCTAGTTTTCACAAAAATGACTTCTTCCCCAGAACCGCTGAAGCGATTAAGACGAATATGATTAGGGACTAAGGGCCATTAAAGTTTGTTCAACAGAAGTTGATCCGTCAAAAAATGTGGGCCAATCAAAATATAGGGTGTTTGGCAGCCATATTGGGTTTTTTTACTTGATGGATTTTGAGGTCGAAATTGGTTTTATATAGGTTTTTGGGTATTCTGATCCCAAATTTGCAATTTTCGAATGTGTAGGCTCAACGGTTTGGCGGCCATCTTGAATCATTTTCCCACCAAAAACTCCTATACTAAAGCAATGGGAAATTTTTAATGTCTTCTCGAGAGCATCCTTCGGGCATAGAGATTACATTTTGTTCAAACAAACCCAATCGGCCAAGTTGGCCGGTGGCCATCTTGGATTTCTGCTGATTTTTAGAAATGTCTTCAAAATTCTTCTCCGAAACTGTTGGAGGGATCAATTCAGACCTCATGAAATATGACCGATTTTGAGGCCGAAATTGGTTTTATATATGTTTTTGCATATTGTGATTTCAAATTTGCCATTTTTTAGCCTGTCAGATAAACGGTTTAGTGGCCATCTTGGATCATTTACCCGCCAAAATCTCCCATGGGAAATTTAAAATGTATTCTCGTGCCATCTTGGATTTTGGTTGATTTTTAGAAATGTCTAAAAATCTCCAAAACCGCTTGGGGGATCAATTCAAAACGCATGCAATATCATCTAGGACAAGAGTTGCACCAAGTTTGTTCAAGGAAACTTGATTGGTCAAATGGTTTGCAGCCATCTTGGATAGCCTATTTTTTTCTAAAACAACTCCAGAACCACTGAGCGGATTGGGCTGAAATTTGGGAGCTATGATTAGGCACTGAGTGTCATTAAAGTTTTTCAAGGGAAGGAGCTACGTCAGAAATAGGGCTGCAGTGGACCAATCAAAATGTGGCGTGTTTGGCGGCCATATTGGACTTGCAAAAATGTCCACAAACTCATTTAAAAGACTACTAAACCACCCACCAACAATTTTGATAAAGATGCACATTGCTCCAGGTGAGCGACACACGCCCATTGGGCCACTTGTTATTTGCTAGACAAGAAAAATATATTTTTGTAAAATAGTCTACTCTTGACCTGTAAATGGATTGTCCCTGAGCAAGAATTTTAATTTTTTGTCAAACCTTGACCAGTAAATGGTTAATTGATATAAGTAGCATTGCGAGCGCTGTGGGTGCTGTGATGTGCCGTTGACGCAAGATCTTAGTCTTATTTATTCGCCTTGTGTATGTTCTTCCTTCATACGCGTAACTTCTGTTGACTGTGATAATCCACCTATCGAATGCCATAAATGTATTCACCATTTTCTTGCCCTCAGTCACATAAATATTGGCTCTGATGTGCAATGTTTTCATAAATCCATATAACCCCTATAACTTGTTTGCCGTTGTCGCAGTGTGCTATGTACATAGTTTTCCTTCATTGGCGGGTGGAAGGGTTCGTTTTCTGAGCATGGCAGGATTTCTACTTAATTTTCATTATCTAATGACGCCAGACTATGTTACATGACTACAATCATTGATTTTGAAAGTCCATTATTGAGATGTTGTGGGAAGCATGTGCCAATAAGCCTGTCATGGACCGATTGCTTTGATGACTGATAAAGCAATCAGCTAGGAGTAGTAGTACCTTAAAAGCACTTTCATGAAAATTCAGAGTGGCTATTTTATGATGTATAGTTCAAGACGACCCATTCTTAAGCATGCAAGGAATATTGTAGTAAATATGCGAACCCTTTAACACTCACGCACCAAAAATGGCTTCTGCTCTGGTCTTGAGAAATGTCCATTTGCAAACCAAGAGAAATGTATTTTTGAAAATTTATGAGAAAATGTAAATTTTAAAAACAAATTTCTGAATTAAATGGTTGATGCTATATACTATTTGTTTATTAACCATTAAATGGTCAAGCTGGCCAAAGCGTGGCCTCAGTATTTGTTTTGAAGCGTGTCCATTTACGGGCTAATCAAAGCCTATTTTTACTTTCATTAACTGAGCCAATCATTCCAGTGATAAATTTTCAAAATTTGTCTGCTTAATCTGCAAATGGACATTCACTAAGCAAAAATCTAGATTTTCTTAACTACTCCTCGTGCCCATTAAACGATTAAAATATTGACATGTGGATTTGGACAAATTCATTTCTAGCTGTGCCCCCCGCCCATTTCTAAATAATCTCCACCCACTTTTTGTCTCGCCATATAGGGAAAGCAAAACAATATTGTTACCTATTCCTGTGTCTGTCGCCCTCGCCGCCGGTGGTGTGTCATTTGTCTTAAGGGTTTTCATTATCGTTATTAGTCAACAATTGGGAAGGGTGATAACAACGTACTGGGTCTGTTTGCTTATGGTGTGCACGTCGGCCCAGGGAAGGCGGTGACCCCTACCCTGCTTGGTTGATGCCTGTCGGCTCCATTGTGTGGAGCTGGTGGATCCAGTGGCATTCCTTCTGTCTTCTCCATTTGGTGGATACTTCATCTCCGGGGTCCGAAGAAAGGACCTGGATTATTCTGAACTGCATGTTAATTCTAGAATGCCTGGGTCTGTTGAAATGCCTTGAGACTGGAGTGTCGTACCTCTCGTGTTTGTAGAGGTTGGTGACCGAGTGGAGGTGCTCCTGGATGCGGATTTTAAAAGTGCGTAGCGTCTCTCCTACATACTGTTTTTTACAGACTGAACATGTCAGCAGGTAGACTATGTTTCTTGTCTGGCAGTTGCCGATGATTTTGGACCTGTAGGAGAGTCCTGTATGAGAACTAGAGAAGAATCTATTCTTCTGCATTGTGTTGCAGATGTTGCAATTTTTTGTGGTGCAATTTGCGAATGGGTTTCTATGGGGTAGAGTTCTGTCCCCAGCCGGTAGCTTAGCTCTGACTATTGTATCCTTTATGGTTTTATTTCTTCTAAAACCGAACAGCGGCGGTTCGGGGAAGGCCAATCTGCATCTGTGGCTTGCTTCCAGGATGGGCCAGTATTTCTTGATGGCAGATTTAAGAAAAATGCCTGTGCGGTTGAAGTCACAAACGAAGACTGGTTTGGATGGGAAGGTGTTCTTTGATTTTGTGGGTGGGTGTAGGAGGTCGTTCCTGTTCTGTGTGCGGGCTCAGATTCAGACTTCTGGATTCACAATCGTATCCAAGCGTCAGGCTTAAAAACCCACATTGGTTTACTAATCACTGACTACGTCGTTATCATCTTTATTAGTCAACAATTGGTCAACATATTTTGATGAAACTTTGCTGACTGGTTCCATGCAGGAATGCAATCTTCATTATTACTAAGCAAATTTTGGAGGAATTTCTCATGGTTTTTTCATGATTTTGGACTTAGAATATTTTGTATAACAATAGCGGTAAAGTTTTTCATTACCCTTATTAGTCAACAATGGCTCCGATTTAGATGAAACTTTACTGATTGATTGTCTCATATGCAGGGATGCAAACTTCATTATTACCAAGCAGATTTGTGGGGAATGTTCTTTTCGTGGTTTTTGGCTTGCCGTGCTTTGGATGATGTTTGCGTTAAAGACGTATTAATTTAGTCACTGCCCGATTTTAATGAAACTTTACAGACATGTTCTATGCAATGCAAAGAAGCAACTTTCATCATTACTAGAACAAAATCTTGGAATTTTTCACCTCTTTCATGGTTTTGGACGTTGAACTTATTTAAAACTTTTCTTGCGTTAAAGTCTTTGATTGGCCTCTGTGTTCTATGCGATGCAGAGATGAAAACTACATCATAATGTGGGATGAATATTTTGATTTTTTTTTTTCTTTTAATTATTTTTACTTTTTTGTGTTAAAATTTGTATTACTTTGTATCTGCGCCAAAATAATCATATTCTTTCTGTGTTAACCCTTTAACCCTCAAATTTGTTCAAGAAAATTTCAATTACCTCATAGATAATGTCCATTTGCAGACCCAGAGAAGACTATTTTAGAAAATTTATCACTGGAATGACTGGCTCGTTAACCGAGCCAGTCATTCCAATGGTAAATTTTCTAAAAAAAATGGCATTTCTTAGTCTGCAAATGGACATTTCTCAAGACCACTGCAAAAGCCGTTTATGGGCTGATATGACTTAAAGTGTTAAAGGGATGATCATTGAAGAATGAGAATAATTTTGTGGTCAAAATGATTTGGGCTCAAGGTTATTGACTCAAAATTCATTCACTGGATTAGAATAGTATAAAATTACCAGCCAGTGACGAGACATATCAGGTCTTTGAATTCTTGTTTACACATTGTACAGTCAATTTAAAACTGCATTACCAGAATCAAAACTTGAAGGTAACTATACATTGAATATTTTGAAACTAATTTGACTGGGGCTGCAATTTTGTGACAGACTGATTTTCGTTACATGACATTATTTGATTACGACATTAGATACTTGATTGACAGATCACATCCATCCATTTAACTACACTAGGTAGATGCAACAGTCGTTATTATCTCATCTCTTTGAGAAAAGTCACTGGAGTGATGTTTACAGTTCCATTTATACAATTGTGAGTCCATCCATGCCTATAGCTAGCGCGCTAACAAAGGGATTTCAATAATGACTGCCATGGTGAAAGGATTATCTGATTATATCATCTCATTAACCCTTTGAAAAGGTCACGATTTTTCAAGACAAGTAAATTCTGTTTAAGCGAATGTCCAGTTGCAAGCTACGACTAAAAGGGTTTTAAAAAAAATGTATTGCTCGGTTAACTGACTCACTTATAATTGAGCCAGTCATTCCAATGAAAACGTGTTAAAAATAATCACATGGACATTTCGAAAAAACCGGTGCAATGGTCAGTTTGGTCTGGCTTGACCATTAATGGGTTCCCGCTGTATTCAAAGTAAATAGCAATTATACTAATTGAAGAATCCAGTTTTAAGTATGCCCCACCCATCTCAACTAAGCGCCACCCACACTTCGCCAGTGTTGGGATCAATCAATCCTGCACTGAATCTCAATTTCCAGAATCACTACAGGTAAGCTGTTGAATATTTTGAAACTAATTTTACTAGGTGCTGTTGCTGCCAGTTAAAGTATTTTAAAATATTCAACAAAATGTTCATTAAATAGTAGAGATACAATTCATAAAACTTGATGGACTATAAGCGTTTAAGACAGACTAAGTTTAGTCATTCATGCCGTAATTGATTATGATGTCATCCTACACATCATACAGTTGACTATGACGTCATATGATTGACTGAGAAACTGGATTCATGAATTGTACGGACGGAATATTGAGGTGACAATTCCTCATTAAAACAGTTAATATGGACATAATTTCTCGAATAAGCTAAAGCCAACAAGCGATTAGATTATTATTCCTTGAATCAATATCGGGCCATTAATCATTCGAAACCTGACAGGCCACAATCGCAATGCATGTGGTAATTACATTCCACTCGCTAAGCCATGTAGGCGTTTTCTTATTGGTGTTATGCAATTCACGTCACGTCACGCTAACCGTTTCAATAGAAACCTGTCTTAAGTGACCACGTTATGGCTCGCAAACAGATGGTCACTGTAGACAGGTGGATTCTTAAAACCGGTGACATGATTTAGGTTATGCTTTTTGGAGTGAAAATATGGTGGTTCTATAAGATAGGTGGTCTTACGACTACCTGTCTTAAAGAACTGTCATCTTTTGGATCCATAAGGCAGATGTTTTCTCGAACAGTTTTAATGTTTATTGGTTTATTCCATTGTGTCTTCACTGTCCATGTTATTTCATTAGGTCATTGACTGGCTGTGGAAATGTCAGATAATTATGCTTCGTCACGTTGCCCGGTATCGGCACAATTATTAGTTTAAATTTCAGATTTTTTAGAGACCGATTTTTTTGTTGACAAGTCAATGTTTGAAACTTTCTGTCTTGCTCCACTATTGCCTACTCAAGGAGTTGTCTGTTTAATATTGATCTATTGTGATAGGGGTGGGTGGGGTTGGGGTGCATAGATTTCAGCAATCTGATTGTCATTTATGTTTTTTTACCCTCCAGGTGAAGCTGCAAGTAATGAAGTTCATATAGACCAGGAGCCGAACTGGGAGGATGAAACTAGCATCATTCAAGGACTGACATGTTTATGTGTTGTCGGAATAGAGGACCCGGTCAGACCAGAGGTATACAATGGATGATAAAGAAGTCTGCTAAGCTCTTTAACCATTTGGTGCCAAGTCAAAATATTTACGTATTGATTATCTATTTTCAGGAAAAGAGAACACTAATTTTTTTCAATTTGACACTGGAATGACTGTGGGTCAGTCATTCTGGTAGTAAACTTTCAAAAATAGTCCTCTTGGCCTGCAAACGGACATTCCTGAAGAGCAGTGTGCCAACACGCCATTTTTGGCTGCCTTAAATTTTAAAACGTTTTCTTTCATGATGGCTAAAAACAGGCTGAACTTGCTTCTACAGTACTCTTGAGAAATGCCCATATAGGATGTATATCTGTATGCAGTTTTTTAGTTCCTCCATTTGAGGATTACAAAACATCATCTCTGCTGTGGAGCCTATGATCCCCATTCTATTAACTTTGTGGCTCTACAATTGTTCAGTGTGCTATTAAATCTTGTAGCAAGTCCTTAGCTCATACCACTCTGGTATCAAAACTTTAAACTTTCTAATTAAATTAAAAGATGAACTGGTGTTCATTTTTCAAAAAATTTGGTGAGAGATGGTGCTGTCGTAGACGGAACCATCTTCTACCAAAATTGTTTTAAAATGTACACCAGTTTCTTGGCTATTGATATAATAAAAGGTAGTTTATTGATAACAGAGTGGTAGGGTTAAAGGGTTCATTACAAAGGTCATACATACAAAGCAAGCTTTTGTAATGTGTATTGTCAAGCAAAGGGGTAGCAGGATTTGCGAATCTTTTGATCTGACAAAAAAACTGCTTCTGCATTGGTCTTGTAAAATATCCATTTGCAGAACAAGAGGAGTACTTTTGAAAACTTACCACTTGGATGACTGGCTCGATTTAAGCAAGCCACAAGCCTGTAATTCGAGTGATAAATGTTTAAAAATAATCTTTCCTATGAGAACTTTTTTTAGATATGGGTATATGGATCAGCATTATAACAAAACCTTATTTATTTTTCGTCAGGTGCCTGATGCTATAAAGAAATGTCAGCGTTCAGGTATCACTGTTCGTATGGTCACTGGTGACAACGTGAATACTGCTCGCTCTATCGCTACAAAGTGCGGCATCTTGAAACCCGGTGAAGATTTCTTGGTGTTAGAAGGAAAGGAATTCAATAGGCGCATTCGTGACCATTCGACTGGCGAGGTGAGAGTACAGTATATATATATATATATATATATATATATATATATATATATAAAATATGACTGGCTCGGTTATCGAGCCAGTCATTCCGGTGGTAAATAAAAAATAAAAAACTCCTTTTGTCTGCTGATGCCCTTTTTGGCCCGATTTTGTGTTAAAGGGTTAATGGTCAAACCGGCCTCTTCAATAAAATTATTTAGCTTGACGTTACGAAGTAAAATGAGTTATTGTAATACCTCTGACAGGAGATGATGGCGGCGTCTAGGGCTGGGCGGTATACCGGTTTCGTACCGTCTCACGGTTTTTTATGGCGACGGTTTAAAAACCATTACGGAAATAAAAAGAACGAAAAACCGTCCGTAAGATCGGCACTGCGCAAAATCTGGTGACTGTCCTAAACTAGTTTGTTCTTGACTTGCAGTTTAATATTATCATCTAGTGTAACCATTTGGTACTGGAGACAGTCATCTATAACTATTAGCCGTGGGAAAGAAAGGGTGTTGGTGAAATCCCAACAAATCGGTCGAGGACAACCCTCGGCAAATATGATTTGATTTGCCAGCAATGAATTTTACATGACGTAAGCTCTGCGGGTTCAATGTAAGATTGAATAATTTGAAAATCTAAATTTCTTCTTTGCAACAAATAATCCTTTTTTCAATTCGAGTTTGTACTATGTTTAATTAGGATTCCAAATGTGACATGATACAAAAAAAATCAAGAAATGCGCTGCGAAAACAACGACTACAATGAACTCCCAATCCAAACAAATCATTATTTCCCTTAGATTTCGACAAACATAAAATGATCCATCATGGACTAAGACATACGAGACAAATTGCTTGAACGCCCGAGAAATGAAAACGATTAAGTCGCTTCTTACGTTGGCGGAGTAGTTACAAGTAAAATACACCTTAGCCTCTCAAATACGAGCAGGCGTAATGTGATTGGTTGTTAACAAATTCTTCCGCCGGGATATTCACTACTATCGATTTTATGAATGAAATTCTTAGTATTTTTTATCACGTGACTTTTCTGCTCGATATGCGTTAGAACCACATCGTTTTGTTTTACGGCCCAGTCTTTTTCGTCCTCGTATATCTTCAGGTACGGAGTGTTGATTTAAGTAGATTTAAGTTAGATTCACGAATCATTGCGTTTATGTTGTAAAATTATCATAATCTCTATCATATGACATATGAACCTCGAAAAATAGTCAAACACATTTTTTGTGAGAATTCTTGAGGCGCGATCTCCGGGAAATGACTACTCATTAGTTACGTGCTGAATGGCATTCACCCGCTTGAACGACAGTTTATTGAGGAGTATTACTAAATACTGAGATTCGAATACAAACACATGACTTACTAGACTAGATCATACTGTAGGTGGTTATACGAACTCTAACCGTATGTGCGGTACTCTACTAGGAGCCTAAACTCGCTCTCATATCCGGGTTCCTACTTACACGTGTTAGATGTTACTACGCTTTTGAAAATAGTTACCTAATAACAGTGTTGAAAATCAACATTTTAGTAGTTAATGTTATTTTCACGACATCACATGAACCAGACTATTTATTTTATTTTATTTAACTACTATTTTGAGATAGATAGCTTCGAAGTGAGCAGTCATACGTAGTTACCCTTCTAATTTCGTGGCAATTTATGTCAGTTGTCAAATCGCAAAATACATGTACTGTAGCTAATGAAAACGGCATATTTTCATATTTCAAATTATTTTCGATCATTCTAACCCCTTAAACCGGTATTTCGTTAATACCGGTTTAATTAGTGATACCGTCACCGGTTTTCTTTTAGGCCAAACCGCCCAACCATATCGGCGTCATCCAATTTCCCTTCAGCTGAACTTAGTGGTTCATATTTCATGTTGGGTATTGAAACTGGAACATGCAAGATCACTGCGACCTTGGTAAAAACTGGTTTTTTCAACATTAACTTTTTGTGTTTAGTTCAACTTATCAATTTGTTTCTCATTGTTTAGTTAATGATACTGGACTCAAACTTGGATACATGCTAACTTATAATGAGATGGCATGACACAATGACCTGTGATAAAAAGGTCAAATGCCAAGGTCACTCAACTAAAGCTTTTCTCAACATTTACATTTTGTATTTAGCTCAACTTAAAGTTCTCATAAATTATTTAAAAAAAAGTATGGGTTCTTCAACTAAGTAGAAACGTAAACACCATTTTCGATTTAGGTTGTCGTCGCCATATTATTTGAACCTATGTTGTCTGTGCTGGCAGGACATTCTGGAATAAAAGCAGTGTGTCCAATGTTAGCTTGGGCATTCACCAGCAAAGTTTTGATCAGTCAACATGCACCAACAGTCAGGTTGCATGTTGCCGTTGTTCGAGTATTCATAAATAACAATTCAGGCCTGTGCTTCAGTAGGTCTAAGTTAGAAATACATGGTTTTAAATAAATGGTTTTGATTTTGTCAAATTTAAATCTTGTACATAACCAACTAAATCAAGCTTCATAGTTCATTGCAATGTCGTAGTGTTGACATTTCTGCTTAACCCTTTTACCGATGAATGTCTTATATCTCATTTTCAAGGCAACTATAGAAGAAAACTGTTGAATATTTTTAAATTAATTTTACTGGAAGATGTTGCTCCCTTAGGCGGCAACCTCATCCAGTCAAATTAATTTCAGAATATTTAACAGAATGAGTTATATTGTAATAAATTTGCTTTTCAAGGATTTGTTGATGAAAGGTTTAAAGTTATCAATGAACTGCCTGGTTCGATGACCAATTCAGTCATGCCACTGATAACTTTTCAAAAATAGTCTTGGCCTGAAAATGGGCATTCACTAACCAAAATGACAGTGGACCTTTCCACTGTATCCATCCATCATATGATATCATAATCAGCTACATGACTTATAGAATGACATCATAATAAGTGATGTCATGAATGATGTAGATAAGTACGTCACGAACGCATAGTTGAAGACGGACTATGTGTTGTACGAATTGTATATCTTTACTGTTTAATAAATATCCTGTTGAATATTTTGAAACTAATTTGACTGGGTGCTGTTGCTCCCATAGGCAGATTAAAGTATTAAATAATCTTCGTAAGTTCCCGCTTGTCTGTTTGGTGATTAGAATGCAGAGATCTGTTACTCAAGTATCTGATGCCATAACCAATGGATGAAACCACATTTAGTCATGCCCGGCCCATTTCTAACTAAGCTTCGCATGTTGGTATCATTTATATCGTATATCGTTTGAATCCTTAATTCCCATAATCCCAATTTCATAGTAACTACTATATACAGCTAACATGTTGACGATTTTGTAACTAATTTAACGGGTGACTGTTTCTGAAGGTTTATTAAATATTAAAAGCAAACAATTAGTATAACTGACGAACTATTCCAGGTTCCTGATGGAGTATTTCTGTGAATTATGATGATGACGTCAGTACATGTGACGTAATTGAATATGACATAATATACTTGACGGACAGATCGAACTCATCCTTTATATCACAATCATCGTCATGACCATTGAAAAGTCCATTCAGTAGCTTACAAATTATATATCTGCGATGGATTTACAATTTGATACACATTCTGTTCAATATTTTGAAACTAATTTATGTGGGCGCTGTTACAGTTACTGTCATAGGCAGCAACAGAATCCAGTCAAATTAGTTTCAAAATAATTTAATAGCTTATTTAGAGTTACCATCAAATTGTGATTCTGGAAATTCTGAATTCAAAGTATATAAATCGATTCCAACACACATAAAACGTGGGCGGAGCTAGCTAGAAATTGACATGGCATAGGTAAAAATGGATCCGTCTGTTGAAGCGGGAGACGAAAATAACACTTCCAGGCTACTAAAAATGGCTATTTAGTTGGGCCGAGGGCAGCTTGATATCAAGAATTTAGCGCTGCTTTAATCTTCATTTGTATATATTATATAAGCTGTTGAATATTACGAAATTTATTTGACTGAAAACTGTTGCTGCCTTCCAAACATTTCAACATTGGATTTTCCTATTACAGATCAGCCAGGAAGCCATCGACCAAATTTGGCCAAAATTACGTGTGCTCGCTCGCTCTTCGCCTCAGGACAAGTACGTTCTCGTGAAGGGTATCATCGACAGTAAAGTGAATGCGAGCAGGGAGGTTGTGGCGGTGACGGGCGATGGCACCAATGATGGGCCAGCACTGAAAAAAGCTGATGTCGGATTCGCTATGGTAATTATTTTACAAATTTTTGTGGAAATGTTTAAAACATTGTTTGTATTATTTCACTTTCCTCCTCAGAATGTTTTACAAATTACCTAACCAGATTAAAAGGTGATACCTTTAAAGACTAACTTTATTAATTTTATTAATAAATCTTCATTAAATTTTGACAAGGTTTTGCACATAAATTCGCTTCATCACCTGATGAAATGCATTTATGTGCGAAAGCTTGTCGAAAATTTAAAAAGATCGAGATTTAACTCTTTAACACTCATATCAGCCAAAAACGGCTTCTGCTGTGGTCTTGAGAAATGTCCATTTGCAGACCAAGAGAAGACTGTTTTTGAAAATTTATAGCTGGAATGACTGGCTCGATAACCAAACCAGTCATTCCAGTGGTAAGTTTTCAAAAGTAATCTCTTGGTCTGCAAATGGACATTTTCTATGGGAAAGTTAAAATTTAAAGATATCATCTTTGCATCATGTTATCATTATCAACAGACTAACAAAGCCACCATTACTTTTAACTGTCTCGCTGCTTCATGTCACCAAACACTAATTTCAATGAGTAATAACCTGGACCTGCTGAATATTTCGAAAACAATTTGACTGAAAGTTGTTGGCTTAGCCACTGACAATTTTCAGTCAAACTGTTTTCAAAATATTCAGCATATCCAGAGTTAAATCCCGTGGAAAATGTAGTCCATTGAAATTCAGCAGGCAGGCGTTTAATCTACCAATAACATAGTAACTGTTCCTCCCAGGCAATCGGCTATAGCTGACGAGCAATCCGTGGAAACATAGGCAATCTCCTTCACTCCTCGTCGCCTCTACACCCAGGTGTAAAAACTGGGGAAGTTAGCAATAATAGACTGAAATAAAACCAGCCTAGATATGGCGTGGATGGGGCCTGAAATCAGGGACTCGATAGACGCCAATCAGACCAACAACTCCTTCTTCATACCCACCCTCATCTCAACATTTGAATCCCTCGCCAAACCACATCTACGCATGCACACATACACGCATGTACATACATTTGCCGTTTTAGTTGCAACTTACAAGTGTAAGTTGGTCTGTCTGTCAAAGTTTCGGCAAAGCCACCTATGTCGTAACTATTACATTCCCGCATTTGTTTATTTAAGGCCGACTCCATTTGGTTTCATATATTGCAAGCTTGTTCATGATCTGCTAAATATTACACAGTCCTTTAGCCCTTTACTGGTCAAGCCAGCCAAAACCGACCTCCACAGTGGTCCTAAGGAATGTATATTTGCAAGCTAAGAGAATAATATTTTGAAAATTTTACACAGTAATGACTGGCTCAATTAGTGAGGCGGCTATGTGCTATGATAATGCCATTTTGGAAGTCTGCCAAAATTGGTACATATGTTCGTCTATATGTTTAGAAACTTTTCACGAATAAATTTGCCCGGAATGACCTCATTTGCATAAATGTATAAATCCATGATGGCAACCACCGAAAGATGCACACGTGGCTGAAATTTGCATAATTCTGCATCTATTTTCCCGATTAAGGTAAGCTTGGGATCTATCTTGATAGTTCTTTGGATGGCCATTGCAATGACATTGGTTTCATGAACATCAGCGGTCAAATTCATGTGTCACGGTCATTTTTTGGGGCATATTTAACGCCTATTTCTGCTTCTTGGTCGATTAACGCAAACTTAGTCTATCATGATAGTTCTTCTGGTGTCCAAACCAAAGTATTTGGTTCTATGCCTTTCAGAGGTCAAGTAAACGATAAGGGTCAAGGTAGAAAGCTAAAAATCACACTTTTTAGCCATTTTTGGATGTTTTTGCATATCTCAGCTTCTACATGGCTAATTAAGATTTGTAACTTAAGTGTGCGTGAGTGATCAGTGAAATGTAATTGATTATCATTACTTTCATGGATCTGTTTTCAAGTCACAGCCAGGTCAACTGGATAACATGTCTTTATTCAATCCATATCGCATGTCTAGTATATGCATTACATATACCTTATTGCATAGGATTTATATAAGAATTAAAACAGTTACATGTATATGAACTGGTTAATGTTATCCTATGTGGCAGAATTGGAATAGAGCCTAGACAATGTCTTAAATCATTAATTCAGCACAATTCCTCCCACCATGGGACATTTCACTATTGCTGGAAGTATGTCCCAGACAATATCAAGCTATAAATAGACAGCATATTTCCACAACCTTTCCTATAGCTCTGTAAAACATACACACTGGCAATCCTTTTAATCTTGTCCCAATGAAACAATTCTAAAACAATCACAACTTGCATGTTTTGAACGACAAATATGAAAACAATTATAAAATAAAGTTGAAATATACTGGTTACATGTATCAGGCCTTCAGATGCATAAACATGAATTGCATATAATGTAGACCTTTGAGAGAAAAAATTCTCTAATATAATGATTACGTAAATACTTTACGTTGAATTGAATGATTGGGGACATAATTGAAATAGAAGTCTAATGTTTTCTCCTGGCAGGAACTGATTCATCACTTGCCAATGCTACATTTCATGATGCATCGGTATATCACGGAGCCTCGGTATATAATATGCAGTTCTAATTCTATGTTATATACTGAGCCAAAAAAGTTTAGCAACAGTGAAGTTTGGTTTGTTGTATTAAAACTATGCGTCCATTTATAACCAAATTTGCAGGCATGTTTCGTCAATGTAATGTCTCGCTGATCATGAAGAAATGCAAATCATTTCTTGCATTTCTCGGCTGCTTACTGCATGTGAAAATGCATTTGTCATGCACTGGCCCACATTGGCGGGTAGCGAAGGCAAAAATTCACCATATTGCAAAAGCAGATAACGAACGTTAACAGAAAACGCTTGAAAGTTTACCCTACCGAACATGGGCCGCCGCTCATGGCTACCCAAAATTCATCGCATGAAGCAATGGGAAGACTCGCTGCTGGGCAGAGCGTTCGCGCTGTTGCTCGACATTTTAATGGTCACACCTTAACCATTTCCCATCTCCGCCAACGTGAGCAGGAAACTGGACATGTTAATGACTGACCACAATCTGGCAGACCGAGAGCAACAACACCACGAGAAGACCGCTACTTAGTGATTTCATCACGACGTCACAGGTTTGAGACTGCGCCGTGGCTGTCCCGTAATTTGCACACCGCTACCGGCACTACAGTGCATGCACAACCTTTGCGAAACGGACGCCATGATGCTGGACTGCATGCCCGTCGTCCACTTGTTGCTGGTCCGCTTACAGAGCGTCACATCGAGAATCGGTTTGCATTGGCAAGAACTCATCAGCGATGGCGTGCTCAACAATGGAGCCATGTTTTGTTCAGTGATGAGAGGAGGTTTTGTGTGGATGTGGCGGATGGTAGGCAACGGGTGGTGGCAGTGTCATGGTGTGGGCTGGAATCCATGAAAATGGCAAAACAAATCTTATTGTGATTCGCGGAAATTTAACGGCTCAACGTTACTGTGAAGAAGTTGTCGCCCCTGTTGTCATCCCTTTTATGCAGCATCATGCAGACTTTATGTTCCAGCAAGACAATGCCCGTCCTCATTCAGCTAGGGTCACCAGTGATTTCCTTGAGGCTAACAAGGTTCCGGTGTTGGACTGGCCAGCGTGGTCACCGGACCTGTCTCCTATCCAACACGTCCGGCACATTCTTGACCGTATGGTGCGTGAGAACCATCCACATCTTCACGATGTGCGGGAGTTGGAAGCTGCACTGCTCCAGGAATTGGATGCGATTCCTCTTTGTGACATCAGGTGCTTAATTCGAAGCTTGAGAAAGCGATGTACGGTGGTGGTTAATGCGCGCAGAGTTCACAACCGGTATTGACAGCTCAGTGTCATTATTTAAATTGGATCCTTCCGTTGAATGATGCCGTGTTAAAGGCGCGATGCTAGCATTACAGTAGCAAGAGACTGTTGTTCAAATTGGAAAATGACCTATCAATTAAATAATATATTTGAATCAATTTATTGTTTTTGTTAAATAACAATTATATAGTAATATTCTCAGTGTTGCTAAACTTTTATGGTTCAGTATATAATAATATAATGCATGTCCAAAGCTACACATTACAGACAATTACAGTACATGTATATCAATTAGCAGAATATGTATCTGTGTAGGTATAATATTTATCCCAATTGACTTATTGCTGACTTTCACTGTTTTGACATGCCCCTTTACATTCGAGGCATAGTAAACTGCAGGACAAACCTGCCTTAGCAGATCTGCACCGTCCAGTATAACCTTATAGACAAACACATCCATCATTGAGGCCCGTGCACGTTTCACTAGCAACTGGGAGGGAAAACCATACTGGCTTTAACTTTCCAGACTCATTAGTCCACTCCAATCAGCAGGAGAGACTTCCAGCAATTCACTAGCCCAGGCGGCGACATAACGTTTTCAATCCATATTTTAAGATTAAGAACTGAAAATCATTTTATGTATCTGATGAGTCTATTGCAGGTTGAATTTTATTAAGCTTGAAAACAACGTTTTTATCTTTTTCTACTACATTAGTAATTCCTAAATTATTATATCTTAGCCCTTGAAAAATTGTCTGGGCCCATTAGGTTTTGCTTTTAGGTGGCCATGTAACTACATGATTAAAATGGTAAACCTTCATCACTGTAGTGCTACTGGCTTGATCTGCTGCTCAAGAGAAGCTTCAGTTGATGAGGATGTTCTGGAATGTTTGTCGCTTTGCAGTAAAAAAGGTGCTTTCGAACTTCATTTACACTGTTTGATTCACTTGGGTGGCCAAACAATAGAGTGTAAAATATTCTATGGGCTGAAGAACATTGTGATTTCAGATGGTCCTTCAGCGATTGAGCAGAATGCATCAGTCACCTCATCAAATGCATCAATGTGCGCCATGTGCAGATGGCCGTGAATATATAATGTAGGGTTAGGTAGCGATGATCTTTCCTAGTGCCATCGGATACCCACAACTCAGATTTAGTTTGGGCACTGAGGCCAACCCTACGGCCACTACATCTAAATCAACAGTTCTAATTATAAACTTCCTGTAACCTACAGGTACTGGATCAGCAATGTGCACCATCGGCCTCATCAGTGGTTGCATGCAGAGCTACAAGATGTGTCCTTAAGCTAGGGGACACACACAACTCTCCTGAACTCATGATCAACTGCTTGTTAACAGGTACAGTCAGTAACTTGGACTCCTCAGCAAGAAGGCTGAATAACTCGGACTTGTTGTCTGCATCATTGATGAAAAGAGGCCTGCTTTTCGGCAAAAGGGTATTGAGGGTTGCGTACACCTTTTCCGCAGGTCTTTCTTTCAAGCTGTCTTCTTTATAGACATCGAAGACTATATCCACATGAAGGTGGTATGTAATGGACAACAGCTGCTCCATCTATGAGCATCACCTTGATGTTTGGACTCTGGAATATGTGGGTGAGAGATTTGCTGACTTCTCACGCACCATACCAAAATCGCTTTTGTGTTTGATCAGAGATTGCCATTTCCTGAGAGAGAAGGGGAATGCATCTGTTTTTCATGTGAGAAGAATTTGTCTGAACTCCCATCACCTACATCACTGGCCACATATAGTTGTGATAGCCTTGAACAAGTGTCTTGGAGTGCCTTCTGTGTTGTTTTGACTTGTTAGTCTGGTGGTAAAAGTGGACATGAGATGTAGCTTGTTCTCGATTGGCTTGAATATGAATTCAATATGTGCCATCAGACGATCGTTGAGATACATCTCGTACTTCTCCAAGCCTGATTCTTGCAGTCTATGTGACAGAACTGCTGCTTCTGAAATGACCTCCATTGTGTGGAAGTGTGAGAGAACAGGTAACACTGTGATAAGACTCATTCCAGTGATACGCTTTCAACTAATATTCGTCGTTTGGTCGAGTAATGAATATTTTTCTGAGAAAATTTCAAACTTCTTATTCATTAGTTTTTCTCTGTACTCATTTTCAGGGTATCTCTGGCACTGACGTAGCCAAGGAAGCATCTGATATCATTCTTACAGATGACAACTTCACAAGTATAGTCAAAGCAGTCATGTGGGGACGGAACGTTTATGACAGCATCTCTAAGTTTTTACAATTTCAGTTAACAGTCAACGTCGTTGCAGTTATTGTAGCGTTTTTAGGAGCATGTGTTATAGAAGTAAGTATAAGCTGTTGCTCTTGAACTTTGACCCTTTTCAAAGAAAAATTATTGACTTTTGACCCCTGTAAAACAGTAATTTAACACATGAATTACTTTCTCCAGATGGATTTAACCCTTACCACTTGGCAAAATTTTCAATTTTCAAATTAAATTAAAAGATGAACTAGTGTTAATTTTTCAACAAGTTTGGTGGATGATGCTGCTATCATAGCCAGCAACATCATCCACCAAAATTGTTGAAAAATGGACACCAGTTTCTTTGTTATTGACGCAGTAAAAGGTAGAATATTGACAGAGTGGGTAAGGGTTAACTGTCAAGTCTGTGAAAAATGGCTTGTGTAGCAGTCTGGAGAAATGTCCATTTGCAGACCAATTGAGGACTATTTTTTAACATTCACAACTTGAATGACCTTCAATAACTGAGCCATTCATTCCAGTGGTAAATTTTCAAAAATAGTGTTCTTGGTCTGCAAATGGAAATTTCTCAAGACCACTGCAGAAGTCATTCTTGACTGATATGAGGGTTAAAGGGTTAAACACATTTACAGTTTAATAAATAGTATGTTGAATATTACAGCATTAACAGCCCCCAGTCAAATTAGTTTTAAAATATTCAACAGCTTACCTGAGTGTATAGTTACCTTGAAATTGAGATTATAGGACTTCAGCATTCAAAAAGTTATTTGTTTAATCGTTAAGCCTTAAAAAAATTCCATTTGCCCTGCTATTGAAATATGTCTTCTATTTCTCACCTCACTGTCCTCTGAATGCTACAGTACAGCTCAGAAATAACAGAATATTTACGAAGCAAGATAAAATGTACTGTTAAATATTTTGAACATATTTTTATTCGAAGACATGTCCAATTATGTTTCAAATATTCAACAGAACATTTCTTACATCATGTTCAAAAAGACACTAACATGTTTCTGTTTTTGTCGTGGAATTTTTTACCCAGACCTTGTTATTATCTTCATGATAGTACAGGTTACTGGCCAATTTCAGCACCCGTATTGGGCTGGTATTGACCCAGTGCCAGCCCAGTAATCTGCATTTTCAGGAAATACTATGCAGATGTTGTTACTTTGTTTCTTCTTTCACAGTCCCGTCATCCGAATGCTATTCTGTTGTTGTTATTTTCTCTCCTAACTTTCTTCGTCCTCTTCTACAGGACAGTCCTCTGAAAGCTATACAGATGTTGTGGGTGAACTTAATTATGGACACCTTAGCATCGCTAGCTTTAGCAACTGAACTACCGAGTGAAGAACTGCTTAATCGGAGACCGTATGGTCGCACCAAACCACTTATCTCACGAACCATGATGAAGAACATATGTGGACACGCCATTTATCAACTAACTATCATATTCACCTTATTATTCGCAGGTAAGTCATGAGGTAAATGGGAAAGCATTGGAAATTACATCCAACATCAATACAGTCTCCATTTGCAGGCCAAAAGAAGAGTATTTTTGACACTTTCACGGCTGTCATAGATTTGTAACCTTTTCATGCCAAAACCGGCCTCTGCAGTGGTCTTGAGGAATGTCCATTTACCGGCCAAGAGAAATTTCTTTTGAGAATTTACCATGGGGATGACTGGCTCGATAACCAATTGCAGTGATAAATGTTCAAAAATCGTTTTCTCTTGGTGTGAAAATGGACATTTCTCAGCCATTTTTGGCCGGTTTGTGTGTTAAATGGTTAATAAGTATTCTGTTGAATATTTTGAAACTAATTTAAATGAGAGCTGTTGCTGCCAAGATATTCAACAACTTAGCTGTATAGTTTCCTTGAACTGTAGATTCTGATTTCAAAGTTTCAAATCAATTTGAACACGCATAAAAAGTAGGCAGAGCTTTGATAGAAATGGGCTGGAAATAGCTCGAAATGGATCCATCTATTATTTCTGCGGTTTGAGTTTTAACGCTTTAGTTGTCAAATTTGGTCAAGAAAATCATATTTTTTTTATTGAATGTTCATCCATTTGCAGGGCAAGAAAGGAATATTTTTTTTATTTTACCACGAGTGACTGGCTCGGTTAGTGAACCAGGCATTCCAGTGGTAAATTTTCAAAAGTATGTCTTCTTTTTACCCGCAAATGGACATGCCACAAGAGGACTGCAGACTTCAGTTTCAGTTTTGTGCTTGGTATGCTTGATTCAGGATACTGTTAAATGTTTGTGTCTTTTACAGAACTTTATAGTATCAGTCTGCTCGCACTCAGAACTCACCCCCTCTATTATCACCATTGCTTGTACATAAAAAACGGAAAGGCCATCACAGTTCTACCACTAGCTAGTTTAGCATTTATCCATATGCTTATTCCTGCTTAAGTTTTGTTCTGCGGTAGCATTTTTCATTGAGATTTAATTCAACGGGAGCGTTATACATTTGTGGACAAATACACAAACAAACACGCATCCAGATCCAGTCGGACCCAAATCTGTAAACCGCATTCTACTATGCAGAGATGGTATACCTTTAATTACCTGTCTCTGGACGTCTTTCTATGAGAGTGAAGTATTTCTAATGCCTTATGTCTTTTGTTGCCAGGTCCGAGTATATTTGATATTGATGACGGGAAAGGGAGCAGAGCGCTCCATGCGCCGCCTTCAACACATTTTACTATGATCTTTAACACATTTGTTATGATGACACTATTCAACGAGATGAATGCCAGAAATATTCATGGTCAGCGTAATGTCGTACAAGGCTTACAAAGAAATCCCGTATTTATCGGGATATGGCTCGGCACAATGGTGTCGCAGGTATGTATCAAACCGTGACAAGTAATATTTAAGAGTAAAGATTCATTAAGAAAAGAAACAAATTTCTGTATTGACTCCGTTTGAAGGCTAAGAGAATAATATTTTTTAAACAAGCCAGCTATTTTACTGATAGGTTTTCAAAGACAGTGTTTTTGGCAGCAAATTCATGCATGTGCGAACGCACGCACACACACACAATATCCCACCTTAAACCTTACACGCAACACTCCAGATAAAGCTAGTTTACTCCTACCATATTACCAAAAAATATGCAAATATTATTTAGTAAATAATTACAGCAGTAAAGTTATTTCCCCATTTGCTTTGCTGAAGTACTACCATATATAAATTTCAATTTGTCATAAGATGTAAATGGGGCTTTTTCTGTTTGTAAAGCCTCATTTCATTGGCATATCATGCTAATGTCTTAGCCAATTAAATGATGTGTGTTGTGCACAAGTGAAGTCGCAGACAGGAAGAATTTGTCAATTCTCGTCATGTCAAAAATCTAGATATGAAAAACACTTTTAACCCAGTTCAAGCCAGTAAAAACTGGCCTCTGCAATCGTCTTGATGAATGCAAGCCAAGAGAAGACTATTTTTTAATATAGTCTACAAATCATAAATTCTGGAGCCGGTCATTCCAGTGATAGATTTTCAAAAATAATCTCTTGGTCTGCAAATGGACATATTCTATAAGGAAAATTAAAATGTTCTTGAATAAATTTGTATGTTAAAGGGTTAAACTCCATATTCTGTAGGAGAGGACAAATGGATGAGCCATATTGAGTTTGTGTCATACAGTACTACTAAATGTTCTTTCAGGTAGTGATTGTGCAATGGGGTGATATCGCGTTCAGCACAAAGGGTCTGACCCTTGATCAGTGGTTTTGGTGCCTCTTCTTGGGTATTGGATCTTTACTCTGGGGACAGGTAAGTCGCAGCAGATCTCTCACTTTAACCCTAACCACTCTGATGTTGAAATTTTAAAGGATAACTAATTTCGTCTCTTGATAGCTATTCAGGTGATCTAATAGGCCACTCCTAAACTATGCAGGTAATTTTACACCTTTTATCATCCTGTCAAAGAAAGATATTCAGGTTTTAGTAGCTAAATGTTGGCAGATTTCTACAGCTTATGCTGGCTGTCATGATTTACTTTTCAACCAATCAGAAAAAAATTAGCGTGTGCCTCGGTATATGCACTCAGTCATAGGGGCGCCAACTACAGCTTTACAATGTGGTATAAAAGCAACCCTACAGCTACGCAGTTGAATATTTTGAAACTAAATTGGTTGGAAGGTGTTGCTGATAACGGCAGTAAAAGGTTCCTGTCAAATTAATTTCTAACTATTCAACAGTTTACCTGTATAGCGACATTGAAATTGTGGTTCTGGGAACTGCGTTGACATGGTTAAATGGTTAAAGAAAAACATCCATTACCACCTTTTTCCCACCCAGCAACCATTCTGGCTAAAGAAAACGCTTCTATGACAATTGCCTTGTCTTCGTCCTTTCAAGCCCGCCCAAACCAGCATCTGCAATGATCTTGAGAAATGTCCATTTGCGGACGAAATAAGACTATTTTTCTTTAATTTCCCACTGGAATGACTGGCTCTAACCGAGCCAGTCACTACCAGTGATAAATTAATGACAAATTGGTCTCTTAGTCTGCAAATGGATATTTTCTATAAGTAAACTGAAATTATCTTCACGAGATTTGATCATTAACGTGTTTTACGTGATCATCTGTCTTTAGTGACCCCCTTCTGTTATTCCTAATGTTACCTCGCCAAACAGATTGGTATTAATTTCACCGGTTAACATTCAATGTTAGAATTGAAAGTTCTTTTTCCATAAATTTATTTACGAACATAATTTCATATAAATCAGATAACAAATTTTAACAACAAACAAAAGTAATTAAAAAAACAAACTAGTACATCCTCGACTTTGCTCGTCATGTAGTGATAAAATGTCGATAACTTTCAAACATGAATTTATTTCAACAAGAGAACATTAATAAAAGCAGAGAAAAAACAAAGAACCAAAAAACACAAAAGTTATTTTACGCATCTTCCTCCTGTTGCCGAGGTAATAATATTAAATGTCGCTAAATGGATATAAAATGCAGTGAAATCCTTCCCCTTAACCCTATAACACTTGTCGGTCAAAATCAGCTTGTGCAGTGATCTTGAGCAATGTCCATTTGCAGATTAATAGAAAACTTTTTTTAATAATTTTACCATTGAAATGACTCGCTCGATATACAAGCCAGTCATTCTAGTCGATAAATCTAAAAAATAATCCGCTCTTGCTCTGCAAATGGATATTTTCTAGTAGAAAATTTAGATTTTCTTGTACAAATTTGTTAGTTAAAGCTGAAAGCTACATGCAGTTATTCGCCGCGTCGCTTCGAGAGTTGCTCTCCGGGGACGTGTAAATGATGAATTATTTACACAGATGACATTCCGATCATTGTTTGCTTTAACTCAATCTGTCTCCTGCAAACCACCAGAGAATAATTTCAATGAGAAGAAATCCTGACTTACTGAATATTTTGAAAACAATTTGACTGAAAGTTGTTGGTGTCTAACAACAACTTTCAGTCAAATTGTTTTCAAAATAATTATCAGGTTCAGAGTTATAACTGGAATATGTTGTCTGCATAAACTCAGCAATCAAACAGTTACGTCCGTCCTATAGAGCTGTTATTCAGATTTTTTACACCGGATATCCATGAAATTGTAACGATTATCCAAAAACAGTTTGACTAAAACTCATTTACTGCGAAGGACTTTCAGCACCATTATTTTCAACTTAGACAGCAAGTTGCATATTTACTCGGAGCTCGGAGAATAAAACATTTACAATGAGAATTTATTTATGTATTCCGCAGTAGCACACAGCTTAAACGGAAATTCGCCAAATAAACAGTCGAAGAACTAATACATTACTGTTGTTATTACAGCACAAAAACATTCATTACCATTCAATCACTACTTGCTAAATCAATTATCTGCATTTTGCTACCAGAATAAGATTTTTATGCCTGCATACCCACCTCCCCATGCCTTTTCCTATTCCTATGGACCCTCAACCAGGCCTCTTGTTGAGTCCCCTCTCCAGCCTACCATCAAGTATAGACTGGCACCAGTCTATACTCGCCTCATAATGACGCTTGTTGCTAGGCGCGCTCGCACTCTTTATTTTCCGAATTCCGGTAGAGGCGTTTCCAGTTCCGTGGTGGACACTAGTCAGTTTACTTCCGCTTCCGGTATTAGAAGTGTACTTCCGGGTCGGTCAGACCTGGATGTAATTCCGATTTCCGTTTCCGGTGGGGAGTCAGCTTCCGGTTTAGCGAGAGAACAAGATTCGTTAGGCCCAGCTAGATTCGGGGATGTTAGGAACTTTGATTCTGGTCCAGCAAATTTGCAAAGGTTTTCACAGGATTCGGCAGATTCTATTTATGATTCTTTCCTTCCTCCAAGGGTCATTGATGTTGAGTTATCTTCTCATGCGGATTCTTCTTTTCGTGATGCTGTGGTTAATCCGTTTTTTTCTAGATATTCTTCCCGTTCCTCTTTTCTCTCGTCGAAAGACTTCTCCTCTTCTCATATTTCTAACTCTTCTCCTCTATTTAAATCTTCCATTCCGCCTCCTCCGGGCTTTGCTCGTCTTCATTCTACTCTTCATTCTTCTTCCTCTCAGGATCAGTGTGATCAGGCTTTTGCTTCTGCTCAATCAGTTTCGTCTCCTCCTTCCTCTCTGGCGGCGTCTCCATCTTTTGATCATCTTGATCCGATTGTTTCGGTGGTTCTGTCCCCTGAACTCGAATTTCAAATTGTTGATTCAGGGTTAGATTTTTCTCTGTTTTCAGTGGTTGGAGATTCTTCATTAGATCGTTCGTTTGTGTCTGCTCGTTTGTCTATTCTTTCGAGATTTTCGGCTTCTTCAGTGGTTCGTCCTTCTTCATCGGCTAGTCAGGAGGTGGGTAGGAGATTCTGGGTCCATGCATGCTTCCTCTTTTCATGATTCGGTCAGTAGGCCTTCCTCTCCTGTGTTTTCGAGGGCAGGTGATTCTTTGGTCTCAGGAGACTTCAATTCTTATAGCTTCTTCTTTTTCTCCTCCTCCTCTTCTGTCTTCTATTTCTTCTGCTCCAAAGTCAGTCAGGGCCAGGGATCTGAAGAGATTTTGCCCAGTTAGGGCCTCTTCGAAAGACTGGTCCATGGCTCACAGATGGATTGCTTCTTCGCTTTCTCTTCCTCTTAAGGAGGAATTCGCTGTGGATCCTCCTTCTTTCGGATCCGCTCTTTCTTCTGCTGATCCTTCTTCATCTTCGCCTCAGGTGCTTCCTATTGACAATTTAGTGGTAGATACTGTGTTAGATTTTTTCGTTAATGACTCGGTTAGCTCTGAATTTTCTCTGGTTTCCAAGTATGACTCGCTGGTTCAGATTCCTAAGGAGGATTTTTTAAAGGTAGCTTCTACTCAGTCTCTGTCTGGTCCTGCTTGGGAGGTTTTATCATCTCAGTTGAAAGAGGTTTCTAAGTCAGATTTTTCTTCGGATCTGTTTAAATGGTAGTCAGTTTGTAGGTCGCAGATTAAGTCGTCTAATTATCTTGCTCTGCTGTCGGAGGCCATTCTTAAGGCGGAAGAAAGAGGTGAACAAGTTCCGGTGGCAGTCTTTCGTTCTTTGGCTGATTTGTCCCGGGGTGCTCTTAATTCTGTTTGTCATTAGGATTTATTACTTCCAAACGTCGGTCTAGAACGCTTTCTGAGGTTAGGATTTCTGAGGTGTTGAAACAGAATCTTGTGGTTGCGTCTCCTTTCGTGACTGATCTGTTTGGAGAGTCAGCTCCTAGTTTAATTAGGGTGGAATCTGAGCGCTTGAAGGCCTCTAGGGAGCTTCAAGCTCAGGTTTCGTGGTCCAAATCTTCCGGGAAAAGAGATGTTTCTTCGGTTAAAAGCCCTAGTTCTTCACCTAGAAGAAATAGTCTCAAACCTGATCAGTTTGGAGCTTATCCTTCTAGGGTCGTTCATAACTCGAATTTGTCCTCATCTGATCAGCGGGATCGATCTTTGGAGGAGGATCGATTCGACTCCATTTCCTCCCATCGTTCGAGGTCGGTAGGGAGGCAGTCTCCTTCGTCTTGGGCGAGGAGAGGTCAGACCCCTTCTCGCCGTGCATCTAGATCCAGAGGACGTTTTTCTTTTAAAGGTTTTCAGGGGAAGAGAGTTTGAAGGTTTGGACAGTTCCCGGGTAGGTCCAAATTTCTCTCTTCTTTATCCCATTCCTTCCCTTCTTCCTCCCCCTTTGGAGCAAGCAGTCCAGTGGTGTGTTCCCAACGTGCCAGTAGGAGGGCGCCTTTCTCTGTTTTGGGAGAAATGGCAAGCCTTCATTCAGGACTCCTGGCTAGTATCCCAGATACGTTGGGGTTATGCTCCGTCATGGATCCGTCATCCTCCTCTTCTCTCCTTTTGCCCAGTGTGGACTCCAGTTCCCTCCAATCCGGAGAAACTGAGGGCTTTGGAAGAGGAGTTGGAAGCCATGATTGTAAAGAGGGCTATAGAGGAAGTTCCCAGTTGGGGAGTAGACCCGGGCTACTACTCGACCATCTTTTTAGTACCAAAGAAATCAGGAGGTTGGCGTCCAATCATAAACCTGAAGAAGTTAAATCAGAACATTCTCACCCCAAAGTTCAAGATGGAGACGGTTTCCCAGATCATTTCCAGTCTGGATCAGGGAATGTGGACGTCTTCCATAGATTTAAAGGACGCTTACTTCCATGTTCTTATTCATCCTGTATTCAGAAAGTTCCTGAGGTTTGCCTACAAGGATCGGGTGTGGCAGTTTCGCGCCATGCCCTTCGGCCTGACCACGGCTCCCTTCCTTTTTACCCGCATAGTTTCAGCCGTGGCAGGAATTTTACACCGTCGTTCTATCCATCTTCATGTTTATATAGACGATTGGTTGGTAAAAGCAAGGTCTTCCTCAATTCTCGAAGGTATTCTTCCAGAGGTTTGCAGTCTGGCTTGCAATCTAGGGTGGATTTGGAATCTAGAGAAATCAAGCCTAGTTCCGTCGCAAATCTTTACTCATCTAGGCGTTTCTTTCAATCTGGCCCGATGGTTAGTCTTTCCCTCGGAGCCAAGGATAGAGGCTTTATCGGTGGCCATGGAAATTCTTGCTTCGCCTTGGGTAAGAGCAAGATTCCTTTTAAGAGTGAGGGGTCTGATGGTCAGCGTAGAGAAGGTGGTTCCTTGGGCGGCGCTGATGAGAAGGCCTTTTCAGATGTATTTAATGTCCCTTTGGAAACAGTCAGTCCACTATATATACCATCAGATTCCCATCAGAGAACATTTGATCCCTCATCTAGATTTCTGGAAAGACCGTTCTCTGCTGCTGATGGGTGTTCCACTGGTAAAGTCCCCTCCTCAAGCAATTATTTTCACGGATGCTTCTCAGGAGGGTTGGGGAGCAGTCTGGGACTCCGTGTCAGCTTCCGGCCTTTGGTCCCTGGAGGAGTCGTCAGCCCACATCAACATTCTGGAGTTGTGGGCTGTCAAGAAGGTTCTCCTTTCTTGGTCAGATCTGGTGATAGGTCTCAAAGTCTTGATTCGGTCGGACAACTCGACAGTCGTAGCTTATATCAACAGGCAGGGAGGTACAAGGTCTTCTCTCCTTTGTCTAGAAGTGTGGAATCTGCTCTTGTGGTGCCGCAAGAGGCAGATTTGTCTAGTGTCTTGACATGTCCCAGGCAGTCTGAACTTTCTGGCGGATCAACTGTCACGTCCCAGCAAGTTCGCCCACACAGAGTGGCAGTTAAAGAAGTCGGTTGTCAGAGCGATTTTCAATCTCATGGATCGTCCGCTAGTAGATCTGTTCGCGACCTCTCTGAATGCCCAGATCTCCTCTTACATGTCTCCTTTTCCGGACAGTCAGGCCCTGGCGGTGGATGCCCTGTCTCAGTCCTGGACAGGGATGTTCGCTTATGCCTTCCCTCCTGCTATTCTGATCCCGTTAGTGTTGAAGAAGGTCAAGGACCAAGTTTGCGAGATTCTTCTGATAGCTCCCTGCCCAAGAGGATTTGGTTTGTAGACCTTCTGGATCTTCTGGTAGACTTTCCTCGTCTTCTGCCAGTATCCCAGGACCTTCTATCTCAAGTAAGGGGTCGTTGTGTACATCCAAGCCCAGGAATCTTCAATCTGTGTGTGTGGCGAATCTCGAGTCTGAAAGCTTCCAGGATACGGTTTCTTCAAGATCTCAGGAAATTATTGACTTGGCCAGAAGGGAATCGACCCGTCGAGTTTACAAGGGTCGTCTTAAAATCTTTGGTAGATGGTGTTCAGACCAAGGTCCCGTGCCCGATTCTGTTTCTATAACACAAGTTTTAGATTTTTTATCTCATCTGTTTGACTCTACATTTGTCAGCTAATACTGTCAGGGGGTATAGATTTTCGCTTGCATCTTCCCTTCCTTGTCTTCTGAATGCCGATGTCAAGGATACTAAGACTCTTAATAGCTTTATTAGAGGTCTAGGAAATATTCGTCCTCCGATTGCAAATTTGTTGAAAAATGCACACCAGTTCATCTTTCAATTTAAAAGTGCCAATGCATTAGATTCTTTATTATATAACACTCATGTCGTTGAATATTTTGAAACTAATTTGACTGGAAGTTGTTGCTGCCATAGGTCAAATTAGTTTCAAAATATTCAACGACATGAGTGTTATATAATAAAGAATCTAATGCATTGGCACTTACATGACATCACACATTATTGCTCGAGGAGACAAAATGGTGGCGATCTCTGTTCAACATTTGTGCGATATTACAAAGCAGATAATTCTGATATGGATAAGGAAATGTGACAGGATATGAACGAAATGGAATCAATAAACCTTAATCTATCGTTGCTGTATAACATTTGAGATGGGATTAGCGTCCCTTGAAATCTTCAAATTAAATTGAAAGATGAACTGGTGTGCATTTTTCAACAAATTTGGTGGAAGATGTTGCAAAATTGTTGATAAATGCATACCAGCTTCTTTGCTATTGACACACTAAAAGATAAAATATTGGCATCAGAGTGGTAAGGGTTAACCCTTTAATGGTCAAGCCGGCCAAAACCGGCCTTTGCAGTAGTCTTGAAGAATGTTCATTTGCAGGCCAAGAGAAGCCTATTTTTTAAATGTTACCCATGAAGGACTGGCTCGATGACCGTGCCAGTCATTCCAGTGATAAATTTTCAAAAATAGTCTTCTTGGCCTGTAAATGAACATTCAATAATAATATTTTTAGATTTTTTCACTAAATTTTACTGTTAAAAAGGGTTCAACAATAGCGACGCATTAAAAGTAACAAATTTAACATGCAGACAGACGAACGTATACTAGCCGCAACAGATTCTTTGTAATAGAAGGAATATTCTGCTGATCCAATATGGCCAGCAGGTCGCCGTCTTGAAAATTAGTTTACATACTTTTGACACTGATTTGATTGCAATATGCCCAGTGGGAATGATCCTTGCAAATATTTGGCTAGATGTGAAATCCAATATGCATGGCACCTGACCATGATAAAATTCTGGAATTACGAGCAGTATGAGTTGGGGAGAATAAATCTGTGTTAATATGAATTTATTTCTAAATTTTTGTCATTTTATAGAATTTGTTAGTAAAATTTACTTATTGAAAGTCAAAGCAATGTTCTAAGTTGCCTTCATAAATCAAGGTCGCATATATCGGGTGGGTGGAATTTCTGAGTGAATTTACTGCATCCTTTCCTAACATTTTGTATGCCATTTTGCAGATTCCGAGCATGCGGTGTAAAACAGTAATGTATTAGTTCTTCGACTGTTTATTTGGCGAATTTCCGTTTAAGCTGTGTGCTACTGCAGAATACATAAATAAATTCTCATTGTAAATGTTTTATTCTCTGAGCTCCGAGTAAATATGCAACTTGCTGTCTAAGTTGAAAATAATGGTGCTGAAAGTCCTTCGCAGTAAATGAGTTTTAGTCAAACTGTTTTTGGATAATCGTTACAATTTCATGGATATCCGGTGTAAAAAATCTGAATAACAGCTCTATAGGACGGACTTAACTGTTTGATTGCTGAGTTTATGCAGACAACATATTCCAGTTATAACTCTGAACCTGGTAATTATTTTGAAAACAATTTGACTGAAAGTTGTTGTTAGACACCAACTTTCAGTCAAATTGTTTTCAAAATATTCAGTAAGTCAGGATTTCTTCTCATTGAAATTATTCTCTGGTGGTTTGCAGAAGACAGATTGAGTTAAAGCAAACAATGATCGGAATGTCATCTGCGTAAATAATTCATCATTTACACGTCCCCGGAGAGCAACTCTCGAAGCGACGCGGCGAATAACTGCATGTAGCTTTCACCTTTAACGCTTTAACTAACAAATTTGTACAAGAAAATCTAAATTTTCTACTAGAGAATATCCATTTGCAGAGCAAGAGCGGATTATTTTTTAGATTTATCGACTAGAATGACTGGCTTGTATATCGAGCGAGTCATTTCAATGGTAAAATTATTTTAAAAAGTTTTCTATTAATCTGCAAATGGACATTGCTCAAGAGCACTGCACAAGCTGATTTTGACCGACAAGTGTTATAGGGTTAAGGGGAAGGATTTCACTGCATTTTATATCCATTTAGCGACATTTAATATTATTACCTCGGCAACAGGAGGAAGATGCGTAAAATAACTTTTGTGGTTTTTTTGTTCTTTGTTTTTTCTCTGCTTTTATTAATGTTCTCTTGTTGAAATAAATTCATGTTTGAAAGTTATCGACATTTTATCACTACATGACGAGCAAAGCAGGAAAGTCGAGGATGTACTAGTTTGTTTTTTTAATTACTTTTGTTTGTTGTTAAAATTTGTTATCTGATTTATATGAAATTATGTTCGTAAATAAATTTATGGAAAAAGAACTTTCAATTCTAACATTGAATGTTAACCGGTGAAATTAATACCAATCTGTTTAGCGAGGTAACATTAGGAATAACAGAAGGGGGTCACTAAAGACAGATGATCACGTAAAACACGTTAATGATCAAATCTCGTGAAGATAATTTCAGTTTACTTATAGAAAATATCCATTTGCAGACTAAGAGACCAATTTGTCATTAATTTATCACTGGTAGTGACTGGCTCGGTTAGAGCCAGTCATTCCAGTGGGAAATTAAAGAAAAATAGTCTTATTTCGTCCGCAAATGGACATTTCTCAAGATCATTGCAGATGCTGGTTTGGGCGGGCTTGAAAGGATGAAGACAAGGCAATTGTCATAGAAGTGTTTTCTTTAGCCAGAATGGTTGCTGGGTGGGAAAAAGGTGGTAATAGATGTTTTTCTTTAACCATTTAACCATGTCAACGCAGTTCCCAGAACCACAACTTTAATGTCGCTATACAGGTAAACTGTTGAATAGTTAGAAATTAATTTGACAGGAACCTTTTACTGCCGTTATCAGCAACACCTTCCAGCCAATTTAGTTTTAAAATATTTATTAAATGCAGAGGTTTTCAAATTTGGTCTTTCAGGGTCAAAGGGTTAATGATTGAGCCAGCCACTTCTTCAGCAGTGGTCTCCAGAAATGCACATTTGCCGTTAATGACATTATTTTTTTTAAGGTGCCCACAGCAATGTCTGTCTCAATAACTGAACCAGTCATTTCAGTGGTAAATTGTTTAAAAATAATCATCTCTTGACGTTAAGATGGATTGTCACTGTTCAAAAATTGTTTTTGACCATTAAATGGTTAACAATGTATGATCAAGTGAACTAAAATGGCTTCTTTGGTGAGCTGAAGAAATAATGGAAACACTAAAATAACTTGCTCGGTTATTAGTCGTAAGTTTTCTCTTAACAAGCTCTTTGTGAAGCTGGCCAAAACCGGCACGCAGTGGTCTTGAGGAGTGTCCATTTGCAGACCAAGAGAAGACACTTTTTTAATTTTCTCACTGGAATGAATGGCTCGATAACCGAGCCAGTCATCGTAGTGGTAAAATTTCAAAAACTCTTCTCTAAGCCATCAACAATTTTCAGTCAAATCATTTTCAAAATATTCAGCCCATCAAGAGCTTTTGCTCATTCAAATTATTGTCTGGGGGCTTGCAGCAGTGAGACAGTTAAAAGTTACCAGTTTCCATGAGTATGTTGTGGCTGTTATTTTTAAATATTTATAAATGGGACATAAAATTTGAGGTGAACGAAACAATCGTTTGCCTGGAGAATACCTGAATTGAAATCACCATGACTGATTTTTCATTCGTCCTACTGTATTTTGCTTAGCTGAAGCCTAGGCTTCTATTTGGACAAAAGGTGTTCAATTTCCAACCCAACATCTCTGAGAAAGGGGGTGGGCTTATATTAGAGAGTTTTCCCAAAAATGTTTTCTAAAACTGATACCACGGAAATTCAACGTATTTTCTCCCGTAAAAATTCCCACCACCTACGCCTATGTTTAAATATTGCGTATCCTTTAATAAAGGTTGTTTATTACATCAAAATTAATCCACAATTTGATATAAAATGGCATCCCGAAAAAATACAAATCACGTGATTCGCCTCCAATTGAAGTTTATTTTAGAGCGAGTACTCAGATATAAATATTCTGGAATCGGGAATTTCTATATATTATCATTGCGCGATAGGAACTGAGTATCATACTGATCTGAATAACGGGTACCCGTTTGATAAACTCTCGTTAGCGTAGAATATCTCGCAAGAACACGCCGCCTCCCATCGCAAAAGAGCTGGTCGCTCGCCAACTTAAGAAGCCGGCTATACTGTCGTTCATAATAATTCATTTTGGATAATTTAATGTTAATCGGCGTTACAAAATACTGCTTGTTTGGTACATAAATTTGGTCTTAAAGTATATTTATAAGAAAGGTATTTAATCACACCAAGAGTGTTTTATGCGCATTTTGACTACAAAAGTATTGAATAAACTTTATTATATCTTGACCATACGTGGCCTACTATTAGTATTAATCTAATAGGATGTCGAGATTTACAAATCTGAGGCCTGTATTGACTTCTAGAGGGGCCGGAAATGTATCAGGGCAGAGATCAGTGTGAAGTAGACACACCCTGTGACACGATTGTTATTATTATACACGCTATTCTTACAAATTCGCTCTTAAACCAATTTTTCATATACAATTTGCTGAGTTAGGGGGTGGGCTTCTAATACAGAGTTTTGCCGTTTTGAAACTGCTAAGAAATCATTGGAGCTCATATGTCACAGTTAGGGGGTGGGCTTCTATGAGAACATAGACTTCAATTAAGCGAAATACGGTAATACTGAAGAGATAATCCAGTGATAAATTTTCAAAAATTGTATTCTCTTGTCCTGTAAATGGACATTCAATAAGAAAATATTTTAATTTTTTGGACCAAATTTAGTCACCCACATTTTTCAAATTTTAGAGCCTGTATAATTTTAGAATTTTTTGCCTACAACATTTGCAAATATCTCTATGACTGGTTGTTCACTGAGTGTATATTGTCCTTACAGGTAGTAACAACGGTACCAACGCACAAGTTACCGAAGCAGATCTGCACCTGTGGCACCCATCCACCTGAAGAGTCGCCCGAAGTCGAAATCGGCATGGAAGCCGTTGATGGCGACATGGATAGCGGTGTGGGTAGAAGAGGACAAATCTTATGGGTTCGTGGTCTAACCCGGTTACAACAACAGGTAATTTATGCGACATTCATGCGCACGCACAACCACATAAATACAAACATGCACATACCCGCCCGCACTCATGCACACACATACACGCACTGATGTCGAAATATATGTGTGCTGGTCTGTGTGATTAGCCTATGAACATGTTGAGAAACATCTTTCTTCATTTTGCAGTTTTTTCACAATTTCCCTGACATAATCTCTAGCAGATTTTTTCTTTAATCCCAGTATCTCAATTTTCCCAGCAACGATACTGGAAAACTGCCGTTTCTTGTGGAAATATTTGTACTGTGTAAACCGTTGCATGCTTTGGCAGCAATGCCTTCGCGAAACACAGAATATTTATCGCTTTTTTATACAATTTAGTTCTTTAACCCATTACTTATCACACTGGCCAAAAATGTCCGCTGACGTGGTCTTGTGGAAAGGATATTTGCAGGGCAAGAGAAGACTATTTTTGAAATTTTACTGCACGAATGACTGGCTCACAGTCATTCCAATGGTAAATTTTCAAAAATTGTTTTTTTGTTGCCCTGCAAATGGACATTCAATAGAGAAATATGTAGAATTTGACCATTAAAGAGTTAATCATCAAATTCGTTCAAGATAATTTTGATGTTTTCAAAAAATCTCCATTTGCAAACCAAGAGATGATTTTTGAAACTCCAGTCAATCGAATGTTAAATTTTCAAAAATACTCTTCTAGATCTGCAAATAGATTTCCAGTTGGAAAAAATTCCAATGTTTTAAACCCTTTAATGGCTTAGCAGTTTGTCTGCAGTGGACTTGAAGAATGGCCATTTGCAGTGGACTTGCAGAATGGCCATTTGCAGTGGACTTGCAGAATGGCCATTTGCAGTGGACTTGCAGAATGGCCATTTGCAGTGGACTTGCAGAATGGCCATTTGCAGTGGACTTGCAGAATGGCCATTTGCAGTGGACTTGCAGAATGGCCATTTGCAGTGGACTTGCAGAATGGCCATTTGCAGTGGACTTGCAGAATGGCCATTTGCAGTGGACTTGCAGAATGGCCATTTGCAGTGGACTTGAAGAATGGCTATTTGCAGTGGACTTGCAGAATGGCTATTTGCAGTGGACTTGAAGAATGGCCATTTGCAGTGGACTTGAAGAATGGCCATTTGCGGGGCAATAAGCAACTATTTGAATTTTCCTGACCAAATTTAACCAAGAAATGTTCGACTAATGTTCATATTTGTTTAAGAAAATTGCAAATTTCTGATAGAAAATGTCGATTTGAAGACCAAGTGGATATTTTTGAAAAGTCATCACTTGAGTGACTTACTCGGTTATTGAGCCAGTCATTCCAGTAGAAAATTTACAAAAATAGTCTTCTCTTGGTCTGCAAATGGACATTTGTCAAGACACCTGCAAAAGTGATTTTTGGCCAGCTTGAATATTAAAGGGTGGAAATGTTTAATACGTGTTATCACTTACAGCCTCTATGATATTTGACGTAAATTATGTTTTGTACTCCTCATGTTTATATCATGCTGATCTTGAAAACAATTTGACTAAAATGTCATTGCTTCATCAGGGAAATTGTTTTCAAAATGGACAGGTCAACATACTTTATAATTCACTGATTTGTATCCAGGCTTCGTGGAATGTATGTTTAGACTAATTAACCCTTTCACCGATAAATTCCCCATATCTCGTTTTCAAAGTAAACACAACAGGAAAACTTGATTATTTTGACATTAATTTGACTGGAAGCCATTGCTGCTTTAGCAGTCAAATTAATTCCAAATATTCACCAGAACGAGTTTTATATCATAAAGAATGCAATATTTGCAGGGTTTGTCAGTGAAATGGTTATGTCTTTCATCCTTGAAATTCATGTCTTGGTTTGGAAGCAATTATGTTGTCGATGAGCCGGTTAATAATTTGAATTTAATTTGACCGTAACCTATTGTTGCCCCTTGAAGCAAAAAGCTCTGGCCAAATTAGTTTAACTCTTTAGTGGTAAACCTTCTAAAGGCAACTGCCCTGATCCTGAGAAATGTCGATTTGCAGGCCAAGATAAGGTAATTTTTGAAAATTTACCGCTGGAATGATTGACTCGATAATCGAGCAAGTCATTCCGGTGATAAATTAAAAATTGCTTTACCTTGGCTTATAAATTCAGATTCACGCCAAGAAACTCTTGAACATTTTTAACCATTCAAGGGTTAAAACAGTGAGAATTAATTATTTTTATGGTTGAAAGGGTTAATAAAAAACATGCTTTATGTGTGATGGTATTTGAATACAAACTTGTCATCGTGTAGGATCATCCTGTAATCAGACATTTTGGCAATGGCTGGCTGGACTGGACAGTATGTAACTTGTCATCGTGTAGGATCATCCTGTAATCAGACATTTGGACAATGGCTGGCTGAACTAGACAGTATGTAACTTATCATCGTGTAGGATCAGCCTGTAATCAGACATTTGGACATTGGCTGGCTGGACTGGTCAGTATGTAACTTGTCATCGTGTAGGATCAGCCTGTAATCAGACATTTGAACAATGGCTGGCTGGACGGGACAGTATGTAACTTGTCATCGTGTAGGATCAGCCTGTAATCAGACATTTGAACAATGGCTGGCTGGACGGGACAGTATGTAACTTGTCATCGTGTGGGATCATTCTGTAATCAGACATTTGTACAATGGCTGGCTGGACTGGACAGTATGTAACCAATCTGTTTCACAAAATTTGAAAATTAGAAAATGCCCATTTGCAGACCAAGAGAAGACTACCTTTGAAAATTTAGGATGGGAATGACTGGCTCGGTTATCGAACCAGTCATTCCATTGGTAAATTTTTCAAAAATAGTCCTCTTGATCTACAAATGGACATTTCTCAAGACCACTGTAGAAGTCGTTTTTGGCTGACTTGAATGTTAAAGGTTTAACCCTTTTGTGGTTACATTTGGTGAAGAACAGATTTGTTTATTAAATGTCCAGTTGTAGGCCAAAAAAATACTATTTTTGAAAACGTACCCTTGGTATGACTGGTTCAATTATCAGCCCAATCATTCTAATGGGTAAATTTTCTGAAATAGTCTTCTTTTGGCCTGCGACTGTGCATTTCTCAAGACCAGTGCAGCTGCTGTGAACACACAAGACATTGGATCTCTCTTAACCATTTAACCCTTTAACTCTCAAATTTGTTCAAGAAAGTTAAACTTTTTCTCATAAAAAATGTTCATTTGCAGACAAAGAGACCTCTTTGAAAATTTATCAATGGAATGACTGGCTCTGTAACCAAGCCAGTCATTTCAGTAGTCAATTTTCATAAAAAGTCTTCTCCTTGTCTGCAAATGGACATTTCTCAAAACGACGACCACGGCAGAAGCCACTTTTGGGCGGCTTGAGTGTTAAAGGGCTAATGTGGTCTTAGAAAATGTTCATTTGCATATGCAAATATGATAATCAAGCCAGCCATTTCAGTTGCAATTTTTCAAAAATGGTCTCTTACAAATAGACATTTGGTATGAAAAGCGGTCTTTTTCTGCATTTGTCAGAAAGAGAACACATGTGGCAGACAGCTTGGTCTAGCGGCTATCTTGGCTGACTTGTTTTCCCTGTCCACAGAGTCTAAAGCAACCAAATTAATTCCAGAACTGCATGTGATAAAAATCAAAGTATACAATGGAAGATTCCAGTATGTCTTGCCCAACCCCCTTTCCCCAGCCCACCCCCCACATAGACAGGGGCCCAACAAACCCTGTCTTCAGCAGACATCAACTGCGGCTCTGATGAGTTCTACTGTAGAACGAAATGCCACAAAGTCTGGATCACCTTAAAATGATATGTGATGAGCCTACACTGATCATTATACACCAAAGAGTACCATTTTTAAAGTCTGCATGATTTTCCTATGCAAAAATTGGAAAAATCTCACCATGTAAAAAATCTTCATTTACACCCCCCCCCCCAAACAAATTCCTGCACCGCCAAAACATGGTGCACCACCAAAAATTTATACTGCCAAAAGGGTTTGTCCTAGCACCGCCAAAGAATGGTGAACCACCAAAAATGGTACAAACATGCTCATGTTTGGGCATATCCGACCCTACTTCCAGTCTGCAGGAAAACATGCAGAAAAACGAGTGTGCATGATTTTCCTATACAAGAATTGGATAAATCTCACCATGTAAAAAATGCATTTTTTTGGATGTAGGTGCTCAAAATATGTCTGCATTTCCAAAGGCTTTTGCACGGCCAAAATTTGTTTTTTTGCATCACCACCACTCCCCACCACCACCCCAAAAAATGGTTGCACCGCCAAAAATGTCCTGCACTGCCAAAAAGTTGCACCACCCAAATTCCTTCGTAGTCGTAGAATTCTTACACCGCGGAATGATAAATTTGATTTCACCACTTTCCTACTAAATGGATGAATCCACTTTTAGCTATGCCCCGCCCCTCTCTAACTAAGCTGCACCCAAGTTGTTCCGATTAATAGATTTGATTGATGATTGATTGGTTTGCATGTTCATTGATCATGATTTCAGAAATCGATTTAGGTTGTTTATAAATTGACTTTATTAATATATTTTAACCGGTCAAGCTAGAAAACAAATACATTTTGGAAAAGAATTTAGATTTAATCGTTACATCTATATAGTATTACTCCTTAGTCTAAGACATTAATTCTTTCAGCACTGAAATAGTATGTTAATTTCAAAGCAACCATACCAATAACATGTTGAATATTTTAGAACTTATTTTACTGGAAGCTGTTGCTGCCTAAGGTAACAACAGCGTCCAGTCAAATTAGTTTCAAAATATTCAACAGATTGTTTCTTAAATTATTAAGAATCTGTCATATCTGCGGCTTGGTTTGAACTATTGGTTTTAATTATCCTTGAACATGCTATAATTATTGTATTCAAAATGGGTAAAAAATGAGAACCTGTTATGATCAATCATTAATTGATCATCGGTTAGTATATAAAACCAATCATCGATCACAAAAATAGTACAAATTCCCAACACTACAAGCTTCGTCTGTGTTGGGATCGGTCGAGCTCTACACTGCAAAACTTAATTTCCAGAAAACTATGCAGGTAAATTGTGGAATATTTTAAAACTAATTTGACTGAGTACTGTTGCTACGCAGCGCCTAGTCAAATTAGATTCAAAATATTTAGCAGCATGTTTATTAAATAGTAAAGAAAATTGGTAAAACTTGACGGATTATTAGCGTTCAAGACAGACTAAATTGAGTCATTCATGACATAATTGATTATGACATCTTCCTCCACGTCACGTTGTTGATTATTACATCATACTGTGGATTGACTTAGAAACTGGATTCATCATTTGGCAGTGTATATTAGCCATTTTGGAAGATTTGAATGGTCATTAACTGATTAACTATCTTACTGCAGTTGGGCAATTCAGGTTCCTTGGGCCTTTGGGTTTTGGAGAACCATCTTCAATAATTTGAAGGAATTATCTTTTAAGCGATTACCTGTCATTAACCGCTCAGTCCATTTTAAACAGAATTGACTTAAGGACCGGTCACTCTGTGGTATGCTTCAGAATTTCTTTACAGATTCTTGATTGATTAATTTTTTGTTTTGCGGCCATCTTGAATTTTCTGAAAATACACTAAAATATCTTAAAACTACTTATTAATTACTGGACAAATTTCAACCAAACCAGAATGGCTTGTAGGGTTTAGAATTTCTACCCAGAGATTTCATTAGAGAATTAGTTTGACCTCCATCTTGGATTTCTGAATATGTCTGTTAAATTGCTTCAAAGACTAGCGCTTCATAACCACTTGGCCGATTTCAATCAAACTAGTGTGCGATGCTTATGTTACAGGTAACTGGCGCAGGCCCTTTCACCTCTAGTTACGTTTAGCTCAGCATCTCATGCAACATTTCAGGATTGGGTAAAGTTATTGGACGTAAGCTGGAAGATATGGTTAATTATCCTGTTAATTGAGTGGTAATCTGGTTCTTTGGGACCATAAGGGTATCCTACCACCCAAGTTTCTTTAGTTAATGATTGCTCTAGAAAAACGAGAATGAAAATCAGGATGGAAAAACAGACTAACAAAGGAACTAGTGGAGAAATGGACAGAAAAAAACAATACTATATACCCTATACATCTATATGCGGGTAGGTGTGGGATGTTGTGGGGCATAAAAAATTCAGATGTAAGGAATATTTTGTTGAATATTTTGAAACTAATCTAACTGGGAGCTGTTGCTGCCTATGGCAGTAACAGCTCCCAGTCAAATTAGTTTCAAATCATTCAACACCTTACTTGTATGTGTACTGCGTTCTGCGGCCTCAGTAGTTAGAAAGCATAGTGTGGCCACAATCAGTCCTTCTTTAGCCACTGTTTCTTGTCCTCATCGAGAGTCCTTAGCTCCCTCAGGTTCCTCTTGGTCGTCAGTCTACCTAGTCAGGCTTCTTTAACCTGTATAATTACCTTGAAATTGTGATTCTAGAAATCCAAGGTTCGAAGTACATATATACTATAAATCGATTCCCATGCGCATAAAAAGTGGGCGGATCTTATCTAGAAGTAGGCGTGGCATAGCTAGAAATGGATCCCTCCTTTTACTTACTGATGTCTAGTAGAGCTGGGTGGTATTGACATTTACAAGACGGTATCAGTACCATGAAAAAATACCGTGGTACCACGGTATACCGTCATCTGAGGTCGAGGCATGCCACGAAATTAGAACAAATTTTTTTCATTTCCTTTTCATTTCCATCTCCAATTAACGGTAAATATAGGTAAAATAAATAAATCGGCTTTCTGATTTACAGAAGAAAAACATTATTGCTATTGCGACTGTTTAGTTTCACGACTTTATTAGGTCACTATTTTTATTGACATAATATCATTCACGGGAATATCGGTCAAAGTGTGTGGTCGACTCGCTAACTATAATCCGCTGTTTGAGACATTGGAGCGCGCTATTTTCAATCTGGATTGTTCTTGCTATTAATGCGTGTGACCAGCAAATGGTAAATTTTATCTTGGCAGTCGAGCGCGTTGATAAACAGAGTCCAGACAAAATACGCGAGTATTTAAACGAGGCCAGTGTTGTACTCTTTTATTTCTGTTGGAGTCGTATATTCGGTTACTCGCGAAAACAGGCCTATACACATACATATAACACGACATTGAATATAGCCGATTCCAAAGCTTTTGATAATTACCGAGTACCCGATGTGCAGTCTCGTTACTCGCCATACTTCACGTGAACAATGCGTGTAAATAGCTATTTCCGCGAACTTCCGATGTGTAGCCAGTTGTAAAATGAATTACAAAAACTAAAACACTATAATTTTTAAGTGTCGTGAAATTTCTTAACACTAAGCCAGAAAAAAAATATATAACGACTTCAAAGCTGCTCGTTGTTAATAAATTAGCACGTGCTCAAAATGGCGCGAACAAATACTACGTTTTAGTAAATTTTCATTGATAAATTCAGCAATGTATTTTCCCACGGTCTAGTGCATTTGAATAGCACGCAGTTTGTAAGCTATTTTGTTATTCTAGCGTGTTTGTTCGGTGAGAAAATGCTTGGAGTAATAAATTACAAATAATAGAAACGGGACTAGGGAATATAGTATAGTGTAATTACTACCGGCGGACGGCCAGAGAATGAGTTTAGATGTTTTAAATAAAGCAATTTTACCGTGAGACTTTCAAGACATACGGTTGCCATACAATTCTGAAGTCATTATTTTGTAATTGACGTCTTGATGTTTGTTTTTACAACGACCCTTTCACCTCGACTCGGCTAACATTTATGGATGCCTGTACGGTATACCGCGGTCCTCACGGTACTACCGTCAGACCGCCCAGCTCTAATGTCTAGCCATGTTGACAAGTGGCTAATTTCAATTCTAATTGTGATTAAAAGATGTTTGATAAGTTGTAGTATTGATGAGCAGTGATATTGAGCAGTACTGAGAGCACAACTTGTCCATTAGAGTTACTGCGTCATTAGATGTCGTGTATGTTTGCCGAGATATGACAGCATTGGGATTACGTGACGGAAAGACATAGTTAGATTGCAGTGAATGTTGATTCGTATGATGTCTCGATAGATCAATAAGTATCTAATGTTCTAACTGAAACACGAACCCCTTCAATAAAAAAAATTTGGTCACAAATATCAAGCTATTTGCCTATTGAATGAATGTCCATCTGCAGGTCAAGAAGAGCATTTTTGAAAATTTACCACTGGAATGACTGGCTCGATTATCGAGCCAGACATTTGGCTCGGTTATCGAGACAGACATTCCTGTGGTAAATTTACAAAAATCAACTCTTAACATGGACAAAGACATTCCTTTAGATCACTGATTAGGCTAGTTTTGGCTGGCTTTGCCATGAAATGGTTAAGGCGGGGAGGGAATTGCTGCTGGGGTGGAGGCTATTGGTGTTTTCTCTGGGACACATACAGTATGCATTATGCAAATACATCGCAATGTTAATACCAGCATATATCAATATTTGTCATCATTTGGCCTTCCCAGTAACATTTGCTCAAGGAAGAAAAATCTCTGGAGAAATTCTAACGGGGTTGTTTATGCGCATCGATATATATCTTTTAAGGATCAAAACATTTATGCGTGATCCGAGTTTATTTGTCTTTCTGATGAAGTGTACTGTAAATATTGATGTGTAATATTGATGTTCATGCACGTCCTAGAAATCATTTTCAATCTTTATTCCCACTAGCCTGACTAGGTAAGCTTGAGTTAGAATTGTGGGGTTTTCTTTAATTTAGAAATTAAAATTTAATTTTCATTTTCATTTCTAATACATTGTAAGCTTTCTGGACACAAAATTTGTAGAATTCAGTATCTATTGTGCAAACCTAAGATCCCAATATCTCAATTTCAATGCAGACACACAGGTTTAAGCCTATTTATTATTTTGAAATTAATTTGTCTGAAAGCTGTGTGTGCCCTTCTAGTCAAGTTAATTTTAAATATTCATCAGATCATAAAGAATTTTTCCTAGATTAATTTTGTAGAGAGGAAGGTGTTAATGTTTTTATCGTCGAGATTTGTCATGAAAATTACAGTATTTGCCTATTGAATGTCCATTCGCAGACAAAGCGAATTTGTGAAAATTTACCACTGTAATGACTGGCTGACGGATGACGTCATATTCATTACATCATAAATGATTCTATAATAGTCCGACACGTTGTTGGAATTGCATGTCTCTGCTATTTAATAAACATGTTAATTATTTTGAAACTAATTTGACTAGGCCAGTCAAATTAGTTTCAAAATATTCAACAACTTACCTGTATAGTTTTCTGAAAATTGATAGTCACGAGTGAGGTGTGGGTCGGAGCGTAGCTAAAGGTGTGCGGGGCATAGCTAAAAGAAGAAAGGTCCGTTACCAAGCCAGTCATTCCAGTGGTAAAATTTCTAAAATCGTTTTCTCTTGGCCTGGAAATGGAGATTTGTCAAGACAGCTAGCTGCAAAGGCTGGTTTAGGCTGGCTTGATCATCAGATGTTTAACATGATTAAAAGATATGCAATCAAGAATTTATCAGATGCGTATTTGTTTATAATGAGATGACAAATGCCTAATACTGATTATTTCTATCAATCATTTGCCTAACCTTTTCGGCCGGACAGCACAGGTGCCTATGGCAGCAAGAGGCTCTTGCAAATTAATTTTTTTAAATATTCAAAATATTCTAGATATTCAACAGCTTAAATCTATGATTGTTTTGAAATTCTGTGACTTAAAGGTTCCAAAGGTTAATGTTAATACATTTTTAGCCCACATGACCAAGTGAGCTTATGGCATGGCGACCGTCCGTCGCCCGTCCATCGACTTTTGCTTAAAAGCGCTACTTCTCATTAACCGCTTGGTGGATTTCAAACTAATTGGACTGGAAGGACCCTATAGGCTTGTATACAGAATTTTGATTGGTCGATTTTTTTCGCAGGCCATCTTGAATTTTGCAAAAAATTGTGGCAAATTGTTTAAAATGCTACTCCTCATTAACTGCTTGGACAATTTCAACCAGGCTTAGCTGGGAGGATAGTACGCTGGTAAGTTTCAGATGCTGTATACAGAATTTTGATTGGTCAATTTTTTTGGGTGGCCATCTTGGATTTTCTGAAGATTTCTGCAAATCACTTAAAAGCCTACTTCTCGATAACCACTGGGCCGATTCCAATGAAACTTTGATGAAAGAACCCTAGCCTGGTATCCTTCAGAATTTATATACTGAATTTTGATTGGGCCATTTTTCCGGTGGCCATCTTGAATTTTCCAAAAAAAAATTGCAGGAAATTGTTTAAAACGCTACTCCTTATTAACTGCTTGAGCAATTTCAACCAAATTTGGCTGGAAGGATACTAGGCTGGTAGGTTTCAGAACTTGTATACAGAATTTTGATTGGTCCATTTTTCTGATGGCCATCTTTGATTTTCTGAAACTTTCTGGAAATCACTTAAAAGCCTACTCGATAACCACGGGGCTGATTTCAATCAAACTTGAATGGAAGAACCCTAGCCTAATATGCTTCAGAACATATGTACAGAATTTTGATTGGTCAATTTTTATCAGCAACCATCTTGAATTTTCTGAAAAATGGCGGGAAATCGTATAAAACGCTACTCCTCATTAACTGCTTGAGCAATTTCAACCAGACTTGGCTGAAATGATCCTAGGCTCGTAGGTTTCAGAACTTATATACAGAATTTTGATTGGTCCATTTTTCTGGTGGCCATTTTGGATTTTCTGAAAATTTTGTGAAATCAGTTAAAAGGCTACCCCTGATTAATCGCTTGAATGAGTTCAAGCAAACTCAGCTGGAAGGCCTCTAAATTGCTATGTTTCAGAGCTTATATATAGAATTTTAATTGGTCAATTTATTCGGTGGCCATCTTGAATTTTCTGGAAAATGGTTGTAAATCGTCTACTCATTAACTACTTGGCCGATTTCAACCAGACGGCTGGAACGAGCCTCGACCAGTAGGCTTTAGAAGTTGCATATAGAATTTTGATTGGTCAATTTTTCCAGCCGCAATTTTGAATTTTCTAAATATTTTGGCAAATCAATTAAAAGGCAATTTCTCATTAACGGCTTGGCCGATTTCAACCAAACAGCTGGAAGAACCCTAGGCCCGTACACTTCAGAACTTGTATACAGAATTTTGACGGCTAAATTTTGAGGGTGGCCATCTTGGGTTTTCCGATAAATGGGAATTCATATAAAATGCTACTCCTCTTTAATCGCTTGGGCAATTTCAACCAATTTTGGCTGGAAGGATCCTATTGTCGTAGCCTCTAGAAAGCCTCTAGAAATTCTGTTCAGAATTTCGATAGGTCAATGTAATCTCTAATTTTCTGAGTTTTCCGGAACTATTTGAAAGCGGTACTCCTTCAATCAATAACCCGATTTCAACAAAACTTGGGTGGACCGATCCTATGACGGTAGACTTAAACATATTAAACGAGAGTCTTGATTGGTTAATATTTTGGTGGCCATCTTGGATTTTCCGAAAATCATCCATCATGTCTATTTAAATACAAATGGTTTAAATGCCAATGGTCCAGGTGAGCGCCACAGGCCCTTGGGCATCTTGTTTTTAGCTCACCTGGCCTGAAATGCCAAGTGAGCTTATTCCATGGCTGTCGTCCATCCGTCCATCAAATCGCGTCTTCTTAACGTTTTGGCCGATTTCAACCAAATTTGGCTGGAATGATTCTAAGCTGGTACCCTCCAGACTTTTTTTCAGAATTTTGATTGATCAATTTTTGGGGTCAAAATCTTAGAATTTATGAAAAATATACGGGAAATGGTCAAAATGTTACTCCTCCTTAGCTACTTGACATATTTCAACCAAATTTGACTCGATGCATTCTATGGTGGTAGGCTCTAGAACATCGTTTCAGAATGGTGATTTACAATTTTTTTAGGTCAAAATCTGAGATTTTATGAAAAATATGCCAAAAATGGTCAAAATGCTACTCCTCCTTAGCTGCTTGACATATTTCAACCAAATTTGACTCGAGCCATTCTATGGTGGGATGCTCTAAAACTGCTTTTCAGAATTTTGATTGATCAATTTTTTGGGTGAAAATCAGATTTTATGAGAAATCTACCGGAAAGGTTAAAAATGCACTCCTCCGTAGCTGCTTGACATATTTCAACAAATTTGACTTGATCGATTCTATGGTGGTAGGGTCTATATCTTCTTTTCAGAATTTTGATTGATCAATTTTTTTGGTGAAAATCAGATTTTATGAAAAATCTACCGGAAAGGGTAAAAATTGCACTCCTCAGCTGCTTGACATATTTCAACAAATTTGACTTGATCGATTCTACGCTAGTAGGGTCTATATCTTCTTTTCAGAATTTTGATTGATCAAGTTTTTGGGTGAAAATCTTAGATTTTATGAAAAATCAGCTGGAAATGGTCAAAATGCTGCTCTTCCTTGGCTGCGTGACATATTTCAACCAAATTTGACTAGATACAGTCTATGTTGGTAGGCTCTAGATCTTATATTCAGAATTTTGATTGATCAATTTCTTTATGTGAAAATCTTAGATTTTATGAAAAATTTACCGGAAATTGTCAAAACGCATATCATCCTTAAATGCTTCATGGATTTCCACCAAATTTGTTTGGAATAACTATAATGGTAGGCTCCAGAACTTCCATTCAGAATTTTGATTGGTCAATTTTTCCACTCGCCACCTTGTTTAATGTAAAGAAACATGTATCTATAAATGCAAATGTTTCAAACGCTAATGGTCTAGGTGAGCATCACAGGCCCTTGGGCCTCTTGTTTGTCTCACGGTGTAGGGAAAGCGAGACATAGGGATGACATTTTCCAGGCAGCATTCTTGGGGGTTGTGTTAACACTTTCACCGACAAACCCCTGAAAAAGTAGATTCTTTACGATATATATCATATACTGGTGAATATTTTGACATTAATATGACTGAAAGACATTGCTGCCTAAAGGCTTTCCCGTTTGTTTGCCCGGAGATTGAGATATTTGGAATTTATCGGTAGAATGGTTAAAGTTTTTGTCTGACCTCTGAAGTGGATAAATGAGACATTATAGAAATAATGGTTAACCTTAAAATAGCCAAACTTGCTATGAACTTTATCTCAGCTCGGATGTTTAGTGCCAATGAGCTGTGAAACATGATGCAATTCAGCATAATTCTTGTTTATCGGCCTAATTGGTCAACAATTGCTCTTCAGAATTCAATGAAACTTTATAGCCTTGTACTAAGCTATGCAAAGATGCAATTTTCTTCATCTGTGCTCATGAGAATTTGGATAAATTTCTCATATCTTACCGTTTTTATTCAAGGAAAGGACGCAGGTTTTTGTCATATTACATGTTCTAGGAAGGGGGTGTGTCCTATAATCGAGTACATTCTTTCAGCACATTCTTTTTGTCAAGTTTCGTAAAAAAAAATTTAAATGATACCACAAAAATTGAACTCATTTTCGCACGCTACAAATTCTCGCCTCCTTGTGACTATGTTTAATGTATACCTCAAAACATTATCGCGGAAGTGAAAGTATTAAATTGGAGTACCTAAATATTGCATATACATTAATAAAGATCATTTATTGCATCAAATTTAATCCTGAATTCGACATAAAATGGCGTTATATATAAATCACATGATCGCCTCCAATCGCAAAAGATTGTTTTTAATTAGAGCGAGTACTCGGATAAAATATTCTGAACTCGGAACTGTGAATACTATATTTTATCAATGCGCAATAGGAACTAAGTATTGTACTTTAGATAAACAGCTCCCGTTAGCGTATAAGATCTCGCGAGAACACGGCGCCTCCAATTGCAAAAAAGCCATCGGCTCGCCAACATAAGAAGTTCTTTATCTCATTTTAATTCTCGGACTTTCAAGCAATTTTTGTCGTACATCTTGATTCCATTTTGGATCATTTAATGTTGAACGGCATGTTGAACGGATTTATGCGCAATGCGAGAGAAAACACCATTATAAACTTTTTCTGAAGAGAAATATTATTTCTCTGTTCTGATTGGATAAATTCTCCCTCCCGTACAAGCCGATGAAAATAGAGAATGGCAGATATTAGAAGAAATCTAGTAAACACAACTGGAGATCTTATCACATTCCTAATGTTACGTGATTTCTATATTTCTTGGTGACATTTTATGTCAAAAGTAGCATGGATTTTGATGTAATAAACGATCTTTATTGAAGATACGCGATAGGTCATTCCGTGTCATGGTTGCAATTGTAGTTCAGTTGGTTGGTATTTCTCTAGTGACATCAGATCTGTTTTACGAGAATAGGTGAGTTTATGGCAGTCATCCTGCAGATTGAGCACTACCCACAGAACAGGGAGATAACCCTGTCATCTTTACTTAGTTCACTATTGGTACGCTGTGTTATTGTAGAGAATATAAAGCACCTTGAAAATAAGTTCTGTTTTCAAATTTTACCATGTGGGCCTGTGAATCATAATGTCATCTGAAAATATAAAATAGAAATATTACACTATGTGCAAAGTCTACATTATGTTATGTTTTGTAACCCATCACAAATGCCCACATTTCCCGGCTTTGGCCTTTTGACCTGACTCTAAGTGGCGGAGTCAAATATAAGTGTCATCTCACAGTCCGTAATCATATCAGTAACTCACATTTAACACATTCGGTTGAATTCCATCCAACGGTTTAGGAGGTAATTGAGTGACTGACATTTTTTTAAGGATATTTGACCTTTTGACCCTGCTCCCTTGACCCCATGGCATGGCACCAAAGATAGATGCTGCGCCGCAGAGTACAACCATGTATTGGTAACCCACATACCAGATTTTGTTGAATTCCACCTAATGGTTTGGGAGGAGATAGCGTGAAGGATGGACAGACAGAAGGATGAGATTACAATATCTATAACATTTTTTTTAATGTGGGGATAACAATATTATTTGTTCACATTACTGTGACTGACACTTTCAGACAGGAAAAATTAACTGCTATACATACATAATTAACATGTCATATCATACAAATATACTCACAAATGGCAAAAATACCTCATTTTGTCCCATAAAATTTGATGGAAGGAAGAATGGAAGAAAATAGAATTTTGAATATATTGTAGAGCACACCTAATGCTTTATTGTCTGTAAAGCACACGTTTCTTCCACCTATCCCACATCGTCATCCTGTCAGTTGAATATGGGATCATTTTCAGGTTGGGCCAATTTCAAGGGCCTATATTTCAAAAATGTTAAGAACCACATATTTTTTCTTTTATGTATAAACTAACAAATATATATGTAATTTACCTATCAAGTATTAAGTTTGCAACTCTAATAGTTTTAACATAATTGTAATCACAAGTGGGTCTGAAAATTTATTACTGAATAAATTTTCATTTTTAATGTTACCTAGGTTACCAACAGGAGCGCAAAAATTATTATGCCCTGCATATTTCAAGAGGATACCTACATGTGACCAAGCACTGAAAGTTTTATTGGAATTGGATGTCAGTTTAAGAATTTGCAGATCCTTGAAAATGCTACAAAATGACAATTGCATGACATGTGGTGGACCCCCCCCCCCCCCAGCTGTTCTAGCGTCCATATTTCCAAAAATATTGGGTTTTGTGTAGTGTAATTGAGCAGGATTTCCTAAAACACACTACTGTAGCACTACATAAAGAATCTTGGAAATCTGAATTGGTCATGCAATACCCATCGGTTGTCTTGACACAGAATGATCCGATATTTAGGTGGTCCCATTAATAATTTCTCTTCCAGGATGATATTTTTTAGGCATACATTAAACATAGTGGTACGGTAGTAAGCATGTGTATGGAAATTACGTTCAATTTCCGTCGTAGGTCCTATTTGAGTTTTAACAATTTTAGAGAATGGATTTCAATTTCTCTATGCGTATGAGTATAAGAATTTTTGGCGCGAGTTTGTGCCAAAATTTAACCTGCGTCCAATACAAGCTAGCGTATTTTCCTCGAATAAAAACGGTATATATTTATGTGATGGTTATTTAGCGGAGCTGACATGTCAGCGAGCAGGACCTGTCCCTCTGTTAGACGTGTGCCATTTATGTGATTAACTTGAAAATCAGGATTATGTCTTAAATCATTAATTTATATGATTAGAAATTATATAATTGAATAATCGTGAATAATTTCTACTGGATAAAACCATACTTTTTAATTAGATTTTGATGCAGTCGGTCATGAGAATTAACATTTTGCTGAGTGAGTGTATGTCCATTTACATCCCAAGAGCAGTCTATTTTTGAAAATGTATCACTGGAATTACTGGCTCGATTCATTCCAGTGATGCGTTTTCAAAAATAGTCTTCTGTTAGTCTGCAATTGGACTTTTCTAAACAGCACTGCAGCTTTCGGCATTGATAGGATTTAGGTGTTATGTCTGGGTAATTTGTACCCAAGGTGATTAATTGAATAGTCACGATTATTCTTGAATAGTCTGGTGATCAAATCAAAGCAATAATCGCGCAAGCCTACCCTCTGTCATAAATATAGGTGGCACAGTTCTTTCTTTCGGAATTGATTTATATCAAGCCTAGATTCACTCATGCTATTGATATCTAGTGTCTGTGTTGCGAAAATTAACACTATGTCTTAAATTTGTTCCAGAAAATTTCAATTTTCCCAAAGAAAATTTGATTTGCAGACCAAGAAAATACTATTTTTTTAAATTTACAACTGGAATGACTGGCTCGGTTATCAAGCCAGTCATTCCAGTTCTAGTCTTCTCTTGGTCCGCAAATCGACATTTCTCAAGACTACTACAGAAGCATTTTTGGCCCGCATGAGTGTTCAAGGGTTAAGTTATGGGCCTTAAAAATTTTCTACAATATAGGAACAAATGGGGAAAGAAATTCTTCAGTGGCACCTTTCATTATATTTAGAGCTATTGACTTCTAACTTGGAGGGAGGCTACCTTTGGACCTAAGCTACTACTCATAACTAGTCTGACCTAGTTTCTTGATAATATAGGTCAAAGGTAAATTTTGTCATTGACACCAACAGTAAATTATTTAGGAAGACTTCACCGTTTCATCACCTGTTGAATGATTTATACCAAATCTGGTCCAAATGATCTTATAGACTTCAAATATGTGCACATCCTAAAACATTTTGATCCATTTTCAAATATCAGGGTTATGCCCCTTGAAAATCATCAGGTGTTGGGCCCAGTGGGTTAAAGATTCCTGTGGCAGCGTGTTTGGTAATGTTTAGAGCTGTTGACTTCTAACGTGGTGGCTGAGTGCCTTTTGGCATAAGCTACCATTCCTATAAGAATTACGTCTGGCTGACCTACTTTTAGAATAATATAGGTCAAATGTGAATTTTGCCATTGGAACTGATGCAAAATTGTTTAGTCATCCATTTTTATACCCCGCCAAATAAATTTGCGGCGTATTATGTGATTGAGTTTATGGGCAGGTGGACGGTGGAGTGGTTTCCGCACGATAACTCCGCTACCGTTTATCAGATCGTTCTGAAACATCATAAGATGATTGGACTAGGTCTGAGGAAGAAACCTATGGAAATGGACAATGATCCGAAATCCAAGATGGCCACCAGCCTCGGCGGCCATCTTGAAAATTGGTTTCCAGATGATAACTCTGTTACTGTTTATCAGATCGCTTTGAAACCTCATAGGGTGGTTGGACTAGGTCTGGGGAAGAAACCTATCAAAAGTGACAATCCAAGATGGCCACCAGTCACTTGCAACCATCTTGAAAATTGATTTCCGGATGATAACTCTGTTGTCATGTATCGGATCACTTTGAAATTTCATAAGGTGGTTGGACTAGGTCTGGGGAAGAAACGTATCGAAAATGTTGATGATCCGAAATCCAAGATAGCCGCAAGCCAAGGGCGGACATCTTGAAAATTGGTTTCCGGATGATAGCGCTTTACCGTTTATCAGACTGCTTTAAAACTTCATAGGGTGTTTGGTTGATTTCTTCTCAAGGACCACTGGCACAGTTATATTTGGCAGGAAGCATCCCTAGGGCATAGAGTGGTCAAATTTGTTCAATTTGTCCAGCACCCATCTTTAAAAATCTTGGAAACCATTCAACATTGATTCAAAATTCATGAAACAATCTAGGGCAACAGGTGAACCATGTTTATTCAAGGGAACTTGATTTACTAAAGATTCAGCACCCATCTTGGATGACCCAGTTTTCACAAAAGCGACTTCTCCAGAAGCTCTGAACGGAGAGTTGAAATTTGGGAGATATGATTAGGCACTAAGGGCCATTAAAATTGGTTCAAGGATGTCAAAAACATGGCTGCCATGGACCAATCCAAAGGGAGTGTGTTTGGTGGCCATATTGGATTCTTTTATATGATTGATTTTGAAGACATAAATCGGGGTTTTTTGTAGCTGCATGGCTATGCTTATTTCAAATTTGCCACCTTTGAAAAATGGATAAATGGTTTGGCAGCTATTTTGGATCATTTTCATGCCAAAAACTCCCATACTAAAGCAATAGGAAATTTAAAATGTGTTCTTGATCTTTCTAGTTGAAATACTTATATTCCAGGTGAGCAATACAGGCGACCTGGGCCTCTTTTTGACTAGTTTCCTGACAATAGAGGGTCCCCTATTAATTTTGGGATCTTCTATTCGTCACCAAAGGTCACAGTCACGGTGACATATTTAAAGAAATTGTGATTGCCTTTAATTCTAATAATATGCGCTATATAAATAATTACATACATAAATAATCATCCTTTGACGCTACACTGCTAGATAATCTTCATGCTACATTGCTAGATAATCTTCATGCTACATTGATCGGTTGCTGTGTCATCAGTATCCATGTCAATATAGGCGAGGCATACCATACTTCAGCGCTCTTATCTATTCAGAGTTTCATTTAATTCCATTACTAAAGCAGTTGGATTGCCCGTTTCACACATCATTAAGCAGACATTATAAATACATCTATCATATATTCATTTGTGATTTACTCTGGATATGATATAACAATATCACAATCACTACACATGCCTACACACCCTTTTACAGACAAGCTGGCCAAAAATGGCTTCTACAGCACTTTTGATAGAGAAATGTATATTTCCAGACCAAGAGATTATTTTACAATATTTGCCACTGGAATAACCGAGCCAGTCGTTCTAGTCGTAAATTTTCCAAAATGATCTTGGTTTGCAAATGGACATTTTATATGAAAAAATTAAAGATTTGTCACACATTTCAATTTTAAAATTAAAGGGTTAGCGGTGCCACTATCTTTAGAATTTTTTATGATATAAACCACACACATAAATGTACATACACGCACACGTGCACACACGCACGCACACACGCACGCACACACACGTGCACACACACACACGCACGCACACACACAACAGCCACACACACGCACACACACGCACACGCACACACACACACACACGCACACACGCACACACACACACGCACACACACACACGCACGCACGCACACACACGCACGCACGCACGCACGCACGCACGCACGCACGCACGCACGCACGCACGCACGCACGCACGCACACACACACACACACACACACACACTGTACTTGTAATTCAGAAATACGTTTAACAGTATCACCGTGTACTGCTACATTGTCCAGTGGAGATTTTTGCAGAAGAAACTTTGTATGTCTGTGCACTGATTTTTGTCTCGCCTCGAAGCAATGAAACTGAGCCATATGTATTACTTTGATGGCGATGACAATATCGACTTTTGTATTTACCAAATCCTTTTGGCTTAAATATCAGGCTTGGTTAACCCTTTCATGCTGAAGCCAACCAAAACTGGCCTCTGCGGTTTTGAGGAATGTCCATTTGCAGGCCAAAAGAAGACTGTTTTTAAAAAATTACCTCTAAAATGACTGGCTCGATAATCGAGCCAGTCACTCCAGTTGTAAACTTTCAAAAATAGTCTTCTCTTGGTCTGCAAATAGCCAATCAATGAACAAATATTTTGATTTTGATCAAATTTAGTCATTAATGGGTTAAGCGTATTTGAGCTAAGACTGAGTACATGGTTGCCTTTGCTTTTATGAATGTGCATGATGATATTCATGTGACAAGGTCAAAGGTCAAGGGAATTATGGCTTTATTAAAATCTTCGGTTTACGACATGATGGTTTTGCCTTTAGCACAAATTCTGGGCTTTAACTTTCCGCATTGGTTAGCCCTCTTTGAGCTAAGGTTGAATACATGGTTTAAACAGCATGATGAAACTGGTGTCACAAAGGTCAACGGTAAAGTTGTCTGACCTTGTCTATTGTTTATTGACTATTGGGACAGGCAAGACATTTAGCTCTGTAGATTTCTTATTTCTTTATCAATAATACTTCATGAGTTGTATCGTCTTCCTGTAGCCATCTTTGTAGTTCTGTAACTGTAGATGGTTGTCTAGTATCGATGTTGTATATGTTGCAGCTGCCTACTGATTTTACGCCCACTTTTCTTTTGTTTGGCAGCTACGAGTTGTTCGAGCGTTTAAAAGCACGCTTGAAGACCTCGAAGATAAGCGTAGCATTCACAGTTTCCAGAGTTTACGTAGTTCACGGAGCCATCAAGGCCCACGACCGATTAGCGAGGACATTACTAATCGTTCGCACACAGTGGAATTTCATGGTCCCATGTCTCATTATCATCATCATCATCACCATCATCATCATCACCACCAACAACATCATAATAATCATCATCATCATCATCATCAACAGCCTCATGTAGGCATGGTAACTTCGATGTCAGCATCTGCCACAAACAGTCGGTCATATGCAAACAGTCTGGAACCATCTAGTCCAGTTGAACGTCAACGCCATGTGCGACTTCCGATGAAAAGTTATTCTCTAGAAAGTGTACCCCTCGTAGAAAAACAAGTGTCCCCGCTTCTAGCGCCATATAACCCTGGACACAACTCTGAGTCGCCGCCGAGTTCGGTGAATCATTCTCCCACCCTAACGAGTGTGACAGAAACGTCTATATAGAAGCTGCACATTCCAGCTAGCGATGACCAACATCTGTGATCATAGCTACTCGCTGTAATCCACGATTATACCTGTGTTTGCCACGTACACCAAGGAACATAACTCTGGCTCACAGAATATGACCTCCTACAGACATAGACGGAGGAAGTCAATGTTTGCAAATCATCCACTGTTCTCTTTGGCTATTTATTGGTCAACCCGGCCAAATTGGTTTTGACAACGGTCTTGAGAAATCATCATTTGCAGACTCGGGATGAGTATTCTTAAAAACCTACATTTGAATTGCCTTTGTCTGAAACCATGCAAGTCAATCTAATGATAAATTTTATAAAATATTTTTTTGCAAAAAGAAACATTTTGTTTTCTTGACTGATTCCGACCTTTAATTGCCTGCTAAAGTTATGTTAGTGAACAGTGTGAATAAATATTTTTACTCACCAAGCACCATATTCACAAAGCTTAGGTAACTTAGACATGTCACAAAGAAGACAGCAGACCAATTAGAATGCACTGTTTGACATTTATTCTGTACTTAAGCATCTACTACACGGAGCCATTTAACCCTTAAAGTTTGTTCAAGAAACCTTCAATTTTCTCATAGAAAATGTCAATTTCCCAACCAAGAGATTAGTTTTGAATATTTAACACTGGAGTCACTGACTCGGTTATCAAGCCAGTCAATCCCGTGGTTAATTTTAAGGACATCGCTCAACAACGCAGCAGAAGCCCTTTTTGGCCGGCTTCAGCGTGAAAGAGTTAACCTTGTAATGTTCAAGCCGGCCAAATCTGGCCTCTGCTTTGATTTTGTGGAGTTTCCATTTACAGGCCAAGAGAAACCAATTTTTGACAATTTTCCACTGGTATGACTGGCTCGATAACTGAACCAGTCATTCCAGTGCTAAATTAAAAAAAAAAAATTTATTCTCTTGGCCTGGACATTCAATAAGCACATATTAAATGGTCTTGACCAAATCTTACCGTTAACCCTTTAACCTCATATTGGGCAAAATGGCTTCTGTAGTGTCCTTGAGAATGTCCATTTGCAGACCATGAGAAGGCTATTTTTGAAAATGTACCACTGGAATGACTGGCTCGATAATCGAGCCAGTCATTCCAGTGGTAGATTTTCTAAAATAGAATTCTCTTGGTCTGCAAATGGACACTTGCTATGAGAAAATTGAATTTTCTTGAACAAATTCAAGGGTTAAATGGTTGATGAGGCTTCATAAATAGCCTGGTTAATCATTTGACCGCGAGTTCCATTCCTTGGTGTTATGTGGCTGGTAACAGGTTGAGCGATGATAGTTCTGCACGTTTTGTGTGCAAAAATGATCAGGAAATGTATTGTATATATTGGGTATATACTCTATCTATACATCTCAACTGGCCAGTGTTCCACACTCTTATGAACTGAACTTCCAAAGCAAATCTAGCGATGCTCTTTCAAATGAGACGTCAATGGATGGTTAATATTATGTGTAAATCTGCCAAAAAGTTTAAGAAAGCTGAACAAACTGATGAGTGATTTCTGAAAGAATATTCTTTTATTCAATTTGTATCGTCCTCTATATTCGAAGAAATATTGTCGATCATTCCCCTGTTCTCAGTCAAATGCGTGTAGCAGACAATATGCAAATATGCTTCACAGTGAGTGAGTCGATAGGTGAAAGAGCGACTGTGTTCACTTAAATAAATTTATACTAATAATATTATTATCGCGTATTTAAATTTTCACTTTATAAAAGAAATTATGATTATCATATAAGGCGCACAATTGTATATTTCTGGTACATTTCTCCATATTTATTATAAATAATTAACCTGCTTCATGCTAAATACCCAGAAAGCTTAAATTTCAATTGAGTTATCCCGTTAGTGGTCAATTTTGGTTGTTAAAAAATCTAAATATTTGCATATTGAGTGTTCATTTGGAGGTTAATTGAAGACTATTTTTAAAACATTATCAGTGGAATGACTGGTTCGGTTATGGTGCCAGGAATCCCAGTGGTAAACTTTTTAAAAGGTCTTCTCTTCAGGCCTTCAACTGGACGTTCCTCAAGACCACAGCAGCGACTGGTTTTGGAAAGCTTGACCATTAAAGGGTTAAATAAATAAGTTGACACGTTTTGAAAACAAAATAAAACATATGCTGAATACTTTAGACATAATGCGTAATACAGTTTTAGTTATGCCTCGTCCATTTGTAGTTATAACTTAGCTCTTGTTGGGATTGATAAATCCCTGAACTCCCTGACTATCAATTTCCAGAAAACTATGCAGGTAAGCTGTTGAATATTTTGAAACTAATTTGTCTGGGTGCTGTTGCTGCCTATGGCGGCAACAGCGACCAGTCAAATTATTTTCAAAATATTCAACAACATATTTATTAATTAGTAAAGACATACAATTCGTACAATAATGCTTAGTCTGTCATCAATTATGCGTTTCATGACAAACTTAGCTGCCGGTACGTCATTCATGATGTAATTGATTATGACTTCAGCCAACACGTCACGTACTTGATTATAAGGTCATATGATTGATTGAGAAACTGGAATCTGCCATTGGATTGGAAGACATTGCTGCGTTAGGCACCATTACGCAGCAATGTCTTTCAATCCAATTATGTCCAAAATATTCAACAGAACAATTCTTAGTAACTAACAATTGTTTCTGTTGTTGGTGACATGTTAATTTATTTGTTACCTGTACTGGCCTGGCTTCTGTTTGAAACTCTATATCACGTTGGACAACGTAGATAATTTATTTGTTACCTGTACTGGCCTGGCTTCTGTTTGAAACTCTATATCACGTTGGACAACGTAGATAATTTATTTGTTACCTGTACTGGCCTGGCTTCTGTTTGAAACTCTATATCACGTTGGACAACGTAGATAATTTATTTGTTACCTGTACTGGCCTGGCTTCTGTTTGAAACTATATCACGTTGGACAACATAGATAATTTATTTGTTACCTGTACTGGCCTGGCTTCTGTTTGAAACTCTATATCACGTTGGACAACGTAGATAATTTTGCGTGAATTCCAAGGAGGAAGATTGGGTATTTTTCAAGCAATGGGTTGTTTGTTATGCTCTCGCTGCTTTATGCGGACATATTCCATTATGGAGCTGCTATCTATGTTAAACACTAGCTGGACATCAAGATGACCGCATTGCACAAATATATTTGATTATTTACTGTCACGATGTCGTTCTCGCCAACCCTGATGCAAACTGAACTATATACACACACGCACGCATGCACGCACGCACGCACGCACGCACGCACACACACACACACACACACACACACACGTGGAGCCCAACCTTTGTGATTCTTTATTGTAATTAATTAATTGTGTAATCATTCTTTATATTTATTATTATTATTATTATTATTATTATTATTCAACATCATTATTAATCAAATAGCCACCCATTAAGTAATTTTCACATATAATATGCAATTCTTCTTGTAAATAAGCTATTTATAGATGCGTTAAAGGTATAAAGTGTGTCCAAGTAAATAACCTATGAAAAAACTGAGCTGACTTGCAAGGATATGATGGCGGAATAAATTAATTTTATTAAATGAGTCCACCTTCCTCTCCCACCTCCCCCCTGCCTTTCCCTTGCATGCTTTTGTATTGTTTCAATGTGAATTTTGACATGCATGGTGAATTGGTTCATTGTGAATCCTCTGTTGTATGTGTTGGTCGTCAATATTTAATTTCTGTATTTCACCAAGCTTTTTCATGGAATTTAACTCTGAACACGCTGCATATTTTGGAAACAATTTGACTGAAAGTTGTTGCTGGCTAAACCACCAACAACTTTCAATCAAATTTTTTTTTAAATATTCAACAGATCCAAAGCTATCGACCATTGAAATTATTGACCGGTGGCTTTCAGCAGTCACTCAGTTTAACATCCAATGGTCAAAATTGTTGAGGAACAAATTCTTTCAGTAAAGAATGTCAATTTGCAGATCAAGAGAGGAATATTTTAGAAAGTTTATCGATGGAATGACTGGCTCGGAAACGGTCATACCATAGTTGTTTTCTAAAATGATCTGCTTGTTCTGCAAATAGACATTTATTTTTCAAGGCAACGGCAGAATTGATCTTTGGCTGACTTGACCATTAAATAGTTAGAATTTAATTCTTTGGTTGATGAATTCGCGGTCATGTGGAATGATGATGGTTTTCGTTTCTTCTTAGCTCGTTGTTACTGTAGTAACAACCTGCGGCGGGAGTAATCTGAGAATTTTATAGTAAATCGCATGTGATTGATTTTTACTAACCTTTTGTAAAAGTGTTTGCAGATCGTCTGGTACATTACAAACTTCACAATAACTGCAACGAATATATTGCAATGAATTTGTAGATAAAATCTGTTTGGCTTTAGTGGTACTGTTGCGAGGCCTGGTTGTTCACTTAATACATGTAGTTTATAATTTAGTATTTCTCTCCTCAAGTTTATCTTTTTGAATTGACCACAAAATTTTTTAATAATTCTGAATCGTTTAAGAAAAAAGGTTTACGGACAGTTCAAATTTATGTAGTTATTGTTATGTTGAGGTGCAAGTTGGACACATTACAAGTGGGTTGGCCGTGTCATATTTTCCATGACTCAATGGACAATAACTCTTTACCTGTTAAATATTTTGAAACCAATTTGACTGAATGTTATTGGTGGTCAGAGCAAACATACAGGAAAACTGTTAAATTTTTTGAAATTAATCTTACTGGAAGCCGTTGCTGCCTTAGGCAACGGCTTACAGTCAATTTAATTTCAAAATATTCAACAGAATAAGTTTTATATCATAAAGAATTTACTTTTTCAGGGATTTATCGGTGAAAGGGAAGGGTTAAGATTTGACACAAGTTTGATATTGTATAGACGTACCTGAGAAATGCACCTGATCCCTAATAAAAAATCTTTGACATGCAAGCTTGTCAGGGAACTGTATCCCTGGAAATATATGTTAATGACTAAAATTGGGGGGAAAATCGCAATTTTTTAAACAGAAGAATGCTAATTTGTATATAAAGAGTCGAATATTGTAGCTAACCTACCACTGGAGTAACTGTCATGGTTATAAAGTAGGTGATAAGACTTTCTTCGCGTATTTGTATTCAATTGGATATTTTGTAAGATCGTTACAGAAGGTATTTTTGTCTGACTATAAAAGGTTGCACACTAACTGTTTAAAGGATGCCAACTTTAAAACTTAATACCAACATGCCTATAGACCAGGCATAGTCAAAATCACAGGTCGCTGATATCAAAGTATGCCAATGAAGGTCAGGGATCTGTAAGTCATATCAGATAAAGTAAATATGACACTTTCTAGCTGAAGCCAAAATCTAATAGTGTCAGTGCATATGTATGGTAGTGTGTGCTGTGTCCTTCTACCTTAGATTAGTATTTTAAAATACCATTATTTATTTTGAATTTTTGTTTGTTTGTGTGTTTTGTTGTGCTCTCATTTCAATGTCTCCTTTGTTTTTCCTTCCTTTGTTTCAGATCCGCGTTGTGAATGCTTTCCGTGTCGGTTTAGACCACCGCTATGACAACCGTAGCATGTCGTCCATTCATAGTATCCACTCGATGGGTCCCTATAGGATGGTAAAAAACCCAACAGCTCATTTGTCATCGTCCGCCACTTCCCCGGATATGTATATTGGTGCCAGCACCCCACTTGTAGTAGAAACCACTGCACTATGATTGGACCCTGATTCCTCCGTTGGTTGATACGTTCAGTTTTGAGGAGAGAAACTGCCATATTTATGCTGCATGCACCAAGACTCGCCACCCATCGCAATCATCATCACTGCAGCCATAAGTGATAAATAAACTTGTTTAGCACTTTCACTAATGGAAGGACCAAATTGAGAAACACAGTTAGCATACAGTATAGAGCAGCCCCCTTAGGGAGCATTAGCCATTTAATCCTCAAATTTGTTCAATAAAATTTCAATTTTCTCAAAGAAAAATGTGAATTTGCAGACCAAGCAAAGACTATTTTGGAAAATTTACAACTGAAATGACTGGCTTGGTTATAGAGCCGGTCATCCCAGTGGTAAATTTTCAACAATAGTCTTCTTGGTCTGCAAATTGATATGTCCAAAGAACACTGTTTTTGGCCGGGTTGTTAAAGGGTTAATTGTCAAGATTGTTCAAGCAAGTATATGTCCATTTGTAGTTCCGGAGAAACATATTTGAGAAAACTGACCATTGTTGCCATGGCAGTCATTTCAGTGATATCATTTCAAATAATATCTTGTCTTTCAAATTGTTGTCCAATTTGACAATTGACCTTTGATGATCACAGCGCCAAAAATGACTTCTTCGGTGGTCTTGGGAAATGTCATGACTGAAATTACTGGCTCGATGACTAGCCATACATTCTAATGGTAGAATTTTCAAAAAATAATCTCTAATCTGCAGATGAATTTTTTTCTATGAGAAAAATTGGGTGACAGTTAAATCAAATTACTTATGAAAGTTTTATTTCACATCGGATAAAAATCAGTTTTTATATGTGCTCCAGTGAAAGTGTTAAATCCACAATTTCTTCTGCTTATCGGAAACATTCAAATGAAAGCAAGTACGAGATTTTGCATTCCTCCCTGATCTGCTCATGAGGCTTTGTTTTCGTTCATTTTCATTGTTTTAATGCATATTTGCCACACATTGATTTGAAGCATGACATGTATAGTAGCATAGAGTAGGATTTGAAGCATTTGAGTGAACCCTGCCTCTCCATAATATCATTGGTTACCATAATAAATAGATATTAACCCTTTAGTGGTGAACATTTGTCCAGAAAATATAAATTTTTAGGGTTTTGAATGTCCTTTTGCAGAAGAGGTCTATTTTTTTTAAATTGACCACTGGAATGACTGGCTCGGTTATCGAGCCAGTCATTCCAGTGGACATTCTTCAGGACCACTGCAGAGGGCGGTTTTGGCCATTAAAGGGTTAACCAATGTAATTTACCCATTAATAGTCAAACCGGATACAAACAACCTTTTCCAGTGGTCTTAGGAATATCCATTTGCAGGCAGAGAAGAATATTTTTGAAAATTGAGCACTTGAATGACTGGTTCGATGACTGAGCCAGTCAGTTCAGTGGTAAATTTTTTAAAACCGTCTTCTCTTTGTCTACAAGTGGTCATTGTTCAAGAAGCCGATTTTGACCGCCTGCACGTTAAAGGGTTAATCTACTCATTCAAATGCTTCAATGATTTTAGATTAGATAGAGACATTTAGATTAGTAGAGCTCATCTTCCAACCTGTATATCCAGTCAAACCTGCTTTAAGGACCACCTACTCACCTTTTTGGACCAAATGATGGCAGTTCTTTTAACCCTTTAGCGCTCAAGCCAGACAAAAATGACTTCTGCAGAATACTATCTTTGAACATTTACCACTGATAATAGAGCCAGTCATTCTAGAGGTAAATTTTCAAAAATAATATCTTGGTCAGAAGATGGGCATTTTCTGAGAACATTTTTAATTTGAGTGTTCAAGGATTAAGACTAATTATGGTTTCTTAGCCCTTACCACTCTGATGTCAATATTCTGTCTTTTATTGTTTCAATAGCCAAGAAACTGGTGTACATTTTTCAACAAATTTGGTGGATGAGGTTGTAAACGGCAACATCTTTGGCCAAATTCAGTTCATCTTTTAGTTTAATTTGAAATTTTAAAATTTTGACATCAGAGTGGCAAGGTAAGCCTTTAACTCGTACAGCACAGAAGCAACACATCCTTTGCGATGTGAGGAATATATTTGTCGAATATTTTGAAACTAATTTGGCTAGACAGTGTTGGTGTCTATTGCAGCAACACCTCCCAGTCAAATTCATTTAAAAGCATTCAACAGCTTTCCTGTATAATCGTTTTGAAAATTGAGAGACTGGAACTTTGAGGGTTTACTGGTTAAGAAACCATCATCTTGTTGGCTCTAAAGCCATTTCCTATGGTGAATGACTTGTATTAAAAAACCAGCTTCTTTAGTGTACCACTTTGTTATTCATGAGGTGGTCACTTAAGACAGGTTTGGCGATATATACAGTGTGTTTTGCATTGATGCGGCATGCTTGTTTATAGTTTATGGTTGCTTGTTGTGACAGTTTATTTAGATTTTGTTTTAAATAATATATATATATATATATATATATATATATATATATATATATATATATATATACACACACTTCATGCATTCACTGAATCAAAAATTCCTAGTCTTGTATTTATTACATAACACACATTTTCCCATTAATCAGTCAAATTATTATTATTATTTGTACATGTTTCTTGCGGGCAAAGTTGTTATGACTTAGAATACATGTAGCCATCTTTGTTCTAAAGCGGCATATTCACACCAGAATGCTTGAAAATAAAATGGTTAAAATGGTATACATTTAGAGGTTTAAATTGTGTCTAGATGTAGTGTAACGAAGTAAATCTTAACACATGGTGATTTAATTATGTATAAATTAATATGCTTTTCTTAAATTGTGAAATTGAATTAGAGACACGAGTCCCTAATTCAGCTTCACAACTAAAAAAATGATAGTAATTTATATGTAGCGAAATCATCTTAGCTTAAGATTTATTTCATTTCATTACATTGAGGCACACAATTTAAGCCTCTAAAAGTATACAATTTTAACCATGTTATTTTCAGGCATTCTGGTGTGTATATATACCCCTTTAAGAGAGCACCGTTAAAGCTGACCGGTCATGTTAAAAGAACCAGTGTTTAACGCCAACCAGTAAAAAAATGTTTTGGTAACTCGATTATGAGTCCACGCATTGATTTATTAGTCCCCTACCGGTAAAACCGGGGGACTATAGGTTTGCACTCCGTCTGTCCATCTGTCGGTCTGTCGCAGTTGGTTTTCTGCACTTTTTTTCGCAGTCCTTCAAGGTATTCAACTGAGAATTGGTTTATTACTTTGTTATGAGAAGTTACAGACCAAGTTCGAGTTTCAGGCGTATACGTTATGTCCCCTTTCGACTTAAGAAATACGAAAAATATCAACTTTCAGTACTTTTCGCACTCCTTCAAGATATTTAAGCGAAAAGCGGTGCATCATTTTAGTGTAAAGAGTTACGGAGCAAGTTCGAGTTTCAGGCATTTTCGTCAATTGTTCATGGAGTTATGCCCCATTTCGACTTATGCAATACGAAAAATATTAGTTTTCCGCACTTTTTCGCAGTCTTTCAAGATATTATACTGAGAATTGTTACGTTGCTTTGTTATGAGAAGTTACAGACCAAGTTCGAGTTTCAGGCGTATGCATAAATCTTTGATGGAGTTATGCCCCCTTTCGACCTATGAAATACGAAAAATATTATGTTTCCGCCCTTTTTCTCGCAGTCTTTCAAGATATTCAACTGAGAATTGGTACATTACTTTATTATGAGAAACTACAGACCAAGTTCGGGTTTCAGACGTTTGCGTCATTTTTGATGGAGTTATGTCCCCTTTCGACTTATGAAATACAAACATATCAGCTTTCAAGACTTTCCTTCTCCTTCACCATATATAACTGAGACTTGGTTTATTGCTATGTTATGAGAAGTTACAGATCAAGTTCCAGTTTCAGCTGCTTTTGACAATTTTTAATGAGATTTTTGACTGTCAATCTCTAAAGATTTATATCATCAGGTAGGGGACATGTATTGCAAAGCAATACTTACAGAATGCTTGTTAAACAAGACCTGAGCAATACTCTCAGCCACTATAAAAGGATTCACTCAGTAACTGCGAGTTATCATTTAGCCAGCAGGCGTGATATGCGCACATTTTACAGGTAAGCACTACACATTGCGCGGATATATAGACCTCTTGACTGCGCATTACTTATCTTATGCAAACACATACTTATTGGTTTGATTGGCATCTATCGAGTCGTTGATTTCAATGTCGCATTCACGACCAACACATAGTGTCTAACTCGGAACTCTGTACACTGACCGAATCCTTTTAAAGTGCATGTGGAATCTTAGTCGGGTTTTCTTAAAGTAACAATATCTGGACACAGTCATATAGTGTTACCAAAATCAGAAATTTATTAATAGCACAATAACAATGCTTCTTATGAAAGATCACTTAACATTCAAAACGCCTTCTGTAGTGATCTTGAGAGATGTCTATTTGCAGACCAAGAAAAGACAATTTTTTTTAATTTGTATCGAATGACTGGCTCGATAACCGAGTCAGTCATTCTAGTAGTAAATATTAAAGAATAAGTTCTGTTGGCTTGTTTAAACTGGCTTGACTATTAAATGGTAAATACAAATCACTATAAAATACTCTTTAGGGGTCAAAAGGGTCGAAATACCATGTTTTTTTAATTTGGTGAAGTTGAACTAAATTCAAAATAGAGTGGGTTTCTTATTTATAGTGAGAGTCTCTATTGATGTAATTACTAGTTTTATTCATAGACAATTTTTCAACGCTCGTTTCATTTAGCGTGATTTAGCTAGTTTTTTTCCCCCTCATTTTCACAAATATTCCAGAAAGCATGCTATTTATTTTTCACCAACATGACCAAGCTCACCATGTCCTCCATACAACCCTATCCATGACTTCTCATTCCTGGACTCCTGAACAAAAACCATGTGGAAACGACATTAACCCTTTACCACTCAAGTCGGCCAAAAACGGCTTCTGCAGTGGTCTTGAGAAATGTCAAATTGCAGACCAATAGAAGACTATTTTTGAAAATTTACCACTGAATGACTGGCTCAATAACCAAGACAGTCATTACAATGGTAAATTGTCAAAAATATTCTTTTGTTCTGCATATGGACATTTTATAGAAAATTTAAATTTTCTTGAACGAATTTGATGGTTAAAGGGTAAATGAACTGTAGTGAGATGCGGTTACAGGTCCAGAATTTCTAGTTTTGAAAATTATTCTCTATGATGGGTATAAATGGATAATTAATGCTGTAATATATAGACAATTTACCATACTCTTTGCTCTTATACTCGCCACATACATTTTACTCATACTCTCCATTTTTTAAACAGTCTAACATTTTTCGCCTTCCTAACAATAAAAGGAACCAGTTCCCACTATGACCAGCTCATTTCTAGCTAGGCTCTGCCAACTTTTTATGCATGTTAGAATCGATTTGTTGAAGATTTTGAAACTAATTTGACTGTGGGGATCCCAGTCAAAATAATTTGTACGTCTTTGGTGAACTTACAATTTAATAAAAATTATGTTGAATATTTTGAAACTAATTTGACTGGGAGACTCACAGTCAAATTAGTTTCTAAATTTTCAGCAAATCTATTCTAACGCGCATAAATAGTTGGCGGAGCTTGGGTAGAAATGATGAATTTTCCTACAGACTTCGATTTTTGTAATTGCGCTATGTCATTTTGATTGCCGGATCCCTGTACTGAGAGAAGTCAGTCCTACTCTGCATTCATAATCTCTATAGTAAGTTACCTCTATTGCTTTGTTAACCCTTTAACACTCGTCGGCCAAAAAACACTTTTGCAATGGTCTTACTGTTTACAACCTGAAACCTTTGCATGGTGTCAATCAAATATCGGAACCAAACCTTGAAACCTGTGGTATGTTGGCCCACTCTGTTGTCAAGGCATGCCTGTCCTAGCTCCTAAAAACTCTTGGGTTGGACTGGTTGAGCTGAAATCGCTGTCTGCAGAAGGTGGTAAAGCATGCTCAGTGTGATTTAAGTCTGAAGACCCAGCTGGCCACTCAATAGACCTTTCCGATTTTAGCTCTGCCCCGCCCATCTCTAGCTAAGCTCCACCCACACCTCGCGTGTTGGGATTGATCGATCCCCAAATTCCCTAACTATCAATTACCTGAAAACTATACAAGGAAGCTGTTGAATATTTTGAAACTAATTTGGCTGGCCGCTGTTGCTGCCTTCGAAATATTCAACAGCACGTTTATTAAATTACAAAGACATACAATTTATACAACGTGTCGGACTGTTAGAGAGTTTATGACGGTCTATATAGAACCCTTTATGACATAATGATTGTGACATCATCATACACTCACTGAGCTGATTATGATGTCATTCGAGGTCAGATGATGGATGGATACTCTGGAATGGTGAATTCGCTCGATGCCCTCCTTTTCTATGTAGAGGTTAACCACCCTTGCTCTTTGTAGTCGCACATTATCTCCGTGAGAATAAACTTGTGCCTTATAGCACGAGGATAGGGCCAGGCAAAAAGATGGAGAACTGTGTCTTTGTACCACATACCAGTAAAAGAGCCATTATGGGTCAAGTTTGACTCCTAACCATAGTTAGCTATAGCTAACTAGAATACCAGTCAAACTTCAAATAGTTACTAGCTGGTCAACTATAGTCAACCGAGCTCGGTTCAGATGGTTAGTGCGATATTTGCGCAAATTTCAAAATGCCGGACACTTGCCACAAATAAATGCATGTAAAAGTGCAAATATTTCACTAAATAACTTAGGTTTGATGAAATTATGCTTTCCCATTGTATGCCAATGTTCCCAAACCCCTATTCCTTCCCACGTTATGGCATATGGACGCTTTTTGACGTCTTAGCGGACAAGAATAACCCATTTTCCTAGGTCATCAAAACAGACGACAGAAAGGTTTAATGGAGACTGGTAATTCAATGGGGAACCGGGTATCAACGAACTATAGTTAACTATTGAGCGTTCGGCTTGACATAGCGACTGCGCATGTTCAGTAAACCATGAAACTGACTATAGTTAGTGAGTCTAACTTGACCATGGATGCAGTGGAGGTTTGTTTTGCCACCAGCACTAATGCCACCCCACACCATGACTGAACCACCACCATAACTATTCCACCATGTTGGAATCAGTAAATATTTCATTTGATGTCGCCACACTTGAGCACATCCATTATGAAAGGCCAAGCGGAATTGTGACTCATCTGTGAAGAATACAACTTCCCATTAAGCTCGAGTCCAGTTGATATGTTGGTGCTTCTCACAGCATGTCTGCATGCCCTCAAACCACTGGCATGCAGGCTGTTTCTAAGGGTCAGAGTGGATATCATTAACTATGTAGCGGCTCTAAAGTGGTTTTGTAATACTGTGGCATTGGTGATTCGGTTTGGCCAGGAAGAAATGACAAGGAACGTATCCTGCAGATGTACCATAACCCTTGCACATCCTCTGCCATGACCTCTGTTCACTTGAACATTCTTGTGTTCACTTGACCGTTCTGATACTGGTTCCATGCTCTTGAGATGACACTTAGTCTGTTTCCAAGGGAAATTGCTACACTTTGCTGCATCCAGACGCCTTGTAGCAGATGAATGCAACAACAAAATCCCTGATTACTCAGATGACATTTGCGGGGAATTATTACACAAACAACGCAATCAGAAGAGTAATTCTATTGTCTTCTGAGGGAAAACTTCACTGAATGTAGTCCGACTGCACTTTTCAGGCTCAATCCTAGCAAGCATAAGTAGACCACTAATGGTCGAATGCACAATGCCCATATAACCTGTGGTCTTTGATTCAACTGTAACATATACTTAATCATATCTCCCCTGCAACCACTGATCTTGGATATGGTGTGTGGTGTCAAAGATGAGAAAATTACTCTGTTGCTACAATTGTCAGTCGGTAATAAGCAAAGATATTTATCTATAGAGATATTGAACACAAAGTAGAACTCTAGCTTCTCTCCCTTGTTAGGATGATTGCTAAAAATTTAACTCTGGAGAGGATATCGAGTTGTAAGTGCGATGAGTATGGTATTATAAATGTAGAACATTTTAATATTTTTTGTCCATGAATTGTATAAACATAGTGGCCTAGTTTAATGGAGACTGTCTATTTTCCAGTTCCTCACTTGCATTAGGTTGAAGCTTTCGTACAATATATATTGTAGACAAATTCTCACCAAGGATTTATCAACTGCTGCACTATTCTAATGGTTAAGATTTTTCAGGAAAATTTAAATCTTTTGCTTTGTAAATGTGTATTTGCATGAGAAGACTATTTTTGAAAATTTACCACTGGAATGACTGGCTCGGTTACCGAGCCAGTCACTCCTGTGATAAATTTTCAAAAAATTGTCTAGGCCTGCAAATGGATATTTCTCACGGCCACTGTAAAGGCTGTTTCTGTGCGTCTTGAGCATTAAATGATTGAGGTTTTGCAATGACATGTATCTATGTTTCCATGATAGCGTCGGATAGTGGGCCAATACGGCCCATATTGGACCGTACTGGCCCTGTATCCTACATTATCGTGGTTATATTCACCATAAAATATAACCTGTACAATGTTGTGCTGACATGCTCAGAATCTATTAGATAAGCTTTTCGACAAAAGCTATATAAAATTCATGACAGCTTGATGATTGGATACTGCATTACCTATAGCTGTCACACTAACATTTTCAAAATGACAACCCAATACTGTTGCTTTTTTATGGCATAGTGCATTATTGAATGTTTTGAAGTTAATTTGACTCAACGTTGGTGGCTAGTGCAGTAATATATTCAAATTAATTTTGAACCCTTTTTACACATTTCCTGTGTTTTTGGCATGACATACTAGCATTTCAATTTCAATGACGCTATCCATGAGAACTGGTAAATACTTTAAATTAATTTGAGTTGAAGTTGTCGCTGCCCGTGAAACGACAATTACTTCTAGTCAAATTATTTTCAAAATATTAAACAGAATATTGTTTTTTAGTGTACCTATATGTTTTAAAGCATTTATAGTCATTTCATACACAGACACGCATGCACGCACATAGATATCTAATGTGCACAAAAATTATTTTTACTGATATAAGAATGCTCACCTATGCGCGTACAAACACTGCATATAGGCGTGAATTAGTTCCTATTTCGATTACCGGTAACGTAAAAATATTACAACTGACATTTTTCATGACAACAGCAATTTAATGTGAACTCTTCAACAGAGTACTGATATTAAGTCTCTCTAGCTGTTTAACGGTCAAGTTGGCCAAAATCAGCCTCTACAGTGGTGTTTTTGGGCAATGTCCATTTGCAGGTCAAGAGAAGAGCATTTTTGAAAATTTACCAATGGAATGACTCTTCTTGACCTTTGAATGGATGTTTACTAAGTAAAGCTGTCTTTTCTTCACCAATCTTGACCATTAACGTGTCAAATATAACGTAATATAAAAGATATAATATATATATATATTGTTTTATACATACTGTTTGAATATATATAATTTGCACATACATAATATATTGCATTTTCCCCCTCATCTATGCAATAGGCAAGGAGTGCATCATAATATATATATATACGTTTTGTGTGTAGGTGCTTGCAAATGTGTGTGCGTGGTATACCTCTCTCATTTGGTATTTGGTAGTGTAGTTGAGAGATTGTTCTAAAACCAATTGTTAGTCAATATTGCATTAAAGGGGTGTGGGTGGGGCGGAGTGCTTTTCCAGAAGTTTAATTCCTTTTGTGGTCAAGGTTGGTCAAGAAAATCGATATGTTCTTCATGTATGTCCATTTGAATGTCAAAAGACTATTTTTTGAAAATTAAATTGCTGGAATGACTGGCTCGAAAGAAACCCATCATTCTTCCATTAAATTTTAAAAAAAATTCCTACAGATGGACACTCGGCTAATGTTTTAATTTTCTTGATCACTCTTGACCGTTAACCCTTTGCACCCTGCATTCCCAGAATCTCAATTTCAAGGTCACTTCACTGATCAGGTGTTGAAGATTTTTGACAGGTAATTTTGACAGGTAGCTGTTGCTTCTGCAGCGTCTTCCAGTCTAATTATTTTCAAAACGAACAAAATATAGTTAGTTTTTGGTGTTTTGACTCATCGGGTTCTAAGGGTTAAGAGATTAACCCTTTCAACCACAAATCCCATATAAATTTAATTCTTTACGATGCATAACATATTCTGTTGAACATTCTGAAATTAATCTGACTGGAAGCCATTGCTGCCCAAGGCAGCAATGGCTTCCAGTCAGATTAATTTCAAAATAATCAACAACTTTACCATTTGTTTGCCCTGAGATTGAAATACTGGGAATTTATCCATGAAAGGGTTAAGTATGATTTTCACTCCTGATCTGAGCGATGCATGTCTGTATTCTGTGATCTGACTAATATTACACGCCTTTACATCGAACAATCCATGTCTTATAACCTGGAATACGATCAAATTCATTTATTCAAGATTTCCTGGGTTTTTTGACAATTTAACGGTCATTTTGTGCACCATGCTAGTACAATACGATTTATCCATTGAAGAGTTGAAATTGGTCTCAAGATAATATGAATTTTCTTAAGTTATCACAGAAATTATTGGCTAGTTACCCAAACAGTCATTCCAGTGTTAAGTTTTCAAAAATATTCTCTTGATGTAGAGATGGAAATTTCCAGGTGGTTTGACCGACATTAAACTCTTTAACACTCAAGCCGCCAAAATGGCTTTTGTAGTGGTCTTGACAACTGTCCATTCACAGACCAAGAGAAGACTATTTTTGAAAATTTACCACTGAAATGACTGGTTCAATAACTGAGACAATCATTCCAGTTGTAAATTAAAAAAAATAACCTTGCTCTGCGAATAATTTTGAGCCTTAAGTGTTTAAGAATTTCACATGTTTTCTTTCGATGTAAAAAATTTTAAATCTTTATATCTCAAATTTTTTTAAACATAATCTTTAAAGTGTCTGCATTATTTATTCCAAGACGAAATATGAACGGAGATGAATTTCAGCTTCTTTTGATTTACTGCAAACCTTTAGCACCTGCACAACTGCTTTTGAAACTATTGTCACCTTTTTATAATATATATTTCTTTTTTTTAAATATTCGCATATTATGACAGCATTTTGATAATGTGTTCTCGGAAGAAGATCTGTTAGATAGCATGTGTGCTTGCGCGGGTGTATATATGTGTGCTTGCGCGGGTGTATATATGTGTGCTTGGGCAGGCTTTCATGCGCCGACTTGTTTCAGTTGTTTTTCTTCTCCACCCGTTTGTTATGTAGGTAGTAGTTCCAAAGAATTTGTATAGTGTTAGATTGTATAGTTTTATAATACTTATATTGGAATTTGTTCCTGGAGTTCTTGTACATTAAATATAGCCGAGTCAGAAATATTATTGACTTCTGAATAACATTATTCCGCTCAATTCTTTCAGATCAAATATGACCATTTCTGTACCCCTTTACCTTTTAACACACATATCAGCCAAAAACGGCTTCTGGATTGGTCTTCAGAAATGTCTATTTGCAGACCAAGAGAAACTAATTTTTTTTAATTCACCACTGGAATGACTGGCTCGATAACCGAGCAAGTCATTCTAGTAGTAAATTTTCAAAGATAGTCTTCTTTGTCTGCAAATGGACATTTTCGATGGGAAAATTGAAATTTTCTTGAACAAATTTGAGGGAATTATTTTCAGAATATTCAACATCTTACCTTTTATGTTTGGTTTGAAATTGAACTCCAGAGATTTCGCAGAAGAAGGTACTGGTATTGACCCTTTAAGGACCAAGCCGACAAAAAAACAGCTTCTGTAGTAGTCTTAAGAAATACTTAGTTGTAGGTTAAGAGAGGATATTTTTACGAATCTACCACTAGAATGACTAGCTCAGTTATCAAGCTAGTAATTCCAGTGATAAATTGCAAAAAATAGTCTTCTTGGCCAGAAATGAAAATTCCTCAAGGCCACAGCAAACGGCATCTGCAGTGGTCTGGAGAAATGTCCATTTGCAGACTAAGAGACCGAGTATTTTTTTTTATTTTCTTAAATAAGTACGCGGGTTAAAAGGTTATGAGACCTGTCTTCTGGTGACCACTTTTTGGTGCGCCTAAAGTTGGATATTGTGATGGATCTGAATGTCTCCACAAAAACTAACATAGAACACATTCCAATCTATAAGTATGCTTCCTCACCAATATATATAATTTCTCGACAGCTGCAATTATTCAAATACAAATTGTAATATATCTATAATTTAATATATTAAATTGGTGATTTAAATCTTTTCAATATTATTATACAGTTCATTATATTAACTTCATGTGCATGTATTCACACATCTATGCGCGCGCCCGCGCACACACTAGTAAACGTACATCTATGCGCGCGCACACACACACACTAGTAAATGTACATTCGCACATCTATGCGCGCACACACACACTAGTAAAAACGTACATTCGCACATCTATGCGCGCGCACACACACTAGTAAACGTACATTCGCACATCTATGCGCGCATGCACACTAGTAACCGTGCATACGCACATCTATGCGCGCGCACACACACACTAGTAAACGTACATTCGCACATCTTTGCGCGCATGCACCTAGTAAACGTACATTTGCACATCTATGCGCCCACGCACACACTAGTAAACGTGCATACGCACATCTATGCGCGCGCGCACACTGGTAAACGTACATTCGCACATCTATGCGCGCACGCACACTAGTAAACGTGCATATGCACATCTATGCGCGCGTGCACACACACTAGTAAACGTACATACGCACATCTATGTGCGCGCACACACACTAGTAAACGCACATTTATGCGTGCACGCACACACTAGTAAACATATTTGCACGTGCGCACACACTAGTAAACGTACATTCGCACATCTATGCGCGCACGCGCACACTAGTAAACACATTCGTCATAGCATTTATTGTTAGTTACCCCTCTTGCTAATCTAAGGAGAATTACTACATTGTTATTAACTAATTTACTAACTCTAACTAGTTAATTGTGGTATGTATGGCTTAAATGGATACGCTTTCCGAGCAAAACATATACACTTAGATTTAGTACAAATAAAAATACTGGCTACAATATTTAATTGAATTTCAATCAAATTTTTATTTAAATCTTCTTAAACAGAATCTTTCATAGTCAAAAGTAATGAATACTAGTAGTTAATTAAATATTAGTGTAACTAATTAGTTTAGTAACCAGTGATAAACTATTTACCAGATTGAAGTGATACTTATTTCATGAACAAACAAAAACACAATATAAAGATTACATTTTTTTAAATTTTATTTATAAATGTTTTTTAAACAATACATTCCCTCTTGTACGTATCAAATTTTTTTATGCCATTTCTAAAATAATTGTTATCCATGTTTGTTCTCATTCATCTTTCTCCTTCCATTTTTCTCACATCTATCTAGCTACCTCTCTCTCTCTCTCTCTCTCTCGCTCTCTCTCTCCCTCCCTCCCTCGCTCCCTCTCCACACACTTCACACTACTAAATGGACCATTCCAGTTTATCCATCATTCAAATGACGTCATAATCAACTACATGAGGTTTAGCCTGATGCCATAATCAATGATGTCATGAATGACTTAGATAAGTTTGTGAGGAAAGCTTAATTGATGACTGACTAAGCGTTGTTGTCTTTACTATTTAATAAATTGAATATTTTGAAACCATATTGACTGGGCACTGGTGCTTCCTAACACAGGCGAAATGTGGGTCGAGCTTAGCTAGGGGGCATAGCTAAAACTGGATTCCTTCATTAGCTTCAACCTAGTTCTCCTGCTTGTTTTGGTACCCACCTGTTAGACCCTCTTTGATATCTCATATGTCTCTCTCTCTCTCTCTCTCTCTCTCTTTTTCTCTCTTTCTCGTGTTCTCGGACACTGTACACAACTGAATTATCTTCTGATTGACATATTTGTCCTGGGTGTTATAGTACCAACGTGTTCAACACCCCTTCCATCTTTCCCTATCCCCTCTCTTTATCTACCTCTTTGCCTTGCGTCCCCATTTCTCTCCCTCTTTCGCCCACATTGGCTTAACGGAATTATATTCAGCTTGGCCCATTCTAATGTTGCAGAACCCACCTTTATATATTTCTATTTACCTGTCTGCCTGCTGAATTTCTGCAGACTACATTTTCCTTGAGGTTTAACTCTGACGTTGCTGTATATTTTGAAAACAATTTGATTGAAAGTTTCAGTCAAATTGTTTTCAAAATATGCAGCAACTCTAGCGTTATTGGCCGCCAAAATTATCGTCTGGTGGCATTCAGCAGTCAGACAGTTAAAATGGCCTTTACTACCAAACAGGGTGTGCTTTATTGTGATTTACTAGCCGTTAAGAAAGAAAAACACTATTAGGCGATGTATATGTTAGCTTCTTGCAAGTTTCGATTATAATTTCTATTACAAAACATTTTTTTTTAATCCATAAAAATATCTTGTCTTAATCATTATGCCTAACTCTGTAATGATCAAATTGGCCAAAACATGAGTTTTCTTGATTCATCTACAGATGAAGAGAAGACTAATTTTGGAGATTTACCACTGGAATGAGTGGCTCTTTAAATGAACCGTTCATTCTAGTGATCAGTTTTCAAAAATATGCTCTTGGCCTACAGCTGGACCTTGACTAAGCAAGAATTACATTTTCTTTATACTAATCTTGACACTACCTTCTGCCTGTTGAGATTCCGCAAACTGTATTTTCCTTGAGGTTTAACTCTGGATATGCTGAATATTTTGAAAACAATTTGACTGAAAGTTGCCAGTAGCCACCGATAACTTTCAGTCAAATTGTGATCAAAATGTTCAGCATATCCAGAGTTATTGACCATTGAAATTAACAGCTTTTCGTAGACACCTTCCGCATTCTTTCACCAGCTTCTGCAAAATCTGCTATTGGCCGTAATAGCTACATACATAATAAACAAAAATACTCAATTTTAAGAAATCTTAAGTTACGCTTATGCGGTTTTCGATTCTGTGCGCCTCGAAAATATGTTCGTTTCCTTCTTTATTGATAGCTTGCTTACCAGGTAGCTCTTGATCAAAAGTTATTTTTATTATTATTACGGAACCCATTACTTAAACCATTAGTCCTATTTATGCTTTCATACCATATCATTATCGTCATCGTTGTCGTCATCATTATCATCGTCATCATCATCGTCGTTGCCATAAGTAGAGTATTGGTATTTTCATTACATTTTTTGTCTTCGAACAACTAACGCTAGAGTCATTAATATACTATTATTTATTCTTATATTATATTGTTGGGGCATACTGCATTTTCTCAGTTCGCGAGCACTTCATTGTCGAATTTACCAGGGTTTTATTTGTGCAATTTACCTTGCTCAGTTAAATATAAAAATGTTCAAATTAACAAATTTCACAATATTTGTCAGAAATAATATTTGGAATTTGATTAATAGGTTAATGTATTATACAATGAAAACCTGTCTATAGAGGCCACCTGATGGAGCACTAAAGACAGGTGGTCTTATAATTCAAATTGGTTCGTATAGGAACGGGACTTGGATTAACCTTTTAGCGGTCAAGCTGGTCAAAACTGGCCTTTGCAGTGGTCGTAAAGAATGTCCATATGCAGGATAAGAGAAGACTATTGAAATTTTGCCACTGAAATGACTGGCTCGATAATCGAGGCAGTCATTCCATTGATAAATTTTCAAAAATAATCTTATCTTGAATATAGACAGTCAATGAGTAAATATTTTTATGTTGACCAAATTTGACCCTTAAAAGGTTTAAATAGCGCCAATCGCTTTCACTCAGTACACAGGTAATATTTCTGCACATGCATCAATGGCCAATAACTCTTGATCTGCTGAATATTTTGAAAAGAATTTGACCGGCTAAGCCACCAACAACTTCCAGTCAAATTGGTTGCAAAATATTCAGAATTAAACCCCATACAATATGTAGTGTGCAGAAATTCAGGAGACAGACGGTGAATAACACTAATTGTACAGTACCATTTCTGTGTAAATAAGTCATGAGTTTTAGCAAATATTTATATATATATATGTATAATTATGTATAAAGTTTAAAATTAACACATTTTTAGTGTCAAAATTTTGAATTATTTCTCTTATTATTGTTAATTTTTATAGTTACTAATAACCAGTTTTCTGCTGTTTATATACGCTTGATTAGATCAATGAATTCTCACATATTACAGTTTTTACCCCTTCATTGCTACAATGCAGTGTCTCGATTTCAAGACACGTTGAATAGTTTCAAAGTAATTTCACTGGGAGATGTTACTGGCTAAGATAAGGAGCAGATTTTGGTGAAATTATTTTGAAAATAATTGACAGTATTTAGTACATCGAAATAAATCTGTTGCTTCTCATATTTAATGTGTAGAGGGATAAAATCCTGGTCGCCCATATTTTGAATTGTATTGAAACACAATTGTGGGATCCATTTCTACTCATGCCCTAGCCATTTAAAGCTAAGCACCACCCTCTTTTACTCATGTTGACATCGATTTGTAACATTGAAACCTGAATTCCCAGAATCTAAATCTTACGGTAACTGTTGAATATTTTGAAACTAATTTATTTGACTGGGGTGAAAGTAGTTTCAAAGTCTTCAACAGAATGTTATATTAATAAAATTTTACATTTATCGATGATATACAATTTGTAGACTAGCAATGGACTTTTTGATTCTCGTGAAGGAGCTACATGTGATTATGATGCCTGCTCACTAGTGACGTAATCGATTATGACATCAGATGATTGAGTAACCAATCGGATTCCTCGATTAGCTCGCTCAAATGTTTGTTTTGTTTGAAGTTAAGTTTTATGAACCAAACACAAGGTGGTACATCAAAGAAATATAATTAATGTATTCCGTTATAGTTTTAAAACTGCTCACTTGAAAGTCGACTCATAGCAACAATAACTTTCAATGACATTTGCCTTCACAATATTCCGCAAATGAAACTAATGTGGTTTATTCATCATATCTGTAAAGACGAGCATTCTGCGCATATGTATGTGGTAAGTGTGGGCGGGGCATCGAATGATTGTCTGTCTTTAACCCGTTAATCGTTAATTTGTCAAGAAAATTGAAATTTTGACTTAGTGAATACCGGTACGCATCTGTCCGTCAAGAGATGGCTATTTAAACAATTTACCACTGAAATTACTACCTCGGTTATGGTGCTAGTCTTCTCAATGGTAAAACTGTTCAAAATACACTTCTCTTGGTCTGCAAATGGACGTTTCTCAAGGTCAGATTTTGCTGGCTTGACCATTAAAGGGTTTCGAACACACTGTTATTGGAACCAAAAGGCAATTTAACCCTTTACCACTCAAAATGGTCAGAAACCTACTATTTCCAGACCAAGAGAAGACTTTAAAAATTTACCACAGGGAATGACTGGCTCGATAACGGACCCAGTCATTTCAGTCAAAAATAGTCTTCTTGGTCTGCAAATGGAAGTTTTCCCTGAGAACATTAAAAAGAAATTTTAACCAAATTTTACGGTTAAAGGGTTAATAAGGCATTTGTCTTCAATTACACGGGCGCCTGTCTATTGTGACAACCTGTACTAAAGGACGGCCTGTCAATTCGGACCATCTCTGGGTGGTCTGTTAACCGGCCATTTAAGGCTGGAATAGCAATTAAAAACATTGTGCTGAAGCTGGTAACCAGTATGTATAATCTGTTAACCCTTACCACTCTGATGTCAAAATTGTAAATTTTCAAATTAGACTAACGGATTAACTGGTGCCTGTTTTTCAACAAATTTGGTGGAAGATGGTGCTGTCGTAGACAGCAACATCTTCCACCAAAATTGTTGAAAATTGTACAGCGGTTTCTTTGCTATTGACACCGTAAAAGATAGAAAAATTACATCGGAGTGTTAAGGGGTAAGATGCGCCTCATTCGACTGATGAAGAACTAGTGCTGATTATTTTCGAATTAGAAATCATTTACAGGGTTTCAACTGTCAAATAGTCAACTGTCGGTAACAATACTTAACCAGTCAAACGTACACCCTTGGGTTCATCCTTGTTAGGTAATGCACACACACACGCACACACACTGTGAATATAATAACCGCTGACACGGCTTCTCCAGGTAGTATTAATTATTACTATTAGTATTATTGCTATTACTGAAGTAACATGTTTTTTTATGAATAAAATTTTAAATCTTGAATTATGCCTATTATCTTTGTACGTCTACTTTACCAGATACTAGTATACACTACCTTGTACCTTTCAAGAGTTAGTGATTTGACTCTTTCCCCCCCCCCCTCCCCCCCCCCCCCCAATCGCTGATGGTTATCACAACTGGACAGTCCAGTAGTTGGAGGTCAATATTGCAAGGTCATAGTTGAAACTAAGTTAAAGTCAAATGTAATCCTTATTAACACTTTAACCCTCAAATTTGTTCAAGAGAAAATGTCCATTTGCAGACCAAGAGAAGCCTCTTTTTGAGGATTTGTCACTGGAATGACTGGCTCGGTTATCGAGCCAGTCATCCCAGTGCTAAAATTTCAAAAATAGGCTTCTCTTGGTCTGCAAATGGACATTTCTCAAGACGACTGCTGAGGCTGTTTATGGCTGATATGAGTGTTAAAGAGTTAAATCTCGATCTTACCCAATCAAAACATAGGGTGTTGTTTACCGTTATGTTGCTTGCATATATGCATACACCATTGATTGCAATTAATATGTGCGCATGGTTCTGTCGGTGAGCACGCGTGTGTGTCTGTATGCATGTATCTGCTTGCGCGTGTGTGTGTGTGCGCGTGCGCGATTGCATGAGTGTGTGCCTGAGCTTGTGTGAGTGCGCATGCGTGCACTAGTGACTTGTAGTGTTTGGGTGGTTGCATATTTGTGTTTATCCAGAGTTTTCAGGGGGTTTTCATGTCTATTGAGCCATAGACTGACTGCGATCAACATTATCAGCATTCAGTGATCAACATAGAGACAGAGGCTGGTGATACCTTTAGCTTTGTGTCGGATAATTCAACACACGAGAATAAGTTTGAATAAGTTAATGAGTCGGACATGGTTCCCAAGTCAGACATAGTACCCGTTTTCCTTTACAACGAAGAGACAAATTATTTACAATGTAAAGAATATGTCGTGGAATATTTTGAAACTAAGGTGACTGGAATTTATTGCTCGGCCAGTCAAATTAATTTCAAAATATTTAAGCGTTGATGTAGTTGCAATGATGTAGAGGTTAGATTTTTAGATGATGTTTCTCTTTACACACTCGCTCACTCTCTCTCTCTCTCTCTCTCTCTCTCTCTCTCTCTCTCTCTCTCTCTCTCTCTCTCTCTCTCTCTCTCTCTCTCTCTCTCTCTCTCTTACTCTCAACATTTATTTTGCATGTTTAAACAATATTAGCGATAACTCTTTTAACATATGAAATCCATCAATCACATTTTAATCACCAAGCTTACAGACACCACCAAGTGACCATTAAAAGAGAGATGGTCTTTGAATACAGGTTCATCATCATATGCTTATGGACCACAGGATGGTGTTTCCACCTCACATGTGGCCACATTCTCAACCGTGATTTCTCAATTTCAATACAACTATACAGCCTGCTGTTTAATATTTTGAACTAATTTGATTGGAAACTGTTGCTGCCATAGGCCGCAGCAGCTTCCATTCATAAGTTTTCAAAATATTAAATTAAATATTTCTTGTTTAAAGAATGAGTTTGTTGTATCTAGTTTGTTCCTTTGAAATGGTTAATAAGTTGGTATGATTAAATGGCTGCTTTCTTTTAAAAATGCTTAACTCGGCTTTCTAAATCTTTGCATACATGCATGGTGCGGATACCGCCTTCTACGGTATGTCTGGTAATGTCTGATTACTACTAACAACTTAAAGGTGATGGTGACGGGGCGGTGGCATCTGATGAGATTTCTTCCAAATTTCTGACGCCATCTGTAATGGAGCTGTATCGCATACATACGATGTATAATGGTCCGGCGTGGCGGAGATTCGAGAGAGACACACACACATGGGTGTCCGTCCGTTGTGTGTCCCAATTCATCTATTGTGTCTGGAAATCTAGCATCCTTCAACCCTTTAACACTAATTTTAATTTTATTTTAATTTACCACTTGAATGACTGGCTCGATAACCCTTAAACCTTTAACTTTATTTTTTCAGGGAAAATTTTAATTTTCTCATAGAAAATGTCCATTTGCAGACCAAGAGAAGATTATTTTTTAAACTTTATCACTGGAATGACTGGCTCAGTTATCGAGCCAGTCATTCCCGTGATAAATTTTCAAAAATAGTCTTCTCTTGGTCTGCAAATTGACATTTCTCAAGACTACTCCAGAGGTCATTTTTGGCAAATATGAGTTAAAATGTTATAAAACTACTACACCGGAGCATGCTGTACCACCAAGGGTATTGTTCGAAATTTGTACTTGACCCACGCCATGCATCCTTAGATGGTGGAATAAACGTGTAAAAATAATAAATTTGGCCCTAAAATTTTAACCCTTTAATGGCCAAGCCAACCTTTTACAGTGGTCTTGAAGAATGTCCATTTGCAGGCCAATAGAATATTATTTTTGAAAATTTACCACTGGAATGACTGGCGCGATAACCAAGCCAATAATTCAAGGGGGAATTTTTTTTAAATAGTTTTCTCTTGGCTTGCAAATTGATATTCATGAAGCAAATTTTCAAACTTAACTAATTTTGACTATTAATGGGTTAACCTTCGTGACCTAATTTCTTAGTTTGACATGCAAAAATTGTTTTGACGAGTGTCAAAATATTCATTTCTAAAATACTTTTTACAGCAGCCTTTCTTCAATTCGTTAAATAAACTTGTATCGTATGACTTTTCCCAAACAAACTAATTCAACTATTGAAATAACATTTGTACGTTTGCATGGAAAATGTTTTCTAGAATCAAGTATTATCTCACTCTTGATACATCTGTAACACGTAAATAAATTTAAGTTATCCCCTCCCACCTCCATCCCTCATTTTTCAACTTCATAAAATATTGGCTGACACTAACTTTGGAGTTGATTTTCATGAGCAATGACAAACAATGCAAACTCGATAGAGCATTACAGGTTTGATGTCATCCTGGCAATAACTAAACAGTAGGGTTGCACATCCTCCCTCTGTTCATAGTCTGACCTTGTATGTGCATGTTTACTTAGTATTGCATGATCATGACCATTCTCCCACTTCTGTCTTCCGCCATGCATGCTCAGTCTAGCATGTTGCTGATGTTTTCAGTGTGATGGCATCTGCGAATGACTCGAGAAAACCACTGCCTCCGCCACCATAGACTGACTATTTGGCCGAAAGTTTGTTTTATAAACATCTACAAAGGTTTGCCTGTTCTTAATGCTTCCTCTGTCTCGCATTCTCTCCCAATTTGCTTGTTTAGTAATAGTTGTGCTCAGACCATGTTGCTTTTGGTTTATTTTTGTACATCCCCTCGCAACGTAGTGTTAATTTTGTGTATTTTTTCTGTTTTCAGATACGTGTTGTAAATGCTTTCCAAATGGACTTAGATACGCACATGGACAGCTATGACAAACGTAGCCGCCCGTCCATAATTAGTCTGCAGTCTTTACAAAGTCAATCACGCCTAATGGGTGTTTCTAAAAAACCCACATTGGCAAGCTCCCCTGAGACGGATGAATGCAGCGGCGGTGGTGGCACCGGAGGAAATAGTGCCCGCGGCGGTGGTGGCGGCATGCGTACAACTAAAGGACATTGGTTCAATCGTAGCGAAAGTATCCCATACGCAGATGCAGATACACCATAGACCTGCGCTTGCTGGCCAGAAAAATCTGTCACAAAAACACTGGTCACTCAATCAATCAATCAGGTTCAGTGTTGCTACTACTACTCCTACTACTTCTACTGCTGCTGCTGTTTCGGTTCGGCATCTACATAAAATATCTCTGCTTTGCCGCTACTGCGAGTGCTGCAACATCACCATTGCAATTATTAGTAGTGTTATGTCGTCTCTATGTCACCTGCACTTACCCATCTCTTGTAATGAGCACTTGTAATCAGTTTATAGAAATCGTTAACGGGTTGTTAATACTTTCACTACTGAAATACTCATATTTCAATTTCAAGACAAACATATTGGAAATCTGTTGAATATATTGAAATTAATTTGAATGGAAGACAGCAACAAATTCCTTTGTGTCAAATTAATTTCAAGAAATTCAACAGCATTTTCTTAGTTGATGATAATTTTTATGTTATATAGTTTTGAAAGTATTAATTATCATCACTCAGACTTTTTAGCTTTTTATATGTCCACGGTTTTTGTTGCACCGAGTTATCTAACTAGTATGTCCCCCCCCTCCCATATCTTCCCACATCTATAGCAAGTCATATTCATAAGCCAGGTGTCCATCCATTCAAGTGTACCATTAGTAATATATTTATATACACAACTATCTTTATAGCCATAGAACATTATTAAGATTTTTTCTTCTGTGTAATACCATGATAATGCATGTTACTGGTCGATATAGGTCCAGTAGCCCCCCAGTAACCCGCATTATCAGGCCAGTATGTATCTATAAACAATGCATCACCATTTATAGCTGAATATCCCTGGAAATATCACTGACCATGATTAACCTATTAACGGTCAAGGCGGTCAAAACAGCCTCGACTATGGTCATGAGGAATGTCCATTTATAGGACAAAGACAATTTTTGAAATTTTACCACTAATATAATAATTGATAATCGAGCCAGTCATCCTAGGGATAAATTTTCAAAAATACTCCTTGACCAGGAAAGAACTAAGCAAAAATGTTGATTTTCTGGACAAATATTAACCTTTGAACATTTAAAATCTGAAATATCTAGTATCTACATACACATACTACCACGAAAGAACTACAATACTTTCTCGGAAATGGTGGGATTTCATCGGGGCTTCTGTAAAAATTCCTTTAACCCTTAAATGGTCAAAAACTGGCTGGTGAATATTATTTTTTAAGATTGCCACTGGAATGACTGGCTCAATAACAAAGCCAGGTATTCCAGTGCTAAATTTTCAAAGTTTTGAATTGCAAATGTTAATTCACTGAGCAAAAATTTTAATTTTCCTGAAAATCTGGATCCGTAAACGGTTATTACGATTCATGTCCAGTAATCCACCATACTACATCCAGTCTATTGTAATTATAATAGTGTATAGAACAATCTTTTTAAGATCTAAAAGTGATGTAGAGCTAATTTTTCTCTGGCTTGCAGATAGTTGTGGTGGGTAGTGCTAGTAGTATGCTGCTATTTACGCAAGCGGTACTACCATACTCAATTTGGATTAATTTCCCGCCTTGTCTCAGTGTTACCTATGCACACCTTGTCATTATTGTATGCAGTAGAAGCACACCTTATAACTACTATTTCTTCAACACTGATTAGTACCAACCTAAGGTATAGCTCATAAATAGGCTAACAGGTTTCCAAAACAGAAACATGCTAATTTTGAACACTAAAAAATGTTCTATTTAATATCTTGAAGATAATGGACCTTTCCAGTTTTAGCTATGCCCCGCCTATCTCTATCTAAGCTACACCCACACCAAGCTCATCTTGGGATCGACTCTGAACTCCCTGACTATCAATTTCCAGAAAACTGCAGTTAAGCTGTTGAATATTTTGAAACTAATTCGATTGGGTGCTGTTGTTTCCTATCAGCATGTTTATTAAATAGCAGACACACAGTTCGGACAGCAGGTCAGACTATTAAGAGTTATAAGATGGATGCTATTCCGAATCATTCATGACATTATAATTTTAACGTCATCCTACACATCACGTAGTTGATTATGACATCATATGATGGATGGATAAACTTGGAAAGGTTCGTTGTCTCGGAAGCATTGCTGCCTATGACAGCAATGTCTTCCTATCAAATTATCTTCAAAATATTAATAGATTGTTTTATTTTGTTTTATAAACATGTAATGTTATTTCTGAGCTGTACTGTAACTATTTCACAGTGTGGTTTGTAGAAGATCCCAATATCCATCTTAAATATTCAGTTTACTCCCAAACTTGTTATAATACCACTGCCTTTAAAAACAAACTTACCTCAAGTAAACATAGAATCTGCCCTCAATGCACTCCCGATGCAAGCACGTCGCAGTTTGTGTGGTGATGCCTGGAGATCACCTTTACCTCCCCTTGTGCTCTTGATGGACGCAGCATTGGTACTCAGTGATATCGACCCACAGTTCACCCTCTTACCTCACATATATTGACCTGTTTCAAATAATGACATCACAAAGGCTCCAAAAACTACACTGCGCTGTTAATAACCTGATGACTAGCGAGTATGCTGTGCTGTTAATTACCTGATGTCTAGCGAGTATGTTCTCATGTTCATAGCATGGTAACTAGCGAATATGTGCCTCGGTCGCAGAATTAGACAGGACATGTTTATCTGTCACCAGTTATACAGGGATTTTTGGTAAAGTCTTATGTGAATGACAAATCTACTTGAAAGACCACCTTTCATTTGGGGGTCAAAAGATGCTGGAATTTCACATGATGTGGTCTATCGATCACCTGTCCTAACCGTTTAATGGAAAAAATCTGTTGAAAAAATGTGAGCATTTTCTCTTTGATTGTCCATTTGCTCGTCAAGAGAAGAGTGAAAATTTACCACTGTAATGATTGGCTCATCTATCGAGCCATGCATTTTGGTGATATTTTTTTTTATTAGTCTTGTCTAGCAAATGAACATTTCTCAAGAGCACTGAGAAAGACGGTTCTTGCCTATTGAAGGGTTATATTTACATCACCTTTTGTCCCCATAAAGCGTTTACTATGACAATTAACCTGTTTTAACTGTCTGCGGCAAGCTACCAGACAATAAATTCATTGAGCAAAATCTCTTGACTTACTGAGTATTTTGAAAACAATTTGACTGAAAGTTCTTGGTGGCTTAGCCACCAACAACTTTCAGTCAAATTGTTTTCAAAATATTTAGCAGATCCATTCTTATAACCCTCGGAATATACCGTCTGCAAAAACTCGGCAGTCAGACAGTTAAGATACCAGCTGTCTTTAGTGATCACTTATTAGGAGTTCTGAAAGGTGGACAGGTAATAGCTGTAGCACTCACACTTGAATGACAGTCATGTAAGTATCCATGCATACCTATCACAACACAATCACATCTCACCATGCCTAATTCATGTAATTCATTGATTCCATCACAAATTATGATCAATTCAGTAATTAATCACTAATTTATTAATAGTGTTATTAATCAGACTAACTAGTAATGTATATAATTTTCACCCAGCAGGGATGGGTGGCTTTTTTTTTACAGAGTTCTAGTTCGCATGATCGTATTAACACCACGTTCATCACCACTGCTTGGTAAAATTAGTGGTTTATATAACATTATCAGAATTGTACTTGTAATATTATATGTTAAGCAGAATATTGACCCCCTGTTATGTGCGCATTGTTCACAACCAATCAGAGAACACCACCCATCACCCTCCCCCACCCCACCCCTTTCTCGTTTAATATTTTATTTTAATCCCAGTGTGATCATTTAATTTATAAAGATGGAAATAAGTAGATAATTTTTAATAAGGTAATCCCAGAAATATTATCAATAGTAATTTAATTTCTAGATGGAATTATTTTAGCAACTTTCTGAAACGTTCAAAATATTTTACTGTCATTGTGATGCATAGTACAGAATTGTTTTCGAGATTTGCTGTGTCAGCCTCTATACCGCTTCTAGCACATTTGACTTCATATGATTGATGTTGACGATGACAATGATTATGTAAGTAATTTATGGAGAATTACTACACAATAATTCTAAGTCTGTTTGGAAAGCGTCTGCAACACGTGCTCGTTGCTGTATTTCGAGAACAATTCACATGTTTTTTGAAATACTGAGCACGTTCCAGATTTACCTCCCCCTTGCACATGTAATATAAATTGTTTCGTCTTTTCATGTTTGTGTCAGGTCGATTCTGAAATGATTGTTTTTGATTTAATAATTAATTAATTAACTAACTAACACATTTCATCCTGTGGTATCAAGGACTTTGGTATCTATCGTGATAACGTAGAAATCTTATGAATATTTGCAAAATAGTTTGATGGGTCTTCCTGGTTACCACAGCAGCAACCTTCAGTCAAATTGTGATCAAATTAAGCATGGGTGTAACATTTTACTTGTTAAATGTGATAAAGAAATGTTATGTTTATCACAGAAAATATCCATTTGCAGATCAAGAGAGGACTATTTTTTTTAATTTGGCACTGGCAGTCAGTCTTGCAGTGGTAAATTTTAAAGAATGTTCCTCGCTCGCTAATGGACATTTACCAAGATCACTGCAAAGGCTTATTCCGTCTGGCTTAACTATTAAACTGTTGCCACTTGCACTTCATAAAACTTCTACAGCCAGTTATTACAATGGTAAATTTTCAAAAACATTCTCTTGGCCAGCAAATGGACATTTTCTATAAGAGTTTTTTTTTTAATTTTGACAAATTAGTGTGTTAAAGCATTAATGACGGCATCATTTATAGCATGCAGGATGAAATGTGTTAATGTATATTCTATCACTGTATATGTTGTTAGATTTTAATATTATTAAACAATTGACATCTGTTGTACAGATGATTTTTAAATGTCAAACATATTTCATTCTTCCCTTTGTCATGCAAACAATTTTAAATTTAAATTGTTTTTTCTTGTCTTGTACATTCTGATATAATAATAATAATAATAATAATACTAAATACAACAGTACATTAATGTACTTACATCCTGTATAATCACTACTCATTCAGTGTGCTAAATTATAACCAATAGTTTTCGTACGCTGTAGATTATATTTAATACATCCTATAGGGAACCCATTAGGCAGCATCAACATTCAACCAAACTATTTTCAGAATATTCAACAAAATGAACAATGAACGCCTTCAACATTGAAATATTGTTTGTCATTTCAAGGTAACCATATTGGAATAGCTTTTGAAAAAGATTTGTCTGGAAGCCTCTGCCTCCTTAGGCAGCAATGGCCACCAGTCAGATTAAGTATACAATATTCACCAGAATATTTTTTTACATCGTAGCTAATTCTCAATATCTGATCTTCTTTCTAACCTTTTATTGGTCAAATTTGGTTAAGAAAACTTAAATTTTCTCATAGAACATATCCATTTGAAAACCAATATAAGATTATTTTAGAAAATTTACCACTTGAATACCTAGCTCTGTTACTAAACTAGTGCTTCTAGTGGTAAACTTTCTAAAAGTCTTCATTGTCCACAAATGAACATTTCGCAAGACCCTGCAGAAACTGTATTTGGTCGGCTTTGGTGTTAAAGGATCACTGGTAACCTGGTACTGATATACCAATCTATCATACAGTTATTCTGCTAGAATAAATTTGAATTTGAAACTTAATTTTAAATAATTATAATAAATAAATGATGAAATTTTGTTACATTTCTGACAATGCTGCCTATGTTGCAGTCAATGTCCCTTTTTTCATATTTTTAACTCGGCTGATTTATCAATCAGCTGAGCTATTGCGATCGCTTCCGATCTGGCTGTCTGTCAATCTGTATGTCATCAACAAGGGTGGCACATTTTTTTATTTTTGAACTGATTTGACGACAAACAACAGAGTTATCCCCCTTACAAATTTTGTCTGCTTTTCCATTCCCAAACATGTCCCATGGGAAATGTATATGGATTTTCACTATTGATTTTTCAAGTGCGACTACACCAGGAGTTTTGGCCGGATCACCACAAAATTGACTAGAATGTTACCCTTGCAGTCCCAAAGAGGTTTTTTTATTTTGGGATCAAATGTAAAAGGTCACTGCTTAGAGGTAAGAGTTAGCAGGGTTTTTTGGGGGAGAAATAAATTCCCCTTTCGTCAGGGGTCATTGTATGATCGAAATTTGGAACATAGTCACCATGTCCGAAAGTTGAGTCCTAAAAAATCATTAAATGCCATAAAAAAAGCTTTCTGTGATGGACAAAATAAAAATGTTCAATTTCAAAATTCAAATGCCAATATCAGGCTTATTTGGCATGTGATCTAAAAAATAGTATTTATGTTGTGAGTGTAGAAACCTCTTGAGTGTCCATTTGACTCTTTACACAAACAAAATTGGCCCATCCATTCTTAAAATATTCCAAATTTTGGTAAAACAGAATTTTCAGAAATCGACAAATGTGTGCCTTATTTACATAACACACTTGGTGGGACAAAGAGATTTTATCTTGAGCTTGACCAATTTGAAAGGTCATGATTTGATTGGTTGAAGGCACACAGATTAACAATTACCGGAGCAGTAATTGTACTGGTCTAATTATTATTATTATTATTATTATTATTATTATTATTATTATTATTATTATTATCCAATTTGACGAAAGAAATTCTCTTATGCAACCTATAGAGCATACAGTCTCCGGCAATTAACAGAATCAAAATTGGTCCATCCGTTCTCGAAATATCCAAATTTTAGTAAAACAGAATTTTCAGAAATCTGCAAAAGTGTGCTTATTTACATAACACAGAGAATTCTCTTGGTGGCATGAAGAGAATTTTATAATGAGCTTGACCATGTTGCAACGTCATGATCTGAAGGCATGCAGATTAACAATTACTGACACAGTATTTGTACTGGTCTGGTTATTATTATTATTATTATTATTAGCCTATTTGACGGGAAAAAAAATCTCTTTTACAACCTGTAGAGTGTGCAGTCTCAGTGTTAGGCAGCAGAGTGTCAAGGCCCCTTGGTGTCAAGGCACCTTGTTTACCTCGATCTTGCTTACGGTAGGTCTGTTTGTGATGTCATATTTTCTTGGTTATGATTAATCCAGCAGAGTACACACAAAGCTATGTGACATATCAGATAGGCACACCCTAATAGCCTAGATAAGATTGACCCTGTCATGATGAAAACGGCCTCCAGAGTGGTCTTGAGGAAGGTCCGTATAACCGAGCCCATCATCCCAGTAGTAAATTTTTTTTTAATAGTCTACTCGTAAATTGAGATTCATTAAGCAGCTATTTTGATGTTTTAACCAAATTTAGCCATTAATTGCTTAAGCTACCTCTCATTATAAAAAGTTATCTTTTATAAACTTAAAATCCCAGCCCACCTTTTAATTCTTGCTTGATGGTGTTGCAAATTTTGTTACAATTATAGAAGAGCGATTAGTATCGTTATTCAAAGTGCAACATTACTGTAATATGTTCCTGTTCTGGATGGCAACATGTCTTTATTGCAGTTGAATAAAGAAAACACTTATGATGTTATTCTTAGTACTGTAATTTAATTATTAATAAGAGTTATTTAGGTGGAGGTTGGACAAGAAATTATGAACTCTTATTTTACAATGCCAACTAAATTTCGAGTACTGCATCATCAATAAGGTATAATAATAATAATAATAATAATAATAATAATAATAATTCCTGAGATTTGATTTAAATTTGGCCTATTTAATTGTCAAGACATCCAAAAATGGCTTCTGCAGTCATTTTGAGACATGTCCATATGCAGGACAAGAGATTTTTTTAAGATTTTGCCACTGGAATGACTGGCTCGATAACTGAGCTGTAGTAAATTTCCATACATAATCTCTTGGCTGGTAAATGAACAAATATAATTTTGCCATTAAATGATTAATGGCTTAACAAGAGTGTATGCATTATAGTTGTGATGTAGGTGGCTTTGGCCAAATTACAGATAAGACTGACTTATTCTTGTTGCGAGTTGTAATTGAAAATATGAACTGTATATAAGATTATTCCATGAAAACATATCAATTATGATGCCTTTTTCTTTTACGTGCAATGCACTATGGTTGGTCTGCTGAATATTTTGAAATCAGTTTGACTGAAAGCCATTTCTCTCTGACAGCAATGATGTTTAGTCAAATCACTTTCAAAATGACAAGCAAATTTCATGTTTAGATTTTTTAAGACCAATTTTGTAAAAACAGCTTTAGACTTAAGTGAGATGTGTTTATAATTTCAATTTTCATTTAAACCTTTTGCCCTTTGAAATTTCAGTGTCTCAATTTTAAATCAATTATACAGGAAAGCCGTTGAATATTTTGAACTAATTTGGTTGGAACCTATTGCTTGCAATGAGAGCTTCCATCCAGATTACTTTCAAATATTCAACAGAATATATTCCTTATATCATGAAGAATTTGTCATCTCTATCAATAAGTGTTGAAGCGTTAAATACCTTCCTATAATTATGATTACGTTCACTGCATGATATCAGTCCACAAGACATTTATTATTATCATTATGCATTATTAGTGTAAATTAAATTGTAAAGTTAGTATTAGTATCAATTATTTTCAGAATTTACTGTCAAATAAGAGCAATGGACCTTTCCAGAGTAATGACATATGACATCATAATCAGCTAAGCGGCGTGAATGATGAGGTCATAATCATTATATCATGATTCTATATGGACCGTCTTTACACTTAATAGTCCAACACATTGTAAGAATTGAATGTCGCTACTATTTAGTAAACATGCTGTTGACTATTTTGAAACTAATTTAACTGGGCGCTGTTGCCAAGTCAAATTAGTTTCAAAATATTCAACAGCTTACCTGTATAGTTTTCTGGAAATTGATTGTCAGGGAGTTCAGACGTTCTATCCCAATGCGAGCGAGGTGTGGGTGGAGCTTAGCTACAAATGGGCGGGGCATAGCTAAAATTAGAAAGGTCCATTATATACTAATATTTGATGGTTAATAAAAATTTATCCTGAAATATCATGGTGATTACTGAGTTTGTAATTTCATTCAAATTTTAATATTTGTATGTAAAAATAAAGCTTTTACTGTTTAGTTTACAGCTGTCAAACTATACATAGCAACTTGTACATCAGATACTTAAAGCTGAACAATCATGCTAAAATAAACAATGTCCCTACTAGTAACAATACAATCATTAAATTTCTGTTTTCATTAACTGTGTTATGAGTCTGGGCATTGATTCGTTAAACAAGACTCACACATCACTTCTGAGCCACCATAAAGCAATTCCTTCAGCACAGCGCGCTATCAATTACCCAGCAGGTGTGTTACTAGTACATTTAACAGGTAGGCCCTACGCAGCGCCGCTTGACGCAGAGATCTTGCATATGTATTGCCAAGTGAACATGCCCACCGACTGACTCAGAGCTCTCTGTACTGAGAAAATCCTTGCGGAATGTTAGGCGGGCCTTGCTTAAAGTAACAATACCTGTCCTCATGATAGTTACCGAAAATGGATATTTATTAATATCACTATGTTACTGGTAGGGTTTAAGTAGTGCTTCTTTAAGCATGGTAAATCAGCTTTATGAAATCAACCTAGTGCATTAGCTATCTGACATGATTTAGTTAACCTGTTGTTAACCCATTTAACGGTCAAACCAGGCAAATTTGGCCAGTGCAGTGGTCTTGAGGAATGTCCATCTGCAAGTCGAGACTACTTTTGAAAATTTACCAATGGAATGACTGACTCGCTCGATTACCAAGCCTTTCATTCGTCGTAAATTTTCAAAAATTGTCTTCTTTCATCCTGTAAATTGACAAATATTTTAATTTTCTTAGACAGATTTGACCTTTAAGGGGGTAAAGTAGATTTTTGTATAAACCGTAGAAATGCTAGAAAGTGCTCATAATCAGTTAATGTGACCATATTTTAGAAATATTGAATCATGTACTTATCACAAATCTTTTGTTCAAACTTTTACTTAATTTATCTTGTTTTGCGTTCATGAATAATTTTGACACGGACTATTAAGGTGACTTATGATTTCCTATGATGTGCAATATATTATATTCAGATATAATTTAATACTGCTTTATAATTAATACATATTCATTCATTCATTCATCCATTCTGTTAAAACGTGTGATTATCTGTCAACTATTTCATTAGCGGACATCATTCATTCATTCATTCATTCATTCATTCTGTTAAAACTTGTGATTATCTGTCAACTATTTCATTAGCGGACATAGATGAGACTAAGATTTTTAATCTGTTATTGACTCTAGATAATTGTATTAAAATAATCAAAGCCCATTTCTTCAACTCTTTCTTTGGATTGATCGATTGTTCTACAATACACTTAGACTATTATGATTTTTAATTTAAAACTTATAGGAATAGGTCGAAAATACAGTGAAATTGTATGCACAGTTTTGTGGTTTACTATGCCAATATCCAGATGAATGTCTCTGGCTTAAATACACCAAACTCTTGATGCAGCCGGTCCCTGTATCAATGTAATCAGCATCCAGATATGCCGGGCCCTGATATGAAGATACTAATGTCTAAATAAAGCTTCCTTGTAGAAACAACATCCATATGCATGGTGATGCTGCATACTCAGCTAATATCCAGGTGTACGACCCTGGTATAGACAAGTTAACATCCTGGTCCGGGGTCCTGTATAAACATACCATCATTCAGACGTATGGTCCTTCTATAAACAGCCCTGCTATAAACAGGTTGTGTAAGAAATATTTGTGTCACCTTTCCACGGAGGAAAAACGGGTTATGCCAATTTGGACAGGCTTGATAAACATACCACCATTAACACGTATGACCCTGGAATAAACTTGCCATCATTCAGCCATATGGCCTTGTTATGCATATCATATCATCCCAGCCCTAATGCACTCGCATATTACAAACATCTTGATGCAAGACATTCAGGCTTAAGCTTAGCCGAACATTAGCTTAACAGCACAGATTCCGGGCCAAGTCATATGAACCTTAAATACTTCACAACAGATAGAATTTTCATGAATTTGTCAAGCTATAAAAACATCAGTTAAAAATATAAATGTTGTCTTATATTGACTTTCTTTTAAATTGTTTCCATGAAATATGTGCCAGTTATCACTGCCAATATTGTCATCATGGTGATGTGTAATATTAACTGTCTGTCTGCTGCAAGCCACCAACCAATAAATTCAATGGACGCTAACTCGTCACCTGCTGACTATTTTGAAAACAATTTGAACATTGTTGGTGGCTTAGCCACCAACAATGCAGGTGGAGAGTTATGTTCCCGGGAAATTGCTGTCTGCAAAAATCCAACAGTCATACAGTTAGTCAGATTCATGCCACTGTTTTCTTGTGTCATTATCTCGTCTATTAAATTCTTTCTAGATATGTTTCCTGTCTTTTGACAATCGCCGTGGCATAAAATGTGAAAATAGTGCCCGAAAGTTTTAATAGCTGAACTCTCAGACACGTAATCACCTATATTCCCATGTATGTGTGACTTCCTATAAAACAGTATTAATCGTGTGTGCATTAACTATGCCAAGAGTTGAAGTAGTTAAGAGACAAAGTTAGTTGATCAGTTGTAAAATAGATTTTAACATTGAAACACTTCCACTTAATAGATTTTGAGAAAAATGTTGATAGATGTTCTTTTTTTCAATAATTGATAATGATTATTCTGTGAGGTTATTTAGACTCTTAAACCTTCCTTTCACCGTAATTAGGTTTTTGTTAGATGTATTCTTTTTCTTTAAAATACTAACATTGAATATTTGTATTTGTGTAATGGCTGTTTTTGTTATTACTGCATGCATAAACTGGATAACTACGTATATGATTTTGTATCAATTAATGCATATAGCACTATAATTATAATAATTGGATACACGGCGTGTATTTATATTACATTTTCAAACCCGCTTGTGTCAACTTAACCCATTAATGGTCAGTGGTCTAAAGCAATGCCCATTTGCACACCAAGAAAAGTATTTCTTTAAATTTAACCACTAAATTAAAAAAATTGTCCTCTCCTGGCATGTAAAATGTATAATTTTCTTGAAAACTGAACCATTAAAGGGTTAATTGATATGATTGGAATTTTGAGGGCTTTGGTGCACTGTTGACACAAAATGGATTCATATAGCAATACCTCAGCACAAAATGCCAGATAGTAGCACCAGATCATCTAACTAGCAGGATAGGCCTACTGTGCAATATTACTTCCTTACAAATCATTAATATACTGTAAAGCCTGCTAGCACAGGCAGTAACTTTAGTGAACTTTTTAAGGACTGATTTGAAAAATTTTATAAAACTAGATATTATTAAAGCCAGTCTTATATCCCATGGAGCCAGAATCAAATTTGATGGATGGGGGGTGGTAGGGTGTGGGGTGGGGTTGGGTTGTGATCTGGCGACCATCTGAAAACTAGACTTGCCTCAATCTTCAAATTTACTGTTCAAATATGTGAAAAAATATATTTAACCTGATGACATTTAATAGAGGGCTACATTTCACGGCATTGAATTTTAGTGGCATTTTATCAGCATATTACTGCCTCATAGCCAGGACAATCTGCTGTAATTAATGGTCTGGCTGATGAATTTCTGCAGACTTGATTTTTTGTGGGCTTAAACTCTGGTTATTGGAAGTATTTTGAAAACAATTTGAAAGTGGTTGATGGCTAAGCCACCAACAGTTTTCAGTCAAATTGTTTCCAAAGTAGTCAGTATGTCCACAATTTTTGCCCATTGAAAGCATGGTCTGGTGGCTTCCAGCAGTCAGTTCAGTTGTTATTGAATGCATTTCGAGAGAAATTTATTCCATGCTTCTTGCAAAGTCCAATGATCCCTATGCGCTATGCATTGGAACACTACTTTGATGTGAATATCACGAATCTATGAAATTTACTCCCGCAATAATGGAGGGACCCAATCCGTCACTCAAAAATCTGACATCACAATCAAAATGACAACTATGGCACAAATATCGAAATGTCCATCGTGTCGTGTACAAATTATATGTCTTTGATGAATTTATAATTTAATAAACATTGTTGAACATTTTAAAATTAATTTTGCTGGCAGCTATTGCAACAGTCTCCAGTCAAAATAGTTTCAAAATATTCAACGGATTACTAGGATAGTTAGCTTTAAGTTTAAATCCTGTTTCAAATCTATTCAAGCATGCATAAAGTGGGCGTGGCATAGCTAGAAATGTGCGTGGCATAGCTAGAAATGCATCTCTACACCGAAATAGCAGCAGATTACTGATTGATTGATTATGAAATCATAGATACAGTATAAAACAGTCTAATTTTAAAACTTTAATAAATTAATTATATATTTTAATTTGCCATACACTGTTTATTTGTAAATTTAAATTATTTATGAAACTATGTAATGACGCAACACCTTCCCAAAGTATGGTAATTATGTTAAATGTAGTTAAATTTTACTCGAAGTTTGTTTCATTTTCTAAACCGATAACTACACAAGTTTGAGTAATTAACTGCCTCGCTGCTGCAAGTCATCAGACAGTAATTTCAATAAGCAAATATTCTTGACTTGCTTAATATTTTGAAAGCATTTTGAATGGAAGGTGTTGGTGGCTTAGCCACCAACAACTTTCAGTCAAATTGACTTCAAAATATTTATCAGGTCCATTGATATAAGCCCTGGAATATGTCATCTGCATAAGCACAGCTGTAAAACTGTTAATACCATTATTCCCATCTGTGTCATGTACGCCTCAACCACACAACCCATACATTCATGTGCTGTCTTTTATTTGTTCCTATACATAGTATGTGATTTAAAATTTAATTCTCTGTTCATCAATAGTTCTAAATTACCCCACCTTATAATTGGGTTTTATCTTTATTACATTTTACATCCAGCTTATCACAAACACTGTTCGTACTTCAGCCATCTAACCGTATTTCCTCGCGCTTGCTATGGTTTAATGTTAACTGGTAACTGTACCAAAAACGGAACTTGTGGTACAGGTAGGTTCCCATTGCGGGTAAACAGTAGCATGCGTAAGGATTTGTGGGAAGTTGGCTGAAGACTGAATAGATTATAATGTGTCTATCTTCAGTTCCATGCGTTGTTTTGTATATACACACTCATTAACAGCCAACCTCAATATTAAACCAGGTGATTAATTTAGGACATAGTTCTCCAGCAGACCACGTCATTTATTCTATGTATTACACAGTTCTACATTGTATAATTTGTGTTTTTAAACTTAAGTTTTCATGCTTATATCATTGTGTCCCGGGGAATATCCTGTCTGGTTTAAATTTTTACTTTAATTTCTCTGTAATATAGTGCCATGGTCAGTTTAACCCATTTCAATATGAATTTCAAACAATTTGATTTAAAGTTGCTTATAGAAGCAATGAAAAGACTCAGTCACATTTTATATTTTATCAATTTATGATTTGAGTAATCTTACCTGTAAGTATGGCAAGACCTGTCTTAGGCAACGGCCTTCTGATGAACAGAAAACTGGCACTATATACAGGTGGTCCCTCAATATAGGTGACTTGCTATAAGATATGTTTTGGCTTCAAAAGACAGGTGGTTTTATGAGCAGGTTTGAGTGCATAGAATGAATGTGGTTATTCTTTGTCCTATTGATATGCAAATTAAGTTGCCCATCTATTAAGAAGTTCATTATTACATTGTAAAAATTTTAATTACATTTGTGGATCGAGATTAATATATACAATTTTGTCCCTGTTTGCGTATTTATTCTAATTGTCATTTACTTTCTTATTTCCTGATGAAAATCTTTGTGTATATATTAATACCATTGCTTATCGTGGACCTGTATTCACGAAGGGTATGTGCTATGACAAAATACTGACACACTACAAAACGCCTAAGTTTGTATTCACCTACATTAGATGAATATTTAGCGGCCTCTTCATGAATATGACGTAGTTGTGTCTTGTAAATAGGGGCAGGCAGATAAGTAGGTGCATAAATTAGGCACTCTTCGTGAATACGGCCCCGGATTGCTATACAGTAATCGTTATTGTGTGTGAGTGTGTGTATTTTTTGTGAACAGACAGGCAGCTGTAGTCAATATGCTGTTTGTGGTCTTTGCAGTCAAGCAAATAGTTGGTCAATCATGCCGTTGTCGATTTGCTTTTTATTAAGTTTATCAGCGACGCAAGAAAATAATTTATTTAAATATTATTATAACATTTATTTTCTTCCTGAGTTTTGTTTGATATACTGTTGGGTGTACATTTTTCTCTTTATTTTCCATAGGCATTTATAATTTGCTGATCATTCAGAGGCTTGTGTAAATAGCATCGTCTCGCAATGTACACAATTATAAATAACACTATTAGTATGATTACTATTGCCAACTCTGTGAATAATGTGTTTTATCATAACATATATCTTCACCAAATGTAGACATTGTAGAAATTTTGGTACGCCTAGACAAGGGAGATAGCCTATGCCAAAGAAAATGTTTATTTACAAATGGATAAAAGAAGAGCTTTTCTCTGTCTGTAAATGAATATTTTCTATGTATTTGTGTTAGCATGCTTGGCCTCCGAGTGAATTAAATAGAGATGTTGTACCAGTAGAAATAGCAGTAGCTTCATAAATATTCAGTTATCCTGCCTTCATCCTTTCCTTTTATATAATTTTATACCGAGTCTCATTGGTATGATATTATTATTATTATTGTTGTAGTCATCAATAAAACCATTCAAGTATGTAAAAATGATCTGTACAAAAATTGCCCATAATACATAATCTACCTGTATATTATGAGAGCATTTATGGTAATATTAATAATTACATTACATAATAATTGTTATTATTACTATTACATCTAATAATACTACATTGTATTTACATTTTCACATTTAAACCTTACAATTTATAATTATAAGATACAATATTATTATTATACTGTTATATACAAGTAAATTATATATATATATATATATATATATATATATATATATATATATATATATATATATATATATATATATATATATATATATATATATATATAATGTAATTCCCCATTGATATATCATATGCAAATGCGTACACCATGGCCCTGTTGGAATGGCCAGGTTTCTGCAGAGGTTTTCATAATAAATAGTCTCTAGGAAAACAGTGATATAATCGGAGCTTATTATTATCATGTTACTTATATTACAATTAAATGTATCTTGTTAAATAGTTAATTAATTTAGATAATTAATGATGGTGTACCTGCTTGCTGAGATTGGCACATGATTTTAGAAGTTTGCGTCTTACTGGAAGCAGGCATGCGATTTCTTTGTGTAAGGTCTACAGTGTAGATCTCTCGCCCGTGTCTTGCAGATCATTATTTGCGTGAAGTTTGAAGCCTACTCACAGCGCCACTGCGCATTGTTCATAGACAGACAAATGTTACAGGAAAGATGTAAAAAAATTGTTATTTGATAACTAACCATTGTCATTATTGGATTAAAGTCAGCCAGCCACACAATTGGGTCATTTCCAAAAATAATTATTCATTTTCAAATCTGGGACCGATCTACCCACTAGTCAATTAGGCAAATGCGAATAAAACTGAAATCTGGCTAATGAAAAGCAAAATTGGATAAATCATTGGCTAATGATTAAAATTAATTACATTTTCTTTACTGCCTTAACCCTGACTGATTCCAGCGTTACAATTGCAGAGCAAAAATTTCTGTTTACGTTGTTGAATATGTTGAAACTCATGTGACTGAAAGCTGATTCTGCCCAAGGCAGCAACAACTTTCAGTAATATCAGTATAAAAATATTCAACACATTTCTTATATATTAAGACCCAATTGTATCTGGAGTGTAAAGTTGATAGTATTATTTGATGATGACTGACTGCAAACATGTTCATAAGTGACATTGAAGCAAAGATGTGGCTAAAATATTAACTATTTGGCTAACAAACATGGTATTTGGCTAATCTAGTTGCTAGAGCATTGCAAAAGTCTGATTTGTCCGTGCAAATTTTTTTTCCCAAATAAGAAGATACTTCCATTAACTATTCATTGTGAACAAGTAAAAGGTTTCTATTAAGTGAAGCAACCATTACATATCAGATTACGATGGAGATAATGGACCCAATCAACAATTAATTACTTATTTCCATGAAGTCAGTTGCATGTGAGCTATACAATAAAGATCTCAACTGAAGATTTTGAAAACAATTATGCCGAAAACAATTCCTTTAGTAGCAGAAACATCAAATTGTTTTCAAATAGCCATTAGTAAGTAGTAGTAATACCATGCGCACAGTATTTAGAATAAAGCGTTTTTTCTTTTTTGATTTAATAACCATTATTCGCTATGACGATTATTATTATTTACTAATTGTCTTTCTCCAACTTAATAATAATGGCAGAATTAGGTTTTAGCTATGCCCCTAATCCCCCAATCTCTGGCTAGGCTCCACCCATGCTTTGCCCGTGTTGGGATCAATCATTCCCTGCACTCTCTGAATCTAAATTTCCACAAAACTCAGCAGGTAAGCTGTTGAATATGTTGAAACTAATTACAGGCAGCAACAGCACCCAGTCAAATTAGTTTCAAAATATTAAATAGAATGTTTATTAAATAAAATTTGTACAACTTGGACTAATTAAGCGCTTTGTGACAGATTAAATCGTGTCATTCATAACGCAGCGGAGGAATCCAGTTACTCAATCATATGACCAACATAATGAACTACGTCACATGTAGGCTGATGTCATAATCAATTACATCATGAATGACGTGATTTAGTCTCACAAACGAGTAATACTGCGACAAGTTGTACAAATTGTATGTCTTTGCTATTTAAAGGTGCATATCCACACCAAAATGCTTGAAAATAAAATTGTTGAAATTATATACTTTTAGAGGCTTAAATTGTCTACCTCAATGTAATGAAATGAAATAAATCTTAACATATGATTTCATTCCTTATAAATAAATTTTGTAGGTTTAGCTGTGAATTTAAATTAGAGACTCATACCTCTAATTCAATTTGACAGCTTAAAAAATATTAATTTATACGTAATGAAATCATCATATGCTAAGATTTATTTCGCTTCATTACATCTAGGCACACAATTTATGCCTCTAAAAGTATATAATTTTAACAATTTTATTTTAAAGCATTCTACTGTGAATATGCACATTTAATAAACATACTGTGGAATATTTTGAAACTAATTTGACTGGGCGCCAACAGCACCGAGTCAAATTGGTTTCACAATATTCAACATCTTACCTGAAAAACTTTCTGGAAATTTAGATTCAGAGAGTGCAGGGATCGATTGATTGCAACACGGGCAAAGCATTGGTGGAGCTTAGCTAGAGAAGGGTGGGGCATAGCTAAAACTGGATTCATCCATTGTATTTTTCCATGTTAATAATAATTTTTTTACTACTATTTTTCCTCATAGTATAAGAATAATGATGATAATGGAGGGATCTGATCTGTTGCTCAAGCATCTGACATCATAATCAAAATATGTCACTTGTTTGCTGATGTCACAATCAAAATGTCATATAGCTCTGTCATGAAAATCAAAGTCTGTCACGAGTGTATGAATTGTACGCATGTCTTTGATAAATTTACAATTTAATAATCATTCAGTTGAATATTTGAAACTGATTTGACTGGGCAGGGCAGCAACTGCCCCAGTAAAATTACTTTTGGAATTATCAACAACTTACCTGTATAATTCACATTTCCAGAGTATCTATCTATCATCTAACATCATATGACATCATAATCAGCTAAGTCCTGTGTAGGATGATGTCATAATCATTACGTCATAAATTATTTTATTTGTCTAAATCTTAATAGTCTGACACGTTGTGCGAATTGTACGTCTTTGCTGTTTAATAAACATGCTGTTGAATATTTTGAAACTAATTTGACATAGGCAGCAACAACGCCCAGTCAAATTAGTTTCAAAATATTCAACAGGTTTCCCTATATAGTTTTATGGAAATTAATAATCAAGAAGTTCAGGGATCGATCGATCCCAACACAATCGAGATGTGGGTGGAGCTTAGCTAGAGATGGGTGGGGATAGCTAACAATGGAAAGGACCATTATCTTTAAATTTATGTTTTTGGAATTCAAGTTTCAAGTTTTAAATCGATTCCAGCAGATGTAAGATGTGGGTGAAGCGGAGCGTGAACTGTGCGAACCATAGCTGGAAATTGATCCCTCCATTTGTTTACAGTTGTATTATAATAAAGGTTTTCTGTTCCGTTAACGATGGTTTACAAACATATCAGGGTTTTTCTGAATGTATTCCTTTTAGCGTGTAGACTTTGCTTACTGGGATTGTTTGATAACCGCTCTTCAGTACTTTGTAAAGCAGATCCTAGCGATCATTTTCATATTATTTATTTATTTAATATTAATTTAATACCAGAACACAAATCAGTTTTAATTACTTAATTTTTATTAAAATTAAGTAATTAAAAATAATTTTAAAGTAATTAAAATTAATTAATTTAGCTTTGTGCATAGTTGCATCGAGTACACCGAGACAATGTTATCATTATTTATTTACACACGGTGTGGCATTCAACTATACTGATATATGCTAACCACCATGATAAAAACAATAGTTAATAAATTTAAAAAGAATAAAAATATTACTATACTTCTGTTAACTAATTCGCTGTACAGTTTTCAATTTTAAATACATGGTTACTGTCCTGAATTACTAGTGTTGTTATTTTTCATCTATCATTGTGTCTCATCAGCATGTGACCGATTAATATAACCTGAACAGCTTAACCATTTAATGGCCAATAGCGGCTTCTGCAGGAGTCTTGAGAAATGTTAATTTTCAGGTTAGTGGTCATTTTAACAATATACCACTGGAATTGTGGGCTTGATAAGCAATGTAGTCGTTCCAAGGGTAAATCTTCAAACACAGTCCTGTCCTAGAATTTCTAAGACATGAACATCACAGCTTCTGCTATGTTTCTGATTTCACCGGTCTTCCCCTATAAACGTTGGTCACTCTTATACATGATGCGATACAGCCTCATGCTCAGCTACCTAATGCTTATGCTCGTGAGCTTATGGCATTTCATCATATTTGTTCTACATAGCTCTAAATAATACAAATATACTGGTTGAATTTGTTATTATTGCCTCTAATTGACCTACATTCTCAGGAGGCTAGGCAATATTGACCTGGTTCTAATATGAATGAAAGTGTAGTGCTAGTGATCCTTGTCCATGCTAGAACCCAGCAGCTCTATATATTATAAAACAAAGTATTAATAGAGGAATTCAGTTTATCAGTATATCATAAGACTTGAGGGTATGGTCTTGCGGAGTGTTCTCTAGCAGATGATAGAGCTACAGTGAGGTAACAAGTGAAGAGCGCTGGTGATAAACCATCACGTTGTGGTGATTCCTATTGATGTTTTAAATTGTACAGAAAGCATTGATTTGATGCAGACATTTAGATTTGTGTTGGCCAATAAGCGTTTCTCTAGGCGGGGTTCGTCATCGTCACAGCCAGCTTGATGGAGAAATTGAAGGATCTGTGGTCTCCTAACGCTGTCAAATGCATATGGGATGTGAATTCCTATCATATAGAAATCACAATGCTTTGATAGTGCTTCTGATGTCAACATTCGTTGTTCCCAAAAACAACTATGCCAATTTCCAGCAAATTTGTTAATCTTCTCTCTGATACGAGATAATGTCACATTTGATAGAATTATTGGGATGCTGTTCAAAAGCACTATTAGTGTTAAGTTGGAAAGATGACTACCGGTAGGTGGTTTCTTCGGCTTTGGGAGTGCGATGACTGTACCCTGACCGAGCAGCACGTCCCTATCGATGCTGTGGGAGAATGTACACGCATCGCACTCCCAAAGCCTAAGAAACAACCCAGACCTTTCCAACCTGAATTCACATATTTTGCCAGAAATAACTTACCAGATTAATGACATCAACAGAGGTAATTTTATACGGAAATAAATTTAAATGGCAAGGGCATGGATTACCTATCATGATAGCTAACGGGTCATCAGATTAAATTTTCTTGCAATATTTGACACAAGATGAAAGAGCATTGAGTTTGAGCCACAGGTAGGTGATCTGTCCAACATTATTCCTTGTGTGTGTAGATAATCACGACATGTGCACTAAGACGTGGCAGGTTCTTTACATACTGCTGGTCTTTCAGTATGGCATGCATCTCAGCATACATCAACAGAAACCTACCATATCCAGGAGAAACTGCCCATAAAGTAAAATCGGCAAAGAAATAAAGTTTGGAAATCAATAAAGGCAAGACCTGCCTCACCATAATCTCTCACCAAACACGGAGCCGGGCAACCGGAAGCTCGAAGAGCACATATTCCATCGGGAGGAGATCTGAACATTACTAGGTGTAAAACGCGACTCGATGTTAATGTAGAAGCCACAATCAGATCAGAGCCATACAGACACTAACTTTGATGAAGAAACGTTGGGAGCTGATGGGTTCAGTAGTAGACTCCTGATGTAGGTTTAAACTATATCAATGAGGCCATGGATGGAGTAAGCGTCGACCATTTGGTAAACGAGCAAAATTCAACAAGAGACAGCTTGACCGAGTTCAGAATTGGGGAATTTGCATGATTCATGAAGCCATGAAATCCACACCCATTGGGAACGTGGAAGAGATAGCAAACATTGAACTCAAGAAGCATGACTCCCCCCCCCCCATGCCACCCCACAAAACAGAACAGATACAAGCATCGTAATCACAACCATTTTATTAAAAACTTGTTAAAATACATCCACACAACATGCCGCATGTGACCTTGGCACCAGAAAGATGGATAACTACTATAACAATAGTCCAGAAAATCTAGCCAAGAATAATTTAGGATACATGGTTATTTAAGCAAGGTATTTGCATAAATCCATTATGGACACCATATTAAGCACTCATGTGTCGACGACCCTTATACGCATTCAAAATTCAGTCAGAAATCTCTATAATATATTCGAATACCCATAGCCAACAAAAAACTCGGAGATGATTTCCTCATATGAATATCAGACTAATCGGAGGGTTTGGCATCATCATTATCAGTTAAAGATAGGCGTTCTGACTCGACATTCTCGAATGTCAGCAAACAAAACTACAGTTTAAGTCATTCTTTCTACATGTACACCTTTTTGAACTACAGTTTTTCTGACAAATGCAACAGATAATATCATGAAGTTCCGTCGGTGCAGGAGGCTTCACAGTCTCTATCGGAAGCAATGGACCTTTCGAGTTTTAGCTATGCCCCACCCATCTCTATCTAAGCTCCACCGGCGCATCGCTCCTGTTGGGATCGATCGATCTCTGAACTTACTATCAATTTCCAGGAAACTATACATGTAAGCAGTTGAATATTTTGAAATTAATTTGACAGTGCTGTTGGCACTCAGTCAAATTAGTTTCAAAATATTCAACAGCATATTTATTAGAGAATACAATTTGTACAACGTGTCAGACTATTAAGAGTTAAAGCTGGGCCAAATAGAATCATTTATGACGTAATGCTTATGACGTCATCCTACACGCCACTTAGCTGATTATGACGTCAGGTGATAGATGGATACTCTGGAAAGGTGAATTGAGCTACCATGTACAACATGCAATCCGGAGTCATTTGCATTCATATCATCAATGGGCACTTGGAACTTCATTGTCTAGAAATCTTGACGAAGGCTGTGATAACTTGTCGCAGCTGATGTTACCGGTTTATATTGAAGCTGGATGAGTCCATCCAGGCAACCATCTAGACGGCAATGTCTTTTCACCAACTTCAATCATGTCGTTGTTGTCTCTTTCTGACAAGGTAAATATTGCTGCTCGCTCACAGTAAACATCAACCTTCTTCACACCCAGGGTCTTTCCAAGTCCAACCAAGCCGGAAGTTGTGTCACACTCGAGAATGGACCTTTCCAGAGTAATGACATCATAATCAGCTAAGTGGCATGTATGATGATGATGTCATAATCATTACGTCATAAATGATTCTATATGACCCGTCTTTAACTCTTGTACGAATTGTATGTCTCTACTATTTAATAAACATATTGCTGAATATTTTGAAACTAATTTTACTGGTCGCACCCAGTCAAATTAGTTTATAAATGTTCAATTGCTTACCTGTACAGTTTTCTGGAAATTGATTGTCAGGGAGTTCAGAGATCGATCGATCCCAACCCAAGCGAGGTGTGGGTGGAGCTTCGATGGAGATGGGCGTAGCATAGCTAAAAATTGAAACGTCCATTCCCTGTATAAAGACAAGAGGTTCAAGGTCATGTGTCGCTCAACTGGAACATTGGCATCTCGAGTAGAGCTGTATAGATTTTCTCTTACCAGAAATTCGACAGTTCTGCTCAGAAATACAGAAATTGGAGTTTTAACGATTTCCTGGGCACTTGGAAACCCACGATGGCCACCAAAAGTAATTCCAAACATGTCTGTGGTGAGGGGGGGGGGGGGGGTGTGGAGGGGTGGCTGCCACCATAGGATCCTTCCAGCAAAATGTGGGTAAAATTATCCGTGGCTTAGGAGGAGATACGTTTTAAAAGATTTCTTATAGATTTTGGACAATCCAAGATGGCCGATGGAAAAATGGACCAATTGAATTTCTGAATAGTAGTTCTGGCGCCTACCACCTTAGGATCATTCTAGTCTTATTTGGTTACATTTCTCTGAACGTTTTCAGATGAGATATGTTTTCAAGGATTTGGGCAAAATGTTTCAAAATCAAATGATGGCCACAGAAAAAAATGGACCAATCAAAATTCTAAATAGATGTTTTCTGGAGCCTACCACCATAGGATTGTTCCGACCACGTTTCATTGAAATTGGGCCATTGATTAAGGTTTTGAAGGATTCTGGCAAATCTGCTCACTGTTTAGGATGCGATACATGAGCTAGCTAATAATATTCTCGCACAAGCGTCATCAAAACAAATGCTTTATGCACCACGTCCTCCTCCATTTTAAGGTCTGCTTTGGTTTTAATGCAAAAAAAACCCCAAGCCATTCAAATTCACTTCACCATAGCTGCTGAGATAGTTCGTCATATGTCAAAATACAATCTATATTGACAACACAGTACTTACTGTTCGAGAACTTTATGGAGCACATGGCTATCATAATTGCTAAAATCGAATTAACCCTTTGACACTCAAATTTGTTGAGAAAGTTTCCATTGGCAGACCACGAGAAAAAATTTACCACTGAAATGACTGGCTCATTTATATATAAACTGCTTAACGTATGTTGTATTTGATTCTAATAGTAAAGTAATGCTGTTTGCGCATGGGCGCAATGCATTATGGGAAGGTATATTCCCAAAATACGCTAATGTGGGAAAGGTATATATTGTTAGGGTATTTTTCTGACTGATTATGAGAATTATTTAAACTGCTTACAGATATTTCATAAGGGGTTGTCAAGCTATTGATGCCTTGGATGCTGCTATGACTGGGTGCGAGTGTGTGGGTGTACTAACTGAATTGAGAGTAGCAGCAGCAGCATACCAGAGCATTAGATTTAGGTCACAGACTGGCTGAGGCTATAGGGAAGGTTATGTGTACTTTAAATACCTGAATATCTCTGATAATCTCCGCCGTGGCCGCTAACAGGCCGTGCGGGTGACATCATATTAAATAGCCTACTCATTTTAGAGGCAATCAAATGCCAAACATATTGGATCTCATTACAAATGACGAAAACATAGTTATTAATATATCTACTTCTGTCATAATAGGTAAGAGTCACCACCATGTGAACGTAACCAGTATTAGCTCACCTGGCCTGATGGGCCAAGTGAGCTTATGGCATGGCGGTTGTCCGTCCGTCAGTAAGTCAAATCGCATCTCCTCATTTATGCTTTGGCCGATTTCAAACCAAATTTGGCTGGAAGGATCCTATGATGGTAGGCTCCAAAATTCAGAGCTAAATTTTTTGGCGCCCTATCTAGGATTTTCCGGAAATCATTTAATATGCTAATCATCCAATATAAACGGCCCGACTTCAACGAAACTTGGGTGGACTAATTCTATGCTGATAGGCTTTAGCACTAACGAGAATTGTGATTGATCGATATTTCCTGAGGCCTACTCCTCAGTAACCACTTGACCGATTTCAAATAAAGACGGTTGGGAGGACCATAGAGTGGTATGCTTCAGAATTTGTATACAGAATTTTGATTGGTCTATCTTTTTGGGCGCCATCCTGAATTTTCCGATAAATGGTGGGAAATTGTTTAAAACGCTACTCTCCATTATCTGCTTGGGCAATTTCAAACCGACTTGGCTGGAAGGGTATTAGGCTGGTAGGCTTCACTACTTGTATACAGAAATTTGATTGGTCAATTTTCCAAGCGGCCATCTTGGATTTCCTGAACATTTCGAGAAATCAGTTAAAATGCTATTCCTTATTAACCGCTTGATCGATTTCAGGCAAACTGGGTTTGGAAGACCCTAGATTGGTATGCTTCAGAAGCAGCATACAGAATTATGATTGGTCTATTTTTTGGGCAGCCATCTTGAAGTTTCCGTAAAATGCTACTCATTAACTGCTTGGACAACCAGACTTGGCTTGAAGGATACTAGGCTGGTCAGTTTCAGAACGTATATACAGAATTTTGGTTAGTAAACTTTTCCGGTGTGATCTTGGATTTTCTAAAAATTTTGGGAAATCAGTTAAAATGATACTACTCATTAACTGCTTGAACGATATCAAGTAAACTCGGCTGGAAAGACCCTAGACTGCTGTGCTTCAGAGCTTGTATACAGAATTTTAATTGGTCGTTTTGTTCGGTGGCCACCTTGGATTTTCCCCAAAAAAATCACTGTAAATAATTTTTAATGCTACTCCTCCAATATAAATTGCCCGACAACGAAACTTGGGTTTAAGTCTATGCTGGTAGGCTTCAACACTTCTAACGAGAATTCTGATTGGTCAGCATTTCCAGCGGCCGTCTTGGATTTTTGAAAATCTCTAGAAACCAGTTAAAAGTCTACTCCTCATTAACCACCTGGACGATTTCAAGCAAACTCGATTGGGAGGACCCTCGAGGAGTATGCTTCAGAACCTATATAGAGAATTTTGATTGGTCTGTTTTTTTGGTGGCCATCTTGAATTTTACAAACGATGGCGTGAAATTATTTAAAACGTTACTTCTCATTAACTGCTTGGACAATTTCAACCAGACTTTGTTAGAAGGATACTAGGCTGGTATGGTTTAGAACGTGTATACAGAATTTCGATTGGCCAATTTTTTCCCGTGGAAATCTTGGAATTACTGAAAATATTGGGAACTCAGTTAAATGCTACTTCTCATGAACCGCTTGAACGATTTCAAGCAAACTCGACTGTTAGTCGTGGGATTCAGAGCTTGAATACAGAATTTTTAATGGTCAATTTGTTCGGCGGCCATCTTGAATTTTCCAAAAAAATGGCTGGAAATCGTTTAAAAAGCTACTCCTCGTTAACTCCTTGTTCCAGTCAGTGGCAATCGGCTGTATGGATCAGGCTGAACCTAATTATATTTAATTTCATTGCTAACTAACGGTGATTAAAGTTTGTTCAAGAGAATTTGATGCATGATAAAACATGGTTGTCGTGGACCAATCACAATTTTGGGCTTGATAGCTATATTGCATTTGTTTAATGGCTGGATGAAACCTAAGATTCAATCTGATTGTGTGGTCAGCATTCATCATTAATTTCCCACTAACTAACGATTTACTGAATTCCCAATATTGTATTTGTCTTGTTACTGCTGAATATAAAGTATTTTGTCTGTTCAAATGCTAATGGTTAAAACGTTATTCGTCCAGGTGAGCGTTAAGGCCCTTGGGCCTCTTGTTTTAATGAGAAATCAAACATACCCCGTTATATTCTCTATAATAGGTGACTATGATAGTATGTGTGAAGAAGCAATGAGTATAGACTGGGATTCAAATCTGTCTGGTGATATCGAAGATGACTGGAATGCCATAATGAAAGAAATCAAACATCTCACTGACAACCATATTCACAAATCAAAAACCCACCGAAATAAGAAAAGATGATTACAGTTAAACAAGCCCTCTTCTACCTATATCAATTAACCCTTTAATGGTCAAGATTTAAAATAAATTTTTGTTATAGTTTTTACAATAAAATTACAAAAATAACTTCCTGTTGTCGTGCAAATAGACGTTACTCAAGACCACTACAGGTAGTGTTTTTGGCCGGCTTGACCATGAAAATGGTCAAGAAAATCCATTTTTTTCTTGGCTAGTGTCTATTTGCCGTCTGAGAGAAGAATATTTTTTTTAATTTACCACTGGAGTGACTGGCTCGGTTACTGAGCCAGTCATTCCAGTGGTAAACTTTCAAAAATCATATTCTCTTGAATGAAAAAATGGATATTCCTCAAGGCCACTACATAATCCATTTTTGGCGATATGTATGATTACTGTATTCTGTGGCTGTAGTAGTAGAAAGATCCTATAGCTGCAATCAGTCCTTCTTCACTGTTGCCCACTGTGTCTTGTCATCAGCCTGAACTCCGTAGCTTCCTCAGGTCCATTCTTGACTTGAGTGTACCGAGTCCTGCTTTCTTGAGGTCACCTTGTAGCACGCTTAGCAGATTAATGCAATGACGTCCTCTCCTCGCTTTGTATTTGTTGGCTCCGAGTAGGGCGAATTCCAAGGCTCTCTGTGCTGGTGTCTCTTCTGACATTCTTAGAACATGGCCAAACATGGGCCATCTTTGCTGGGAGACTTTTGCAGCCAGCGGCGATGTATTACACATCTTGTATAGTGCATTACTGGAAATTGTGCTGTCTGGCCACCGGTGTCCAGTGATGGTGCATAGGCGTTTGCGGTGGCAGGCATCGAGTTTGTCTAAAGCTGCCTTTGGAGCTGCCCAGCTGCTACAGTTATACAGCATCAAGGATACGCAGATTGCATTGTATAAACGTAGCCTTTTTACCAAGGGCATCTTTGATCTACGAATCCATAGCTTCCAGAAGGACTGGAAAGCTATGCTCCCCATGATGCAGCGTGCATCAATGTCAGCAGTACTGCAAAGCAGTGAGGCCAGGATTTTACTTTTCCTCCATGGTTCGCCGCCACGAAGTGGATCGTCATTTTCTTTAATTTCACGCCTTGTAGATAGGTATATGTGGTGAACTCTGTTTTGGATTCCTTCATAAAGAGATTCTCAATTTTTAGTTTGCTTGCAGCTATGGGAAGAAGTTTGTCAAGGGGGTTCTTTTCATTATCTAAGACGTCCACATCGTCGGCATATTCCATCTCTAGTGTCATACCCAGTATTGACACAGGGGTGTGTGTGGGGGTGGGGTGGGTGGGTGGTTGGGGTGTGGGCTGTGTGTAGTCTTGTGGAACTTCCCGTGAAAAGCACCAGATATAGACCATCTGTCCGTGGGGAGCTGATTGATGTCTAAAACTCTAGCCTTCATTAACTTGACTAGTACTCTCAGCTTGGTGTCTGCAAGCAGTAGTCTCACCAGACGTAGCCCATCTTCATTGCAACTGGCCTGGCGTAGCACGTTTAATCGTGTTGAAGGCTCGTGACATTTGAGTGTCAGTGCCGCTGATGAGGTTGTGTAGGTTTTTTTAGCGGTCTTGGCCATTAAAGAGGGATTAAACAAGCACAAAAAATAAGCGTTCCATAGATGGAGACTGACCAATGATAGTTATGACTACGCCGTCCTCCCATAGATGGAGACTGACCAATGATAGTTATGACTACGCCGTCCTCCCATAGATGGAGACTGACCAATGATAGTTATGACTACGCCGTCCTCCCATAGATGGAGACTGACCAATGATAGTTATGACTACGCCGTCCTCCCATAGATGGAGACTGACCAATGATAGTTATGACTACGCCGTCCTCCCATAGATGGAGACTGACCAATGATAGTTATGACTACGCCGTCCTCCCATAGATGGAGACTGACCAATGATAGTTATGACTACGCCGTCCTCCCATAGATGGAGACTGACCAATGATAGTTATGACTACGCCGTCCTCCCATAGAAGGAGACTGACCAATGATAGTTATGACTACGCCGTCCTCCCATGGATGGAGACTGACCAATGATAGTTATGACTACGCCGTCCTCCCATAGATGGAGACTGACCAATGGTAGTTATGACTACGCCGTCCTCCCATAGATGGAGACTGACCAATGATAGTTATGACTACGCCGTCCTCCCATAGATGGAGACTGACCAATGATAGTTATGACTACGCCGTCCTCCCATAGATGGAGACTGACCAATGATAGTTATGACTATGCCGTCCTCCCATAGATGGAGACTGACCAATGATAGTTATGACTGTCATCCTCCCATAGATGGAGACTGACCAATGATAGTTATGACTAACGCCGTCCTCCCATAGACGGAGACTGACCAATGATAGTTATGACTACGTCGTCCTCCCATAGATGGAGGCTGACCAATGATAGATATGACTACGCTGTCCTCCCATAGATGGAGACTGACCAATGGTAGTTATGACTGCACCGTCCTCCCATAGATGGAGACTGACCAATGATAGTTATGACTACGCTGTCCTCCCATAGACGGAGACTGACCAATGATAGTTATGACTACGCTGTCCTCCCATAGATGGAGACTGACCAATGATAGTTATGACTATGTCATCCTCCCATAGATGGAGACTGACCAATGATAGTTATGACTACGCCGTCCTCCTATAGATGGAGACTGACCAATGATAGTTATGACTACGCCGTCCTCCCATAGATGAAGACTGACCAATGATAGTTATGACTACGCCGTCCTCCCATAGATGGAGACTGACCAATGATAGTTATGACTACGCCATCCTCCCATAGATGGAGACTGACCAATGATAGTTATGACTACGCCGTCCTCCCATAGATGGAGATTGGCCATAGTTATGACTACGCTGTCCTCCCATAGACAGAGACTGACCAATGATAGTTATGACTACGCCGTCCTTCCATAGATGGAGACTGACCAATGATAGTTATGACTACGCTGTCTATACTAAGGCTAGACACCAAGCAATAACCGAATGCAGGCACACAGAGGGATTTGGAAAACAATTAGCAAATGAGGAAAAATCAAGCGCAAATACATTTTACTGTAATGCTCATATTAAAATCAAGGTCAAAAGTACATACCCGTACTAAGATCAATGTCAAAAGTAGCATGTGACCTTAGGAAACCTGATGGATCATTTATAAAATCTGGTACGGAAAAAGATGAACACTTAAATGAATATTTCAGATCTGTTTTTACACAGGAATACATATGGGAAGCATACGGATTATAACACCGCTCTAAGCAAAACTGAGATTACAGAAGACCTAGTGCCAGGTAATTAAAAAAAATGTCAAAATAAATCCGCTGGACCAGCTGGCATATATTCATGTGTATGCAAGGAACTCAAAGGTCAAATTGCCTGTTCATTACTACATCTTTTATAAATTCAATAAATCAAGGTAAATTACCTCACATGTGGAAATGAGGGCGTATATCTCCTCTTTTCAGAAAAGGTCATAGACATGCAGTCAGCAATTACTGTCCAATTAGCATACCATCTTATCACATGGCTAGAAATAAATTTAAAACACTGCTATGATTATAGATCATCTAAAACGAATTGACTTGGGTGTACCATACCAGCATTGATTTACCAAGGGCCGATCCTGTGCAACACAACTTTTTGCCGTTTTTATGTGATCCAATGTCTTGAACCGTAACTGCTCAATGGACCTTTCCAGTTTTAGCTATGCTCCACCATCTCTATCTAAGCTCCACCCACACCTCATCCGTGCTGGGATCGATTGATCTCTGAACTCTGACTATCAATTTCCAGAAAACTATACAGGTAAGCTTTTAAATATTTTGAAACTAATTTGACTGGGCATTGTTGCTGCCTACAACATCCACTCAGTTTCAAAATATTCAACGGTATGTTTATTAACTAGTAGACATACAATTTGTGCTTGTCTGACTATTAAGAGTTCTACGGGCCAAATAGTATCATTTATGACATAATGATTATGACGTCACCCTACACACCATCTAGCTGATTATGACGTGAGATGATAGATGGATATGAAAGATGAATTGGTACTTTATATCCAGATTTCACCACGGCACCATTTGATTCATTCTTTCGCAATATTACACAAACTTCACCATTTTGAAGGCTTACATGTAGGTTGTAGCTGCAGGAGAAAGTTAATACAAGGCCCAATGGGCCTGTGTTGCTCACCTGGAGCACAATCAATTTTTGTCAAAATTGTTGCTGGGTGGTTTAGTAGTCTTTTAAATAAGTTTGTGAACATTTTTACAAGTGAAATATGGCTGCCAAACACGCTACATTTTGATTGTTTTTTTTGACAGATCAACTTCCCTTGAACAAACATTAATGGGCCCTTAGTCATACCGCCCAAATTTCGGCCCGATCCCTTCAGCGGTTCTGGAGTCGTCGTTTTCAGGGAAAACTAGGTCATTCAAGATGGTTGTTGAACCATTTGGCCAATCAAGTCCTCTTGAACAAACTTGGCTTTCCTCTTGGCCTAGATGAAGATTCCCCAAGCGGTTTAGTACATTTTTAGACAGTTCCTAAAATCGGCCAAAAGCCGAAATGGCCGCAGGGCAAATTGGCCGATCGGGTTCATTTGAACAAACTTGGATCCCTATGCCCTAAGGATGCTTCCTGCCAAATATAATTGAAATCAGCCTAGTAGTTCTCGAGATGACCTTTTAAATTTCCCATTGATTTAGCATGGGAGCTTTTGACGAAAATATTATCCAAGATGGCCGCCAAACTGTTTATCCGACTTTCGAAAATTGCAAATTTGAGATCAGAATACCCAAAAACCTATACACCTGTGCAAAAGTTAAGCACCACCCTATTTTTACGCACATGCGAGGGTATATTCATGTGCTATGAAGAAAGCAATAGCATAAACATTTATGTACCCATCCATCTTAGTGCAAGAGGTAATAATGCAACTAGAGGAATGCTGATTATGATGGTGGGGAAACACTGTATGTTTTTGTTTGAACTTGATAACGAGGCCTGAATATGGTTACATTGACACAACTGACAACTATTGCCCTACAGTTGACACACGTGGCTAGATTGTCATTAATGGTGTCTGAAAACGAAGTTTAACATCTGTGCACGAGTTTGAGACTGTCATTATTAATACCGGGTATATCCACCTTGTGCCTGGACACGACGTCTCATGCTGGTCACCAACCGACTGATACGCCATTGTGGTATTCGTTGCCATTCAAGATGGAGTGCGTCTGTTAATTCCTGTAGGTTCTGCACAGGAGGATCCCTCCTTCTCACCATGTTTACCAGAATGTCCCAGATATGCTCAATAGGGTTCATGTCAGGGCTCCTTGCTGGCCATGGTAGGGTTTCGATGGCATTCTGGCGGAGGTATTCATGCACAGCTCTAGCACGATGTGGTCGGGCGTTGTCATCCATGAATATAGGGTGGGTTCCAGGTGCATGATTTACAAAATGAGGGACCACAACTCTATCCAGTATGGAATCTTGATATCTTTGTCCATTTAGTGTTCCAGGTACAGTCAACAGATCCAGCTTACAATCAAATGAGATGCACCCCCATATCATAACGGAACCTCCACCAAATGGAACTTCTTCCATGATGTTACGTTGGTCGTACGACGTGCGTCTGGACCTCCATACATGAGTTCGACCATCTGTGGCACGAAGCAGGAACCGACTTTCATCGGACCAGTGTACCCGTCTCCAGGATCTCATGTTCCAGTGTCTTCTTTCGTTGCACCACCTCAGACGCTCCTCTTTGTGGTGTGCAGTGAGGAGAGGACGTCTGACAGGTCTCCTAGCTTTCATGCCAGCAGCATACAGTCTCCTTTTGACGGTAGACATTGACACTGTATTGCGCGTTTGCCATTGCTGGCTGAGCACTCTGCTGTTGGTGAATGGAGATCTCCTAACAAGGCGTACTAGGGCTCGATCATCACGGGCAGTAGTCTTCTTCGGTCTTCCAGATCTAGGCCTGTCCTTCACCTCGTTAGTTTGCCCATGTTTTGCAATCAAACGACTGATTACAGTATGGTTATGTTCAGCTGTCTGCCAATCTCTCTGCATGACATACCAGTGGTATGCATGCCTATGATTTGCCATTTCACACGATCACATAACCTTCGTCTTGCCATAGCGGTTCACAATCAAGAGCTAATTCTCTCTGTACAAATAAACCACGGTCATGAACACAAAATTCCTAATCTTGTCGCCTAAATCTGTATGTAATGTTATACACCTCAAACTGGACTTTTACATAACTGAACACGTGTGCTGTTTCCCGCCACGCACGGACATCAAGCGGCGTGAAGTCATGCATGCATGTGCATTTCGTACTTGGAATTATGTCAGCTAACGTGGGGACAAAAAGTATGGCAGCCTAGTTGTACCATCATGTTTCTACGTTCTATTGTTTTTGCTGGTGCTTAACTTTTGCACAGGTGTATATATAGAACCAATTTTGACCTCAAAATTCATCAAAATAAAAAAATCCAATAGGGCCGCCAAACACTACATTTTGACTGGCCCATGGCAGCCATGTTATTTTATGGAGCACCTTTCCTTGAAAAATTAGCCGATCGGCTTCATTTGAACAAACTTGGATCTCTATGCCCTAAGGATGTTTCCTGCGAAATATAATTGAAATCGGCCTAGAAGTTCTCCAGACATTTTAAATTTCCCATTGCTTTAGTATGGGCGCCGTTGGCAGGAAAATAATCCAACATGGCCGTCAAACCGATTATCCAACAGTTTCGAAAATGGCAAATTTGAGCTCAGAATACCCAAAAACATATATAGAACCATGGCGGCCATGTTATTTGATGGATCAACTTCCCTTGTACAAACTTTAATGGCCCTTAGTCCCTAATGATATCTCCCAAATTTTGGCCCATCCCTTCCGTGGTTCTCGAGATCGTTTTCGGGAAAACTATGTCATCCAAGATGGCCACCAAACCGTTTGGTCAATCAACTCTTCTTGAACAAACTTGGCTTACCTCTTTCCCTAGATGATGTTTCATGAGTTTTGAATCGATTCCCCAAGCAGTTTCAGAAGTTTTTGAGACGTTTCCTAAAATTGGCCAAAATACAAGATGGACGCCGGCCAACTTGGCAGATCAGCTCCATTTGAACTTGGATCCCTATGCCCTAAGGATGCTTCCTGCCAAATATAATTGAAATCGGCCCAGTGGTTCTTGAGAAGTCGTTTAAAGGAAAAGTTGATAGACAAATGATGGATGGACACACGACGGATGGTCGCCATGGCATAAGCTCACTTGGCCTTTTAGGCCAGGTGAGCTAATAATTAATATGTATATCTCAAATTATCACAACAAACTGCAGAGGTCAAAATCCTTATCACAACAAACTGCAGATGTCAAAATCCTATGAATGAGATTAAAGTAACTTAAGCAAACAAAACGAGATGAACACTGGAAAATTTACCAATCTAATTTCTGTTAAGGTTTAGCCAAGTTTCATTAAAATTGGTCCAGTGGTTAATAAGCAGTCTTTCATATGATTTTCTCAATTTATTTTGTTTTAATGTATCCACTTTCCATCGTCAAACTTTAATGGCCCTTAGTCCATAATCATATCTGCCAAATTTCGGACAGATCTGTTCAGCAGTTCTGTAGTAGTTTTCGTGAAAACTAGGTCGTCTAAAAACCCCACTGAACAAGTTGGCCAATTAAGTTTCCTTACAAATTTGTATCAGCTCTTGCCCTAGATGATGTTTCAAGAGGCTTGAATCGATCCCCGGTTTCAGATTTTCTAAAGATCAGCCAAAATCAAAGATGGACGCTGGTCACAATGGCCGATCGGCTTCGTTTGAACGAACTTGGATCTCTATGTCCTAAGGATGCTTTCTGCCAAATATACTTCAAATTGGTCAAGTGGTTCTCGTGAATACATTTAAAATTTCACATTGCTTTAATATGGCAGGAAAATGACTCAAGATGGCCACCAAATTCGCTACATTTTGACTGGGTGCCCATGTTATTTTTATACATATCAACTTCCATTGAACAAACTATCATGGGCCTTAGTCCCCAATCATATCCAAATTGTGGCTCGATCCATTCAGTAGTTCTGGAGGTAATTTTCACGAAACTAGGTCATCCAAGATGGCCACCAACCTATTTGATCACTCAAGTTCACTTAACAAACTTGGTTCAGCTCTTACCTTAGATGATATTTCATGAGTTTTGATTCGATACTCCAAGCCGTTTCAGATTTTTAGACATTTGTAAAAATTGGCCAAAATCCAAGATGGCCGCTGACCAAATTGTTTGAACAAACTTGAATCTCTATGCCCTAAGGATGCTTCCTGCCAAATATAACTGAAATCGTTCCTGTGGTTCTTGAGAAGTCGTTTAAAGAAAAAGTTGCCGGACAGACGGTCACCATGGCATAAGCTCACTTGGCCATTTTGGCCAGGTTAGCTAATAATGACAAAACAAAACAATTATTTCAGACTTGAACTTACTTTTAATTAAACTTAAAATTTCTGCGTCTATCATGCAAATTTACAAACTTATTACCTAACTAGGTAGTATATATATATATATATCACAAAATTTAAATCAACAACATAACATCTCCCCTACATTTTCGCTGTCCAGCGTCGTCGCTAGTAAACATTTGTGTTGTCTCGGGCCGGATTATCACACGTTATGTAACCAAATGAAAAATTTCTTACACGTTATGTAACCAATGAAAACCTTTTGTTGAATATTACGTGTGTTAATACAGACATATTAAGCGGGCTGAAAGCCGTGTTTATGTGATATTACTGGCCACATTGTTGGTTGTAGGACATTCTGTGTGGAAATTCACCAGGGGTACATTCAGGATCGCGAATATTTTCAGTTCACTGTCACGTGGTAAGTTTGCCCATAGATATCCATGAGCGAACCTACCACGAGAGGGAACAAAATGCAAGTCAGGCTGATGCACTGTGCATATCCGCGTCTAAGATGGGGCCGCATGTAATAGACCAATTTCTAGCTATGCCGGACACATTTCTAGCTATGCCGGACACATTTCTAGATATGCCGGAAACATTTCTAGCTTTGCCAGACAGATTTCTAGCTATGCCAGACACATTTCTAGTTATGCCAGACACATTTCCAGTTATGCCAGACATTTCTAGCCAGTCTGCCTTTGTTGGAATTGATTTACAACCTAAATTCCCAGAATCTAAACTTCAAAGTAACTATACACGCAAGCTATTGAGTAGTTTGAAAACTAATTTGACTGCTGGCAGTTGCCTATTTAAAATATTCAACAGAATGTTTATTAAATTGTAAATTCGTCAGACATACAATTCATCCGCTCGTGACAGACTTTTCGATTGTTGTGCCAGGCCTACATGTTATTATCATTGTGACATCAACTAGCATGTGACCTAATTGATTATGACATTGGCTACTTGAGTGATGGTTTGTATTCCTCCACTACAAAATGACTGACGTCAGACGCGATGATCAATCTAGCAATATTATGACAGAACACACAAAGTCTTGTGAAGAATTCCACCACATCCTTTATTATATTTATTTTGTTGTATCCGTCATTATTATTGCGATTATTTTTATTACAATTAGTAATTAATAAATTATTAATGATAATTATGAAATACATAATAATATCGATGATAGGCCTATATAGCAAGTGTTTGCTTGTTATTAATAACAAAAATAGCAATAATAATAATAATAGGTGGCTAAATTCAGCACAAGAAAAATTTATGAATACAAAAATAGTGAAATAGCAATGCGGAATAATTCTATATAATAAATATATTATCAGCATGCGTGGCCTATAAAGGGGTGCACTATCAGGCGTCTGCTGGGTGTGACCTTATGTCAAGCGGAAGTTCATCCAAACCCCCTCCCCAACAATTTAACCCTCAATTTCGATCATCAAAATTTAAATTTTTTCATAGAAAATGTTCACTTGCAGACCAAGAAAATATTTTTGAAAATTTACCATTGGAATGACTGGCTCATTTATCGAGCCAGTCATTCCAGTGGTAAATTAAAAAAAATATTCTCTTGGTTTGCAAATGGACATTTCCTGAGAGTGCTGCAGAGGCTGTTTTTGGCCAGCTTGAGAGTTAAATAGTTAATTAATCAGCATTTTCAATCCAAACCTAAGTCAAACCCCAAGTCAACATGACTAACATTTCTTAGCTTTGACGATGGTAAACCTATCTGGCTTAACACACAAATCCAGCTTGGAAAAGGTCTGCTCTCTTATTTGAAAATCCAGGTCCCAAACCCACAATTGCAGAGTAATAATACAGGTCAGTTGTTGAATGCTTTGAAAATAATTTGACTGGAAGATATTGTTTCCATTACAGTGTCCAGTTAAATTACCTTCAACATAAGTTATACTATCACATAGGATCTGTCTGGCTAACCCTTTAACGCTCATATCAGCCAAAAAACACTTCTGCAGTAGTCTTGAGAAATTTGCAGATCAAGAAGACTGTTTGAAGATTTACCACTGGAATGACTTGCTCGATAACCGAGCCAGTTAATCCAATGATAAATTTTCAAAACGTCTTCTCTTGATCTGCAAATGGACATTTTCTATGAGAAAACTGAGAGTTAAAGGGTTAATATGAGCCAGATTACTTGTCACATCAAATTTGTAAACTTTTCAAAGATGATGATCCGTCTTAGAGACTTGATGATAAATGTCAAGCGACCTACTAATAGCTAATATAGAATGTTACAATATTAATTAACAGACTGTTTTTTTACTCCGCTAAGATACAAATTTAGAAATAATTTAAATCAAATATCAGGCATTGTACAAAGCATTGTGTCATCAAGTGCATTGAATAATAATAATAATAATAATAATAATAATAATAGGCCCAAGGAGCCTGTGTCGTTCACCTGGAAGATTGGCATTTTAAGTAGAAAGACCATAGATCCTACATGTAAAGACCTATATATTTTTGTCCAAATTGTTGGTGGGTGGTCTAAAAGTAGTCTTGTAAACGAGTTTGGGGACATATTTGGAAATGCAACATGGCTGCCAAACACGGTAGGTAGATTTTGATTGATCTACGGTGGTCATGTTTTTTTATGTATAAATTTGCGTTGAACAAACTTTAATGGCCATAATCAAATCGCCCAAAATTGGGCCCTATCCGTTCTGGAGTTTATGCGAAAACTAGGTCATACAAGATTCCCGCTGAACTATTTGGTCAATTAAGTTCCCTTGAACAAAGCTGGTTCAGCCCATGCCCTAGATCATATTTCAATCAATCTCCCTAGTGGTTTTGGAGATTTTTTAAAGATGTTTCTAAAAATCACCCAAAACCATGATGGCCACCGGCCAAATTGGCTGATCGGCTTCATTTGAACAAAGTCGAATCGCCATGCCCAAAGGATGCTTCCTGCCAAATTATAATTGAAATCGGTTCAGTGGTTCTTGAGCATTCGTTTAAAAAAAAGAGTTGATGAACGGACAAACGTAGACAGACCATCGCCACGGCATATGCTCACTTGGCTAGTCTGGCCAGGTGAGCTAAAAAAAAAATAATGGATATTTGCCGTCGGGGAAAGTAGCAGTCAGCAGCAAAGCAGGTTTGTTCCGCCTTCAGTCTAAAGTTATTGGAAGAAGAATTGACGTGACTTTAAGAGCAGAAGCAACATTGCCAATGTGTACATTTCCATCAAATATACATACAGAAGCTTGTTTACTGTACACCTACAGTGAATACACACAGGACATGCAAGAATATAGAATTTCTGTTATTACCGTTAACTGGCTGAATGCTACAATAATTTCAATGGCCAATAACTATAGACATGCTGAATATTTTGAAAACAATTTGACTGAAAGTTGTTGGTGGCTTTCAAAATATTCAGCATATCTAGAGTTAAAACCTATGGGAAATATAATCTGCAGAAATTCAGCAGACAGACAGTTAACCATTGTCAGCTCCTCTCCTCCTACCTCTAATCCGTAACCCCTATAAGCACTAAGATGTATCGGTATCTTTTAGATAAAAGATTGTGTCAGTTCCGATGACTAAAGTTGACATAGGGTGCTCGCTGTGACAGGACTGTTAGCTATCGATCACACGGTTCCTAGCTACGATTTCTCGAGATCTGACGGTCTTCAGCGTCCGCTATCTGTCAATCATAAATGATCGCCGTAGCAATTAAATACCCCTTTTATCTGGAAAATCCCAGTATCTCACTATCAAAGCAATCGTATATGTAAGTTGTTGAACATTTTGAATTTAATTTAACAGGAAGCTGTTGCTGCTGGTAGGCAGCAACAACTTCCAGTTAAATTAGATTCAAAATATTCAGCAAAATATTTTGTACAGCTCATAAAGGCTATCTTTTCTGATGACTACTGTTGAAAAGATTAATAAATAAGTTAACATTTTATGAGAAGTGTGACGAAGGCAGCCTCAGCGATGCTACACACAGCTGCAAGTTGATAAGCGAGATATTCACAACGGCCCATGACTCAGTCATGTGATCGGCCTATGTAGACACCCGTTACTGAGCGGGTACGAGGGAGTATTTAACATATGGGACCTCCACATCCTCTCCGTCAGTATCATTACAGCACAGCTCTAGCACCAGGGCTTTAACATGGCTGGGAATCTTCTTCTTGGATACACGTTTGACGACCTCTGACAATCTACAATGGAAGAAAGTGAATACGTGAATAACAAGGGATAAAACGATCAAAATAAATATTTATACATCAATTCACATCTATCTATCTATCTATGTCTGTCTGTCTGTCTGTCTGTCTGTCTGTCTGTCTGTCTGTCTGTCTGTCTGTCTGTCTGTCTATATCTACCTGTCTGTCTCTGTCTGCCTGCCTGTCTAGCTTTCTATATCTACCTACCAACCTGTCCGTCTGTCCTGACACATGCATGCAGACCTCGGACAATCTTATCTAGCTTTGTTATAAATACTGTCTATCTATCCACCTATCCAATCACCCACCCATCATTCTATCATATGGATGGACAGATGGGTGAATGGATGGATAAATTGGTGAATGGATGGATAAATGGGTGGATGGATAGGTGAATGGATGGACAAATAAATAGTTAGTTATTATTTACTTCCCTACTTAATCCTTTAACCCTCATATCAGCCAAAAACTGCTTCTTCAGTGGTCTTAGAAATATCCATTTGCAGACCAAGAAGCATATTTTTGAAAATTTACAACCAGAATGATTGGCGTGATAAACGAGCCAGTCACTCCAGGTGTAAATTTTCAAAAATACTCTTCTGGTCTGTAAATGGACATTGTCTGCGAAAATGTAAATTTTCTTGAATAAATGTGATCGTTAAAGGGTTCCAGCTGAACAGACATGATAAATAGATGCATTACACGGTGATACGAGTAACATAGTGACAGTTTTACTCATATGTCTTATCTCAGTAATTCTTCCATTATCAGATCAGCCATTAACCCTTTATGCCCTTAATTTGTTCAAGAAAATTTCAATTTTTCTCAAAGAAAATGTAAATTGCCCGACCCAGAGGACTATTTTTGAAAATTTACCACTGGAATGACTTGTTTGGTCATCAAGCCAGTCATTCCAGTGGTAAATTTTCAAAAATAGTCTGCTCTTGGTCTGCAAATTTACATTTCTCAAGAGCACTGCAAAAGCCGTTTTTGACATTACCCATTCTTAGACTGCTTTAAAAATAGAGATTGAACAAGATACAGTTAGCTGGAGGCAGAACCCCACCACCCATCCCCACAATCTCATGCGCCCAGACATAACTACATCACCAACATCAGTTTTTCTCAGTACAGTAGCTAGATTATAGGAGTATGCCACACCTTCATGTGATCAAACAGTAGGAGTTTCAGTGATAAGCTTTCCGGGATGTGAATGACAGACGGACATACATATGTACAGGATGAAACGATGCAAATTCAATATTAGGCTCATGTTTCGATTGTGTACAATCGTCCCATAACATTTGGAATAATTCTCTCAAACTGTAGGATTTGCAGTGACAGGATTTTCAGGGAAAGATGTACGTTTGGATGACCAGACGAATGGGAATAGACTGATGCAAAAAATTCCAAAATAGGGACATATTTTGCTTGTGTACAATAATCATGTCACGTTTCAACAATTCTTTCTCAAGCTGTAGGAGGCCGGACGTGATGAAAATATGATACCCTTGCTACACATTGCACGGGTTATGGCGTATAATCACTCTCTCATTTAGCCAGATCTTGGTGCACAGTTTATCACACTGTGCTGTGACACACGATAACGAGGCAACAGCAATGGACCTTTACAGCTTTATCTATGCCCATCTCTAGTTAATTTCCGCCCACACCTCACTCGTGTTCCCTGAACGTCTTGACTATCAATTTCCAGAAAACTAAACAGGGAAACCTGTTCAATATTTTGATACTAACTTGACTGAGTGCTGCTGCTGCAGCAACAGCGGCCAGTCAAATTAGTTTCAAAACAGAATGTCTTAAACGGTAAAGACATACACTTCGTACGTGTCAGACTATTAAGCGTTAAAGATGGACAATTTTGAATCATTCATGTTGTCATGATTATGACATCATCCCACACGTCACGTAGTTGATTATGACATCATCCTACACGTCACGTAGTTGATTATGACATCATATGATGGATGGATAAACTTGGAAAGGTTCATTAAGAGGGAACAATTTCTAGCTTTGATTTGAAACGTTGAAATCTGAATTCCCAGAATCAAAATTCCACGATATCTATCCAGGTTAAGACGGTGAATGTTTTGAAACTAATTTGACCGGAGCTGTTTCTGGCCTGTCAAATAAGTTTCAAAATACTCAACAGAATATTTATTAAATTAAATTCAGACACAATTCGTACTCAAGTGGGACTTTTCGATTTTCATGACGAACCATGGATTACTCGAGTGACGGACCAGATCCTTCTATTGTCTCGCTGATATCGTGCAGTTAATACTTACGGCAGGGCCAGTCTCTCCTCTCTCTTCGCCGGTGGCATAAAGAATGAGTAGAGCATACACACACCCTGTGATAACATCGTGATCTCAAGCTTGTGTTCCCTCTGTCAGAAACAAGACGCAACACTACAAGGTCAGATTAATATTGTTAATTTCAATTCAAGTTATTACGCATTTGCTCAAACCAATACAAATACACGAGCAGCCACTATTTCTTGTAATAGATAAAACAACTACATAGCTCCATTAACCCTTTACCACCCATATCACCGAAAAACAGTTTCTGCACTGGTCTTGAGAAATGTCCATCTGCAGCGCACTTTTTGAAAATTTACCACTGGAATGACTAGCTCGATAACCGAGCCAGTCATTCCAGTGGTAAATTTTCAAAAATAGTCTTCTCTTGGTCTACAAAAGGACATTTTCTATAAGAAAATTTAAATTTTCTTGATTAAATACGAGGGTTTAGGGGTTAATTATTATCATAATTACCATTACTTTAATTATTTTATCATTATCATTATTATTATACTGTATTATCATTGATATTATGATCATAATCATCGCTACTATTCTTATGATCATTACCACCAGCATTGTCATCATTAGTGTTATCATTATTATCTCTGTCAAAAAATACATGCAACACAATAAGGAAAGATTGATGTTGTCATTGGGATTAATCGGATACTAGTTTTCGTGATGCATGTACGGCTGGTGAAGCGTTTGCTCTTTGAACGGTTGAACGATAAATTTGCCTGAACTTTATAGATTTCAGACCAAATTCAGTTTTCTACTAATATGTATTCAAATCTATGGGCATCATCAGGAAGCTGTCTTTGGACACTGTGTATGTCAGAGATGTGAGCCTGGGTTAACAAGAGGACCAAGGGCCTGTGACGCTCACCTGGACCATTAGCGCATTTGAATCATTTGCATTGTATAATTTTCGGAAAATCCAAGATGGGCACCAAAAAAAATCGACCAGTCAAAATTCTGAATAAATTCATAGAGGCTACCACGATAGGACCATTCCCGCCAATTTTAGCTAAAATCGGCCAAGTGGTTTAGGAGATGTTTTGCATCATTTTCAGAAAATTCAAGAGGCCCGCCAAAACCATATACTTATTAAAATTCTCATTTTATATATATTGAAGCCTAGTGTAATAAGATTGTTCCACTCAAGTATCGTTGTAATCGGGCCATTGATTAAACAGTACTTAGTGCTTTAAATGGTTTAGGAAATTTTTTTTTAAATCCAAAACTGTCGGCAAAAAATAGATCGATCAAAATTCTGAAGTTTTTTAGTGTCCCCACATAGAATCACTCCTGTCAACTTTGCTTAAAATCCATCAAGGGGTTATAGAATAGATATATTTTGACAATTTCCAGTAAATATTTTCTAAAATCAAAGCTTTTCCCCCAGAAAAATTTACCACGGAAAATTATGAATACAAGTTCTGCAGCCTATCTAGCCCCATTTGATTGAAATCTGTCAAACTGCTAAGGAGAAGCATTTTGACAATTTCCAGTAAATATTTTATAAACAATTTTCACCCAAAACAGTTAACCAATCAAAAATTCTTAATAGAAGTGCTGGAGCCTACCCGCCATAGAATCATTCCATCCAATTTTGGTTGAAATACTCAAAACGGAAAAGGAGATGCGTTTTGACAATTTGCTGTAATTATTTCATAAAATTTAAGATTTTCACCCAATAATATTGATCAAAATTCGGAATAGAACTTCTAGAGCCTACCACCATAGAATTGACATAGCCAAATTTTGGTTGAAATAGTATATCTTGACGATTTCCGATAACGTTGAAATATGTCGAAGGAGAAATTTTACAATTTCCACTAAATTTATCATAAAATCTAAGATTTTCACCCTAAAATTAACCAATCAAGATTCTGAAAAGATTTTCTGGAGTCTACCATGATAGGGTCCATCTGGCTAAATTTGGTTGAAATATGTCAAGCAACTAAGGAGAAGTAGCATTCTGGATCACACCAGCATAGGATCATTGCAGCCAAATATGGTTGAAATCTGTTAAACCGGTTAGAAGTCAAATCGACAGAGATGAATGACGGATGCCATGGTATAAGCTCACTGGGACCTTCGGGTCACGTGAGCTAATAGATGATGGGCCAAAAAAATTTTCCATCAAAATAGGCCCAATATCATGGCTTAAAATTAGCCTGGATGAAACACTAAAACGCAAGACTAGTGACAGGTGGCAGAAGGACTTGTGCTCAGTAAATTCTCCTAGCCCTTGGATTATGACCACGTCTATACATGCCACATTTGGTTATTATTTTTAGCGTTTGTGGGATTGTGAACTTGTACTATCAGGTTCACTTCGAAGTCAGAACCGGTGCAAATTTTAAAACTGTCTTGCTGGTAAGGCAGATACACTGTATCTTCCAGTTCCAATAGATCTTTTCAGCTTTAACTATGCTACACCCATTTCTATCCAAGCTCCAACCACACCTTGCTTGCATTAGGATCGAGAGCTCTCTGAACACCCTGACTATTAATTTTCAGAAAACTATGGAGGTAAGCTATTGAATATTTTGGAACTAATTTGATTGGGCGTTGTTGCTGCCTATGCTAGTCAAATTAGTTTCAAAACATTCAACAGCATGTTTATTAAATAGTAGAGACATGCAATTCCTATGTGTCAGACTATTAAGAGACGGGCCACATAGAATCATTTATGACGTAATGATTATGACGTCATCCTACAGGCCACTTGGCTGATTATGACGTCAGATGATAGATGGATACTCTAGAAAGGTCAATTACCAAATACTGTAAAATATGAATTCTTTTCTGCTTATTAAGGATGTTTTACATCTATATAGTGTCCATGTTAACCTGATAGCCGCTAACAATCAGGCAGGCAAAAAACAGCTTCTGCAGCTCTCTTGAGAAATGTCCATTTGCATACTGGTCAAGAGAATATTTTGTGAAAATTTACCACTAAAATGACTGGCTCGGTCAGTCATTCGAGTGGTAAAATTGACAAAAATAGCCATCTCTTGGTCTGCAAATGGACACTTTGTTTGAGAAAATTGAAATTTTCTTAGCATGTTTGACAAAAGAAGAATTCTTCCACATCAGAGCATCATGTGGAATCAGTGGCACTGGATGTGAAATGTATGAGGCTTGATTTTGTGCATACATACCTGGAAGTAGTCAAGGAATTCTTTCAGAGTCATATCACCTTGAACTTCAAATCTGTCCCAGAGTGAGAATTCATGCTCATAATACTGCAAGAAACACACGCACTCACAGAAATCACAAGTATTCATGTCCAAATACACTACAGTTCATAAATAAGTCAAGGTGTTTCCACAAGAAACATGTTAATTAGTACCATTTTGACCACGATGAAAATTTTTTGAACTTAATTTGCTTGGAAATAAATATTCAACAGTACATTTTACTTTAGTTCGCAGTTATTTCTGTTTCGCTGTAGCATGGCAAATCATGCTGAAATTGAGAATAATTTATTTGAAAACCTGCATCAACATTCTCAAAAACTTTATTTAATTCTTAGAAAATTGTGCGTTTCATAACAAACCCATTATATTTCTAAGACGAAATGTCTGCCCCTATGTGTGTTAACCTATCAGTGCATATTAACCCTATAATATTCAGTCCAGCTAAAACTTACTTCTGCAGTGGTCTTGAGGATTGGCCATTTGCAGGATAAGATATTATTTTGAAAATTCACCACTGAAATGACTGGCTCGATAACCGAGCCAGTCATTTCAGTGGTAAATTTTCAAAAATAGTAAAAAATGCACATTCATTAAGTAAATATTTGGATTTTTTCTTGGCCAAATTTGACCAGCAAAGGGTTAAAGAACATTCTAACTACTATTCTACACATTGTGTAGGGCCTCACAAATACTCATATACTGGGATAAAATAGGATTCCCATTTATCCATTAATCATGAATACGTGACGTGTACGATGATGTCATAATCAATTACATCATGAATGATCTAGCTACGGTCATCACGAATGCTTAATCAACTTTTCCACTTTATCCATCCATCATGACATTATAATCAACTACGTAACGAATGACATCATAATCAATGACATCATTATCATGTTATGAAGGGTGTAGATAAGTACGTAACGAACTCATAATTGAAGACGTACTATGCGTTGTTATACGAATTGTGTCTTTACTATTTAATAAATATTCTGCTGAATATTTTGAAACTAATAGGCAGCAACAGCACATAGTCAAATTAGTTACAAAATATTCACCAGCTTACCTGTATAGTTGCAGGGAATTGAGTCAGGGCATTCAGTTATTGACGGATTCCAACACAGCAAAGTGTGGGTGGAGCTTAGCTAGAGGTGGGCGGGGCATAGCTAAAACTTGAAATGTTAATTGATGAAATAAGCGGTTGTATGGGAAAGTGATTTGTACATACAGGCACGATTCTATATGTCCTCCGGAACTTTGATGTGTGAGGATATTACGTAAAGATTTTTGATGACAAAACAATTCATAAACCTACATCAAGGTTTCATCCTTATACATGTTATATATATATGAATTAAATTGAAAACCCACTCAACAAAAACTATAATCATGTAGTGAACAGAGATCCGAACTGTCACTCAAGTATATACCATCACAATCAATTATGTCACATGTAGGTCGGCCGACATCACAATCATAATGACGTATAACAACTCCGTCATGAAGCTCAGTCTGTCAAGTGTACAAATTGCATGACCTTACAGACTTACATTTTTTTTATAAATATTCTGTTGAATATTTCAGGAATGAAAATAGTCTAAAGAAGAGGAAATCTCAGAGAAAAAGGAGGAATGTTACCTACCCTACCAAAACACATCTGTTTTGGCTCTTTCATAAAGAATTTACAACTTTTTATTTTTCTGCTTAGGTGAAAAATTCTCATCCCTGATATTTTGAAACAAATGAACCATAATCATACAGCAAGAGCCCATACTCAATGTTTCAAAATATTCAACATATTACCTGTACAGTTACCTTGAAATTGGGATTCTGGGAACTTAGGGCTCCAAGTATATAAATCCATCTCAATGTACACAAAACATGGGCGTAACTTAGCTGGAAATGAGTGAGGACTAGCTAGAAGTGGATTTGCTCGAGCAAAGGGACATAATATCAATGTATGACTGTCACCATACCTTTAATTTTGGTGCTGGCATTGGCTCTGAGAAACCAAAGAACGGCAACGCTAGATTGCAGAAACCATTTTTGTACGATTCTAGATTCTTATGTCCCTGTACAAGCTGCAACACAACACATATTATTAGTAATCACATACTTACAGTACAGCTCAGTTAGTTAGTACAATTTTGAGCATGAGGTAAGAAATACTCTGTTGAATATTTTGGACTTCATTTGACTGAAAGTGAATTAGATTAAGTACAAAATATTCCACAGTACATTTTATTTTGGAAACATTTTAAAGTTATTTCTGAGCTGTAGTGTACATTAGTGAGAACCAGTTTTATCAAAGCTGTAATAAAAACACAGTAAAAAATATTCATGAGCACATTTTAATTTTATTTTGGAAATAAGTTTTTATTTCTGAGCCGCTCCATTACTGTATAAACATCACGCAGCAACATGTTCCTGTTAAATTAGTCTAAATCTAGTCAAAATTCAGTAAAATTCACATTCCTGGACATCATAAGTGTAAGAGTTAATGTTTGCAAGGCAAAAAATATTTTAAACCCCTCAAGCCGACAAAAAATAGCATCTACAGTCCATTTGCAGACCAAGAGACTATTTATTTTAAATTTACCACTGAAATGAGTGGCTCGATAATCGAGCCAGCCACTGCAGTGGTAAAATTGTAAAAAATAGTCTTGGTCTGCAGATGGATATTTTCAATGAGAAAATTAAAATCTTCTTGAACAAATTTGAGCTATTTCAACAAAGCAACACTAACCTTATAGAGTTCGAGCATAACAAGACCAGTAACGAGAGCGGTCGTTGTGGCAATGGCTGGAATGATCTTACCGGCAATTAGCAACACTAACCTTATAGAGTTCGAGCATAACAAGACCAGTAACAAGAGCGGTCGTCGTGGCAATGGCTGGAATGATCTTACCAGCAATTAGTTTGCTCTGGAATACAAAGACATTTACATACAATTTTTTTTTTATGGAGTTTGTTTTTGCACCAGTTCTATAAACATACATGAAGTCATCAATCAGCATATAATTATATTTAGAATAATTAACTGAGCATTTGCAACAAAGACGTATGAAATCGTATCTCTGAAATTATGTTATATCAAATATTTAATTATGTCAGTTTTAACACGATAATGGTCAAACTACCTTCTGCAGTGGTCATGAGAAATGTACTTTTGCAGGCCAAGAGAAGAATATTTTTGAAAATATACCACTGGAATGCCTAGCCCGACAAACCGAGTCAGTCGTCCTAAAGATAAATTATAACAAGAGGCCCAAGGCGCCTGTATCGCTCACCTGGACCATAAGCATTTCAACTAGAATGGTCATTGTCAATAAGTAGAACTCTTATGAGTTGAGCAGACTTGTAACAAGAAAACAGAGGCCATGTTTCTTTATGTATCAACTTCTCTTGAACAAAATTTAATGGCCCTTAGTCATCAATATGATATATCCCAAACTTCAGCCCAATCTGTTCAGTGGCTCTGGAGACGAAGTCGCTTTCATAAAAACCAGGCAATCCAAGATGGCCGCCCAACCATTTGCCAAATTAAGTTCCCTTGAACAATCTTGGTTCAGCCTGTGCCCTAAATGATATTTTATGAGTTTTGAATCAATCACTCAGTTTCGACGAAGATTTTTAGACATTTCTAAAAATCAACTAAAATCCATGATGGCCGCTGGCCAAATTAGCTGATCGTGTTCATTTGAACAAACTTGGATCCCTATGCCGTAAGGATGATTTCTGCCAGATATAATTGAAATCGGCCTAGTAGTTCTCGAGAAGACATTTTAAATTTCCTATTGCTTTAGTATGGGAGCCTTTGGCGAGAAAATAATCCAAGAAGGCCACCAAACCGTTTATTCGACAGTTTCAAAAAGGGCAAATTTGAGCTCAGACTACACAAAAACAAATAAAACCAATTTCGGCCTCAAAAAAAAAAAAGAAATCCAATATGGCCGTCAAACACGCTACATTTTGATTGGCCAATGGCGGGCATGTTTTTTGACGGATCAACTTCCCTTGAACAAACTTTAATGGCCCTTAGTCCCTAAGCATATCTCCCAAATTTGGGCCTGATCCCTTTAGCGGTTCTGGAAGTAATTTTTGGGAAAACTAGGTCATCCAAGATGGTCAACGAACCATTTGGTCAATCAAGTCCCCTTGAACAAACTTGGCTTAGCTCTTGCACTAGATGATGTTTCATGAGTTTTGAATCATCTCCCTAAACGGTTTCGGAGATTTTTAGACATTTCCTAAAATCAACCAAAATCCAAGATGGCCGCCTGCCAACTTGGCCGATCAGGTTCATTTGAACAAACTTGGATACCTATGCAGTAAGGATGCTTACTGCCAAATATAATTGAAATCGGTCTTTAGTATGGGAGCCTTTGGCGGGAACATAATACAAGGTGGCCGCCAAACCGTTTATCTGACAGTTTCGAAAATGGCAAATTTGAGCTCAGAATACCCAAAAACATATATAAAACCAATTTCGGCCTCAAAATCCATCAAATAAAAAAATCCAATATGGCCACCAAACGCGCTAAATTTTGATTGGCCCACGGCAGCCATGTTTTTTGACGGATCAACTTCAAATGAACAAACTTTAATGCTGCTTAGTCCCTAATCATAGCTCCCAAATTTTGGCCTGATCCCTTCAGCGCTTCTGGAGAAGTCATTTTCAGGAAAACTAGGTCATCCAAGATGGCCGCCGAACCATTTGGTCAATCAAGTCCTCTTGAACAAACTTGGCTTAGCTCTTGCCCTAGATGATGTTTCATGAGTTTTGAAAGGATTCCCCAAGCGGTTTCGGAGATTTTTAAAGATGTTTCCTAAAATCGGTCGAAATCCAAGATGGCTGCTGCCATATTGGTCGATCAGCTCCATTTGAACAAACTTAGAACCCTATGCCCTAAGGATGCTTCCTGCCAAACATTATTGAAACCTGCCAACTGGTTCTTGAGAAGACGTTTAAAGGAAAAATTGACGGGCGGAAGGACAGACAGTCGCCATGGCATAAGCTCACTTGGCCTTTCAGGCCAGGTGAGCTAAAAATGTCTTCTGGTCTGCAAATGGTCATTCATTGACAAAATATTTAGATTTTCCTGACCAACATCTTCCACAAATTGGTTAAAAAATTAACACCAGTTCATCTTTTTAATTAATTTAAAAATTTTATCATTAGAGTGTTACGGGTTAATGATAAAACCAGTCAAAATCAACCATTGTCTTGAGGAATGTCCATCCATTTTGCAGCACAAGAGACCTTCCTCGACTGGCTCAATAACCAAGAGTCATTCCAGTGGTGAATTTTCAATAACCTTCTTTTGGCCTGCAAATCGCTATTCATACGAGAGAATTGTTTGATTCTCTTAACCAGCAAAGTACAAGTCGGCAGAAGTTAGTGATTACATATCTTTCTGCAGCCTGTGCATAGATAGACTAAGTCAGGGAGAGACCATACACTTATGAACATGACAGCTGGCCTACATTACTGACAACACAAACATACACGCATGCAAACTGTCAAATACATTCTAATACTGAATGACGGCAAGATCATTGACAATCTCTCTAACCCATGAACACTGGCTTACCTTATGTCTATCCGCTGCTGGAATTTCGTAATTTTCCGCTCGAAGATTTGATGCTGCTACGATAAAATCCATGTGAAAATTTGTGTCATCATCTTTTTCAAATTCTATAGGCACAAGTTTTAGACTGGCGAAAGACTCGGGCGGTGGAATACTTGCCTGAAGCTTTTCAAGCTGATCCACATCTGTGAGAAGAAGCATTCAGCAGCTTGGTAATCAATCATTTAAAAAAAAGACATTCTTTGCTTAACTAAGGCATAAAGTTGGTCAAGAAAATCTAATACATATTTGCTTATTGAATGTCCAATGGACCTTTCTATTTTTAGCTATGCCCCGCCATCTCTATCTAAGCTCCACCCACACCTTGCACACGTTGGGATCGATCGATCTCTGAACTTCCCGACTATCAATTTCCAGAAAACTGTACAGGTAAGCTGTTGAATATTTTGAAACTAATTTGACTGGGTGCCATATGCAGCAACAGCATCCAGTCAAATTAGTTTCAAAATATTTAACAGTATGTTTATTAAATAGTAGACATACAATTGTTACATGTCAGACTATTAAGAGTTAAAGACGGGCTTAATAGAATCATTTATGACGTAATGTTTATGATGTCATCCTAGACGCCGCCTAGCTGATTATGACGTCAAATCATCGATCGATACATTGGAAAAGTGAATTGGAGGCCTAGACACTTTTTTTAAATTTACCCCCGGAATGTCTGAATCGCAGGCATTCCAGTGGTAAATTTTCAGTCTTCCCTTGGCCTGCAAATGGGCATCCCATAAGACCACTGCAGAGGTCAGTTTGGGCCAACTGCACCGTTAAAGACCTGACATATGAGTGACGTAAGTGGCATTGTCAGAAATGCCACAAATTGGAACAAGTACGAATTGTGAGTTGCGACTAAAATGTTTCTTCAGACCAAAATTCTAAAACCATCCATGAGACAGCAGATGATGTTGATGAACTACGAGTATACAAGAAAAGAACTTTACTCACCTAAATGGTCATCAAAGTGTCTCGACTGCGCTTCGCCGTCTGTCGTATCAATACGGACACCGGAGCGGGGAATAAATTTTGGCACGACAACTTTTAATGCCATTTCACGCACAGCATTAACGTCGCGTATCTGTTTCAGTCCATACATCTCTGCACGTAGATTGGCACCAGACATGACAAAACCAAAATGTGTCTCCTAAATAAACACACAGGAGGTCCAATTTTAACCCTGAAGGACACATTGCACTCTTAAATTCCACATTCTTTCTTGAGATAACTTGTTTTATTTTGGAAACGGTGTTGCTGTAAAGTCAATGACAGCAACAGCTTTCGGCAACATTGTTTCCAAAATGTATACAAGCCTTTCTTCAGTTAAACTCCATAACAATTAACATGTTATCATCAAGTTGGACAAAACCAGCCTCTGCATTGGTCTTGAGAAATGTCAATTTGTAGGCCAAGAAAAGACATACTATTTTTGAAAAATTACCACTAGAATCACTGACTCGATAATCGAGCCAGTCATTCCAGTGGTAAATTTCCAAAAATGGTCTTCTTTAACCTGCAAATTGACACTCAAATGAGCTAATATTTTGATCTTCTTGACTTGAGGAATCAAGTTTTAGCTATGCTCTACCAATGCATTGCCCGTGTTGGGATCGATTGATCTCTGCACTCCCTGGATCTCAATTTCCAGAAAAATATACAGGTACGCTGTTGAATATCTTGAAACTACTTTGACTGGGTGCTACCTGATGCTGTCTATGTATAGCAGACATTCAATTCGTACAACTTGACAAACTAGTCAGCGTTTATGACGGATGAAATCACATCATCACGCAATTGATTATAACACTACATGCGACGTTGTTGATTATGACATCATATGATTATGGATAAACTGGATTCATTCATTAACCCGTTACCACTTACATATATATCAGCCAAAAATGGCTTCTGCAGTGGGCCCCCGAGAGATGTCCATTTGCAATCCAAGAAGAATATTTATGAAAATTTCCCACTGGAATGACTGGCTCGATAACCGAGCCAGTCATTCCAGTGTTAAAATTTTCAAAAATGTTCTCTTGGTCTGCAAATGGACATTTTCTATGAGAAAATTCAAATTCTCCTGCCCAAATTCGAGGGTTAAAAGGTTAAACTGTAAGGTGGACAGGAAATGTAAACGCGATAATGGGGTCATAATTTATGATAATCCATACTCCAAGTCTTCACATTCAACACAACTACAACCACTCCAAATCATTTATTTATAGGAAAAAATTATTTAATTTTTTTATTTTGGTTTTCCAAATATTGAAATCATTACCTACATATACAACTGATTGTAATTACATTATCTTAGGCCATGTTCTCACTAGAGAGTTAATCAGGAACAAGTATGGCGTTATTCCTGATTAAGTCTCTAGTAAGAACACGGCCGTACTCTTAATCAACAGAACACTGAAGCCAGTGCTTGAAATTAGCTTTTATGACCAACCAGACTGTAGGGCGTGTGAGCCAATTCAAGTCCGCTACATTGTAGCCAGTAACCCTTTAACACTTATACCAGCCAAAAAACACGTCTTCTGCAGTGGTCATGAGAAATGTTCATTTACAGACCAAAAGAAAAATATCTTTGAAAATTTACCATTGGTAAATTTTTTTTAATAGTTTTCTCTTGGTCTGGAAATGGACATTTTCTACGAGAAAGTTGAAATTTAAAAAATATAAATTCGAAGGTTAAAGGGTTAATGTCAATTCACCATTCCATACGTAGCAAATTTGTCAATTACTTTCACATTTTATACGTCAAAATCCTGAGCTTGAAATATTTTATATTATTTTGCATGATAGCTGGCAAAATTTTTGGAACAATGTTGCTGTACAACAGCACCCACTTTGGGCAACAGTTTCCATAATTACACCGGTTTCCTATTGTGTATCACATTCTGCCAACATGACTTTGTTTAGATAAATTAACATATGCACAGATAACATTGTATAGATAAATTAACATATGCACACATAACACAAATGCATGCAAACATTTCCAAATTTTATTCGGCGAAAGACATAAGAATCTGTAGCTGCTCTTATGTCTCTGGTTACCTTAGCAACCCACTCACTCACAGTCATGATGCTGGTTGACATTTGAATATTCGTAAATCCCGTTGCCTTGCTTGTTTAATGACGAGGATTTACGGTATTGCAGCAGCAGCTCGCCTTAGCCATGACAGTGAATGAGTCTGACATATCCGAACATAAGAATTTGCATACCAGCAGTTGCAACCATACAATATAATACTGATATTAATAAGAATGTTTAGTGAGTGACACTTTTTGGAGAACACAGCCCGTGAGTGATACTTTTTGCAGGATACTGTGTAATACTCTCTCTTATGTGTTTTCCACATTAGGTTTGTTGGTGGTGAAGTGGTGGCAAACCTCAGAAAGATGGTTACTGATGACAAAGATGGACAGACGAACTGGGCACATTGACTAGCATCGGAGAAAAATCCATTGAAAAATTCAGGCTTACTGGCTGACATAACGGTTAACCATGCGAGTGATAGGGTGGTGACCATGAACCGTCATGACATCTGTCCATCTGTTAATCATATATTTAAAAGCTATCAGCCCGTAAACACCAGTTAACATGTACACAGAGAACACAATGCATGAATAGGACTTACGTGGTAAACATTTAATATTATCATAAAAGGACATAGGATTGTTGCTCCTACACTTATGTCCTAACATTGCTAGACATCCCTGACCCTTTAAGGACTAGGACAGAGAGCGTGACTAATAACTTTGACTGACATTAAGCACTAAAATAAGCGATTACAATTTGTATCCGATACATTTGCCGTGTGGTAACACACGATTGCCAGTGTATTCTCGGCATAGCCAGTGGTCATTATATTTGCTATATGGCAACAACTGATTACCCTGTATCCATTACACATGCAGTACTGTAGTAAGCGAATACTGTGCTCATTATATCGGTTATGTGGTAACACGCGATTACCATTAAATAGGAAGCATGGTAACATGCAAGTGAGCGATTACTCCCAGTGTGCCTTAATTGACCATGTGATAACAAGCGATTACCATGTATGCTCTGCAATTGCAGTGTGGTAACCAGCGATTACCAGTGGACCATTAAACAGGCCATAATCATGATGAAACATGAATACCAGTATTATCAGCATTTATATATTTTGTACAAAATGGTTACTCTGTATATGTTCACTGCATTCGACCCATGCTAACTAATGGTTACCACGTGTGTCCAGCCCAGTTAACAAATGGTAATCATTGGTTATCCAACCTTTTACCTGTGTCGCTAGACAGAAGGTTTAATGCGAGAATATAGTGCTTCTTGTTCTTAAGACATTTGTTAATGACTGGTTCTATTGGTGAGATCTCCCACCATGTGTGGAAGCCTTCCCCAGGAATCCCCACAGACGAATCAAAATTTCTGGTGTCAAAAGCCAAAATGCAACAGCATCAGCAGTATTGTTTCCAAAATAGATATTTAGACATATTTTTATTTTTTCAATAACTAGTTCCACTGGCACGATCTTAACCAAACTTGTGGAACCATTCGCCCGTGGGTCCCGATATGTAAGCAAATTTAGAGTCAAAAGCTTCAACACAACAGCATCCAGCAACGCGGTACCAAATTAGACACTGAATGTCACGACAGCCCGACTTAAAAATATATTCACGTAAATGATCTATACAATAAATCTACGTCTTGCTACTGCCTTATGTAATGTTACTCATTCTATGTTACGTTATGTGCAATAGCAAGTCCAATATGGCCACCAAATATGCTACATTTTGATTGGTCCACTGCAGCCATGTTTCTGGCCTAGCGGCGTCCCTTGAAAAAACTTTAATGGCACTCGGTGCCTAATCATATCTCCCAAATTTCGGCCCAATCCACTCCGTGGTTCTGGAGTCATTTTTGCAAAAACTAGGTTATCCAAGATGGCCACCAAACTATTTGGCCAATCAAGTTCCCTTGAAACAAACTTGGTGCAGCTCTTGCCCTAGATGATATTTCATGTGTTTTGAATTGATCACCCAAGCGCTTTTGGAAATTTTTTTAGACATTTTGAAGCGGCCAGGTTTTTTGACGGATCAACTTCTCTTGAACAAACTTTAATGGCCCTTAGTCCTTAATCATATATTACAAATTTCGGCCTGAACGCTTCAGCGGTTCCGGGGAAGTAGTTGTTTTTGCGAAAACGAGGTTATCCAAGATGGCCACTGAACCATTTAGTCAATCAAGTTCCCTTGAATAAACTTGGGTCAGCTCTTACCATAGATCATATTTCATGAGGTCTGAATTCATCCCTCAAACGGTTTTGGAGATTTTTTTTAGACATTTCTAAAAATCACCCAAAATCCAAGATGGCCACCAGTCAAATTGGCCGATCGACTTCGTTTGAACAAAATGGAATCTCTATGCCCTAAGGATGCTTCCTGCCAAATATAATTGAAATCGGCACAGTAATTCTCGAGAAGACATTTTAAATTTCCCATTGCTTTAGTATGGGAGCTTTTGGCAGGAAAATGATCCAAGATGGCCCCAAACCGTTTATCCGACAGTTTTAAAAAATTGCAAATTTGAGATCAGAATACCCAAAAACCCATATAAAAACAATTTCGGCCTCAAAATCCATGAAATAAAAAATCCAAAATGGCCGCCAAACACGCTATTTTGATTAGCCCACCGCAGCCATGTTTTTTGATGGATTAACTTCTCTTGAACAAACATTACTGGCCCTTAGTCCCTAATCATATCTGACAAATTTTGGCTTGATCCCTTCAGCGGTTCTGGAGAAGAAATCATTTTCACTAAAACTAGGTCAACCAAGATGGCCGCCGAACCATTTGACCAATCAAGTTCCCCTGAACAAAGTTGGTTGAGCTCTTGCCCTGGATCATGTTTCATGAGGTTTCCTTCAACCCCCTCAAGCGGTTTCGGTCAAAATCCAAGATGGCTGCCAGCCAAATTGGCCGATCGGGTTCGTTTCAACAAACTTGCCCTTCCTGCCAAATATAATTGAAATCATCCCAGCGGTTCTTGAGAAGTCGTTTTAAAGGAAAAGTTGACGGATGGACGGACGGTCACCAGGGCATAAGCTCACTTGGCCTTTCAGGACACGTGGCCTAATAAATAAATCATACAAGTTATATGAGTTTTAACAATGCTCTTCATATTATATGTTACATGAATATAGGTGGAGGCGGGGAGGCGGTGGCTAAGCTTATATGTCCGGAATTTAATAAATATCCAGATCTGACCGCTGTATTCCACTATTGCTCTAAACCTGTAGCCACCAAGAATTGATCCTAATTGTAAATTAAGTCTATAACAGTGTTACTTAGCTGACCTGATCATGTGGTTTCTATCGGGCGATGGTCTGCATACATGTTCCCATATAGGGATGGTACTGCTACTAGCTGTCACTGGATTGGAATGTTAGTTATATGGCCTTGCTATTATTTTGCTGCTTTTGCATGAGTTGGCTAGTACTCACAGTGCCAAGGGAGCTAACTCTGAAATCTTACTCCAAGACCACTGGCCACGTCATCCCCGCCAGCAGTGCCTCGGTCATCACATTAAGACCAACTTATTCAAACGGAAGGTTAAAGAGGCCATAGAAATCTACAAGCACCAACCAACCATGAACAGAGACAAGGGCTACCGTATACCAGCAGTCTACCAGTCCATGCTGTCACGCGACTCCACAGGAACTGACCAGAGTGACATTGCCAGCGACCATCAGTTAGTGCTGAAAAACTGACAGAGATGGTCACAAAAGCTACACTCAAACAATTTCTACATCCCGGAGGTAACTAATTTTTCCTTATTATGAATCATCCTGGGATCGGGACCAACTTTTTCGGAAATATTACTCCAAGACCGTTAGCTTACTTGGCCTTATACTCCTGTCCAAGTATGCCGAGGAGTATGTTATCTGTGCATTTGCTAACTAAGTTTAATAGTACAAAACCATTAAACAAAAATTTATATCTGATTATTTTTCAAGATTATTTTTTATAATTTACTACTGGAATGACTGGCTCGGTTATTGAACCAGTCATTCAAGTGGCAAAATTTATAACACAAATTCTGCGGAATTAAATGTCTCGCCTGTCTTCTGTTTGTCATAGTGGCATTGACATTTGACCGTGTGAACCCCGTGTTATCATGCTGCTTCCTAAAACTATAGGTAACCATGTATTCAAGTTTAGTTCCAATAGGATTAAATAGTCCTGAAATATAAATAGCAATATTAGAATGGTCATGACCTTTGACCTGCTGACCTCCATGTCACCATTCTGTATCCGCTTGCTATAAGATACCATGTACCCAATTTGTGTTCCATTAGGGTTAAGCCATCCCGAAATATACCATGATAAGATATGCTAAGCCTAAAAACTTAACATTGAAAAATAAGTTTTGCAGAGGTTAGAATGACCGTGACCTTTGACCTCAGTGTCAGCATGCGGCTTCCTAACATTATAGGTAAACCATGTATCAAAGCTTAGTTGCAATAGGCTTAACCAATCATGAAAAATAAGCTGAGTAGTTCTGCTAAACGCAAAAACTTAAAGTTGAAATAATAGTTCCGTATCAAGGTCAGAGTGACCTTGACCTTTGACCTTGCGACCCAACATCAGCATGCTGCTTCCTATCATTATAGGTAACCACGTATCCAAGTTTAGTTGAAATAGGCTTAACCAATCCTGAAATATAAGCTGAGAAGTTTTGCTAAACACAGAACTTTAATGTTGCCGCCGCCGCCGTCGGAAGTGATACCCGTCGTTTTCTGCTTCGCAGGTGGGACAAACATAGTCTCTGGGAAACTTTAACACACCTTGTTATTATGCCTCCATGGTTAATCAGCAAATAGTACTTGGCTCAAACAAACATCTAGGAACCTTAAATCCAAGCATGCAAAATTCAGATGAATCCTAAATTTAATTCCTTTTATACAATCGAATTCAAATATATTTTAAACTCACATTATCAACATCAAACTCAAGTCCATGAGGACATCGCTTCGGCCCAGACCAAAATTGCTGTCCGCTGGTTGTCAGCTGAAAAAAGACAACAAATAATGTTGTAAACTGTAAATAATCAACATAAGCAAATTATCATGGAATGGAATAGACAATCTATGTATATGTATGTAGACAACTTTGTTGCATTTGTCTCCTGTTGATTTCTGAACAATTTACCCATCATGCAATGTCAACTACTTTTTCTTTGTAACTATCGGATACCTAATGGTTGTGCAGACAGGGATTTCTCAAAGAACAAGTCCCCCCCTGCACAGCCAGCTCTTGAAGCCTAAGCATGCAGGCAGTTTCATGCACATTTTCAATACTGTTCAGTGTAAGTGCATCAATTTCCAGGAGAAAATATGAGAAAGCTGTTTTATACTTTGAGAATATTCAGCAGGATGCTTCTTACATCACATCAAATGTTTAGTTGCCACTTGCAACTAGTGTAAGTAAGTCCCTCTGTCAGTCAGTCTGTCAGACACATTTCTGACAAGCTGCACGCATGGTCAAGCCGGTTCAAGATGGCCTCTGTAGTGGTCTTGAGGAATGTCCATCTGCAGCCCAAGAGAAGACTATTTTTTTTACATTTATCACTGGAATAACTGGCTCAATATCCAAGCCTGTTATTCCAGTGGTAAATTTTCAACAAGAGCTCCGCAAACGGCGCACAATACCATGCCATGATGACAAACCAATGAATGAGAGCCTTCGGAAAATATTTATTTCTTCCTCAGACCCAGACCAGTCATCCTATGAAGTGTCAAAGCGATCTAAATGGTCAAGGAGCAATCATCTAGAAACCAATTTTGAAGATGGCCGCCGGTGACTGGTGGCCATATTGGATTTCGGATTATCGTCAATTTTGATGTTTCTTGACCAGACCTAGTCCAACCACCCTATGAAGTGATCAGATAAATGGTAATGTAGATATCATCCAGAAACTAATTTTCAAGATGGTAGCCTGTGACTGGTGGCCATCTTGGACTTTGGATCATCGTCAATTTCTTTCCCAGACCTAGTCCAACTGCCCTATGAAGATTCAAAGCCATCCAATAAACAGGAACAGAGTTAGCATCCAGAAACTAATTTTCAAGATGGTGGCTGGTACGCATCTTGAATTTCGGATAGGTGTCAATTTCGATAGGTTTCTTCTCCAGACCGAGTCCAACCACCTTATGAAGTATCAAAGCGATCCGATAAACGGTTATGGAGTTATTATACGGACAGTAATTTTTAAGATGGTCGCTGGTGGACATCTTGGATTTCAGATCATTGTCATTTTGATATGTTTCTTCCCCAGGCCTAGTCCAACCAAACGATGAAGTTTCAAAGCAATCCAATAAACGGGAAGTTATTATCCGGAAAGCAATTTGGCCATTTTGTATTACTGATCATCGTCGATAGGTTTCTTCCCCAGACCTAGTCCAACCACCCTATGAAGAATGCAAATGGACATTCAATTTAAGATCATATTTTGAGATTCTTGGCCCAAATCCGACCATTAAAGGGTTAAGTTGTTGGACCTGCTCTACGAGGTATGACAAACAAGAGCACCGCCTAACGGTGCTTAATACACCCGTCTTTAATGAATTTTAATTTTTCAGGAGTATACTTCTGGCAAATATGGAGAGATCTCGCTGAAACAAAATCATGACACTTCGTCACTAAATATATGTTCACTGGAAATCAATTTCAAATGTAGGTTAAAAATTCCTGGAGATCTGGCCCGCAAAATATATATATATATACTTTTTTTTATTACAAATTTTACCCTTTTCAAGGGTAAACTCTCACAAATAAGGATGGATCTCACTTAAACAAAATCATGACGCATGGTCTCCACCTAATATGTGCACTGGAGCAAAAATGTTAAATGTAGGTTAAAGGGAGTTTCTGAGATATGGCCCGGACACACAATTTTTGACACATTTTAGGGGGGATAACTCTAGTAAATATTGACAGATCTCGGCAAGACGAAATCATGACATTTCGTCTCCGTCTACTATGCGCACTACAGAAAAAATTTCAAATGTAAGAAGTTTTTGAAATACGACACGGACACAAAATCTTTGAAGCATTTTAGGTGGGATAACTCTATCAAATATTGACAGATGTCGATGAAATGAAATCTTGACACATCGTCTCCGCCTAATATGCGCACTGGAGAAAAAGTTTCAAATGTAGGTTAATAAGTTTTTGAGATATGGCCCGGACACAAATTTGTTAACAGACAGACACCATGCGCCATTATATACCTGTTTTTTTTAAAAACGAGCATATAAAAAGCGTTGATTATGCTCATGCCGTACCTGATCAGCTGGGAAGTTAAATAGTAACTGTCGAATCTGGTTACTGAAGTTATCGTGCCAGACATTCCGTGCCCACGCAACACAGTCTTGGAAACTAGCCGGCTTCTCATCAATCAGAGCTCTTCGTACAGAGTCCAGTATCTCACACTAGTAACACAACAAATTTTTTCTTCATCACCTGATCTGGTGTGCGATACTCAATCTAGGTAGACAACCTTTAAATGGTCACGATTAATCAAGAAAATATCAAGCCGGTGGTAAATAATTTTAAATAAATATTTTTCTCAGGGACTGCAAACATGGCAAATGGACATTTTCTCGAGACCACTGCAGGTGGCCAGTTGTGGCACATATATGGTTAATGCTTTACCACTCAAGATAAACAAAAACAGCTTCTGCAGTGGTCTTGAGAAATATAGATTTGCATGACCTGGGAATATTTGTGAAAATTTAATTGAATGGCTCGATAATTGAGCCATTCATTCAAGTGATAAATCTTCAAAAATAATCTCATGGTCAGCAAATACTAATTTTCTATGAGAACATTTAAATATTCTTGAACAAATTTGAGGGTTAACCCTTTAACACCCATATCAGCCAAAAATGGCTGCATCAGAAATGTCCATTTGCAGACCAAAAGCCTATTTTGAAAAATTTACTACTGGAATGACTGGCTCGATAACCGAGCCAGTCATTCCAGTGGTAAAATTTAAAAAATAGTCTTCTTTTGATCTGCAAAAGGACATTTTCTATGAGAAAATTGAAATTAAAGGTTATTAAGGAATAGTTACCCTTAGCATGATGATTACCAGATTAATACGTCTACCATGTTTAAATCTACATCCTAAATTAATTTATTAATCTGTATATTTTCCCTACAGATCAGACTTACAGGTTGTGTTCCAGGGAGCTTAACCGTCCTCTCCATGAACTTTGGATCTTCTATGTATTGAAGAGCATTTTCAATCGGCTGGCGAAAAACACCCTCAAATAAGTCACGTGCCCACTGGAGAATCAAAAGGTATTTAATATTTTTAACTCCATAGACATAATCCAACAAAGTGAAGAAAGAAATAATCTAATGAATATTAAAAAATTTATGTCAGTAATAGGCTAATCAAATTATTGTAAAAATATTAAGAAGCTTTCCTTCGGGGTTGCCTTCAAATAGATATTTCAATTTACTTGTAGGCAGATAATTCTAAAATCCAGGGCAGCTAAAAATAGAATACATGTATTTTCATTTCACATCTACATAATCTAATGGAGAGCCACTGTCATTCTCTTTGGTTTTGTGCAAGCACAGGAACTATTGGTTTGAATGTACACACAATTTTATGGTGTTTATTGTACAAATTCTCTCTCTCACCTGTAATGTGTGTTCAATAGCGTTGGGGAAGTTCTTTAATGTACAGATTGGTATAGACTTCTCAGGTGGATCTTGTGATGATGAATATGACTCTGTTAAATGGGGTAGCACCACCTAGGATAAGAAAGTTACAAGGCAAAATAATGAAGAAGTCCGAAGATCTGTCACTCAATTATCTGTTATATTAAAATAGGTCACATGTTAGCCGAGGACACAATGATAATGATGCATATCGTTGTTACGGAAATCAAAAAATGTCACATTTAATAAACTTTTGATTGAATATTTTGAAATTAATTTAACTGGAAGCTGTTGCTGCCATAGACAACAGCCAGCAGCTGCCAGTCAAATTAGTTTCAAAATATTCACCAGCTTACCTGTATAGCTAACTATTACCATGAACTCCAAAGTCGATATAATTCCCTGAAATATCAAGGGGCTCCCTAAAGTTTGGTGAACGTGTATAAATGATTCTATGGATGACAGATCTGATGCTATGTGTAGGCTTGCACGATATTGTCCTAGGAGGTATCGCGATATATCATGGTGAGAAAATTGCGATATTTCGATATATCGTATAGATCACGGGCCGAATTGGTCTTGGGTTGAGTTGGACTGCACCGGTGTGGCTTATGTAGACATGTCGGCTTCCCTATGAGAGTTCATATCAGTTTTAACCGAATATGACTTCTAATTGATAAATTTCAACAAAAACATTAAATGCAGTCGCCAAGATGCTTAAAGAACGATCGTTAATAACAAGAAAGTAGGAAGTTTCCCGATGTCGGTTAGGAAATAAATTGAACAGCTTGTGGTAATAGAAGGCTACGCTACAAATAAATTACAAATAGGCAGAATATGGCGTGACAGTACATTTTTTTTTGCGATATTTCAATTTTTCAAAATCACATTGTAAAAAATTGTGGCTGAAAAAAAAATTTGCGATTTTCGATAATATCGGACAATCGTGCAAGCCTAGCTATGTGTTCAGTCATAATTATAACTACCGTATTTATTCTAATTATACCGCCGGGCGGGTAGCGGTCAGAAAAGGGGGCGGGTTACTTAGTGGAAAAAGTTTGAAAAAAATACCACAAAATTAGAACGGTTTTCTCAGTCACCTTGAATCAGTATATAATTATAGTATTCCATGCAATTTCTGCTATATTTGCTCAAATATTCATAAAAACTGGTCGTTTCACATTAGATTTATTCAGAGGCTTTATTTAGGACATAAAGGTGACATTTAGTGAAGTTAGGAACAAACGATTTATCTGTTGTTAAATTTGAACGAGGCGCGTTCACTGATACATTAGAAAATATGTCATAGGCATATCTCGACGCATAATTCACGTTAGCAGCTCTATCACTGAACGGCAAGATACTGATCAGAAACAATTTAGGCATTGGTCGAATTGACTGGACGCGCGTTAGTGATGTGTTCAGTGATACATTAGAAAATGCATAGCCGTATCTTAATGCCAATTCAACAATAGCTTTAGATGCTCTGTCATTGAACGACTGGATAAGTTGACAAAAAATTATCTTTTTGAGCATGTATTCACGAAAATGACCAAAATGTTGCTGCATGTTTTATTTTTCCTGGATGTTTTTCTTCTTTGAAGACTAGATGACAGCGGGAGATTTACTATTTCTATTGGTAATTGTCTTTTTTTACCGTTCTCAAAAACATGGGGACGGTATAATTGGGAGGGGTGGGAAAATTAGAATAAATACGGTAGATTGCCCGGTCGATAACGCGTCTCGCCATAGCAAATCCCACATTCACCGATTTGACTTTTGACCACCAAGGCCCCACCCCCCAAACCACCCTCTGGGGGTGTGAAGCCAAATATAAATGTGCTTTTGCACTCCTCCATCATATGGGTAACTCACATAACAAACTTGGTTTGAATTACGCCGAATGGTTTTGGAGGAGTTGAATTACAATCAATTTTTGGACTTTTTGACCCCCGTCCCCAACTACCCCGGGGTGCGGCGCCGCCACCAAATGTAAATGTACTCACGCAATCCACATTGATATGGGTAACTCACATACCAAATTTGGTTGAATTCTGTCCAAAGGTTTCGGAGATGCGTTAATCAATTTCTGCAGCTTAAAATTTGACCACTCCCCGCCTCTAGGGGGCAGGGCCAAATGTAAATGGCCTCTTGCACTCCGCAATCAATGGTTAACTCACATATGAAACTTGGTTGAAATCTGTGGAATGGTTTCAGAGGAGTTCCGTTACAAGTAATTTAACCTTTTGACCCCTACCACAAACCCTTGGGGTCAAATCTAAATATTGTCGTGCACACCACAATCATATGGGTAACACACATACCAAATTTGGTTGAATTCCACCCAATGGTTTGGGACGCGATAGCGTGACAGTCAGATGGACGGACAGACGGACGGAGGCGATTACAATATCCCAGACGTTTTTTTTAAAACATGGGGATAAATACGTAATATTAATTAATGACTAATTAAAACAGCAAAGTACCTGCACATTGGCTTTAGTACCCAGAGTTCCTGATTCTAATAAAGACTTTTGATAATAAACACAGCGACGATCCATATATATTCCTGAAATAAAGAAAGTATTGCTATAATAAAAGCTTTCGCTTTGGGTAAATAACCTTACAGTAAAGCCGACCAAAAATGGCTTCTGCAGTGGCCTTTTGACAAAGACAACTGAGCCAGTGATAAATTTTCAATAATACTCTTCTCAAGACCAATGCAGAAGCCATTTTTGGTTGGTTCAAGCATTGAAGTGTTAAAGGTCTTTGACTTTATCCACTACGGGAATCAACACATTTTACTTCTGCTTTTTGGTTTCCCGCCATGTAGTTCATGTAGATTTTAACTAATATAATGCAGAAAACTTTGGAACCATTTAACTCATGAACTGGTCAAATGTGGCTTCTGCAGTGGTCATGAGCAATGCCATTTGCAGACCAAGAAGACTCCAGTGATACATTTTCTATGAGCACCAAAACTTTGCTTAACAAATTTGAGGGTTAAATCACACGCTGACTTCTAACCCTTTAACCCTTACATCAGCCTTTAAATGCCTTCTACAGTGGTCTTGGGAAATGTTCATTTGCAGACCATGAGATGGCTATTTATGAAAAATCGCAATAACTGAGCCACTCAGTCCAACGATAAATTTTCAAAAATAGTCTTCTCTTGGTCTGCAAATGGACATTGTATGTGAGAAAATGAAATTTTCCTGAACAATTTGAAGGTTAAAGGGTTAAATAAGAGTTATCTAACATACTAGCATCAACATTGTCCAGAGCATTAGCGACACCAGTTAACTGCTCAAAAAAATCATCAGTATAAATATGCTCCGTCTCTGGACACACTCTGTTCTCCTGGGCGGTAATCTGGACATCAGGATTCATTTGTTTGACCGCTGCTGCAGCTGTTAACGATTTCGGTTTCTGAAAGAAAGAATGCGCAGTGAAATGCTCCATTGTACAGTTTCCAGATCCAAGAAAACTAAAAATATTTGCTTAGTGAATGTCCACTATTATTTTAAAATTTACGAATGAATGACTGGCTTGGTTACCTGGAGGCTGACATACCCAGCGTGCCCCAATATGAGTATTTCCCAATACTAAGAAATAAGATTACATATTGAAATTCTGAGGGGGCTGTGCTGAAATTCCATGTATTTTTTGCTGAAAGTCCATGGGGGTGGGGTGTGTGTGTGTGTGTGTGTGTGTGTGTGTGTGTGTGTGTGTGTGTGTGTGTGTGTGTGTGTGTGTGTGTTTTTTTTGCTGAAATTCCATGGTTTTTTGGCCGAATTTTCTGTTTTTGGCCGCCTCCTCCATATACAAAATCAGTCATGCATCACCGATGTAAAAAACCCTAAAATTTGGCACATTTTCGAGTGGTGTACAATCACCATATCAAGTTTCATCCGATTCTCTCTCAAACAGTAGTGCAAGAGTGAAGTAACACGATTTTCTAGACATACGTACCAAAATTTCTTTTTGCAGCTCCCCTCCCCCCCACCCCCATGGATGGACAGGCAGGACAAAAACATAAACACATCAAACCCCCAACCCATTACGCGTAGTCTTCTCTTGGCCTGCAAATGGAGATTCTTCAAGACGACGGAAAAAGGCCGGTTTCAATCAGCTTGACCATTAATGGGTCAAACTTACATGTAGCTCAAGGCTTGTATCCTGGGCTAGTCCGAGGGAAGTAGAAACTTGCCACATCACATTCTTTTACAGGATTTATCAACAGGCTAGTAGTGAATACATACCTTAAACTGTCAATGATCGGAACACTTGGGACTTTATAATAACCCATATACAAACAAGAGAAGATATTCTGCACGATCTAGTAGATGCTAGGAAACTGGCAATTTTGAACCGGCCTTCCATTGGAAAAGAGTAACATTAGAATTTCTGTTTCAAAAAAGCCACCGTCTATTTTGGAAAAACATGTTTTTAAAACTAGGACAGTGTGCCATGTGTCAAGCCGTTTTGTTGTGTGGTATTAACACAGCCCATATGCGCGGTCAGGGAATAAGGATTGCTATGGTAGGTCACGTGGTCAGGGAATAAGGATTGCTATGGTAGGTCACGCGGTCAGGGAATAAGGATTGCTATGGTAGGTCATGCGGTCAGGGAGTAAGGATTGCTATGGTAGGTCACGCGGTCAGGGAATAAGGATTGCTATGGTAGGTCACGCGGTCAGGGAATAAGGATTGCTATGGTAGGTCACGCGGTCAGGGAATAAGGATTGCTATGGTAGGTCACGCGGTCAGGGAATAAGGATTGCTATGGTATGTCACGCGGTCAGGGAATAAGGATTGCTATGGTAGGTCACGCGGTCAGGGAATAAGGATTGCTATGGTAGGTCACGCGGTCAGGGAGTAAGGATTGCTATGGTAGGTCACGCGGTCAGGGAGTAAGGATTGCTATGGTAGGCTATTGCATGACAGTCAGGCTTTTTATTGAAATCTTTAACTACTTTAACATTCTTCTAATCCTTGGTGCACCCAGAAATATACTAATAAATCAAAATCCTTTAAAAACATGGGGAAAATTTGAAAATCATTTACATTATGAAGCAGATCGAATGATCTACAGTGAATTTCTCAAATCGGATAAGCTCCTGGTGAATTAAATGCCCTTGAAATTTTTTTTAATATTCTTCCAATTCTTGGTGCAAAATAAACTAAATCTAACCCACAAACAAATGGAAAAAATAATTTTCATTATGATGGAGATGGCCAGAATGGATGCAATGATGGTATAGAACAAATCTTAGTTTTACTAGCCATTGATGAATTAAATCTCCATTGAAAAACTTCAATATTTATACAATTCTTGGTGCACGCCAGACACCATTTAAATCGCTGTCGGGCCATCCTCTGCCTCATGTAGGCTCAACAACACTGTTTTCCGGGAAAGTTTCCTCCCCAGCATCTTTTGCGCGATATGCTTATGACAGAATATGCCTATTATTTATTAATACAGCTGGCTACCTGTACATCCCACGACCTGAATAAGAACTGTCTGTTGAGGTTTGATTTTTCAATAAAGTCCATATCTGTAACATATAAATGGCCTTCAGGTTCACAAGCCAGACCCATTAGTGCCCAGTTCTTCAGCATTTCACAGCCAATTGCACCTGCACCTACCTGGAGGTAAACGGAAACATAATCAAATACTTTAAAATAAACTGGCAAAACTGTATAAACAACCTTAAACATTTTAAAGGATAGTTAAATATGCTCGAAACACCACAGAGTTTGAAATCAAGGTTAGTGCTAGGATACAGTACAACTCGGTAATAACTTTCTTGGAAACATGATACGTTATTTATGAGATGCATTTTAGTGGAAAACTTATATGGCTAGCTAAGTAGTGTGGAGGGTATTCAGGGTTCGTACAGGTTTGGGAAAATCAAATTCAAGCACTATTTAAGCACTTTTCAAGGACAATATATATCATTTTCAAGGACTATTTTCCCATTCCGAACAATAAAATTTGAAGCAAATGATCGATCTCCTTGAGTTTACACAAGAGGTGTTCAATTTCCAACAAAACATCTCTGAGAAAGGGGGTGGGCTTATATTACAGTTTTCCCAAAAGTTTTCTAAAATTGATACCACGGAAATGCAACGTAATTTCTCCCGTAAAAATTCCCCCCGCCTATGCCTATGTTTAATGTATACCTCAAAACATCACCGGGGAAGTGAAATTATTTGATTTGAGCGCCTAAATATTGCGTATCCTTTAATAAAGCTCGTTTATCACATCAAAATTAATCCACAATTTGATATAAAATGGCGCTACGAAAAAATACAAATCACGTGATTCGCCTCCAATTGAAGAGTTTATTTTAGAGCGAGTACTCGGATATAAATATTCTGGAATCGGGGACTCGGAACTCGGGAATATCCATGTATTATCATTGCGCGATAGGAACTGATTATTATACTGATTTTAAAAAATGGGTACCCGTTTGATAAACTCCCATTAGCGTATATCTCGCGAGAACATGATGCCTCCCATCGCAAGAACCGCTGGCTCGCCAACTTAAGAAGCCGACTATATTGTCGTTCGTAATAATTCAATTTGGATCATTTAATGTTGATCGGCGTTACAAAATTGATGCACATTTTCTCCCGTCCTTGTTGTTTGGTACATAAATTTGGTCTTAAAATATATTTATAAGGAAGGTATTTAATCACGCCAAGACTGTTTTTTTCGGTGATTCGCGGTTAACCATAGGGGGTGCATCATTTTTGTCAAATTCAAGCACTTTTCAAGGCAGCTCATGCGTTTTCAAGTACTTTTCAAGGTTGACACAAAATTCAAGCACTTTTCAAGGCAAGGGGCAATATTCAAGCACTATTCATTTTTGTGCGAACCCTGGTATTGACAAAAGTAAAGCACTACTTGTGCAAGGAACAGCATGATAGGCTAGTGCCAATCTGTAGCCTAATCCTAACATAGATACAACATTAACTATAACATTGGTGGAAATTTGAAAACACCATCGCGGTTTCTGTCCCAGGCAGCAGTCGGAAGTAGCGACAGCAGAGCTATCTTTACAATATTACATGTACCCGCTACAGCACAGCACAGTAATAAGTTAACCAAAATCGTGTCTAAATCCAGAGTACTTCACGACTAAATCGAGATTATAATTTAGTGTCACACGGGTTCCCGGGGTTGGATTGTGACTGGATACCCGATTATGAAAACATTAGTTGGGATTGTATTTTTCACGGTAGATTATTAGAAAATTAATCGGGTGTATGAAAATCTTGTCGGGATTTGTGAATTGGCGAGACCGAGATCGCATTACTACTATGAAAGCTGAAGCTCGCTTTGTCTATCTATGCCTTGTCGACACCACTGATTAATTCATCTTCATGCTGAGTGAAAGGAATCATGGCAAATGGGGATAACTCTGGTGGGTCTGGACACATTTCACCGATATGCAACTCCACCGACGTCTTGTCATAAGTTTATATAATAACTCTGAAATGAATCCATTCAAGCTAACTGAAGTTATCGAACGGAAACTAAATGCGGACGGACGGATGGGAAGGGGCCCGTTTCTATAGTTCCCATCGATGATGTCGGGGGACTAATAAGTGCATGTACATCCTAGGGGGTAGGATGCGGGGGTGGGTGTCTAAGTATATTACATGTATGTGAAGCATTTTAAACATCCATGTTTCCTGTATGGACTCCCAAAACAATTATCCAGCCAGTCCCAGCCTTCCTGTATTTAGAAATGAACTGGAAGTCCTGTTCAATAGTGTCACACCTGAATGATACAAGTTCTAAATTCTGAAGTATTATGGAAAAAGGCCGGAAATATATACAGACTATGTCAAGTAAGGACTAGTATATAATTATGAAGTGTAGAATCTTCTTGTCATTAGCTGCGTTAGTTAGAGACTCATCTGGCTATCTCCATGCTCTCGACCGGCTACATGTACCTTTTTAGGCTCAAGCGTGATGGCATGTCAAGCATATTGTGTGACCACAGGCATTCCCGCTGACAACATAACTTGAATTAATTAACTCTTAAAATGACTGACTAGAGGAATGGACAAGTTCTGCTAGAGCGATCTTCAACAAAAAATAGATGGCAGGTTGCGCGTAGGCTCACAAAGAATGCTGCCGTCTCCCAAGAATGCTGGAGTCAAAGGGTCAAGTACATAAAAAATAGTGTGCCTATGAGATTAGGACCTCTCCAAATAGTTGCTAAGCCAATTAACTTACCAAGAAATATTTAAGTCTGCCGAGTGTTTTCTGGTAGTCCGATCCAAAAACAACATTTTGTCCGTCATACCTGCAGTTTGTCTGCAAAAAAATAAAAGTGACACATGTATGTATAATTTGGAAACGCATTCTTCAACAAAAGGAAATCTACCTCACAAATGAATCTTGCGAAATATGATCTTGATAGATCTGATTTTATGTGAAGCCATTCACAGGGTCAATAATTCACAAGTGGAACCAGTAAACTGTGACGAAAATTGATTTAATCGCTGGCTGAAAATTACATTTGTAGAGTTCTAAGTAATTTTTCTGTGTGCACCACATACATGTATAGATATTTATGTCAGTGTATATTTTTTAATGTTTTGAGAACGTATTTATCGTTCTCACAAAATGTTGATGGACTGACATGAATCATCTGGGTTTAGTTTTATGGATGGATATTGAACACAGAAATACATCAGTTGTACGTGCATGTACCGGTCTATAGCTTATACATCTGAGTGTAGATGAACAATAATATATTTATGGTTGCTTACAAGAATAAATCTGTATTAACCCTCAAATTTGATTTTAAAAACTTCAAATTTCTCATAGAAAATGTCCATTTGCTGACCAACAGAAGACTATTTTAGAAAATTTTGCACTGAAATTTATTCGGTTATCGAGCCAGGCATTCAAGTAGTAAATTTTTAAAAATGGTCTTCTGTTGGTCGGCAAATGGACATTTCTCAACACCACTGCAGAAGCCGTTTTTGGCTTTCTCCTTACTGAATCGATAAGAGAAGATGATTATTGAAACTTTACCACTGGAATAACTGCTTCATTATTGAACCAATGATTGCAGTGGTAAATATTTTAAAATTAGTTTTTTAATGGCTGGCAAACCAGACATTTCTTGAGCCGATATGGCCGGCTTTACCATTAACCATTTCAAACGACGAATCCCGAAATAAGTTAATGCTTTACTTTTCATAACATATTCTGTTGAATATTTTTGAAATTAATGACTTTCCAAGCATTAATTTCAAGATATGTACACCTTTCCTGTTTCTTTGCACTGAGATTGAGATACAGGGATTTGATCGGTTAAAAGGGCAAAACGAGTCAAGTGACCACATGTCTTTTGGTTTTGTACCACCTTTAGGAAACCCCCCCGCCCACCCCTAGGTGGTATCAGTTCCGTGGATTTCAATAACATCACCAATACTTACCTGTTGACAGAGCTCTTCTGTGAGAGTATCTTTATCTTCAGGTAGACACTCTAATGCATCGAAATAAAAGTACTGATACAACGGATGGAATTTACCACTGCAAGCCTGCAACAAAACACAGCATTACTTAATATGCTATTAACTCTGTAACCCTCATATCAGCCAAAAACGGCTTCAGCAGTGGTCTTGAGAAATGTCCATTTGCAGACCAAGAAGAAAATTTTATAAAATTTACCCCTGGAATGACTGGCTCGATAATCGAGCCAGTAATTCCAGGGGTAAATTTTCAAAAATAGTTTTCTCATGGTCTTAAAATGAACATTTTGTATGGGAAAATTTAAATTTCCGTGAACAAATTTGAGGGCTATACGGTTAAATGAGCTTAGGACTCTGACAATGTTATGTAAATATTTTTCTCACTAATTTGACCCTTTAATGGCCCAGCTAGCCAAAACCGAGCCAGTTATTGGTGGTAAATTTTCAAAAATACTTCTCTTTTTACCTGCAGGCCATTCAATAAGGAAATACTTTCCTACTGTATGTCAATTTTCCCTGTGTCCTATTCCATTCCAACTTTACTGCCTAGTGTCACTACTTGACGTTTTAGAAATTTTATTACTAAGGAATGCTTAACAGAGACTGGTACCTGGCTCCAATTATTCTGCAATGGTAATTCAATAGGGAATCAGGTTCCAAACAACTATAGTCATTACTTATTTAAAGGTGACCACGAATAGTGAACAGTCACAGCATGCCAAATAGGGCCTTTCTATACATTAACCCTTTCAACCTCAAAAATTTGTTCAAGAAAATTTCAATTTTCTCAGACAAAATGTACATTTGCAGACCAAGTGAACTGTTTTTGAAAATTCACCACCGGAATGACTGGCTCGGTTATTGAGCCAGTTATTTCTGTCGTAAATTTTCAAAAATAGTCTTCTCTTGTCTACAAATGGACATTTCTCAAGAACACATCAGAATCTTTTTTGGCTGATATGAGGGTTAAAGGGTTAAATAAAATATATCATTTGTATATTTGCGGATTACGTAATTGTATATTTCGGCATGGAATGTTATTTTCTTCGACTTAGTAGTGACGTCATCGCATGATTGATTGATTGTGGTATGACATGATCCTGTCACTAGTATTTTGTTGTTGATGATTGATAGCTCACACCAGCTCATTCAGCCACCATTATATTCATGAGATTCAACACTCGTCTTTGTTAAACTAGAACTTTAATAGCTGATGCGACTATTTTTAGCGTATCGAACTTGACCATAGATGGGTATATGTTAGTTACCTTCATGACTTCCTGGGCTGCTATACCCCCAATAACAGCCTGCATAGGACAGAGATCTCCGCGTGCCGAGTAAGCAAACTCTCGTATCACATCCTCACTCAGACCATCTAACTTTGTCTCTGATTTATCATCAATGTCTTTAACTAATTGTAAGAAAGCATCTGCATCTGCCTAAAAAACAACAACAATAACAACATTCAGTTAGGTGAGACTTTACACTACAAGCAAATTCATGTTACCATAGAGCTAATATATGCACGATTAAGCATTTTATCTCCAAATTTATACAAGAAAATTAAACCTTTCTCAAAGAATGTCCATTTGCACACCAAGAGATTATTTTTGAGAGTTTATCATTGTAATGCCTGCGTCAGTTATCCGGCTAGTGTTTCCATTAAGAAGTTTTCAATAATAGTCTTCTTTTTTGTCTGCCAATGGGTATTTCTCATGACCATTGGCAATAATTTGTTTTATCTGACATGTAGGCTAGGAGGAGTTGACATCATTATAATGTCAAATCAGTGTACTATCATCCATAGAGACCGATGACTATCAATGTTGTGCAAATTAAGCGGTACATATTTATGGAAATAAAGAAATACCTTGTTTCTCGGTCGTGGCAAATCTCCATTCTGTTTCTCATACTGATGCATGGCTTGAAAGGCAATATGCAGCTGTCCTGGTCGATCAAATTTGGCAAAGTCGGATATAAGAAATTCAGGTTCTAAGAGAGCATTTTCGATGGATTTCTACAAAAAGAAATAATTATGCATAAAGATCATTTGCTTTGCAACAAAATAAAAATATAAATAACAAAAGGCCAAAGGGCCTGAGGCGCTTACCTGGGCCATTAGCATTTGCACCAATTGTAAGGGCCTGAGGCACTCATCTGGGCCATTAGCATTTGAACTATTTGCAAGGGCCTGTGGCACTCATCTAGGCTATTAGCATTTTGAACCATTTGCATTTAAAGACATGAACAATTATTTTCGGAAAATCCAAGATGGCCTCCAAAAGAATTGACCAATCAAAATTGTGTATATACATTATGAAGCCTACCCATCTAGGGTCCTTCCAGCCGAGATTGATTGAAATCTGACAAGCAGTTAATGAGGTGTATAGGCTTTTAACTGATTTACCAAAACGTTTGGAAAATCCAAGACAGACACCCCAAAACTGACCAATCCAAATTCTGCATACTAGATCTGAAGCCTGCCACCATAGGGTCCTTCCACCCAAGTCTGGCTGAAATCGTCCAAGCAGTTAATGAGTAGTGTTTTAAGCGATATCCGGTAAATGTTAATAAAATTCAAGATTTTCACACACAAATTTACCAATCGAAAATCTGCATACACATTCTGAAAGCTACAGCCATAAGGTGCCTTCCAGTAAAACCAGGTTGAAGTTCGCCAAGTGGTTAATGAGGAGTAGCGTTTTGACAATTTTCGATAATTTTTTTTACAAAACCTAGTTTTCACTAAAAAAATTAATCATTCAAAATTCTGTATAGATGTTCTAGAGCCTACTACCATAGAATCGATCTTGTTAAATTTGGTTGAAATATGTCAGGAAGCTGAGGAGTAGAATTTTGACCATTTCTGGAGTTTTTAATTGTCTAAGGTTTTCACCCAAAAAATTTATCAATCAAAATACTGAATAGAAGTTCTAGAGCCTACCACCATAGAATCCATCGAGTCAAATTTGGTTGAAATATGCTCATCATCTAAGGAGTAGCATTTTGACCATTTCCAGTAGATTTTTCATAAAATCTGTGGTTTTCGGCCAAAAAATTGATCCATCAAAATTCTGAATAGAGGGTCTAGAGCCTACCACCGAAGAATCTATCTAGTCAAATTTGGTTGAAATATGTCAATCATCTAAGGAGTAGCATTTTAACCACTTCCTGTAGATTTTTCATAAAATCTAAGGGTTTCACCTAAAAAAATTCGGCAAAAATGTCTAGAGCCAGCATAGGATCCTCCCATTCAAGTTTGGTTGAAATTGGTCAATTTGTTGAGAAGCGAAAGATGGTGGATGGATGGATGGACGGTCGCCATGGCATAAACTCACTTGACCTCACTTGACTATACTTCGCCAATTGAACTTATTGAAGATCGGCAAAAATGTACATTAATAAAACAGTAAAAATTTAATGCATGTAAAACTAAATTGTAAATTCGCATTATTAATTGATGAATCCAGTTTCCCAGTCAATCATATGACATCATACTAAACTATGCCGCATGTAGGCTGACATGATAATCAATTACACCATGAATGATGCGATTTAGTCTGTCATAAATTCTTAAACCTTTCTGGAAATTGAGATTCAGAGAGTGCAGGGATCGATTGATCCCAACATGGGCAAAGCATGGGTTGAGCTAAGCTAGAGATCGGCAGGGCAGAGACAAAACTGAGTTCATTCATTGCATGGTTCATAATTGCATGGACTTATTTCACTTTCCATGACCATCATCAACCATTTTCAAGGACCTTTTTAGCGACAATAGCGGTTGAACTGATGTTGGATTGAAGGGTTGACGGAGTGCCCACGGGTATCACACAGGATTTTTAGTTTAGATTCTCTGACAAACCATTTCTGAGTGATGAACAACACCTTTCAATTCAAGCATTTTCACAGTAATTCTCTAATATCAAGCACTTTTAAGGGTCTTGAAAATTAATTCTGAATTCAAGCACCTTCACAGACCGTGCCATGCAATTCGAACAATCAGGTCCATTGGAACAGACCTTTAATCTCAGGCCAGGTAAGCCAATACAGATGAAGCTTTTTCGCTTTATTATAGCTTTTAAACACATGATCTAAAGTAAACTTACAAATGTTACAGATTTGGGCATTTTGACTTGAGTAACGATTCCTCCTTGTTTATAATCAGAGTTCGATGTTGTATCACCAATACTGAAAGTGTATGGGCCTGAAAAGAAAAGTAAATACATTCCTAATTTCAAACAACAACAGACATGACATGCCTTTTGTTGTAAGAAATATTTTGCTACATACTTTGAAACTAATTTGAAGAAATATCTAAATGATCAACAGCTTACATGTCCTGTATACTTGTCTTGTAATTGAGACTGGAATTTCAGGGGAACAAGAATTCTATGTGTCTTGCATTGAATTTTACCTCACATCTGTATGCCATACATAACATGTTCTAGATAATAATACAGTAGATGTTTTGAAAATAGTTTGACTGAAGGCCATCAGCAATAATGGGCAGATAGACCTTTCCAAGTCATTAGTTTTAAGCGTTTAATGGTCAAATTTGGTCAAGAAACTCCAAATAGTGGCTTATTGAATGTCCATTTGCAGGCCAAGAGATATATCTTACCCAGCACTTTAATCTTTATTGGTTTACAGCCATTCAACTCAATCATGCCCTGGATCTCAGTAAACGTGACATAGTCGCCATCTTCATAGCCATGTCTGGCTTCATCCAAACATGTCACAACTGCTTCAGCATCCTGAAAAACCAACCACGGAAAAGCAATATGTACATTGATATGCATAATGAGACAAAATAGTTGTTGTCGCTTCATAAATCTGATCTGATAATCAAAATTAACCCCATGAATTTCATTCAAGAACATTTAAATTTTCTCATAGAAAATGTCTATATGCAGAACAAAACAAAATCTTTTGACAAATTTACCACTGGAATGACTGGCTCAATTATCGAGCCAGTCATCCCAGTGGTAATTTTCCAAAACAGTCTGCATAGCGACATTTTTCAAGGCCACTACAGAATCTGTCTTGGCTGGCTGGCAGTGTTGAGTTACAGGGCTAAAAGACATAATTTGTCCAGAAAAATTACATAGTGGGTCTCAAATGAGTTGCAATTTTATATCAAATCTATCATAAGCTTACTAAGATCCTAGATGGCACAAGCTTCAGTGAGTTCCTAACTAAGACTCAGTAAACAAGTGTGATAAATTTAATATGAAATGGCACCGAGTTTGATATATTCTATTTATCAAATAAGTTAGGTTATTTATAATGTTGACAATGAATCTGGTAATTTTTATGCTATTTACTTTTATTTATCACTGTACTGCTACACTAGTGTTCTGACCAATGCACACCAAAATGTAGCTACAAACACAGCATCATAGTACACACTACAGTCATAGCGTAATATGTCTCTAAAACAAAATATAACGTACCATATTTCGCCTAATTGAAGCCTATGCTCTAACAGAAGCCCACCCCCTAACTTTGACATATGAGCTCGATGATTTCTTAGCAGTTTCAAAACGGCAAAACTCTGTATTAGAACTCCACCCCCTAACTCAGCAGATTGTATGGAATTTTTTTTTTAAGAGCAAATTTGTAAGAATAGCGTGTATAATAATAACAATCATGTCACGGGTGTGTCTACTTCATCTCTGCCCTGATACATTTCCGGCCCCTCTAGAAGTCAATATAGGCCTCGGATTTGTAAATCTCGACCACCTATTAGATTAATACTAATAGTAGGCCACGTATGTTCAAGATATAATAAAGTTTATTCCCCACTTTTGTAGTCAAAATGCGCCTAAAACAGTCTTGGCATGATTAAATACCTTCCTAATACATATATTTTAAGACCAAATTTATGTACTAAACAAGCAGTATTGCGACTCAATTATGTAATGCCGATCAACATTAAATGATCCAAAATATAGTCAGCTTCTTATGTTGGCGGCTCTTTTGCGATTGGAGGCGGCGTGTTCTCGCGAGATATACGCTAACGGGAGTTTATCAAACTGGTACCCGTTATTCAGATCAGTATGATACTCAGATCCTATAGCGCAATGATAATATATAGAAATTTCTGAGTTCCGAGTCCCTGATTCCAGAATATTTATATCGGAGTACTTGCTCTAAAATAAACTCTTCAATTGGAGCGAATCACGTGATTTGTATTTTTTCGCGACACCATTTTATATCAAATTGTGGATTAATTTTAATGTAATAAACAACCTTTATAAATACGCAACATTTAGGCACTCAAATCAAATAATTTCACTTCCCCGGTGATGTTTTAAGGTATACATTAAACATAGGCGTAGGCGATGGGAATTTTTATGGGACAAAATGCGTTGAATTTCCGTGGTATCAGTTTTAGAAAACTTTTTTGGGAAAACTAATATACGCCCACCCCCTTTCTCAGAGATGTTGGGTTGGAAATTGAACACCTCTTGTCCTAATAGAAGCCTAGGGTTCAACTAAGCGAAATACGGTACCATTAAATATGTTGAATATATTTCCCATTAGTTGGATTGAAAAACTACTGCTTATGGCAGCAATGCCTTCCAATCCAATGGAGGAATCCAGTTTTAGCTATGCCCCACCCATCTATAGCTAAGCTCACCCAACACTTCGCCCGTGTTGGTATTGATCGATCCTTGAACTTCCTGGCTATCAATTTCCAGAAAACTATACAGACCAGCTGTTGAATATTTCGAAACTAATTTGGCTGGGTGCTGTTGCTGCCATAGGCCCAGTCAAATTAGTTCAAAATATTGAACGCCACGTTTATCAAATAATAAAGACAATTCGTACAACGACGCTTAGTACGTCATCAATTAAGCATACCCATCACCTAGTTGATTATGACAGCATCTGATCTATTATGCTCAAAATAGTCAACAAAACATTTCTTACTAACTAACACATTTCTGTTTTTGTTTCATAGCATGTTAACTTATTTCTGATCTCTACTGTACTATTTCAGATCTGACGTTCTTTTTAACTGATTCTTAAAAAAGATTTACTAAAACTTTATCAACCGATATACACTTTAGAAAAAGCATAAAAGTAAAGAAATAACATTACAACCAGCACCGCCATGCATGTCATTGTTACAATGCAACAACGGATGTAGTAATATACAGATTTTGACCGAAGTTACTAGCGTGTGAAGCTACTATGTCAAAGCCAAACACACTGTCACTGATGTAAAAATATGAAACTAAGACAAAGTATCTCAATAAGTTCACATTCGGCAGATTGCTATAAATGTATTGCCGTTGTTGCATTCACCTACATGACAATCTTACACAATGATAAGTATTTCTTTTATGAAGCTAGTCATGGACACCAGTTCCGTGTAGGGGCCACACAGTTTGGTGTGCATGTCTTTGGCATTGGGCCAGGCGGCTTTCCTTTTCTGGGCATAAAGTGGACAGTGTTGCAATACAGGCTCAGTGGCAGCCTCTGGGCCACTGCAGCTTGGTTAGGGCACATGCTGAAGCTTTTTTATGAATAGCACTGTAATGAACATTCGTTTGTTCGGAAAATCACAAACCAAGGGATGACAAACCATGGTTCGGTTCGCTTGCATGGGATTCCTGTGCTTCATGAACCATACATAAGCTAACTCTTTCACAGATGAATTCCCATCTTTAATTTTAGGAAAATCACACAGGAAAGGTGTTGAACATTTTTGAAATTAATTTGACTAAAAGCTGTTGCTGCCTTATATTATAAAGAATTTACTTTTTCAGGGATTTGTCTGCAAAAGAGCTAAAAGACACGCAATCTCTGAATGTCTTCTAAGTGTGATTTACGAATATGACCCTGAACAGGACTTAGCTGCCTATGAATCTTATAACATCTACCATTTAGCCAATAAAGCCACTTGCCTTTAAATGTTATTTTCTGTTAGGAGTAATTTCTCGCATACAATAGCATATTAAAAAAGTTCGTGACCCGCAGCCCTATTTATTCAGGTGTGCTTTGAGACAGTTGTGCCCTGTTCTTTGGCGAACAAGAATCAACTGTTCTTGTCTGTCTAATGAATACTAGTCATCTTTCTCATTAAGTTGTCTACTTAGGACTGCCTTGATGATAGTTTTGTCATCTTCAAACGAGATCCCTCTTTCTGGTTGTCCATGGTGGGTTCCTAGCTTTGCCAAAGTATCAGCATATTTGTTGTCTGGAGTGTGCATACATCGTTATAAATATATGAATCTGAAGTCCTTCACAGTGGTCGATTGGTCTAACAAAGTCATTATATAGGACAGGAAGCATGATGAAGGGTCACAGTTATAGCTCAAACTGTCATAAATAAATCAGCTGAACTGTTAAACTTACCTTGGTTACTGAAGCGATCATGTTACTAACTGGCTGTTCTCCATCGATATCTGATACTATAAAGTCTTCTCCGAAGTCACAGAACACCATTCTGAAATCAAGAGGAGCCAAGTCACATCCAGTTCGGGATTTTACTTTTACATCTGAATGGATTTATTATATCTAGTAATATGTAAGCCTGTTAGTCTTGCTGTAAAATGGATGGATATAATTTGTCACTCGGGTATCTGCTGTCATACAGGGCTTCCACTACTGAAGTCTGGGAGTACTCTCCTTCCAAAGTTCATGTTTGGACTCCCAAAACAAAAACCAAGGAAGCCCTGCATTTCCTCTTTTTCTGGGCCTGGCACTACCAAACGTATGATTTTTCAAGTTTAGTATATGTGAATCATTTTCGACGTACATGTTTCCCACTTGATCTCCCAAATCTAGTACACTCCCTGTTTTTAGAAATTAATGGAAGCCCTGCCATCATAATAAAATAGGTTACATACAGCATTAGTTAACGTCACAATCAAAATGAGGCATAGGTCAGTCCAAAAAATAGAAGTCTGTCACGAAGTGCACAAATTGCATGTCTTTGATGAATTTATAATTTAATAAACAATATGTTGGATATTTTGAAACAAATTTGACTGGGAATTGTTGCTGCCATAGGTCGGTATCAACACCACCACCACACTACCATCCAACCACCCTCGAATGTTTCAAAATTTTCAACAGCTTACCTGCACAATTTATATTCCGATAGTTCAGTTTTCAAATTTTCAAAACAATTTTATCGCGTTGTAAAGAGTGGACAGTATTTAGCTCCTGTAGAAAACAAATCGATTCAGAGACTCACCCAAATAAACCTCGTGTCTCTGCAGCTATGAATTTGATTGTGTTGGCATGGCAGAATTCACCGATACGCTTTTGTTCATCAAGGCTGGAATTTGTCAGAACTACAACCTGAAATACATTAACAGAAACAAATTTCAGAAAGTCAACAAGAGGGTCAAGGCTCTTAACGCCCACCTGGACCATTAGGATTTGACCAGACATACATGTAAAACTTCAAATTTAGCCGTAGCAAGACAAAGTACAAAATTGGAGATTATTACACACAACATTGTAGGAAATTAATGATGGATGCTGATCACACAAGCAGATCAAATCTTGGGAACCAGCCCATTATACAATCCAATATAGCCATCAAATGTAGAATTTTGATTGATCCATGACAGCCATGTTTTCTCATGGATCAAGTTCTCTTGAAGAAACTATAATTGTCCTTAGTTATCGATGTAATCTACTGAATTTCAGGCAGCAGTTCTGGAGAGATGTTACTTTTGAGAACAAGATGGCTACTGGAGAATGGCCCAATAAAAATTCTGAGTGAATTAGTTCAGGAGTCAATCACCACAGGGTTCATTCACCCAACTTACATTGGAATTCATCAGGTGGTAACTTGTTCTCGAAAAGAAGTCATTTCAAGCTGCTCCGATTCCGTTCCTATAGCATTTCTGGAAGTTATGAAAATCCAAGATGGCCACTGGAAAATTCGACCAATGGAAATTCTGAATGTTCATTAGGGCTACTATCACCATACAGACCGTCCAGGCAAATTCAGTTGAAACGCATTAAGCGGCTAAGATGATGTGTTTTGACAATTTCCGGCACATTTTTCATAAAATCTAAGATCTAGACCAATAAAATTCTGTATAGAATTTCTCAAGCTGAGGACAATAGAATCCTTCCAGCCAAATTCTGCTCAAATCCACCAAGTAGCTAAAGGAGAATACACATTTTGACAATTTCTGGTAAATTTTTCATTAAATCCCCCCCAGAAAAATTTACTAATCAAAGGGTTTAACAGATTTTCTGGGGCCTGCCATATGGTGCTTCTGACCAAATTTGGGTTTTTTGCCATAGGCAGGAGCTAAAAAAAGCATCCGCTTTTGTTTCTACGAGAATTCGTAATACTTACCAGATGTACTATTATGATAATGTCTATTATCTAGTCTAGCTCAAAATAAACAATTAAAACTCCGCACTCTCCTGGTCCTGCCCATACTGTGTCTGGGAATACCATAGCCCCAGGTACCGAGTCAATTCCCAATCACAGTCAGATTCGTCTTATATTTGCCTTGACAAATAGCGAAAGCAGCTCAGCCTCAGCGGGGCGGCTGAGGTAGGGCCATAGTACATCTAGTAAGTATTACGAATTCTCGTAGAAACTTTTTTTATTCTACTTCGAATAATACTTATCAGATGTACTATTATGATAAACTCCGGATTTCAACAGCCAAGAAATACCGGTGGGAGGAGGTGAGGCTCGAACCAGCACTCATCTACCATCCAACAGAGAATGTTGTGAAGAGACTAGAACCCTGGCATACGCTTGGGTTCTGCCATCTGACTCGGAGTGCTAAACTTCTATGGTCTAGACCGCGTTCCCCACCCACCCCACCTCATTTGTCTGCACAAATTCCAGAGGGCTGTCACAACGGGGAGCAACACCCACCAGACCCGTGTCAGCCTCAAGTCTCAGCTAGGGCAGTCCAGTAGAGTGCAAAGAAGCTACTACAACTTTTAATTTTGAGAACTTGTGATGTGTGCGAAATAGTGGTCGGGTGTGGCTTAGTTCAGATTCGATAAATTGGCGACGGCTACCGGATTAAGTGCGCTGGAGATGTCGCGAAGGTAGAAATCAGTAAACGATGACTCGGCATGCCATTGTGCTACAGACATCACCTCCTCTAATGAGAGACCCTTATAAAGGGCCGATGATGCTGCTAGTGCTCGGACCTGATGGGCATTCGCACGATCAATCTGCTTTCCTGTAGCGATTTTGTGCGACATCTGAATAGCATCGACTATCCAACGAGAAATAGTATCTTTCGAAGCACGCAAATGAGGAGCTTTGAGATATAACCACAAAGATTTCGGGTCATCTCCCCCCTCCTCAGTACGTTTTTTAATACATTTTCAGACATCTGACAGGACACCAAGCAGAAGAGTTTGGGTCATGTCTAGTTAAACTTGGCAAATTGATCGGCTGTCCTGGATATTTAAGTAACCGATTCTTTTCCAGGAAACAAAGATGTGGAAGTAGTCTTAAACCTTCACCCGTGACGACAAAACGGTCTTGTTCGGCAGAAAGCGCATGAATTTCGCTTCTCCTTCTCGCCGACGCTGCTGCAACCACGAAAACTGATTTAATAGTTAACAGTTTAATGTCTATAGATCTAATCGGTTCAAAGGGAGCATGTCCTAAAACCTGTAGAACAAGAAATAGATTCCATGCTTAGATAGGAATTGGCTGTCTAGGTCGCAGATTGCTCATTCCTTTAATAACTTCATTTAAAGTGTCATTTTCCACTCCTTCAATGGCCAGACTGGGAATGACTGAAGCTAATGCAGACTTATATGCTGCTAGGGTTGAAGGTACAAGTTTGTCAACTTCGTATAAATGACAGATAAAATCTGCTACGTGTTGAACAGATGCAGAAAAGGGATCGATATCTCTTCCCTTACACCACTCTGCAAATTTGTTGATTCTATAATTATATGTTTTAGCGGTTGATCCTCTTCTGGCTGAAGCGACAAACTTCGCTGCTTGATCAGAACAGCCACCCTCAATTGCACGCTGCTTGATAACATCCATGCAGTCAATTTGAACATTTCTGGTCTGTCGTGGAAATACAGACCCCTGTTCTGAGAGATTAGATCTCTTCTGTTTGGAAGAGGGATTGGATTGCAGACCAGAAGGTCCAGCAGATCCGTAAACCATGATCGGCCTGGCCAATAAGGGGCGATCAGTAGTACTTGGCACATACCCTCTCTTATCTTTGCCAGAACTTTTGGGATGAGAATCGTTGGAGGATACGCATACGCGTACATTCCCTTCCAACTTATCGCCAGTGCGTCTACCGCTACAGCTAGCGGGTCCGGGATCGGTGACACGTATGAGACCATCTTTGCGTTTTGTTTCATCGCAAACAGGTCCACATTTGGCTTGCCCCAATGTTTGAATAGAACCTCCGCTACCGATTGTTTGAGCTGCCATTCCGTCGAACGACAAACCGTCCTTCGACTGAGAGCATCCGCTAAGATGTTCAGTCTTCCTGGAATGTCTTCCTGGAATGCGTGCTGCCCGAAGAATAACATTCCTCTCTTGGCATCACAGCAGAAGGTTCTAAATCATCATACACAACTCCGGTGATCTCGTCCCACCTTGCCGGTTTAAATAAGACACCGCTGTTGAGTTGTCTGTCCTTGCTAGGACAATCTTGTCTCGGGTTAAGCTCTCGAATTTTCGAAGTGCTAATGTCACTGCTAATAATTCGAGAACATTGATATGTTTCTGCGCATTGATCCGATCCCATTCCCCTGACACTGACTGATCGTCCAATACTGCTCCCCAACTCATTGTCGATGCATCTGTGAAGATGGACATGTGGTTGAGGAGGTTGTAGCGGAACACCTCGCAGGAGATTCTGTTCTGATAACCACCACTGAAGGTGGAATATCAATGGTTCTTTCACTGGAATCTTCAGAGATAACGGATCCGTTCTCTGAGACCAGAATGACATTAGATACATCTGATTCGGCCTGCGCCTGAGTGCCGCATAAGGAACCACTTTCTCCAGAGACACTAGTAAATCCAGTATCCTGAGAAATTGGCGCGCCGTCAGAAAAGCTCCTAGAGAAACTGACTCCAGTACTGCAATCAACCTCTTGACTCTGCTCTCCGCCGGAAAAGCTACGCCGTCCCCGAGGTTGAAAAATATTTCCAGATAAACAAACTCCTGGGATGGAGTCAATTCTGATTTCTCTAGATTCACAATCCATCCTAGATCCTTTAGTAAGGCTAGGACTACCTGAAGATTGTTGCGCAGAGTGACTGGATTCCCCGCCTTCAGCAGCCAGTCGTCTATGTAAGTATGAACAGCTTTGTTTCTCCTGCGAAGATAAGAAGTCATGGCGAGAACCACTTTGGTGAAGACCCTCGGTGCTGTGGTCAGGCCGAATGGAAGCGCATTGAATTCCCAAACATTGTCTTGGAATGCAAAGCGAAGGCATTTCTGAAAAGGAATCGACATTGGAATATGAAAATATGCATCCTTCAGATCTATCGACACTGCCCACATGCCTTTTCTCAGCCCTGTCATCACCGCTGCTAGTCTGCATCTGAAATTTTGGAGAAAGAATAAATTTGTTCAACGGTTTGAGATTGAGAATTGGTTTCCATCCTCCGGTACGTTTCGGAACGAGGAACATCATCGAATAGAGGGAGGACTGATTGCGGACTAGATGAATCGCATTCTTCTGATGAAGAGATTCTATTTCAAAGCAAATGGCATCTAGACGATCGGATTCCCTTGGAACAGGAGTCCACACTGGAGTCGATGTTAACGGAACTAACGATTGACGGATGAGCCAGTCCGGTTCGTAGCCGTTTCTTAACCACTGACAGACTAAACAATCTTGCACGACCTGTTCCCATTGGCTTGAGAACAGTTGAAGTCTGCCTCCGACGGTAGGAATCTGCACACAGCTGGCAGTCGATATTGCACAATAAGGCGCTAAATCGCTTGGGTGAAGATACTCGGCTCCCTTCGTTCCTGACGTCACCGGAACTGATTCCGCTGAAAACCCATCAGGACCGGCCTCCACGGCCGCCCCGCGGCTTCTTGGAATATGACGGCCCGGAACCGCCGCCACGGCTATCCTTACGGTAACCGCCGCAGCCCTTCCTGTCGTCCTCATACGGCCTCTTATTAGAGGACTTGTATGAGGACGAACGGCCAGGTCCCTGTGATCCGGATGCGCGATGGACATCACGGCCAGAAGGACGATCTCTGGCGCTGCCTCTGCTGCTCGTGCCGATGCTGTTTGTAGGACTGCTGCGGCTGTGTCCTCCTGGTCGACTTCCACGACTTGCCGACTACTTCCTGTTCAGCAACCATTGACGCGACCTTGGATAAGGCTTGCCGTGCCGAGCCGCCGAACAAGCCTGGACCAATGAAAGGCGCAGAAGATAACGCAGCCCTCATATCAGGTCCTGGTTCTACACAATTGAGAACCATTCTCCTTCGCTCCGCCAATGATCTGGTGATCACCCTGGCCAGGCAATCCTGGGACAAGCGCATGGTGTCCCGAACGACTCCGGGAGCAGCCTCTGGCACTTGTCCACCTTCCGCCACACAGGCCAGCATACCTTGCAGGACGGTACATCCGTGCGAGAGCGCAGCCATGGCTGCCCTCGCCGCATCTTCAATGAGCGTCAGCTCATTAAACGGATCTTTATTGGCTTGGGAAACTAAGGGACGAGAACGCCCCTTTGACTTGCCAGGCAACGGCATATTCAGCGTCTCTGCTCCCCGACGGAAAGCCGTGGAACCCGGGCATACTGATGAAAGGCCAGCTCCGTAAAATGGACCCTACTCCTTATCCCCTTCGTGGATTTGGGCAATGCATACTCTGGCTGAACCAGACGATATGCCGCAACCTCCAACATGTCGGAAGTCTGCGTGTCCAAAGGGAGCGTCGGCATGGTCGAAGAGCCACTTGACAGAGCGCTAGCCGCTAGCGCTGACATCCGTTCCATCGCCGGATCGCGCTGAGATCCTTGATCCGATGCCAACCCGAGACGGTCGGACATCCAGCCAAGGACCTGCACCCATTCAGCTTCGGTGCAGAAAGCGGACTCATCTTAATCTTCCTTCTCACCCTTGGATGAGTAGGCCACCGACGATCCATGCTGAGAGCTATGGCCCACACTTCTACCAACATGAGGCGCATCCATAGCCCGACTACTAGCGGCACCAGTGTCCAACGAATCGCCGGACACGGATTCACCGTAGTCCATCGGCTCCAGCACGGGAGGGAGGACTACAGCCGCTTTTACCACGGTAAATGCCGGCACTCCGAGAGGAGTCGCATCTAACGCCGCCGGGATGCCGCTAGGAACCACAAAACACGGCTCCAATGACAACGCGGGTTGAGCGAAATTTGGGTGGAAAATGCCCGACAGAATGTCGACATGACCACCCGCTTGGCAAACCCGTACAAATCCCGAGGGAGTTCCCTGGGATGTACTTGGTCCAGTCGCCAACGAAAATCTGGCATGCCAGAATCTTCCATTAGATCTTCCTCCTCCGCCGTCGGCTCTTGAGCCAAGGTCAGAGAAGGGACAGGTGCTTGTCCCTCCGCAGAACTAGCCGGGCCACCTAAAGGTTGCCCTGCACCAGCCTGCATCGTTGGGATCGTGGACTGCAAGGAATCACACATTGCCTTGAACTGGGCCGCCCATACGCCCAATGCTGAATCCATTCGCTCGTTCAGATGACCGGCAGTCCTCTCATCGACGCCTGACCCAGCTTGGCCGCCTTGTCCCTCGCGATTCTCTCCAAGCGCGCACGACGATCACGATCGAATTCTGCCACCATCTCCGACGACCACTTGGGGCACACATAACGTGGACTTCCCCACCTTGCACTTCGCGCAAGCCACACAATGATGGCCTGAGTACTTGCGCTTCATGAACCTGTTGCATTTGTGGCACCAAGTGTCCTGGTTCTTGGCCTTCTGCGAACACGATGACGAGCAATACGCACAATTGACTTGATTGTAAAGTAGAATTACTTAGAAACATTAACTTTCTCTTAAATTAATGATAATCAAGCCTTTAGGCAGGAAATAGTTGAAACTTTTTGGAGTGAAAATTAATAAACACAACTTGGAAGTTAACTAACGTTAATACATCCAAGAAATAAACGCTGCTCGCTACAAACACCCTCGACAATGAAGCGAGAGCTAAAAATCGACATAAACAGAGTGCATAGACACGCCAAGCCAAAGCGAAACATTAATCATGGGCGCCGCCATATTGGCTAAGGGTGAATCCATCTTGGAAGGAACCGAGTCGCAAGAGAAATTAACCGAGTACCCGGATAAGATTAAAAAGTTAACGGGTACCGGGCGACTCCAACAATGGCTACCATTTTAAAATAATGTGCCAATTTAAGGAAATTTCAAACAGTCATTACGGCACGATTGTATAAATTCTAGATTGATACAACCTGCCCCTGTGATGATTTTCCTTTATCCTCCATCCTTCCAGCAATGAATTCAGCAAACAACCGCTAATTCCGTAAAAGATTGCAAATTTTAAGAGCTACAAAAACATGACTAGCATGGAGAGCAAAATAGACGAATCTGACTGTGATTGGGAATTGACTCGGTACCTGGGGCTATGGTAATTCCCGGACACAGTATGGGCAGGGCCAGGAGAGTGCGGAGTTTTAATTGTTTATTTTGAGCTAGACTAGATAATAGACATTATCATAATAGTACATCTGGTAAGTATTATTCGAAGTAGAAAACAGCACCCAGTCAAATTAGATTCAGAATATTCAACAGCTTACCTGTATAGTTTTCTGCAAATTGAGATTCAGAGCTCAGGGACCAATCGATCACAACACACACAAAGCGTAGGTGGAACTTAGCTACAGATGGGCGGGGCATAGCTACAACTTGATTTTTTCATTTTGAACAGCTAAGATCCATTTTAAGTGACTGCCTGACTGGTATATTTCCCAAACAAGAATTCAGCGGAATTAAATGTTTCGCCTGTCTCCTATTTGTCACAGCAGCATTGACCTTTGACCCTGTGACTGCCGCGTTATCATGTTTGTTCCAAACATTATAGGTAACCATGTATTCAATTTTAGTTCAAATAGGATTAAACAATCCTGAAATATAAATGATTTGCTGAATGGAAAAACTTAAGGTTGAAAAAGCAGAGCTCATATAGTAATATTAGAATGACCGTGACATTTGACCTGGTGACCTCCATGTCAGCCCTCTTGGTATAAGCAAACAGGTACCCCAGTTGTGTTCCATTAGAGTTAAGCAATCCCGAAATATAACATGATAAGATTTGCTAAGCCTAAAAACTTATTTCTTCTAATATCCGCACATTTTGCAATGCCCTATGTACGGTTGTTAGGCCCCACATTTCTAGAGCATCATACACTGTATTGTACCTACTTGGAACTCTTTGAGTAGAGTATCATCCAAGGCCGATGTGGTAACATTTACTGGCACATATGCGTTAAGTTCAGAGAGACGTGTCTGTGTCACCGCAGCTCGATTCTTGCCCAGATCACCTTGTCTCAAGAAAAACTGCAGTCAATATAAAATTAATATATCAATAGCTTATAATTACTAAGTTTCGAATCGAGGGATATTATCTGTTACTCAATTATCTGATTTCATAATCAAAATATACATCACTTGTTAGTTGATGCTAGAATCAAAAGGATTGATCGTAAATCGTCTATTAGTAACTGTGGCTTTTAATAGGACAAGGGCCGTAGATTCTTCAAATCCAAATCTCTGAGACAGGGAGACGTCTATTAGGTATATTTCAAGTAAAAATTGAAATCAATTACATGTAATTAAAATGATAAAAACGGCCAAAGGGGCCTGTATTGCCCACCTGCAATTATTGCCCACAGGCTCCACTGAACAAAAAGAGATGACCACTGGAAATATTTACCAACAAATTTATGTGAATAAGGTTTAGTCAAGTTTGAATAAAATTCGCCCAGTGCTTAATAAGTTGTCTTTTTATGCTTTTCTCAGAAATTTGCAGAAAATACCAGATGTCCACCAAAAAAGCTAAGTTTTGATTGATTCATGGTGGATATGTTGTTTTGACATATCTCCCTGGAACAAACTTTAATGGCCTTTATTACCCAATATCTCCCAAATTTTGTCCCAACCCGTCCAGCAGGTTCTGGAGTAGTTTTGGCGAAGACTAGGCCATCCAAGATGGCCACTGAACCATTTGGCCAATCAAGTTCCCCCGAAAAACTTGGTTCAGCTCTTAGTTGTACTGATATTACACGAGTTTGAAATCAATCCCCCCAACGGTTTCGGAGATTTTAACTTTTATAAAAATTGGCCAAAATCCAAGATGGTCACTGGCCAAATTGGCAGATCGGCTTTGTCTGAACAAACTTGGATCTCTATGCCCTAAGAATGCTTCCTGCCAAACATACTTGAAATCGGTCCCGTGGTTGTCGACAAGAAGACATATTTGAAATTTCCCATTGCCTTAGTATGGGAACTTTTGGCGGGAAAATGATCCGAGATGGCCGACAAACCGTTTATCCGACAGTTTCGAAATTTTAACTTGAAATCAGAATATCCACAAACATATATAAAACCAGTTTTGGCATCAAAATTCATCAAATAAAAAAAATGCAATATGACTGCCAAACACGCTACATTTTGATTGGCCAATGGCGACCATGTTTTTTGACCGATCAACTTCCCTTGAACAAACTTTAATGGCGCTTAGTCCTGAATCAGATCTCCCAAATTTCAGCCAGATCACTTCAGCGGTTCTGGAGTTGTTTTGGTGAAAACTAGGTCATCCAAGATGGCCCCAACCATTTGGTCAATCAAGTTCTCTTAGCTCTTGCTCTAGATGATGTTGCACGAGTTTTGAATCGATTCCCAAAGCAGTTTTGGAGAAGTAGATTTTCAGACATTTAAAAAAATTGGCCAAAATCCAAGATGGCCGATCGGCTCTGCTCGAACAAAGTTGAATCTCTATACATTAAGGAAGAGTTGACGGATGGACAGTCACCATGGCATAAGCTCACTTGGCCTTTCAGAAAATAGAACACAATTTCACGGCACAAGAGTGACAACTTAAATTTACTGACATAATCAGGGCTCGAAAAATCCACATTCCTGCAGCCCGGGACCACCAAATTCTCCTGTAGGGAAACTTAATTTTTCTTCAATTTAACATTGCATTGATAGAGGGCAGCTTAAAATATCTAGGAAACCCTGGAGGGCAACCATAAGGAAAAAATTAATTTTCAAGCCTTGATAACATACTGGACTTGGGAACATGGAAATTACTATATACATATAGTAATCATTATGTGATGGTGAACGAGTATTACACATTCGATCAGATTACCACCGCTTAACGGATACCTATTTGACAACATTTTTCGTTGATACAAATTATTTAATACAAGAGGCCCAAGGGGCTTGTATCGCTTATCTGGACCACAGGCATCTCAACTAGAATGGTCATTAACATTAAGTACATTGCAGAACTCAACTTCTCTTGCACAAACTTTAATGGCCCTTAGTCATCAATATCATATCTCCCAAATTTCGGCCCAATCCATTCAATGGCTCTGGAGATGAGGTAGTTTTCATGAAAGCCAGGCTATCCAAGATGGCCACCCAACCATTTGGCAAATAAAGTTCCCTTGACCAAACTTGGTTCAGATCGTGCCCTAAATAATATTTTATCAGTTTTGAATCAATCACTCAAACAGTTTCGGCGAAGATTTTTAGACATTTCTAAAAATCGACCAAAATCCATGATGGCCACCGGCCAAATTGGCCGATCGGCTTCATTTGAACAAACTTAAATCTCCATCCCCTAAGGATGTTTCCTGCCACATATAATTGAAATGGGCCCAGTAGTTCTCGAAAAGACATTTAAAATTTCCAATTGCTTTAGTACGGGAGCTTTTTGCTGGAAAATTATCCAGGATGGCCGGCAACCCGTTTATCCGACAGTTTCGAAAATTGCAAATTTGAGATCAAAATAGCCAACAAGAGTTTTAGTGAAACTCAACATACGCCCGCAAACATACTTGTTTGAGGAATGACAAATGTGAATAATTAGTCTGTTTGAATCTTAAGCTTTGTAGAGGAGATAACACCAGTTGGTGTATGCAAGGGAGATAACTTTGGCAATTATGGGGGGACTTTGCAGAAAGGAAATCATGACACTTTGTCTATACCCAACACATCTGCCGGAAAAAAAATTGTAAATGTATAGGTTCAAGTCTTCAAGATCTGGCCCTGACAAGAAATTTTGATGAATTTTAATCTTTCAAGGGAGATAACTCCCACGAATACGCGAGGATTTTGTCGAAAGGAAGTCATGAGACTTCGTCTATACCTAACACATCTGCCGGAAAGAAAATTGCGATGGTAGGTTCAAAACTCTTCGAGATCTGGCCAGTAAAAGAAAATTTGGACAAATTTTAATCATTCAAGGGAGATAACTCCCGCGAATATACGAGAATTTTGCCGAAATGCAATCATGACTCCCGCGAATATGCGAGGATTTTGTCGAAAGGAAGTCATGAGACTTCGTCTATACCTAACACATCTGCCGGAAAGAAAATTGCGATTGTAGGTTCAAAACTCTTCGAGATCTGGCCAGGAAAAGAAAATTTGGACAAATTTTAATCATTCAAGGGATATAACTCCCGCGAATATACGAGAATTTTGCCGAAATGCAATCATGACTCCGCGAATATGGGCGGATCATGACAAAACCTATATGTATATCTTTTGAAAAAGAATTTGATGAATTTTAATCTTTCAAGGGGGATAACTCTCGCGAATATGGACAGATCTTGCCGAACCGAAATCATGACACTTTGCCTATACATAACACATCTTCTGCAAAAAAATTGTGAGTGTAGGTTCAAAACTCTTCGAGATCTGTCCCGGACAAGAAATTTTTTTACCAATTTTAAGCTTTCAAGGGGGATAACTCTTGCGAATATGGGAGGATTTTGCTGAATCGAAATCATGACACTTCGTCTATAAGGTAATATATCTGCTGAAAAAAAATTGTGACTGTAGGTTCAAAACTCTTCGCGATCTGCTCCGACAAGAATCAGACGGACGGATGGCGAGCGCCATCTCATAATACGACCATGGCCGCCAAACACGCTATATTTTGATTGACCCACGGCGGCCATGTCTTTTTACAGATCAACTTCCCTTGAACAAACTTTAACGGCCCATATTCCATAATCATATGTCCCATACTTCGGCCCGATCCTTTCAGCGGTTCTGGAGAAGTTGTTTTCAGAAAAAATAGGTCATCCAAGATAGCCACTGAACTGTTTGGTCAATCAAGTTCTCTTGAACAAATTTGGTTCAGCTCTTGCCCTAGATGATATTTCATGAGTTATGAATCGATCCCTCAAACGTGTTCAGAGAAGATTTTTAAAGACATTTCCAAAAATCGGCTGAAATCCAAGATGGCCATCGGCCCAATTTGCCGATCGGCTTCATTTGAACAAACTTGGATCCCTATGCATTGCAGGAAATGTCAATTTCCCTTTCTCCGAGATCTAACAATACTCACCATTCTGTTACTTCTGATATACAGCTGGCCCTGGCAGCGGCTCTAGGATTATAGACTTAGAAAGCTTTACCGACTCCTGGGAACCGGGTACTCGGCTCCCCACTGCCGAGTACCCGTTTACCATAGAGCTCATATTGTTTGCATAGCCACCAAACAAGAGAAAACTATGGCTTGCCTCCGTGGGGCTGGGAGGCTGGGTCTGTAACAGAATGGTGAGTATTGTTAGATCTCGGAGAAAGGGAAATTGACATTTCCTGCATTCTCCTTCGATCAATACTCACCATTCTGTTACTTCTGATATACACCAGATTTGATCAGTAACCTGGTGGGAAGGGGCAAGCCATACATGCTAATTTTGCCCCTTGGAGAAAGATTTTAGACTTCAAACTTGACTAACGGAGACCTAAAAGGACCGTCAAGTTCACGGAACCGAATCACATTCGCGTCACAGCCCCCCCCCCCTTTTTCCTCCTAAGAAAAGGGAGAGAACTAACGAACATGTATCTCGCCTGAAACACCAATATGCCAAGAGGGTTAACTACTCCCTGCATATCGCTTGTATTAGCCTGGGAATGAGCATGAATATATAAGATGAATGAACATGATACATATACATAATACAAAAAACTCTCACTTGTTGAATTACCTTATGATAACAGGACTTCAGACGTACCGCCTACAACCATTCACCGGTTCGGCCATCAGTGACACAATCTGGTTGACATCCTCTCGCTTGACCATGCCTGCTTTAGGTTCTTTTCTTACCAAAGTGAAAAAAGGGGAAAAGCAGTGTGGTCACTAACTATCGTTTCAAAACAGCTAAAGCGAGTGGATTGGCTGAGTCTGACACATCCCTCATATAGTAATCCGTAAATGAGGACTCACAGTGCCATTGTGCAACGGCCATGATGTCCTCTAACGGAACACCATTGTAAAGGGCGGTCGAGGCGGCTATTCCTCTAACATCGTGTGCCCTTACGCCCTGCACCTGGTGCCCAGTCGCCATCTCATGAGTAGTCTGAATGCATTCGACCACCCAACGAGAGATAGTATCCATGGATGCGGCGCCATAAGGCTTTTTATGGCAGATCCACAGATGTCTATCGTTCGACCGTAACGAGTCAGTCCGTTTCTTGTACTTAGTCAAAGCACGGACCGGGCACCAGACACTGGCATCACGATCAAACCTGGTTAACTTCGGTATAATGATCGGTTTGCCGGGATATCTCAAAGATTGGTTCTTTGACATAAATTCTGCTCTTGGCAGAAGACGCAGACCTTCTCCAGAAACAATAAATCGGTTCCTCTCTGCCGAAAGCGCATGGATCTCACTGCGCCTTCTAGCTGAGGAAGCTGCCAATAGAAAGACCGCCTTTAGAGTCAAATGCTTTAGACTAGCCGAACGCAACGGTTCGAATGGGTGCTTGGCCAGTACATTAAGCACTAAAGATAGACTCCAGGCTGGAATGACTACCGGTTGTCTCGGGCGGAGATTGCTCATTCCCTTCAACATCACGTTTAACTGGGCCACCTCTGGACTATCCCTGTTGGCTAGACAAGGGATAACTGATGCCAAAGCTGACTTGTATCCAGCAATTGTGACGGGAGCTAGTCCTGTAAAGAACAGCTCACAGAGAAAGTCTGCTATTTGCTGAATAGTGGATTGAAAGGTATCAATACCCTTTTCTTCACACCAGTCTGCAAATCTGTTAACCTTGTTGTTATATGACTTGAAGGTTGACCTCCTTCTCGCAGCTGCGATGAAATCAGCAGCCTGTCGAGAAAAGCCTTCCGACGTGGAACGTTGTTTGACAACATCCACGCAGTCAATTTGAACATTTCGGGACGCTCGTGTAGGAAGCGTCCCTTGGCCTGGGAGATTATGTTCGGAATCTCGGGCAACTGCACAGGATTTTCCACCAGCAGATCCAGAAGATCCGTGAACCACGCCCTGCTCGGCCAATACGGCGCTATTAGCAGGACCAGACACGGCTCCTCCCTGACCTTCACCAATACCTTCGGAAGAAGAATGCAGGAAATGTCAATTTCCCTTTCTCCGAGATCTAACAATACTCACCATTCTGTTACTTCTGATATACAGCTGGCCCTGACAGCGGCTCTAGGATTATAGACTTAGAAAGCTTTACCGACTCCTGGGAACCGGGTACCCGGCTCCCCACTGCCGAGTACCCGTTTACCATAGAGCTCATATTGTTTGCATAGCCACCAAACAAGAGAAAACTATGGCTTGCCTCCGTGGGGCTGGGAGGCTGGGTCCGTAACAGAATGGTGAGTATTGTTAGATCTCGGAGAAAGGGAAATTGACATTTCCTGCATTCTCCTTCGATCAATACTCACCATTCTGTTACTTCTGATATACACCAGATTTGATCAGTAACCTGGTGGGAAGGGGCAAGCCATACATGCTAATTTTGCCCCTTGGAGAAAGATTTTAGACTTCAAACTTGACTAACGGAGACCTAAAAGGACCGTCAAGTTCACGGAACCGAATCACATTCGCGTCACAGCCCCCCCCCCCCCTTTTTCCTCCTAAGAAAAGGGAGAGAACTAACGAACATGTATCTCGCCTGAAAACACCAATATGCCAAGAGGGTTAACTACTCCCTGCATATCGCTTGTATTAGCCTGGGAATGAGCATGAATATATAAGATGAATGAACATGATACATATACATAATACAAAAAACTCTCACTATTGAATTACCTTATGATAATTGGACTTCAGACGTACCGCCTACAACCATACACCGGTTCGGCCATCAGTGACACAATCTGGTTGACATCCTCTCGCTTGACCATGCCTGCTTTAGGTTCTTTTCTTACCAAAGTGAAAAAAGGGGAAAAGCAGTGTGGTCACTAACTATCGTTTCAAAACAGCTAAAGCGAGTGGATTGGCTGAGTCTGACACATCCCTCATATAGTAATCCGTAAATGAGGACTCACAGTGCCATTGTGCAACGGCCATGATGTCCTCTAACGGAACACCATTGTAAAGGGCGGTCGAGGCGGCTATTCCTCTAACATCGTGTGCCCTTACGCCCTGCACCTGGTGCCCAGTCGCCATCTCATGAGTAGTCTGAATGCATTCGACCACCCAACGAGAGATAGTATCCATGGATGCGGCGCCATAAGGCTTTTTATGGCAGATCCACAGATGTCTATCGTTCGACCGTAACGAGTCAGTCCGTTTCTTGTACTTAGTCAAAGCACGGACCGGGCACCAGACACTGGCATCACGATCAAACCTGGTTAACTTCGGTATAATGATCGGTTTGCCGGGATATCTCAAAGATTGGTTCTTTGACATAAATTCTGCTCTAGGCAGAAGACGCAGACCTTCTCCAGAAACAATAAATCGGTTCCTCTCTGCCGAAAGCGCATGGATCTCACTGCGCCTTCTAGCTGAGGAAGCTGCCAATAGAAAGACCGCCTTTAGAGTCAAATGCTTTAGACTAGCCGAACGCAACGGTTCGAATGGGTGCTTGGCCAGTACATTAAGCACTAAAGATAGACTCCAGGCTGGAATGACTACCGGTTGTCTCGGGCGGAGATTGCTCATTCCCTTCAACATCACGTTTAACTGGGCCACCTCTGGACTATCCCTGTTGGCTAGACAAGGGATAACTGATGCCAAAGCTGACTTGTATCCAGCAATTGTGACGGGAGCTAGTCCTGTAAAGAACAGCTCACAGAGAAAGTCTGCTATTTGCTGAATAGTGGATTGAAAGGTATCAATACCCTTTTCTTCACACCAGTCTGCAAATCTGTTAACCTTGTTGTTATATGACTTGAAGGTTGACCTCCTTCTCGCAGCCGCGATGAAATCAGCAGCCTGTCGAGAAAAGCCTTCCGACGTGGAACGTTGTTTGACAACATCCACGCAGTCAATTTGAACATTTCGGGACGCTCGTGTAGGAAGCGTCCCTTGGCCTGGGAGATTATGTTCGGAATCTCGGGCAACTGTACAGGATTTTCCACCAGCAGATCTAGAAGATCCGTGAACCACGCCCTGCTCGGCCAATACGGCGCTATTAGCAGGACCAGACACGGTTCCTCCCTGACCTTCACCAATACCTTCGGTAGAAGAATGGTGGGTGGATACGCGTAAGCGTGCATCCCTCTCCAGCTTATCGCCAGAGCGTCTGTATCGACAGCATTTGGATCTGGAATCGGCGAGACATATGTCATGATTTGAGCATTTTCCTTTGTGGCGAACAAGTCCACGTTGGGTTTGCCCCAATGCTCGAAGATCCGTCGTAGAACTGGAGGGTTGAGGGACCATTCTGTTGGCAGGATTCTCTGTCTGCGAGACAAAGCATCCGCCAGAATGTTCAATCGGCCAGGAATATGAGCTGCTTTCAAAACAACCGAGTAATTCCTGCACCATTGAATCAAGTGCCACACCCTGATGCACAAGGTGGGCGACCTGGTCCCTCCTTGGCGATTTATATATGATACTACTGTCGAATTGTCCGACCGTATCAATATCACCTTGCCCCTGATCATCGGAAGGAACTCTTCCAACGCCAGTTCCACTGCCATCATTTCCAACAGATTGATATGCAGCTGACTCTCCGGGAGAGTCCATGTGCCCGAGACCTGGTGTTCTCCCAGGCAGGCACCCCACCCTTCCAGCGATGCATCCGTGTAAACGGACAGCTGGGGGTGGGGTAGGTGCAGCGAAACCCCTATTAGGAGATTCTGACGCTGTTTCCACCATTGAAGATGCGATATTATCGGCTCCAAAACTGGCACCAGTTTTGACAGGGGTTCTGTTCTCTGTTTCCACAGAGACATCAGATACAACTGGATAGGTCTTCGCATTAGAGCAGCGTACGGGATAACCTGCTCCATGGAGACCATCACGCCCAGCATCTGAAGGAACCGCCTTGCCTGAATGTGGTTTCCCACTCGAAAACTCCCGAGGATGGCTAACAGAGACACCACTCTGGGCTCTGACGGGTAAACCCTGCCCTCCTCGAGGTCGAATCGCATCCCCAAATAAACGAAATGTTGAGTGGGTGTCAACTCGGATTTCTCCTCGTTGACTATCCAGCCTAGATCTGAAAGTAACTTCAGAGTCAGAGCAGTATCCACGTTCAACCTGGCTGCCGAGTCTGCCTTGAGCAGCCAGTTGTCTATGTAGGTGTGTAGCGCCACGTTCTCTTTTCTGAGAAACGCTGTCACCGCAAGGACCACTCTTGTGAAAACCCTCGGAGCTGTCGACAGGCCAAACGGGAGAACTGTAAACTCCCATACTTGATTCTGAAACGCAAATCTCAGAAACCTGTGCCAACTCCGATTGATCGGAATGTGGAAATATGCATCTTTCAGATCGATCGATACACACCACATTCCTTTCCTCAATCCCGCCATTACCGACCTCGGTGTTTCCATCTGGAACCGAGGCGTATGGATAAACCAATTTAATGGCCTGAGATTGAGTATGGGTCTCCATCCCCCCGTGCTCTTGGGGACAAGGAACATGTTTGAATAGAAGCCTGGAGTGTTCCGGTTTGCTGGTTTTATTGCTCCCTTCAGAAGCAAACCCGACACTTCCTTTTGAACGGCTACTAACTTGTCTGGCTCCCTTGGTACGGGTGTCCAGACTGGTGCCAAAGACACATTTTGTGGCGGAAAGTCCCACCACTCCGGCATGTAACCCTGGGATAACCATCCCAGGACCAGACTGTCTGACGTCACACCTCGCCAAGCCTCGACGAAACGCATGAGCCTTCCACCCACCATAGACGCCTCGACGTCTAACGGGGTTGTCCGGCTCGCAGTCCGCCCCCCCCCCCCCCCTTTCTTAACGAGAGAGTGAGAACCATTTCGTTCTAGGCACGACGGGTATAACTGGCACCGCTGTTCCTGTCGTACAGGTGCGGTCCAGGCGGATATGAAGGGAGCTTGCGTACCCTCAGGTACGCTTCGGCCCCTTCTGTCCGCCCTTTGAGGCCTTACCCTTACCCTTGCCCTTCCCACCTCTAGGGCGGTCAGGAGCAACATTGGGGAGGGTAGGCGCCTCTACAACCTTCCTGGGTTTCTTCGCCGGCGGCGGCTCCGAGAACCCAGCCGAAACAGACGTCGCAATAGGCCTGGCTTTCGCCTTGCTCTTATGCTTTTTCTGTTTCTTTGAAGGCTGTCCCGTTAGCGGCTTGCCCAAAGCCCCTAGTGCGTGCGCTTGCCGCACTAGCTCTAGCTGTAGATTTACCGCTAACCGATTCTGCGCAATACTGGCGGTGTCCTCTAAGATGGCCCGCGCTTGGCCACCAAAGATGCTAGGCCCTGTCAGGGGCGTCCCAAGAAGACGTTCCCTGACTGCCGTAGCCGGACGCATATGGTCAATGACCATTTGCCTCCTGGACTTCGTCACACGCGCTTGCACCCTTGCCAATGCGTCCATTGACAGCACCAAGCCGTCATTAACGCACGATAGCGCCACAGGTGGCACAGGGTGGCCTGCCCCCGCTTCAGCCCACACCGACTGAAGTAGACGATAGGAGTGATTGACAGCGCTCATCGCTGCCCTCACACCCTCATCGCATAGGGCCAGGACTTCTTCCTGGTGTACCTGGGCCTTATCCACTAGTGCCGGACCGGGACCACCCGACCCGGCACTCTGGACGCCCAGTACCCATCCGTCATCCTCCGTGACCGACGGGACTACACCATACCTGTCGTATTCACCCCGCGGAATACGACATCTTGCCCGCACCTCCCTGGAGGCCGCAGGGAGCTGACCCTTGGTCATTAGTTGTTTACTATAAATAGCATCCAACAAATCAATGAACCGTGGATCCAGTCCCACTGACTGGATCCGGGCCGCGGGCAAAATCCCCGTCCTAATCGACGCACGGGGCGCATCTTCATCGGCCGTGGCCGAAACCAGACGGGTCCACTCTGGCTAGCCACGCCAGAGCATCAGACCAATCTACCTCCGAAGAAGATACCCCCGCAAACACGGGTGACGTGCTCACGGGTCTGCCAGCCATGGCCTCCCGGCAAGGAGCCACGGCTGACACGCCAGGCACTCCGCTACCACACGGTTCCGCCGCCACCCCATGAAACACTCCGGTCCATGGGGTAGGTCCGCACGGAAAACAGTACGGACCCGTAACCGTCGCGGAACCATAGCCGGACACGGGCGCCAACGGCACCCCATGTCCGGCTGCCGGACCAGGCGAGATAGGCGAGTACCACGCCTGGCCCGGCACACCCGTTCCCCTGACGGCTGGTGACAAACCAAGCCGCGCGGAACCGGTGCACGGTAACGGATTGGCCTCAGCCGCAGGTGGAGCCGCTGACCTGGCTTGCGCCAAACCAGACAAATGGAGGCCGGTTCCGTCCAGGACGGAATCAACCTCCATATTCTCTACCTGCGGCTTCACGGGCCGCAGCAACCTCTCCTCCTCGGCCTCATCGTCTTCAGCCGTCACTAGACGAATAAACCGTGGAGCCATCCTGGCGGACGGCTCCCACACCTGACGGACCGGCCACCGCTACTGGACCACCCGGAGGTGGCCGCAGAGAGACAGAACCCGAAGCCAGACGGGACCGCCAGGGGGCCGTACGAGACGGCCCCCCCTCGGTAACCAGTCCAGAATCCTGTCCGAGGACAGGATCCGTACCAGGCATGGGGAGAAACTGCCCCCCCAACCTTTGGTAGCAGGGACGACACCAGCGTGGGCAGAACGCTATGCAGAAAACCCTGCATAGCCGGACCAAACCACGCCGGCGGTGCCATCTCCGCCATATTCAGCTGGGGACGTGGAGCACCCCCACCGGCCGAACCGGCGCTCCACGATTTCCTCTCGGACCGCCTGACCCCGCGTCAGACCCAGCCAAGTCCTTCTGGGCAAGGAACTTAACCATCATTTCGACGGACCACACTGCACAAACATTACACCTATGATCTATATTACACAGGGCACACCTAAAACAGACATGGTCCTTGAACATTACACGGACAAATGGCAGTCGTCACATGATGGCGGGGCTGGCTTGGCCTATAAAATAAGCACAAACCTACAATAAACAAGCGGAACGAGACACGGATGGAAGGCAGACAATTAATTTTCAAATATTTTGACTCATAAATTAACCGTAACCTCCCCGCACCCCACCCCGCCACGTTACAACAACGATCGCATTGATTATGACGACAAGTACGCGGCGGGCACAACACACCCATAATAGATCCTACAGGATGTGTAACGGCTCCAGGAATCATATCGCATAGCATTCAGGGTATATTTACTAATCAATATAAATTATACTCCTAACGAACGCAGCACGATATGTGAAGAAAACAACAAAATGTATAACAACTGCTGTCTCACACGGTAAAACCGCAGACCACACATCTACTCAAGAATTTTGAAACCACCGATCATTGCAAACCGATCGTGATCGCACGTAAACTTGATCCTTCTAAAGTTTCCGGTACCATTTTTAGTACGCAGCACCCAGAACAAGATGCGCGAATTAATGAAAAAATTTTTCTTCACATAAACATCCGAGCGACCGGGTGTGACGTCACCCGCTCGGATTCTACGGAGAACGACGTCAGCCGATATTCGTGTTAGAAATACCGTAGCAAACACCTATTTTCATATCTGCCGATCGCCTGTTGGGGTTTAAAGAAGGCGATCGTCTGGCATATATCGTTGTTAGCACACGTCCCAGATTCTATGGGGTCAGAAATTGGAACATGCGACACAACGAAATTTAGAGACCTAAGTCTTTTAACTATGGATAATAAAGAACAATACAACCTGGTTGTCTTGGGCGGTATTCTCCATAGTCCTTAGTTATCCTTTCAGAACACACAAACTATCACTGATTAAAGACTTAGATTATTTTAAAACACTAAAATCCTTAATGCAAAAAGCATGTATTGCTCTTGTTGCTATGCAAACAAGAATGAGCTCTATGGTAAACGGGTACTCGGCAGTTGGGAGCCGAGTACCCGGTTCCCAGGAGTCGGTAAAGCTTTCTAAGTCTATAATCCTAGAGCCGCTGTCAGGGCCAGCTGTATATCAGAAGTAACAGAATGGTGAGTATTGATCGAAGGAGAACAAGGATGCTTTCCACCAAATATAATCAGCCTATAAGTCCTCGAGAAGATATTTTAAAGTTCAAATTGTTTTAGTATGGGAGCTTTTATCCACGATGGCCGCAAACCGTTTGACATTTTTCGAAAATTGCACATTTGAGATCAGAATACCCCAAAACAGATATGAAACCAATTTCGGCCTCAAAATCCAGCAAATAAAGATCCAATATGGCAGCCATATTTCTTTACGGATCAACTTCCCGTGAACAAACTTTAATGGCCCTTAGTTTCTAATCCTATCTGCAAAATTTTGGCCCGATCCCTTCAGCGGTTCTGGAGAAGTAGTTTTCTATAAGACTAGGTCAATCAAGATGGCCACCAAACCATTTGAACAATCAAGTTCCCTTGAATAAACTTGGTTCAGCTCTTGCCCTAGATCATCTTTCATGAGGTTTACATCAGTCCCTAAAATGGTTTTGGAGAAGATTTTAAAGACGTTTATAAAAATTTGCCAACATCCAAGATGGTCGCTGGCCAAATTAGCCGATCGACTGGGTTTGAACAAACTTGGATCCCTATGAACTAAGGATGCTTCATGCCAAATACAGTTGAAATCGGCCCAGTGGTTCTTGAGAATGTCATTTAAAGAAAAAGTTGACAAATGATGGACGGATGGACGGTCGGCACGGCATAAGCTCACTTGGCCTTTCAGGCCAGGTGAGCTAATTAAGGATGTGCCGTAATTTCGATATGGTTTCTGTGAAGTTAATTCAAAATTTCTATTCAAATTTTTTTAATTTGACAGAAGTTATTTAACTCACAAATAAATTTTCTCTACATAAACTTCTAAAATTTGGGTGCGACTTCTATTAGATACATTTACTGTTTTAAGTGCAAAGAAATTGATATGGCTCAACCTCATGCGACTTTTATTAGGGATGCAGTTACTAAGAGATGATTAACGTTAAGTCTGTCATGAAATTTTAAAAACATTCTTTAACTGCTGACTATTTTGAAACTAATTTGACTGGGAGGAGACATAGGCAGCAACACAACTTCCAGTCAAATTAGTTTCAAAATACTCAACAGCTTACCTGTATTGCTACCTTCTAATTTAACCTCTGGGAATTCAGGTTTCAAAGTTTCAAATCGATTCCAATGAACGCAAAACTGGGCATCGCAATAAGTGAACCCCTCTATTTGATACCATGATGTTTTTAAAGAGTGAAACATTTACATATGCAGGGTCCTTTTGAGGGTTATACCCCTAAAATTCAACTTAGGACACCTAAAAGTAGTGGCAGTGGGTCACATGGAAACCTTGAAAATTTTGTATAATTATTAAATACTAATTAGTTTGTATAGATATTTGCATGAAAAATACCCATATAAACAAGCCATCTAGCCCGTTCCATATTTTTTTATATGAGCACACGTGCCATATACAACAGAGTATTTTCATTGGCTGTTGGGTGCGCAACCCATTTAAATCGACCAATTAAAACATCGATTGATGTGAGTGTGACGCGTAGGGATTACTACGCGGTAGTTTTACTACGATTTGTCATTCATGAAATGTCATCGCGAAATGTCATCGCTTTACAGTTTATCAGTCGGCAGCGAAGTAACGATTGATGGCAAATTAGTTTCAAAATAGTCTGCGAGTCTTAGAAAAGTGTAGTTTACGGCTGACATCACCAGATTTTGTGTTTGTCACTATATTTTGCTGCGCATTCAGTATCTGTTATCAAGTAGTGGTGCGTCACAGCGGCGGTATCGATTTCACGAAAATCAACAATGAGAAATCAGATAAAAGTCACATCAGCAACTATTGGCAAATATTTCAAAATTACAGTTTATATGATAAATAAAATCTCAAACTCAGTCACTTTTCATATCACTATTATGAACCTCGTTGAAAATTATAAATTTTGCACTCGCTAAAGCTCGGGCAAATTGATAATTTTCAACTCGGTCCATAATAGTGATATGAAAAGTGACCTCGTTCCAGATTCTCTATGTATGAGACCTCCAATAATTCATAGCTGGGAGCCCATAGTACCCTCTAATTTTAGCATAGGTGAGAAAGGCTGCATGAGAAATAAAAGATTTCTTTATGGGGCCACAACCCAACAACCCCACCCCTCTCCCCGGGATCTCAGGATGCGACCCACCGATTTCTAAGTGTAGGGTCTGTGCCACCTTTGAAATTTAGATGCCATGAGAAACACTGTACATATGTAAAGCACAATATACAATAATGCTGTCTTACCTGTGAGGATAGATCTGTCCATGTGGCATTTTTCTGGTCGTGTATGGTTACAGACTTTACACCAGCTAACACCACATTTTTGGCAATTTCAACTCCTAATCCGCCCATGCCTGATATAAGAATATTCGAGTGGGCCATGCGTCGCATAGCTTCATGGCCAAGCACATATCTGTAAATGACAACAGGACATGAAATTTTAGGTGAACGAAACAATCACACGCCCTGGAGGTTACCTGAATTGAACTACCACATAAACAATCAATCAATTAAACTACATATCAGTTTCACTAGTACATCGGATAAGACATTTTTCTGATCATGCATTAACCCTCGAATTTCAATTTTCTCATAGGAAATGTCCATTCGCAGACCAAGAAGACTATTTTGGAATATTTACCACTAGAATGACTGGCTCGGTTATCGAGCCAGTCATTCCAGTTATAAATTTGCAAAAATAGTCTTCTCTTGGTCTGGAAATGGACATTTATCAAGGCCGCTACAGACACAGCCGTTTTTGGCTAATATGACTGCTAAAGGGTTAATAACAATTATTTATATTTTGTCGAATACTTTGAAAATAATTCCCTGCCCTAGACAACAATGTCTTCCAGACAAACTATTTTCAAAATATTCAATAACTTTCAGTTATGATTGTTCTGAATTGAGATATGTATAAAAGATTCCTTGATGACCGGATAATATACTGTATGATGTTACTTGGGCTGAAAATCAGATTACACAAATTTTTCAAACGCTAGAGCTTGGGATAGCACCTGTTATTGATATTAACCCTTTACACTTATATCTGCCAAAAATGGCTTCTGCGGTGGTCTTGAGAAATGACCATTTGCAGACCTAGATTATTTTTGAAAATTTACAACTGCAATGACTGGCTTGATAACCAAGCCAGTCATTCAAGAGGTAAATTTTCAAAAATAGTCTTCTCTAGGTCTGCAAATGAACATTTTCTATGACAAAATGGAAATTTTCTTGAACAAATTTGAGGGTTAAAGGATTAACACACACACACATGTACGCACACAATAACTTACAGCTGTCTAGAGTAGAGACTCTCATCAATTTCATTTTCACTTGTGCCATTCTGTGCCATAGCCACCTGTAATAAACCAGTTTGTGGTCAATAGACAATAATGGAGGAATCCAGTTTTAGCTATGCCCCACCCATCTTTAGCCAAGCTCCACACACATCGACTATCAATTTCCAGAGAACTATACAAGTAAGCTGTTGAATATTTTAAAACTAAGTTGACTGGGTGCTGTTACTACAGCACACAGTTAAATTAGTTTCAAAATATTCAACTACATGTTTACTAAATAGTAGACATAATTCGTACAATAACGCTTAGTCCCTCTTCAATTATAGCATCTGTGACGAACCTAGTTATGTTATTCATGACATAATTCATTATGACATCATCCTACACATCACGTAATTGACTATGACTTCATATGATGGATGGATAAGCTGGAAAGGTCCATAGTGCACACGTATATGTAAGATTCCATCAGATGACTTCATACATGCATGAATCGTCGTCACAAGTAATCAGGCCTCTCCATGATTAGGCGAGTGATTTCTCTCCTCTCGCCTCCACTCCCCTAAAATTAATTTTAAGCGAGTATCTCATTGCTCACCTCCATTGCTTAGTAAAAATGCCAGCGTATAGGCGAGTACTGACACAGCTCGCCTCACTAGGTTAAATTTAAATTCAGGAGAGCAAGTTATTGCTCCCCTTCAAAATTCTCATAGAGTAATAAGATCTAACTAAATAACTTAATCCTATTATATATAACCTAGGATAACATATGAGTGGAGATGGAAGCTTTTTCAATTGTGAATATTTCATTAGATATGGCAAAATATATACAGAGATACTTGTAAAAATGTGTTCTTCCGCACTTATTTTAATTGGAGAGGTAATTATAGCAATACCTTTTAATACAAAATTTACAACAATTTCTGTTGGTAGGCATTACTCTGCCAATAACAACTGCAAGTTCTCTTCACTTGATTTAGTTTACCGACAAATATTAAAAGATCTGTTCTCTTATTACAGTAAACAATATATATTAATTAGTGCATAGCGTTTCTAACACGGGATTAGATTTTTAGTTAAACTTTCCATGATTAAATGAACAATATATTATAATTGCAAAAAAGTGGAATTTCCCTTCTAAATAAAGAAATACTCTGAAAATGTGAAATCTTAACACTTCCTTTTATTTTAAATATGTCAGTGATACATGTATGTTATAGTTGAAGTTCTGATAATTATTTTGAAACCAATTTGACTGTCACTTCTGTAAGTGATTAATTGCTGTCTGTAATTTCTTTCAGTCAAACTAGCTTCTAAATTTACCTCCTTTAAAACAAATTTCTGAATTCAGAATGACAAGTATTATTATAGCAATAATATTTATTCTTTTGCCAGTATGCCACGTGGCTAGTGTATCTCTATAGGCTAATCGTGTCCTCACCATAACATAGATAAATTTAAGCTAGATTTAAAATAAACAAACTTTGAATATAAAAATATATTTTCATTCAGAATTAAAATCTGGTTGGCATGACTGACCAGTTAGTTGATCAATAGCAATAAGTCTGAAACACCCTGCCCCAACCATGACATGTAACTGTAATGGCTAATTTTGAGCTTGCCGGCATTAGGAAATAACATGGAGGGGAGGGGAGGGGAGGGGGTGGTGGGTGTGTGTGTGACTAGTTTATCCCTTAAACAGTAGTTGGCCAAAAATGGCTTCTGCAGTGGTCTTGGGAAATTTCCATTTGCAGACCAAGAGAAGACTACTTTTGAAAATTTACCACTGGAATGACTGGCTCGATAATCAAGTCAGTCATTTTAGTGATAATTTTCAAAAAAATAATTATCTTTTGGACATTTTCTGAGAAAGCAGAAATTTTCTTGAACACATTTGAGTGTTAAAGGACAGACACAAGTCGTCAAAAGAGAAAAAGGACTGATTGCAGCTGCAGGATATTTCTACTACTACAGCTGCAGAATACAGTAATCATACATACATAACATCTAGCATGATGATCTGATGGTACAATTACAATGCACTGATTGTTACACTTTCATATGGTACGGATATCACACCATTTATTATGATATATATACATATATATATATACTGAGCGAAGAGTTTAGCAACAGTGAAGTTTGGTTTGTTGTATTAAAACTATGCGTCCATTTATAACCAAATTTGCAGGCATGTTTTGTCAATGTAATGTCTCGCTGATCATGAAGAAATGCAAATCATTTCTTGCATTTCTCGGCCGCACGCTTACTGCCTGTGAAAATGCATTTTTCATGCACTGGCCCACATTGGCGGGTAGCGAAGGCAAAAATTCACCATATTGCAAAAGCAGATAAAGAACGTTAACAGAAAACGCTTAAAAGTTTACCCTACCGAACATGGGCCGCCGCCCAGGGCTACCCGAAAATCAGCGCCATGAAGCAATGGGAAGACTCGCTGCTGGGCAGAGCATTCGCGCTGTTGCTCGACATTTTAACGTTCACGCCTCAACCATTTCCCATCTCCGCCAACGTGAGCAGGAAACTGGACATGTTAATGACCGACCACGATCTGGCAGACCGAGAGCAACAACACCACGAGAAGAACGCTACTTAGTGACGTCATCACGACGTCACAGGTTTGAGACTGCGCCGCGGTTGGCCCGTAATTTGCACACCGCTACCGGCACTACAGTGCATGCACAAACTGTGCGAAACAAACTCCATGATGCTGGACTGCATGCCCGTCGTCCACTTGTTGCTGTTCCGCTTACAGAGCGTCACATAGAGAATCGGTTTGCATGGACAAGAACTACTCAGCGATGGAGTGCACAACAATGGAGCCACGTTTTGTTCAGTGATGAGTCGAGGTTTTGTGTGGATGTGGCGGATGGTAGGCAATGGGTTTGGCGACGTTTAGGAGAACGGTATGATGTAGCCAACATCATTCAGCACGACAGATTCGGTGGCGGCAGCGTCATGGTGTGGGCTGGAATCCATGAAAATGGCAAAACAGATCTTATTGTGATTCGCGGAAATTTCACGGCTCAACGTAACTGTGAAGTTGTCGCCCCTGTTGTCATCCCTTTTATGCATCATCAGGCAGTTGTGACCTCTGCACGCAATAACCACCGCCGTACATCGCTTTCCCATGCTTCCAATTAAGCACCTGATGTCACGAAGATTCCTGGAGCAGTGCAGCTTCCAGCTCCTGCACGTTGTGAAGATGTGGATGGTTCTCACGCACCATACGGCCAAGAATGTCCCACACGTGTTCGACAGGAGACAGGTCCGGTGATCGCGCTGCCCAGTCCAACACCAGAACGTTGTTAGCCTCAAGGAAATTACTGGTGACCCTAGCTGAATGAGGACGGGCGTTGTCTTGCTGGAACATACCGTTCTCCTAAACGTCGCCAAACCTGTTGCCTACCATTCGCCACATCCACACAAAACCGTGACTCATCACTGAACAAAACGTGGCTCCATTGTTGAGCACGCCATCGCTGATGAATTCTTGCCAATGCAAACTGATTCTCGATGTGATGCTCTGTAAGCGGAACAGCAATAAGCGGACGACGGGCATGCAGTCCAGCATCGTGGAGTCTGTTTCACACAGTTTGTGCATGCAGGGTGTGCAAATTATGGGACAGCCGCGGCGCAGTCTCAAACCTGTGACGTTGTGATGACGTCACTAAGTAGCGGTCTTCTCGTGGTGGTGTTGCTCTCGGTCTGCCAGATCGCGGTCGGTCATTAACATGTCCAGTTTCCTGCTCACGTTGGCGGAGACGGGAAATGGTCGAGGCGTGAACATTAATATGTCGAGCAATAGCGCGAACGCTCTGCCCAGCAGCGAGTCTTCCCATTGCTTCATGGCGCTGATTTTCGGGTAGCCATGGGCAGCGCCCCATGTTCGATAGGGTAAACTTTTAAGCGTTTTCTGTTAACGTTCGTTATCTACTTTTGCAATAGTGAATTTTTGCCTTCGCTACCCACCAATGTGGGCCAGTGCAGGAAAAATGCATTTTCACATGCAGTAAGCGTGCGGCCGAGAAATGCAAGAAATGATTTGCATTTCTTCATGATCAGCGAGACATTACATTGACGAAACATGCCTGCAAATTTGGTTATAAATGGACGCATATACATTACATTGACGAAACATGCCTGCAAATTTGGTTATAAATGGACGCAGTTTTAATACAACAAACCAAACTTCAGTTGCTAAACTATTTTGGCTCAGTATAGTTGTATAACCAATAGGCTAAATAGCAAAAGATGTGGCTTGCCTTAGAGGGCAACTGATTTTTTAAATTAACTTGCCCTTCACCTTTTGCCTGCCCGTGCCAAGTTACACCACTGCTATGATGATTTTACAGTTTACCAAACATTCTGTTGAATATGACAGCAATAGCACCAAGTCCAATAAATTTCAATATAATCAACAGATTACGTGTACAGGTCATTAATATTTTGATTCTGGAAATTCAGGTTTCAAACTTTCAAATTGATCGTAATGTGCAGAAAGCTGGCGGAGCCTAACAAGGAATGAATGGGCCAGTGGATTCCTCTATAGGTACTCTGATAGAGAAACTCAAATTTCCATGTCAAAGAGACTAAGGATAGACCAGTAGAAATTTCTAGCAGTCATAATAGGATTTCATAACTTGCAAATAATTTTCCGTACATCAGGTTTAAGGCTACTCTATCGAGTGATGTTCAATTACTATTAACTTACAGTATTGTTCTGTATTACAATGGTGTTTGACGATGTGGTACAATTAGCGCCCAGACTGTCGGTGTCACTTCTAGCTTTCTTAGCTGGGGGAGACTGGCTGTCAGACATCTGTAAACAGATAAATACAAATCATAACCTAATAAATGGAAGGACCTGATCTGTTACTCAAGCCTCTAACATCATAATCATGTACATCACTAGTTACATGACGTCACAATCCTGTCAAGAAAATAAGTCAGTCACCAGTGTGCGAATTGTATCTCTTAAATAATGAATTTACAATTTAATAAGCATTCTGTTGAATATTCTGAAACTAATTTGACTGGCAATTATTTTCAAAATATTTAACAGCCTACCTGTATAATTACCTTGAAATTCGGATTCTGGGAATTCCTGGTTCAAAGCATAAATCAATCCTAACATGCGCAAAATTTGAGTAAAGTTAACAAAAAAAATGGGCACGCATAGCTAGAAATGAATCCCTTGAACAAATTTTAATGGCCCTTAGTCTCTAATCATATTTCCCAAATTTCAACCTGAAAGTGAGCCATTAAGTTTTTAGCGAAAACCAGGTCATCCAAGATGGCCACCAGACAAATTGACCAATCAGGTTCTCTTGAACAAACTTGTTTTAGGAACTGCTTTATTTCTGTAGAAACTATGGACAATTCATAGTGGTCATGAACCAAACCCCTCATAACATCCTGGTAGATCACATCAATGCTGCGTCCCTCGTCCAGGTACTCTGAAAATTTCTCCAAGACTTTCAGTAGCTGCAAAGATATTCTTGAGTTAGCGCTGCTGGTCCCTGTGTCTCCAACTCAATGATAAAAACACTTGATAAGAATTTCACCAAAACATCACATTTTTCATCATCAGTTTTTATTAAGACCTCCAGATTCAGTTATGATTACCAGGTCTGCAATTGGCAGATGTCTTCAGTTTACTCTTTATACATACTTTCAGAAGTGTTTCGCGTTAGATTTAGCGCTTTTGCCTATAGCCATCTCCTGATATCTCTGGATTTTTCTTGTTAGAGCTCTCATTCTGTTACCTTTTCTCATGTATGTGTGGTACTTCTCTGGGTTTCGTTTCGATGTAGCCCTGCCAGCATCTGGGTTTCTTTCTAATCGCCATTGTCTTGTCCAGTGTTGCACTGCTTTTTTCACTTGTGACTTCGCAGTCACTAGATTGTTCGGTATGAACTCTTTTTTGGTATTTTGCAAGATATAATCGCATTTTATACGCCCCACTGAGCACTGCCAATTTCTCTTCCCAGTCTATATCTAATGCTGCTCTCATACCTGTGTAGTTTCCCATTATAGAACAATTTCGGCTGTACCAATTTTCTGTACCATCTAAATGTAAAGTTCAATACAGAGCAGTCCTTGGATCCTAATGGTGGGTCATACTCAATGCCTTTTACCATACCCTCCTTCATTTGTATTTAAGTCTTTATTTCTTAAAGATCAAAGAATTTATCCTATTTAGATTTTAATGTTTAAAGTGTTAAAACTGTTTCCAGATAATTATGATTTAGTAATTTACTAATAATAATAATAATCCTTTTCTAAACTCATGACATTTTCATCCAGTTCATGTGGGAAGATGGTATTGCAATCAGGCTGATCTGTCTCTCTCAAGTCCTTTTATATATTTGTCGGGCTATATCTTTGAACACACGCACGCACACATAATACGGCTCCAGATAAATGTCAAGACGCCACAAGTTGTGCTGCAGTGCAAGGTCAGTCACAAATTTAAGCACTGACGTTAAAAATGGTAAACTAAAATATCTTCCAAAATAGTAATAGCAAAAACACTTAATAATTACGTGTCCTGTTCTCCCCACAGCGATTAGTTTACCACTTTTAATGTCAGTGTATAAATTGATGACTGTCTTAAAAGGTAACACCTTTGAATCCTGTTTTATCACATTTAATGTAAGTTCACACAAATAAGATTAGCAGGTTACAATTTACTTAAGAAGTGGGCATGTGATGTCCTGACTCCTGGTTTTCTGTCCCTTTACCAAGCATGTGTACGTATATAGAGATGAGGTCCTATAACTTATATTTCTTTTTATTTGCCGTTGAACAGATCTTGCAAGTAGATGGCGCCGATGTAAGTTTGAGGTACCTCTGTAGAAATGGCAAGTTGTACCGCTGGCTATATGATACAGAGGATTCCTGGCAACACCTGCAGGACATTATCTGTGACGTAATGTTTCTGAACTTAGCAAACAACAGAGGCCAACTTGCATTCATGCAGGACATTATATGTGACGTAATGTTTCCGAACTTAGCAAACAACAGAGGCCAACTTGCATTCAAGCAGGACACCTTGGATATAATCCGAAATAAAGTTCTGAGCTTGCCCGGAATAAAAACTGTTTACTTCAAGTGACTTTGTTGCAACTTCTAAGACTGATGTAAAGCTCAAGTTATATCAGTTTGTTAGTCGTGACTCGTGACTAACTACTGCAATTACTACATGTACCAAACTCATTTCCTAGTCACTAGCAAAAATGGTATGGATTTTGCTATTATGGCTAAAAGTTCATTTACTTGTTAACTGTTAATGTTTAAGCACTGTTAGCCTAGTTTGGGTTACTTTGTGGTCTTTTATATGCATATATCAAGATGAATGTTCCACTTTTGGTTCGGTAAACTTAGACGTCACGCGAGTAACATTTTTGTGTCATGCGGGTCACATTTGTCAAAATGGTCCTAAATAAAGTTATTTGATAGCAGTTTCAAAATCAGTCTTAGTTGGTCTCCAGTCATTCTTCCTCTACAACCACGGGTAAACTATAAACAGATTTCTGTAATAGGAGGCTATGAATATGCCACTTTGCACTGTATGCTGGAAAAACTTAATTTGTAGCAGTGTTTGAGGCTTCTATTTTCTACTTTGCATTATGTTCTTTATCATATAAAATAATTTTAAATTAGAAGTCCCCTCAGAAGGTGTGTTGTGCAGTGTTGGGGCCAATGTACTCATGTACTCGAGTACAGATTTTCAAGCACTCACTTGTACTCAGTACTCATGCCTTTTTATGAGTACATGTACTTGTACACAGCCTCAGTACATTTCCAAAGTACTTGTACTCGAGTACATACTCTGTACTTGTACTTTTGAGTACTTAAGAGTACACGCCGAGCACTTTTCCATTTTCTACATATTTTATGCTTACTTTATCCTTTTCATTCAAAATTCCAAGCACTGGTTCTCAGGTGATATGAAATCTAATAAATATTTGACATCAATTTGACTGACTTGGTCATATCGGCTCCAAATTGTGAAATTAATTTGCCTTGTAATATGTTTTCATAGTGATTTGTTTTAAAGTTGTTTTAAAATTGGAATTCTGGATGTTTACCTGGAAAAGGCCAATTGCTGTAGTAGGTATGCTTATAGGGAATAAGATAACAAACATTTGACTAATGACACTAATGAAACCCTTTTATCTAAATTTCAAGGCTGTCAACAGGAAACTGTTCAATATTTTAAACATAAATTGAATAGAATACATTGCTACTCGAGCCAGCCACTGCTCCCAGTCAAATTAATTTCAAAACATAGAAAACTTAGCTGTTAATTTGGTTTGAAATTGAAATTCTGGATGTTTGTGTTGAAATGGACAATTGCTGTATGTATGCTAATAGGAAATAAGATTAAACAAGTAAAGGATTTTTACCCATGCACTATTAAAAGCCTCTTTATCTACCTCTCAAGGCAGTCATACAGGTAAACTGTTACATATTTTGAAAATATTTCTCTGGAAACCATAATTGCAGCTTAAAGCAGGAAGACCTGCCACCAAATAACTTTCAAAATGTTCAATAGATTCTTTTGTAGCACCATAAAAATTGTCATATCTAGTCATTTGATTTATCATTAAATGTGTTAAGAGATGTGTGAAGGATTAGAGCTTTTGCAAGAGCCCAAGCCTTATGTCAACAAACACCTAGCCTGGGAATTTATATGCCTACTGATAAGATACCATTCATGCATGGTAGCCAGGACAATGAAATTGCCATTACTTTAGGCTTTATAGACCTCCCAACTCTTAACCTTTTAACACTCAATCCCGAGAAAAAAGCTTTCTGCAGTCGTCTTGGAAAGTTTAACACTGGAAAAACTGGCTCGATAAGAAAGCCAGTGATTTCAGTAATAAATCTTCTGAGATAATCTGAAAATTGACAATTTCTATGAGGAAATTGAAACTTTCTTGAACAAATTTGAGGGTTAAAGGGCTAATCAATGTTAATATTACATAAATTATTTTAAGAATAAAGTTCAGTGTTGAATATTTCAAAAATAATTTGACTGGAAGCGAATGTTGCCATCAGCAGTAATGTTTATCAGTCAAATTAATTTCAAAATATTCAACATTACTACATGATTTATCTGAAATAAATTATTTCTAATTTAACCCTTTCACTGATAAAGCCTTATATTATACATTCATTGCAATCATGCCAGGAGATCAGCATATTCTTTATGAAGAAAGAAATATTGTCAAATATTTGGAAAAAATTTGACTGGAAGTAATTGCTGTCTAAGTTAGGATCAACTGCCAGTCAATTATTTTTTAAATAGTCATCTGGTTATTTCTTGTTATAATGAATTTGTCATTTTCTCTGTATTGTTAAAAGCATTAGGAAATATTCTGTGAAATGTTTTGACACTAATTTGGCTGGGAGGTAATGCTATCCATGGTAGCAACAGCATTCAGTCTGATTATGTCCAAAATATTCAACAAGGTACCTTTGTTTAGTAAAAAAAATAGAGGGAAACACCACTACAGAAACCTTTTTATATTTACACATATATTTATGGAATTCACAGAAACTACAACACATATATAGCAAGTACAGGGGAATATTATAGTATGGTTCTCCCCCCTCCCCCATAGCCACCATGGATGACAGTTTGGTATTAATATGTACTTGCACTCTTACTCGTACTCAGTACAATTGCTAAAAAGTACATGTACTTGTACTCAGCCTCAAGTACTTTGCCAAAGTACTCGTACTCGGCCTCAGTTCAGCTGCCTGTACCCGATCCCAACCCTGAACTGTTGTGATTTGTGAATGAGATTAAATTTCTACAATAATTCATTAAAACATTTTGAATAAAAAACTAAGTAGACATGTCAAACGAGTCACGATGGAATGGCTGCTAATACAATAAATACTATGTCTATTCGGTCTTCACTCTTCAGCCAACTTCCCACAATTCATTGGCCTTACTATTGTTTACCGTTAACCGGAATCTGTATCAGGTACAGAGTTCCAGTTAATGTTAAACTGTAAACGCAATGAACTGTGGGAATTTGTTTGAAGACTGAATAATAGATGTGGCTCGTCAGTCCCTCTTCCTCTAGTTGGTTCTGTAATGTGCGGTTACAGGTAATTATTCCTCACTATCTCTATTGTTAACATGATTTATGCTTTTACTCTTAGTTAACAAAAAAGGTGAGAAATACTAAATTTGCAATTTTGTTAAACAGATTTTTACCTATCCTATGAATGCAAACCAATACACTAACAGTTACTACTTCATTTTCAGCCTTATAATCATCATTTCACCAGGCATACGCCGTTGGCTTGTTATTGACTCAGTGTGTTTTCTAAATTGGTTTCAAGAATTCTACCTCATTTCTCGTGGAATCTGTTTTCCCTTTGCGGGCCTGAACTTCGTTTTAAAGACAACTGTCGAAAACAATTTCAGCTGATCGTTTAAGATGGCGGTGCCCAGCACGCGCAGTTGCCGACACGTGCCGGAATGAGGAGAATCGCGTTGGAACGGCGCACCTCATTTGCATATTATGACCAAGACAAAGAACCCAATAGTCGATGCATTTTTTTCAAGGTTGTCATTAAATATATGACAATTTTATTTCTAACAATTAAACTGTTAGTTCCATAATTATATAGGCCTAACTCTTAAGTCAGTAAGTGGCGATCGTATCTCATTCTCTACACCGTCTATAAAACACCGCAACTTACCAACTTCACTATTCACGTCATCAAATAATCTGATCTGTATCTTATAATATCCTCCTTGATTCGTAAGAAAAGTGGGAATTGAGTTTTTGTTTCACAACGCCTGTCAAATGGTTTTTATAGCCGGTGATTCCCGCTGTCAATCTTGTTAATTTTGCTGACTCCGTTTCCGGTTCTAAAACGACAGATGACGTAGTACTTGTAAGCATAGATATCCAGTTCTAGAATGATCGATAACGTAAACAAATTACACACACTCGCGATGCACAAAGTTAGGCTAAGTTCGGTTGCTCGCTATCGCTGTACTCCGTTCGGACGTATCACGTGGTTGCTTTACCTATCTACGCGTGCACACACTTTTACTCTAGCTTGAAACGTGGCTAAGTTCAGAAATGATGTCGGAGGTTCTTCTTCTTTCTTCTTTTCGTTCGCTGATCATACCGCCAGTCCTGTAAGTGACTATCGACATGATCATAAGCGTTAAGTGCGTGTATCCATGGTATATTAGAGTGCGCCGTGCGGCCTGGAATCTCCGTCTTCAGCACTCGAGGTTTCTGTCAGGGTTACCTCACCCTTACCTCCTTTAGTCGCCTCGTACGACACGCAGAGGATACGGAAGGTGTATTCTAAGCCCCACCTACAGGGCGATGTCGGAGGTAAGCGGGGTACATCGACAACATATCCGAACTATCATCATCATGATAAAATACAGGACATAATTAAGCCACTGGCTTGTTATTGACCCGTTCAGATGGAGTCGGTTTTGCGTGGGCTTTTTAAACATAGTTGTTTATGTAGGCCATATACCTACTCTGGAATGTTCAACACAGATATGTGTTAATCAAATACGAATTTCATGCCTCTAAAACGTATGTCCAATTTGGTTTTGAATGTGTCAAGAGTTGATGCCCCAGCAACCAGGGCTGGCAATGAGTTCCAAGATGATACTGTTCCATTCGAAAAAAAGTTTCTGCCGATATCTTTATTGCTATGATTTGTGCTGAGTTTGTGTTTGTGCCCTATGGTGTGTGTGTAATTGGGGAGATTTCAAAGAAGATATCTTTGTCTATGTTATATTTATCATTAATAAACTTATAACTTTCTATTAGATCACCACGGAATCGTCGATATTTCACTGACATTAAATTAAGCTTTTCAAGCCTCACTGAGTATGTACAGTTTTTGATTTGGGGAACCAATTTTGTTGCCCGACGCTGAACCCGTTCTCCTTCGATCAATACTCACCATTCTGTTACTTCTGATATACAGCTGGCCATGACAGCGGCTCTAGGATTATAGACTTAGAAAGCTTTACCGACTCCTGGGAACCGGGTACTCGGCTCCCAACTGCCGAGTACCCGTTTACCATAGAGCTCATTCTTGTTTGCATAGCAACAAGAGCAATACATGCTTTTTGCATTAAGGATTTTAGTGGGTTTTTTGTGAAACAAAAGATCTAAGTCTTTAATTTGTGATAGTTTGTGTGTTCGTGAAAGGGTTAACTAAGGACTATGGAGCATACCGCTGAAGATAACCAGGTTGTATCGTTCTTTATTATCCATAGTTAAAAGACTTAGGTCTCTAAATTTCGTTGTGTCGCATGTTCCAATTTCTGACCCCATAGAATCTGGGACGTGTGCTAACAACGATATATGCCAGACGATCGCCTTCTTTAAACCCCAACAGGCGATCGGCAGATATGAAAATAGGTGTTTGCTACGGGATTTCTAACACGAATATCGGCTGACGTCGTTCTCCGTAGAATCCGAGCGGGTGACGTCACACCCGGTCGCTCGGATGTTTATGTGAAGAAATTTTTTTTCATTAATTCGCGCATCCTGTTCTGGGTGCTGCGTACTAAAAATGGTACCGGAAACTTTAGAATGATCAAGTTTACGTCCGATCACGATCGGTTTGCAATGATCGGTGGTTTCAAAATTCTTGAGTAGATGCGTGGTCTGCGGTTTTACCGTGTGATACAGCAGTTTGTTATACATTTTGTTGTTTTCTTCACATATCGTGCTGCTTTCGTTAGGAGTATAATTTATATTGATTAGTAAATATACCCCGAATGCTATGCGATAGGATTCCTGGAGCCGTTACAAATCCTGGAGGATCTAATATGGGTGTGTTTGATGCCCGCCGCGTTCTTGTCGTCATAATCAATGCGATCGTTGTTGTAACGTGGCGGGGTGGGGTGCGGGGAGGTTACGGTTAATTTATGAGTCAAAATTATTTGAAAATTAATTGTCTGCCTTCCATCCGGGTCTCGTTCCGCTTGTTTATTGTATGTTTGTGCTTATTTTATAGGCCAAGCCAGCCCCGCCATCATGTGACGAATGTCATAAGTGTGTCCGTGTAATGTTCAAGGACCATGCTTGTTTTAGGTGTTCCCTGTGTAATATAGATCATAGGTGTAATGTGTGTGCAGTGTGGTCCGTCGAAATGATGGTTAAGTTCCTTGCCCAGAGGGACTTGGCTGGGTCTGACGCGGGGTCAGGCGGTCCGAGACGAAATCGTGGAGCGCCCGGTTCGGCCGGTGAGGGTGCTCCACGTCCCCAGCTGGAGGTGGCGGAGATGGCACCGCCGGCGTGGTTTGGTCCGGCTATGCAGGGTTTTCTGCATAGTGTTCTGCCCACGCTGGTGTCGTCCCTGCTACCAAAGGTTGGGGGGCAGTTTCTCCCCATGCCTGGTACGGATCCTGTCCTCGGACAGGATTCTGGACTGGTTACCGAGACGGCCCCCTGGCAGTCCCGGGTTCTGTCTCTCTGCGGCCACCTCCGGGTGGTCCAGTAGCGGTGGCCGGTCCGTCAGGTGTGGGAGCCGTCAGCCAGGACGGCTCCACGGTTGACTCGTCTAGTGACGGCTCTTCGGAGTCTGAAGACGAGGAGGCCGAGGAGGAGAGGTTGCTGCGGCCCGTGAAGCCGCAGGTGGAGAATATGGAGGTTGATTCCGTCCTGGACGGAACCGGTCTCCATTTGTCTGGTTTGGCGCAAGCCAGGTCAGCGGCTCCGCCTGCGGCTGAGGCCAATCCGTTACCGTGCACCGGTTCCGGGCGGCTTGGTTTGTCACCAGCCGTCACAGGAACGGGTGTGCCGGGCCAGGCGTGGTACTCACCTATCTCGCCTGGTCCGCCAGCCGGATGTTGGGTGCAGTTGGCGCCCGTGTCCGGTTACGGTTCCGCGACTGTTACGGGTCCGTACGGTTTTCCGTGCAGACCTACCCCATGGACGGAGTGTTCCATGGGGTGGCGGCGGAACCGTGTGGTAGCGGAGTGCCTGGCGTGTCAGCCGTGGCTCCTTGCCGGGAGGCCGTGGCTGGCAGACCCGTGAGCACGTCAACGGGTGATGTGTTTGCGGGGGTGTCTTCGTCGGAGGTAGATTGGTCGGATGCTCTGGCATGGCTAGCCAGGGTTGACCCGTCTGTGGTTTCGGCCACGGCCGATGAAGATGCGCCCCGTCCGTCGGTTGCGTCGATTAGGACGGGGATTTTGCCCGCGGCCCGGATCCAGTCAGTGGGACTGGATCCACGGTTCATAGATTTGTTGGATGCTATTTATAGCAAACAACTAATGACCAAGGGTCAGCTCCCTGCGGCCTCCAGGGAGGTGCGGGCAAGATGTCGTATTCCGCGGGGGGGGGGGGGGGGAATACGACAGGTATGGTGTAGTCCCGTCGGTCACGGAGGATGACCGATGGGTATTGGGAGTCCAGAGTGCCGGGTCGGGTGGCCCCGGTCCGGCACTAGTGGATAAATCCCAAGTACACCAGGAAGAAGTCCTGTCCCTATGTGATGAGGGTGTGAGGGCAGCTATGAGTGCTGTCAACCACTCTTATCGTCTCCTTCAGTCGGTGTGGGCTGAAGCGGGGGCAGGCCACCCTGTGCCACCTGTGGCGCTTTCATGTGTTAATGACGGCTTGGTGCTGTCAATGGACGCATTGGCAAGGGTGCAAGCGCGAGTGACGAAGTCCAGGAGGCAAATGGTCATTGACCATATGCGTCCGGCTACGGCAGTCAGGGAGCGTCTTCTTGGGACGGCCCTGACAGGGCCTAGCATCTTCGGTGGCCAAGCGCGGGCCATCTTAGAGGACACCGCCAGTATCGCGCAGAATCGGTTAGCGGTAAACCTACAGCTAGAGCTAGTGCGGCAAGCGCACGCACTAGGGGCTGTGGGGAAACCGCTAACGGGACAGCCTTCAAAGAAGCAGAAGAAGCATAAGGGCAAGGCGAAAGCCAGGCCTGTTGCGACTTCTGCTTCAGCTGGGTTTTCAGAGCCGCCGCCGGCGAAGAAACCCAGGAAGGTTGTAGAGGCGCCTACCGTCCCCAATGTTGCTCCTGACCGCCCTAGGGGCGGGAAGGGCAAGGGTAAGGGTAAGGCCGCAAAGGGCGGACAGAAGGGGCCGAAGCATACCTGAGGGTACGAAAGCTCCCTTCATATCCGCCTGGACCGCGCCTGTGCGACAGGAACAGCGGTGCCAGTTATACCCGTCGTGCCTAGAACGAAATGGTTCTCACTCTCTCTCGTTAAGAAAGGGGGGGGGGGGGGGCGGACTGCGAGCCGGACAACCCCGTTAGACGTCGAGGCATCTATGGTGGGTGGAAGGCTCATGCGTTTCGTCGATGCCTGGCGAGGTGTGACGTCAGACAGTCTGGTCCTGGGATGGTTATCCCAGGGTTACATGCCGGAGTGGTGGGACTTTCCACCACAAAATCTGTCTTTGTCACCTGTCTGGACACCCGTACCAAGGGAGCCAGACAAGTTAGAAGCCGTTCAAAAGGAAGTGTCGGGTTTGCTTCTGAAGGGAGCAATAAAACCAGCAAACCGAAACACTCCAGGCTTCTATTCAAACATGTTCCTTGTCCCCAAGAGCACAGGGGGATGGAGACCCATACTCAATCTTAGGCCATTAAATTGGTTTATCCATACGCCTCCGTTCCAGATGGAAACGCCGAGGTCGGTAATGGCGGGATTGAGGAAAGGAATGTGGTGTGTATCGATCGATCTGAAAGATGCATATTTCCACATAACTATGAATCAGAGTTGGCACAGGTTTCTGAGATTTGCGTTTCAGAATCAAGTATGGGAGTTTACAGTTCTCCCGTTCGGCCTGTTGACAGCTCCGAGGGTTTTCACAAGAGTGGTCCTTGCGGTGACAGCGTTTCTCAGAAAAGAGAACGTGGCGCTACACACCTACATAGACGACTGGCTGCTCAAGGCAGACTCGGCAGCCAAGTTCAATGTGGATACTGCTCTGACTCTGAAGTTACTTTCAGATCTAGGCTGGATAGTCAACGAGGAGAAATCCGAGTTGACGCCCACTCAACATTTCGTTTATTTGGGGATGCGATTCGACCTCGAGGAGGGCAGGGTTTACCCGTCAGAGCCCAGAGTGGTGTCTCTGTTAGCCATCCTCAGGAGTTTTCGAGTGGGAAACCACATTCAGGCGAGGCGGTTCCTTCAGATGCTGGGCATGATGGGCTCCATGGAGCAGGTTATCCCGTACGCTGCTCTAATGCGAAGGCCTATCCAGTTGTATCTGATGTCTCTGTTGAAACAGAGAACAGAACCCCTGTCAAAACTGGTGCCAGTTTTGGAGCCGATAATATCGCATCTTCTCTGGTGGAAACAGTGTCAGAATCTCCTATTAGGGGTTTCGCTGCACCGACCCCACCCCCAGCTGTCCGTCTACACGGACGCATCGCTGGAAGGGTGGGGTGCCTGCCTGGGAGAACACCAGGTCTCGGGCACATGGACTCTCCTGGAGAGTCAGCTGCATATCAATCTGTTGGAAATGATGGCAGTGGAACTGGCGTTGGAAGAGTTCCTTCCGATGATCAGGGGCAAGGTGATATTGATACGGTCGGACAATTCGACAGTAGTATCATATATAAATCGCCAAGGTGGGACCAGGTCGCCCACCCTGTGCATCAGGGTGTGGCACTTGATTCAATGGTGCAGGAATTACTCGGTTGTTTTGAAAGCAGCTCATATTCCTGGCCGATTGAACATTCTGGCGGATGCTTTGTCTCGCAGACAGAGAATCTTGCCAACAGAATGGTCCCTCAACCCTCCGGTTCTGTGACGGATCTTCGAGCATTGGGGCAAACCCAACGTGGACTTGTTCGCCACAAAGGAAAATGCTCAAATCATGACATATGTCTCGCCGATTCCAGATCCAAATGCCGTCGATACAGACGCTCTGGCGATAAGCTGGAGAGGGATGCACGCTTACGCGTACCCACCCACCATTCTTCTACCGAAGGTATTGGTGAAGGTCAGGGAGGAACCGTGTCTCGTCCTGCTAATAGCACCGTATTGGCCGAGCAGGGCGTGGTTCACGGATCTTCTAGATCTGCTGGTGGAAAATCCTGTGCAGTTGCCCGAGATTCCGAACATAATCTCCCAGGCCAAGGGACGCTTCCTACACGAGCGTCCCGAAATGTTCAAATTGACTGCGTGGGTGTTGTCAAACAACGTTCCACGTCGGAAGGCTTTTCTCGACAGGCTGCTGATTTCATCGCGGCTGCGAGAAGGAGGTCAACCTTCAAGTCATATAACAACAAGGTTAACAGATTTGCAGACTGGTGTGAAGAAAAGGGTATTGATACCTTTCAATCCACTATTCAGCGAATAGCAGACTTTCTCTGTGAGCTGTTCTTTTCAGGACTAGCTCCCGTCACAGTTGCTGGATACAAGTCAGCTTTGGCATCAGTTATCCCTTGTCTAGCCAACAGGGATAGTCCAGAGGTGGCCCAGTTAAATGTGATGTTGAAGGGAATGAGCAATCTCCGCCCGAGACAACGGGTAGTCATTCCAGCCTGGAGTCTATCTTTAGTGCTTAATGTACTGGCCAAGCACCCTTTCGAACCGTTGCGTTCGGCTAGTCTAAAGCATTTGACTCTGAAGGCGGTCTTTCTATTGGCAGCTTCCTCAGCTAGAAGGCGCAGTGAGATCCATGCGCTTTCGGCAGAGAGGAACCGATTTATTGTTTCTGGAGAAGGTCTGCGTCTTCTGCCAAGAGCAGAGTTTATGTCAAAGAACCAATCTTTGAGATATCCCGGCAAACCGATCATTATACCGAAGTTAACTAGGTTTGATCGTGATGCCAGTGTCTGGTGCCCGGTCCGTGCTTTGACTAAGTACAAGAAACGGACTGACTCGTTACGGTCGAACGATAGACATCTGTGGATCTGCCATAAAAAGCCTTATGGCGCCGCATCCATGGATACTATCTCTCGTTGGGTGGTCGAATGCATTCAGACTACTCACGAGATGGTGACTGGGCACCAGGTGCAGGGCGTAAGGGCACACGATGTCAGAGGAATAGCCGCCTCGACCGCCCTTTACAATGGTGTTCCATTAGAGGACATCATGTCCGTTGCACAATGGCACTGTGAGTCCTCATTTACGGATTACTATATGAGGGATGTGTCAGACTCAGCCAATCCACTCACTTTAGCTGTTTTGAAACGATAGTTAGTGACCACACTGCTTTTCCCCTTTTTTCACTTTGGTAAGAAAAGAACCTAAAGCAGGCATGGTCAGGCGAGAGGATGTCAACCAGATTGTGTCACTGAAGGCCGAACCGGTGAATGGTTGGAGGCGTAAGGTAATTCAATAAGTGAGAGTTTTTTGTATTATGTATATGTATCAGGTTCATTCATTTTATATATTCATGCTCATTCCCAGGCTAATACATGGAATATGCAGGGAGTAGTTAACCCTCTTGGCATATTGGTGTTTTCAGGCGAGATACATGTTCGTTAGTTCTCTCCCTTTTCTTAGGAGAAAAAAAGGGCAGGGGGGGGGGGCTGTGACGTGAATGTGATTCGGTTCCGTGAACTTAACGGTCCTTTTATGTCTCCATTAGTCAAGTTTGAAGTCTAAAATCTTTCTCCAAGGGGCAAAATTAGCATTTATGGCTTGCCCCTTCCCACCAGGTTACTGATCAAATCTGGTGTATATCAGAAGTAACAGAATGGTGAGTATTGATCGAAGGAGAATGCAGGAAATGTCAATTTCCCTTTCTCCGAGATCTAACAATACTCACCATTCTGTTACGGACCCAGCCTCCCAGCCCCACGGAGGCAAGCCATAGTTTTCTCTTGTTTGGTGGCTATGCAAACAATATGAGCTCTATGGTAAACGGGTACTCGGCAGTTGGGAGCCGAGTACCCGGTTCCCAGGAGTCGGTAAAGCTTTCTAAGTCTATAATCCTAGAGCCGCTGTCAAGGCCAGCTGTATATCAGAAGTAACAGAATGGTGAGTATTGTTAGATCTCGGAGAAAGGAAAATTGACATTTCCTGCATTCTATCAGTTTTGATTGCCTTTTGAATCTGGGTGCCCACACACAGTTACAATATTCGAGGATCGGTCTCACAAGAGACTTGTATAACAATGTGAATGTGCCTGGGTCTAACTGTTGCAATAACAGCTTAATTTTTCTGACAGGTCATTTATATATAACAGGAAAATGGTAGGTCCAAGTACACTACCCTGCGGTACACCACTAATAACGTCTACCCAGTCTGATTGAGTGTCATTGATTTTTCTACTAGTTAAAAAAGTTTCTGTCCGCTTTACAATTTTTTCTCCTATTCCATATTTCCTCATTTTAATTAGGAGCCTCCTATGTGGAGCTGAATCAAATGCCTTTGAGAAATCCCAGTAAACTACGTCTGTTAGATTGTTATTGTCTAGATTAGTGGTTATGTAGTCAATGTACTCCAGTAGTTGTGTTTTGCATGATCGATTTGGTCCGAAGCTATGTTGGCATAGGGAAAATAAGTTGTTGTCTTCTAAAAATTTCATAATTTGATCTCGCACGAATGATTCAAGGACTTTACAGAGCATGCCGGTAAGGCTTATAGGTCTATAGTTACTCAGGTCGCTTTTTGGTCCTTTTTTGTATATAGCACAGATGTTTGCTAATTTCACAAATTCCAGGTAGATCTCCCTCTTCTAATGATTTTCGAAAGAGTATACATAAGGGGTTATTAATTTCTTTCGCTACTTCAGTAAGTAATTGTACATGTATTTTACCTGGCCCGTTACTTTTGGTTGGGTTTATGGCTTTACATTTTTCTCTATACCAACTGGTGTTATTAGAATATCAGTTAGCACATTTTCCTTTTGTTGAGAGCTAGTATGTGGCATCAAAAGTAAATTTTCTACAGTGAATACACTTGAAAAATATTTATTGAGTATTTTAGACTTGTCTTTGTCGGCAGTTGTTAAGGCACTGTTTTCCGGATTTCACAAAATATTTATTCATTCTTTTAGTACAGTTCGACTTTTAGTATAGTTCCAGAAAGCCTTTGGGGGTTTTGTACTTTCGGATGCAATTTCCTGTTCAAATTCACATTTTGGTGTTCTTATACAGGATGTAGTGTTGTTTCTAGCAGTTTTGTATTTGACTTAGTCATTTGGATTTTTGCTCTTTTTATATCTGTTGTAAGCCCTCTTTTTAATTTTAAACGACTTAGTGGTGGTGATGTTAAACCACAGGTGCTTTCCCCCAAATTTATTGTTATTGTATATATTATTTTGCTAACAAAGTTAGCTTTGTGTGTATGAAGTTCCAAGCATTGGTAGTATTTAGTTCATGAAGTTGTTTCCAGTCAATCTTTTCTAATTCATGACGAATCTTATCGTATTGTCCTTTATGTAGTACTAGTTTAGGAGTGCTTTTTTGGGTGTGGGCGTTGATTATATTGGGATGCAGTGAGATCTGAAGGATGTCATGATCACTTTTTCCTAAAGGGGTTGAGTGATTAATTAAGTAAACTAAATTACTGTTATTTGTTAAAAGAAGATCTAAAATATTTGAGGCCTGGTTTACCCTGTGTCTTGTTGCGTCAGTGGCTAATTGTTGGAGAAGGTTGTTTCTTGTAGTGTTAAGGAAATTTTCCCCTTCTGAACTGGTTGCAAGTCCTGTGACCCAGTTTATAGATGGAAAGTTAAAATCACCTAAAATTAGAATGTGTTCCGGCATGGTCTAACAGCTTTAGCAAATTTTCGTTATTTACTATGTCTGAGTTGGGGCTTCTGTAGATGCACCCAGCGATTATATTTTCCTTAGCTTGTGTTGCCCATGAGCACCAAACAGATTCTCTAAAGGAATGGTCATCTAGTGATGGAATTTGTGCATTCAGTGACTCATGGGTATATATAGCCGCTCCTCGGGTAGGGCTACTGTTCATAAAGAGGTTATATTTGTTTATCTGGAGTTCGCTACGGTTAAAGTTATTTACAAAGTTTGCATTTTTGGGGAGAACTATGATGGCAGGAGAAATGTTCTTAACCAGTGCTTCAAGTTCTGCTTTTTTGTTAAATAAACTAGCTGCGTTTGCGTACATACAATTTGGGGCTACCTCTATGAGGTTCTTAGTAGTTTTTTATGGTTGTTTGTTTGTATATTTGTTAATAATTTTTTACATTGTTCTCCTGTTCTGTCAATATTTGATTGGCTATTGCGTAGCTTTGGGACGTTTGGTATAGGCAATTCTATGGGGTATAAAAGCTGGTATATGTAGTTTCGAGTAAATGATGTTCTATAGCTTCATTTAACAGTACTGAGAATCGATTTGATAAGTCATTTTTGATTTGTTGTCTAAGACTTGAAAGTACATTACTATTTATAACTGTATTTGGGCTGCCATTTAATGAGTGCGGTCTTAATATGTATGTGTAGCTCGCCCGGTAGTGTCGGGCCGTTCCGATGTCTCATGTCGACTCGCCGCGCCGTAAGTGCACGACGAGTGATGACGCTGGTTAGCATCCGGTCTCCGGGTGACGGACCTTGAACGAGACTGCCCTGCGGGAAACAAAAACCGGCTCTTAAGGCCGGTGGAACTCAATCATTCCGGTGGGGCCATGCGACCATTGTCGCGAACATTAAACACAACGGTCTCATCCCAAGAGTTTGTGTCACCAGTATGCCTGTCCATAGCAATTTCGTTATCTATGGACTTACAAGATTTGATTTGGTGACCTAAAAATATAAGTCTATACAATGAGTTTACCTAACTAATTGAAAAAATATGCTAGATAAACTACAATAAGAGCATACGAAAATACAAAACATAGAGGCAGGTAGATGAACTTTTAAACATGGGGCTCCCGGAGGTACCACACAGACTCATAGGTCCGCAGAGGTATCCCCGCAAGGGAGGCTCCCATACACGAGACATAGCTATTTAACTTAATATAAGTTATTATACCTCTAAGCTGAAACGAAGAAGGCTATCTCAGACGACAAAGTGATATGCCTCATGCGGGCACTACTCCTAGTGCTAGTTTGGGTGAGGAGTATTATCCTGGCGTGGACCGTCGTCGCTGAATCCTTGCGAGAGGCAAGTGCCTCGCGCGGGCCTCCGTCTCTGGAAGGTGTCGCCACGGCTTAAAGCGGGAGAAGAATAGTAGGCAAAAATGGGCCCACTCTAATATTTCAACCAAAAATGCTGTAGAAAGAAAAGACCATACCTAGTGAGATTATGACTATAGGGGTGCGTACTGTTTTACGTGAAGACGGAACGGAAGATTCCCGATGGATTCCTTTGTCACCGTCTTATGTGATTCCTAATATGCTGAGTTAGTAGTTGCCGCTTTATTTCCGTGGGCCTTCTGCTTTGCTTAATTCCTTTTAGTTGTTTTCAAAACAAGAATTAGTTTAGGCCGCAACTGGCCGATATCTACCTAGCTATTAGACACGGCTGTCTGGAGAACAGATGCCCGAGGACATCAATACTGTAGACAGCGCTCATACATGTTACTTAGTGGGATCTCCGAACTGGGTGAGAATCCGGACATTCCGCTTCGCAACCACATGAAACATTACAAGACATGGTTTACATTTCACGAAAGCATTATTAGGCCATATCTCCTATCGTTATGGTGGGGGTAAGAGAGACGAATGCACACCGTAAATGTCCTTCCCGTAAGGGCATGGGAGATCTAAATATCATGCCCAGACATTCTTATGGAAATTGGTGGGGATACGTATCTCGCCCATCACCGGGTCCTATGGAACTAACCGTTTAACCTGTCGTTAGGTTTATATACAAGTTGCACTGTTTTGCACTGCGGTGCAGGAGGATTGTACAGCAAATAAAATAATAATTAAGATATGTTTTCGCAGTGCTTTCCTACATTGGCAAAAGTGCTAACTACTAAGTATCCAAAGACACAAGCGGAATGTATATGATACCACACCCTGGCCATCCCCGCTCGGAAACCCCAACAGTTTCCCAGAGTCGGATCAGCCCATGGTGCGGATGGGGACATCCAAACAATTAAGATGCCACAAGGCTGAGTGGAGCATGAAGAGACAAAATCTTGGAGTTATGAGTCTTACTGGAGTGCGGGGCTAGATTATCGCACTGCAGGAAGAGAAGAGTATATTACCGAGTTGGTAATGAAGAAAATGTCTCTAATCATTTTGAACCTATCCTATCGAGCTGAATAGTGAGGTTGAGATCGACCCTGAGGATACCGGTCATACCAGCAGAGCTGGGTACGCGCCGCCCGTTCTGAAATCGTTTCCTGAACATGCCCCTCTGGGTAGAGCCATAAGCATATATAGGCCTATGGGAGAGATAGCATGTCGAAAAACGACCAAGTTCGTTAAAACGCATGATGCCCATGCGCGCTAGGACGCTGTTTATATGGAGCACGTAGTTATGGCCTAGATAGGATCGCGATTTTAGTGTACCGAGATGGTACCCTGTAATTCTTATTGATTGCCTGTTCCCGTTAAATCTGGCATTAGTCACGACCAGAATTTAACGAGCATTTCAAATCTGTAAACCATTTCAAAATCGGTTGAGAAATGGCTGTGTTATCCAGGAAAAACTCTTCATGATTATCTTCAAAATATTGCCTTGACGTCATGACCACGTGGACGCAAAGCTTCTGGAATGTTCTCTAACTTTCGACAGCACTATTATTAGCTGTGTGCTGATTGGCTGTTGCTCGAACGATGATTGAATGGAGCCTGCGCCTGTGACGTTGCGAGGAGTATAAAAGGAGAAGCGATCCAGTGATCGGGAGCATCCTTGGCCAGGGACTGAACAGGTTGGATCTGTACCAGCTACTAAGAAGCGCGACAGACAATACACGCTTTCCTTCGCTATGTGTCAGGTTTCTATCCCGTAGCGTGCAGTTCTCCAACCCACTTCAATTTGGTAACTCCCCATTTACGGGAGTAATTTGGAACTTCTGATAACTGTTCACGAATACTAACAGCTACATTCGGAACACAAATATGTGAGTCTACAGATGTAGAGGTAGGATGTTCTTTGATGGATGACTCGCCGTATCTGCCGGCCACGCCTAAAAGTGGTATTTCAATCGCCACTGCACATATCGTGTCGGTTCTTTCGACTTTCGACTGCAGCAAGTAAACTCTGCCCGGTGCGTCTTCATAGCTGGTTGACGTAGCCAGCACCATGAAGCTTTGTTTTATATCTTCATTTGCCTCTGACAACCCCGCTTGTGACGGGTTATTTACACCTTCCATCCGTGCCATCGGTGTACGGGAACTTTCTTCACCACATAGTACTATCGTATCTTTTACTGACTGCTCGTTAGACATTATATTAGGCCTACAGCACTAAGAGATGCACTCCCACCATGAGTGTTCTTGCGGAAGTCTTGTTTGCGGAAAACAGCTTGCAGGAACCCACCTGCGGGAACTTTTCAGTTTCCGGAGAGCGCATCATTTCACGTCGACTACGGATCAACATATCAAGTTCAGTAACATGGTAGCCTAACTTAGGAATGACTACCAAGTAGTCAAGTAACTATACTTCACCGTTTAATTATTTTTCTATATAGGTTTTGTTAATTATATTGTATCCTCAATAACGGTCCCGATGACTAAAAGGAACCGTAATGGTCTTAGGACCTCTAGTTATAATTTCTGTATTTGTTGATAATTATTCTCATTTTCCTCAACCTGTTGCTAACCGCACTATAGTAGGTTCGCAAAACCTGTACTGTTATATATATATATATATATATATATATATATATATATATATATATATATATATATATATATATATATCTTAATCATTTGACACCATATTGATTGTTCTGGGCAGATTATGTATATATATATATATGGCCAGTGGCCATCCGTTCATATGTTTTGTTTATTCATAGAAAATATAGGACTGCAGTGCATGTAGGAAACACCATACAGCAACACTTATATATGCAACACTTTCTCCCGCCACCAGCAATTTTTCACTGAGGTCACTGTCCGTGCTATAACTCTGTTTATCCCGGCATGCTACTGACTAAACCTTTTCTATTCAGCTCAATAGGATAGGTTCGAAATGATTAGAGGCACTTTCTTCATTACATACTGTGTAAAATAATCTTTTCTTCCGGTAGTGCGATAATCTAGCCCCGCAATCCGGTAAGACTCATAAGTAAGATTTTGTCTCTCTTCGTGTTCCATGCAGCCTTGTGGCTTCAAAATTGTTTGGATGTCCCCATCCGCACCATTGGCTGATCCGACTCTGGGAAACTATTGGGGTTTCTGAGCGGTGATGGCCAGGGTATGGTGTCACATACACATTCCCATGTATCTTCGGATACTTAGTAGTTAGCACTTTAAGCCAATGTAGGAAAGCACTGCGAAAATATATGTATTAATTATTATTTTATTTACTGACCAATCCTCCCGCACCGCAGTGCAAAACTGGGAAAGTTGTATATAAACCTAACGATAGGTAAAACGGTTAGTTCCATAGGACCCGGTGACGGGCGAGATACGTACCCCCACCAAATTCTGTTAAAATGTCTGGGCATGATATTTAGATCTGCCATGCCCTTGTGGGAAGGACATTTACAGTGGGTATCCGTCTCTCTTACCCCCACCATAACGATAGAACAATGGTCTAATAATGCTTTCGTGAAATGTAACCCATGTCTTGTAATGTTTTATGTGGCTACGGGGCAGGATGTCCGGTTTCTTATCCAGTTCGGAGATCTTGCTACATAACATGTATGAGGGTTGTCTTTAGTATTGATGTCTTAGGGCATCTGTTCTCCATGACAGCCGTGTCTAATAGCTAGGTAGATATTATCCAGTTGCGGCCTAAAATAATTCTTGTTCTGAAAACAGCTAACAGGAATTAAGCAAAGCAGAAGGCCCGCATAAATAAAGCGGCAACTACTAATTCAGCATACCAAGAATCACATAAGACGGTAACGAGGGAATCCATTGGGAATCCCCCATCCCGTCTTCACGTAAAACAGTACGCATCCCTATAGTCATAATCTCACTAGGTATGGTCTTTTCTCTCTAAAGCATTTTTGGTTGAAATATTAGAGTGGGCCCATTTTGCCTACTATTCTTCTCCCGCCTTAAGCAGTGGCAACACCTTCCCGAGATGGAGGCCCACGCGAGGCACTTGCCTCTCGCAAGGATTCAGCGATGACGGTCCATGCCAGGATAATACTCCTCACCCAAACTAGCACTAGGAGTGGTGCCCGCGTGAGGCACATCACTTTTCGTCTGATATAACCTTCTTCCTTTCAGCTTAGAGGTATAATAACTTATATTAAGTTAACTAGTTAAGTCTCGTGTACGGGACCCTCCCTTGCGGGGATACCTCTGCGGACCTACGGGTCTGTGTGGTACCTCCGGGAGCCCCATGTTTAGAAGTTCATCTACCTGTCTCTGTCTCGTATTTTCGTATGCTCTTATTGTAGTTTTATCTAGCATATTTTTAATTGTTTAGGTAAACTCATTGTATAGACTTATATTTCTAGGTCACCAAATCAAATCTTGTAAGTCCATAGATAACGAAATTGCTATGGACAGGCATATTGGTGACACAAACTCGTGGGATGAGACCGTTGTGTTTAACGTTCGCGATGATGGTCGCATGGCCCCACCGGAACGATTGAGTTCCACCGGCCTTAGGAGCCGGTTTTTGTTTCCCGCAGGGCAGTCTCGTACAAGGTCCGTCATCCCGAGACCGAATGCTAACCAGCGTCATCACTCATCGTGCACTTGCGGCGCGGCGAGTCGACATGATACACCGGAACGGCCCAACACTGCCCGGTGAGCTGCAATAGAAAAGGTTTAGTCGGTAGCATGCTGGGCTAAACAGAGTTATAGCATGGACAGCGACCTCAGTGAAAAATTGTTGGTGGCGGGAGAGTGCTGCACATATAACTGTTGCTGTATAGTGTTTCCTACGTGCACTGCAGTCCTATATTTTCTATAAATAAACAAAACATATGAACTGATGGCCACTGGCCACATATATACATAATCAAACCAGAACAATCAATACAGTATCAAACGATCAGAATTATATATCTTAGTACAGGTTAACGAACCTACTACGGTACGGAAAGTAAAACACCTTACAGAAACTGAGAATAACTATAAACAAATACAGAAATTATAACTAACGGTCCTAAGACCATTATGGTACCTTTCAGTCATTGGGACCATTCTTACGGATACAATATAATTAGAGAAGTACATATAGCGAAATAATTAAAATGTGAAGTATAGTTACTTGAATACTCGGTAGTCATTCTTAAGTTAGGCTACCGTGTTACTGAAATTGATACGTCATTCCGTAGTTGACGTGCGTTGAAGCATTCTCAGGAAGCTGGAAAGCTCCCGCAGGTTGGTTACCGCAAGCTGTTTTCCGCAAACAAGAATCCCGCAAGAACACTCATGACGGGAGCACATCGCTCAGCACTGTAAGCCTAATAGGATGTCTAATGAGCAGTCAGCTAAAGATACGATAGTACTACTGTGGTGAAGAAAGTTCCCGTACACCGATGGCACAGATGGAAGTTGTAAACAACCCGATCACAAGCGGGGGTTGTCAGATGCGAATGAAGATACAAAACAAAGCTTAACGGTGCTGGGTACGTCAGCCAGCTCTGAAGACGCACCGGGCAGAGTTTACTGACTGCGGTCGAAAGTTAGAAGAACCTACATGATATTAGTGCGGTGACAGTTGAAATACCACTTTTAGGCGTGGCCGGCAGATCCGGCGAGTCATCCATCAAAGAACATCCTGCCTCTACATCTGTAGACTCACATATTCAGGCCGTAAAGGCCTCACCGCAAAATTGTGTTCCGAAGTAGATATTGATATTCGTGAACAGTATTCAGAAAGTTCCAAATTGCTCCTGTAAGTAGGGAGTTTACAAAATTGTTCTTACTGCGGTGGGTTGGCTACTGCTAGCTACGGGAGAAGAACAGAAAACTGAAGTCATATGCGTAATATCTGTTGATCGCAGCTAGTACAGATCCAACCTGGATCGCGTCTCCTTTTATACTCCTCGTGACATCACAGGCGCAGGCTCCAAGCAATCATCGTTCGAGCAATAGCCAATCAGCGCGTAGCTAATAATAGTGCAGTCGAATGTTCTAGAACATTCTAGAAGTTCTGCGTCCCCGTGGTTATGACGTCACGGCAATATTTTGAAGGTAATCAAGACGGGTTTTCCGTGGATAACTCAGCCATTCCTTAACCGATTCTGAAATGGTTTACAGATTTAAAAAGCCCGTCGAATTCTGGTCTTGATTAATGCCAGATTCAATGGGAACAGGTAATCAAAAAGGATTACAGGGTACCATCTCTGTACACTAAAAGCATCACCCTATCTTGGTCGTAAACTACGTGCTCCATAAAAAATAGCATCTAAGCGCGCGCATTATGCGCTTTAACGAACTTAGTCGTTTTCACAACGCGATCTCTCCCATATGCCCATATACGCTTATGGCTCTACCCAGGGGGCCGTGTTCAGGGAACGAATCAAGGAAGGGGTGGCATGTACCCAGCTTAGCTGGTACGGCCGGTACCTGACCGGTTGATCCGAACTACCCCTCCTAGTTTGACATCCGTGGCAAACGATCATGCATGGCGGATCGACACATGGACGTACGCTAGGCGGGAATTATAGACTTCCTAGGCAGGCGCATGGACGGAGAGGAGTAGTGATGCAATAGACGTGTATTCAAGAGACAGAGCAGACAGAGGTGCCAAGAGGAGGGGGGAGGCATACTTTTAGTTTTCAATTTTTGACCTGGAATTATTCTTCCAGGCCTTTCTTTTTTGTTTTTTTTGTTTTAAAATTAATGTTACGGTGCGTGCTGTAACTTATTTAGTAAATGATTCTAAACAATAGCTCGCATGGATGTTCTCTCTGTGTGCGGATAATCATTATCTCTGCAGAGAACACCCAAGCTCCAACGTACCACAATTTAAGTTTAAATGTATAATATAATAAAATAAGACAATGTATACATATATGAACCATGTAACATACCCCCATGGGGTATTTAGTGAATCACTCCGAATTACTTGTGCACCCCGGGTTAATAAAGGGGTACGCAACACATATCTCTTATTATTTATTTAAAATATATTTGCGGCCCGTTATAGTGTGTCCGCAACGGGCAGCTCTCGCTGGCCCCATATCTGTCCTGACATCTAAGACAGGAAGAAAAATAATAAGAAAAATATAATATAATAATAATAACTTAAAAGTTAGTTTATCAGGCAGCCCGAGAGTAGCTGAGACTGCATGACGGGATTATGACATTATTGCACTGCGGGACGTTGTATTCTTTACATCGCACACAACGTTCTTACAATGGAGTCTGCAGTGCTCTTTTCGTGTGGGACACAGCCGGCCACTGAAGTGTGCGGCTGTGTCGGATAACCATAGTCATCCTAGGGACGGGATTCAATTGATCTAGCATATATCATAAGAAAAGTATTTAAAAAATAAAGTAATAATTAATACATTTCCACAAATCGCACCATTGATGTTTCTGCTGTATCACAAATGATTACACCTCTGCTGCAAAATTTCCCCATTGAGTCTGGGTCCCGCGACTGACGGTGGTTGGTCGCGGGGGATGCATTATCATTGCTGAGATGCGTTCACTATGACTGGCACTGTCGGAAATATCTGAAGTGATGGTGGCGGAAATATGCGCATCCATAATGTCTCTCAGTCATCGTGGTGGCTGCTGTAGCTGTCACGGTGATGGCGGTGAGCTGTACCATAGGCTGAGGCTGTGATGTGGGAGCGGATACGGCAGGAGACGACATCATCCGAAACTTAAGCATATTTTAACAGATGATTTGCGGTGACATTAGGTATGGGCTGAATGGCCTGTGTGTGGGCGATTCGTCTCTTTCCCGCGTATGGACGCTCCGGCGTAGTTCCCTTTCTGATAGCTGGATCAGAAAGGCTTGGAGGCGGATGCTAGATAACACGGGTCGGAGTTATACTAATCCTGGTCCCTCGTCTATGGTCAGTTCTGGTGGAGATGGTGACTGCGGGTAACTGGGAATGTCTATTTCCGCAGGTGTCATAATCACTACCGAAATTGGTTGACTGGCTAACACTGTCTTAGACACTACAGTTGCGGGTGTAGTGACCGTAGCCGTATGGCTAATAACTGATGCGGGTGCTGCCAGACTGGATTTTGCAGGAGACTTTTGCTTCTTACTCCGCTTCAGGACTGGTGTAGATGAAGTAACTGGTACCAGCATAACGCTTCGTGATGCGGCTGCGGGCAGGATTTCACGTCTGGCTGCCGGTACGTTGCTTACAGTAGCCGCGGGAAGACGATGACTAACGGGATATCTACGAGTAGTGTTTTTCTCGGTCGGAAGAACTTTGACCGGGAACCGAGATTCGAAATGGGTGGCTAAAACGGCACGATCCTCGTTCTCTTCCCCAGGAACTAATGTTACTTCTAACACACGGTGATGATATCGGAGCGCGTGGGTCACCCCGTAGCGGGTAGCGGTGTAGAGATACTGGCACGTCACACAGAAGGCTGACTGGAAGAGATGATTCTTATTAACATGAACACGGTCGGATTTTCTCGTAAAAATTCTGGTACTAATAACGAGCTGCATGGGAAAGGTTTTGGAACTGGTACCAATTCTTCTTCAGATGAATCCGATAACACTAAATCTTCAATGAGTGACATCTCGTTCCCGCATGGTAGTTGGCTGCGGGAACCTTATTCAAAACCTAATGCCCTATCTCTTCATTGTACTTAACTTTCCAGGCCAAGTATAATAATGAAATATTAATAAAACAGCAGAATTTGGTTTGCGACACGAAAGAAGCTTAATGTTATCTGTTCTTCCCTGGTGTCGAGTTTTGACGGGAAGACAAAGTTTCAGAGCGCGCTTCCTCCTTTTATACTATTTGGCGGCGGATGACCAGACCTAAAAGTTTTAACAGGCGATTCGGTCATTCTTATATGAAAGTTTCCTCTTTTTCCGACCTAGACATCTAGGGATTAATTCCTCCCGTATAAAGGGAGTACTTTTAATTATAGGAAGAATGGCTCGTTAACCTTGTCTTAATTTCGCGCAATTAACAGCCTTCGATCAACATAGAAACATTGTACTACTTTTTCTTTGCGGTGCCTCACCTTTTAAGTAGCGTGAGGCGGTTCTCCAGATTGGATGCTTATAAACTTGCCTGTTTTAATTTTAGGCCGGAGTGCCCGATGGGGTGTGTGGTAGCCAGGTGACATCAGCGGCAAGTACCCTGACTCACCCTCGCCACTCCTCCATCACGCTGTGGTAGTCGCGTCTTTGGGCGCCTCTTGGGTTTAAAGCGTTTGACCCAATTTACTGAAAATAGCAGTAAATGTCACGTGGCTCTAAAAAGCACGTGATTGATCAGAAACATATATGCTGTTTATGGCGATGGCCAAAATGCTGTTGCTGAGGTGTAGTCCATTGCAGATGCGAGAGATAGAAATATATATGTTACATCAAAATCTTTATAATGTCCCCTATTTGCGCGAGTTCTTTAACATGCGTCTTGGTATGTGTCTGTAATAGGTAGTTCTCAGCCCGTGCCGATTATAGACTGGAACGCACAGAAGAGAATTTTTGAAATTCTCTAATTATACTGTCAGATTTTTGATGCGGCTTTACCGGCCCGTGCGCTAATGATTTGTAACACAGTAGAGCAGTTGTGTTCTTAATCAAAAATTTAACAGCAAAGTTGTAAGTAATTTGATGTGTGGTTTAAACAGATCTATTCAGGCGGTCCGTCAAGATAGCTGTGTTTTCTGAGCGGGAGGGCTGGCCAAGCATTCTCCTCAATGGGTAGAACTAGCTCTATCCCGGCCTAGACCAGACACATTAATACCATTTAATAATGGTTAAATTACAGTACAACTCGAAAAGTGTGCCACAGTTATTACAATTTACAATGCTGTCGTTCGGAGATTCTGAATACAGTCAACCTGAGTGTCTGTGTTTCTGACATGTTGGTGATTTGAATCTGATACGCGTGACTGGTTATCTGTGGATGGTACTTGCGCTGTGGTGAAGGTGACGTGTTTATGGCCGTCAGCTGCGGGAGTGGGGAGGGAGAGGCGGCGTGAATGTCAACTTTATCGAACCCTGAGGGTATTTCACTCTGTAATGGCCGAGCCCGTGGGCGGGACAGAGTTACTTTAGAGCGCAGATGACCTGTCAGATGCTGTTGTAACTTTGATCAATCCATTGTCGAATTTAACTTTTCGGTCGTAAAATCCTACTTGTGACTGACGACAATGCGGGCATCTTGCTCTCTTAATAATATCGACTGTTATTACGTGTAGATGAAGTATGTATATTTAGGTGTTTCCGTACGACGTCAGAAAAAGGGAAAAGGGGAGGATCGTTGGACAGATGTTCCTCCCGTGACGCGTACTGTAGTTGGTGGTAATGCATTCCTTATATCCATATGATCAGTTATACTGTAACTGGATAAGAAGGTGTATGCAGGAGATTTGTCGGCTGTTGTCTGTTGATGATAATGCTGTTGTCAGGATGTCCGGGCTGCTGTTTGATGCTAATGTTATAAGCGAAGTGGGCGCATTCCAGTTTTCCATGCTGGTGAACGCCAAGTTTGTTGTCATTGCGGGAGGTGAGGTCTGCGGGAGATATTACTTCTCCCGGGAGGAATTTGTTGCGGGAATTTTTATGTCTCTATCGGGAATTAATTAATACCAGTAGGTGCTGCTAAATGATGTTGTTGCCGATGTTGAATGCCTCTGTTATGCTGAGTATAACCGAGCAAATACGTGATGTACGTGCAATGACGAATTGACGTATCCAGTCTTGACGGCAGGTGTGTTCTGTAGGTGTTGACGTTCTGTCTGTTGTGTGATGTCCTGACTGCTCACTGGGGAGTATGGTAGGCCAATTGGATGGGGTCGCTTTTGGACAGGGGGATGTGGTCATCTTCCATTACACAACGGTTGGTGTCTTGTCGTAAACACCGGGACAATTTGAGCCGAGAGTCTGCTGAACAGGCTGCTTCCCTGCCTACCGCGGCGGGGGGGGGGGGGGGGGGGGGGGAAGGGTGTAATGATGGTTAGTGCGTGTGGGATGCCACCTCCTCTGTTACAGCAGTCTCTCTCATATCTGAAGATTGACAGTCAACAGACGACGAGTGGAGTGTGAAATTGACTGGGCCGGTGATCTCCGAACTTGGTGTATAGATAAGGGATGCCAGTTGGATTTGGGGTGGTGGTGCGACGACGGATATGGGTTCCGCTTGGTTGGGAATTGGTCTGGCGCTTTTGGGAGGTGGTCGGGTACACTTGTTGTACGGTTTTGCGGTTCTAGACACGCCAAGGCTTCATTCAGCCTCTTCACTTCCATGCTATTCACCATATGTTCCACCCCACAGGAATCATGGCTTGGCTCAGCCTCAGCTTCCGCTTGTGGTAACTCTATGATGGTGGGCATAGCATGAAGTGGGTGGGAATGGGTAGAGATCAGAGGAACAACTTTTCCATCCGGTCCCTTGGACAAAACAAACACGAAATTCTTCAGATACGACTTCCCAGATCGAGTAGACCTGTGCTGAGGAGGGAGAGGTCGAGTACGTATCTCGTCATCAGCGTTAGCCGCTTGTTCACCCACGTTCTGGCTTGGTAGAACTGGCACTGCGGTGCTCTGCGCTAACCGTGGGAATACTAATTTCCATAGAAATATCTGTCTGGGTACCGGTGTCACGAGAAATGCCCAGTCCGAGCTCTGGTGCTGGGTCGTCACTGACCCAAGGTTTAAGTCGCTCAAAGTGGATGACTGAGGTCAGGCCATCCGAAGCACGGATACGGTAGGTCACGTCCGACGTCTTACCTACTACCACATAGGGGCCTTTCCACTGGTAACTCAGTTTACTTGGCACATTTGCAGACCATCGCGAATCGTGTACCCAAACCATCCTTCCTGCTTCATACAGATCTCCATGCACCCTCCGGTAGTGCCATGTCTTTTGCCACCGGTGTGCAGTGGATAAGGTTTCTCTCGCTAACTCATGGGCTTGTTCTATCCTTTGTTGCAAGAGTTCGACATAGAGAGATGGTGAATTTTTCTCTCCTGGTATTCGAGGCATGGCCAGATCCAGGGGTAAGGCTAATTCACGGCCTAACATTAAGCGAGTAGGGGTGCAGCCCGTGCTGGAATGTACTGAAGTGCGGTAAGCCATGAGTACATACGGGAGCCGTAGGTCCCAATCTCTACAATCAATGCGTGTTTCCTTAGTAAGCATCTGCGCGAGAGTTCTGTTGAATCGCTCTACCATCCCGTCACTCCGGGGGTGGTATGGAGTTGTCCTTGTTTTGATGATATGGAACAATTTGCAGAGCTCTGATATGAGCCGGCTCTCAAAATTACTTCCTTGATTGGAGTGCAACTCATAAGGCATACCAAAGCGGCAGATCACATTGCTGGCCAAGACCTCCGCTACGGTGGATGCCTCTTGGTCCAGCATAGCAAATGCTTCTACCCACTTCGTAAAATAATCTTGTAATACGAGGATGTATTTATTTCCAGCATCCGTCGTATTCAAGGGTCCGAGCACGTCGATAGCCACTCGCTCCCACGGTGCACCAACAATCTTACTTTGAGATGGTGCGATGTGGTGTTGGCCAACAGCGCGTCTTTGGCATGGGATACATTTGGCAACCCATGCCTTGACACTATCGCGAATCCTGATCCAGTGGAATCTCAGTTTGATACGGGCAACAGTCCTTTCCACGGCCAGATGCCCGGCGTTATCATCTAGTTGTTTCAATATAAGTTCACGATAACTTTCCGGGACTACCAAACGATCATTGCTAACGTTATTTATTAATTGACATTCTTCAAACCGTTGGTAATAATATTTTGCTGAAGAACTATTTTGGCTAAGGCAGCAACAGCGTCCAGTCAAATTAGTTTCAAAATATTCAACAGCTTACCTGCATGTCTATTAAATATCAAGGAATTACATAGACATACAATTCATACAACGTGTCAGACTATTTGAGATTTGATGACGGTCTATATGGAACCCTTTGTGACGTAATGATTGTGACGTAATCATACACGATCTGAGCTGATTATGACGTCATACGATGTCAGATGATGGATGGATACTCTGGAAAGGTGAATTGTGTGAAGTGCCAGTCTGTTTTATTGTCTATACGATGATGAAATACGTTGTTAGTTGTTGTGGACATACCTATTCGACTTCCAATGTGTTATCAAGTTGACACTGTTTACGGTGCTAATATTGGCAATGCTTGAAGAAATGTTATACGATGATGCGGAGATCCATTAGCGTAGGCAGGTGGGGGGGGGGGGGCACGGTGGTTTGCTCGCTCCTCCTGAGCCAATCTTCTCAAATGTGGCGCCTAAATCATGTCCGTAACACACACGTTTCTGGACGTCCAAACTACCAAGCCACCTTTAACAAGTTAGTCTACATTGAAAATTAGAACTATTTGAATTTACAACGTTGTTAATGTCTTCTTGTCATGCTTGCTCATCGCTATGTTGAGACGTCTGTTTTGATTACGCTATAGCAAGGCAAAGAATAGTAGAATACACGGTACTTTCTTGGTAGAATAAAATAATTGTCATCGCCGGGATGCTATTTTCTCTTTATTAAAGAAATTTAATCAGATGCCCACGCCTAATTGGTATGCGGGGTGGCGCCTTTTTAGTCCTCGCTCAAGTGGGGTGGTGCCTTTTTAGACCTCGCTCCACCTGACGTGAAAACATGGCTACGTCAATGTATAGGTCATCTTGACCTACTGTGTTGCCAACACGACGCGTTGTTGCTGTATCAGTTATCTATGAATAGGCCAAGCAAATGTAATTTTCAGGACTATAAGATATTTGAGTCAAGACTTATAATATCCCCACCCAGGGAAAAATATAAAAGCCACTGATGTCAAAATGTTCAGTTTTACAGACCCCTTTGAAACATACTGGTGTACATATTGAAACATTTCGAAACTGCTGCTGTTGCTGCCAAATATAATAAACTTGTCAAAATGCAATATTTTTAAAGCTAATTTTACTGAAAGTTGGTGCTGCCTAAGGCAACACCAGCTTCCAGTCAAATTGATTTCAAAATATGCAATAGCTTACATATATCATTATTGTAACAGTGAGATACTTTTAACTCGGTAAAATGCGATCATTGTTTTTGATTTGGGGGTCGTTTATTTTTGGTGGCCCATGAGATGTAGCCCCATTGACCCTCTCAATCCGGCTTTCGTGACATACATTAACAAATACTTTAAAGCGATGCTAATCTCATATCAAATGTTATACTGCTCCGATAGATTATGGTTTATAGATTGCATATCATTCATATTCTGTCACATTCCCGTTTCTGTATCACAATTATCTGCTTTGTAATATCACGGAAATGTTGAACAGTGATCGGTACCATTTTCTCTCCTCAAGCGATAGTGTGTGATGGCGTGTAAGTGTCATTGCATTACATTCTTTAGTATGTAATATTCATCTCGTTGAATATTTTGAACCTAATATGCCTGGAAGTTGTTGCTGCCTATGACAGCAACAACTTCCAGTTAAATTAGGTTCAAAATATTCAACTGCTTACCTGTATGATTGCTTTTATACCACACTGCCAAGCTATAGCTGGCGCCTCTATGACTGAGCTATTTCCCGAGGCGGGCACGCTAGGATTTCTCTGATTGGTTGAAAAGTGAATCATGACAGCCATCATAGGCTGTAGAAATGTAGCAACATTTAGCTACTAAAACCTGAATATCTTTCTTTAGCGTCATGATGAAAAGCTTAACATGACCTGCATGAATGGCATATTAGATCACCTGAATACGCTATCAAGAGTTCAGGCCCATGTTCCCGAAGCAATCGTTAGCTAGCGATATCGTTACACCCATTGCTTTAGTATGCTGTAACGATATCGCTAACATAACGAGGTCTTCTTGAACATGGGTTATCCTTTAACGAGTACACTGCCCGCCACTAACGACACACGGATATACAACGATAGAATAATCCTTACCTTTTTGCGGCGACAAATTACTTGCCCCATACTCGCACTGTCTAAGGCATATCTTGATTAATTTGTTCAACACAGACTCCCTTAAAACCACAATAAACTCTTTAAAAAAACAACAACAAATGTAACAGATATTCCATTTCTATTCGAATCATTGATTGAACCACTGCTAAAATATTATCCTGACAACGCGTCAAATAGGGCACAAATACGAGTATTAACTAGGCCCTATGTGTTATCGTTATTAGCAGACAAACTATACCATCATATAATAGCGTTTTGTCTATGCATTTCTCTACAGTGCCAGAAAGCAAAATATGGAAGACGCGTTTTGAAGCAGTACCCATGATAACGCAGCTTATTAGGTCGATGTTGGGACGATACTGGGCCCATACTGAAAGTATCGGCCCAGTAAGCTGCGTTATCGGGGGCTTGTGCTAAGATATATTTTGAAAATAGTGCTAAAAGGCTGTTGATATATTAGATAACAAGACCTTTCATCAACACTAATTTAAAATGAGCACCATTCACCTGGTTACAGGAAGCCATATATCAGTGGAAGCTGGCAATCTGGCATAAGAGGTGTTGATTAATGGTGTTGATGATCAAAACTAAGCCTACCGTCAACCAATAAAACAAATACCAACGATGCCATCAAAGCCAACTGTAGTAAACCAAGTCTTAAGCGACCGCGTTTCACTGACTTACAGGTGGTATATTAATGAATCAGACTTGTTATAGTATATGATACGTCTGCTGGAGCCAAATATGATGTCACCTGTCTTCAAAGAGGCTTCGCTTTTTGGCTCCAAAAGACGACTAGCCACTATAGACAGGTTTTATAATATAGATCTTCGTCCTGTCTACAAGTCATATGAGCGTACGATTCGTGCAGTTATTAATAATGGAACAATCGATGAGCAAAGATGGCTAGCACTTTAAGTCTCATGGCAGTGGAAAGTCAGCGTCCATGGGGATTATGTATTAGCGTTATCCCCAGCGCTATGTGGCCGTATTGTAACTACAGCGCGTCGCTATGGCACCCATGTCTACCTGTGTGTAAACCACTGAGCCTAAGGTGGAAAGTGCGTGCGCCTTCATCGTACGAACAGTGTACTGCGGGACTGAACATATATATATATATATATATATATATATATATATATATATATATATATATATATATATATATATATATATATATATATATATATATATATATATATATATATACTTGGTCAATTGTCGGGCCTTTCATAAGTTTCTCACTATTACTGGTGGGACTTCTGTGATCTGTTGTGTCTTTTTTTTAGCTGTTGGGTCTTTGTTTGAATTAGTGGGTCATTGACCCAACACTTGTCATCATTTATTGGGTCATAAATTATCGGGTCATAAATCAAAAGCACCATATACTGCACCTTTCCCTTGCGTTTTGCTGATTTAATGTATTTAGGTCTAATTAATATTTTTAGTAGGTCTTAATCCATACAATCACTCTGTACATAGGAATTTATATATATATATATATATATATATATATATATATATATATATATATATATATATATATATATATATATATATATATATATATATATATATATATATATATATATATATATAATTTGTTGGGTCCGAAAACACGTGCTATTTGAAAAAAAGAATCGACCTGCCAGGCACTTCCCAGATATATATTTGCAATGGCTATAACTTAGTAAGTTATATATATATATATATATATATATATATATATATATATATATATATATATATATATATATATATATATATATATATATATATATATATATATATATATATATCCATTTCGAGTCCGATTTCTCTGACTCCGCCTTATACCATTTCGGATGTGCCGGGCGAGACATCAGAAACGGCATAGGGCGGAGTCAGAGAACTTGGACTAGCCCATTTCTAGCTAAGCTTCTCCCAGTTTGTGCGCTAGTTGGAATCGATTTGAAACCTTGACACCTGAATTCACAGTGTTAAGATAACGATGCAGATAAGCTGTTGAATATTTTGAAACCAATTTGACTAGGTTGCCTGTGGAATATTTATTAAATTGTTAATTTGTCAAAGACATACAATGAATTCGTAGACTAGTAACGGAGTGGTCGATTTTCGATTTTTATTACGGAGATATACATATATGGATACGTCATTATGCTTGGAATGTCGGCGAACTAGTGAAATAATGGATGTATCCAGTTTATCTATCAATGCGGTTAACCCAAATCAGCGATTTATATCTCATATTCGGTTAATGATACTAGACCCAGACTTGGACACATGCTTCCTTATAATGGGTGGCCATGAGAAATTACATTGGGTCAAATGTTCAAAAGACACGCGGTCACTGTGACCTTGACAAAATCTCTTTTCTTCAACTTCAACATTAACATTTCACGTGTAACTCAACATAGTGATTTATATCTTGTTTCGTTGATAATGCATGAACCAAATGGATGAATCCGGTTTTAGCTATGCCCATCCCATCTCTAGCTAAGCACGACCCCATGCTTTGACCGTGTTGTGATCGCCCGAACCCTGCCCTCTCAATCTTAATTTCCAGAATATACAGATAAGCTGTTGAATGTTTTGGAACTAATTTGACTGGGTGGTGTTGCTGCCTATAGCATACAATTCGTACAACAACGTTTATAGTCAGTCACCAATTAAGCGTTCGTAGCGAACCTAGCTACGCCATTCATGACGTATTCGATTATTACGCCATCCTACACGTCACGTATTTGATTATGACGTCATATGATTGATGGATAAACCGACATTCTCCAGTAGGGCAGGTGCTTCCTGATAATGAGATGGCATGGCACAATTACGTTCGCAGCAATAGATTAAATGTTAAGGTTAGTGTGACAATGTGAAATCATAGCATTTATCAATACTCAATTTAGTAGTTCATATCTCATGTTGGCTTAGTCATACAGCACCCAAACTTGTATATCTGTCTCCCTATAATGAGACGGTATGGCAGAATGACATTGCTGGAAAATGGTTAACGGACAAGGTCACAGTACCCTTGATAAAAATGTGTTTTCAATATTAATATTTTACCTTTAGCGCTATATGCCTATTTAATCTCATGTTTGGTTGATCATATTGGGCCCACACTTGGGCACATGCTTTCTTGTCATGAGAGGGGAAGACACAATGATATTCTAGTCAACGGGTTAAATGTTATGGTCGCCGATAACGGTTTTGATAGACTGTTTGCATTTATCCTTCTTCTATGTATGTAGAATTATATTTGAGCTCAGGCTACGTAGTTCATTGTACTGTCGTAAGGTCGAACCGCATTTTGGATTGGATAGGCCTATAGCTCCCGACAAGTACAGGCACGTACGTAAATGCAATATACACACGCAGTAGAAATTCCATAAATATTAAAAACGTAAACGTGGTAACTAATTTGACTGGGCGGGCGCTGTTGCTGCCATGCAACAGCACCCGGCCAAATTAGTTTCAAAATATTCAACAGCTTTCCTGCATAGTTTTCTGGAAATTGATAGTCAGGGAGTTCAGAGATCGATCGGTTCCAACGCGAACGAGGTGTGGGTGGAGCTTGTCTAGAAATGGGCGGGGTATAGCTAAAACTGGAAAGGTCCACTCACCACCGTCTCACAGAGAACGTCAGAGTATTCACTTACAATTTCCATCTGGATTCATTGAGTAAGACTGTGAGCACCATAAGCGATATGTTGTGGTTGTCTGAGACTGAGCAAAATCCGAAATAGTAGTATTTTAGATACAGCTCCGGAGACGCACGCGCTGCAGCATCTCTGAAAAGAAAAGTCCATTGATTAATATCCAGTTGGTAATATTAATTTAGGAATACTAATTAATGCCAGATTTAACGGGAACAGGCAATCAATAAGGATTACAGGCTACCAGCTTGGTACACTAAACGCGCCATTCTATCTAGGTCACGACTACGCGCTCCATAGAAACAGCGTCCTGACGCGCGCATGCGCATAATGCGTTTTAACGAACTTTGTCGTTTTTTCGACACGATTCTCTGGCTCAGGATATATTGTGATTATGAGCAATTGGAGTCGGGTACCAGCTTACGCGCTCTCTCCCATAGGCCTGTATACGCTTATAGCTCTACCCAGAGGGGCGTGTTCAGGAAACGAATCCTAGACGGGCGGTGCGTACCCAGCTTAGCTGGTACGGCCAGTACCCGACCGGTCGATCCGAACTACATTAATGACTACCTAAAGCATACCAATTCCGAGCTATGGCATACCTTATGCCTGTCTAAGCCCCATCTAAGGCCTACACAAAGCATACCAATCCCTAGCTAATGCATACCTAAGGCCTAACAATGCCTAGCTAAGACCTACCTTAGCCCTAGTTAAGGACTACCTAAAACATACTAAAGCCTAGCTAAGCCATAACTTAGGCATAGTTAATGCCTATCAGGGTATAGCTAATGCCTAAGAAGGCATAGATAAGGCACACCTTAGGCCTACCATTGTGCTGCCTAAGGCCTACCAAGGCCTAGATAAGGCATACTTTAAGCCTAGCTAAAGCATACCATAGGCCAACACGCGGCTTAGATAAGGCCTACCAAGGCATAGCCAATGTGTACCATAATCGAGACTAAGGCCTACCAAAGCCAAGCATAGGCCTAACTACGGCCGAACTAAGGTCTAACATAGGCCTACCAACGGGCTACCAAGGCTTAGCAACTGCCTACATAAGGCCTATCAAGGCATAGCTGCGGCTCACCATATGTATGGCTAAGGTCTACCAAGGCATACCTTATGCCTACCAAGGCATGGCTAAGGTCTAGTTATGCCTACCCAAGGCCTGCCAAGTTATAGATAAGGCCTACCAATGCATAGCTAAGGGCTACATTAGGCCTAGATAATGCATACCATAGGCCTACCTTAGGCCTAGCTAAGGCCTACGAACGTCTAGCTAAGGTCTTCCCTAGGCCTTCCTAAGGCCTAGCTAAGGCCTAGCTAACACCTACCAAGGCCCCTCTAGGGCCTACCCAAAGCATACCAATGCCTAGCTAATGCATACCTAAGGCCTAACAATGCCTAGCTAAGGCATACCTTAGGCTTAGCCAATGCCTCCCAATGCATAGCTTATGCCTACTGCTGTTTAGCCAAGGCCTGCCAAGGCCTAGCTAAGGCCTACCTCAGATCTAGCTAAGGCCCACCTAAAACATACTAAGGCCGCGCTAAGCCATACCTTAGGCCTAGCTAAGGCGTACCAGGGCATAGCTAAGGTCTAACAAGGTATAACTAAGGTCTACCGTAGGCCTATCATACGCCTGCCTAAGGCCTATCTAAGGCCGACTTCAGGCCTAGCGAAGGCATACCATAGGCCTCAGCAAGGCTTATCTAAGGCCGTACTTAGGCCTTTGTCAAGCTTTTGTTGGCCTTAGTTAGGCATCTGTAAGACCTGGGAAAATCTGGCTACGGACTATTTAAGGGCGGGTAAGGTCTCTTCAAGCATGGCTAAGGCCTAGCTATGACCTAGCAAAGTCTGGCTAAGGCCTAGTTAAGGCGTAGGTAAGGGCTAGTCAAGTTTAGCTAATGTATAGGTAAGGCCTAGCAAATCCTGGCTAATGACTAAGTGAGGCATAGGTAAGGCCTATTCAAAGCTGGCTACGACCAAGCGACACCTGGCTAAGGCCTAGGTAAAGCCTAATCAGTTCTGGCTAAGGCCTCGATAAGGCATATTCGAGCATGACTACGGCCTATGTAAGACGTAGTCAAGCCTAGTTAAGGCTTAGATAAGGTATCGGTAAGGCATAGCAAATCTTGGCTAAAGACTGAATAAGGCCTGGGTAAGGCCTATAGAAGGGCTGGATAAGGCCTAGGTAGTCCTATCTAAGGTCTAGGAAAACCTAGCTAACGTAAGAGCGAACAAAGCTCAGCTAAGGTTTAGATAATACCTAGGTTTGGCCTAGCCAGCCTTGAATAGGCCTTACCTAAGCCTCACTTATTCCATACCCATGTTTTGCTAGGCCTTACCGATGCCTTGCCTAAGCCTTAGCCAAACTTGACTAGGACTTACCTAGGCCTTGACCAGTTGTTGCTAGGTCGGAGCTATGCCTTGGCTAGCCTTGAATGGGCATTACCTAGGCCTTACCTGTCCGTAGCCAGGCATACCTAGGCTTTACCGATATCTTACATAAGTCTTAGCCAGGCTTGACTAGGCGTTACATAGGCATTAATCAGGCTTACTTAGGCCTTAGTTACACTTGATTGGGCCTTACCTAAGTGGCGCTTAGTCAAGCCTGGCGAAGTCCTAGGTAATGCTTAGCAAAGCCTGGTTAAGGCCTAGGTAAAGTCTAGCAAAGCCTACCCATGGCCTAGTTACGACCTAGAAAAGCCTGCTAAGGCATAGGTAATGCGTAAGTGAGACCTGGTCACGCCTGTGAAGGCCTATGTAAGGCGTAGCAAAGCTTGACCAAGGCCTAGGTAATGTCGTACAAAGCTTGGCTAAGGCTTGGATAAGGCGTAGCAAAACATGTCTACGGCCTAGCAAAGTGTAGCTAAGACCTAGGTAAGGCGTAGCAAACCTGGCTAAGGTCTAACACGGCCTGGCAAAGCCTGGCCTAGATAAGTCCGTACTAAGACCTGGCAAAGCCTAGCTATGCCCATCAAAGCCTGGCATAGGCCTAAGTAATTTCTTACAAAGTCTGGCCAATGCCTAGGTAAGGCTTAGCAAACCATGGCTAACGCCTAGGTGATGTCTTTCCATGTTTGGATAACGCCCAGGTAAGGCCTAGCAAAGCTTGGCTAAGGCCTAGTTAACGCTTATCAACCCCTCTCTAAGAACTAGGTAGCACCTAACAAAGCATTGCTAAGGCCTAGGTAAGGCCTGACTAAGGCCTAACAATGCCTAGCTAAGGCAAGGCCTAAGCCTAGTAAAGACCTAGGTAATGTCTATCAAAGCCTGGCTTAGGCCTAGATAATGTCTTGCAAAGCTTGGCCAAGGCGCAGGTAAGGCCTAGCAAAGCTTGGTTATGGCCTAGGTAAGGCTTAGAAAAACATGGCTAAGGCCTGATTAACGCCTAGCTAAGGTCTGCATAAGGTATTACATAGACTTAGCAATGGCAGGCTAAGGGCTAGGTAAATCTTAGCAAAGCCTGGCTAAGGCCTATGTAAAGCCTAACAAAGCCTGGATAAGGCATGGCAAAGGCCTAGCAAAGCATGGCTAAGACCTAGGCATGGTCTGCGTATGGCTTATAAAAGCCTGGAAAATGTCTATGTACGGCCTAGGTAAGGCTTAGCAAAGCCTGGGTAGGCTTTACCTGGACCTTAGGTAAGCTTTGCAAGAAATTACCTAGGTCTTAGCCAGGCTTTCCTAAGCCTTACGTATGCCTTAGCCAGGCTATGCTCTGATAGACTTTACCTCGGCGTTAGCCAGGCTTTTCTAAGCCTTAGTCATATCGTAGACAGGCCTTGTCCATGTCTTATCCAGGCTTTGCTAGGCTTAACATAGGTCCTAGTAAGGCTTTGGTAAGATTTACCTAACCCTTACCTGGGCCTTCGGCAGGCTTTGCTAAGTCTGAACTAGGCCGCAGCTAGACTTAGTCTAAGCTAGACCGTACATAGGCTTTAGACAGGCTTTACACATGCCGTAGCCATGCTTTGATAAGCCTTAACTAGGCCTTAGTCAGGATTTCTTCAGTCTTAATTAGTCATTAGCTAGTCTTTGCCATGTCTTACTTAGGCCTTATCGAGACCTTAGTCAGGCTTTACCAGACCTTAGTTAGGACTTCGCAGGCTTTGTTAGGCCTTATCATCTGGTCCTTAGCGAGGCTTTGCTAAGCCTAACCTATGCCTTAGCCAGGCTTTGATAGACTTTAGCTGGCCTTAGTCAGGCTTTGTTAGGCATTGCCTAGGCCATAGCGAAACTTTGTTATGTCTTAGCTAGGCCTTATCTAGGCCGTAGCCAGCTTTTATTAGGCCTAACCTAGCCTTTAGCCAGGTGCTATACCTTAGCTAGACCTTATCCAAGCGTTGCAAGACCGTATCTAGGCCTTAGCCAGGCTTTGCTAGGTCTAACTAAGCTAGGCCGTAGCCAGGTTTTGTTAAGCCTTACATAGGCCTTAGTCAGGCTTTGCTAAGCCGTACTTAGGCCTTATCCAAGCTTCGCAAGACCATATTTAGGGCTTAGCCAGGCTTTGTTAGACCTTGCCTAGACATTACTTAGGCCTTAGCCAGGCTTTGCTAAGCCTTAATAGGCCTTACCTAGGCCTTAGCCAGGCTTTGCTAATCCTTACCTAGACATTACCTAGGGCTTAGCCAGGCTTTGCTAGGTCTTGCCATGCCTTAGCTGGGATTTGCTGGGCCTTACTGCCACTACTACTACCACTACTACTACTACTACTACTACTACTACTACTACTACTACTGCTGCTGCTGCTGCTGCTGCTGCTGCTGCTACTACTACTACTACTACTACTACTACTACTACGACTGGCTGGCTGGCTGGCTGGCTGACTGGCATCTGTTTCAATCTTTAAGACGGAAGTTGGCATTATAAAAGACTATGTCGACATAATTAAGACAAATGCCGTCATTAGAAAAAGATTATGTCGCATAATTAAGACAGAAGTCGGCATTAGAAAAAAGATTATGTCGACATAAATAAGTCGTAAGTCGACGTAAGTTGGTGGCAGAAGCGGGAAATAACAACCTTTGGGCGAGTTATTTATTTATATAGTGTATTATGTCGACATAAATAAGTCAACCTAATCGTGCAATTATGTCGACGTCTGGACGGTTATGTCGTCTTAGCAAGTCCGTAACACGACGGCAGATGTGTACAACTAATCATAGCGCTGCGGGCTCTGTTCGGCACATATTAGGCCTACCATCCACTACACTAGTATTGTATATAGTGTGGCGGATGGTGGTATGTATGATGACGGTTGTTGAACTGGATAGGAGTCCCTAAGGCGCATTTCTATGATTTTGAATACTTAAAATGGCTTAGAACCTACTACACGGTATCGAGACACCTCAGTGTCCCTTAAGCCTATTCCATATTATCATTACTTACTATATAGTAGACATATATATATATATATATATATATATATATATATATTGCATTATAATAGATTTATATATTTATAATTATAGTGTATGTATTATGTTCACGTTCTATGTCAGGCTATATCTATTTGTTTATGGATCTTGGGCTAATAACATATTCTGATTCCGATTCGTCACCAGTTGCATTTCGGCAAGTGTTCAGAATCTTTTATTACACGCACTTGTTGTACACAATTTGATTGGCAACTGTCATTACTTTTAACAAGTATCCGCTACCAGATTCTACTACTCGGAAGGGTAAAATATTTGGAGTCGTATACAGTGTTCACCGCCGCTGCTTGATATCAATACATGGCGAAATGTACACGCCTCAAATAGCTATATATGATGTGGCCAAATTAAGAAGAGTCACATTTGCATAGGCCGCGTTAATATCGCTGGCGACGCGGTAAAACGTCGCCGGCGATATTTTGTAATATTGATGGCGACGTTACATAATATCGCCGTCGATATTGAGTAATATCGCCAGCGATATTTTGTAATATCTACGACGACGTTACATAATATCGCCCTCGATATTGTGTCAATAATGTGACATATGGTATTATATTAATGCTATCGTATGTCGCTCGTCGTGGGCGATAAAAATGTTTTCATTGCCCACGACGCGCAACGCACGTCGTTTCCTACAATATCGCATATCTTTATCGCCCACGACACGCGACGCACGATGGCGTTAATAGAACACCATACATAACGAAGAAGGAAACCGAGAGGTGTCGAGGAATACAAAAAACGAAGCATATATAAAGAATGGAGGAACGAACGCGAACGAATGAGTTCGTCTCTTAATCATATGCCGTCATAGTTTCAAAATCAGATTAAAAACTATTCAACGAAATGCTTAGTAAAATTGTACATACAATTCGGACACACCACCTCCGTGAAGAACTTAGGTAATTTCCAGTTCGTCTCGCAATCATATGACGTCATAACTAATATACCATACGTCATAATGATGTCATAATCAAATACATCGTGATTAGCACTTCTTGACGGAGTATAGCGATGTTGCACATATTGTCTTTACTATGTAATGAACATACCGTTGAATATTTTGAAACTAATTTGACTGGGCGCTGTAGTTGTTCTATATGACATCTTTAGAGTTAGAAAAGGGAGCCACTATGTTACCTTAGAGAGCGATATATATCGTTTAGATTCTACTATTTTGATTGACAGAATACCATACTTAAGGCCAGGTCAGACATACACGACCCGACACAACACTACACGGCACGACTGAGCGATGTGACACGACACTGTTTTTAGGTTGGTGTCAGACAAGCAACACGACACGCGCTACGTGGCAAACTTACAGAATTTATTAGTTAAATCATTTCCCTGATTTATACACGCATTCTAGTCGTGCTATTTTATGTGAAATGGCGTTGTAGAACACAGGCAATCAAGATACCTCTGATTCCGAAAATGAAGATCTCCTTCTCTTAACAAATTTGAATGATCGTCGTCCACGTAAAAGGATGTTCTGGGTGCACCCAATTCTTGAAAAAAAGGAATGAATTAGGAGAGTTCAGCAATCTCATCCCAGAGTTGAAACTAGACTCTGAACAGTTCAAAGCTACATTAGGCTGTCTCCAGCTCAATATGATGAGATCTATGAGCTGGTACAACAGGATATTACTAAGCAGCACGCGAAATAGCGACAGCCAATAACGGCTCGGGAGTGACTAGGAATATGTTTGAGGTAAGAATTTTTGTGTGCAGATATTTCATTTCATTCAAAATTTACATCTTATAATAATACAAAGTGTCTTGCTTGTCATTAGCTGCCACCAACTTCGCAGCTGAATGTCTGTGTTTCAATTTGCTGAAGAAAAACAAATGGTGACTGATTAGAAATCGGTTGCTGTGATTGTGGTTCCTGATACGCAATGTTTAGTGTTATCTGAGATGATTTATGAAGCGACATTTCTCCATCCGCAATCACCTGGCAGACCTTCAGCGTAACTTGACATTGGACATGCAATGGGAACTTTTTGGCAGTCTCGGCCATTGAATAAAAAAATTTCATCACTTATGGTATTTGGCTCCCGGGACCTCTTCTCGCAATCTCTTGCCATCAGGTATTCCACCACCTGTGACGTTTCGTCTGAAGTCTTTGCTGGTGGTCGTTTCTGGCTGCTAGTCTCGTTTTTGGAAATATTTTAACACGGTATGTTGCATGAAGATGTTGATGGTGAAGAACATTGTGCTACCATTTCAAAGGTGTTTTCGTCGCCATCATCAATATGACCCTCTTCATTTTCTTCTTTTTCTTCCGTTTCCGCTGGGTTTTTTACTCGAAGAGATTGCTCACAGTTCTATAAACCAAATATCGATATATTTTAAAGGTCTGTCTGTCTGTCTGTCTGTCTGTCTGTCTACAGCTGAAACTCAGAATCTGATGAACTGATGTAACTTAATAAAACGGTTCTCGTAAAGTGGATAGTTGGAACCATTTATCTTGCTCCATATTAAAATGTGAATCTCGATCGGATCACATCCTAGATTTACTGATTTCCCGGACACTAATAAATACATTTATTCTAGATTTACAAGAGGCTTGTCTTGAAATCAAGAAAATTGATATGTCATGATTTGCCACTGTAGATACTACTACTACTACTACTACTACTACTACTACTACTACTACTACTACTACTACTACTACTACTACTACTACTACTGCTGCTACTACTACTACTACTACTACTACTACTACTTGATTCAAGCTACTCATAATCCTGCTGCTATTGCTCCTCCTGCTGCTGCTGCTGGTGGTGGTGGTGCTGCTGCTGCTGCTGCTGCTGCTGCTGCTGCTGCTGCTGCTGCTGCTATTGTTGTTGCTGCTGTTGTTGTTGTTGTTGTTGTTGTTGTTGTTGTTTCTCATGCTGCATAGTGTAGAGGTTGCGTCATAGTGGTGAAGTTAATTATCCTGCGGCACAATGCGCACCTTTTGTTGTCTATGAATGGACGCAAGAACTCCATTTTTCTACAGAATCTCCATGGCTTAATGGGTTTTTTGCGGCCTGTCCACTCTTCCTTTCTTTTATTGATCGGGGATACCCCATGAACACACCACGTAGATTTTTCCAACGAGTTTTCACAGCGTCAACTGAAAAATAAAATGTGTTTTATTATTTTGACAGATATTTGGCAACAGGGGATTCTTTCAAGACGATACATTACAGTTTCAGAGTGGGTCATTCAACTATAGCTGGCATCGTACATGAAGTTTGCGAGGTTCTATCGAACAGATTGCAACCCATAATAATGCCATCTCTAACTTGGGAAACCTGGGCGAAAGCGGCGGATGAATTAAACCATTTTTGGCAGTTTTCAAACTGTATAGGTGCCATTGCCGGAAAGCACGAAAGATTCAAGTACCAGCTTCCTCGGGGTCACTGTTCTTTAATTACAAGGGAACATTCTCGATTGTTCTTCTTGCGTTGGTTGATGCCAATTACAAATTTACCATGGTGGAGGTGATGTCATCGTCTACCCATAATGCATCGCGCCGCGCATGCGCTACCAGGTCTGCCATCTTAATTGGCGCTCCATACGCCGCATTATATACTACTGGTACCTACAATGAAACTCTAATGTCTGAAGGAAATGCTTGGCAGGCTTATGAAAGAACTTTATGCAGCCTACAATTATCTGAGTTAGATCTTCTGGGTCGAAGTTACTAAGCCTCATTCCGTGAAACTGTAGGAGGATATACAATCCAGATCTACAAACACTGGAGCCCTTACATGCTGTAAGGCTAGACACTGGACCACCGGAGTGCTTGACTGTTTCGTGTAGCCGCACATTGGCTCTTGCTGAAAACCTGTCTGTTTGTCTGAAGGACATATGTACCTGTCAGGATCTTTAGTTTTGCCGGTATGCGAAGGCCTCTCTAGCAGACTGGCAGCCAATCTGTAGAACTGGGTGCAATTTCCCAGGGCTAAATTCTTTAGGAGTAAGCAGTTTGAGGGTTTTGTAGTACGGTATCAGGCCGACAATAGACTGCTTCCAGCATAGCTGTCTTGACCAGAGATTTCCATCTTTCTTTCTTGACTGGACAGTCCAGGTACTCAGGAACATCTTCAAGATTATATTTTCCCAAGAGTGCATTTATGTTTTTGAACCAGCTGTTAATTCTAGGTGTTTTGACTGCAGACTTCCTTCTTGCAAACTGTTTTTCTATGCTGCTCTCTGGTTGGCTACAGCCATTATTAAAGAGATTGAGTGCTTTCATATGAATGTGTGCTTCCACCGGCAGAACACCGGTTAATATGTACACGGCTGGGTCTGGAGTAGAGTTGGGAAGTGAGAGCACGTTCTTTAGAAGTTTCTTATGGTATCCCTCTAGTTGCTTAAGTAATGTAGCATTTGGAAGAATCATTCTAGCCCATAAGTCAGAGTTGGAGCTATATAGGTTGTGAATAGGTGGATTGTCGTTACAGGATCCAAGCCATTATGACCATGAAATCCTTGAGGAAAGCGGCTATATGATGCATGCCTCGCCTTATTTATATTTTTATTTTCACATTCTGGACCACATTTTCTCGCCGAGCTTTTACCCTAGTTATGCCGAGATGAAATGAAAATTTCTTGGCTGGCATAACAGACCCATTCATAGAAAATTCCTGATCTGATCCTGGTGATATCCGAGTGTCCTTGTGTTGTATCGCTCCTCATTGGCAACATTGATAAGAATCTGGGCTTCACTCACATAGGTGCTCATGAAACATATGCACTCGTGATCGATTGTTTGTTGCCGTTTCTGGCTCAGAACAATGCGGATGTGGTTTGATTAAGCAGTGGATTGACATACAACTTATACAGATATGTACTAAGGCTCCCATCTTGGCGCACTCCTTGATCAACCAAAAAGGACTCGGACTTGCAACCAGCCCATTTAACCACACTGGATCCTGATCTGTGTAGGCTATCCACCAATAGCCAGTGCTTGTCATGAATATTGGCTTGGAATAGTCTTCTCATCAAATGATCATGGTCCACCACGTCAAATGCTGCTTTTGCATCTAGTAGAATGAGGTGGGCCACTGAGTTGGTATCCTTACATAGAATTCTTCCACTATCAAGGATGCATTCATTGGGGGAAGTGCCAAAGGAAACCCCTCTCTGGGATACATTCTGAGTAGGTTCTATATTGTCTTTTAACCAAAATTTCAGTATGCATTCAATGATCTTTCTGAGCGTAGGTACTATAGTAATGCCTCTGTAGTTGCCCACATCTTTTGGAGAACCTTTGTTCTTGAATACTGGAGACAAGAGGTCAAGCTTCAATATGTCTGGAACAGTGCCACTTGAAAATATTTGGTCAACAATGCTTAGGAAAATGAGCATGAATTCCTTGCCTGCAAATAGTATATTTTCAATTGTCATGTTGTAGATATCAGGAGCCTTACCCCTATTAATGGAGGATACTGCTATATCTAGCTCCTCAATAGATACAGCAGTCACATCTTAATTTTTAGCTATCTGCCGCATGACTTCAACTTCATCAGTGACCATATGATGGTAATCACTGTCATACTCATCTTCTACCTCTGGTGTAGCTCAAGTCTCAAAGTGCTCGTGAAAGCCTTCTATAATATGCTCTCCTGAAAAGGAAACGAGGCCTAGATGCAGGTCTGTCAAAATGTCATTACCTTTTTTTCCTTTGATTTTTCACTAGGGCATGGAACAACTTTGGATCATACTCGCCATCATCATCATTTTTACGAGACATAAGCCATTGGCTTGTTATTGCCTCAGTGTTTGTTGGTGTAGTATGGCTTGCTCAGTCTAATTCAGAAGATCTTTCTCTGAAATAGATATCTATTTTGTTCTTGGATGATTTGACCGTTGTTGCTTAATTAAGTCTCCTCGAAACCGACAGTTTTAATACTTTAGCTCTGTTTTGTGGAAATGCTGTGGTGTAGATGGGTGTTACCCGCATCAGCTGCGGTGTGCCACCTACACTCATGGGTACACCCTGTTGCCCCTGGCATTCAGTTACATGTCAACTTGCGGGGGCCAAAGTTGGTCTTATTACTGTTGTTTTCATTTTCTGTGTTCATCAATATCTGGGTCTCCTTCTCTATGCTAGTTTCTCTTCATGCAAATCATATTTAGTCAAAATCATGTAGTATCTCTTTGAAATGAATGTCCAGGTTACTTTTGAAGGATTCAACCGTTGGTGCCTCTACAACTGTTGCTGGCAGTGAATTCCAATAGCGTACCACTCTGTTAGAGAAAAAGTACTTGCGAATATCCTTAGTGCTGCATTTCATGTTGAGCTTGAACTTATGTCCTCCAGTGTGGGTATTAGCGTATAGTTCGAAGAAGCTGTTTTTGTCAATGTTGTATAAATCATTAAGGATTTTGTATGTTTCGACTAAGTCTCCTCGAAATCTTCTGTATTTCAATGGCATTAGACTTAGGGTTCTGAGTCTTTCTGTGTAGCTGTAGTCTCTAATTTGTGGTAATAACTTTGTTGCCCGATGCTGAACTCTTTCTAGTAGCTGAGATTGTCATTTAAATCTTGGCGACCATGCTGAATTACAGTATTCAAGGATAGGTCCCACCAAAGATGTGTATGATAAAGTACGTGTATACGGATCTATACAGGAAAAGGTTCTTTTGATTATTCCTACTCTACTGTTTGCCTTAGATACAATGTTGTTTATGTGTCTATCAAAAGTAATGTCTGTGTCGGTATGCACTCCTAAATCTTTTTCTGGCTGTGATGTAGATATTGGCTGTATGTGGGAGGTACAAGTTGTCATAAAGTATTGGTTTTGAGAACTGTTACTGCCAAAATGTAAGACATGCGTTTTACTTGTATTGAATCCTAGCTGCCATGTCTGGGACCACTCGCATGTTATCTTGAGCTGCCATGTCTGGGACCACTCGCATGTTATCATTGGTTGATGGGTCTTCATATATTTTTGTGGCTTCGGCAAATATTTTGCAGTGGTAGGTTAGTGATTCTGGTATATCATTTATGTATATTAGAAAAAGGATAGGCCTCAGAAGAGTTCCTTGTGGTACGTCACTGGTTACTTCTGTCCAATCCGATGTTGTATCATTAATTCTTACTCTTTGTTTTCTATTGGTTAAATAGTTTTCTATCCACTTGGTTGATTTATTTCCCATACCATAGCTTTGCAATTTTGATGGCGTCTTTTATGCGGTACTGTATCGAAAGCCTTGGAGAAATCCAGATACACAGCATCAACACATTCTTTCACATCCAGTTTAGTCGTTATATGTTCGATATACTCTAGCTTGTCTTCTTGTAACTCTTCTTCCAAATAGGTTACGATACTGTCCCTAACAAATGACTCAAGGACCTTGCACAGGGTGCATGTAAGGCTAATTGTTTTGTAGTTATTTGGATCATTTTTTAAACCTTTCTTGTATATGCAACACACATTTGCCAATATCCGGAGGTTTGCTAGTACACCTTCTTCGAGAGATTTGTTAAAGATGATGCATAAAGGGTCACTGATTTTCTTGGCTACTTCGATTAGTATTCTCACTGGAATTTCGTCTGGGCTATTGCTTTTATTTGTATTGAGGGCTTTCATTTTTTTCTCAATAGCCATAGGTGTTATTACTATACTGTCTAAAATAGTGCCGGTGGCTCTATTGCTGATACTTGGTATAGTATGCAAGTCCTCGGAAGTGAAGATACTTGAGAAGTTGTTGAGGATATATGCGTTTTCTTTGCCATCTGTGCTAATGGTGCTAGTAGCTGGGTTACATAGATCACTAATCAATTCGTGTAGAGTTGTTTTGCTTTTTATATAGTTCCAAAATGTTTTAGGGTTATTTTTACTTTCAGACGCCCCACTTTTCATTCGAAGGACTGGTTGGCTCTTCAGACGGATGATGTAGCTTTGTTTCTGGCAGTCTTATAATGCTCATAATCTGAAGTTTTCTTAGTTTTATTGTACTTTTTGTAGGCTCGGTTCTTTAGTATAAGTGACTGTGATGCGGTGTGGTCAATCCAGAGATGTTTCTTTCTGCCATGTTGCTTAGAGGTAGGAATATATTGCTCTTTCATAGCAGTTAATTTTCTGTGTAATAGGTTCCGTGCTTCGTTTGCATCAAGTTCGTTCAGATGCTGCCAGTCCAACATTCATAACTCTGTTCACATTTCAGCATACCTACCTTTGTTCAATAGTAGTTTGGATTTAGTTGTCTGTCTGGCATGGCTTTAAATGTTTGGGTGCAGTGCTATTTTGAGAATGTTGTGATCGCTTTTATCTAAAGGCAGTAATTGGGTTATTTCATGGACAATGATCATGTTGTTTGTTAGGAGGAGGTCTAGTAGATTTTATTTCTGATTTATCCTATACCGTGTTGGTTTAGTAACGAGTTGTTGTAGAAACATATTCTTAGTAGAATCCAGAAATGCATCTTCCTCTCCATTAGTTGAAAGTCCAGCGCTCCAGTTAATTGTACTGAAATTGAAGTCCCCTACTATAAGAACGTGGTCAGCGCAAAACTCGCCTGCCATGTTTAGCAGATTTAGCAGATTTATGTTGTTTGAGCAGTCCGAGTTTGAACTTCTGTAAATGCACCCAGCAAGGACTGTTTCTTCTTTTTATCCATGATGTCCACACCGACTCATTGAAGCAATGAGTATTTAGTGTATCACGGTCCTTGGCATTTATTGATTCATAAGTATAAATCAGGACACCTCTTGAAGGGTTACTATTCAATGAGAGGTTATATCGGCAATCTGTAGTTCGTTAATGTTTATGTTTGTGTTCTTAGGTAGCACTTCTGTAATTAATATGATGGCGGGACGAGTCTCGTGTACCAGTGTTTCCAGTTCAGCTTTTTTTGGTTGATCAGACTATCCGCATTTGTGTATATACATGTATTTGTTATTACTTTAGAGTTTGTTTTATTAATCCATTGGCTACATTAGGGGTGCAGCTCAGTATTCAAGTTTGTTGTGTTATTTATACTGTCTTCGTATGCATCATCATTTGATGGTGTGGCTATAGGCGGATTGTGTAATACGCTGAAGCGGTTGATAGCTGTGTAGGTCTTGATTCTGTTTTTTAGCTGTTTGTTGCTTGTTTTACCTCCTCCGTGGTGGTGTCTGTGGATAGTAAAATTCCTTTGTGTCCCTGAAGATATCCAGCAATGAATGCAGATAATTTTTTATGTTGTCGGATAATAAGCAGATCCCCTGATGGTTTGGATGGACTTCGTCCCGGAACTGTTCCTAATAGGATTCTCCTTGTGGGCTGCTAAACAGTTGTGTATTATCAATAAAGTTGACTTCGAGCCAGTTGGTGAGGGATCAGAGCATTCCATTAAAAACTTCTGTTAAGTTGTTATTATACCTGCTTTTGGGGCACAGCAAAAGTGACGAAATGAAGATGTATGTACTAGGCGAGATGGATTTGATCATTTGAATAAACGCTCCATAATCTGTAATTCTGCTTTCTTGTTTATGCCTTCAAATGCCGTTTGTGCCAACATGGGCCACTACTGCATCATAATAGTCATCTGTTAGCAATGTCTCTAGCCTATCATGGATTTTGTTTATCCTAGCTCTACTGAAAGGACGAACGATGATACTGATGTTGTCTGTTGACATGTAGTGTCCGCTAAACTTTCTGAGGGTGGAACTACCAATTAGTAGTCTTTTTTGTGCGGCAAGCCGTTTGTTGTCTACTGCTATTATGGTACTCTCTTGTTGGTAGGTTACTATTAGTTCTGTTTGATGATATTCTTTCTGGATGTTTTGAGATTTGGGCATTACTTAGATTACTCTTAGTGGCATGACTGCTTGGTGCCAATTTCTTTTGATGGTAAGAACCGGTCGTATTTTGCATCGACTGCAGCTCCTGCATTTGTGAATGCAGCACCTCATTACTCTCCTTGATGTTTTTAAATATCTAGGAGGATTCGAGTCAGAATCGCAGTGTTTTGGTTTGTTGTGTCCCTTCCAATCTCTTAGCTGACGTCATTGCCATCTCATTTGTCTTGATGTTGGCGTTGCCAGTATCCTTCATTGTTTCCTTGGCTGGTGTGCTGCTCGTGTTGCTGATGTTGTCATCAGCTTCGTCTAGCAGTTGACGCAGTTGTATAGATACTATTATTACATGTATTGCTGCTGGGGTCATCATCATGTTGGTTTCAATTCCAGTACTGATAGGAAACCCAATAGCCTTCTCGTTTTTAGATTTTGGCTGTTCTACTACCAATTCTGCTACCAGAGGCCTGGATTCTGTATTTGTGCCACAATTTGCGTCTTTAATATGATTTAGATTTCCATCCTCTTCACTGATAAGATCGTCCACTGCCTGTTGTCCACATAGCCTGTGACTCATTGTGACTTCGTACTCTTTTATTGTAGACAGAGAAATGCTATGCCATGAAGTCAGCAATATAATCTGTGATCGTAGAGCATGCAATGCATCTGTACTCTCTTCGTGACCGGGAATTACACCGTGTCAGTCCTACTTGCATGTATGCTGGTAATTGGAAGCATGAATAGTGCGTCCATATTTCACAGTAGCCGCCTTTGATCATGTAAACATTGCCTGGGTCACCGCAACAGCAGATTTTGTAGCCTAGAGAGTACAAGTCTTGTTTTTGTTGTTGCTGGGAGTGCTGCTACTTATGATGTCAAGATTGAAAGAACAGCTAACGTGGGAAGCAGTGGCAACTGCGTGTTTGCATGAGATTGCCATGGCCTGTAGAGCAGTGTCAACTGCTTGTTTGCCTGAAGTTGCTGTGGTATGTGGGGCAGTGTCAGCAGTGGCAACTGCTTGTTTGCCTGAAATTGTTGTGGCAAGTGAAGCAGTGTCAACTGTTTGTTCGCCTAAAATTGCCCTGAGTTGTGAAGGTGTGTCAGCCGCGTGTTTGCCTGAGATTGCAGTGGATTGGTGGTTTGTTGTGGCTCTTTCTGTGCTTAGTTGAGGAAGTGCTTTTTCTTTCGGTTTGGTAACTGGAAATTTGTTGTGTTTACAGCTAACACATAACCACTGATCACCCTGAGTGAATTCAGCCCTCGGTTTCTTGCAAACATCACAGCAGGCCACCATGATTAATTATGTGTGTATGTCCTGACCAAATCCCAGTTGATTATTCGCTCTGTATTATTCTTGAATTGGATTGGTACATTAGTCTGTGACCAAATCCAGATGATTGTTATCAGACTGGTAAGGTGGTAGTTACTGAGTCTGTTTCCCGTTGTATTGTTATTTGATTGGTACAGTAGACCGCAATCAAATTCCAGATGATTTTTTGTATTGTATTGTGTGTAGTAATCACCTGGAACTATGTACTAATACATTTTTTGTACTATGTACTAGTAAATTTTTGTATTCTAGCTGGATCGTGATGTATATTATTTGTCCTGAAACTTGTTGTATATACAATTCTGAAGCTGGCTAATGAGTTCCATCGTGGAGGTGGCTTTGTTAATTTTCTCGTTGATATGAAAATCAATGGTTAATTTGTCACCAATGGTGACTCTAATGTCCTTTTCCACTGTGGTACTTTCCATAGCCTGGCTACTTTCTCGGAGTTTGTATTTCTGCTTGTCTAATTTGGATTTGCCAATTCTCATCGTTTAGCATTTGTCTGGGTAGAAGCGTAGTAGCCATGTGTCAGCCCATTCTTTAATGCTGTATATATCTTGTTGGAATTGTATGCAGTCTTCTTCAGTGGTGATTGATCTGAAGGCGTTGGTGTCATCGGTGAATAGGTATGTATATGTGTTGGAGCTAGTTACGTCCGGGAGGTCATTTATATAGATCACAAATAATAGATTTGCGAATTTCTTTGTGTTTCTGTGGTCTACCACTATGGTAGATAGATAAGAATGGTAAAGTGATCAAAATTGGTTCTAAACGTAGTGCTATACGAGGCGTTACTATGCAGTTGTTCCAACAAAAATTGGAAAACTGGTAGGGATGCAGCTATTTTAGGAGTCAATACGTTCAGCTCTATACTTGTACCACATGTACTGCCTCCAATTCCAACAAGGAAGATAGTGATACAAGGAACAAAAGAGTTGCCAACCACTGTAATCATACTAACAGCCATAGCATAGTCAAGACACAAACGTCAGATGAGGATCAGTCACAACCAGAGCAAGAGAACGACCCAACAACAACAAGCATATTAATCCAACCTCATTAGCAACATCATTATCTGGTACTAAACATAGTAACCAAACCTATACTTCCAAAGAATCAGTACAATGCTCTACCCATGATAACCACATCGTCTGCCTGAATGATACCACACAGATAAATCACCACCCTATGATGATAGGCACATCACCAAGCCAACGTGAATACACTCAGTCAACTGTCACAACATCGACGGTAACTCAAGGTACTCCTACAGCCACACTATTGACAACACTTACCTCAAGCCTAGGAAATGCTCAGACAAGGCAGAGCCCCAGCGCAAGAGCTACTCAAAGCGCAACTAAGACCAATACACCTTTCCCACATTGACATCATTACACCGGGATTTCCCTAAATCAACGCTCAGAGCAAAACTGCTGGTATTTTACCAAAATACGCTAATGTGGAAAAGGTATATTACGACATCATATCTAGGGAAGACCAACTAAGTAAGTTGTTAGACGAAATGGAAAACAGGAACAAACTACTAAAAAGCAAAGAGAATAAGGTACAAAAGCTAGAGACTGAACTTAGCAAGCAAAAGAAGCAACTAGCTACAGCGAAATCGTTCATTGCAAACTTAGAATACTGCTTCAATGAACTCCAAGAGTTAAAATGCATACTTCAAAGGAGGCTACTACTAATAAATGAAGCAGCCACCCTAACAGCTCAGAAGCGCCATCCAAGCAAACGGCCGATAACCATCATGAAACCTTGCACAGCGAGTATGTAACCAGTGACAATGAAAGCCTTAAAACTTAGCTTAATGAGCAAAGAATACACAACCTTGAGAGAGACAATATAAAAATGGCCAACAAACAATGAATGCACAATCTGGGGATGGAATATCTAAAAATGACAGTACGACTGGAAATAATAGAGGAAAGGTGTAACAGAAAGTATAATGGTGATATCTGTAATGCTAATCCTAAAAATTACAGCAGAAATAGACCACCCAGAGGAAAGAAACCCACCGAGCGATCTAGGCATTATAAGCCGCAAATGTCTCCTCAAAACCACTACGATAGATCAAACCACCAGAATCCAGCAAATAACTATACTTCTACTAGCAATGTCACAACTAACAATAACACTAGCAATACATCCAATAGCAGCTGCTCAATTGCAATACAAACTCCAGAGACTCATGCTGGGCTTTCGACCCCGGAGATACATAATCAGCACCTGTCAATTATGATAGAGATCGCCAATTCGTCTATAATACACAATAATAGGCAGGCTAACGAACCAGCTGAGGAACACGAACAAACAACAGTCAAAACAGTAGCAATAGCAAATTCTCTGCAAGAGATAACTTGTCTAGACAACATCCCCACTACTAGCGAAAATGCCAGAACCAGTTCCACTAGTCATCCAGCTGGAAACGTATCAGCACTGGCAGAGACAAGTTGAGCTATCTGTCAGGAAGACGATATTAACCCGAGCGCCAGGATGGCTGCCGAGCCGATTACAAATAAGCAGACAGAACGAATATACCTTAGAACGTTTTTTTATAATGCGGTCAATGAATACCAGCACTAACCTGGGTATCCCAACCACTGGGAGTACCAATGGATGCGAATCACCAACCGCAGCTGACTTAACAGGATACAGGAGCCATCTTGCCCACCCAGCAACCGTACCTTTTTAATCAGACCTTAATTCCAAATACACTCAACCAGTATATGCAGACTTATCGGTAGAATGTAACCCTCAACCAACATCAACCAATGCTATTACTGTCCGATCAACTATCGCAACGACTTCACCAGAACATCAGCAACAGCTAGCAACTACAGCAATATCAATGGACATCCCAAAGTATCCAACCGACAACATCAGTATACCCAACAGTGAGAACACCACAAATAAATTTAATATTAAACTAAATCAGTCATCATTCTTACACCCATTCAACATTGTCTCGTACAACATCGAGAACTTTGGATCAAGTAGGCCTTACATAGAAAATCTGATATCCAAAGGCTCCATAATCTTACTCCAAGAGCACTGGCTCTATAATTTTGGGAAATCAGAACTAGAATCATTTTGTGCACATTATTGATACAACTGTCACACAGTGTGTTGATGACAAAGACCCAATTTCATGATTTCAACGCCCTCGTGGTATAGCCGGAGTATCTATATGTTATGATAGCAACCTCTCACCGCAGATTGTAGAACTTCATGATGGAGGCAATAGACTATAGCAGTGGTCAACATCAACACCTAGTCAGCACCAATCATCCTGGTCAATGTATATATGCCATGCAGGGGAAGTAAGGGTGCTGAAGATGAATATAGAGTTGTTCTTAGCGAAATCAGTGAAATCTTGGCGAAATTTGGACAGTCCTGTGACCTCCTAATTGGTGGGGGATTTTAACGCATCACGTAAGAAGATGGTACCCAATAGCAAGGACAAATTACCACACAAATTCATAAGCGAAAGCGGCGTGGAACTCACAGCAACAGCTCCTGAAACATGTACCTACTTCCACCCTAATGGACAAAACAAATCACAAATTGACTACTTCCTCCAAAACAGTGACATCATGAGACAATATACCACGAGTGAAAGAGAAGACCTCAACACATCACAACATGACCCTGTCATGGTCACAATATGAGTAAATCTGCCAGAACACAATGAACCAACCAGGAGTACATCTCCAACAAAGCTTTCAGCCAATAAAATTAAATGGGACAAAGTGAATATACGGAAATACCAGTATCTCTTAAATGAGCGACTCACACCCTTCAATCAACAACAGGGGGTGTATGCAATCGGCTGAAAAGCTAGATCTGGACATTATTAACTACTGTGACATCATACAAACCACAGCCAAAGAATGCCACATGCAAAGTCCACACAAAAATAGAAGACTACGATACAACTGGTCCCTTCGCATCAAGGCACTTTATCGTGCTAGCAAACAGGGAAACTGGAAGCAGAAAACTGCCAGACGTCCAACCAATGGAAACATGTAGCTCTGTTCAGAGAAATGAATCTCGTCAAAAAGCACCTACGGTCTTCACAACGTCAGCAAGAGGCAGTAGTAAGGAAGGACAAGTACGAAGATATAAGGCAGGCTGACGAATATGACAAAAAAAATTTCTACAAACTCATTAGTCAACAACGAAAAGATGGTGCGTCAGTTCCCACAACACGTCTGATCGTAGATGAAACAGAATTAAACTCCTCTGACGAGATTAAAGATGGATGGGCAGAATACTTCAGACAACTTGCTACACCTCTCGAAGACCCAGGTTTCGACACAGACTACAGATGGCAAATTATGCTTGACCACATTCTACTTGAAGAAATTAATTAACTTAACACCGAGCCACCTCCACAAGTCATGGCAGATATTGTTGATGAGACTATTAATGGCCTAAAAATGACAAAGCAGCTGACCACCTCAACATCACCAGTGAGCATCTAAAATATGGGGGAAAGGTCATTATGTCGACAATAACCATAATAATCAATAAAGTCCTCGACCAAAGGAAAATTCCAGAAACCTTCGAAGTCGGTCGCATTACACCAATCTACAAAAAGAAGGGCAAGCCTAAACAGGACCCTAGCTCATATAGGAAAATTACTATTACCAGCATAATCGGGCATCTACAACTAGTCGAATCCCTAGTGAGCAATGCCCAGAATCCACTTCAGAATGGCTTCACCAAGGATACATCTTCCTCTAACGCCGCTATAATCCTAAATGAACTGATTGCTGAGGCCAAGGACAATCGACTAGCACTCTACATTGTCTTACTAGACGCACAAAATGCATTCGACATCGTCTGACATGAGTACATGCTATGTAAACTTCACCAAATACACATAGAAGACGAAAATTGACTCTTAATGAAAGACTGGTACACAAATATGTCATCCTGCGTGAAATGGGATGGAACCTTATCAGTAAGTTTCCAGGAACAACAAGGAGAAAGACAAGGAGGCGTATGGTCTCTAACTACCTATAAGCTATTTATCAACCCATTGCTTGACAATATCCTGGAACAAGGCATAGGTAGCAAGATCGGTGCTTCTCACTGCAGTTCACCAACTGTTGCAGACGATGTGTGCCTCGAAGCTGGTAATATCGAGGACTTGCAGTCACGTCTCTGTATACAGCAAGACTATTGGAACCGTGAACGCTATATCATGTGTGAAGCCAAATCATCAATTGTTTGCTTCAACAGTAACAGTACCCTTCCAGATCTTCAGTTTAATGGTTCACATATACCAATTGAAAATACTGTAACACATTTAGGAATTACCAGGGACAGCTCCTCTAAATATGGGACAGAAAGTGTCATCAGCGAACGAATAACCATGACATGTAAAGCAGTATATGCACTTATGGGTGCAGGCCTTCATGGAGCAAATGGATTTAACCCGAAAGTCTCTAATCATCTAAATATTTATGTCATTCCACACCTTATCTATGGTCTTGATACAATACGACTAGCAACGAAGGACATGGCCCACACGGACAAGCTCCATAAACAACTGTTTTGGCAAATCCAGCACCTTCAAGACAGAAGAGCAGATGCTGCAGTATACTTGATGCGCGGACAAATCCCAGTACAGGGAGAAGTACATAAATGCATGCTCACAGCTTTCGGTAACATCATCAGGGGCCATGGATCCATTGACTATAATATTGCGGTACGGCAACTGGCCACGAAAACAAAGACATCCCACAGCTGGTTCACAGCCGGCGATGGAATCCTTCAGCAGCACAATCTTTCAGATGCATACGATCTCCGAGTAAGGAATCAGGGAAAGGAGCAGTAACACGTGCCATCAACATCTACTGGGAAAATAAACTTAAAGCTGACTCGCTGACAAAGACTTCCCTAAAGCTGCTGAACATTAAAAACCTGTCGGTAGGAAAAGTGCACCCTGTATGGGACAGTGCTAGTTATGAATGCCTCTCCATCACCAAAGCATCAATCAAATACAGATTGATCCACAGCACATCACCCTACAAGCAAATAAATGTAGATTTAACAAACACAATGTGAAGGCAGATGGCGCATTGTGTAAAGATGGCGCAGAAGACCGAATACATTTCGTCTCTAGATGTTCATGCCTCGAACACATCAGGAAACCCTTCACCTCAGACATGAAAAGCCTGCTTAAGGACGCCGGAGTAGGTGAAAGAACTATCAATGATGCTGCATCAAATGGAACAATGTTCACCCAACTCGTACTGGACTGCTCAGGAGTTTCCTATTTATCCCACAGCCTCTCATACCACATCTAGAAAGCCTGGGTAGGGGTCTCTGCTATGCCGTGCACCATGAAAGGATGTTACTGCAGAAACAACTGAGTACTGAAATACCTACTACCACTACTACTACTACTACTACTACTACTACTACTACTACTACTACTACTACTACTACTACTACTACTACTACTACTACTACTACTACTACTACTACTACTACTACTGTGTTGGATCTAGCCAGTTCCCAGTAGGCCTACACTTTGTTTTATCCATTTACTGACATCTTGGCCACGAAGACATTACCATATTTTCAATATAGAGGTAAACCGTACAGTGCAATCCTGATATATGTGTGTGTACGTGTGTCATCAACCTACAGGAGCAATATCACCGAACATGTGCCGATCATAGAAGAAACAATTACGCTGTTTCAGTGGTCCTCCGGGCAGCGGAGGAATATACATCATCATCACCATCATGGTTCAAGATTCAAGATTCAAAATTATTTATTCAATAATTCTAAATAAACATTATTCATGAGTCATACCAGGTTGTCCGGCGAAGGCATTGCCTATTGTTATGGCGGACACCTTACACACATATATACAGGTATATATAAAGTAGACAAGACAGAACTTACATAAACAATTATAAACTCCGAACATTACATTTACTACTTCTATATTAACCCTTTGACCCTTGATCCTCATAACCACGTTACCCGTGCTGCTTTTAATTGTGATGGAAATATGCATTGAATGAAAGATAAGTTATAGTTGTGGTTAAGGGGTATTAGTAGCACTAGCGTACAGTGTTTGGAAATACTCTCCTTGAAACCATCCAAGCCAGCACTTTTTGCATGGTTTAGTTTGTTAAGAATGCTGAAAATTTCTTCATTGGTGACTGGGTTAGCGAAAAAAAGGATTGACAGTCGCCTGTGAGACAATCACTATATTTACTAGAGGATGTTGATTTGATTTTATCTGAAAGTGTTGGACCTATATTAACAAAATAGTCATTGAATCCTGTTGCAATTTCTAAGTCATCGGTTATTATTTTGTTATAATAAAGAAATTGTGTTCGTTGCACTTTGCGGTTATTCTTATTCAGAAGTGATTTAATTATTTTCCAAGTTTCATTTATATTATTCTCGCATTGTTCAAATTTGTTATGGTAGTAAGGTTTTTTTGCTGTTTTGATTATTTGGTCCAACTTCTTTCTGTATTTCTTGAATTTCCGTTCATTATGCTTTGTTCGACATTTGATAAACGTCAAGTAAAGTTTAGGTTTTTTATGACATGCTGCTATCAGTCCAGTTGTTAACCATGGTTTAGTCAGGTTGTGTTTAAATTTCTCCTTTTCTTTCATGGGAAAGCTGTTTTCGAAGATGTGTGTGCAAGGTTTGTGGAACTCGGTGTAGTCATTTTCGCAGCACTGTATGTCTGTAACTGCATGCCAATCTACCTCATACATGTGTTTTAAAACAATTTTTCAACATTGACCTGATTTATTTATCTGCAATTAATTTTTTCATATTTGAATGGCTTTGTGCAGGTCAGCTGTCTTTCGAGAAGAAAAATTGGTAGGTGATCAGATGTGTCAGCGACGAGAATTCCTACCTCCGATTTATTACTGAAAATTAATGCTATTGCTGAATATATTATCAATAATTGTGGCTGAAACATCATCTATTCTAGTCAGTTTTGTTATGGTTGGGTAGAATGAATGAGCATTTAGTAAGTTTATAAAGTTTTATGTATGAAAGCAAGTTTGTCTCATCAGGGCAATATTGTAGTCACCCATGAGGTAACCAGTTTTGTTTTCCTTTTGAATAGTTTCCAACGTTTTTCCTAATAGTTCAATAAAATGTTCCTTATCACCTTTAGGTAATTTATAAACTGTACTTACAATTTTGTTTTTTCCTTTCAGTGTTTGAATTACGATAAACATTGTTTGAATATGTTCTTTAATATTAGGAAGGTCATCTCGCTCAATGAATTGGATATTCTCTTTAATATATATGTCTACACAACCTCCCCAGCCTGTGGTTTTGTGCTTTTCAACAAATGTGTAGTTCTTTATATTAATAAGGTTAGTAGGTGAATTTGCGTGTATAAATATCTCTGTAATTCCAATTATTCCAAATTCATGTGCACTCATATCTAGGAGATGCTGTGACTTGTAAATGTTCCCCATGAGAGATAGCATGTTGATAACTAGAAGTGAGAAGGCAATGCGTTCTTTGTTTCCTATTAAGTTGTCATTGAATGTTTTGGGAGGATGTATTGACATGTTGGTGTAGATATATTTAGATCATTTCTGGTCTCAGCATGGTTAAATTGGGATAGGATTAATTCGAATGGGTTTAGAGTGGGTTTTTTGTCGCCAGTAGCCTCAGTGGTGGTAGGGTCATAGTATGGATTTAGAACTGGCAGCGTGAGGTCTGTATTGTCATTATAATGATTGTAAGGGAAAAGTTACTTAATTATATTGTTGCAGTTGGTACACCACCAGCAGGTGCCGTCAGCTTCGTGGTTGCGATAGTCAGATGTTGTTAGTTTGGAGCAAACTTAGATGAATCCATGTGCTACATAAGTCACATAGTTGTGCTCTCTGATTATTCTTAACAGGTTTCCTACAGGATGAACAAGTGAATTTAGCGGGCAGGGGTCAGGTCATCACTGGCAGCACTAATCACCAGGTCACAAAGACTCATGACTGTATTATCTAGGGCTACTGAAACATGGAGTTGTTGTTGTTGGTTGCTGCTGTCAGAGGCTATTTTTGCTGGTATAATTGAGGCATATCACACAGTGTCAATTTTAGACCAATTCGATTTCCTACTCAGGTTTACTGATTCCTGTTACACTTTATTATTTCCAGAGAAGCAGCATGCTACAGTTATATTGATTGGACGTGCCCGGTACTATTTTATTTAATTATTTATTTATTATTTACCATCACCTACCATCACCATTTACCACATCGGGATGTCACTGAGATCAGAGATGACAACTTCAACGTGCCTAGTAGAAGAAGAATATACATAACATGCTGCGTAGAGAAGGTTCTGTAGAGAAGGATATAATCGAGAGGCAATTGGCTATTAAGCAAGAATCATCACACAGTTGGGTGGTGAAAACGAAGCAAATCCTCAATATGTATAGTTTGACCTCAACATATAGCCTTCTGAAAGCGTTATCGAGCAAAGTGAAATGGAAAGAACTGGTGCCTGCTCAGGTTCATGCCTACTAGTACAGGAAACTAAAGGAAGGAGCTGCTGAGAAGAAAACACTGCAGTACCTCAACATAAATTCCTGTGAAGTGGGAAAAGCGCACACACTGTGGGAAAGCTGCAAAATGGATCAGATTTCAGTATATAAAGCCACCATTCAAGCTAAATTGTTAGTGCAAAGATATCATTTGCTTGGCAGCATGCCACAGAATAGAAGGGGGGGGGGAATGATTTGTCCTTTATGTAAAACTGAGGATGGAACTCTCATACACTTCCTTCTTGTATGCCCAGAGCTGCATTCCACTAGAGACATGCTTATCAAGAAGATATGCAGCTGTTTGAAACAACTTGGCCTTGAAACAGATGAAGATAACGGCATACAGGCGATTCTGGATCTCAGTAAGCTAAATGTTACACACGAGGCTCCATTACAGAAGCTATTTAAGCTTGAGTGACTGTCCAGAGAATTATGTGTTATGTACTGCACCAAAGATGAGCAGCAAAAATATGGATGAGTTCAAGCGGTGTGAAACAACCCATGGCGATTGGAATTGTGGGAGAAAAATCCCAGGGCAAACAGGTAACAATGCAAAATGACTCGGTGTGGGAATAGGAATTGGGGCGAAACAACAGGATTCATGCAAACAAGCCATCGAGCTAAAGTAACCGCGCCGTACTAACAATATGAACATTAACAATGCGCTAATGAACTTGTACACAAAACAATGAAACTACTTAACGGTACTCTGATAAACATGCACACAAACAATTTGTTTCCAATTTTCGCCGCACATAGATAAATATATAAGTACGGTAAATAACAATCATGCTACGGTACAATTATAAAATGTAAGAATAGGAATAAACTCCAGAAGGAGATCCGTCTCAAGCGCCTACCGTCTGATAGATGGGATTTACTCGACACAGCAACAACACCAAAAAGAAAAATACCTGGAACTAAAATCAGGTACGAACTTAGCTTTTGCCAAGTCATTCCGAAGTCCACTAATATTATTATGTGTCAAATTATTTCCTAAAAATCTAGCAGGATTTACATTTGTCAAATTGATTTTCTTGTCTTTAGATAGCTGTTCGTCGATTTGTTGGCCACATATCCCTCCTACTATATATAATATACATAAGGTATGTAACCTTCATCTGTGGGCACCATTGTCAGAAAGCTGATTGGTTGGTTTGTAGTGGTTTGTAGTCAGAAACGTGATGTCAGCGGATTTTGACAACAATAACAAACCAACCAATCAGCTTCCTGACAATGGTGCCCACAGAAGAAGGTTTCACACCTTGTGTATATTTATATATATAGTAGGGGGAATATGTGGTAGAGGGATGGATGGACGAAAATTCAAAGGCCTGTGGTCATATTGAAAGTAGTTGCTGTGCAAGCGGAATGTGTTGTTCATTCGCACAAGGGGTTGTGGCGGGGTGAAATGTGGGCACCAATCGATTGTAACGCAACTCCTAGACCATTTCACATAGAAACTTGAAATGTTCGGTATGATTACACATATGGCCAGGGATGTGCGTAACACATTTGAATTTTGATATCATCCCCAGGGCAGGGGTGGGGGAAATGGTGGGCAGAAAATAAATTTTTTCAAATGTGGTCATGTCACGTATCATTTTGAAGCTTGTGGTTAGTAGACTACAGTACAACAAATTATTTTGTTCTTGACTCAATCTGAGGGCAGTGGCCAGTGGTCAAATGGGCAATCTAATTCTATAGATGTCCATGGCTTGGACATTATTTTTTCGCAGAATAGTTAGTCCTGGCCTCCTGGGCAGACCTCGTCCTGTGGCAGCCGGATCCTGCGGTGACTTAAAAATGCGAGATATTGGTATCTTCTGAAACCTCTTGTTCAGTTTTCATCCATACTAAAAGTAAAGTACCATGGGTGTATAGCTATGAATTATGTGGATTCCTAATATCTTCGGTGCTTCCAGCAAGGTTGGGATGTGGCGGTATTGGAATGGGACGTCCAACCATCAGATATCCTGGGACCTGGGATTTTTCTGTAGTGGTACAGTCCCAACCCTGGGATTTCCCGGGATATCCCATGGTTGGGACTCCCATTCTCCTTCGATCAATACTCACCATTCTCTTACTTCTGATACAAGCTATCCTGGATAGCTGAGCCCTAGGACTATAGACTTAGTAAGCTTTACCGGCTCCTGGAACCGGGTACTCGACTTCCAACTGCCGAGTACCCGTTTGCCATGAAGCTCATTCTTGTTTGCATAGCAACAAGAGCTACATGCTTTTTTGCAGTTGGAAGTCTTAAAGTTTTCTAAGTCTTTCTGTGATTGTGATAGCTTTGTGTTCGCTCTCTAAGGATTATTTGGCTTACCATGGAAAGAGCCGATGATAACCAGGTCGTATATTTCCATGTTATTCCATAGTTAAAAGACTTAGGTCTTAAAAATTTCATCTGTGCCGCATGTTCCAATTTCTGACCTTGAATCTGGGACGTGCGTTAACAACGAAATATGCCAGATTGATCGCCTTCCTTTAACCCCAACAGGTGGTCGGCAGATATGAAATAAGGTGTTGGCTATACAGTGTTTAACACGAAAATTGGCTGACATCATTCTCCGTATGATCCGAGCGGGTGACGTCACACCCGAGTTGTCTCAGACTTTTATGTGAAGAAAATGTTTCATTAATTCGCGCATCTGATTCTGGGTGCTGCGTACTGTATTGGTACCAGAAAAACTTTGGAATTTTCAAGTTTTGCGTGTTATCACGATCTGTTTGCAATGATCGGTGGTTTCAAAATTCTTGATTTAGATGTGTGGTCTGCGGTTTTACCGTGTACTACAGCAGTTTGTTTACATTTTGTTGTTTCTTGACATATCGTTTTGGCCTTCGTTAGGAGTATAATTTATATTGATTAGTAAATATACCCCGAATGCTATGCGATATGGTTCCTGCTTCCGTTTATACATCCTCGAGGATCAGTTTATGGGTGTATCTTGCCCACTTAGTTTTTGTCGTCATAATCAATGCGATCTTTGCTGTAACGTTGCGGGGTGGGGTGATGTGCGGGAGGGTTAACATTTAATTTATGATCAAATTATTTGAAAATTATTTGTCTGCCTTCCATTCCTGTTTCGTTCCGCTTGCTTATTATAGGTTTGTGCTTATTTATAGGCCAAGCCAGCCCCGACATCATGTGACGAGTGCCATAAGTTCGTGAGGGTTCTGTTCAAGGACCCTATCTGCTTTAGATGTACAAATTGTAATCTTGATAATAGGTGTAACATTTGTGCAGTGTGGTTGTCCGATATGATGGTCAAGTTCCTTGCCCAGAGGGACTGGGCAGGGTCTGACGCAGGTTCAGGTGGTCCGAAAGTAAATTGTGGTGCGTCCGTTTCGGCCCCTGGGGGCGCTCCACGTCTGCAACCAGAGGTTGCGGAGATGGCACCGCCGGCGTGGTTTGGTCCTGCTATGCAAGGCTTCGTCTTGTGTCGACGCTGGTTTCATCCCTGCTGCGGAAAGTTGTAGGGCAGCCTCTCGCCATGTTTGGTTCGGACCCTGTCCTTGGACAGGGTTCTGGACTGGCCACCGAGGGAGCCGTCTCGTATGGCCCCGTGGCAGTCCCGTCGGGCTCCAGCCTGATGGGTTCTGTCTCTCTGCGGCCACCTCCGGGTGGTCCAGTAGCGGTGGCCAGTCCGTCTGAAGACGTGGAGGCCGAAGATGAGAGATTGCTGCGGCCTGAGATGGCGTGGGTGGGAAGCATGGAGGTTGATTCCATCCTGGACGGAACTGCCTTCCATCTGTCTGGTTTGGCGCAAGCCAGGACAGCGGCTCCGCCCGTGGTTGAGGCCACTCCGGTACCGGGCACCGGTCCCGTGATGGTTGGTTTGCCATCAACCGACACAGTGACGGGTGTGGCTGGCCAGGCGTGGTATACACCTATCTCGCCTGGTCCAGCGGACAGGCATGGGGTGCCATTGGCACCTGTGCTTGGCCACGGTTCCTCAACCGGTACGGGTCCGCATGGTTTTCCGTGCGGACCTACTCCATGGACTGGTGTTTTCCATGGGGTGGCGGCAATGACTCCTAGCCGGGAGGCCGTTGCTGGTAGGGCCGTGAGCACGTCAACAGGTGATGTGTTCACGGGAGTGTCCTCTTCGGAGACAGATATGGTCAAGCGAGAGGATATCAACCAGATTGTGTCACTGATGGCCGGACAAGTGAATGGTTGGAGGCTCCATGTCTGGAATCCAAATATCATGAGGTAATTCAAGATTGAGAGTTTTTTGTATTATGTCTATATATCATTTTTATTCATCATATATATTCATGCTCATTCCCAGGCTGATATATGCAAAGAGCAGTTAACCCTCTTAGCATATTTGTGTTTCAGGCGAGATGCATGTTCGTGAGTTCTCTCCCTTTTCTTAGGAGAAAAAAAGGGGTGGGGGGGGTGCAGTGATGTGAATGTGATTTGGTCCCTTTAACCTGATGGTCTCCATTTGTCAAGTTTAAGTCTAAGCTTTTTCTCCAAGGGGAAAGAGTAGCAATTGATGGCTTGCCCCTTCCCGCCGGGTTACTGACTAAATCTGGTGTATATCAGAAGTAATAGAATGGTGAGTTTTGATTGAAGGAGAATGAAGGAAATTTCGATTTCCCTTTCTCCGAGATCTAACAATACTCACCATTCTATTACGGACCCAGCCTCCCAGCCCCACGGAGGCAAGCCATGGGTATCTCTTATTTGGTGACTATGCAAACAATATGACCTTCATGGCAGTTGGGAGCCGAGTACCCGGTTCCAGGAGCCGGTAAAGCTTACTAAGTCTATAGACCTAGGGCCCAGCTATCCAGGATAGCGTGTATCAGAAGTAATAGAAAGGCGAGTATTGTTAGATCTCGGAGAAAGTGAAATTGAAATTTCCTTCAGCCTTGAGATGTCCCAGTTCTCCTTCGATCAATACTCACCATTCTGTTACTTCTGATATACAGCTGGCCTTGACAGCGGCTCTAGGATTATAGACGTAGAAAGCTTTACCGACTCCTGGGAACCGGGTACTCGGCTCCCAACTGCCGAGTACCCGTTTACCATAGAGCTCATTCTTGTTTGCATAGCAACAAGAGCTATACATGCTTTCTGCAGGGAGAGGATTTTAGTGTCTTTTGTTAAAGAAATCTAAGTCTTTATCTGTAAAGTGATAGTTTGTGCATTCTTGAAGGATTTAACTGGATACTATGGAGAATACCGCCGATGATAACCAGGTTGTATCATTCCTTATTATCCATAGTTAAAAGACTTAGGTCTCTAAATTTCGCTGTGTCGCATGTCCCAATTTCTGACCCCAAAGAATCTGGGACGTGTGCTAACAACGATATATGCCAGACGATCGCCTTCTTTAAACCCCAACAGGCGATCGGCAGATATGAAAATAGGTGTTTGCTACAGTATTTCTAACACGAATATCGGCTGACGTCGTTCTCCGTAGGATCCGAGCGGGTGACGTCACACCCGGTCGCTCGGATGTTTATGTGAAGAAAAATTTTCCATTAATTCGCGCATCTCGTTCTGGGTGCTGCGTACTAAAAATGGTACCGGAAACTTTAGAATGGTCAGGTTTACGTGCGATCACGATCGGTTTGCAATGATCGGTGGTTTCAAAATTCTTGGGTAGATGCGTGGTCTGCGGTTTTACCGTGTGATACAGCAGTTTGTTATACATTTTGTTGTTTTCTTCACATATCGTTTGGCTTTCGTTAGGGAGTATAATTTATATTGATTGGTAAATATACCCTGAATGCTATGCGATATGATTCCTGGAGCCGTTACACATCCTGGAGGATATAATATGGGTGTGTTTAATGCCCGCTTCGTTCTTGTCGTCATAATCAATGCGATCTTTGTTGTAACGTGGCGGGGTGGGGTGCGGGAGGGATACGGTTAATTTATGAGTCAAATTATTTGAAAATTAATTGTCTGCCTTCCATCCGGGTCTCGTTCCGCTTGTTTATTGTAGGTTTGTGCTTATTTTATAGGCCAAGCCAACCCCGCCATCATGTGACGAGTGCCATAAATCTGTACGGGTCATATTCAAGGACCATGTCTGTTTTAGGTGTTCGCTCTGTAACATAGACCATAGGTGTAATGTGTGCGCAGTGTGGTCCGTGGATATGATGGTTAAGTTCCTTGCCCAGAAGGACTTGGCTGGGTCTGACGCGGGGTCAGGCGGTCCGAGAGTAAATCGTGGAGCGCCCGGTTCGGCCGGTGGGGGCGCTCCACGTCCCCAGCTGGAGGTGGCGGAGATGGCACCGCCGGCGTGGTTTGGTCCGGCTATGCAGGGTTTTCTGCATAGCGTTCTGCCCACGCTGGTGTCGTCCCTGCTACCAAAGGTTGGGGGGCAGTTTCTCCCCATGCCTGTTACGGACCCTGTCCTCGGACAGGGTTTTGGACTGGTTACCGAGGGGGCCGTCTCGTACGGTCCCCTGGCAGTCCCGTCTGGCTCCGGCCAGACGGGTTCTGTATCTCCGCGGCCACCTCCGGGTGGTCTAGTAGCGGTGACCGGTCCGTCAGGTGTGGGAGCCGTCCGCCAGGGCAGCTCCACGGTCTACTCGTCTAGTGACGACTCTTCGGGGTCTGAAGACGAGGAGGCCGAGGAGGAGGAGAGGTTGCTGCGGCCTGTGATGCCGCAGGTGGAGAATATAGAGGTCGATTCCATCCTGGACGGAACCGGCCTCCATTTGTCTGGCTTGGCGCAAGCCAGGGCAGCGGCTCCGCCTGTGGCTGAGGCCAATCTGGTACCGGGCACCGGTTCTGTGACGGTTGGTTTGGCACCAGCCGACACGGTAACGGGTCGGCCGGGCCGGGCGTGGTACTCACCTATCTCGCCTGGTCCGGCAGTCGGACATGGGGTGCCGTTGGTGCCCGTGTCTGGCTACGGTTCCGCGACTGCTACGGGTCCATACGGTTTTCCGTGCGGACCTATCCCATGGACCGGAGTGTTTCATGGGGTGGCGGCGGAACCGTGTGGTACCAGAGTGCCTGGTGTGGCAGCCGTGGCTCCTTGCCGGGAGGCCGTGGCTGGCAGGCCCGTGAACACGTCAACGGGTGACGTGTTTGCGGGTGTGTCTTCATCGGAGATAGATTGGTCAGAGGCTCTGGCGTGGCTAGCCAGGGTTGACCCGTCTGTGGTCACGGCCGATGAAGATGCGCCCCGTGTGTCGATCAGGACGGGGATTTTGCCCGCGACCCGTATCCAGTCGGGACTGGATTCACGGTTCATAGAGTTGTTGGAGGCTATTTATAGCAAACAACTTATGACCAAGGGTCAGCTCCCTACGGCCTCCAGGGAGGTGCGGGCAAGATGTCGTATTCCGCGGGGGGAATACGACAGATATGGTGTAGTCCCGTCGGTCACCGAGGGTGACCGATGGGTACTGGGCGTTCAGAGTGGCGGGGTGGGTGGCCCCGGTCCGGCACTTGTGGACAAGGCTCAGGTACACCAAGAGGAAGTCCTGTCCCTATGCGATGAGGGTGTGAGGGCAGCTATGAGCGCTGTCAACCACTCGTATCGTCTCCTTCAGTCGGTGTGGGCTGAAGCCGGGGCAGGCCACCCTGTGCCACCTGTGGCGCTTTCGTGCGTAAATGATGGCCTGGTGCTGTCTATGGACGCATTGGCAAGGGTGCAAGCGCGAGTGACTAAATCCAGGAGGCAAATGGTCATTGACCATATGCGTCCGGCTACGGCAGTCAGGGATCGTCTTCTTGGGACGCACCTGACAGGGCCTAGCATCTTCGGTGGCCAAGCGCGGGCCATCTTAGAGGATACAGCCAGTATCGCGCAGAATCGGTTAGCGGTCAACCTAGAGCTAGTGCGGCAAGCGCACGCACTAGGGGCTGTGGGGAAACCGCTAGCGGGACAACCTTCAAAGAAGCATAAGGGCAAGGCGAAAGCTAAGCCTGTTGCGACTTCTGCTTCAGCTCGTTTTTCTCAGCCGCCGCCGGCGAAGAAAGCCAGGAAGGTTGTAGAGGCGCCTACCCTCCCCAAGTTTCCCAGGGGGAAGGGTAAGGGTAACTCCTCGAGCTTCCTTCATATCCGTCTGGACCGCACCTGTGAGACAGGAACAGCGGTGCCAGTTATACCCGTCGTGCCTAGAATGAAATGGTTCTCTCTCTCTCGTTAAGAAAGAGGGGGGAGCAGACTACGAGCCGGACAACCCCGTTAGACGTCGAGGCGTCTATGGTGGGTGGAAGGCTCGTGCGTTTCGTCGAGGCGTGGCGAGGTGTGACGTCAGACAGTCTGGTCCTGGGATGGTTATCCCAGGGTTACATGCCGGAGTGGTGGGACTTTCCACCACAAAATCTGTCTTTGGCACCTGTCTGGACACCTGTACCAAGGGAGCCAGACAAGTAAGAAGCCGCTCAAAAGGAAGTGTCGGGTTTGCTTCTGAAGGGAGCAATAAAACCAGCAAACCGAAACACTCCAGGCTTCTATTCAAACATGTTCCTTGTCCCCAAGAGCACAGGGGGATGGAGACCCATACTCAATCTCAGGCCATTAAATTGGTTTATCCATACGCTTCGGTTCCAGATGGAAACGCCGAGGTCGGTAATGGCGGGATTGAGGAAAGGAATGTGGTGTGTATCGATCGATCTGAAAGATGCATATTTCCACATTCCGATGAACAGGAGTTGTCACAGGTTTCTGAGATTTGCGTTTCAGAATCAAGTATGGGAGTTTATTGTTCTCCCATTTGGCCTGTCGACAGCTCCGAGGGTTTTCACAAGAGTGGTCCTTGGGGTGACAGCATTTCTCAGAAAAGAGAACGTGGAGCTACACACCTACATAGACGACTGGCTGATCAAGGCAGACTCGGCAGCCAGGTTGAACTTGGATACTGCTCTGACTCTGAAGTTACTTTCAGATCTAGGCTGGATAGTCGACGAGGAGAAATCCGAGTTAACGCCCACTCAACATTTCGTTTATTTGGGGATGCGATTCGATCTCGAGGAGGGCAGGGTGTACCCGTCAGAGCCCAGAGTGGTGTCTCTGTTAGCCATCCTCAAGAGTTTTCGAGTGGGAAACCACATTCAGGCGAGGCGGTTCCTTCAGATGCTGGGCATGATGGTCTCCATGGAGCAGGTTATCCCGTACGCTGCTCTAATGTGAAGGCCTATCCAGTTGTATCTGATGTCTCTGTGGAAACAGAGAACAGAACCCCTGTCAAAACTGGTACCAGTTTTGGAGCCGATAATGTCGCATCTTGTATGGTGGAAGGAGCATCAGAAGCTCCTAGTAGGGGTTTCGCTGCACCTACCCCACCCCCAGCTGTCCGTGTACACGGATGCATCGCTGGAGGGGTGGGGTGCCTGCCTGGGAGAACACCAGGTCTCAGGCACATGGACTCTCCCGGAGAGTCAGCTGCATATCAATCTGTTGGAAATGATGGCAGTGGAACTGGCGTTGGAAGAGTTCCTTCCGATGATCAGGGGCAAAATGATATTGATGCGGTCGGACAATTCGACAGTAGTATCATATATAAATCGCCAAGGCGGGACCAGGTCGCCCACTCTGTGTATCAGAGTGTCGCACTTGATTCAATGGTGCAGGAATTACTCGGTTGTTTTGAAAGCAGCTCACATTGCTGGCCGATTGAACATTCTGGCGGATGCTTTGTCGCGCAGACAGATAATTCTGCCAACAGAATGGTCCCTCAACCCTCCAGTTCTGCGACGGATCTTCGAGCATTGGGGCAAACCCAACGTGGACTTGTTCGCCACAAAGGAAAATGCTCAAATCATGACGTATGTCTCGCCGATTCCAGATCCAAATGCCGTCGATACAGACGCTCTGGCGATAAGCTGGAGAGGGATGCACGCTTACGCGTACCCACCCACCATTCTTCTACCGAAGGTATTGGTGAAGGTCAGGGAGGAACCGTGTCTCGTCCTGCTAATAGCACCGTATTGGCCGAGCAGGGCGTGGAAAATCCTGTGCAGTTGCCCGAGATTCCGAACATAATCTCCCAGGCCAAGGGACGCTTCCTACACGAGCGTCCCGAAATGTTCAAATTGACTGCGTGGATGTTATCAAACAACGTTCCACGTCGGAAGGCTTTTCTCGACAGGCTGCTGATTTCATCGCGGCTGCGAGGAGGTCAACCTTCAAGTCATATAACAACAAGGTTAACAGATTTGCCGACTGGTGTGAAGAAAAGGGTATTGATACTTTTCAATCCACTATTCGGCAAATAGCAGACTTTCTCTGTGAGCTGTTCTTTTCAGGACTAGCTCCCGTCACAGTTGCTGGATACAAGTCAGCTTTGGCATCAGTTATCCCTTGTCTAGCCAACAGGGATTGTCCAGAGGTGGCCCAGTTAAATGTGATGTTGAAGGGAATGAGCAATCTCCGACCGAGACAACCGGTAATCATTCCAGCCTGAAGTCTATCTTTAGTGCTTAATGTACTGGCCAAGCACCCTTTCGAACCATTGCGTTCGGCTAGTCTAAAGCATTTGACTCTAAAGGCGGTCTTTCTATTGGCAGCTTCCTCAGCTAGAAGGCGCAGTGAGATCCATGCGCTTTCGGCAGAGAGGGACCGATTTATTGTTTCTGGAGAGGGTCTGCGTCTTCTGCCAAGAGCAGAGTTTATGTCAAAGAACCAATCTTTGAGATATCCCGGCAAACCGATCATTATACCGAAGTTAACTAGGTTTGATCGTGATGCCAGTGTCTGGTGCCCGGTCTGTGCTTTGACTAAGTACAAGAAACAGACTGACTCGTTACGGTCGAACGATAGACATCTGTGGATCTGCCATGAAAAGCCTTATGGCGCCGCATCCATGTATACTATCTCTCGTTGGGTGGTCGAATGCATTCAGACTACTCACGAGATGGCGACTGGGCACCAGGTGCAAGGTGTAAGGGCACACGATGTCAGAGGAATAGCCGCCTCGACCGCCCTTTACAATGGTGTTCCGTTAGAGGACATCATGGCCGTTGCACAATGGCACTGTGAGTCCTCATTTACGGATTACTATATGAGGGATGTGTCAGACTCAGCCAATCCACTCGCTTTAGCTGTTTTGAAACGATAGTTAGTGACCACACTGCTCTTCACCCTTTTTTCACTTTGGTAAGAAAAGAACCTAAAGCAGGCATGGTCAAGCGAGAGGATGACAACCAGATTGTGTCACTGATGGCCGGACCAGTGAATGGTTGGAGGCGGTACGTCTGGAGTCCAATTATCATAAGGTAATTCAATAGTGAGTTTTTTGTATTATGGATGTGTATCATGTTCATTCATCTTATATATTCATGCTCATTCCCAGGCTAATACATGGAATATGCAGGGAGCAGTTAACCCTCTTGGCATATTTGTGTTTCAGGCGAGATGCATGTTCGTGAGTTCTCTCCCTTTTCTTACGAGAAAAGGGGGGGGGGGGGCCAGTGATGCGAATGTGATTCGGTTCCGTTAACTTGACGGTCCTTTTTTAGGTCTCCTTTTAGTCAAGTTTTTAAGTCTAGCTCTTTCTCCAACGGGCAAAAGTAGCAGTTATGGCTTGCCCCTTCCCACCAGGTTACTGACCAAATCTGGTGTATATCAGAAGTAACAGAATGGTGAGTATTGATCGAAGGAGAATGAAGGAAATTTAAATTTCCCTTTCTCCGAGATCTAACCATACTCACCATTCTGTTACGGACCCAGCCTCCTAGCCTCACGGAGGCAAGCCATGGATTTCTCTTGTTTGGTGGCTATGCAAACAATATGAGCTCTATGGTAGACAGGTACTCGGCAGTTGGGAGCCGAGTACCCAGTTCCAAGGAGTCGGTAAAGCTTTCTGAGTCTATAGTCCTAGAGCCAGCTGTCAGGGCCAGCTGTATATCAGAAGTAACAGAATGGTGAGTATTGTTAGATCTCGGAGAAAGGGAAATTTAAATTTCCTTCAATCCATGGTAACCTACTAAAATGGATTGAGGATTTTCTTACTAACAGAGCCCAACGAGTTGTCGTGAATGGATGCAAATCAGTTCAAACTCGTGTCATTAGCGGTGTGCCCCAAGGTAGTGTACTAGGACCACTTCTTTTCATCTGTTACATAAACGACCTTCCTGATGTAATTAAGTGCTCTACAATTAACATGTTTGCTGACGATACAAAAATCTACAAAGAAATTAAGTCATCAATTGATGCAATCGAACTACAAGATGACTTAAATAGCGTAACGAAATGGTCTTCTATCTGGCAAATCAAATTCAATGCTGACAAATGCTGTGCTATGCATCTAGGTACAGCTAATATTAAACATTCATACTTCATGAACTCTCTTGATACAAATATTAAGCTGGTAGAAACAACTGTCATAAAGGATTTCGGTCTGAATGTAGACAACCAACTAAAATTTAGCATCCATTGTCAAATCCAAGTATCAGAAGCTAATAAGATTTTAGGACTGATACGAAGGTCTCTCACCCATTTAGACTCTTCAACTCTAGTAAGGCTGTACACTTCGCTAGTTAGACCTATACTTGAATACGGGAACGGTCCATGGACTCCCATGTTAAAAAAAGACAGTCTAACACTAGAAAATGTGCAGCAAAGAGCAACTAAAATGATACCCTCAATAAGAAATTATACTTATTTAGACCGGTTAAAATATCTGAATCTACCATCTCTCTATTACCGTCGATCACGTGGGGATATGATTCAAACTTACAAATACATTCATGGCCTTTATCGTGTTCAGTGCCCATTCTTGGAGATAGACAAACAAAGCATCACTCGGGGACATAATTTTAAATTCACTAAGAGCCGAAGTAACAAACTAATTAGGCAGAACTTTTTTGCAAACCGAATTACAAATAGTTGGAATAGCTTACCAAATGAAGTAGTTAGTGCCGTAAGCCTAAATATCTTAAAAAATAAACTAGATTCATTTTGGTCAGATTTTTTGTGTACACAAGAGCCAGTACACAATCATTATCTTTCCTTTACCTCGAAACAAATTAACTAAGCAATAAGCATAATGTAGTCGCCATCTATCTACAGGCATTTTGCCTATAAGGGTAGTATATATGATAAGTCAGTATAAGTATGACAAGGTCAGCACTGTTAAATCATGAATATTACCACCACGTTTAATTATAAATGAGATATTTAGATTTTCAGACTGAAAAAAGAAATTCATTATCAAAATTATTGTCCCTTGAATCAGTAATCAACAATCATTTGGTTAGACTCATTTAGCATATCCACGACACCAGTTGTTATAGCACCACAAAAACATCCATTACCGTTCAATCACTACTTGCTAAATCAATTATCTGCATTTTGCTACCAGAATAAGATTTTTATGCTTGCATACACTCCTCCCCATGCCTATTCCTATAAATATGGACCCTCAACCAGGCTACTGGTTAGGTCCATCTCCAGTATATTAACTGATATAGACTGGCACCAGTCTGTACTCACTCCATAGTGACGCCTGTCACTAAGCGTGCTTGCGCATGCGCACTGGAGCCCAAATAGGAAACAGATTCACTTTTCAATTATTCTGCAAGCAGAACAACTGCACAAATATTATCAGAAAGTTTTTATAGCTTTGCGCTGTGTCAACTTACACTTGAAGGACTTCCTCACGCTAAGATATGCCTATTATGAAGTCTATCCTCCCAAAATTATGTTTTTGGAAGTATTTCGTGGTTATATTGAACTTTATAACTATGTATATAAATGTTACCGGTTTTCGTGGGTTTCGTTTTCGTGGTAACAACTTTAACATGCCTAAGTCATCATCATATAAAAACACTCTATTACTCCAGTGAGCCCTTAATCACTTTCAGTTAAAAGCAAAAATAGTGCTTTACAAGGAATTACATTTATTTCCCTATGATAGGAAACAATCTTGAATTTGAATTTTTTCGGCCTTTCTTTGAAAGGCGTTTGCATGTTTCTAGACTCCTTTTATCGAAATTCTAAGCTGTATGCTTCTTTCGTAATCTTTTTTCGTTTTTTTGAGTGTTTTATCGACCGATAAATCAAGTGCACATCCTCAATCTGTGAACAAGTTCACTCTGTGGAGAATGGAGGACATTTCTGTTTTAAGTGCGCTACGTGTACCCCCACATCGACGTGCAGGTTTTGCATAGGGTGGTCTGCATTCGTATCTAAGTTTCTTTAAGGATTATTCATCCTTACAACGCTGCCCTATGGTCGTCCTTCCGCTTCCTCCGTTGCTAGTAGACAAAACCCGTGTCTTTTGCAATATTCTAATATGTCTAATCCAGCAGCAACGGAGGGGGTGGGTGGGGGTTTCGGCGAATTCGAAAGCCATGATAGCTTTATTTGCGAGATTTGAATCCTTCGCTGCAGTTTTAACTAAATCTTTAGATGAAAGAATATCTTCTGCCATCATGGAGGCCAAGAAACAGGAAGTTTCTTCTGATTCCGACGATAGCCCGAGGCCTAGCGGGCGTTCCCGCAAATGGGGGAAACCGATTCCTCTATCGTCAATGCAAGTATTCAGGTTTCCTAAGCAGAAGTCTAGAGTGACTAAGGTCTCGAAGGTGGGCTCGTGTGGTTCACCGGGTCAAACCCACATTAGACTTGAGGGTGACGGGCATAACCCTCAAGCAGTGGTGGCGGAGACGGGAAGCTGACGTCCATAAGCCTGGTGCTTATGCTAATGGCAAAGATTTTTGGTCATACCGGTCGTCAAGATTCTTCATAGGTCGCCTATAGCTATAGTCCGCAATCTAGTTTTGCTAGTTCTTCCGGTTCCGTCTGGGTGGATTCGGGTCCTTGGGACTCGGGTTTACTTCCGTTTTCCGTGCTACTTCTGTTCCGTCCGTTTCTGGTTTGTCTTCCGGTTTTGCAGACCATCCGGGTCTTCAAGATCCGGTTCTTACTTCCGTTCCGACCATTTCCGGTATGACTAATAAGCTCTTCCGACTTCCGCTTCCGGTTGGGACGTACTTCCGGGCTAGTGAATGAATTAAGAATAAAGAGCAATTAATTAGAGCAAATAAGCTCTCGAAAGTGGCCTCGTGTAGTTCACCGGGTCAAACCCACATTAGACTTGAGGGTGACGGGCATAACCCTCAAACAGTGGTGGCGGAGGCGGGAAGCTGACGTCCATAAGCCTGGTGCTTATGCTAATGCCAATGTCTTGGATCAGTTGTAGTGGATTCAGGTCCTCGGGACAGGGGTTACTTCTGTTTCCGGATCTAGCACCATTTTTTCAGTATCCGGCCTGACTTCCGGTTTGCGTATTTCTGGTTCCTATGCTTATTCTGGTTTTTTAATGTACATCCGGGTTCAGTTTCTGGTTGTATTCTTCCGTTTTGCGCATTTCTGTTTCCTATTTTTACAGTTCCGGATTCGTACATCCGGGGATAGGGTCATTACCGGTTTTCATGGTGTTCTATGATTAACTTCCGGTTCTGTCTTCCTTTTTTGGATTTCCGGTGATAGCTCTTACTGAGATTCCAGGTTTGTCTTTCCTAGGATCTAGTCATCATTTTGTCTAAGAGTTAGTCTTATTTCAGTAAGTGCTTTTAAAATCGGAATGTTTAGTCGCTGAAAATATTAATTCCGAGACATTGCCAGTCTTGAAGTCTCTCTTGGAATTGTAGATATTCAGCATTTATTCTTTTATCAGTGAAACATTTCAACGTAATTAAACATTCTTCCGTCTGGTTGCCGGATGGGTTTCTTGTTGCAGTCGATAAGTCAGTCTGAATTCTACGCATTATCGCTAGATGTCGCAATTAAAATTAATTTTTAATTTCATCCAACTTTAGATGGCCAGCTGTCTCCGGGCCGTTCAGCCTTTTTTCGCGCTCTTTTTTCCTCTTATGTCAGCAGGTTGACATATTTATTTTACCCAAGGGAATTAATTTCTTGAGGAAAATCCTGTTTATGGCGTAATTCTTAGTCTAATTATGACAGGCGCTGAAAGGAATAGATTCAGTAGTGGATTCATATGGAAGAGAATGGCTCTAAGATTAATGATTACAAGAGCAAGAAAATGCTGAGAACAGAGAAATAAGATTAGGGTGCAGGAAGAAGGAATAAAAGCTGAGTTTTTTCTTCTGCCTTGTCACAGTCATGGTTTAGGTGAGTCTTTTTGCTTAGATTTTATATCGCCTCTGTTTTTCAGCGTTTTGTTTCGTGATTCATCCCGTAGTGTTTAATCATAATCTAGTATTAGTGTTTTGTGTATTTAACATCCAGCTGTTTCCGGGATTCATTATCATTCTATCAATCATTCCTTTTTATTAGCATATCAAACTCAATGACTTCCGTTTTTACAAGATGATAATATTGGTTCTAAGTCTTTAATAATAATGAGTAAAGATAAGTATAGGTCTCTTCCTTCATCCTCAGCCCCTTCTCCTTCTAAAGTTTTCTTGTAGTCATGTTCTCCTTCCTCTCTCTCTCTCTTTCTGTCTTCCTTCTTTTTTCCCTCCTATGGGGTTTTCCCGTATTTCATCTTCTATCAATCCTCTCCTGGGATCTTCTGGTCCTGTTCTTTCCTCTTCATCTTCCATTCTTCTTAATTCCTCTTCCTCTTCTTCCTCTTTTGATCATCTTGATCCGATTGTTTCTGTCGTTCTCTCTTTTGAGCTTGAGTTTCTAATTGTTGATTAAGGTCTGGTTTTCTCATTGTTTTCTGTTTTCAGGGATTCGTCCCTTGTTCGTTCTTTCATGTCAGCTTTTTTCTCTATTCTTTCTATGTCCTCTGGTCAGGATGTTGTATCTGTTCCCATTCCTTCTGATCAATCTTTTTCCTCTTCTGATTCTTTACAGTTTTCTTCTCTTCTAGCTTCCAAGAGGCCTTGCTCTCCTCTTTCCATTTGAACTGTTGAATCGATGGCCTCTGGTGACTCTTCTCATATTTTTTCTTCTCCATCTCCTAATCCTTCTTCTATTCTTCTATTTCCTAGTCGGTCAGGGCTGAGGAGATTTTGTCCAGTCAGGGTCTCTTCGGATGACTGGTCCCTGGCTCACTGGTGGATTGCTTAGACTCTTTCTCTTCCTTGTAAGGAGTTTTCTATGGTCCTTCCTTCTTTTGTGTCGGCTCTTTCCTCTTCTAATTCTTCTTTCTTGTATCCTCTGTTTTTTTCAATTGACAATTTGGTCATTATCATGTTTTATTTGTGAATTATGTTAATTCTAAGGAATTTATACATACATGAGAGCATTCATCCTAGCGTAGGTTTTCCTACCCTATCATTAAATCTTAGTAAATGATCTCTATTCGCTCTGAAACATTCTAATCTGCATTATTTTTAATTTATCAAGGGGGTATGTTATGATTAAATCTCATGATTCTTACTCCCAAGTCAAGATGGAGACCATCTCCCAGATCATTTCCAGTCTAGATCAGGGTATGTGGCCATTTCCATCGACCAAAATGACGCCTTTTTTCATGTGTTCATTTACCCTTCCTTCTGAAAATTCCTGAGATTTGCTTACTAAGATCGAGTTTGGCAGTTTCGCGCCATGCCTTTTGGCCTGACCACGGCTCCTTTTCTTTTTCTCGCCAGTCTCGGCTGTGGCAGAAATTTTCACCGTCCTTCTATCCATCTCCACGTTTATGTAGACGATTGGTTAGTAAAGTAAGTCTTCTTCAATTCTTTCAGGAATTCTTCCAGAGGTTTGCAGTCTGGCATGCAACCTAGGGTGGATTTTAAATCTAAAGAAATCAAGTCTAGGTCCCTCTCAAATCTTCACGCATCTAGGCGTTTCTTTCGATCTGACCCAGGGTCTAGTCTTCCCCTCAGATCCAAGAATAGAGGCTTTATCAGTAGCAATGGAAATCCTGTCTTCCATGGTCTGAGCAAAATTTCTGCTAAGAGTGATAGGTTTGATGGTCAGTGTAGAGAATGTTATTCCATGGGCGGCGCTGATGAGAAGACCTTTCCAAATGTATTTAATGTCCCTTTGGAAGCAGTCGGTTCACTCTATTTACCATCAGATTCCCATCAGAGAACACTTGATTCCTCTTCTAGATTTTTGGAAAGAACGTTCTCTGCTTCTGATGGGTGTTCCACTGGTAAAGTCCTCCCCTCAGGCGATTATCTTCACAGACGCTTCTCAGGAGGGATGGGGAGCAGTCTGGGACTCCCTGTCGGTTTCCGGTCTTTGGTCCCTGGAGAGTCTGCAGCTCATATCAACATTCTGGAATTGTGTGCTGTCAAGAAGGCTCTCCTTTCATGGTCAGATCTTGTGATAGGTCTCAAAGTCTCGATTCGGTCGGACAATTCGACAGTGGTCTCTTATATCAACAGGCAGGGGGCTACAAGGTCATCCGTCCTTTGTCTATAAGTGTGGAACCTTCTCTTATGGTGTCGCAAGAATCAGATTCTTCTAGTGTCCTCATGTCCCAGGTAGTCTGAATTTTCTTGCGGACCAACTGTCACGTCCCAGCAAATTCGCCCACACAGAGTGGCAGTTAAAGAGGTCGGTTGTCAAAGCGATTTTCAGTCTTATGGATCGTCCTCTAGTAGATCTGTTTGCGACATCTCTGAAAGCTCAGATCTCCTCTTACATGTCTCTCTTTCCTGACAGTCAAGCCCTGGCGGTGGATGACCTGTCTCTGTCCTGGACAGGAATGTTCATCTATGCGATCCCTCCAACGATTTTGATTCTGTTAATGTCAGAGCTCTAGATTAGCAGGGATTTTGCGTTTTCACCCAATAAAAATTGCCAATCACCCAATTAATTTTTAACATCATGAGTACTGAAATAGAAAATCACCCAATTAATTTCAGTTCTCTTGCTAATAATGTATAATAGCCCAATTAAATTCCAAAGAAACCCAATTTACAAAATTTCTAAGAGTGAATCACCCAATTATTGAAAAGCTTATCTAGAGCTCTGGTTAGCGTTGAAGAATGTCAAAGAACAAATATGCGAGATTCTTTTATAGCTCCTTTTTGGCCAAAGAGGATTTGGTTTGTAGACCTTCTAGATCTCCTGGTAGAGAGTCGAACCGCAGAGTTTACAAGTGTCGACATAAAATTTTTGGAGAATGGTGTTCAGACCAAGGTCTCGTGCCCGATTCTGTTTCTATTCCCCAAGTATTAGACTTTTTTAACATATCTCTGATTCCTTACATTTATCAGCTAATTTGGTTAGGGGATGTAGATTTTCTCTAGCATCTTCTTCCTTGCCTTCTGTATGCCGATGTCAAGGACATGAAGACCGTTAATAGTTTTTATTAGAGGTCTAGGCAATATTCGTCCTCCGATAGCTAAGCCTTTACCTTCATGGAACTTGGCTTTGGTTCTTCAAGTGCTGGCAGGCCATCATTTTGAACCTCTTTCCTCTATTAGTATTAACGGCCTCTGCTAGAAGGCGTTCAGAATTCATGCTTTTTTTGCTGAAAGGGAGAGATTTATAGTTTCAGGAGACCGTTTAGTTTTAATCCCAGAAGGGATTTTTGATCTAAAACTCAGTCTAATCGGTTTCCTGCTAGTCCAATCATTTAAAAATCATTATCGTCTTTTCGCCTTCCGATAAACTCTGATGTCCTGTTAGGGCATTAAGAATGTACAAACAGCGAACTGATTTCAAAATATTTGATTTGTCCCTTTTATGTTTTTCTTATGCGGAAGAGTTAACTAAGCCGGTCTCAAAGTTTACGATATCCTGATGGATTTGGGAGACGATTAAGCTTTGTTACGAGATTGCTTCTCCGGAACAAATTAATCTCTCCCATATTAAAGCTTACGATGTAAAGGAATGGCTTCCTTTTACACTTTTTGCCGGTTCGTTTTTAGATGAAGTCATACAGGTTGCAGGATGAAAATCTGAATCCTCTTTTACAACTTTTTATCTGAAAGATCAGAGTGCAGCAGCCTCCTTCTTTTGTAATATTACGATTTTAACCAATAAAGCTGAAGACCATTTACAAAGCACATCTCACCATTTTCGTTAAGACTGGGCATCTAAGAAATGGTGAGTTTATTTTGGTTTTTATTTATCTCTAAGTTCAAATTTTCCGTATTTGATAATCACGGTGTGATTGATTTAAATCCACTATTATATTATGTTATTAACATTTGGATAAGATTGGTTTGATTTTTATCCTTGTTTTATTGATTCTCAAATCGCCTCCCACCTAATGTTTTAAGTGGGACACTGACCAAATCTATGGGTTTAGCAAGTAGTGATTGAACGGTAATGGATGTTTTTGTAGTGTAATAACAACCCCCCCTTCCCCCCCCAAGACCCCCATTGCCGGTTGGTCTGTTGTTTTATTAACCACTATAAAAACATACTTACCGTTCAATCACTACGACCCGGCCTCAGCCACCCCGCGTGGAATTGATTTGAGAATTTGCCTATAATATTTGGCACTTAAATTCAGAAAAGTGAATCTGTTTCCTATTTGGGCTCCAGTGCGCATGCGCAAGCGCGCTGAGTGACAGGCGTCACTATGGAGTGAGTACAGACTGGTGCCAGTCTATATCAGTTAATATACTGGAGATGGACCTAACCAGTAGCCTGGTTGAGGGTCCATATTTATAGGAATAGGCATGGGGAGGAATGTATGCAAGCATAAAAATCTTATTCTGGTAGCTAAATGCAGATAATTGATTTAGCAAGTAGTGATTGAACGGTAAGTATGTTTTTATAGTGGTTAATAAAACAACAGACCAACCCGCAAGGGGGGTCTGTGGTTTTTTCCCGCATTTGTTCAACAGTCGGCGAAGCAATTTACCGACTGTTTCAATTAAATAACTAAAACAAATAACTGCCTAGTATTGCACTGGGAGATGAAGAACACATTGACTACTTTACTAAGTAGTATTTCCCTCCAAAATATAGTCACAAACGACTCACAGCTGGTGAAGCATTTCACCTATTGTGAAGTAGTAAGACCCAACTGCCAAGTTACTGACTTACTCAGTGTCTAATCCCCGTCAATTCATAAAGATCAATGTAGACAAGATGACTGTCATCTTCCTATCCCAGCAACGAGTTTGTGCCAACTGCTTGAATAGATGTTTCTCCCAAGACTTGTTCCTGATTATGCTTTTACCAGGCTGTATTGTAGAGTGCCTGAAATGACCCTAATACCGGAGTTAATATAGGTGAAACCACATATTACATAAGCATCATCATATAGTTACGTCACCAGGAGAAGCAGCACCACAGACATTCACACTTTTAAAGTCAAGGCCATTGTGATCTTGATTTAAAGCTAGATTTGCATTTGAAAATGTGAAATGCCAGGATTTTCTATTATCCTGTCAGTGTAACACTGATGCCTTGGTTTTATTTCTCAGTTCTCCTGTGCAAGTACATCACTGCGACACGGTAAACATGAAGTTTTCCAATACAGTAATAATCACAATGCTGGTTGTCGTCGTTCCATTAGTATGTGGCAAAACAGGTAATGTTCATCTTTATGTCATATTTCCAAGTCTTATGGAATCAGTGTGCACTTGTGTTATTGCTTGTGCGTGTGTATTCGCGCGTGTGAGTGATTAAGAGTGTGTGTGTGTGCGTGCGTGTGTGTTTCTTTCTAACTCATATGGTTGAGCTTTTGCAATGGTTCACAGACCACAGACTTATAAAAGACGAGACACACATTCAATATTCTACATCATAATTCTTCTTGGTATTCCAAATTGATACATGTACATGTATATTGTATTTTCTACTGATAGCTGTTAAAACTGAAATTTATACAGTCTAAAACATAATCATGCTGTTTTATTTATACAGTGTGTCAAGCTGATCAGTCAGCCTCTACCAGTATCTTAAGAAATGTTCATTTTCCGAACAAAATATAAAAAAAAAAAATTTTACCACTGGGATGACTGGGTAGATCATTCCAGTCACAGACAGAACACAGTTGTAAATTTTCAGATTTGCATATACTGTTGGTGTGCAAATGGAAAACATTTAGATTTTCCTAACCAATATTGACCAGGAAATGGTTAAGGAATTTGACAGTACTTGACATGCTTAACCAGTTTTAACACTCAAATTTGTTCAAGAACATGTCAATTTCTGAAAGATTTGCAGACTAAGAGAAAATTAATTTTTTTTAAATTTACCAATGTAATGACTGGCTTGGTTATTCAGCCAGTCATTCCAGTGGTTAATTTTCAAAAATAGTCTTCTTGGTCTGCAAATGGACATTTCTCAAAACCAATGCAGAAGCCATTTGTGGCCACCATGAACATTAAAGAGTTAACACGCAGACTTGTATGATGGTGCAGTTCACCATTCAAATGCCATTATCTGAATCTTAATGTTAACTTTGACATACAAAGCTATTAGACTGCACATTTTGAAAATAATTTGCTTGGTACCTATTATTGTTTTGACATCATTTAATGCTCAAATTTGTTCTAGAAAATTTCTATTTTCTCATAGAAAACTTTGATTTGCCGAACAAGAGATTACTTTTTGAGAATTTACCACTGAAATGGCTGGTATTGTTGTTATCTAGCCAGTCATTCCAGTGGTGGACTTTTAAAAATGTTTTTAAAAATATTCAGCAGAACGTTTCTTACATCACATTAAAAATTGTACTAACTACATGTAACATGTTTCTGTTTTTGTTTTAGAAACATGTTGTGAGCGATCCTCTACATGTACATGTATATATGTATTTCAGTTGATTTTTTCACTAAGTGTGGTGGAGCTCGGGTTCTGATTTCTGATTATGATCAACTCATCATTAAAATTGATAGCTCTCACTGGTATGGATCTGTCTTAACCTGTGAAGTGATTTTCCAAGGATTAAGTGGCTCTACGGATTCCCTCTATTTTGATGTGACATCTTACAGCAACCGCAACAGCGTTGACTTTAAAGTGGATGGGGCTATTACATCTCCTGGAATTTATGCATATTGGTATCCTATTGTAAGTAACATATAGCCTGTATTACACGATTTTACTCTTGTACTAATTGTTTGCCAGATTTGTTCCGAACTTGGTATGTCTGTTTAAAAGTCTAGAGGTGTGACTGACAGAGTAACGCGTAAATTAACCTGAAACATTTTTCTGAATTCCAATTATTAACCTACAATGTCTGTAATGCTGGTTTATTCCAAGAGGCTATTGTGACATGGAATATTAACACAACAGGTTCTCTGCAGGAATCTGACCTGCTATAATAAGATCAATATCAAGGTTTGACAGGTAAATTCTTGACTAATATATATAGGAATTTACAACATAAGTGTTTCCTATTATTAACCCTTTTCAGCCCTGTTCTCGGGTAGGGAATTAACTGGCTGGATTCATTGGGAAAATGTCAAGAAAGGGAAAATGTCAAGAAAGGGAAAATGTCAAGAAAGGGAGAATGGGATTAAAAGATATCAAGCATCTGATTACATTGATTGGTAAATGGCATCATAATCATAGATAAGTTGTGTGATCGTTCATGGATATTCTATTCAGGAAAGCATGAGCGACTTAGATTGGACAATCAATGTTATCCCGAGTATGATAAACAAATTTGAGCAAAACATGTCAACGTAGGCGATAATGGACCTTTCTATTTTTAGCCATGCCCCGCCCATCACTAGCTAAGCTCCACCCACACCTCGTCGTGTTGGGATTGATCGATCCCCAAATGCCCTAGCTATCAATTTCCTGAACCTATACAGGGAAGCTGTTGAATATTTTGTAACTAATTTAACTGAGTGCTGTTAGTTTTTAGCTCACCTGGCCTGAAAGGCCAAGTGAGCTTATGTCGTGGCGACCGTCCGTCGTCCATCCGTCATCCGTCAACTTTTCCTTTAAAACGACTTCTCAAGAACCACTGGGCTGATATCAATTATATTTGGCAGGAAGCATCCCTAGGGCATAGAGATTCAAGTTTGTTCAAATGAAGCCGATCGGACAAAATCCAAGATGGCCACCGGCCAAAATAGCTGATTTTTAGAAACACTAAAAAATCTTCTCCAAAACCGCTGGAGGAATTGATTCAAAACTCATAACACATCATCTATTGCAACGGTAGACCCAAGTTTGTTCAAGGCAACCTGATTGGCCTATTTGCCTGGCGGCCATCTTGGATGACCTAGTTTTCGCGAAAACAACTTCTCCCGAACCGCTGAAGGGATAGAGCTGAAATTTTGTAGATATGCTTAAGGACCAAGCACCTTTCAAGTTTGTTCAAGGGAAGTTTGTTCGTTAAAAAACATGGACGCCATCAACCAGTCAAAATTCAGCATTTCTAGTCATATTGGCTTTTTTGTATTTGATGTGTTTTGATGGCGAAAATTGCTTTATATATGCTAATCAGTGTGGCGAGTTCAAATATGCCACTTTGCTGGATAAACGCTTTGGCTACCATCTTGGTTTGTTTTCCCGCCAAAGGCTCCCATAGTAAAGCAATGGGCCCATAGTAAAGCAATGGGGAATTCTTTGTACGACTTCTTCTCAAGAGCCACTGGGCCGATTACAATTATATTTGGGAGGAAGCATTCATAGGGCATAGAGATCTAAGTTTGTTCAAATGAACCACATCGGCCAATTTGTCCGGCGGCCATCTTGGATTTAGGCCGATTTTAGGAAATGTCTTTAAAAATCTTCTCCGAAGCGGCTTGGGGGATTGATGCAAACCTCATGAAATATGATTTATGACAAGGGAACTTGATTGGTCAAATGGTTCGGCGGCCATCTTGGTTGACCTAGTTGTAGTGAAAATGACTTATTCTCCAGATTGCAATTATATTTGGCGGGAAGCATCCTTAGGGCATAGGGATCCAAGTTTGTTCAAATGAACCCGATCGGCCAATTTGGCTGGTGGCCATCATAGATTTAGGCCGATTTTAGGAAACGTCTTTAAAAATCTTCGAAACCGATTGATGCAAATCTCATGAAATATGATCTAGGGCAAGAGCTGAACCAAGTTAGTTCAAGGGAACTTGATTGGTCAAATGGTTCGGCGGCCATCTTGGTTGACCTAGTTGTAGCGAAAATGACTTCTCCAGAACCGCTGAAGGGATCGGGCCGAAATTTTGCAGATATGATTAGGGCCTAAGGGCCATTAAAGTTTGTTCAAGAGAAGTTGATGTGTCAAAAAACATGGCCACCTGGGCCAATCAAAATATAGCATGTTTGGTGGCCATTTTTGACTTTTTTATTTGATGGATTTTGAGGCCGAAATTGTTTTTATGTGTTTTTGGGTATTCTGATCTCAAATGTGCAATTTTCAAAACTGTCGGATAAGTGGTTTGCTGGCCATCTTGTTGATAAAGAGCATTCTAGTTGAAATGCCTATTGTCCAGGTGAGCGATACAGGCCCCTTGGGCCTCTTGTATTAAATTAGTTTCAAAATATTCAACAGAATATTTATTAAATAGTAAAAGCAAGCAATTTGTACAACAACGCATAGACCGTCTTCAACTATACGTTCGTGATGTACTTATTGATGTCATTCATGATGTCATTCATTATGATGTCATTGTACACATCACACAGTTCATTATGACATTATACAATGGGTGGGTACTCTGGAAAGGTGAATTAAAGGTTAACGGTGATGATGTCACACATATATGTCCTCCTGTTAAGACGTTATATTTGCCCAATCCTGGACAATGATAGGGATGTTACCAGTATGATGATGCTTCGCAACTTATAATTATTGGTCCCTGCGACCAAATCCGTCCAAGCGACTTCAGCTTGGTAAGTATGGTGGTTTGAGTTGAGAAGTTAATTAGGGCAAATAAAGATAGATTTACCATGCGCTAATTAACATCCAATTCACACATCATTTCATCACCAATGTCAGACGTGCCTTGTCAAAGGATAACTACGATCTAGTACAACAAGTGATACTTGAAGATCCAGTTCAATAATTCTAAATTAATTTGTCATCATCGAGTGCACTCATTTGATGAATAAATTGTTTCAGAAATGATGAATGATTAATGAATATAAACAAAGGAAGATAATGTGGGACTGCAGCAGATGTCAAGTTATCCTGACAACTATAAACCAGTCATTCCTTCACGTGTATGTTTTGAGCGCTCAACTTGTATTAGGTTGAACGGAACTAGAGAAGTACATGTGAAGAAATTCACCAGATTATTTTTGACGATCAAGACATTTTGTCATAAGCAGATTGTATGATTAACAGGAATTCGGTTGATCATGATCAATATGTGATTGGCTTAGATTATGTAATTATGTATGTCTAATCTAATATAAAGGAACAGTGGTGATTAACCCTTTAACCATTTATGTCCATGATAATTTCATTCCAAGATTGCTTATATCTATAGGTATATTGTAAATGACGTTATGACCGGAACAGTGAGCAATATATTCAACAGGCCAATGTCAGAGATTATCTAGAGTTACCTTCAAGTCCTATATGGGTCAGCTCTGTTTCAGAATATACATCACACTTTGCTGTAGATGAATTTATGAATCATATGTGGTAGATCATGTAATACGAAATGATACAAGAATGACACATGAGTTGTGGATGATGAATGATCGAATTCTGGAATGTTGGACATTGACTACTGGATTGCGAGCCGTCCATGAAGGTGTTTTTAATCTAGGGATGGTGGTGTTATAACATGACATGGTACTCTCATTTCCTCGCGGGATCACCGTGATGTCACGAGCTGGCTGACGTCATATGATGTGTAAAGTTTACTGACTATTGAATATACGGGAAATTACTGATGCATGGTGTGGAAAATTCTTTCTGCATTCAGTGTCTCATACATGGATAGATGAGTTACTGAGATTATTACAAATTATGTGATATCATTGAGTGTACAATTCAGATGTGAAATTCAACAATCAAGTTCTTCAAACTGCTTTATTAATTTACTTATGACAGTTACGTGGTCTAACAGATAGAGTTAATCAGCTTAGAGTTTCTCAAGTATCATTGGGATGACGTCATCATCACGTACTGTAAAGTCCTTCATATGATGTGTGAAGTTTACTGACTATTGAGTATATGGGTAATTCCTGATGCATGGTGTGGATAATTCTTTCTGTATTCAATATCTCATACATGGATAGATGAGTTCACTGAGATTGTTACAAACTGAGTGCTTCAATATGGTGATATGATGAATGAGATGACGACGAAAACAAAGATGAAGTTAATGAACAGTGCTGGGTTTTAATGTACAATAGTAGGACACCAGTTTTCATACTCAGTCATCCCTGAATTATTCTAACATTCTCTCGATAATAGACACTGCTTATCCTTTAATTTTCTTTGTGTATCTTTCAATGTAGGCTTCACGGTATTAGAAAAATGAATACCAGTATCGATATCAATTTCCATATCGGTATACCTTTAATATCAGTATTATTGTAACTGGCAAAATAGAATGAGACTTGTATGATAACTTATTCAACGTATATCAGCGCGCCAGAAATATTTGCTGAACGTTACAAATTTCCACAATAAACCAAGAAATTACAAGGATCCTGATATTAAACGCTAAATTATAACCATCTTCAATTAAATCATATCCCAAAATGGCTTAAATAATCCTAAAATCGGGCCCTACAAATTATTAGATATTTGCCATGAAATTACACCTATTTCCACGATCTCCGCAGAGACATACCTGCGTGGAGATAGCGAGATAACAAGTGGCCGTCTCGTCCCAAATAAACTCACATAATGAGACGGCGAACAGCTAATCCTGTTGATATTTGACTGACAAATATCAATGTTATGAGTCAGAAACGTTGGATAATGGATGTAAACCTATTTTTACTCATTTTCTGGCCTAAGTATTGATATATATGCCAGAATAATAAATAAACATTCCATAAAGACCTGTGCTAATTGGGACGAATTAGCAATGGGACGAAACCACTAGGAATCGTGGAAATCTCTGCGCAGGCATGCAACTTAGCCATTATGCCACTTAGTAAATAGACCACCATATAGGCATCGTCCTATCGCACGGTATCGCCCTCCCGCTCTGCTCCCGTATCGAGTATCGTGCTTGCAGGCTATGATATCCATGCTAAGTTAACAAGATGTCCCAAATATAAATAATCTGTGGGTCTCGGCCAATGAAATTGCACGATAAGAAATACATGATGACCTGATTGGTTGTCCTCCATCCCATAAGCGTAATGTTACTTCACATAGCAAGATATCAACGGTCTGCAAGTACGGCCACATACAGCATAGCCATGCGAGTGGGTGTATGTTAGTACAATGCCATATATGCTGCGATTACATAGTCCTACGCTCGCTCCCGTTAGAGTAGCTTGTATCGATAGATATCTAGCAACTCGCCAACATAAGAAGAGGATAGACCTCACAGGGATTGAGAAGTTTTTCTCATATCGTCGGGTTCTCTTTACTTGGACCGTTTGGCAGTCACTACAAAGTTGTACAATTCCGCAAAATCTCTAACTATCCAGGCTGTAGTAATTGAGAATTGAGATAAAATATGACGCAAAATATTCATTTAAAATTGTGATTTTCTACCAAACAACGAGCCGTAATTATAAAATATTAGCTCAAGAAAAGATAAATTTTAGGCATTTTTAACCATTTCCTGTCCTATGAGGTTAATTAAAATAAGTTTTATTTTATTTTTTGGGAAAAGTGCATTCTTATAAGTAGCCAATTCTCATGGCAGTAATCATTAATTTATCAATTTCTCTCGCCTCCAACCAACATTTGGACAGATCCAGATAAATAAGAAAATGTTAAGCGTGGTCGCTAAATACAGGTAAAATATCATTTTCTTATACCAAGAGCAGTCGCTTATCTGAGTAGACAGATATGCTATTGAATTTTGCTAATGGAAAGCAGATTACCTACCTAAACAGAATGCCATACCGGTTTTATTTTATATCTCGATATTTGATTATCAGCAAACTCATATCGTATGGTATGACTAACAGTATAGCGATGATACCGGTATTCAATATAATATCGTGAAGCCCTATTTCACAGGCAGACAAAACATTATCGATCACACTGACTACACTAATCGCTTTTTTTCGGTCACCTCGCTTACTACTGTGTTGGTAACCGCTGTCCGGGTCACAAAACTATGTATTAATTCCATGAAGTGAAGTGGACTTTGTCTATTTCACACAATATAGTGTGTGAATATCGTATGGATAATTGCTTATTTTCTATGCCAAATATTAATTCACTTTTCTTACCCTATCTATTATATCATGGTGAATGCGTGTATGTAAGTTAGACGTATCCTAACATTATGTTAATTTGTTTCTGAATCTTTCATTGGCCATAAGTTAAGCAATAAGGGTATATCCCGACGATTTACACAACTCATTTCAGAATATTTAACATCTTACCTGTGTCGTTACCTGTAAATTGAGATTCTAGGAATTCGTGGTTCAAAGGATTAATATATGAAGACATCCATAAAACACTTCTTTTTGGTCGATAATAGAATTTTAACATGATCTATCTATTCTTATATGATGCCACTCAATGTCCAAGAAGGTACAGTAACAAAATACAAATTCCGCTAATATATGGAATTTATCACCATTTCACAGAGAATTTATTACTGTACTTTCACGAATATATGCGCAGTTTTTTGCCAGTTTTACTTAAAGCCAGAAAGGGGGTGCATAATACATGTATGTATTCGTGAAAGGGGGTGCGTAATACATGATTATGTATGTATTAGTGAAAGGGCGTGCGTAATATGTATTAGTATAAGCTTTTATCACATTTTCTCGGCTCAGAATAGTCTAAAAATGCAAATGGTAACCGCTATTTCCTCTTGCCGTATTGCAATAACCAATATTTTGGGCTATTTTGTCTAATAATTGTACTCTATGTAATATTTGTAAATCTTATGTGTATAATTCTTAAATGATGAAATAAAACTCAAACTGAAAAGCCATTGTATTGTCATATGTCCGACCAACATGAAATGACCCAAAACAATGTAAGAAATAAAATGAGGTTAGATCGCTTCTTATGTTGGAAGGCCAATTTAAAACTCTTTTGGACTGGAGGCATTCCACTGACCTATATCTGGACTGGAAGGAGGCCTCCAAAATAAAAATAGTTTTGTAACATCGCGAATGCAAATATTGCAAACTAATAATAAATATGTACTGAAGATAATGTTTTTAAAACACTTTGAGCAATAAATACACTATTTCCTAATCAGCATATACATGTATATATATGCATTCCGCAGTATTTATAGGCAAGATTTTTGTTCACTTGGGAAATTTCGTCCCGGCCAATGGTTACATTATGATAATGACGATAATTTGCGTGTATATTGACTGTATTTCTCGTTCAAAGATGGTTTTATGCGTTCTATTACGGTTAAAGTATGAAATAAATTTGTTAATTAATATTAATAAAAATAACCAAATATTTAGCCAATAAGCGACTATTATTATTTCTTTACAAATTTTTGCCACATTATATTCATTGGGTGAATAGATGTTGCCTGAAGGAACATGCATGTATCTGATAAATTTGATTTTAACCCATGAACAATTGACAAAGCAAATGTATTTTAACAAATTTAAAAGAATTCATAGATAAATGGACATTCCTCAAGGTACATGTTTACTGTAGAATATATTTTGGCTTGACATTTGAGAGTCCACCTGTTTTTAACCCCTTTGTGTTCGTTGACCCAAAATGGCTATATAGCTTTTGTGTTCATTGACCCAAAATGGATTTTGTAGTAAACTTGGGAAATGCCCATCTGTGGGCCAAAGGTAGAATACTTTAGAAAATGTACAACTGAAATAACTGACAGAATAACTTAGCCATGGGAACTATAATGCCTCGTCATTGTCATTCCTCCATTGCTTCTCCACTTCCTTCTTTAAAGAACCTCTAAATAACTACTGGGGTGATTTGAAACTAATTTTGCAGACTGACATTTGAGGTCATCAAAATGCAACCTTATACAAGGAATTTATTCATTTCGTAAATCAGTATCTTGTGTCATAATAGGTTGGATTGGAGCTGTTCATTTATCAACAAATGTGGTGGAAGATGTCGCTGTCATAGACACCAACATCATCCACAAAAATTGCTGGAAAATGTACACTAATTTCTTTGCTATTGACACAGTAAAAGATAGAACGTGTAGAATATTGACATCAGAATGGCAAGTGTTGACCAGCTCGTCGCTGCACGCAATCAGACAATAATATCATTGACCAAAAACTTAAATTGCTGAACATTTTGAAAACAGTTTGACTGAAAGTTGTTGGTGGCTTAGCTACCAACAACTTTCAGTCAAATTGCTTTCAAAATATGTAGTAAGTCCAGAGATAAAACCCTGGAATATGTTGACTGGAACAACAGAGCAGCCAGACTGTTAATATTGCCATCAACAGTGAAGGTTGAGTTGTGACTATATTGAGAATTTGAAATTCATCTCGGGTATTAATATAATCTTGGCACAATTCTTCTAAATACTAAAGCAATGTATACTTGTTTTACCCTTAAATGATCAAGTCATCCAAAACCAGCCTCCTCATTGGTCTTGAAAAATGTCTATTTGTGGGCCCAGAGAAGAATATTTTTGAAAATTTACCTTTGGAATGACTGGTTTGATAATGGAGCCAGTCATTGCAACGGTAAATTTTGAGAAAATATTCTCTTGAAGGGCAAATTATGGACATTTTCTATAAGAAATTTGAAATTTTCTTGAACAAATGTGAGGGTTGAAACCTTAATTAAGCTTTTAAATAAATTTGAAATTTCTCATAGAAAATGTTAATGTGCAGATCATGAGAATAGTTTCTCCAAATTTTCTAGTCACCGTAACTGGTAAAAGTATGGTAATAGTTATATTTCTACTAGTGATAATCATAGTTAGAATTAGATCTAGTAGACGAGCTTTGTTGTTGCAGTGCAATGACATTTTTGGTTAGGGTTTGTTCTGTCATGGTGTGTGATATCATACAGTACAGCTCAGAAATACGTTAACATGTTTCCAAAACTAAAGCAGAAACATGTTAACCCTTTAATGGTCATGCCAGCCAAAACCAGCCTCTGTTATGGTCTTGTGCAATGTCCATTTACAAGCCAAGTGAACACTTTAAAAATTTACTACTGCAATGACTGCTTTTGGCTCGATAACTGAGTCAATCCAGTGATAGATTTTCAAAAATTGTATTCTCTTGGCCTGTAAATGGACATTCAATAGGCAGATATTTAAATATTTTTGACCAAATTTGACCATTAAAGGGTTAATTAGTAAAAAAATGTTCTGTTGAATATTTTGAGTATACTGTATTTCGCCTATTTGAAGCCTAGGCTTCTATTAGAACAAGAGGTGTTCAATTTCCAAAAGCAACATCTCTGAGAAAGGGAGTGGGCTTATATTAGAGAGGTTTCCCGAAAAGATTTTCTAAAAATTATACCACGAAAATTGAACTAAATTTTCTGGTAGAAGTCTCGCCGCCTTGTGACTATGTTTAATGTAATTACCTCAAAAAACATCATCGCAGAAGTGAAATTATTAAATTGGAATGCTTAAATATTGCATATCCTTTAATAAAGATCATTTATTACATAAAAATTCATCCTGAATTTAACATAAAATGTCGTCGTGAAAGATAAATTATCATTTGATTCGCCACCAATCACAAAAGAGCTTTATTTAGAGCGAGTACTCGGATATAAATATTCTGGACTCGGCACTCGGAATTGCTATATATTACCATTGCGCAATAGGAACTGATTATTGTAATTTAGTTCTGATCTGAATGGTGGGTACCCGTTTGATAACAAACCCGTTAGCGTATTAGATCTCACAAGAACACGAAAAAGAGCCAGTACAGTAGCTCACCAACATAAGAAGCAGTCTATCTCATTTTAATTGTCAGACTTTCAAGCAATTTTTGTCGTACGTCTTGATTCCGTTTTGGATCATTTGATGTTACTCGGCATTGCAAAATTCATGCGCAATGCGAGAGACTGCTTGCTCACCTCTTGGTTTGGTACATAAATTTGGTCTTAAAAATATTTTTATAAGGAAGGTATTTATCATGCTAAGACTGTTTCACGTGTATTTTGACTACAAAATCGTGGAATAAACTTTATTATATCTTGAACATACGTGACCTACTACTGTTAGTAGTAATTTAATCGGTGGCCTAGATCTACAAATCTGAAGCCTGTATTGATTTCTAGGAATCCGGGAATGTATCGGGGCCGAGATCGATGTAAAGTAGAGCGATGCCATGATACGATTGTTATTATTATACACGCTATTCTTACACATTTTTTCTTCCCAATACAAATTGCTGAGTTAAGGGGTGGGCTTCTAATACAGAGTTTTGGCGTTTTGAAACTGCTAAGAAATCATTGGAGCTCATATGTCAAAGTTAGGGGGTGAGCTATAAGAGCATCAGCTTCAATTAGGCAAAATAATGTAATTGTATTGGAAGACATTGCAGACTTAGATCAATCCAATTATGTTCAAAATATTCAACAGTAGGTTTTTATTCTATTTTGGACATGTTGGAAGCATACTAAGATATGTCTAAGCTGTACTGTATTTACTATTGAGTGTTTATTGATCCTGTTCACCAGACTTCAAATCATCACATGTAGAGTTAAAAAAGATGTCTATTCACTATTCACTTTGATTTTCTTTTTTCAGACGTCATACTTTTACAAATACTATAATAAGAAGACGATTTATGGCTATATACGGATAGCAGTAACACGTCGGCGAGCATCTGATGATTTCAACGTTCAGATCAAGATGAATACATCTGGTATGTGAAACAGTGTAAAGCCGGTCTCCTATCTACCGATCCTGTCGGCTGGTTGTATTACTTGCTGGCAGCATGGGTAGATGAGTGGGAGCTACCCACAATTTTTTGCAGTTCGGCCTGAAAAGATTGGCAACAAAAATCTTTGACAATATGTGCGTGCTCATGTGTGTGCACGAGTATGTCTGTCATTATGTCTATCTTTGTACATCTGTCTCGCCATCTATCTGTCTGCCTGCCTCTCTGTATGTCTGTCCAGATCATATTTACGGCACCTAAGAAGCGAAAATCACCAAATCTGACATAGACATATTGGTTGGCATCGGCCATTGGTAGGGCTGTCTTGAAATTAATGTCAAAACATCCACTATCGAGGTCAAATCATCATGGGGTTCATGTACAGCATGGAGGTCAAATCATCATGGGTTTCATGTACAAAATGTGTCTTAGTTGTGATTCACAAACAGTATAAGTTAGTTTGTAAGTCTGTCAAATTGTTAGCATTTCTGACAAATCCGCTTATAGTCCAGGAGCAAGGACCTGGGGAAAAAAATCATACAACACCACCTACAGAAAAGGTTTGACTTGACAGGGTGATAGATTAGACCATCTAGAACATCCCCAGGTAGTATGTGGTTTCAAATTGTGGCGTCGTTACAATTCTACAGGCCACTGTATGGTAGGGGTCCATCGCTACGGTTCGCTAAAATTTATGGGGAAGGAGTCATGTAAACGTGAATATCTTTGTCCAGAGTCAACCAATTATCATCATTGATATATCAATCGCTTCATACTATAATTATCAATCAGAATATGCATATCAATATGAATATTCATTGGGGTTAGGGTTATAACCCGCTGTAGGTAAAACCACAAAACAAGTAAAATATTATGACCATTTTACTTACACGGTTCTCATATTGAGAATTCATCAAAACATAACTGCTACATGGACTTGTTAATGCTAGCGATTCATCACAAAAGAGAGATACAAGCACATATATTACACATTAGTATTCTTCCGTAGCCATGCCTACATATGATCTTGTTTTAGAGTATACCACTCTGTCAGGACAAATCCTTTCTGTAGTTGGTGTTAAACAATTTTATTTCTCTCAGATCCTTGTTCCTGTGCTAAAATATATGTGTTTCTGTTGTCTTCCATTATTAGTTTCAATGAATTTCATAATCACTGGACAATTAGAAAATAATATTTACACTCCCATGTTTAATCATAGGGATAAGAAAACCTGTTGTGTTTTAGTATCGGTGCAATATTTTGTCATTGAATATTGGACACGACAAAGAATCCAGCTAGCCAACCAAAGATTACAAGTCCAGAGAGTCGGACCATATTGGACTTGCTACCTGTACCAATAATTTGTCAGATAAAATCAGCCGACACTTTGTGAGAAAAGCCACAGATACCTCAATGCAAACACCTGTTTAGAACTGGATCTCCGAACAAATGAATTATCTGAGTGTGTGAAATCAGATTTAAAATCTGTGTGTGCGGTATGATCTCTGATTACGGTATTCTGCGGATTAAGTAGTAGAATCAGTCCTTATTTGCTTTTGCCCACTGTGTCTAGCCGAAATCCGTATCTTCCTCAGGTCCATTCTTGATTTGAGAGTACCAAGTGTGTGAATTGTTGCTGCTCAATGGCAACCAAATTGATACAAAATATTTACGAGCAAAGTTTTACATGCACATAAGATCGGCATCCTCACTGATACCATCAAAAGCACCTAGCATTAGCAAACCGTCTGATACAGACCTCGTGAGTGTTCATTGACTGGACTAGGTGCCTCTTCTGCATGAGAAAACACACACAGTCGTAAAGGAAATGACCATAATAGCCACTGTCCAAGAATGTCAAATAATTGCGCAAACCGTAGCCGCAAAGATCGGTGAGGAGAGGTTGCGGATCAATAATTCTGTCTGTAATGATCTAGTCACAACTGAAGCTACATGTAGATATCAGAGAATGTGAAACGCATCATACATCAGCAAGGTTAATCTGCAGTACGCTTGCTTCCATGAGGGGAGAAAAGAAACATGCAATGATACAGTAAAATGGTTGTTGGAAATACGTTTGTCATTTTCATGGTGCTGGATTTAATCTATCAGACTTTCTGCATGGAGACAGAATGACAGTTGAAGGATAGACTACTTACCGATTCAAACTTTGAGTAAAGAAGCATTTTAGGGATGGTACTTTCTTCTATAAGCCATATGATCACACTAATTTTGAATATATGTATTCAGACTGCATATTCCTTCAAGCTGTTATCAATGCTGCTTACTGATGTAACTGAGAAACAGCCACAGAGTTATCTAATGAACCACCCCGCATGTGCCAGATGGCAGTGGCAGTGTAAAGTTGCTGTACACCACCCTGAGAAACTCATAAAGTCAGACATCAATAACAACCAAGATATATCAGTCCGGCTACTTGTAGTAACACATGGCTACTATGTTTGATTATTAACAAGGCAAAAATGGAAGGTAAAGGTTAATTCTCATCACCAGAGTGTAGCAGCTTCATCAGCTGATAGAAGTGTTCTTATGCTGGCTCCGGATGTTGTAACTCGTGTGGCTAATTCTACATGTATAGCCAACATGAATAAACATGTGGCTCTGGAAATAGCCATTCGTCATATTACGATGTCAGAGCAGCTCATTACGATGCTCAACAGAATGTGCCACTGTGACTCCTACGATGAACACATGACTTGTAACTCCTACGATGGACACATGCTTTGCAAAGGCGATCTTAGACAACGGATTCCGTTTGGCTGGTGTTTCCATCAAATATCTCACCAGGCAACTTTGCTCATGTGGCAGGAGACACGAATGATATAATGAAGGGACGTTTGGTGGAAACAGCACGATCCATGCCACAGCACTGGTACTCTATCAGTGTGGGCTGTATGAACACGCTCTTATGCAGAGGATGTAGGATGACCAAACAAAGAGGATATGTCCAAATGGTGTTACCTAAAGAAGCTGCGGTCACTTCAAACCTCTCGAATCTTCCAATACATCAGATAGTATAGTACATATGGAAAGCGACTTGTCGACCTGTCGCTACCAGATTCGTCTGGAAGATACAAGTCAAGTGTTTCAAAGCCTGCATGAAGAATGTGCAGTGCATGATGGCATGCCTTGGCCAAAATGAGTATCATTACATTTCACCTTGCTATCTATGTCAAGGCCAAAGAGATCCAGTGGTGACTACAGAAAGAGTTTGAAGATATAGTGATATGCTTGGAAGCCTTCATACTGCGATTAACTATTTGGCTGTTTGGGGAAAGAAGCACCATACGTCAGGCACTTGGGATCTGCTGACAGAATGGGGCATGTATGTTAGTTCGACAACTGCGACCCTCTTGAGAGGGACGTGCTACAACTGTGGAGTGAGTGCCCACAAAATAATCATGAAGACCATGTAATGTTGATGCTGTATCATCAAGTGAGCAGTGATGTACATGTAGATAGAACTAGTTTCATGTCAACTAGTTCTGGAAGAAGGCTAGCTGTCCAGAACACTGCTGAAGATTATAATTCCATCATCACACTAATGTCAGAGTTCACAATGTTCCAAAATGAGAAACGGGGCAAGTGCGAGCTATTTGCCTATTGGAGTGTCCATGGTGCAGCTGCTTCTCTATTTCCTCAAAATAAAGATGGGTGAGACTGGCTTGGGTTGACACAACTCCCAGTTTCTAGTTAACCTACATGTAGTTAACAGGACAGGAACTTACCAGTAAGACATGCACCAGTCTAAGACTAGGAGCTCTCTCGATAATTGTTCCTGATATGCCATGAACGAGTAGTCATCACAAACACAATGAAGGAAATGTATGCCATACATAATCCAGATCGTGTTCGTACGAGGGCTTATGATGGATCCTCGCTGGAGGAGTGTGATTATGGGAAGTCTTCACTGGTCAACATTGCCACATGAGTAAGGATGCCATGAAATTCTGCAACACGCTTTGCTCATCTCCGAGATCGGCACTGCTTAAACTACAACATTCGTTGAGCAGAGACTGAATACCAAAGAAGTGACATTCTCGGGTTACCACCCAGACATGGAGATCAAAAACATTTGTTAGTGTAAAGAGCTGATGAGAAAGTCGCTGTTCTTAGCAATGACCTCAAACTCTTTGGCCACCTTGTGGTCATAATCATATACATCCTTACCTACGAGTTATCATTAGTGCCATTCTCACTGGCTCATCCCAATGGCAGTTTGAGAAAGACTAACAAGAGCATACTCATTCCTGAGCTAGAGTTGAAGGAAGACATCTAGCCTAATTTTCCACAAATCGCAACCAGAGAGATATCTACTACTACCCACAGATGACAAAGACTGCTGGTGCAACACAATTTTAGGTGAGAATGGGTGTCGATTCAATGTTGTCTTCGACCAATACTTCACTACTTCGATTTAAGCTGACGAGTCAGAGAAATTAAAAACATCTGCAGACATATTCCAAAGCAGTGGCTCAAGTGCATAAGTAATGTGAACAACAACGTGAACTTTAAATATATATAAAAATTCTAGATGGCGCAATGATATCTATGCTCATAACAAAAGATCCAACACCACAGGCTCTTCCAAAACTAACAGTAGTCTGCCATTGCAAGTAGCAAGCATGTTGCCTAGTTGATCGCACCTGTAGAACGAACACCATGACTTACACACAACGCGCAGAAGATTGTGCATGCATGGTCAAAGATATGCGTTAGAATCCAAGGTGAGGCATTGGGTCCACTGCTGAACCAACATTGAGGACTAAAAGTGTATCCGTGCTGACATTCGCAACTCCGAGCATTAAACAAGAGAACTATTAGAGATCACACTCACTGCTCCCCTACAGTTCCCGCATTAAACATGAGGACTATTATAATGCATTCCGACCAATGTGCATCAGTTTTTTACATCTCAAACTCCCTGTTAAACATGAGGACTATTACAGTCAACGTTGCAGAAGTAATTTTGACAGCTAAAACTGAGAACTCTGTGTTAAGCATGACAGCTATTACAATCCACTTTGGGGAATGTGAATCAGTGTTGCCATTCACAATCGCTGGTAGTTATCATGAAAACTTACAATTCGCGCTGACCAGTGTCCCCATCACTATTTTCATTCTCAAGAATGATTATCATCACCATCGCAGTAACTGACGAGCTATCCATATCCAGCAGTCAGATAAGCTATTTTTAAAAGTTAAGGAATGTGTGAAGCATAATATATTTTCTTATCTATTTGTTATCCAAAATGAATATATACCCGTGGCAGAAAAAGGCTTTTCATCTTCATATGTCAGAGGACCAAGAAATAATGTCAGAAAATCTTGATTTGTGTTATTCCTTGACTCGGTCTGATCCCATGGCATAGACTGTTTTCCGATTACTGCACAGATCACAACAGGGAATTGTCATACGAAGCCAATTTCCGTTACCCCACACCATAATTTTTAGTGGGCCGCAGTGGCGTACCATCGTCACGATTATGGGCTGTAGAATTTTATTGATACCACAATTTGAAACCACATACTACCTGGCATTGATGTAGAGGGTCTATACTAACACCCTGCCATGCCAAGAATTTTCTGTAGGGGGTGTTATACGATTTTCCTTATTTGGCCTCTTACGGGAAATGACTCCTGGACTATTACAGTTAGTCATTATTGACACATATGACAAACCTGCCTATGTCACAATTATAGAACACCATACTTGTGAGCCATAACACCAGAATGCCACATTGTATCACTATCACATTTGGCACATACCTTCAAATATCAATATATATGATTTCTTTGACCGCATCATGTCAAACGGTAAAATATCTAGGTCACATGACCAAGTGCACACAATATGTAGGAAAGCACAGGAAGCGTTGACTTAGCACCTCCCTTGAGTGTTCTTTAGTAGTTTCCAGATGCGCTATGCATGTTACTCCACATTTCTATCTTGCTACAGTACAGGCTAGAACTAACTAATGATTTTGCTTGATTTACATGCACCAAACACAAGCTGAATATTTGAGCTCATCAGAAAAGAAAATGTCTTGGACATTCTAATCTTGCGACACAAATAAAACGTGCACAAATTACAAACACGCTGAGAATGTTTACGTACACAAAATGTTTTTTCCAATGTTTTTGTTGCAGTTGCGTCAGCAGATAACACGTAGACACAGAGGCGCCGAAATTGTGTCTAGACCCTGTAATGCACACATGTAGTTCTGGTTTCGGAAGATATACACGTACATCATGTATACAAAAGCAAGCATGGCAATTTTATTTTATTGGCTACATTTTAGCAATAATTGTTGATGAAAATAGAGGCATATACTTTCTACTTCAAATAATACTTACCAGATGTACTATTATGATAATGTCTATTATCTAGTCTAGCTCAAAATAAACAATTAAAACTCTGCACTCTCCTGGTCCTGCCCATACTGTGTCCGGGAATTACCATAGCCCCAGGAACCGAGTCAATTCCCAATCACAGTCAGAGTCGTCTATTTTGCTGACTTGGATAGTCACGTTTTCTAAGCTCATTAAAATTCTCAATTTTGAACGGAATTCAGCGTTGTTGGAGTGTTTTCTTAATGGCATCATGGAAGAGAAAGGAAAATCATCTCAGGGGCAGGTTGTATCAATCTAGAATTTATACTTTTGTGCCATAATGAATGATTGAATTTTCCTTAAATTGGCACATTGTTTTAAAATTGTAGCCATTGTTGGAGTCGTTCCGGTACCCTTAACTGTTTAAGCATTATGCGGGTACCCAGTTAATTTCTCTTGCGACTCGGTTCCTTCCAAGATGGATGCGCTCTTAGCCAAGATGGCGGTGCCCATGAGTTATGTTTGCCTTCAGCTTGGCGTGTCTGTGCACTCTAATTGTGCCGATCTTTAGTCTTCTCTTCATTGATGAAGGTGTTTGTAGCGATCGGTACCTTTTTCTTGGTTATTTTAACGGTTAGTTAATTACCAAGCCGTGTTTATTAATTTTCACTCTAAAAAATTTCAAATATCTCCTGCCTTATGTCTTGATTATCATTAATTTAAGAGAAAGTTAATGTTTCTAAGTAATTCTAATATTACAATCAAGTCATTGTGCGTTTGCTCGTCATCTATGTCATGTGCAGCATTTGAATTCTTGCTTTGTGTTCGCAGAGGTCTAAAGGCCTGGATACTTTGTGTACCAAATGAAATCGGTTCATGAAACGGAGATTTGCTGGTCACAACTGCGTAGCTTGCTCTAAGTGCAAGGTGGGAAGTCTGTGCAATGTTTGTGTGACGTGGTCGTCAGAGTTAGTGGCGGAGTTCGACCGTGATCGGCGTGCGCGACTGGACAGAATCGCGAGGGACAAGGCGGCCAAGGCAGATCAGGCGTCCAACAGAGGCTTGGAGGAGCACCTGAATGAGAGAATGGACTCGGCTTTGGGTGTATGGGCGGCCCAGTTTAAAACCATGCAATCCATGATCCCGTCGATGCAGTCTGGTGCAGGACTACCTTTCGGTGGTCCGGTCAGTGCTGCGGAGGGTGTTGCACCTGTACCTCCTGTTGCGTTGGCTCAAGAGCCGACGGCAGAGGAGGAAGAGCTTTTGCTCATGGAGGATTCCGGCATGCAGGATCTCTCCGCGATGGCTGTACCTGGTACATCCCAAGGTTCTCCGGATTATGTACGGGTCTGCCAGCCGGGTGGTGATGTTGATGTTCCGTCGGGCATCTTCCATCCGGATTTTATTCAGCCCGTGCTGCCGTGGCGGAAGGTGGGGTAGTGCCAGAGGCTGCTCCCGGAGTTATCCGGGACACCATGCGCCTATCTCAAGATTGCCTGGCCATGGTGATCATGAGGTCATTGGCTGAGCGACGGAGAATGGTTCTCGATTTCGTAAAACCAGGACATGAAATGAGGGCTGCGTTGTCTTCCGCGCCATTCATAGGTCCAGGCTTGTTCGGCTGCTCGGCACGGCAAGCCTTATCCAAGGTCGCTCCAATGGTTGCGGAACAAGAAGTAGTCAGCAAGTCGTGGAAGTCGACGAAAAGGACGCGGCCGCAACAGTCCTACAAGCAGCACCGGCAGGAGCAGCAGAGGCAGCGCCAAAAATCGCCCCTCTGGCCAGGATACCCATCGGGCATCCGGTTCTCAAGGTCCTGGTCGTTCTTCTTCATACAAGTCCTCTAATAAGAGGCCGTATAAGGAGGATAGGAAAGGTGGCGGTTCGGGCTGTGGCGGCTACCGTAAGGATAGCCGTGGTGGCGGTTCCGGACCGTCGTTCTCCAAGAAACCATGGGGTGGCCATGGGGGAACGGTCCTGATGGGTTTTCGGCGGGATCAGCTCCAGTATTACCAGGAACGAGGGGAGTCGAGGATCTTCACTCAAGGGAATTAACGTCGTCTCGTGCAATATCGATGGCGAGTTGTGTGCAGATTCCTTCCGTCGGAGGCAGACTTCAACTGTTCTCAAACCAGTGGGAACAGGTCGTGCAAGATTGTTTAGTCTGTCAGTGGTTAAGAAACGGCTACGAACCGGACTGGCTCATCCATCAATCGCTAGTTCCGTTAACATCGACTCCAGTATGGACTCCCGTTCCAAGGGAATCCGATCGTCTAGATGCCATTTGCTCAGAAATCGAAAGTCTTCAGCGGAAGAATGTGATTCACTTAGTCCGCAATCAGTCATCCCTAGGCTTCTATTCGATGATGTTCCTCGTTCCGAAACGTACCGGAGGGTGGAGACCGATTTTCAATCTCAAACCATTAAACAGGTTTATTCTGTCAGCAAAGTTTCAGATGGAGACTATAACGGCAGTGATGTCGGGGTTGAGGAAAGGCATGTGGGCAGTGTCGATAGATCTGAAGGATGCATATTTTCATATTCCAATGTCAATTCCTTTTCAGAAATACCTTCGCTTTGCATTCCAAGACAATGTTTGGGAATTCAATGCGCTTCCATTTGGCTTGACCACAGCACCGAGGGTCTTCACCAGAGTGGTCCTCGCCATGACTTCTTGTCTTCGCAGGAGAAACATAGCTCTTCATACTTAAATAGACGACTGGCTGCTGAAGTCGGGGAATCCAGTCACTCTGCGCAACAATCTTTAGGTAGTCCTAGCCTTACTAAAGGATCTAGGATGGATTGTAAATCTAGAGAAATCAGAATTGGCTCCATCCCTGGAGTTTGTTTATCTGGGAATATTTTTCAATCTCAGGGACGGCGTAGCTTTTCCGGAAGAGAGTCAAGAGCCTGATTGCAGTTCTGGAGTCAGTTTCTTTAGGAGCCTATCTGACGGCGCGCCAATTTCTCAGAATACTGGGTTTACTAGTGTCTCTGGAGAAAGTGGTACCTTATGCGGCACTCAGGCGCAGGCCGTTTCAGTTGTATTTAATGTCGTTCTGGTCTCAGAAAACGGATTCGTTGTCTCTGAGAATTCCAGTATTGGACAATCGATCGGTGTCAGGGAAATGGGATCGGACCAATGCGCAGAAACATATCAATGTTCTCGAATTATTAGCGGTGGTATTAGCACTTCGAAAATTTGAGAATTTAATCCGAGACAAGATTGTCCTAATCAGGACAGACAACTCAACAGTGGTGTCTTATTTAAACTGCCAAGGGCGGGACGCGGTCACCAGAGTTGTGCAGGATGATTTGAAACCTTCTGCTGTGGTGCCAAGAGAGGAATATTATTCTTCGGGCAGCACACATTCCAGGAAGACTGAACATCCTAGCAGATGCGCTCAGTCGAAGGATGATTTGTCGTCCGACGGAATGGCAGCTCAACCAATCGGTAGCAGAGGCTCTATTCAAACATTGGGGCAAACCAAATGTGGATATGTTTGCGATGAAACTAAGCGCAAAGATGGTCACATACGTGTCACCGATCCCGGACCCGCTAGCCTTGGCAGTAGATGCACTGGCGATAAGTTGGAAGGGAATGTACGCGTATGCGTATCCTCCAACGATTCTCATCCCGAAAGTTCTGGCAAAGATAAGAGAGGGAATATGCCAAGTACTACTTATCGTCCCTCATTGGCCAGGCCAATCATGGTTTACGGATCTGCTGGACCTTCTGGTCTGCAATCCAATCCCTCCTCCAGACCGAAGGTATCTAATCACTCAGAACAAGGGTCTGTGTCTTCACGACAGACCGGAAGTGTTCAAATTGACTGCATGGATGTTATCAAGCAGCATGCAATTGAGGGTGGCTGTTCTGAGCAAGCAGCGAAGTTTGTCGCTTCAGCCAGAAGAGGGTCCAGCACCAAGACATATAATTATAGAATCAACAAATTTGCAGAGTGGTGTCAGAGAAGAGATATTAATCCCTTTTCTGCATCTGTTCAACACGTAGCACATTTTATCTGTCATTTATACGAAGTTGACAAACTTGCACCTTCAACCCTAGCAGCATATAAGTCTGCATTAGCTTCAGTCATTCCCAGTCTGGCCATTGAAGGAGTTGAGAATGACACTTTGAATGAAGTTATTAAAGGAATGAGCAATCTGCGACCTAGACAGCCAATTCCTATTCCAGCATGGAATCTATCTCTTGTTCTACAGGTTTTAGGGCATGCTCCCTTTGAACCGATTAGATCTATAGATATTAAACTGTTAACTATTAAATCAGTTTTCTTGGTTGCAGCAGCAACGGCGAGAAGGAGAAGTGAAATTCATGCGCTATCTGCCGAGCAAGACTGTTTTGTCGTCACTGGTGAAGGTTTAAGACTACTTCCACATCTTTGTTTCCTGGCAAAGAATCAGTCACTTAAATATCCAGGTCAACCGATCAATTTGCCAAGTTTAGTTAGACATGACCCAAACCTTTCTGTTTGGTGTCCTGTCAGATGTCTAAAAATGTATAAGAAACGTACTGAGCAGTGGAGAGATGACCCAAAATCTCTGTGGTTATGTCTCAAAGCTCCTCATTTGCGCCCCTCAAAAGATACTATTTCTCATTGGATAGTTGATGCTATTCAGATGTCGCACAAACTCGCTATAGGAAAGCAGATTGATCGTGCAAACGCCCATCAGGTCCGAGCATTAGCAGCAGCATTGGCCCTTTTTAAGGGTGTCTCCTTAGAGGAGGTGATGTCTGTAGCACAATGGCATGCCGAGTCGTCATTTACTGATTTCTACCTTTGCGATATCTCCAGCGCACTTAATCCGGGAGCCGTCGCCAATTTGTCGAACCTTAGTTAAGCCACATCCGACCACTATTTCACAAACATCGCAGGTTACTTCCACCTGCACTGAACAAGAGCCATGCACATGACCAGTGAACAACCGTGGATTGGGCCGAGCTCCTGGGATGATCAAGAAAGAACAAGCACTCAAAATGTTGTTTACTTTAATTAAGTGATTAATAATAATAATAATGATATTTACTTACAGTCGAAATATCAGACTGCTTAGGTAAATAGTCTTGTGTAAGAGTATACTTATCCTCTCAAACAGACATTACACTCATTCCAATTTGAAAACTTAATCGATATACTGATATTTTTTCTAAATTAGAAGTTGTAGTAGCTTCTTTGCACTCTACTGGACTGCTCTAGCTGAGACTTGGGGCTGACACGGGTCTGGTGGGTGTTGCATCCCCTTTTTCGACAGCCCTATGGATTTTGTGCAGACAAAAGAGGGGGGGGGGGGAGCGCGGTCTAGACCATGGAAGTTTAGCACTCTATGAGTCAGAGGGCAGAACCCAAGCGTATGCCAGGGGTCTAGTCTCTTCACAACCTTCTCTGTTGGATGGTATATGAGTGCTGGTTCGAGCCTCACCTCCTCCCACCGGTATTTCTTGGCTGTTGAAATCCGGAGTTTATCATAATGGTACATCTGGTAAGTATTATTCGAAGTAGAATAAAAAAAGCATCCGCTTTTGTTTCTACAAGAACTTTTAATACTTACCAGATGTACTATTGCCCTGCCTCAGCCGCCCCGCTGAGGTGAGGCTGAGCTGCTTTCGCTGTTTGTCAAGGCAAATATAAGACGAATCTGACTGTGATTGGGAATTGACTCGGTACCTGGGGCTATGGTAATTCCCGGACACAGTATGGGCAGGACCAGGAGAGTGCGGAGTTTTAATTGTTTATTTTGAGCTAGACTAGATAATAGACATTATCATAATAGTACATCTGGTAAGTATTAAGAATTCTCGTAGAAACAAAAGCGGATGCTTTTTTGATTTAGAATTACACAATCACATCTGTGTTGTTGTTGGGATGAGTAAAATTATGACATTTGACTAATAAAAGTTATTTTATGTGAGATGTCATGAAGAGAACAATGACGGAAATGTTCTATTGCCTAACGATAGTTAGTTTTAGCTGACTATTCCGCAGCTGAGCGCACCATTTTCGGACTAATTGTCTGGCAAATATTCAACATATGATGAGTAGCGAGTCGAACGCGCCTTGCTCTGGAATTTAGCATACGGCCGAATTGCAGATAAAAACCACATCCTGATTGGTCAATCACCAGGAAATTCTGTCACTTGATGGAACACGTATATCCAATGAAAAATCATGGTTTATGCTCGTTAGGCTGGCGAATGTAAAGAGAGCGGTGAATGAGTGACTACGCTTAAAGTAATATTACTTTTGTTTCAAGATAAGTGTATTTCGCTATTGTTAGCTTGTTGATTAAGCCCTTGGTCTTGTGATTAGTACTTAGTTATTGGCCACATAAAGAAAGTGGTAAAAATGAACACAGAAACACGGACTAAACGGATTAAACTTTTTCGATTACTTAAAGCTGGAGGATCAGTTTGAAAAAATATACGAGTATGTTAAATTTTCTTTAGATTATCTGATTACTACGCCCCTCCCCTTACTGCTGGTGTCATGGCAGCAGCTGGCAAGGCTGCTCCTGTCATGGCAGCAGCTGCTGGCATGGCTACAGCTGCTGCTGCTAGCACGGCTGCTGCTGCTGCTGGCAGGGCACCTCACTTAGATGAATTCAATCTGTCACTCAAGCCTCACTTATGCCAATTGATCCAATCTGTCACCCAAGTATCTGACATCATAATCAAACTGTCACATATTAGTTGACCTCACAATCATAATGATGTACCTCCAGCATGAAAATTTAAGTCTGTCACAAAATTGTACAAATTGTAAGTCTGATGAATTTACAATTATAATAAACTTGGACCAACCTTCCCACTTTCCAATTCGTTTTTGAGAATAATTGTCATGGTTGGCTAATAAAATTCCAGAAATATGCTAATTTACTGGCTAAGAGAGTTAAAGGAAAACCACCTTCATCTTATAATACATGTAGCTAGTCAGGTGATATAACATGCCTCTCATAAACTATGCATGGCACTTTTAGGTTTTTATCAAGCCATCATAGAAGTTTAATAACTAAATGTTGATACATTTCTCCAGTCTATGGAGGCTGTGATGATTTACTTTCCGACCAATCAGAAAAGCGCTGGACTGTCTGCCTCGGTATATTCTCTCATTCGTTGAGGTGTTAGCTATATAGTTGGCAATGTGGTGTAAACCATACAGGTAATCTGTTGAATATTTTGAACTTAATTTGACTGGAAGCTGTTGCTGCCATAGGCAATTTTCGCTTAGAAAATGTCTATTTTGCAGTCCAAGAGAAGACCATTTTTGAAAATTTACCACTGGAATGACTGGCTCAATTATCGAGCCACCCATTCCAGTGGTAAAGTTTCAAAAAGGGGTTCTCTTGGACTGCAAAACAGACATTTCCCGGGACCACTATAGAGGCTGGTTTTGGCCAGCTTAACCATTAAAGGGTTAATAGCTTAGATTTGAATCTCAGTTTATGTCTTCAGCTGTCCAATTGTTGCCTATTTGTAGTATACATTTATTCATAAGCCTGTGTCATCACTCCTCTTTGCCACAATTATTAATCCTTAGCTCTTTGATGTCAAAATTTATAATTTTCAAATTAAATTCAAAGATGAACTGGTGTTCATTTTTCAACGCTGCAACATCGTCCACCAAAATTGTTGAAAAATGTACATGTGTTCCTTTACTTGACACAGTAAGAAGTTAGAATATTAACACCGATCTACCCATTAGCCAATTAGTCAAATGCTAGTAAAACTGAAACCTGCTAAGGAAAAGCAGAATTGTCTAAATCTAATGATTAAAATTAATATAATTTTCTTGATTGGCAGATATCCTGACTAATTCTAGCATTTTAATTGCGAAGCAAAAATTCCTGTTTATGTTGCTAAATATCTCGAAACTAAGATGACTGAAAGCTGCGTAAGGCAGCAGCATCTTTCAGTCAAGTTAGTTTCAAAATATTCAACACCTTAATTCTTATATATGTGGCTAGTCAGGAGCGTCATCTGACTGGACACTCATAGATTGATCAGATTTACAAAGATTGGTTATTCGTTATGAATTACTATGGATTTTGAGCGCTAATTTTTGCGTCATTGTTTTTCAGATTACCATTTCCGGTACAATTTTTTACCAGTTGGCACCATTCTTGGTATCGTGGCCGGCGTCCTCATTGCTATTGCCCTTGCTGTCGCTGTTATAGTTTATTTCTGCTGTTGTCGCCATCGGATGGGCCGTCCAGGTGTGGTTATGGCCACTACTACAATGCAACATCCGACTCAGTCTCCAGGTGAGAATAGTAAGAGTTGTGATGTTCTTGTTTGTGTGGGTTACAAACAGAATTCTAAGCTCCCACATTTTAAAGAGAAAAGTGTGACATCTGTCATTTTTCTCTTGCTGACAAAATACTTGACTGACCAACTGACTGATAAACAGAGAGACTGACCCACAGACAGACTAGCGGACAAACTGACTTATTATACTTCCATGTCACGTCTAAAAAATTTCAGATACACAGTGTGTACATGTATTTATGTTAATATGTTTGCAATCAGACTTTTTTGTTTCACCTTTATATGAAGGCAATATTCATCCTATAAGGTCATTATCCACTGTAATTTTGAAATGACTCCCACTGACTGGTTGGCCTGTCGATGTCCTATGTCCCCAGGTGTTTCATCTATTCAACTATAATATAAGGTAACCCTTTCAACCGTACATAAGATATGATAAATTCTTTGCACTGGAAGAAAACCTTCATTGAGTATTGTAAAAGTAATTTGACCGGAAGTTGTTGGCTAACGAAGAAACAGCTATCAGGAAAATTAGTTTCAAAATATTCAAGTGCTTGATTTTATATGTCTGTTAGAATTTATATTCTGGGATTTTCTTGATGAAATGGTTGACCGCAGACATTGGGCGAAGCACAAGCCCTTGCACTTGAAAAAGGGCGTAAGCACAAGCCCTCCCTGTTTCCAAAGGGCTTAAGCACAAGCCCTTTGCTTAAGCACAAGCCCTTAAGCACTTTTGAGAAAATTACATAGCCAGCTGATAATTCTGCCTGATTTAAGGGTTGGTCAAAACATTATACATGCATGTAGAGTATAAATAAAATGATTATCGCATCAGTTTATTAATTTTGAGAATAGTGCTGTTGAAATGTCTCTCAGTATATTGTAGTATTATTAGAATAAACGGCAATTGACAACTAATATTTAAAGGAAAAGGGACAAAGCTACTTAAGCTAGGTGTACATTCACAAGTTCCAAGTTCTATCCCTTTAACCCGTGAGATTTCTGTTTCTCATTTTCAAATCAAATATACAGATCTGTTGAGAATCTGTGTATGTGAAATTAACTTACCTGAAATATGTTGCCGACCTAGATCAACAGCTCCCAATGAAATTAGTTTCAAAATATTCAACAAAATATTCCATACATCATACCACATTTGTCATATCTGGTCTGTAAGGTTTAACCCTGTACTGGTAAAGCCTACCGAAATGGCCTCTGCAGTGGACTTGAAAAATGGCCATTTGTACACCAAATTTAATGTTAATTGTTAAGTTTTACTACTGGAATGACTGGATCGATTCTAGTTGTAATTCTCAAAAACTTTTCTCTTTGTCTGTATATCAGCATTTTCTGACCATATTTTACCATTAAATGTTTAATTATTTCCTTGAAAACTATTTTACTTTTAAGGCAGCCATACAGGAAAGTTGCAGAATATTTAAAAAATAACTTGATATGAAGCCATCAGGCCTGGGGTCAGTTACATTTAAATGTAACTAGTTACAGTTACATTGCACTATATCAGTTACAGTTACATATGTTGATCAATGTAACTAGTTACATTTCAGTTACTTTGCATAATGTAACTAAAGTTACATTTCAGTTACATTGGTTACTTTGACTGATAATTATTTTCACTTCAAGAGTATACTTATCTCCCTAATACTCTTTGATATTGCTAAATATTGGCTCACTCACTAAAACACTCAGATAAAAAAAGTACGGTGCCCTACTGGGCAGGTAGTCAGAAGTCAGTCAGGCGGATGCCAGCCCCACCACCGTGCATGCGCCGACTAGTACTTCCTCTTTGCTAATTTATTGGCTGAGGGTTCCATGCAATTTTTGTCTCCAAAGTTTTTGAACTTGTTTTCTGAAAAGTTGTGTTGTAATCTTAGAAGAAATACCTTGTGAATGATGTCTGAGCTTCAGAAAGGCGTGTTGTCTCCAGAGGAGGGCCCAGGACCTAGTCATCAGGTGACTTCTAGTATATTTTAGCGAGTTTATCCCGTTGTAATGTGTTTCCGGGACTCACGTTTATTGTGATAAGCGCCTAAAATAACTGGTTTATTTCTAAATAGCGCTATGAAATACTAATCTCTCTTTGTGTTTATGTCCACAGGTATCTATCTATGATTGAACAGGACAGCACATCGTCAGAGGGTTTGTTTTTCTCTCCACCAAGGTTCCATTTCACATCAAGAGTATACTTACCACCCTGATACTTTATGATATTTCCTAAATATCGACCTAGCTTTAATAATACTTAGAATTAAAAAGAAACCGCCCCCACTGGGCAGGTTACACAACTGACAGTCCAGCGGATGTGCAGCCCAAACTCGCACATGCGTGGGGCTGACTCATTCTCTTCTTAAAATATTGACCTGCCATTGCAACACGCTTTCTAGCCTTGCTTTTGCTTTCTTTCTTTTTGAAGCTTTGAGTTGTTTTGCAACTTGTTTGACTGATTATTAGTATGTCTGACGCTGCCAAGTCGCTGGAGGATGCTCCCGGTCCAAGCCATCAGGTGTATTCTAGTAAATTTATTGATAAAAAATTTGCGTGTTGACTCGGATGGTATTTCCGGGACTCTCGCTATCTCGTGGATACGTCTTTATTAGGCTAGCTCTTTTATGGGGAGGCCTATATATTAGCTAACGCATGTTGTGCTTTATTTTTCAGACACATGAGCTGATATTTGAAGGGTATCCTTTTATTTAAACAATATTTATACTTGGTTTCTGGGTCCTTCTATTTTATTATGAGTTTGCTGAGGGAGTTATTACCATAAGAAGTAATTTCTCCACATTCTCCCCCACCACAGGGTTTTGGACTAGGGATCAGGTATTCCTGTGTTGTTTATCAGACTTCACTCATCCTCAGAAGTCATCTTATGAGGTTATTTAGGAGAGAGAAAAAATTTCAGTCATTTTATTTCTAAATATTTTAGAAGTTTTTTGACTAAGTGTTGAGTTATTTATCTCTCTTGATGGTTTGCATAGGTCCATTGTGTTTATAAAGTTCAATTACTAATGAATCTTTGTTTTGAGCTGTGAAGTCTAAAAAAGTTCGCCTCAAGTATTCAAGTTCAAATTCTTATGTCTCCCTCCTTGTCTTCTTAAAGAAGTATAACAAGGTTTTAGGATTTGTTTACTTTTTGTCAGGCCTATAGTTTTTTCTATGGGCCTGGCTTATCTTTCATTTGATGGTCAAAAGTTTTCCTTATGGATCTTATTTGCCTTCTGCAATTGGTTTTTTGGTTCGGCATAACTAAAAACTAATTGTTTCCGTTTGTGTCTTTTCAGTGGGTTATTGAGAACAAATGCCCTTCCTGCCACCGTTTTGTGAAGGCCCGCTTTTCCCCTCATGACTGCACTAGGTGCAGTACGTGCGGGCCTCTTCTAAATTGCCATGTGTGTGAGTCTTGGCCGGTGGAGGTGTTACCTGATTTTCTAAATCAGCAGGTAAAGGACCGGGTGAGAGACGAGAAGAGGCGTCTGGAAAAAGAGTGTGGTAAGAAGAGGAAGGCATCCATGCCAGACATGGAGGCCTTCCATCTTGAAATGATGGGAGAAATGAAGAAGACGATCACGAATCATGTCCCGGAGTTGCTTCACAGCTTGCTTCCCGGGTCAGGTTCATCATTGTGTTCTCTTAGCAAACCAGTTTTCGTTATAGACCCAGAGACGGCTCCCGTTGGTCCGGCGCTGAGGCTTGCCTCGCCCGTGAACCCGGGAGCGAAAGCCATGGCCTCGGGCGCTCGCTTATCGAGTGCTCTAGAGCAGCCTAAGGATAAGGGTATCAGTGCCTCACGCGATATCCCACCTGTCGTTTTCCATTGACCAAAATGATGCCTTCTTTCATGTTCTCATTTACCCTTCCTTCAGAAAATTCCTGAGATTTGCTTACAAAGATCGAGTTTGGCAGTTTCGCTTCATGCCTTTTGGCCTGACCATGGCTCCTTTTCTTTTTACTCGCCTAGTCTCAGCCGTGGCAGGAATTTTACACAGTCATTCTATCCATCTACACGTTTATATAGATGATTGGTTAGTAAAGCAGTCTTCCTCAATTCTCTCAGGAATTCTTCCAGAGGTTTGCAGTCTGGCATGCAACCTAGGGTGGATTTTAAATCTAAGAAATCAAGCCTAGGTCCCTCTCAAATCTTCACGCATCTAGGCATTTCTTTCGATCTCGCCCAGGGTCTAGTCTTCCGCTCAGATCCAAGAATAGCAGGCCTCTCCACGAGAAGCGAGTGATTGCTCTCCTCTCGCCTCCACTCCCCTAAAATTAATTTTAGGCGAGTATCTCATTGCTCGCCTCCATTGCTTAATAACAATGGCAGCATATAGGCGAGTACTGATACAGCTCGCCTCACTGGGTTAAATTTAAATTCAGGAGAGCAAGTTATTGCTGCCCTTCAAAATTCTCATGGAGAGCCCTATATAAGCTTTATCAGGGCCAATGGAAATCCTGTCTTCTTCCATGGTCTGAGCAAGATTTCTACTAAGAGTGTTAGGTTTGATGGTCAGCGTAGAGAATGTTATTCCATGGGCAGCGCTGATGAGAAGACCCTTCCAAATGTGTTTAATGTCCCTTTGGTTCACTCTATTTACCATCAGAGAACACTTGATTCCTCGGAAAGATCGTTCTCTGCTTCTGATGGTTGTTCCACTGGTAATGTCCTCCCCTCAGGCGATTATCTTCACAGACGCTTCTCAGGAGGGATGGGGAGCAGTCTGGGACTCCCTGTCGGTTTCCGGTCTTTGGTCTCTGGAGGAGTCGACAGCTCATATCAACATTCTGGAATTGTGTGCTGTCAAGAAGGCTCTCCTTTCATGGTCAGACCTTGTGATAGGTCTCAAAGTCTCGATTTGGTCAGTAAATTCGACAGTGGTGTCTTATATCAACAGGCAGGGGTACAAGGTCATCCCTCCTTTGTCTATAAGTGTGGCACCTTCTCTTATGGTGTCACAAGAATCAGATTCTTCTAGTGTCTTCTCATGTCCCAGGCAGTCTGATTTTTCTTGCGGACCAATTGTCACGTCCCAGCAAATTCGCCCACACAGAGTGGCAGTTAAAGAGGTCGGTTGTCAAAGCGATTTTCAGTCATGGATCGTCCTCTGGTAGATCTGTGTGGGACATCTCTGAATGCTCAGATCTCCTCTTACATATCTCCTTTTCCGGACAGTCAAGCCCTGGCGGTGGATGCCCTGTCTCAGTCCTGGACAGGAATGTTCATCTATGCATTCCCTCCAACGATTTTGATTCCGTTAGTGTTGAAGAAGGTCAAAGAACAAATCTGTTAGATTCTTTTAATAGCTCCTTTTTGGCCAAAGAGGATCTGGTTTGTAGACCTTCTAGATCTCCTGGTAGACTTCCCTCGTCTTCTTCCATTCTCCCAGGATCTTCTGTCTCAGGTAAGAGGTCTTTGTCTTTATCCAAACCCAGAAATCAGTCTGTGTGTTTGGAGACTATCGAAATTAAAGTCTGCGAGAATAAAGTTTCTTCAAGATCTCCAGTGATTATCGATTCTTCCAGAAGAGAGTCACCCTGCAGAGTTTACAAGTTTCAACTTAAAATTTTTGGAGAATGGTGTTCAGACCAAACTCTCGTGCCCGATTCTGTTTCTATACCCAAGTATTAGACTTTTTAACATATCTCTTTGATTCCTTACATTTATCAGCTAATACGATTAGGGGGTATAGATTTTCTCTGGCATCTTCTCTTCCTTGCCTTCTGTATGCCGATGTCAAGGGCACTAAGACCTTTAATAGTTTTTATTAGAGGTCTAGGCAATATTCGTACTCCGATAGCTAAGCATTTGTTTTCATGGAACTTGGCTTTGGTTCTTCAAGTGCTGGCAGGCCATCATTTTGAACCTCTTTCCTCTATTAGTATTAACGGCCTCTGCTAGAAGGCGTTCAGAAATTCATGCTTTTTCTGCTGAAAGGGAGAGATTTATAGTTTCAGGAGATGGTTTAGTTTTTTATCCCAGAAGGGATTTTTTATCTAAAACCCAGTCTAATCGGTTTCCTGCTAGTCCGATCATTTTAAAATCATTATCGCCTTTTTCGCCTTCCGACAAACTCTGGTGTCCTGTTAGGGCATTAAGAATGTACAAACAGCGAACTGATTTCAAAAGATTTGATCTGTCCCTTTGATGGATTTGGGAGACGATTAAGCTTTGTTACGAGATTGCTTCTCTGGAACAAATTTACCTCTCCCATATTAAAGCTCACGATGTTAGAGGAATGGCTTCCTCTTGTGCGCTTTTTGCCGGTTCGTATTTAGATGAAGTCATGCAGGTTGCAGGATGGAAATCTGAATCCTCTTTTACAACCTTTTATCTGAAAGATCAGAGTGCATCAGCCTCCTTTCGTAATATTACGATTTTAACCAAAATAGCCGAAGACCATTTTCCAAGCACATCTCGCCATTTTCATTAAGACGGAATCTGTAAGAAATGGTGGGAGTTTATTTTGGTTTTTATTTATCTCTAAATTCAAGTTTTCCTTATTTGATTTAAATGCACTATTATGTTATGTTATTAACATTTGGATAAGATTGGTTTGATCTTTATCATTGGTTGTTGATTCTCAAATCGCCTCCCACCTAATGTTTTAAGTGGGGCACTGACCAAAACTACGGGTTTAGCAAGTAGTGATTGAACAGTAATGGATGTTTTTGTGGTGTAATAGCAACCCCCCACAGACCCCCCTTGCGGGTTGATCTGTTGTTTTATTAACCACTATAAAAACATACTTACCATTCAATCACTACGACCCGGTCTCAGCCACCCCGCGTGGGATTGATTTGAGAATTTGCCTATAATATTTGGCACTTAAATTCAGTAAAGTGAATCTGTTTCCTATTTGGGCTCCAGTGCGCATGCGCAAGCGCGCTTAGTGACGGGTGTCACTATGGAGTGAGTACAGACTGGTGCCAGTCTATATCAGTTAATATACTGGAGATGGACCTAACCAGTAGCCTGGTTGAGGGTCCATATTTATAGGAATAGGCATGAGGAGGAGTGTATGCAAGCATAAAAATCTTATTCTCGTAGCAAAATGCAGATAATTGATTTAGCAAGTAGTGATTGAACGGTAAGTATGTTTTGATAGTGGTTAATAAAATAACAGACCAACCCGCAAGGGGGGTCTGTGGTGGGTTTCCAGTGAAATTAGCTTCCAAAATGTCCATCAGCTTTAATGTTTGCTTAATTTCAAATAGGAATTTAAATAGTTTGGAAATAATTTATTACTTTCATTAGTTGCAATGGCAAATTGATTCCGATCAGATAATCTGCTGAGTACTTTATACTTACTACATTAGTAATTTTACTTTCAAAAGCTTTTGCTTCATATGGCTGCAACAGTTTTTTTCAAATCGGATTAGTTTCAAAATGTTCAGCAGCTTTCCAGTACACTAGTTTAATTTCACAGACATTATAAATTCTGTCTGCTATACCCAAATGGTTGATGGTTTGACTTTTAACAATGGCATTGTCCTTTGATCTTTATCACGACACCTGTGTGAATTAAATTTAGCTAGAGTATAATTGCTGAGTAATGATGTCCTAAGCTGGCCTAATCAATAGTATATAAAGAAAAGAACAGGACACGCTGTTAATACATACTGTGGCAGATTTTAACTTTCTTTACAATTCAACATTTGCTGTTTTTAATCATTTTAACCCTTTAACAATAAAGCTGGACAAAACAGCTTTTGAAGTGGTTTTGAGAAATGTTCATATTTAGACAAATATAAGAAATTTTAGAAAATTTACCACTGGAATGACTGGCTCAATAACCAAGCCAGTCATTCCAGTGGCAAATTTTCTAAAATAATCTCATGGTCTGCAAATGGACATTTTCAATGAGAAAGCTAAAGTCTTCTTCAACAAATTTAATCTTTAGAAGGTAACAATTAATTCTATAATGATTTAGTAATCAACCTGTTTCTAGGCTACATGTAGATTAATGTAAAAGCTGTATAAGATTTTGATTAACGGGTGTTGTTGCCTGATGTAGCAATAACGTTCAGATTATCATTGTTAAAATATCACATACACAGATATAGAGTGGGTTAACCCTTTAATGGTCAAGATTGGTCAAGAAATGTCTATTTTGTAGGCTACAAGATTTATATTTGGAAATTTACCACTGGAATGACTGCCCCAATAATCAAGCCAGTCATTCCAATGGCAAATTTCTAAAATAAATATGACTGACGCTTAGAAATAAAGTTGTTGGCCATGGCATCAACATCTTCCAGTAAAATTAGCATCAATATACTCAACAGCTTACCTGAGTGAAATTGGGATATTGGAGTGTCACGTGTATAACAGTAGCTATGCCGCAAATTAAGAAAATTTTAATAAATTTGTTTAAAAGGTTTTAAATGTAGCTGAAAAGTAACTGAAAAGTAGCGGAAATTCCAGTTACTTTTGTAATGTAACTGGTTACATTTCAGTTACTGTAACTAAAAAAGAATTCTTTAGTTACAAGTTACTTCAGTTACATGAAAAATGTAACTAAGTTACAGTCAGTTACAGTTACAAGTTACAGTTACCCCAGCCCTGGAAGCCATTGTTAATGACAGCAACATCTTCTGCAGTAATAATTTCAAAATATTTGACAGAATATAATTTACATTGTAAAGAAGTTATTTTATCAGGCCTTATCTAGTGGCACAGATAGATCAAAAGAGGGGCATTGTGAGGAGTGGTGGAAGCCTACATTAAAAGAACATTCCTATTCAGTAGCATTACCTACATTTGTGTAATTACAAGACAATTCAATTTCAATTTATTGCGTAAAAACCATACAGTATGGTGTCTGCATACAGCACTTACAATATATACAATAAAAAACATAAAATACACACGCATTAACAATATATACACAATATAACAGTCAGCATATCTACAAACCAGCAGAATAGGTGGAGAGATACAATGTATTAAGTTATGGTCACAGAGGCCTATCCGAATGCATGGGATCAATAGTTGTAGAATGTTGTTTTAGCACACATGCAAAGGTAAAACCAGTTCAGAGATTTCTGTATCGCCGTTATTGCAGGACATGAGGAACACGAACTTCTCATCATCAATTAATGATGGGAAGTCGCAAAAGGAGCCTAGTGAATTGAAGAGGTTCTGTCTTTCATAATCATAAGCAGAACAATGCAAGATAAAGTGCTTCTCGTCTTCAATACACTCGGATATGCACATCTTGCATATCCTGCGCTCAACTGGTACCTTTTGGTGTCTTCCGAGTTCAATCGCCAGGCTGTGTGCACTAACTCTAAGTTTCGTGAAATCCTTACGTATTAAGAGATTGTGAGAATTAATCAGATAGTTTTCCATCGCAAAGTTAAACTTAAACAATCCATTAGTGCATAATTTAGCATTTATGTTTAGAAGGTTATCTTTCCAAACGTCTACATATTTGGACTGCATTAAAAGTTTTAATTTCTTAACATCAGATTCCGTGTGACCAACAACCATGTTATCCCACATATAGTCGAAACCAAAATAGGTACACGGTTCGCTGATGAAGAAAGGTCAATTACAATTACTCGATATATTAGAATAGGATTCACAATACGCTTTGCGGACTATGGAAGTATCATCTAGTGCACGCAGCCTGTGCCAATATTTCATTGCAAGCACCAAACAGGATATAAAAAGCGTATGATGACCCAATTCACCGTGGACTGCATCATTGGTTGCATTTCTACGAACACCAAGTAAGTATTTTGAAAATTTCATAACAACCTTTCTGCTGGTAAATTGTCGCAGATTGTTTTAAAGCTATGAGTCCTAAGACCTTTAAGAAAATATGGGCCCCAAACTTTGCATCCATACATTAAAATAGGGGAAATCAATCGCTTGAAGAGAACAAGTCCCGTAAATATGTTGGTCCTAACGTTAAATTGCCTTAGTTTGAAAATGGCTTTAGTTGCTTGTTCGCAAAGGCGTTAGCAAGCTGTTTTAAAGTTACCAGAAGCAACAAATGCTATACCCAGGTAGCAATAAGTCTGGACTATTTCAATAATGTTACTGTTGTATGTAAACAGATAATTATTTAATGGTTTACCACCTTTATTGAAATGAGTACCTTAGTTTTTGCAAAATTAACCACCAGGCCCCATTTATCACAATATGCACTTAGATTATTGAGTGCAGTTTGGAGCCCGGTATGTGATTTAGACAGTAATACCAGGTCGTCAGCATACATGAGGCAATTGGTAGTTATATTATCTAGCGCAACTGGGTCACACTGCTGAGTAAAAATGTTGGACAGGTCACGAATATACATGTTAAATAAAAGTGGGCTTAATACACAACCCTGTTTAAGCCCAACACTAGACGGGAAAGGATTACTGTGGTAATTTTGAAGTTTTATGCAATATGAAACTCCGGAATACATGCTCTGTAGTGTGTTTAAAAAGTTACCACCTATTCCGAATAATAGTAATTTATATAAGAGAGCGTTCCTGGAGACAGAGTCAAATGCAGATTTAAAATCCACGAATCAGCAAAATAAATATTGTTTAGATGATTTGGCATACCTTTCAATCAAGGTCTTTAAAGCATTAATATGATTAGCGGCGCGGCTGTTCTTTTTAAATCCAATTTGTGAATCTGGTAGCAATTTATGCGCAGTAGAAAAATGGTAGAGTCTACTATATAAAATACTGCAGAACAGTTTGCATAAATTGCTGCCGACTGCAATACCTCGATAGTTACCAGCAACGTGTTTATCTCCCTTTTTGTGTAATGGCGTTAAAAAGTTGCAACGCCAGGCCTCAGGGAAAGCACCATTAATAAGAATATTAGCATATATGATCATGTCGATAGTCACTTACAGGACTGGCGGTATGATCAGCGAACGAAAAGAAGAAAGAAGATAAGAATATTGTTAAAAATCCTACATATAATAGGAGTCAGTTGGTGCTGTCCGACTTTTAGCATTTCATTCAAAATGAAGTCAGGGCCTGAGGACTTGACATTTTTCAGCTTTTAGATTAACGCAATGACTTCATTTACAGTAATTGATTTGGTTAGTTCATTAAAAATTGTGTTCTTATTAGATGCAAGGTAGTCATCCATAAAACTGTCGAATTCACTATTTATTAACATGTTGTTGTTGGTAAGTTGGGTGAAATGTGAGGTCCATTCTGTCATTGAGACAGGATTTTGAACAACAGTTTCCGATCCTTTAAGCTTATTAAACAATTTCCAGAAAGATTGAGGGTTACGATCATGCAATGTTTCAAGCTGATTCAAAATACCTTGCTGAAATTGAATTTTCTTACGATTTATAAGCTTCTTGTATCTAGAACGAGTTGATCGGAGTTCTTGAAGAAGTTGTGGACAGAATGAGTTAACGCGGAGTTTGCTGCTAATCAATTTGAGCTGCTTCTTCAGCTCAATACAGTCTGGTCCGAACCATTTATTGGTCTTATTCTTGTTTGGTTTAGCAGTTAGCCTGGCCAACGACTTACGTTTAACTCCAGCGAGTTTCGCAGTGGTAATATATAATTCCGTAAGAGAGTTGACGGCCAAGTCACTGGTAGTATCATGGGCCAGGTCAATACTAGCAAGTTTTTGGATATGAGATTTGGTCATCGAGTTTTCTAGCGCATATGCAAATTTGATGTCATCTTCAGGTGACCACCTGAACGCAGGAATAAATGTAGTGGATGAAACCTCATCCGCAGGCTTTAAAATGCCAGTTGAAATGATACAGGATAACATGCAGTGAATAGATTATGTGTTAAGTTGGTGCACATGAAAATATTTTATATGCCCCATGAATGCTGGGGAAGTCAGCATGTAGTCAATTGCGCTGGGCTTGCCCCTGTGACCATAGCATGTACATTGACCAAGGTAGTCGCCCACAGTCCTACCATTAAGGATCCGGAGGCCAGCGGATCTGCAAAGCTGAAGGAGTTTCTTTCCGCGACTATCTACTGGGGCGAGGTTAAGATTGTTTCTGAGAGTAGGAACATCTCTTGGGTTATTCAAGTCTGTCAATAGCTCACATGCTAGAAGGACACCAGCATCAAAACAGTAGTCAGCTTCTAGCTCTGTGCTGGCATTAAAATCGCCGCAAACCAAACAGCTGCCTAATTTTGAATATCTAGCTACGTCATTCTCTAAGGTATCAAAGATGTCATCACTGGCAGAGGGGGGACGCCGGACTGACATACGCCACTGCAATGTAGACATCTTCATCTTTATGGAAGAAGTGTTTACACAACTTTAGCCAAGTAATTTCGGTAGATGTTAATGGCAACTGTTTAAGTCCGCTACGCAGATTATACTTAATACAGATTGACATGCCTCCATAGTTCTTAGTTGCATTGCGAGATCTAGGGCGGGTGTTAGCTGGGAATGTATAATAGCCAGATAGTGACAGTGAATCAGCCTTACTACAGTGTGTTTCGGTCAAGCAAATGATGTCCATTCTAGAAAGTGACGCGCAAAGATCAACATCAGACAATTTGCAGACCCGCTGACCACCAACACGTTTAAAAGCGCCATCTATGTTCCAATAGGCCAAGGAAACATTATTAAGATATTTCATTATAACAGGGATATTGTGACCAAGATCAAGAATGAATGTGTAAGCTAGCAATGTGTGTAAAATCAAATGTGTAAGTAAGAGATAAAAGTTGTAAAAAGAATAAAATAAAATTGCGGCACGTGTACCGATGATAGGCGATACAAGTAACTCCGCTATAACCAAGGCAACATCTATGTAATACATAGTAATAAGAATAAGAATATCAGTTTATTTATATGACCGCCTTTATTTAGTGGCCATATTTGTGGGTGCCTGAAGTTATTAGGTGTGGGAATGTGTAATAAAAGGCAGTTGTATAAGTTAAAATACCAATTGTTAAAAAATGGCAAAGGTATGTATTATTAACAAACATGTGTACCGCGTACGCTCATACGCACACACGCACAAATATACGCACGCACACCCGCACAGTCGATCTCTACAGCAACCTCTGTCTTGGTGTCCAAACGACGTCGGCACCCCGAGGCGGATGGCCCCAAGACCACCCGACTTAAGGAACCACTATTCGCTGGCACCAAAAGTTATGCACATTTGAGGAATGGGATGTATACAGATTCATTCCATTCTTCTGTGACCAGACAGTAGCCGCTATAGGCAGGCTCAACCGCGTAAGGCATGAGTAGTTGCCGGCGCGCAAACATAAGAGGCATACATATCACTAATATGTTTTGTTAACAATCTGAACAGTAACGCTCAATTAAATCATTTATAGTCACAAATAATTTGTATGAGACTCTATGTCTATCTTATGTGCATTTTAACCCTTTAATATCTAAATTTGGTAGAGAAAATCAAAACATTTCCGTATTGAACATTAATTTGTAGATCAAGAGAAGACTACTTCCAAAAACCCACCACAGGAATGGCTGGCTCGGCTACTGAGCCAGTCATTTCTGTGGTAAATTCTCAAAATCAGCCCTCTCTTGGCGTGCACAAAGGCATTTCTCAAGACCACTACAGAGGCCGGATCTGGCCGACTGCGTCATGATAGGGTTAATTCACTCATGCATATGCGTTTATCATTTTCTTAAGGAGTGATAGGCCCGCATCATAGATTTGAACAATGATGGCGTATTATGTTCACTATTACTACTTGGTGCAGGTCGCGTATGGTTATGAGGAGGGTGAGCCGCTAATTTGTCGCTGTTTTGTCTCTGTGCACGACCGTGGTATTGTATCATGGCAGGAGCACGTTTGGCATGAGTAAAGTTAGTGCTGTGCTGATTTGTCTGATTAGTTTGGATCACGCTGAATGCGGGAGTGCCTAGTGTCATTTGTCTGGTACTCATTGTAAGCCGTTAGACTGAGTATGGGATTTACTACGCGTTTAAATATTCTGATTAGACGAGTCAAACCCACCTTTGTGTGGTGGACCCCGTCCCTCACATATAACTCCTTATCCATGACGTGTAGTGAATCATGGGAAACTGCTGGTACGTCAAGTGTGTCCAGGAATTTGTTGAACAGTTCCACCTTCCGGTTGTAATTCTCAGACAATGATACGGATTCAAGAGATCGCGGTAATGCATGTGCCATACAGATAACAAAATCGGGTCTACGCCGATTGCACAGCGATAACAGGTCGTGTGTTAGCTTTTCACAAACGTCCACAGATTGATTGGGGATGCTGTTGTCAGCCACTTGGAAAACGACACACTTGGCCTTGCTGTTGTTGTTATGTACTAAGTTCAAAGCGCCCTGCATGTTTTTTCTGATAGGCTAACTGTAAGACATTTTTTGTACGTGTGTATTTTACCACTTTGAATACGACTCACATGAGAATTACCGACGATGAGAAGATCACACTGATAGTCATTGTTTGACGTTGGCTTACCACGTGGAGGGTTTGCATGTTCCGGATCCTTATGTGTCGAAATGGCTTCAAACCTGTTAGGGTGTTGGAAGCTGGACGAGGCACTAGCGGATAGGATGTGAGACTGACGATCAGCTCTAGCATGATGAGTGTCCACAGTAACAATATTGTTAGTCTCATGACGACCTTGCTGCGTAATGCTTGAGAGTTCAGACTTAAGCCCACCTATGTCAGAGTGGCAATTTGAGACATCTTTTTCTACTTTAGACATTTGAACAGACATTTCAGTGACAGTTTGTTTTATATTGTCCACTGCTTTCGAGAGTAAACTATTGATGCCACTAGCTTTCTCACATAAGACATATGATTGTACGTTTTTTGCCAAAGCGGTGTGCAGCTCCTCTGTCAACTTAAGTTTGTCGGTTTGCAAGGCTGTGCACACCGCTTCACAGTTGGCTAATGAGGACTTTAATTGTTCGCAACATTTGTAAGCATCTGCATTATTACGTGCCTGAGAACTAGCCAAGGACAATAATGATGCCTCAAGAGTACGGATGCGTTCACATTTAGATTTAAGTTGGTGTTGTAATTCACGATTTTCTTGTTTTACACAAACAAGTTCTTTATTAGACAGTTCTGTCCGTAGACATTCATTTTCCTGGGATGATCGCAAAAGTTTATCCACCAGCTTATCTTCCATGTCACGAATGGCAGACTGAAAGTTGCCGACTTGTTTCAGTTGCTGCACAGTTTCCATTAAGGTGGATAGCAACAGATTATCTTTTATTGAATCGACGCTCGGCAGTTTATATGCGTCGTTAGTGTCACATTGTGTTGAAACGCTTGCGAACACTGGATGTTTGACAGTTCGTTCTTCAGATGACTCGATGGAACAAATCGTCTGAATACCATTTTTGCTTAGGTCCTCTTGTGAGTGTGAGCCTGTATCGCATACTGTAGGAGGGCTCTGATTTTTGCTGAGAAATTCAGATGGTATTGCTGTACATCCAAGACACTGAAATTTCCGGCTTTTATGTGAAAAGAAGAGATATAGCTGATAAACAGGTAGCAGTGTGCAATTGTAATGCATTTTGTGCTTACAGATGCAACATGTGAGCATATTCTTGTTGTTCGGCATTGTATAAAAACGGCATGTTAACGATGTAGATGGGGAACTGCGATCTTAGTGGCGACATTGCTGATGGCAAACTATCATGGGGAATTTTCCTGATTAGTTGGCGCCGTGGATGATAATAAAGGGTATAGTGCAGCCCCATGATTGGCTAACTTGTCGGCCGCCTCGTTGCCAATGTCCTCTGTTTGTCCCTTTACGTGAAACCAGTTGACATTGACATTACTGACTAGATCGAATAGACGGATCCAAAGATCGGAGTTTTTTCTGCCGGTCAACCTGTTTTTCTTCCACGCAGTACTGTAACCGGTTATTCCGTTGATTAAGTATACGCTGTCGGATTTAACACATAATTGTTTAATGTTCGAACTAACCGCGTGTTCAAGCGCTATTATTGCGCCGTAAAGCTCGGCATGGTTATTTGTTGGTTGAATGCCATCTACGGGTAATGGGGCTGGGTAACGGGGCTCCAATGTTGTTAGGGTCATTTTTGCTCCAGAAAACACTGTACCCACCCCTCGCACCACTCTCTCCATTGTCCAGGCAGGCGCCATCGATGTACACGGTGGGGATATCAGTGGTCAAATCACGTTTAGACAGGTGGGGTGGTTGGCAGGTTGGCGGGATATTTAAGTCATACGAGTTACAATATGTTGTAAGTTTAGCTGGTAAACTGTCCCTGGCGAACACCGAGATTTCTTCGTGCGTTATTTCAGCTTCATTCATGAAGCGGACAGCATCTTCTAACGAATAGAAACTTTGATATTTGGCACCCGCACATTTGTCGACAGAGTCTTTGCAGGCTAACCAGTCAGTAAAAATACCGGGCTTAAAACCCTTACCAATGGTGTAGTACTTAGTTTTCTTGTTGTCCCCCATGTCTCTCGCTATGCAGGACGAGGCAGTTTAAGCGATTGAGTAGTAATAGTGAATGTACTCACGGGCTTGCTGGTATGAATTCCAATACTGAGTTCTCACGAAATCACATAAAAACTTGAAATTATCCAAATTTAAAGCTACTTAGCACAATTAATAACGCCGATTATGCAGTAAGTTATGAAAATATAGTTAAGTTAAAAAGTTATGACTTTTATCACACACTATAAATAAGTTGATTACACATTAACTAGCAAACTAATTCTTCTAACTCTGACTGAAAACTTTCATTTTTCAATCCCTAATATATTGACAGATATATCTTGTGAGAGGTGTGGTAGCAGGGAGGTGTGAAATTCATTCTTTTGTATTGACCAGATAAGCAGCGCAGTTAGAATGGTCAGTTAACATCAAAAGTGCAAAACCAGTTGTGGAGTGGATGTGTCTTATGGTGTATGAATAATGGAGGAATCCAGTTTTTAGAAGAATCATATGACATCATAATCAACTACATCATATGTAGGCTAATGTCATCATCAGTTACATCATGAATGACTTGATCTAGTCCGTCTTAAATGCTTAATAGTCTATCAGATTGTATGAATTGTATGTGTTTACTATTTAATAAACATGCTGTTGAATATTTTGAAACTAATTAGTTTCAAAATTTTCAACAGCTTGCCTGTATAGTTTTCTGGAAATTGAGATTCAGAGAGTACAGCGATCGATTGATCCCAACAGGGACAAAGCGTGGGTGGAGCTTAGCTAGAAATGGGCGAGGCAAAACTAGAACTGCATTCCTCCATTCCGGAATACCACAATATTACCTCTGATCACATCCAAGAATGAACACTGTAAACACAATGTCCTCTGGTTCATAAACATCACTGTATATTTAATTTTCTTTAGGGTATCCTATGTCATTTATGCAAACGACTACAGTACAAGGAGCGGCATACCCAGTTCAGCCTGGCTACCCATCACAGAACCAACCAATGTACCCAGGCTATTCGGCTCAACCAGGTGCTAACCAACTCCTTCCATCCGCTGATGTGCTGCCACCACCATACCCTGGCACTGCAGATACCAAGTAAATTAGTGTCTCTATACTTAAATTTAATATGATTGATAATGATTCATAACATTTACATATAATATATAATCTAGCATGAATTGAGGCCTTTATGAAATCTTTCAGTAATTGTCAGTGCAACAAATGCGACTAATGTGTCAATTTATTTAGAACCTTTGTGATATATATTCTGTTGACTACCCCCATATTAAAAAAACATGAATATGGCTGGAAGCTGTTGGTGTCTTAGGCAGGAACAGCTTCCAGTTATAGGGACAGTGGAAAATAAACTGAATTCACGAAATTGATAATTTGAAATTGGTAAATCATACTCAGATGGAAAGCAACAGAAAATCACATTTTTCTGCAAAACATGTATAAATTGAAATGTAATCATGATATTTAAGCACAATTTAGCGTGTTATTACCCAGCAGTAGATTCATTACCCTTACTTTGTGCTGTCTGGCTATACTAAAGACACAATGCACAACACAAAATTGACAGTTTTATTGACTTTATTAAGCATACATGCAGCTTAGATGATGTCAGTTTGTGAAACAGAAGTGAAACGGAATCAACAATTTGTTGGAACGGAAAACAGCAAATGGTTAAATGGAAGAGCACTGTCCCTAGGGTTATAATAGTGTTTCGAGATATTCCACACCTTAGCTGTATGGTGACATTGAAATTAAGTAACCATGATTTCAGCAAGGAAGCAACAGTGCCTTTACAAATACAATTATGTTCAATAATTTCAAAATACATTTTTACATTATTTCTGATCTGTTCTGTACTTCTCTTATTATTTACTCCTTTTTATGGCCCTAGGCCATCTTTAAATAATAGTTTGGTTGTCCTCTCCCGAAAAAAACCCCTGCTGAATCAAATTCTTTTTTTATAGTTTCATGTGAAGAATTATTTTTATTGTCAGATGTATGCTCATTGGGAGATTGAATTGACTCCTTTCGTCATAATCGACTCAGATAACCTTCAGAAAATGTTTGCTTTATAGTTTGTGTTTCAAGTCCAAACAAGAACCTTCAAGTTTGGTTCTTTAAATTCAATTTTGTAATGTTATATTTCAGCAGGTAAAAAAAAAGAATTTTCCTACCTACCTACCCTACTACACCAGGGTCGGGAGAGGACAACCAAAAAATCTTTAAAGGATGGCCCTAAATTTGAACCCTTTAATGGTCAAGCTGGCCAAAACCGGCCTCTGCAGTAGTGTTGAGGAATGTCCATAGCCAGATAAAGAGAAACATATTTTTGAAAATTTACTGCTGAAATGGCTGGCTCGGTAATCGAGCCAGTCATTCCAGCAGTAAATTTTAAAAAATACTCTTCTTTTTACCTGCAGATGGACATTCAATACGGAAATATTTGGATTTTCTTGACCTAATTTGACCAGTAAGGGGTTAAAGAAAACAATGACAGGTCCCTCATGCATAATGAATGCCATTCTTACCTTTACACCTTTAGCATTCAAAGCTACTAAAATGCCTTCTGTACTGGTCTTGGGAAATGTCCATTTGCAGACCAAAAGAAGAAGAATTTTACCTCTGGATTGGCTGAATTTATGAATGTGATAAAATTTTCAAAAATAATCTCTTGGTCTGCAAAAGGACATTTCTCGAGAGAACTGCAGAAGCCATTTTATGTTGGCTTCAGTGTTAAAGGTTTAATGCTTGCACATGTCGTTTCTTGTTATAGATCAATCTGTGATTAATTATAATTTGTGATTAATTATAATCACCTGTTAATTATAATGATAATGATCTCAATACTGGTGATAATTGAATATTATTATGATTGTGTCAATATATGCAAGCGTAGATCGTCACTATCTTTTAACACTCAGATCTGCCAAAATGGGTTCTACAGTGGTCCTGAGAAATGACCATTTGCAGACCAAGAGAAGACTAATTTAGAAAATTTACCACTGGAATGACTGGCTCGATAACCAAGCCAGTCATTCCACTGGTAAATTTCAAAAATGGTCTTCTTGGTCTGCAAATTGATATTTTATGAGAAAACTTTAATTTTCTTGAACAAATTCGAGGATTAAGGGTAAAGGAATCAACATACTACCAATTTACATATGTAAATGATGTATGGTATTCTGAGCTGGTTATTAGCCCAGTACCAGCACAGGAACCTGCGTTATGAGGGTAATAATATATACGTTTCTCCATTCCACAAAACTACCAGGATTTCATGCTCGAACAATCAGTGGACAACTTGGCTTTTGTCTCTATATAAAGTATCAATCAATATAGGCTTAATCTGGTTTAGCAGGTGTAAAGTCAACCATGCAGATAGGCTATTGCATAGTAAACAGGATATTGCTATACATCACAAAGGATTTGTAAATTTGAGCCTGTATGACATCACATGCTATCCCTTAAAGGGACAATATGGTGGCACCCACAAGCCAAAATTAATGCAATGTTTCAAAGCCAATTATTGTGATATAATGGGGTAATCCATGTCTAGCTATGCCCCGCCCATTTCTAGCTCAGCTCCGCCCACTTTGTATGTGTGTAGGAATTAATTTTTAGACTTCGAGGCCTGAATTACCAGAACCCCAATTTAAAAGCAATTATAGAGGAAAACTGTTCAATACTTTGAAGCAACAGCTCCAAGTCAAATTACTTTCAAAATATTCAACAGAATATTTATTTAATTATAAATCCATCAAAAACATGCAATTTGTACACTTGACTGACTTTTCAAGTTTCTTGACAATCATAATGGTTATAATCTGCCATTATGATTGTGACATCAAGCCTACTCGGTCATTTTCATTCTTTTGCGAGTACATGCGCATACAAATTTTCTAGGAGGCATAAAGTTAATGCCGTCCCATGGCCACCGAGTAAATTTGACTCAAAAACTGTTAACACTAACCTCTAATAGTTGTTAATGTAGTTTTAGTGAAGGGTAAAAGCAGTACTAGAAATGTAATTCACCTTTCCAGATTATCCATCCATCATCTGACCTCGTATGATGTCATAAGTCATAATCAGCTCTGCGCGTGTATGATGACATCACAATCATTACGTCACAAAAGGGTTCCATGTAGACCGTCATCTAATCTCAAATACTCTGACACGCTGTATGAATTGTAGGGCTTTGTAATTTTCTGCTATTTAATAAACATGCTGTTAAATATTTTGAAACTAATTTGACTGGGCGATGTTGCTGCCTTAGGCAGCAACAACATCCAGTCAAATTAGTTTCAAAATATTCAACAGCTTGCCTCTACAGTTTTCTAGAAATTGATAGTCAGGAAGTTCAGAGGTCGATCGATCCCAACACAAGCGAGGTGTGGGTGGAGCTTAGCTAGAGGTTGGTCTGGCATAGAAAAAAATGGAAAGGTCCATTGATTGTGACATATACTTGAGTGACAGATCGGATCCCTTTATTTAAAGAACATGTTTGAAGGTGATTGATATAGGTTCTCTGCGCATAATTTGACGTTCAACATGAGCCGAGTATGCCTTTAACATCTTGGATTTAATGGATAGATCCAATATGTCACTAAAGTATCTGACGTTGTTGTGTTGACATCCCTTCCTGTTATACTGGGTACAATCTCTATTGAGGTAATTTTGACATGGACGTGACAACTGTGATAATATATAGCAATGATATACCTTCTCGCTTTGCAATAATGAAACTGAAACTGAATTTACCGTTACTGTTTTCTATAATTGTACGATTTTAATTCATGGTTGATTTTTGCCACATTATTTTATTTAATTTCTATATATTAACCAATGTTATATCAAGTTAAGCCTTTAATGGTCAAGCTGGTCTAAAACGTCCTCTAGAGTCCATATGACAGACAAGTGAAGAAGACTATTTTAGAAAATTTACCACTAGAATAACTGGCTTGGTAACCAAGCCAGTCATTCCAATGGTAAAATTTCCAAAATAGTGTTCTCCTGGCCTTCAATTGATACAGTATAGCAAGAAATTTAATAATGATAAACTTTATTTAAGAATCTTCTTGCCCCTTACCTGTTTGATGGTCACACAGCTCAAATCCGGCCCTGCATTAATCTTCAGGAAGTTACAGGACAACAGAAAGCCGTTGTTGTACATTTTAGTGATAAATTTGCAAAAAATAGTCTTCTCTTGGCCTGTAACAATTTTAATTGTCTTGAAAATTCTTGACCATTAATGGGTTACTTGAGTGCTTTGATGAGTTGCAAGAGGGCTTAATTAATTTACAATTAATTTACAATAAGTGCTGCTTGTTAATAGAAAACGTGATAGCTAATTAAATTTATAACTTTGCCATATAAATGTTGTATCTGTAATTGTGCCATTTAAATGATGTATCTGTAATTATGCCATATAGATGCTGTATTAATCATTAATTTACAGTCAAACCTGCATAAAAAGCACCTACCTTTCAAGCTAAAACATGGTCATTCTTATTAGCCTAACCCTTTAACACTCATATCAGCCAAGAACGGCTTCTGCAGTGGGCTTAGGAAAAATTTGTATCATATAAAATGTTCATTTGCAGACCAAGAGTCTTGGTGACTGGCTCGATAATCGAGGCAGTCATTCCGGTGTTAAATTTTCAAAAGCCCAAACTGCTGCTGCAGTTGTTTTGATAAATGCTCATTTGCAAACCAACGCAAGACTATTTTTTCTAATGTACCACTGGAATGACTGGCTCAATAACAGAACCAGTGAATCCCTTGGTAAAATTCTAAAAAATAATCTTTTCGTCTGGAAATTGACATTTTTTATGAGAAAATTTAGAATTTTTTGAAGCAGTTTGAGGGTTAAAGAGTTAACTTACTGAGTGCTCAGTGGCCATTGTGTCACTCATTACTGTAAGAGAATCGTGGAATACAGCTTTACCTATGCCCCGCACATCTTTAGCTAAGCTCCACCCATGCTTCGTCTGTGTTGGGATCGATCGTTCCCAGAACTCCCTGACTCAATTTCCGGAAAACCATACAGGTAAGCTGTTGAATATTTTGAAGCTAATTTGACTGGGTGTTGTTGCTGTCTATTGCAGCAACAGCCCCCAGTCAAATTAGTTTCATAATATTCAAAAACATGTTTATTAAATAGTGAAGACATAGAATTTCATACAACAACGCTTAGTCCTTCATCAATTAAGCATCGCAAGCTATCGTGGTAGATAATCCTACTTTAATAGGTATTCAATGACAATAATTATCTCCCTTCGTGCATCTGACAGCATGTGTCCATTAAAGACATGATTGTAGTTAAAGGATCTATGTTTTATGAAGATGCCAAGACATTCTATATTTTGTATGGTTTGTTTATACAAACGTGAGAGAACTGATCTGTCACTCAAGTATCTGATGTCATAATCAATTACGTCACAATCTAGCTGACGTCATAATGAAAATGACCGATGCCTCACAAAAATCGAAGTCTGTCACTAGGGTGTACAAATTTTATGTCTGATAAATGTATGATATAATAAACATTCTGTTGAATATTTTGAAACTAACTTGGGTTTTTGCTGCCAAATTAGTTTCAAAATATTCAGCATATTGTATAGTTTCCCTAGATTGATTCCAACACATGTAAAAAAGTGGGTGGAGCTTTGTTATAAATGGGCATGGCATAGCTATAAATGGGTGTGGCATAGCTATAAATGGGTGTGGCATAGCTATAAATGGGTTTGGCATAGCTATAAATGGGTGTGGCATAGCTAGAATGGATCCGCCTACTATAAGGGGATTGTTATAGGTTTTAATGACTTGTGTTATTTAGCTTAATACTTGTTCTTTCTCTATAGTGTTTTATTCAGTAATATATATATATATATAATAAACAGACCCATAAATATATTGACTAGTCCACAGCTGTTTATAAATAGATTCATTACATGCTCTGACATTGTTAGAGTCACTTCAGTAAAGCTTCATTTTTTGCAGCTTTCTAATTTCTATATGTATGACCAAATATTGGCCAGTATACAGTCAAGATGCTTTTTCTAGAAATTTTTTTGACTGATTCAACAGTGGTCCATATTTTGATGTGGTCATTCTATGAACTGGACACTATGCAGGTGGACACTTTGTTTAGTTGGATGCATTCTAGAGTGAATGCGCTGTATATCTGAATGCTGAGGCAGGTATGGAGTGTACAGTGCAGCTCACAAATAGGTTAAAACAAAAACAGACACATGTTAGTTAGTAAGAAATGTTCTTTTGAATATTTTGAACATAATTGGATCATTGCTGTCTAGACAGCAATGTCTTCCAATCTAATTATGTTCAAAATATTCAACCATATATTGTTGGTTTTTTTGCATGTTTGGAGTCATGTTAAGTTATTTCTGAGCTGTACTGTACATTTCCCAAGGGATAAGTTTACTTGGTAACATTCATGGCTACCCTCGGCTAAATGCTCAGTTGATGCATTTCATAATACAATAGGTTATCACGTTTAAATCCCATCAATGCAGTGATTTGTGTGCAATGCCTTGAATATCACCTTTAGGTTTAATGAAAAACAAATATTTAATGGTCAAGCCAGTCAAAACTGAGCTCTACAGTTCTCTTGAGGAATGGACGCTTGCAGGATAAGAAGCTATTTTTGAAAATTTACCACTGGAATGCCTGACTCGATAATCGAGCCAAGCATTCCAGTGGTAAATTTTCAAAAACAGTTCATTTGTTTTAGTAGAGATTCAATAAGCAAATAATTTGATTTTCTTGATGAAATTTGACAAATAAAGGATTAAATATCTATAAATGAATTGATTTTTATTTTTATTACTGGCTGATTATATATATATATATATATATTTTAATATTTTATATACAATAAGTGTTGATAGTTAAGAAATAATGTGATATTTTATTCAATTTATTACGTGGCCATGAATACAGGTTGTTAATGTATAATGTTTAAAGATTTATATTTATTTTATATTTATTTGTTAAGTGATCATTTATAGAAAAATCAAGTATTACTGAATTGTCCACTTCCAAGTTCCATGCTTCTGTTTGCAGTCATATTAGTGTACATTTTGAAAATCATGTCTGAATCAAGTTATTTAAAGCTTTAACTGCTGTAGTAGTTTGCATAGTAAATATATCTATTTGTAGACCAAGAGAAGACTAGCTTTGGAATTTTATCAGTGTGATAGCTGGCTCGGTTAATCAAACCAATCATGCCAGTGGTAAAATTTCAAAAATAGTCTTCTGGCCGTCAAATCAGACATTACAGGTATAATAGTGACACCAGTCTTTTTGACCTGTAATGGTGAAACTGGGAAATCTATAGTCCTTATGAGAAATATCCATTTTGCAGACAAGAATGCTCAGGCATTTAAGTGCTATGTTTTCAAAAATTGTCTCATGGTATTTTGTTCTTGATCAATTTTAAGCATTATGTGGTTAGAATGTAACATAACTATTTGCACAAACTGGTGAGTGAGGAAATGCATGGGTGCCACCATGATTTTGTGCAGAATCTTCCAACCAGAGTAGTTTCAATTAACCTTTTCTCTGACAAATCCTGGATAAAGCATATTCTTTACTATATAAAACTTATTCTGTTGTATATTTTGAAATTAATTTGACTTGGCAGCAGCAACTTCCAGTCAAATTAATTCCAAAATAATCAATAGTTTTCCTGTAAGTTTGCTTTGGAAAAGAGATGGGGGATTTATCGGTGAAAGGGTTAATATGAGATTGACTAATGTGGCATTGACTGGCATTCAATTTATAAGTTTGCTACGGTCTATTAACCCTGACCATTAGTTAACACTTTAATGGTCAAGTTTGGTCAAGAAATTCAAAATCTTTCCCACGTCAATGTCCATTTGCAGGTGAAGAAAAGACTATTTTTAGCCCAACTTTAAGAAGTAAAATGAGCTATTGTGATACCCTGCACTTCGTCCAGCACCAGCAGTGGCGGCGTAATCATCGTTGAATTTGCATTTAGCTCAACTTTTATATTTATATCTCATGTTTGGTTAATCATACTGGACCCAAAATTGGCCACATGCTTGTTTATAATGACATGACATCACACAATGACCTTGATGTCAAAAGGTTAAAGATCAAGTTCAGTGTGACCTTGGTTAATACATTTTTTTTTCAACATTAACATTGTCACACAATGGTCCATGTGTGGCCATGTGCTAAGGATGCCGGAAGACACATCAGCACAGAGAGCCTTGGAATTTACCCTACTCGGAGCCAGCAAATACAAAGCCAGGAGAGGACGTCATTGCATAAATGTGCTAAGCATGTTACGAGGTGACCTCAAGAAAGCATGACTAGGTACACTCAAGTCAAGATGGACCTGAGGAAGCTAAGGATTTGGGCTGAGGACAAGCCACAGTGGGCAAAAGCGAAGAAGGACTGATTGCAACTGTAGGATGTTTCTACTACTACAGCCGCAGAATACATGTACAGTAATCATACATACATTGACACAGAAGCCTCTTAATAACATTCATACAGCATGACACAATGACCTTGGGGTCAAAAGGTCAAAGCTCAATGTCACTGTGACCTTAGTAAAAGCCTTGCTTTTTTCAACATTAACATTTTCCATTTGACTCAACTTTTCTGTTTATATCTCATGTTTGGTTAATCATACTGTCCCCAAACTTGGGCACATGCTTCTTTACAATGAAACGGCATCACACAATGCTGGCCAACAGAAGACTATTTTTGGAAATTTACTGCTAGAATGACTGGCAAGCTTATTGAGCCAGTCATTCCAGGGCTAAATTAAAAAAATAGTCGTCTCTTGGCCTGCAAATGGATATTCCTCTGGACCACTGAAGAGGCCAGTTTTGTCTGTCTCCGTCATGACACGGATAACCTAATCCATCACCGTCAATACGTCCTATATATTAAGTATGGCACACTACTAGATTTGTCAGGAATGTAAAAAGATGTGACAGACAGACAGACAGACAAATAGCCTTATGCTAGTTGCGAGTCGCAACTAAGCAAGTGTTAGAAATGGTAAAATCTGAGAGACTGACAAATAGATCGGTAGACAGATAGGCTTATACTAGTTGCAATTAACCCTTTAGTGGCTAGGTTTTGTCAAGAAAATCAAAATAATTGTTTATTGGATGGCCATTTGCAGGTTGAAAGAAACTAGTTTTGAAAATTTACCACTGGCATGACTGGCTCTGTTACTGAGCCTGACTGGCTCGATAAGATATTTCAGTGTAATTTTTCAAAAATAGCATTTTCTTGGTCTTCAAATGGACATTCCTCCAGACTGTTGCATGGGCAGGGTTTGGCCGACTTCATCATGAAAGGGTTAAGAGTCAGTCCTTTGATTTTCAGCTTTATGACTGCTTTATATTGATTGTATGCTTTAGAAACAGATGGTTGAATAATTTTTATGCTTTATGTCATGAATCATTAGAGTACTTAAAATTACTATATACATTCCAGTAAGTCAATTGAAATGACTGCTTTTTATTAATTATTTCTTTAACATACAAATTGTTTAATAATATGAACATTTTATATTATATACCGGTAACGTCTTTAAAATTATTTTATATACATTTACAGTAATTGGATAATAATAAAATTTTAATGCATTTCTGTCTTTGTTTATTTTAAAAGTGTAATAATGAACTATTGTTATTTGTTTATCTCAGTATGATTTCTGTCCAAATATTGCATAGTATCACAGAATTCCAAGCCAGAGATCACCTATATGTTGCTCGTTGTTGACTCTCACTTCATGGCTGGAGACTTGGATAAGCTCCTTGAAAGAAAATAGACACACTGGTGTTTCACAGATGTAATTTGTAAATAGTACTTACCTAGATGAGATACTAAGAGGCTTTTGTGTCAACGAGTTTGCTGATAAGAAGGTAAGACAAAACAGAAACTGGTGAAAGTCAGACAGCCAACCATAGACATAGACTTGTCACTTGAGTTTTCTAAATTCACCTGCAGCTCGCCTCTGTTAGCAATTTTGGTTGTGTTCCTTTTATCTTTAACTTTTTCAACGACAAATCCATGAAAAAGTAAATTCTTTATGAGGTATAGGATATTCAATTGAATATTTTGAAATTAATATGACTGGAAGCCATTGCTGCTGTAGCATCCAGTAACATTAATCTCAGAATATTCAAGTTTTCCTGTAAGGTTGCCTTGAAAATGAGATATGGGAAATTCAGCGGTAAAATAGTGAACAAGGTACTTACTAATTCACCTTTCCAGAGTACCCACCCATCATATGATGTCATAATGAACTGCGTGATGTGTACAATGACATCATAATGAATGACGTCGATAAGTACGTCACGAACGCATATTTGAAGACGGTCTATGCGTTGTTGTACAAATTGTTTGCTTTTACTATTTAATAAATATTCTGGTGAATATTTTGAAACTAATTTGACTGGGCACTGTTGCTGCCATAGGCACCAACAGCACCCAGTCAAATTAGTTACAAAATATTCAACAACTTCCTTGTATAGTTTTCAGGAAATTGATAGCTAGGGCATTTGGGGATCGATCAATCCAAACACAGCGAGGTGTGGGTGGAGCTTAGCTAGTGATGGGCGGGGCATGGCTAAAAATGGAAAGGTCCATTACCGGTAGTGTACTAATTCATGTGAACAAAAACTGGTTACTGTACAAAAATCATTTTTGTAACTAAGACACTTTATATAACAAAAAGCCCCAGGGCCTGTAGCGCTCACCTGGACCATTAGCATTTTTGGAATCCAAGATGACCACCGGAAAAATCAACCAATTGAAATTCTGAATAGTTGTTTTGAGGACTATCACACATCCATGGAAGTGGGGTTACTTCAGGCTAAATTTGGTTAAAATTGGGACATTGATTAAGAATGAGTAGTTTTCCAAAAATCTAAGATTTCTACCCGAACTAGAGCCTACTGCCATCTGATCCTTCTAAACAAATTTGTTTGAAAATGGTCAAGCTTTTAAGGATAAAAAATTATTTGACACATTTCAGTAAATTTTTCATAAAATCTAAGATTTTCTTTCACCCAGTGATGAATCAGAATCAAAATACTGGATGGAAGGTCTAGAGCCTATCATAATAGGATCCATTTGGTCCTTTTTGGTTGAAATCGGTTAAAATGGGAAGGAGAAGTAGTTTGATAATTTGCGGTAAATTTTTAATAAAATTGTATATTTCACCCAAGAAATTGATGAATCAAAATTCTGAATGGAGATTCTAGAGCCTATGACCATATGATTCTTTCAGCCAAATTTTGATGAAATCAGTCAAAATAATAAGAAGCAATTTGACAATTTCCGGTATTTTAAATAAAATTAGATTTTGACCAGAAAAAACTGAAGAATCAAAATTCTGAATGAAAGTTTTGGAGCCGACCAGGATAGGTTTCATTGACCCAAATTTTGTTACAATTTTGCTATTGATTAAGGAGTAGCTTTGGTAAAGCAAAAGCTGATGAACGACGGATGGTCGCCACGACATAGGCTCACTTGGACTATTTTGTAACTAATTTGACTGGGTGCTGTTGCTGCCTATGGCAGCAACAGCACCCAGTCAAATTAGTTTCAAAATATTCAACAGAATATTTATTAAATAGTAAAGACATACAATTCGTACAACAACTCAAGTCCGCCTTCAAATATGCATTCATGATGTACTTATCTACGTCACTCATTATGATGTCATTCTACACGTCACGTAGCTGATTATGATGTTATAGGATGGATGGATAAAGTGGAAAGGTCTATTAACTGTGATAAAATTATAAAATTGCGCAAAACATAATGTAAAGCTCCTATAACTTGAGGTAAACACTGGATAATCTTTTCAGTTAAATTTTGCCACCTGTTCAGATATTAACAATTTAATTCAAAAGTATAATTCCCTTAGAGAAGATCAAAACAAGTACCAGTAGCTAGGGAAACAGTGATGAAGAAGCTTCTGAACCTGAAAGTGGATAAATCTCAATGGCCAGACAGAGTTCACCCAAGAGTGATATGTGACTAAGCAGCAGAAAGATCTACCTGATCCCGGCAGCGAGAACAGCCACAATAATAATAATTTTCAGGAATGGCAACAGAAAGACGTCTAGCCACTAAAGACTGGTAAGTCTTACTTGTATTTTATGTAAGGTACTGGCGACTTATTAGAGATGATATCATAGATCATATGAAGAGAAATCACTTATTCAACGACACTACACAAGAGGCTAAAAGGGCCAGTATCTTTCACCTGAAATTATTGGCCACTTACCTGGGGAGCAGGTATGGTTTTTCGGGACCGGTCTGCTGTCAAAGGATGTCATATACCAAAATGATCCCTGTAGCATGGGGAATGTCATTCTACTTACTAGACATCCTTGCGGATCTGGATGTTAAAGGTCACAATGACCTTGAGATGTTGGCCACGGTCATGATTGTAAACAAATCACTGTATTTCGCTCTGGTGACTTAAACCTAATAGGTTAATACTTGTAAGCCCGTAAGCCAGATTCCGTGCATTATTTGCAAAATATGTACTGCTATGTTGAATATTTTGAAACACTTGTGGGTTTGACATTTCTGCCAAAGCAAAATCATTAACAGCTTTCCGTCAAATTAGTTAAACTATTCAATGCTGTTCCTGTATGGTTGAACTAAAATTAAATTCCGAAATTTGAGGAATGCAAGGGTTAAATACATTAATTACATGTATGCAGAATTTCCAATGACTGTACTAAGAAATAATTGTATTCAATATAAATTTCAAGCTTCCACACAACATATTTTTTTGCGAATTATTTACAAACTGAAATGTATTTTCAACTGTTTCCATCCTTCCATTTGTTAATGGTACAACGCAGTCCTTGTACAGACTATCAAGGAAACAGAAATGACACCATCACTAATCGGTAAATCACAATCACAAACTGTATTCATAATCTTGGCATTGCTAAGTTTCCTACTTAACCTGTTCACTTGCACACGATGTATCCAAGAATGTCACATATTTTATATTGACTACTGGAGAAACAACCAATTAACATAAAAGCATGTATCATGTGACACGTTGACTTTCTCAGACTATGCCCACAAACTAAAACAAAGGTTTATCAACTGTCCCAGTGCTAATATTTGGCATGGCTTCAAAACTCGGTTGCTATGTAAAACCTCGAAGTGAAAGTTGAAGCAAAAAAAGCTGATCACTGCCGTCAGATTCATAAAAGTGTCCTTTATTCAGACATAGCTCCATTTCACAAAGGATCTTGTGTACTTGCATGAAACATTGACGGGAATGTCAAGTTTTATTTACAAGAACAGTTTATTTTACAGCTTTTGTCAGACATACAAGCGAAAGTCATTCCCGTCTGCTGACCATGCATCCGATGTTGTCGCAACAGGAAGAGTCTTGTCGTTTCAAGTTTCCAGCCATACTCAGAAAACGATGGTAGATCTAGTTGTGATCAGAGTTGCCCTTATGCGTCCTTTTGCGCGTATATACGCATAAAAATAGCAGAGGGACGCATAAAGATTAACCCTCTGCGTCCCCGAGGACGCACGAGGGATGCAGTGAAAAAGTGTAACGGAAACTGATAACTTTGCGTGTGCTTAATTATCGATTATATTATCGTGTGTGTATATTTATTTGTGCATGTTTTTACTTTAAAAGATATACCTAATGTATTGTGTGTTCAATTAGAATGAACTTACTGCATTGTTTAAGACTGATTTGTTGTATGTTTTCTTGCACAGCTCAAAGTTGTTAATGCCCATAAATAAGATTCAACCATCACATTTAATTGTAAACACAATCCCCAAATCATCCTTAGTATTCCATTTGATCTAATTTTTTCTAAATGAGTTTACAAGCCCGATGTTAGTCGCCTTGTTTGGCCTTCAAATTGCAAAAATACCCGCCATGTTTCTGTCAGTTGTGCTAAACGTCAGTGTGACGTGTCAGTATTTGATTGGATAACAGCAGAATCTCCCTCTAGAGGAACTCACGCTTGAGAAATTCAATACAACTGATCAAGCGTATACAGACATGTCCGGGCATCTTAACCCTTTCACAGCTCAGAACATTGGACAGATCGCAAAGTTGTTATCACTAATATGCTGAATATTTTGAAATTAATTTGCGCATGCCTACTTGTCTAAAGCAGCACCGACTTACAGGCAAAATATTTTTTTTCTATTTACTTATCAAAATATCTAAATGGATGGAGGAATATATGGAAGATATTATGATATCTTTTACATTTGAATGGTCATTTGACGGATTAACGGCGGCGTCTTTATATTGCTGTTTGAATAACGATGTCAATACGCGCTATAAGCCGTCTTTTATTTAGCAATAGTGGCTGATTGATTGACTGATGGATTAGTGTTTATAATGTTTAACAATACTCGATCGGTAGGTGTTCCCAATTTCTCGACTAAAAAGCTCATCCCAGCAGCGATGTTCAACGATATCGGCGATCTACAGGTAGGCAGGCATACGTTAAAATATTGATTTTTCCAAACAGCGTATAGCTCAAAGCTCTGCGATACAAGCGTCCTTATTGAATACACGCTAATGCGTTATCTATGCTTCAACCAATCAGCAATCGCGTTACATAGTTACTCCGTATGAATTAGACATATCCGGTTATTGGCTGATATATTTTCACTAATTACGCATTGTAATCTGATTTATACAGATTATTTTTGATAAATTATTGTTTTGTCTGATCTTAGCCTATGTATTCCACTATATTTAGTCATTCCAGTTACATTATAAAAATACGCGCGCATTATATCGAAGTAGGTCAAGTCGTCCTTGAGCAAACTCGCCCAAGATACTCGTAATTTATCAATTCGTCCAAAGTCAAGTTATGGTTTTATAGAAAAACTAATGCTTTGGAAATGTTAATCATACAAGGTTGTCAATGTAGGTTGGTTGGTTTATCAGACAACAAACAAGTACAGTGCTTTAAGTTATTCTTTATTGACATGTAGTTCAAATGTTATTAGTTAAATATACAATGGCCATTTCAATAGAAAAATTTTAGCCACCATTGTAGATCACAGAATACATATTTTTGAAAATTTACCACTGGAATGACTGGCACTGTTTAGAGCCAGTCATTACAGTGTTAAACTTTCAAAAAATAGGTATTTTGGTGATCTACAATAGTGGCCAAAAGTGTTAAGTGCTAAAGGTTAATAAACTATGCATAGTTAATATTCTCTATATATACATTAACAGTATTTACACAATGTGATAACTAGTGCTTTCAACATGTTTAATAAAGTGCTTTATAATTAGATCAATGTGTTGTGTTTATTTTAATAAAAAACATGGGACCCCATATTTCAGATGAGGACCCCATGGGACCCCCATATTTTACAGTGGGACCCCCAAATCCGAGAGAGTGGGGTCCATGGGACCCCCAAAAATCAGATGTTGTGGGTAACACTGGTTGTGATATGTGGGCACATTTATCAACAAGTGTGGCATAAGTATGTTTCATGCGCTGATCCAATGTGGATTGAGTTGGTGGGAACATTTTCATGTGTGCATGTCTGAACTTAGAAACTCATGACCTCTTGATTCTGGTATGCTAATATAGTGGTCTGCGCTAGCCCCGCACACTGCCTTTAGTAGACTCATTACTTTATTTATCATATAAACAAGCCTTCTAACCCGTTCCATATCAGCAACTATTGGCAAATATTTCAAAATTACAGTTTATATGATAAATAAAATCTCAAACTCGGTCACTTTTCATATCACTATTATGAACCTCGTTGAAAATTATCAATTTTGCACTCGCTAAAGCTCGTGCAAATTGATAATTTTCAACTCGGTCCATAATAGTGATGTGAAAAGTGGCCTTGTTCCAGATTCTTTATTAATTATTTCTTTCCGTATTTGCTTCTCCCATGAATCTGCATGAAGATGCTGTAGCTTACAGATTTATTTCACTGCTGTGTGCAATAAATGCATCTTTACCAATTTGATATGGAAAAGTAGATGTATAATCTCTGCAGCGATGCTATGTGGAGATGAATTAAGGACGGGAAGTGTTTGATATTTCATGGATTGCAAGATAGTTGTCTTGCTCTGCGCGTCAGATTGGAAAAGAGTGCTATATTAACAGTACATCTTTTGTAAGTTTCTGGATGATGTGTCGACAGCCATGACAGTGTAGTCGGTTATCATGCATATAACATCAGGACCATTACTACATGTTAAAATCTACTCCGCATGTTCTTCCCTTGTAGTATAAAGTGTATGAAGAATCCCATACTGATCCGCCCCTCCATGTGCAGTCATTAGGCATGGGATTGATTAAGCATCGATGTTAGTGACTTTAGCTGTTTAGTTATTATCACTAAATCCACCAGCCAAATTGGCTGATCGTCTTCCTTTGAACAAACTTGTATCCCTGTACCGTAAGGATGCTTCTTGCCAAATATAATTGAAATCGGCCCAGAAGTTCTCGCGAAGACATTTGAAGTTTCCCGTTGCTTTAGTATGGGAGCTTTTGGTAGCAAAATGATCCATGATGGCCGTCAAACAGTTTATCCGACAGTTTCAAAAATGACAAATTTGAGATCAGAATACCACAAAACATAGATAAAACCAATTTCGGCCTAAAAAATCCATCAAATAAATTAAATCCAATATGACCACCAAACACGCTACATTTAGATTGACCCACCATGTTTCTTGACTATCAACTTCCTGACCAAATTCACCGCTGACATCATAAACGATGATGTCATAACTATTGTCACCACTTAAAGCACCCCTTCCACGCCATTACTCCATAAATATTCCTAAGTATGGCATTCAAAGAAATATATACTGTATAATTCAAACAAATTCACGGATATATAAAAAGTGTATTTCTCTTCTTTTGTTCTTGGACAATTCCCTATCATACGCACACATACTGGACATAAACACACCCAATGTGATGCACGTTTCACACACAAAAGACACATCAACAGTGGGGCCCAACAGCATCACCATAAAGTTAACCAAAAAACTGCCTCTGATGAGTTCTGCTCAAGGAATGAAACGCCACAAAGTCTGAATCAAAGAAACTTAGTGATGACACACCCACGATCACCACCCACAACCGGGCCAACACGCCAGTCCAAACTCAGCACCACCCACAGAAAAATTCTTATCAAAAAATGCTTTGTAGAGATTCTCCCACATATTGTTTCTTACATATGTTGCATCATGTGAGGAGATAGACAATGTTTCTCGTCTGACAGTTGCCTATGATTTTGGCCCTATATGTGAAGCCGGTGTGGGAACTGCTGAAGAATCTTTCTTTCTGCATTTTCTGGCAGATATTGCAGCTTTTTTGTCTTGCATGCTTTGAGGGGGTTCCTGTGTTGGATGTGAGCGTTTTCTGATGGTAGTTTTCCCCTGACAATCATGTCTTTGGTTGTTTTATTCTTTCTATAACCGAAGAGAGGCGGGTCTAGGAACGCTATCCTGCATATGTTGCTAGCTTCCAGGATTGGTCAGTATTTATTAATGGTTTTCTTAAAAAATATGCCTGTTCTGGTGAATTCGCAGATGGAGATTAGTCTCTGTTGTGGATTCTTGGCGGTTGTGGGTGGGTGTAATATTTGTTGTCTGTCTTGTGATCTAGCTTTTGCTCTAGATTCTACCAGGATATATGACTGGTATCCTCGCGCTTCAAAGTAGCCTTGTAGTAGCGAACTATTCTTGTCATAGTCCTCTATGCAGGTGCATATGCGTCTCAGTCTCAGGAACTGTCCGTATGGGGACGCGTCATTGCAGGATGAGCTATAGTGGAGATGACATGCGTGTCTGTTGGTTTGGTGTATAGGTCAAAGAATGTTGTTATCTTCCGTTTGTATCACTAGGGTGTCAAGGAAAGATAAGTGTGTGTCTGAGGATTCCATGGTGAATTTGATGCTATGGTGTGCCCCATTCATATGTGTCACAAATTCGTCTAGAGCTGTTTTGCCAAGCTCCCAGATCATGAAGATGTCATCTATGTATCTGACGTAGACCGCTGGCTGATGTGGCGCTGAAGATAGAAGTTTTTCTTCTAGGTCGGCCATGAAGATACAAGCAAATGTACAGGATGCTTTGCTATTCATGGCGGTTCCACCGGTTTGTAGGTAGCGGTCGCCGTTGAATTCAAAATTGTTGCATTCAAGGACGAGTTTTAGAAGGTTTAGTGGCCCTCTGATAGACAGATCGCCGGGTATTCTGTGGTGTTTGCAGAATTTTGCTACTGCTCTGAGGCCCTCATTGTTTGTTATGTTGGTGTACAGGGATGTGACAGCAATGGTGACTAGGAGAGTGCCGACCCTTGAACGACTCCACCTGATTGATGAAATCTGTTGTGTCCTTTACGTATGATTTAATTTTAAACAGTAAAGACATTCAATTCGTACAACTTGACGAACTATTAAGCATTTATAGCAGACGAAATAGCATCATTCATGACATAATTGATTATGACGCCACCATACATGTGACGTTGCACCAGACAGACTATAGTATATGCCTACCTGACACTCACTCAATTACAACTCATGCACCGCCATGACACAGTTAACCCAAATTATGTTGAGCTCATTTGAAGAAAAAACTAAATTCGGCAAACATTACTATATAATTGTGCCAAAACAATAATTATCTAAATTGTTTGAATCTGAGATCAAATGTCAGAGGGGCATACATTCGTGTCTCACGAGATCTTATTCGATACGAGATCGAGAAAAGTGACTCGTGTGTAATGAGTGGCCATTGGCGCAGGAATTAGCATATTCATACCAGACAATATAATTTCACATGAACTGAGATAATATATAACGCAGAGTCTTCTGTACGAAGAATAGTTCACAGAAAGAAATTCCCATTAATTTGCCATGAATTTCAAAATGGACGGACACAAAATGGTGTCAAGAATTTGCTGACCTTGCATGAATGCTGATGACTGGGTGGATCGAATTGATTTTAATGTCTGTATCAAGCTCCTGATACAGGTGTTAAGATAGTACCAAAAGCAACATGATCCACTACTCCACTATGGCGATAGACTGCGTCCCGACATGGCTGGTTTCAGAAGTGGAGTCTCAGAGTCTGTGTAAGTACGGTACCATACAGCTTAGAGGGCTTACATTTTGTCCGGAATGTTACGGTCGTTTAAATCCCTGACTGTCAGGTGAGTATTTTCCTGAACTGTAAATATGTCTGCTTCTAGTCCGCATTAGAGACATGATTGCTCTGACATAATGCCGGACATAGGTTCTGTATTTGGATAGTCTTCAAGTTGGGTTGAGCACCCACATATATGTGGATAATAACAATTTCAATGCACGGAACGCGATGGATTAATGCATGCTGGCGTAATAGCATCAACGAATTCCAACTCGCCCTGGAAGGTGTCGTGTGCCGTGGCTACTGAATTTTCTTGCTTGCTCGCTGGAGTGCCTCCTGGTGATGTGATGATGCAAAGCTGAGATGGAGACGTGGAGACGAGGGATGCAGTTCTGGAACAACATGACCTATCTTTGCTTCTACTACCGAGATTGTTTTGGATTCTGATAACCCTGTGGATGGCAGGATCGGCGTGGATGTGGATGCTGCTCTTGGTCTGCTTAACTCTTTTATACAGTGCCGGATCAACATTTTAACCTAAGTATTAAAGGATTTTAGTTGCTAGCGACGTGACTGGTATGCCTTTTACTCCATAAATATACACCTGTGCAAAAGTTAAGCACCAGCAAAAACAATAGAACGTAGAAACATGATGGTACAACTAGGCTGCCATACTTTTTGTCCCCGCGTTAGCTGACATAATTCCAAGTACGAAATGCACATGCATGCATGACTTCACGCCGCTTGATGTCCGTGCGTGGCGGGAAACAGCACACGTGTTCAGTTATGTAAAAGTCCAGTTTGAGGTGTAGAACATTACATACAGATTTAGGCGACAAGATTAGGAATTTTGTGTTCATGACCATGGTTTATTTGTACAGAAAGAATTACCTCTTGATTGTGAACCGCTATGGCAAGACGAAGGTTAAGTGATTGTGTGAAATGGCAAATCATAGGCATGCATACCACTGGTATGTCATGCAGAGAGATTGGCAGACAGCTGAACATTAACCATACTGTAATCAGTCGTTTGATTGCAAAACATGGGCAAACTAACGAGGTGAAGGACAGGCCTAGATCTGGAAGACCGAAGAAGACTACTGCCCGTGATGATCGAGCCCTAGTACGCCTTGTTAGGAGATCTCCATTCACCAACAGCAGAGTGCTCAGCCAGCAATGGGAAACGCGCAATAGAGTGTCAATGTCTACCGTCAAAAGGAGACTGTATGCTGCTGGCATGAAAGCTAGGAGACCTGTCAGACGTCCTCTCCTCACTGCACACCACAAAGAGGAGCGTCTGAGGTGGTGCAACGAAAGAAGACACTGGAACATGAGATCCTGGAGACGGGTACACTGGTCCGATGAAAGTCGGTTCCTGCTTCATGCCACAGATGGTCGAACTCGTGTATGGAGGTCCAGACGCACGGCGTACGACCAACGTAACATCATGGAAGAAGTTCCATTTGGTGGAGGTTCCGTTATGATATGGGGGTGCATCTCATTTGATTGTAAGCTGAATCTGTTGACTGTACCTGGAACACTAAATGGACAAAGATATCAAGATTCCATACTGGATAGAGTTGTGGTCCCTCATTTTGTAAATCATGCACCTGGAACCCACCCTATATTCATGGATGACAACGCCCGACCACATCGTGCTAGAGCTGTGCATGAATACCTCTGCCAGAATGCCATCGAAACCCTACCATGGCCAGCAAGGAGCCCTGACATGAACCCTATTGAGCATATCTGGGACATTCTGGGAAACATGGTGAGGAGGGATCCTCCTGTGCAGAACCTACAGGAATTAACAGACGCACTCCATCTTGAATGGCAACGAATACCACAATGGCGTATCAGTCGGTTGGTGACCAGCATGAGACGTCGTGTACAGGCCGTCATCCAGGCACAAGGTGGATATACCCGGTATTAATAATGACAGTCTCAAACTCGTGCACAGATGTTAAACTTCGTTTTCAGACACCATTAATGACAATCTAGCCACGTGTGTCAACTGTAGGGCAATAGTTGTCAGTTGTGTCAACGTAACCATATCCAGGCCTCGTTTTCAAGTTCAAACAAAAACATACAGTGTTTCCCCACCATCATAATCAGCATTCCTCTAGTTGCATTATTACCTCTTGCACTAAGATGGATGGGTACATAAATGTTTATGCTATTGCTTTCTTCATAGCACATGAATATACCCTCGCATGTGCGTAAAAATAGGGTGGTGCTTAACTTTTGCACAGGTGTATAGTAACACTCGCAATCAACTTAATTATTTAACAAAGCAACAGGTTTTAATTCTAAGTTTTAATCCAGGGTATTTCGTTTATAAACACCGGATTTTCAGTTATATTTCCACGTTTCTTGTTTATATAAACCACATAGAATTATCTAAATGTACTCACTCGTATCTGATATCCTTAACTTTGATTTTCATCTCTTAATATTTTTTATTTTTTATTTCCTCATTTTTCGCCTGATTTCATATACTAGATTTAATTTTACAGACTACCCTCCATCACCATCCAACCTCCAGGTGAAATAAAGTAATCCCCTCCCCCTCCAACCCCTTCCATACACAGCATCCAACACTTACACCCGTCATCAATAGCTCGTGAGTTAGCAACAAGCTTTAGAGACTAAAGTATACTATTATATGCTGTTAAAGTGCAACGCCCTTCTCAATCACAGAGTCAAATATTTCGTGGAGCTCAAGTCATTTATTACACAGTACCTAGGAGACTATCTGGAGATCCTTTAGCAGTGATTTCAAATTACTTACGCAGCTCATTATCGACTATATAGCTCTAACAAAATGTGGTTTGATATCACACGACATAAACATCTGCCAAAACATAGAAACCATAGGACGAAAACTCTGGACCAGTATTCACTGCGTTAGAACTTACATACTCAACAGCATAAAACAGAGGAATCAGTCATCATAACAAAACAGAAACCATATCTATTAACTCCCACAACTGATGTTCAGCAACTAACTGTGTACAGTTAATTTACTTCTCATAAATTTTCATTAACTTTTCCGGGTGATGGGATATTTGCATGTGTGATAGTGAGACATTGAAATTTAATATTATCTACCACTTCTACGTGGGTGCTCCATCCTAGTGGAGGAATATACGGAAACAGAACAGAACATGCAATGCATACACCCCAGTAACACAACTACATTTTAATTATTTCAGTTTTTGTTTATTAGCATCCCTTTTGTGTGCGCTTCAGTCAAAAATATATCTCAAATACGCATATGTGTAAGGAGTCGATAAAACCAAATTAACAACAACGTTATTTAAATGGACCGAAATATGCTTTTGGCCTCAAATCCGATATAATTTATGTGCTGAATTCGTGAATAATAAATATATGATTTTGCCACCTCCACGCCACTCCCTGGGCGGACCCGGTGACATTCATGTTATACCGTAATTATTATTTCTTACTAACCAGAAATTTTTATTTTTTTAATAGAATCAATTAAGCAGTTCCAAAAGTCCAGTCATTCTAAGTAAATTCTAGATTGCATGGTCAGGACAAAATTGCGGCAGAATTTCTGTCGGTACAAACACTGATAAAGCAATTGTATATAGCCCAAATAATGTTAACCAAGTCTGAGATAGTAAGCTATATAATCTAAATTTATATAATATCCCACTACTCACTCTTCTTCCGTGTTGCACACATTTCTGACTTACAATAGTATTCACTAGTAGGCCCAGTGATTAGTCTCTAACTTGGCCTTTCAACAGGTCTACCTAAATACGAACTGATGTGACGCTCCAACATATTATGGTGTGACATATAAAACGATGTAGGTATATGAATAAAACTATGAAAATTCCATTAAGCAATGACATGTGACGCGACGAAAATTTAATTTACACATGGGTGAGCTGAATGTAGGCCTAAAACATTGTGTCATCTGGCATCATGTCACACGTCACTTATCTCTGAATAAACCTTCACAAACAAAAGTGTGTCTAAAATAATGAAATGTTTTTGCTCAGAATTGTCTGTTTCTGCAGCTTTGATTTGATCTGGAGCCAGGTCCAGATTAAGGCAAGTACTAATTGGGGCTAGAGCCCTATATGACCCAGAAAAATAAGGGGCCCCCAAATAAAAAACAGTTATCACATTTTACCCATTTGAACCTGAAATCACAGTATGTAACATTTACAGTCATGATATAGGCAAGCTGTAAAAATATTTGGTTTATTAAAGTTATTAAATCATCAATATAAAAAGTAGATTTTACCATAGAATTTAAGAAACTAAGTAAACAATTTTCACAACCCACAATGACCGTAGCTTACATGTAAGCACTCCTACTTAATTATGCAACTAGTTATTTCTCCTAAATTTATTACCATTGCCCATAAGGGGAAGAGGGTAACATAATGTAAGGGCTGGCGTTTCAAACGCACTAGCTACACGAAGCTAATCTGGATAACCAGGCTATAGTAACTGATTCACAGATGATTAGTAGACAGCCATAATGGCAGACTCCTCATCCAAGAAGTGACCTTGCTCAGTGGCAGGTGAGTAGCCTAAAGTTATGGTGCAGAGGAGGACACAGAATCGTCAGAAGACGTTAGTTGACTGCTTAGTGTCATCACTTCGTTTCCTCTTCAGGTGGCCACACATTCAAGGAATTACTCATCACACACAGTCACACACGCACGTGCAACACACAACTGAACAATTGCACTTGACCTCCTGACATATACACACCGATCATTCTAACAACAGAACAATACCACACATACACACACATGACCTACACGACCTCATTACGCATTACACCTGTCAAAACCAATTAAAAGCCCATTAATCAAATTAAGTATGCATTAATTAGCATTGTCACGCATGAGTGATTTAAAACAATAGCAGACAGCGAGTCTCTTCGCTACTAACAAATATGTGTGTGTGAGAGAGAGAGAGGGTCGCATTTTTTAAAAACTTGAACAGTCAGTTCCTGGATAAAACACCTGTCTAGAGCCTTGTATGTGTTGTCCAATGCTAATTGCCAATAGCCAATAGCCAAATCTATGGTACAGCACCAGCTCCTGTAACCGAATCTCTCTCTCTCTCTCTCTCTCTCTCTCTCTCTCTCTCTCTCTCTCTCTCTCTCTCTCTCTCTTTCTCTCTCTCTCTCTCTCTCTCTCTCTCTCTCCATCCCTCCCTCCCTCCCTCCCTCCCTCCCTCTCTCTCTCCCTCTTTCTCTCTCTTTCTCTCTCTCTCTCTCTCTCTCTCTCTCTCTCTCTCTCTCTCTCTCTCTCTCTCTGTGTGTGTGTGTGTGTGTGCGTGCGTGCGTGCGTGCGTGCGTGCGTGCGTGTGTGTGTAGCAAGAACGATATAGGGCTTGCCAAAGGAGATGCAAAGGTTTCAATTAACACTTCCTGCAACATTTCCTCAACTTGCATGTGTGCCTTTTCTTTGTTTTTTTTTGGGTGGGGGGCTGTGGGGGAGATGATGCACTGGCTGTCAAAAAGCCATACTATTACTGGTCTCTGTAGTATGCTTTAGCAGGTGCGTCTCCAAGGTCTAAATCACTGGTAGAAAAGGCATGTTGGTGTTTAGTGAGCAACTCCTAAACGTGCCATGATTGCTCCTTCAATTTCATGGTAATATAACCCAACGAAGATGCTCAGGGAGCTGATCATCTGAGCTTAAATTGGGTGGCGTGTATAAGGACATGTCTAGTTCTTTATGCACTTCTGTGACTTCAAGCTAGCATCCACATACTTTTCTAGATTCCAATCTGACCGGTGTCAGAGTTCCATTGAAAACTCAATATGGTATGTGATCAAGGGCATTGATGTTAACTAGCATATGCGGATTGAATATGTTAGTTGCTTGCATGTAGTCTCTGTCTGGTTTGAGAATGGCTGTTGCAGAGGTGCAGGCGTGGGCCCACAGAATGTCTTGACAAGGCTCAATAGTGGCAGGGGTGACAGAACCAGAGCACATGTATAAAATAAATCAGTATATGGGCCTAGTGGGGCATGGTGACAATCGATTCCTAAATCCTATAGTACACAATATCACCACATCTGCACAGAAAATATGCGCCCAAAAGTGCATCATTAGCAATGTTAGCCGTAGCAATGTTAGCCATGATACCATAGAAATCGCCAATTCTAATGTTAACATTAACATTCTCCGGCAGATGCCCATGCACAAAGCTGTGTGTTGGGTAGGCTATAATTTTGGCCAATTCCTGTATTCCATGGAGTCATAAAAAGGGCTAATGAATGTGGTTTGTGTAGCTCCCTGGTACACTGGCCATGACGACAGTTCCACATATCAAGCAATGACATTTCGTAAAAATCATTTGGGCTGTAGCTTTAAGGGGTTATATTGTCATACTCATTCTAAATGATGACTCCTCGCTTTCAATGAATCCCCTAACCGCTTCTGTTTCAACATAGATGGTGTGGCCATGTGGCTGCCATCCCACACATGTCCACTCTGTCGAAGACCAGGTGGCTGGTCATCGCGTGAGCTGTCATCTCATCCTTCCGGATTTCTCACAGGCTCTGGAAGGAAATGCTAGTCGAGCAGAGGCTCAGGGCGTGCGACGACCCTCCCATAGTGTGGGTGAGGGGCTCATCAACAAACGTTTGCATGGCTGATTGCCTGTACCTTAGACCGAGACTTCGACATGATAGGTGCCTCATGCATCTCGTCCCATTCGCTGCTGTTCTTGGGGGGGGGGGGACTTGGGTGCTTGGTGGACACTGTGGCTCGCCACGTGTTCCCTTCAGTCGGTCAGTCCTTAATCCAAGGATTAATCCAAGGACAGTTGTGCTGTCTGTAGCGGTGGCAATAGAAATTGTGGTGGCACTGTCAGTGGGAGTTTGTGGTGGTGGTGGTGGCTCGTTCCGCAACCAGGGAGGCAAATTTCCCCGGAGCGTGGTCGAAAGTGCATCCCCAGGCCGAAGACGAGCATCCTACTAGGCAGGGGGATCCATTCAGGTTAATCATGCAGGGAGCGGGAGGTGAATACAGGTGGCTGTCGATCTTTCATGCTTGCGTTCGAGCTGGTCACGAGAAAGGGAGAGTGAGGCGAGAGAGAAGGCGTGGGGGGAAATCATGTCTTAAAAGTTTTACGCTTCATGCAAGATATTTTTAGTCACAGGCCGAGAAAGGTGCACGCGTGAGTGATGGGAGAAATTTGCTTCCCTAGTGTTTCCAGGTCCTTAACCGAGTTGACGCCACCTTGGAGGCTGGAGGGCCTGAGGAGTGACGGAATGGGAAACTGTCTCAGGGAGGAAAGGGGCACTCTTTTGATGGGCAGGCGAGACAGTATCTTTTCCTATCACTACTCATTTCGTCAGTCAATTCAACTAGGGTTAGTCAGTCGCAAAAATCATTATGTATTTCCGAGTTACTTACAGCTTTGGTGGGTTATCCGCATAAAGCGCATCCTACTTTGGTTGGGCGTGAGTACCAATAAGAGGTTCCTCCCAAAGTTCTTGAGCAGCAGATGAAGGGCAGAAGAGCCGATCTCAGGTGAAGTTCAAGTGCAGGCGAACAACAGCCAATAGGCAGTCATTCTTATACTCACGCCATACTCTATAGGGTTTAGCAGGAGTCAGGGAGTTTAATGTCGAGCTATGTTACAAGTTGTCCTCTCCCATGGAATGTCCGATGAGTCCTTGTTTAAGCATCGCTCCTTTTCTGTTTTGACCCATTATTATCATAGTGAGGAAGCGGAAATCTGAGCCTTTCCAAAAGTACCAAACATTCTCAGACTTTTGTGATCATGGCCATTATGCGAGGAAGAAAAGATCATATGTACAAGCTAAAAGTGTCCACCCAGTCAGAAACCGCATTAGAAAGAAATTCGTGTCTATTACGGTGGTACTCCCCATGGTCCGGCACATGCGCAGAGGGGGCAAATCGTATCTTAAAGATTTTCGTCCTCGTCCATGCTTTAGGTACAGGCGTCCCCAGAATGATCGAATTGCATTCTGGAGAGCAGATTACTGGTTTGGGTGGCTAGTCGTTCCAGTTTCCTGATCACAGATGGCTTCAGAAGGCCTAGTAAAGAGGGGACAATGGTTTTTGTTGCCTGTTGACTACTTTCCTTCACAAAAAGGGGAGTGACATCAGGGGGAATGAAATGGATCACTAAGGGACAAGCGGACGTATGTGCCATAGTGGGTAAAGTGACATAAACACAATTTCTTCGTTTGTGTCCTTACTGGTGACAATTCATACATGCGTGATGTGGAGAATGTTGCACAGATTTCCAGTCCTACGCTATCGTTGTTCTATATCTATTGGGCAGGGAAGAAGGATCCATGGCATGCCTATCATTCTGTATCCGTAATAGTTTAACGACACAGCTTCTGCTATTTTGGTCAAAATAGCAGTCTGTCGCTTCCTGTATACCCTCAATGGCGGTGGCTGTGTGTGGAGGCTGGGTAAGCAGCCATCATGTAGGCGGTAACCATAATGGTGACTGCTGCGCAGGTGGTTGCCAGTCTCTCTGTCTCATTGGACATGCTTTCATCCAGTGGTCTAACTGACTGCATCCAATCATTTGGCTTTGTCTGCCCAATAGATGGATATATGTATGTGGGCGATATGGAGGAGCCAAGGTGGTTGGAAGGAAGAGAGGTTGTTGAGATGATGACCTCGCAGAAGTGCTCATTCTGTTGTCTAAAGAATGCAAGCAGTCTGTTCTCTACTGAGCCAAGAATAAAGCTGTGTTGGTCAGTACAGTCAGATGGACTGGACTGGCTTAATAGAGACAGTCTTTCAGACTCAGTTGACTGCTATGTTTTTCGAGAATGTATCTACACAGATAGATCTCTGCACTTCTCCTGTTATGAACCCATATGCGTTGGTCACTAGACGGCGTATATGACTTGCAAGTTCAGGGAGAATGTTTTATGGTTTCTTCATCTTCATATGCAGAAGAACTCTGCTTGTTTCTGCTTCTGCCGTGTCGCCAAATCACTCTTGTAGTGCTTCACATAGATCCACGTAGGCAGGCGTTCCATAAATGTGCATATCTGTGAGCACCTGCAGCGCCTTGTATTTGTGACGTGCAGCCAAATATTCTCTTTTTTTAGAGTTGCTATTAGCAAACCCTATAAAGTTCATTCTACCACCGAGTACTGCCATTGTATTGAGGATGTATCAGTGTTTTCCTGCCCGCAAGTGAAAGTTCTGCTATCCTCCCGTTTCTGTTATGACTGAGGGGTGTAGATGTTGCACTTCTGTATGCTGAAAATTCTGACACTTCTTGAAGATGCTACGGAGGATGCCGATCTGTAGTGGGCTGTACCTGGGCACACTCTTATTGAGAGTGTTGTGCATATGAGAGGGTCATCTGCCCTGGCATGAGTGTTGACCATATGACGGAATCCTGTACTCTGTCAGAGATGGGGTGTGGTCTCTGGAGACGGGTCTTATGGCGCCATTGTGTCTCTAGTCATGCCCAACGGGTGGACCACCATTCGTATGTGGAGGGAATTCCGTCTTACTATGTTTTAACATGGTTCACTACAGCAATGCGATATGTATGGGGATGATACGGTAAGTCCTCTGCTTCTCATTGCTATAGTTGATATTAGAAATGGCAACATGGGGAGAAACAGAGAGAATAACATCCAACTGTTGTATCCAGTGTTGACTCTTAGCTTTTTGGCACCAGCATGGCAGTAGTTAATGTTTTGTCTGTGATTGGGTTATATGGCAAAGTCGCTATGCATCCTTTGATTTCTCATGTGGGTGAACATTTCTTTGAGCACAATCCAGGCTAGCTTGTGCCTTTCCACACGTGTGCAAAATTAAGAACCCCTGCAGTGGCATAGCCAGGTTTTAATGTGCAGTAAGCAGTACTAAATTGGCGCCAATGGCATGGGTGGTGGTGGGATCAGGGAAATTTTTTGCAAATCTATGTGCTCTCGCATGGCCTTTCCTGCATTTCGAGAGGTAAACATTGACCATGAGTTGGGTGTTAAATTATTATATGTTGAGTACCTAAAGTCGGATAGGAACTGAAATTGGAGGTGGGGTTGCGGGATTCACTCCAGCCCGAACACCACCACAACACGCACGCACACCACCCACACCCCTCCACAACCCACTCCCAACCCCCACCACCCACCCACCCCACCGGCTAGTGGCTGCCACTGCATACTTTAATAAATTCAAAACAACGTAAGCTAAATGTATAATACTGGTCAGCATAGAACAGAGATGGTGGGCACTGGGCAGGGTGTGTCATGGTTGTTGCTTGAAACTATGTGAACTCAATCAAATGCCCATGGTAGGATTGGTATAGATGCTCATAATTACTGATTCAAACATCTCCCCATTGGCTTTGAGTCAAATTATTTTCAACATATTCAAGTTTCTTGTGTGGTTGCTTTTAAATTGAGATAATAACCGTGATCCGTGAAAGAGTTAATGAATTGAATTGTAAATGATGTGTATAAAGCTCTCATGACTCAATTTCAAGCAATGGCTTCCAGTCAAATATTTACAAAATAGGCAACAGGTGTCCTGTGTATTTGCATTGAAATACATGTAAGACGATGTCTTTCATTGGTAAAGGATTTAATGAACAAACTGGTAAATGATAGTTAAAGTGAAAACAGAGGACGGTATATAGTATACACCAATCTCAATTCATTTGCAAGGGAACCACAGATGAAATCTTTTGACCGGAGACAGCAAAGCCTTCCACCAAAACATTTCATTTCTGGTTGTTTTTATATTCATACACTATCTATTGCACGAAACAAGTCAAGCATCTACACCAGCATCTTTCTCCTAGGCTTCATCCTAGCAAAGTAATCTAATTACTTTATTACAATCCAGTTCAGTAGCCAACTGCCGTTCGATGGAAAGCAAAGCCAATGCGGAGAGTCGCTCTTCACCCATTGTAGAACGAAGCTAGAACTTTAAGGCTGGAATTTAATAAGGAGGTTCAAACTCCGGTTTAGCCTAATCCTGGTAATAAATCACAAAGTAATTGCAGGGTTAGTTGTATAAATAGGGTGATAGCCCCCAATATTCATCGGTTGAGAGCTAGGTCAGGCCCCCAACAGGAGGCGTGGCCTAAATGCCAAAATATGGTCATTCCTTCCAAGTGGGCGGAGTATCCAAGAATCACTCCCACTTCTGAAAGGTGCCCATACTTCGGCATTTATACCACACACCCTGAAGGGTGTGTGGTCTGGGTATAAACTAATAAAATGCTGGGGTGGGGGTGGGGGGGGGGGAGGAAGTATTGCCCTATCTATAATACTACTGTTGCAATTACTTTGTGATTTGTTACCAGGTTTAGGTTAAACCGGGTTTAAACCTCCTTATTTAATTCCGGCCTAGTTTGAGTCAGCTAAAGGGTCGTTCGGCAATGGCGCTACTTATTGGCAAGTTCATAAAAACCTGGTACAATGTGCACAGGTTGGGATAAATCGAACACATATCATTGGAGATCGTGAATTTTAGTACACAGTTGATAGTTAGTTCCTGGACACTTAAATTATTTGCCTTGCAGCACTTTATCTCTTTGTACATATCTTTGAATGAATGAAATTTCAGTTGGACTGTCAATGACATCTGAGTATGTGTCTGCCAAAAATTCTAATTTGTTCACATTTTCTGTGTCATCAGAGTGTTTTGGCTCTAGACCACTCAATTTAGAAACCACCTTTGTAAAATTATTGAATCTTTTACTTGTGCTATTTATAACAGAATCTAGTGACACTAAGTATGATTCAACTATAAATTTAAATGCTGGATCAAATGAGATGATGCTATTACCAGATCTAGAGTACTTTTCTGTAAATATGTAGATACATTGAATGCCCTCTCTAGCACTTTACTCCAGGAAATAAGAACTAAGAACTCGTAAGTATTGACTGTCCTCAGAAAACCCTTTGCCTCATCGAGATGTTTAGGGATACAGTTTTTTTATCTCACCATCCACAATTCTTTGCAGGGCAACTACTAACGCTGGTAAGCTCTGCAAAACTGCCTCTACTGTTGACTTTCTGGACCCCCATCTGGTAGTTCAAAGCTTCTATGGAGTGAATGCAAAGGATTCAATATGATTATATTGTTCCGAGTTCCAAAAGAACATCAGAGTCTGGACGTTGGAGGTTACCGCATCGATTACAATTAGATTCAAATTGTGTGCACAGCAACATGTAAAGAGTGTGTTTGGAGCCGATTCCCTAATCCGTGTTTGGAGACCTGGTATTTCACCTGACATGGTACTTGCTCCATCGTAAGACTGACCGTAATGCATAGATATTGACAACCTCAAGTTTTCAATTGTTGTGCCGATATGTATAGAGTTAGCTCCCCTACATAATGGCTCTGTAGCCCAATCTCTCTCTCTCTCTCTCTCTCTCTCTCTCTCTCTCTCTCTCTCTCTCTCTCTCTCTCTTTCTCCCCCCCCTACCCCTCTCTCTCTCTTTCTCTCCACTCACGATGCACACGATAGGCACCAATTTTGTGAGGATGGACTCAGGGGGAGCGATCGCTCCCCGCTCCCCCTGGCTACGCTACTGAGACCCTGACTCACGGAATCATAATTTCTAATTTACCCCTGATTGGGTATCCACATTGTTGAGAGCACTGACCGAATTTGCCATTTTTGTTTCGGCTTCCCTGACCCACCAGATTCTAGGCAGCCATAAATAGACCAACAACAAGGAAATCACCATGCATCCCATCAGTACGTACATGTGCATTGCATATCCCGGGATCTAAAATTAACCATCTCCTGGCCATAACTTGTCCATGGGCTGAGAGTGGATTATTAACACTACTGTGCTCGTTTGGAACCACATGAACATGCCACATATAGTCATTATTTTACAGTATATACATGAATGTGTGCATGCGTACACATGTGCATGCATGTGTGCGTACTTATATGCACGTGTGCATGTGGGTGGGTGATTTGGGTAGGTAGCTGTTACTGTTAGCGGTAATGCTAAACTAGTTAGCCGCACCGTCACCAATTAGTTTTATTCAGGTGATGCACTGTTCATCGCAACGTTAGTCAGGAGAATAGAAGATTGATACCAAATAAAATGATGAGTTTATGTACATTTACTAAGAAGGGTGTATATACAGTGTATCAGTGTTCATGTAACACAACTTTGTAGACAGATTCAGACCAGTCCACCTTTTCCTTTCTGCATGCTTGCTTTGAAAAGATAATTCAGGTCTCTATCACTAAAGTGATGTACCCTATAGCACAGCCATCGTGATGCAGATTCGATGGCTTGAAGTAGAGAAGGATCGGACAGATTTCTGAACTCTAGATGTAGCTTTTCTTTGCTAGCATCGCGCGTCAGCCTGACGAACAAGTCATCGTTGATTTTGCTTTCGAGAAGACTTTCTATATGTTTTCTGTAGCATGCTGCACTAGGATAAGCATTTTTGCAGCGAAACAGGAAGTGGTTTATATTTTCTGGCGCTGAGTGGCATAGTGGGTATATATTGGAGTCGCAACCATCTCTTTCTTGCACTCTATGGGGTATAAGTTCCAGTGAGGAGTTTTGCTTTGATGGTAGCTTGTTGGACATCTCGTACATTGGCTGCTATGGTTCATATGTTGTGTGTTACTCCAATCTTACAGTTGTTCACATTCAGATGTTTCAGAGAGGATTTAGTGTGTACTTCTTCCTGTAATGTCTTGGTCCAAAAGGAGTTGATACTTGAGCGTACTCTTATGGTCCAAGCTGCCTTATTTATGGGACTTTCCAGGAACTGTAATGGGCTACAAAGGTCATACTTTTCGAACAACATTGCAACCATTCAGAACCAACTCTTCTATGATCGACGATTGACTATCAGCTGTCTATGTGCTAGGTTTGCCATGGTAGAACCTTTGGTATGGGCAATAGCAGCAAACAGTGTGAGGCGCCATGCATCGATCTCAGCCTCGAATGGTCTGGCACTGACAAGAAGGTATACGGCCGAATTTGTACATGATTTTGGGAGATGCTGGATATATCGCAAGGTCGTTCGGTGGAATAGCTTTAGGGCTTTTAGTTCATTTTGATTTATCCATACAGACTCTAAACCTGGTGCATAACATGGTAAGACATACGTTGTGTATAATGTATATTCCAGTGGAGGAGGAAGGCCGTTTAGTCCATGGAGCCCTGCTCCAATCATCATGTATATGGTAGGACGTCCTTTGCTGCTTCTATCTTGGACAAGAGATGAAATTTGTGCTGTAATATTGATACTTCTGCAAATACGTAAGTGTGTAAACTCATCAGCTACTGGAACTGGCACGTTATCAATCTTGTAGCACTGCATGTCATTCAAGATTTCAGTTGGTATGCTCGAGTTAGAAATTGATATCATTGTCTTCTTAGGATTTAGTTTGTACCGTTCATAGTTTGCATAGTTCTCGACTGTTGATGGATTGAGTTGCATATTACTAAGAGGGGCTGTTAAAGCAACGATATCGTCAGCACAAGCGACACTGTCCAGATCTATTGTGCCTATTTTGAAGCCTGAGTTTAGGAGACCAAGTTTGATTAGCAGATCATTTATGAACACCTTATAGTCATAGGCACTGGTAACACCGCCTTGCCTGACACCTTGATTAATATCGAAGTAATCGCTGATTTGATTGTGGGATCTTACTCTGGTGGTTAAATCTTGATATGAGAGTGTCTTCATATGGAGCCAGGTGTCACAAAGCCTGTAGTTGTGGTACTTTCTGATTAGAGAGGCATGATTGACAACATCAAAAGCTTTCTGAGCATCGATAGTTGCGACATAAAGTGACGAGTGTTGACGTTTAGCTTCTAGGATAGCTTCAGTGACCATCACTGATGCCATTGTGGGGGAGACGCCTTTACCGAAACCAAGTTACAGGTAATTTTGGTTCTTGTCTATGGCATCGCTCGAGTGAGCCAGTAACATGTGCTCCAGGATTTTGGAGATGATCGGAGAAATGGTGACGCCTCGATAATTGTCTAGGTACTGAGCTGGTTTACCTTTCTTGTGTATTGCTGTAAGGAGACGTGGTTTGAGTGATGATGGAAGGTGTCTGAGGTTCACAATAGCACTACATATCTTGGCTAGTAGTGGAGTAACCGAGTTCAGGGCGTGCTTGAAGTGTTCTACAGAAAGAGCAAATCCATCTAAAGCTTTCCCATTTTTTATCTTGGAGATGTATTGCTTAGCCTCATTTACAGTTATTGGTATTATGGGTGGCTGATGGTTTTTCTTTGCTTTCGTTAATAACTACCACATCTTCTGTGACAATAGTATGGTAGTTCTGATCATATGTGTCATTGTTCTCTGGATTGGCTAGCTTAGAGAAATGTGCATGCATGGCTTTTAAGATGTACTCTTCTCTCGTGATATGGACGTCATCAATCACAAGTTCAACCAGATGGTGTACTGGTTGCTTACGCTGTCTTGCCACAATGCGATAGAAGAGACGGGAATTGGTAGAGGCTACAGTTGAGATCTGATTGTATAATTTCATTCTGGATTCTGCTGCTGCTCTATACTGGATACGTGTAGGTTTCTAGTTGCAGATTTACGCTCTATAGTTGTGCCATGGGACTTGCCAGGTCTTCCAGCCTCTTTCCAGAGGTAGTGGCTTTCATACGAGATCTTAATTGCTTCCACGATATCTCTGTTCATGATCATGCCTGTTACATTTAGCTTAGTGGACTTTTGCGGAATAGTAGATTCAGCAGCACACTTGATAGTGTGTGTCATGTGATTGATGGCTCCGTCTATGTCTTCAGCGCATGTTAGTGGATGGTTGTGATTTAATTCTGCAAGTATAGCTTCAGGGTAGATTGAATCACATTTGTTCCAGCAAGTTCTAGTGATTGTAGTTTGTTTTGTACTGAGCTTTTCCTTTCTAAGAGCCACTCCTTGAACTGATATGTGGACTGGTACATGACTTAATAGGTTCGTAGGCGTGTCGTCTGGACAGCTGATGCTTAGTCCTGATATATGGTTGTAGTCTGTGCAGAATACATAGTCGATTTGAGATGAGTAGTGGCCACACTTTGAAAAGAATGTGGCTTTGTTGCCTGGGTTCCCACCTTGACAGAGGTTGTGGTCATGCACACAATTTTTCAATCTATGACTGAATGGGTCTGTTCTGCTTTCTGTAAGAGAGGCGTTGAAATCTCCACCAATGATGATGGCATGGCTAGTAGAATAACACTGATATAGCTCACTAAGTGCATAAAGGATTTCTCAGTAATCTTGAACTAGATGCGAGCCCCTGCATGGGAAATAAACTGATATGAAGCATAGTGGAGGGTTGCTGTTCAAGAGGATAATGCATATTCTGTCGTTTCCATCATTAATCGTTTCAACCAGGTGGTGTATCTCCTTTGACCAGAAGATTGCAGTGCCACAGTATCCACGTACTGATTGTGTGAGTGAGACTGGATCATACAAGTCGCATGATTTAGCTATGACCTCGTGGTTTGAACTGATGTTATGCAGGATAGAATTCCCGAATAGATAGAGATGGTGCTACTGGACAAGCAGAACCTCAACTTTGTACATGTCCTCTTGCAAATATACTCCATTCCATATTGCCCTCTCGATATTAATGGTGGCAACTTGGATGGGTTCAGGCCCACCTCTAAAAATGATCTTGGTTGGAGTTTATCTGTACTTGGTTACCAGGCTGCATAGGATGTGATTTGTCATTGTGCAACATGCTGTTAGATAGCTGTTCACATATTTGGGATGGTTGTCCTGCATTGTGTGACTCCTGCGTAGGTTGTTGAACTGCAGTTGTTTGAGATGATACTATTATAGGAGGGCCTTCTAGGTATGATGGCATTATCAGGACTCCCTGGTTTGTCAGTCCGGTTGGTGTGATGTTCTTCAGACTCCTTGATTGTGATGGAATGAACGGTCCTTGTTGAATGGGTGGTTGGACTGTACTCCTTTTGTTCTTGCTGGAAATATGGATGGATATTGCGACTTAAGTTGGTTGTGCTGCTACGAAGCCAGGTGGAGGTGATGGGCCATTTGATGACCGATTTGAAGGTATGTGGTTTATATTAGAGCTACTATCAAGGTTTGATGGTCTTGTTGAGACTGTCATTGGCCGAGCATTTTGCTGTTGGACTGTTGCATAACCAGGTGGCAAGTGGTAGATTACTTGGTGATGAGGCAAGGCATTTTGATGACTTGTTAGCTGATTGGTCGGATTCACTGGATATGGCATCAGTGGATAGATCGCCTGATATGGGTGTATCATCTGTGATTGCCACATTGGATATGATGGATTTATCTCTGGAATCTGACTTGGAGCAAAGTGCGATGCCTGCGTGGTATATGGCTGCATATTTGCACTTGGTTGCTGAGGCAAAAAAGCTGGTTTGGTGATGGTTGCATAGAGAGGTTTGTTATTTCAGAAGGCCATTGGTAGGCTGGACTGGCTGGTGATAGATTCGTTGGAGCAGCATGGGGTATTGTGCTAGGTGCTGTGCGCATAGCATTTAATATCAGTTCATTTTGATCTGAAATGTTGTTTAACTTCAATTTGATTAGTTCCATCTCTATTTGCATTTGAGTATTTGTAACACTAGAGGTGACCATTGGTGGTAAAATTGCTTCTGTGACTGGTGGATTTACTCTGCCATTCATTGCAATAGTTGCATGGTCCAGTGTACCGAAATAGTTGTTCGACGATGTTACTGTTGGGTGACTGGCATGACTAAGTGGTAATGAGCTGTCTCTTTCACCATGTGTTGATATCAAGACGTTTCTAAATTTTTTCAGTTCATTAATTTCTGTCACTAATTTAGAAATATATAGACGTGCCAATGCCAGGGATTGTGATGTTTCAGCTAGATCGGCTGATTCTCTTTTCAGTTCTTTCTTCCATTGCTTAAGCTTGCTTTCTACTATAGCGAGTTCTTTTCTCTGTCTGTGTCACGCTACTAGCATTCGCAGTTAGATCTGTTTGTGTGCTGGAATTGCAGTTTGATCTGGAATTGAACTGGTTCGTATGTGTAGTGGTTATGGCTGAGTTTCCTTGTATGGTGCTTTTCAAACTACAGCTGGCACAGGTGTAAGGCATTTCAGAATTCTTTATATGTGATTTGAATTCTATTTGGCTAATATTGCTGCAGTGTATGTGTATCCAGTTTAGCACATAGCGCATTCTATCGAGTCTTGTGCAGAAGTTACTTCCCGGCTATATGTTCCAAAGGGGCTCTCATTACTTTTCAAAATGATGGACTATGATATAGGTTCTGGCGGTGCGGCTGGAGTTTCATTGAAAATTATCACATGATTTTGGTTAAGGTTCTTGAAATTTGGCCTTGGTGATTCAGTTGGATTGGTGGATAGAGCAGGTATGGTAGTTGACGTTGTTTCACTTTCAGTACTAATAGCAGGCAGTTGTTGGCCGTTTTAGCGACAGCATTACTCATATTAACAGAGATTGCACTATCATTGTTACCGATCGACATTTGTAGTTGTTTTTGTTGTGCGACTCCCGATGTGCCTGTATGATTAATTTATATTTGTAACGTACAATAGTTGGATTCTTCGAAACATGTAATTTAATGTTTGTATTGATTGTCTCTCAGCTTCCAGTCGGAGTAATTTCAAAATATTCAACAGGTTTCATAAATTGTTGACTCTGGACGTAAGCGAGATATAGGATACTCATCAGGGAAAGGTTAATCACCTATAGGTAGCCCCCATTTAGAAGAACACATGAGGAGGGAGTATGCCTGTGGAAGTCTGATGGATTTACCAATCTCATTAATTTTAGGAAGATCATCACTACCACCATGGCTCATCATACATTATGGCTCATCATACACTATATTAATAATAATAATAATAAAAATAATAATAATAATAATAATAATAATAATAATAATAATAATAATAATAATAATAATAATAATAATAATAACACATCACATACTGGATTACTGTCTTTAAGCTCGATGAACGCCCCCATTCCCCCAACACCCACATCCCCAACCCCCTCTCCATTACCTCTAGCAACTTACAACTGCAGATCTTCTAGCACTAAATGTTAAAATTTTTTAAATAATGCATATGTACTGTGGTGCAAGTGGAAAAAATCCACATCTTATAATATTATAATTAACTACTAGTAACTTAATTACGTTTTTGTGTGCGTTACGTGTAGTGTTGCAATGTTGCTATTTGTAATATGTACAGTAATTTAATGTTGTAATGGGTCTTTGTCTAATATATGTTAGGGGTCCATCACCACGTAGGCTTTGCCTTTGATGGACTACCTGTCCTTTGTAATATAAATGTGAAATGCCACTATAAAATAAACAAATATTTGAATTGAATTGAATGATTATTCTGAATATTTTCCAGAAAAGCTTTTATGTTCTTGTTCAGAGCTGTGAGGTTTGCATTTGGATTAGCACACAGATTCTCTTCCATAATCTTCATTATCGTTGGCATGTCGTCTATGAGTGCGCGGAATTTTCGTTTTCAGGTTAAGATTTGCTCGTTCACATATTCATTCCTAGCAACGACCACCTGTTTCAAAATGGCGTCCATATAAGTAACTCTAGATTTATGAATCAAAATGAGCAAATTGATACCTCTGCGGGTGTGATTGCATTATTGGTTTTCTTAACGTGTAAGCTATACTTTTATACTACGTCAGACGTTATAGTTTTAATGCGCAATTAGACCCGTATAAACAAATATTACGAGTTTTCGAATGAGAAGGTTCAAAATTCATCATCATCATCATCATCAATTTACAAGGCATAAGCCATTGGCTTGTTATTGCCTCAGTGCTAAACTGGTAGGGCAGGCAACCCTGGTCTGGATACAACACGTGTAGCTATCTTCATGTGTGCATGTTCATGTAGATGCACAGGCTGTTTCAAGATTAGTCCACTCGACCACTGTGATGTAATAATTGTATTATGACTTTGGGAATTGACGGCTCACATATGTTGTATAAGCATATGTGTAACAGCAACGTCCAAAGCCACACCACAATTAATTGTGTTCAGTCGAATTCAAATATTCTTTCTTTGAAAAAGATGTCTAGTTTGCCCTTGAATATTTCGACTGTGGTTGCTTCGACTATTGTTGTTGGCAGTGAATTCCAATGTGGTGCCACTCTATTTGCGAAGGAGTGCTTCCGAATATCTTTGCTGCTACGTTTTATGTTGAGCTTGAGCCTATGACCTCTGGTCCGTGTAACATTGGACAGTTCGAAAAAGTAGTTCTTATCAATATTATATAGATCTTTGATGAGTTTGAATGTTTCAATCAAATCTCCACGAAACCGTCTATATTTCAGTGACATTAGATTTAGGGCTTCAAGTCTTTCTGTGTAGCTATACTCTCTGATTTGTGGGACAAGTTTTGTTGCTCTGCGTTGTACTCTTTCTAATAGCTACGATTGCCTTTTCAGTCTTGGAGACCATGCTGAGTTGCAGTATTCAAGAATGGGTCGCACAAGTGATTTGTATAGTGGCGTGAAAGTAGATTGATCAATGTTGGTAAATGTTCTCTTGATTAGTCCTATTGTACTGTTTGCCTTGGATACAATGTTCCCTATATGTATGTCAAAAGAGAGGTTTCTGTCGACATGAACCCCCAAATCTTATTCTACATCTGATGTTGATACAGGATGTGGATCAGGTGTATCTGTCATATAGTATTTGGTTTGAGGGTTATTTCTGCCGAAGTTCATGACATGCGTTTTGTCTGTGTTGAAAGATAGTTGCCATGTCTGCGACCATTTACATACTTTATTTATGTTTTCCTGAATCTGACTGGTAGCTGGGTTGCCGTACATCTTTGTAT